>OZ022422.1:0-1427522 GCA_963989365.1 Rhimphoctona megacephalus
CAGAAAACGCAATTTCATATAAGTTTTCGATGAAAAACGTGAAATTTCGTTGAAAATCGTTTCTATAAACGGCTAATCGTATTTCATCAATAAAAAATGATTTCTTCGCGTTTTTATACTGTTTTGTGGTGAAAACTGAAATTACGAAGAAAAATCACCGATTCACTCAAATTTGGCAGAGGAAACGCAATTTCGTATCAGTTTTCGATGAGAGAGAGAGAGAGAGAGAGAGAGTGAGAGAGAGAGAGAGAGAGAGAGAGAAGAGAGAGAGAGAGAGAGAGAGGGGGGGGGAGAGAGGAGGAGGGGAGAGAGGGAGGAGGAGAGAGAGGGAGAGAGGAGAGAGGGAGAGAGGAGAGGGAGAGAGGGAGAGAGGGAGAGGAGGGGAGAGAGGGAGAGAGAGAGAGAGGTGGGGGGAGAGGGAGAGAGAGAGAGGGAGAGAGAGAGAGAGAGATGAGAGCGAGAGAGAGGTTGTGGTGAAAACTGAAATTACACAGAAAAATCACCGTTTTACTCGAATTTACCAAAGAAAACGCAATTTCGTATCAGTTTTCGATGCAAAACGTGACTTTTCGGTGAAAATCATTTCTATGAACGCCAAATCTTATTTCGTCAATAAAAAATGACGTCTTCACGTTTTTATGCTGTTTGGCAGTGAATACTAAAATTACCAAGAAAAATCTCCGTTTCACTCAAATTTGGCAGAGGAAACGAAATTTCGTATCAGTTTTCGAAGAATAAGCGAGACTTTTCGGTGAAAATCGTTTTTATAAACGGCTAATAGTATTTCTTCAATAAAAAATGATTTATTCACGTTTTTATACTGTTTTGTGGTGAAAACTGAAATTACACAGACAAATCACCGTTTTACTTAATTTCACCAGAGAAAACGCAATTTCGTATCAGTTTCGATGCAAAACGTGAATTTTCGGTGAAAATCGTTTCCATGAACGCCAAATCTTATTTCGTCAATAAAAAATTATTTCTTCACGTTTTTATGCTGTTTGGCAGTGAATACTAAAATTACGAAGAAAAATCACCGTTTCACTTAAATTTACCACAGAAAACGCAATTTCGTATCAGTGTTCGATGCAAGACGTGAATTTTCGGTGAAAACCATTTCCATGAACGCCAAATCTTATTTCGTCAATATAAAAGGATTTCTTCACGTTTTTATACTGTTTTGTGGTGAAAACTGAAATTACGAAGAAAAATCACCCATTCACTCAAATTTACCAGAGAAAACGCAATTTCGTATCAGTTTTCGATGAAACACGTGAATTTTCGGTGAAATCGTTTCCATGAACGCTAAATCTTATTTCGGCAATAAAAAATGATTTCTTCACGTTTTTATGCTGTTTGGAAGTGAATACTAAAATTACGAAGAATAATCACCGTTTCACTCAAATTTGGCAGGGGAAACGCAATTTCTTATTAGTTTTCGGTGAAAATCGTTTCTGTGAACGGCAAATCTTATTTCGCCAATAGACAATGATTTCTTCCCGATTTTATGCTGGTTGGTGGTGAAAACTGATATTACACAGAAACATCACCGTTTCACTCGAGTTTACCAAAGAAAACGGAATTTCGTATCAGTTTTCGAAGCAAAACGTGAATTTTCGGTGAAAATCGTTTCTATAAACGGCTAATCGTATTTCGTCAATGAAAAATGATTTTTTCACGTTTTTATGATGTTTGGAAGTGAATACTAAAATTACGAAGAAAAATCACCGTTTCACTCAAATTTGGCATGGGAAACGCAATTTCTTAATAGTTTTCGGTGAAAATCGTTTCTGTGAACGCCAAATCCTATTTCGTCAATAGACAATGATTTCTGCCCGTTTTTGTGCTGGTTGGTGGTGAAAACTGAAATTACACAGAAAAATCACCGTTTCACTCGAATTAACCAAAGAAAACGCAATTTCGTATCAGTTTTCGATGAAAATCGTGAATTTTCGGTGAAAATCATTTCTATGAACGCCAAATCTTATTTTGGATATACTGTTATTATACCAAGTATTAAAAGAAAAAGCCAGCGCGAGGCCTACCGCACTCTTATATACGCGAATATGCCGGTTTTATGACGTCACGGCGTTTTCAAACCGTTCTGACGTACGAACCGTTTGATCAAAAAATCTGAATATTGGTGACGATTTTTTTTCAATTTTTCTCTTTCTATTGCTCTTTGTTGCAAGTAAATCCGTCCAGCCAATCTTGGGATATGATGATTTAGCGACATAAAATCGAACATTCCGGGATACTGTGCTTTTCTTAGGATTCTTAGGATCAGACAGGTATAAGTCGCGCTCGAATGGGCGGGACATACGCCCTATTAACGATAATCTACATTTCTCTACTGTCCGTCACGCTGCCCACTGCACGAGGCTACCCTCTCTCCTTGCGCGCCGCTGAGTGAGAGAGACAGCGCGATAAACCTCGTCCCCTCTCTCTCGCTTGTATAGCGTGCTTTCACTTTCCCGCTGTTTCGCGCTATATATATATATATATATATATATATATATATATATATATATATATATATATGCCGGCCGAAATCGTAAAATTTGGAGCCGCACTAAAAGTTCGATTGCTCTGCCAAAAAAGTAGATATTCCAATTTTGCAAACAAGGTTTTGAAGAGGGCATATACAGCTTCATTCTGGGTTATTTAAATACTTTTACGATTTTTTTCGGACCTTGTATACATTTTTGAACATGGTCGTTTTTCACTTTTTTTCAGTTGTTTAAAATTGGTTTAAATTACATGAATTAATTAATACGCGTAGCATTTCTTCCTGTACTTCCTGTATGCACTAACTATCGAGTCGCTACCGCGTCTCTTGATATGTATACACATGAGAAATAAACCACATGTAATACTATAACCACATGTAATAATTAAAATATTAATATATAATATATGATATCGCGTGTCATTGACAATGAGTAAGAGTAAAAAAAAAACAAATAGAGCGCAAAGCCGCGCGCATTTTATCTCTTTCTCATTTGTTTTCAATAAATAATGAATGAAAATATCGTATGTTTTCTGTATCGCGCGCTCTAACACTGTGTTATTCTTTATTTTTTACTAAAAAAAAAATGAAGTTTTTGTATAAATTTTTCTACAAATATAAGGATGACATTTATATGTCGATCAGTATAATTTTGAACACGTTCTGTCACCGCTGTGTAATCTCGCTGAATGCCAGTCAATCATCTTCGTAGATATTTGAGATGGCTGCTTCCCTGCGAGACCGTCAGCGCGCGTATTTTGTAGTAATATGCGATAAAATGTGAGGGAAATATAATTTTTTAAATTTTCGTCTTGAATTTAAATTTTATTATTAACTCTGTTTAAGTTATATTAATTTGAATATGAGTGAAGTTTCAGTGCAAGTATAGTGATTCTGAAAAAATTGTGTCCTGTCTTCAGATTTTCCATCAGCTGTCGCTTTTAGTTTTTGACACATCCTTATTGTTTTGTCCTCCCTTTCTGTACCCTGAATTATCATTTTTTAATTCAAATCAAGAGACGCGGTAGCGGCTCAACGCCAAGTATTAAAAGAAAAAGTCAGCGCGAGCCCTGCCGCACTTTTATATACACGAATATGCCGGTTTTATGACGTCATAGCGTTTTTAAATCGCTCTCACAGACGAACCGTTTGAGTAAAAAATCTGAATATTTGTGACGAATTTTTTTCGATTTTTCTCTTTCTATTGGTCTTTGTTGTAAGTAGATCCGTTTAGCCAATCTTGCATGAGATATGATAATTTAATGAATTAAAATCGAATGTTTCGGGATAATCTGTCTTCCTGGAGACAAACGGACGTAAGTCACGCTTGAATAGGTGAGACACATGTCCTTTTGATAAGAATCTACATTTCTCTGCTTTCCGTCACCCAGTCCCGCTGAACGAGGCTTATACCCCCTTTTATCGCGCGCCGCTGAGTGAGAGAGACAGCGCGCGAATCTTCGTCCCCTCTCTCTCGCTCGTAGCGCGCTCGCTCTCTTTCTCATTATTGTTATTTCTGTTATTTTAGTTAGTTTAGTATTTTGGTTTCTGTTATTTTTTTTATAAAAAAAACTATTATTTTTTTGAGAAATTTTAAGCATATTTTAAGTGTGATCGTAGGGAAATCATTCGTTGTATATTATTATTATAATTAAAATATCGATTTTTTTTACAATCTATTATCTATAGCTCCTTGAAAACTCGAACAAAGCGAATCGTCTAGGAGGTTAACATTTTTGTTCTGAAATGTACTTTGTTTAAAACTATGTGAAAAATTATTCGAAGTTTACATCACCTACCTTTTTTTATCCTAAGGTAAAATAACCTTTTTTCATAGCGCTTGTACTAATTAATTTGTTTCTTCAATGTTTGTACGGAAGCATAATTCAATTAATAAATTTTAAGCGAAGTACAAACATGAGAAAATAGCTAGTTCTATTTTTCGAATTGTTAATTTTAATAAACATTTTTGTTGTTGGTTAGACTAATATTTCCCCACGATTATACTAGTCTTGAAATGCATTGAATGAATAATAGTTTCCTATGAAAATTTAACAGCAAAATTAAAAGAGACTATCGCCGCGGGAAAAAACATTTTTTGCTTGTAATTTAAAAATTGATTTACGTAATCTTTAAACAATTGTTGACATATTTTTCAATGAAAGCATCTGCCAAAACGAAAAATTTGACCCACTTATCCATTCGGTTTGTATGATTTTTCAGAGATTAGTGCATGATTAATAGTAAAAAAAATCCACAGTTCAATTATAAAAAATATAACGAACGATTTCCCCATCATCAAAGTTTTTGATGAAAATGGAAGTAGTTTTTGATAAAAATTCAAGAGTAATATCGAAGGGGGTTGACACTGTGGAGAAAAACATTTTACGCTTAGAATTTGAAAAATTGTTGTATGTAATACTTTGGAAAGGTATTAAAAATGTACGCCAAATATTAAAAAATTGTAACCTTAGTTGTCAAATGACCACCTTACATCCGGATATTACTTTGCAAAAAAATTGATTTTCTTTAAAACTATCATTTTCTTTCCATTTCATTGTTAAAACTTGTTTTCCTCATATAATACTCATTTAGCAGTGTTTGTGCGTCAGTGATGGAAAAAATTACTGTTTAGCTCTGCGATTGGTTTTTGTCATATGAAGGAAGTTACTCAACTTATGTCAAAAAAAATCTGATTAATCATTGTTCCCGAATGAGATTTTTTTTTACCTCTATAGGACAGTTGGTGAGTATGGCCGTTTTTCAAAAAGAAGTGAAATCAATCGCAAAAAACTTTAAAAAAGTAAAAAAAGAACGCCAAGTATTAAAAGACGCGACCTTAGTTATAAAATAACCATTCAATATTTTTTCTGTTATTATATTACAATTTTTACATCTCGAAAAAACCAAACAAAAAATGTTTATACTTAATTTCCAAAAAAATAAGTAAATATCAACATCCATTTCTCTTCCGTAATACTGAAAAGGGTACTTCACCCCAAAAACAGTGAACAAACATACTAGAAAAATGTTGGCATTCATTATCGAATAAAAACCTATTTACATGTTTTATTTTGTTTTTGTCTTGATATGTGATGAGTACATAGAAAAAAGATCTAGTTGTAAATGGTTGCCGATGATTGCAAAAAAAATGAAATCATTTCAACGTAGCCAAGAATGGTGAATGAATTACGAGTTTCGGAATGGAATGATGTACATCTTGAAGATTGACCTGCTAGAGGTTTTTGTCACCTCAAGGGCTTCAAAAAAAATTCTGCGGATATAAAGAAAATGTTATTCTGCTTTTAAGCTCGCTAAGCACTAAGAATGTACAACACAATTCCACAGAGAATAATACAAAAAACAATTACATATAAATGCGCAAATACGTGTACAAATGCACGTGTTGTATTTACACGTATGTACCGCACTAATTCACTGCAAATACTACACACAAACTTGGCGTGCATGGTTTTCAAATTACAGCTCGAGAAGACACAGTTGATTAAATATGCTATCCAAATCAATATTCAACCAGTTCTTCTATCAATAGTGAAAGAAGTCCGATCCGTGGATAGAACGGGAGAGTACCGATTAATGATTTGATCAACGAAATACATGACTAGGTTGTACAAATTAGGAATGAAAATGGATGAAAAGGACGAATGGATAATAAAATGAGATGAACTGTAAAGATGGATGAATGAAATGGGTGAACAGTAAATAGTTGAACAGTATATATCGATGAACGAATCGAATAATTGAATCGATGAAATGATGAATGGATGTGATGAATGGAGAGTTGGATTGTACAAATAAAAGAAATGGCAAAATAAGATAAATGGATCGATGAACGGGATGCATTTATGAATGGACTGGCCCACCGGCTAAATAGAATCGATTCATTGATCGATGATTGATTGAGTTCAGTGAATAAAATAATGGATCGAATCGTCAGACGGATAGAAAAAAATGAATGGATGGGATGACGGAATAAGATGTACGCACGGAACTTGAACCGCTTATACGTCTTAATTCTGAACCCATCTATCCGTTCTACCGCGCGTATACTCATTTTTTGAACGTACGGACAGACGATTAGATAGGCTACATGAATAGATGGTTAGGATGAACGAAGAAATAAATAGGCGAGTAAATGAATTCATGGGTGGACTTTATGCCATAAGCAAACTGTAGAATTTTCAACACACTTTAAAACATGTAGAAATCGGCTACAACGAATCTATAGTTTGCTTATGGCGTTAAGCACAGAAGACACTCAATGTGTGTTTGAATAACACACTTGGTTTTTACAGTGATTTGAATTCGCTCCATATACAGATGGATGGAGCATTCCTTCGCCGAGCTGTAATTTGAAAACCATGCACGCCAAGTTTGTGTGTAGTATTGGCAGTGAATTAGTGCGGTACATACGTGTAAATACAACACGTGCATTTGTACACGTATTTGCGCATTTATATGTAATTGTTTTTTGTATTATTCTCTGTGGAATTGTGTTGTACATTCTTAGTGCTTAGCGAGCTTAAAAGCAGAATAACATTTTCTTTATATCCGCAGAATTTTTTTTGAAGCCCTTGAGGTGACAAAAACCTCTAGCAGGTCAATCTTCAAGATGTACATCATTCCATTCCGAAACTCGTAATTCATTCACCATACTTGGCTACGTTGAAATGATTTCATTTTTTTTGCAATCATCGGCAACAATTTACAACTAGATCTTTTTTCTATGTACTCATCACATATCAAGACAAAAACAAAATAAAACATGTAAATAGGTTTTTATTCGATAATGAATGCCAACATTTTTCTAGTATGTTTGTTCACTGTTTTTGGGGTGAAGTACCCTTTTCAGTATTACGGAAGAGAAATGGATGTTGATATTTACTTATTTTTTTGGAAATTAAGTATAAACATTTTTTGTTTGGTTTTTTCGAGATGTAAAAATTGTAATATAATAACAGAAAAAATATTGAATGGTTATTTTATAACTAAGGTCGCGTCTTTTAATACTTGGCGTTCTTTTTTTACTTTTTTAAAGTTTTTTTATATATACTGTTTTGTAGTGAAAACTGAAACTACGAAGAAAAAACAACGTTTCACTTAAATTTACCACAGAAAACGCGATTTCATATCAGTTTTCGATGAAAAACGTGAAATTTCGTTGAAAATCGTTTCTATAAACGGCTAATCGTATTTCTTCAATAAAAAATGATTTATTCACGTTTTTATACCGTTTTGTGGTGTAAACTGAAATTACACAGACAAATCACCGTTTTACTTAATTTCACCAGAGAAAACGCAATTTCGTATCAGTTTTCGATGCAAAACGTGAATTTTCGGTGAAAATCGTTTCCATGAACGCCAAATCTTATTTCGTCAATAAAAAATGATTTCTTCACGTTTTTTTGCTGTTTGGCAGTGAATACTAAAATTACGAAGAAAAATCACCGTTTCACTTAAATTTACCACAGAAAACGCAATTTCGTATCAGTGTTCGATGCAATACGTGAATTTTCGGTGAAAATCATTTCCATGAACGCCCATTCTTATTTCGTCAATATAAAAGGATTTCTTCACGTTTTTATACTGTTTTGTGGTGAAAACTGAAATTACGAAGAAAAATCACCCATTCACTCAAATTTACCAGAGAAAACGCAATTTCGTATCAGTTTTCGATGAAACACGTGAATTTTCGGTGAAAATCGTTTCCATTAACGCTAAATGTTATTTCGGCAATAAAAAATGATTTCTTCACGTTTTTATGCTGTTTGGAAGTGAATACTAAAATTACGAAGAATAATCACCGTTTCACTCAAATTTGGCAGGGGAAACGCAATTTCTTATTAGTTTTCGGTGAAAATCGTTTCTGTGAACGGCAAATCTTATTTCGCCAATAGACAATGATTTCTTCCCGATTTTATGCTGGTTGGTGGTGAAAACTGATATTACACAGAAACATCACCGTTTCACTCGAGTTTACCAAAGAAAACGGAATTTCGTATCAGTTTTCGAAGCAAAACGTGAATTTTCGGTGAAAATCGTTTCTATAAACGGCTAATCGTATTTCGTCAATGAAAAATGATTTTTTCACGTTTTTATGATGTTTGGAAGTGAATACTAAAATTACGAAGAAAAATCACCGTTTCACTCAAATTTGGCATGGGAAACGCAATTTCTTAATAGTTTTCGGTGAAAATCGTTTCTGTGAACGCCAAATCCTATTTCGTCAATAGACAATGATTTCTGCCCGTTTTTATGCTGGTTGGTGGTGAAAACTGAAATTACACAGAAAAATCACCGTTTCACTCGAATTAACCAAAGAAAACGCAATTTCGTATCAGTTTTCGATGAAAATCGTGAATTTTCGGTGAAAATCATTTCTATGAACGCCAAATCTTATTTTGGATATACTGTTATTATATATACTGTTTTGTAGTGAAAACTGAAACTACGAAGAAAAAACAACGTTTCACTTAAATTTACCTCAGAAAACGCAATTTCATATAAGTTTTCGATGAAAAACGTGAAATTTCGTTGAAAATCGTTTCTATAAACGGCTAATCGTATTTCATCAATAAAAAATGATTTCTTCGCGTTTTTATACTGTTTTGTGGTGAAAACTGAAATTACGAAGAAAAATCACCGATTCACTCAAATTTGGCAGAGGAAACGCAATTTCGTATCAGTTTTCGATGAGAGAGAGAGAGAGAGAGAGAGAGTGAGAGAGAGAGAGAGAGAGAGAGAGAGAGAGAGAGAGAGAGAGAGAGAGAGAGGGGGGGGGGCACAGAAAAATCACCGTTTTACTCGAATTTACCAAAGAAAACGCAATTTCGTATCAGTTTTCGATGCAAAACGTGACTTTTCGGTGAAAATCGTTTCTATGAACGCCAAATCTTATTTCGTCAATAAAAAATGACGTCTTCACGTTTTTATGCTGTTTGGCAGTGAATACTAAAATTACGAAGAAAAATCACCGTTTCACTCAAATTTGGCAGAGGAAACGAAATTTCGTATCAGTTTTCGATGATAAGCGAGACTTTTCGGTGAAAATCGTTTTTATAAACGGCTAATCGTATTTCTTCAATAAAAAATGATTTATTCACGTTTTTATACTGTGTTGTGGTGTAAACTGAAATTACACAGACAAATCACCGTTTTACTTAAATTCAGCAGAGAAAACGCAATTTCGTATCAGTTTTCGATGCAAAACGTGAATTTTTGGTGAAAATCGTTTCCATGAACGCCAAATCTTATTTCGTCAATAAAAAATGATTTCTTCACGTTTTTATGCTGTTTGGCAGTGAATACTAAAATTACGAAGAAAAATCACCGTTTCACTTAAATTTACCACAGAAAACGCAATTTCGTATCAGTGTTCGATGCAAGACGTGAATTTTCGGTGAAAATCATTTCCATGAACGCCAAATCTTATTTCGTCAATATAAAAGGATTTCTTCACGTTTTTATACTGTTTTGTGGTGAAAACTGAAATTACGAAGAAAAATCACCCATTCACTCAAATTTACCAGAGAAAACGCAATTTCGTATCAGTTTTCGATGAAACACGTGAATTTTCGGTGAAAATCGTTTCCATGAACGCTAAATCTTATTTCGGCAATAAAAAATGATTTCTTCACGTTTTTATGCTGTTTGGAAGTGAATACTAAAATTACGAAGAATAATCACCGTTTCACTCAAATTTGGCAGGGGAAACGCAATTTCTTATTAGTTTTCGGTGAAAATCGTTTCTGTGAACGGCAAATCTTATTTCGCCAATAGACAATGATTTCTTCCCGATTTTATGCTGGTTGATGGTCAAAACTGATATTACACAGAAACATAACCGTTTCACTCGAATTTACCAAAGAAAACGGAATTTCGTATCAGTTTTCGAAGCAAAACGTGAATTTTCGGTGAAAATCGTTTCTATAAACGGCTAATCGTATTTCGTCAATAAAAAATGATTTTTTCACGTTTTTATGATGTTTGGAAGTGAATACTAAAATTACGAAGCAAAATCACCGTTTCACTCAAATTTGGCAGGGGAAACGCAATTTCTTAATAGTTTTCGGTGAAAATCGTTTCTGTGAACGCCAAATCCTATTTCGTCAATAGACAATGATTTCTTCCCGTTTTTATGCTGGTTGGTGGTGAAAACTGAAATTACACAGAAAAATCACCGTTACACTCGAATTAACCAAAGAAGACGCAATTTCATATCAGTTTTCGATGAAAATCGTGAATTTTCGGTGAAAATCATTTCTATGAACGCCAAATCTTATTTCGGATATACTGTTATTATATATACTGTTTTGTAGTGAAAACTGAAACTACGAAGAAAAAACAACGTTTCACTTAAATTTACCACAGAAAACGCAATTTCATATCAGTTTTCGATGAAAAACGTGAAATTTCGTTGAAAATCGTTTCTATAAACGGCTAATCGTATTTCATCAATAAAAAATGATTTCCTCACGTTTTTATACTGTTTTGTGGTGAAAACTGAAATTACGAAGAAAAATCACCGATTCACTCAAATTTGGCAGAGGAAACGCAATTTCGTATCAGTTCTCGATGAGAGAGAGAGAGAGAGAGAGAGAGAGAGAGAGAGAGAGAGAGGTTGGTGGTGAAAACTGAAATTACACAGAAAAATCACCGTTTTACTCGAATTTACCAAAGAAAACGCAATTTCGTATCAGTTTTCGATGCAAAACGTGACTTTTCGGTGAAAATCGTTTCTATGAACGCCAAATCTTATTTCGTCAATAAAAAATGACGTCTTCACGTTTTTATGCTGTTTGGCAGTGAATACTAAAATTACGAAGAAAAATCACCGTTTCACTCAAATTTGGCAGAGGAAACGAAATTTCGTATCAGTTTTCGATGATAAGCGAGACTTTTCGGTGAAAATCGTTTTTATAAACGGCTAATCGTATTTCTTCAATAAAAAATGATTTATTCACGTTTTTATACTGTTTTGTGGTGTAAACTGAAATTACACAGACAAATCACCGTTTTACTTAAATTCAGCAGAGAAAACGCAATTTCGTATCAGTTTTCGATGCAAAACGTGAATTTTTGGTGAAAATCGTTTCCATGAACGCCAAATCTTATTTCGTCAATAAAAAATGATTTCTTCACGTTTTTATGCTGTTTGGCAGTGAATACTAAAATTACGAAGAAAAATCACCGTTTCACTTAAATTTACCACAGAAAACGCAATTTCGTATCAGTGTTCGATGCAAGACGTGAATTTTCGGTGAAAATCATTTCCATGAACGCCAAATCTTATTTCGTCAATATAAAAGGATTTCTTCACGTTTTTATACTGTTTTGTGGTGAAAACTGAAATTACGAAGAAAAATCACCCATTCACTCAAATTTACCAGAGAAAACGCAATTTCGTATCAGTTTTCGATGAAACACGTGAATTTTCGGTGAAAATCGTTTCCATGAACGCTAAATCTTATTTCGGCAATAAAAAATGATTTCTTCACGTTTTTATGCTGTTTGGAAGTGAATACTAAAATTACGAAGAATAATCACCGTTTCACTCAAATTTGGCAGGGGAAACGCAATTTCTTATTAGTTTTCGGTGAAAATCGTTTCTGTGAACGGCAAATCTTATTTCGCCAATAGACAATGATTTCTTCCCGATTTTATGCTGGTTGATGGTCAAAACTGATATTACACAGAAACATCACCGTTTCACTCGAATTTACCAAAGAAAACGGAATTTCGTATCAGTTTTCGAAGCAAAACGTGAATTTTCGGTGAAAATCGTTTCTATAAACGGCTAATCGTATTTCGTCAATAAAAAATGATTTTTTCACGTTTTTATGATGTTTGGAAGTGAATACTAAAATTACGAAGAAAAATCACCGTTTCACTCAAATTTGGCAGGGGAAACGCAATTTCTTAATAGTTTTCGGTGAAAATCGTTTCTGTGAACGCCAAATCCTATTTCGTCAATAGACAATGATTTCTTCCCGTTTTTATGCTGGTTGGTGGTGAAACCGTTATACGTTACGTTATATAGATCCTGCACTCCTTATTTTACAGCCCGCTATTTGATCGTACAATTCCCATTTTTGTTTAAATACCAATAATACACTATATGTTTTGAAACAAAAAATAACCAATTTATTTCGCACCACAGGAAGGACGTTGTGTTGATTTGTTATAAAACTTTTTTAACAAATTTATTATCAGTTTTTCGGTATTATTGTTGTTCAAAATTGATACCCGAAAACTTTCTTTTTCGTATTAGTTATACTGCTAACTAATATTTAACATATTATTCTAACAAAGAAATACTCTCTACTCGATTGATTGAATTTTATTTTTAAATCATCGATTGTAATACCGAACGATCCGTATCCTTGATGCTAGATTTTATTGCAAGTTTGAAGTTTAATAAATCAATGTGAAACTAGCTTCTCTATAATTACAATATATTTACACCGTCAGAAGAGAATTGAATAACTAATGGGATCAGCCAAGGTTTAGAAAACAAGCATGATAAATTATACGGACCGATTTTCGGGAGACGAAACAAAGCTAGCATTAAAATTCTGAGTTGCCGTAATGCCTTTCACTGAAGCTAATTCGAAGTAACTGTAAATGTAACATTACGGGAGATGAGCTGAGAAGGATTTTGCGCGTGAAGGAGAATCACCAAGATGTAATTCTCGCATTGGTTCAACTTTTAAATAACAGGATCGTAGAAGTGTTCAATTGGATTGTCATATGACGTTTATTACTGCAATATCACGCAACAACTATTGGTATTCATCTATAAGAACAAACGATAAATTGTCGTACTATTGACTCAAGACAAAATTGTTTGTTGCAATGTACATTCGCATTGTGTTTGTCTATTACAAAAACATTCCTTACGATGGTACGTGTAAAAGGTTATATAAACACAGGTAAAATTCGATAAAAACAATTGTTCTATGTATGTCCTAGAGCTGTAAATGAGAATACTGAAAAAAACTGACACGCAAGACACGCTATGCTTCGTCCAAGGCTTAGGAAGCTCTCAAATATTGAACAAATCCACATAATTATATTGAATGGAAGTTGCTGAATCGCATTTTACATACGAGTCAGATTTTGACTAAAAAGAACATCAATGATATGATATGTATGTAAGTTACATATCTAATAGGTCCAGAAAATTATCAAAGTACAAACATTTATTTTCGTGAAGTGATAGGTGACTAATATTACACGATGGGGAATGTATTTTAGTGACTGCATCTGTATGGGTGTATGCTCTCGTTCTTTTTTTTTTGTTAAATAACTTAATTATACTAGTTCGTAGCTCCAAGTATCAGTGAAAAATGCACTGCATCACAAAAACATTTTCTCTCAAATTTCATGGGCTTTGAGACGTTACTATATTACTTGCAGTTCGTTGTAACTGGTGGTTCCCTCAAAACTTTCGATTCTCTATCATATATTACGTTTCATATCCCTTGTACCTTCCTCCTACGATCTCCTTCTCAATAAATCGAAAATACATCTAGCGCATTATGAAACAATTAGATCAGGAAGTGAAGACTTTGGACGTTGTATGTGCTAGATATATACGATACATATACGTAAATTTAAATGTATATACATAATGTTTCAGAAGTTATGACCAAGCTACAAAGGGAAATTAGATTGACAAATTCTGATGGGAAACACACTTATTCTTTTTCCTCTGTAAAATTTCATCATCTATCTCATTAATTTTGGCTCTTGATTCTGGAACATTTCGTGTATATATTTATAGGATTACAGAATTACGTATTCGTACTTCGAGGCTCGACACAATCGGTGGGTTTTATCTCGAGCCACCAGTCATTTGGATAATGATACTTCTGCAACTCAATTCCTTCCCTCGGTACGGGAACAAGAAAACCACCGAATTGCTTTGTAGGCAGTGGTGGAATGGCTAATTGGGGAGGGAAGCACTGGAGGCTAGGTGAAAGTTCACAATCCGGTGGGAGCACCCTTCGCGTCCAACCGACTCTTCGGACCATTTGCGTCTGTAGATAAATATGTAATATAGAAATTAGTATGAATCTTTTGCTTCGAAAAATAATGCTGACGTTAATGCCAAACAGATTCACGAAAGGACATTCGTGACATATTTTTGGACAAATCGACTTTCACAGTGTGTAAAAAAAAATGTTTGAACTGTTCGTTTACTCACCACCGTGTCCTCCTCGAAGACAATGATTTCTATCTTCGGCGAGTCCTCGCCAACCTCGTGTTCCTGCACGTGATAGATTCCAGCAGCATGAGAATAACTTGCGCTAAGGCTAACGTCTCGAAAAGCTTTGGTAATGAGAGCGTCGTCGCGCAAAGTGTCGATCAAACAGAACTCGATTTTACGGGACCATGGCAAGGCTCTTCCAATTCTCACCTGACCCCAGAGTCCACCGAAACACAGAAAGTGTACGACTCCGAGTTTTGCGAGTACTAAATGAGTCCTATAAATCAGAAAGAAAGAAAGAAATTTGACATTATTGCGTGAAAGACCGTTTCAGGCATGCAAAACAAATAAACGCTCTTGACAAGATTTTTACTAGAGGAACTAAATAAACATAAACATACGAGTAAAGTTTAGACTGCATAAAAAAATAAACAAACGATACAATATATGCAGCGATTCTTAAAAGTATCAACAATGTGTTGTATTTCGCATTAAGGGGATGGGTCAGTCACCTAACCTTACCTCGAATTTTCGAAGTTGAAATTCTTCAATACGGTTTGACCTATTACAAAAAAGCTCTGTCAGCCCACACAGGACGATGGCAAAAATGGGCTGATAGGGCCTTTTTGTAATCGGTCAAACCGTGTCGAAGAATTTTACTTTCGAAATTTGCAGCTATCTCTCTCGCACTCATGGCGGCTAGTCGGTATGACTTCTAGCCTTAAGTTTAAAAAGAAGAAAATGAGGAGATATTGAAATGAGGTTCTTACTAACAATTACAAATATGGTAGGAATTGCTAACTCTAACCGTTGATGACTTTAGTTTTTATCAACAATCGATAAGTTCCTTAATTTATCAAATGTTGGTGAGTTACAGTCGACTCTCCGTTGTGTCACGTTCCCATGTGTCAACCGTTCCCTCATGTCATCTTCATCCGTTCCCATGGATCAACTTCTCCGACCCCCACTCCGAAACGTCAAATATTTACTCTCTCGCTCGTTTTGCATTCCCTCTCTTTCCATGCGACGTTCCCCCCGTATCGGCAGTATTAAGAGTGGAGATGGAGGAGAAGTTGACACAAGGGATCGGGCTTGGTCCCGTCGAGTTGACACATGGGAGAGTCGACTATATTCACGAACCCTCTGATGGTAACTTACCTGTAAGTAAGATCGTGCAGTTTCTCCGTAAATTCTTCGGGAACACTGCACGGTTGTGGTGGTTCTTCTTGCCTGCCGAGGCTATACCAAAACAATATTCCCACAATGAGAAAAGCACCGAGAGCACGAAGTGGCGTCACGCGAAAGCGTCTGCGGGGCCAGGAACTCATGTTGGTAAACTAAAAATCACAATCGAGACATTGTTTTCATCCGTAAAGAGGTAGAATAGTTTTTTTTCTAGCTTGGATCATTGCAAAATAAAAGAAAATATAATTATCACTTGGGAAATGCCTTTATGAGTCTTAGTTGTAATGGCTAAATAAAAAACTAAAGCCTTCGTAGAACATCCCTGTAGACTGACACTCATGGACTCTTCACTGACAGGACACATCGATTATGATTACGTAACGTTAAAAACACTGCAAACAAACGATGACAAAGCCCTAAATATTGTAAGAAAACTCAAGTACCTTTAATGTGCCGGAGCCTCATGACCTACGTATTCCTTTTTCCAAAAAAATCGTCCTCCAAAAACCACTACTAATTTTTATCAACCCCGTATTCACGCACCACCGTTCCGTTTCCTTGCGCATTAAGACCACTCCGATAAACGTGGCAACATCGCAAGCCCTCTTAAGGGAGGGTGGGAGCACAGAACAGATCGATTTTCCTGCATTATCGACGACTGCCTGGTGTTAGTGTCCGGTGGCGCCTTTTATATACCTGACCGTAGGAATTCGTAACCATTTTATTTCTGCACTTCGAGAGCCCTAAAGAAAGAGCAGCAACTGAAATAAACCCAACAATGCATGCCGATGGTTTGATTTTCCTTTTTTTCTTCACAACTCTCGTTTCATCCCTCTCATTTGGTCGCAATGAAAAAAACGATCGTCTGTTTGCAAGAAAAGTGCCAAGCATTTCTATTGTCGGCTGCACAAATCGAGAATAAAAGATGACGTTCGAAAACCAATATCTGCAGCTTAGAGGCAATTCGCATCGTTTATTTCAAATAAAATACTATGTCATTTTATGTTAACCATTAAAGATAAAGACAACAATTCATTGATATTACGCCAATGGTGACTAAATTACGATATATTTACTGAGAAAATGCAACCATAGTTCAGAGTATTATTTTTTGATCTACCACTCGTTTCAAATTTCAATAATATAAACCAGTCGAACCAATATGTCGATGACAGTTTTACATTAAACAACATCATCGTCATAATTGTGTACTAATAATTTATTATGTATATATTAATTTGTTTTAATTTTATTATGTCTTATAATTGGATACCAAAAGACTGCACAAATATTTTTTAGACAATCTGATAATAGTTACGATGTTTTGCTACAAAAAAATCATTATAAATACGTGAACATATTTTTTACCCTAAGCAAAAATTCCAATCTTTTCTTTTTCACACTGAAATAATTATACAGCTCGTTAGAAGTACAAAAATATATTTAAAAAATTGCAAGAGGGAATGTACTGCACCGCTTCTTGAGCAAAAATGACGAATTGCATAAAAAAAACTCGTCATGATGGGATCCTAAGCCTTCATTTGCCTTTCCGGCATTCTCAAGAGCGAGCATCCGCAAATTCGTCAACATAGAGAAACCCACGAGGTACTACACTCGTTCGGAAGAAGTTTAAAAATAAGACGTATCGTCACTGCGAAAGAAAAACGTGCAAGAGAGCACCACAAAATGTGGGGGGACCAAGAGAGCTCTGCTCCGGCCTCGTTAGGGTAATTAAGAGGACAGTAGGGGAAACCAAGTACCGAAAACGATAACTCATTTAAACATGAGTGTATAATGTCGGACTATGGTGAAGATTCTACAGAAAAATAAATGCTTGAAGAAAATCAATGCACCAAAAATTTTCACAGGAATATTATATCAGATTTTTTGATAAATTAGAGATTTATCAAAATTACGCCGACCGAATTCTGGATAAACTTGAGGCTTGCTATAATCGAATAAAAAGACATTATTTTTACATTTTTCGATCAACTAATACTAAACATCTAGAAACTTAAATGGTCATGGTTAGATCAATTTAAATTCAAGAACACTATATTTGCTTTCCAAAAATATGGCTAAAGAATCAAGTAGCATTTTGGCGCAAATAATGTATAACAATTGCCGTGTTCGCGATATTTTTTGTTGTTGATGGCCGATGAATCTGCAGTTATCGACATTTTTCCGTAATAAGTTACATTTCAGTGGAAAAAAATTGCGGTATTCCAATCGGATGATTATCCATGCGTATCTTGGCAATTTTCTGCCAGTTCTGAAGAAATTTTGAGAGAACTTTGCTGCGCGGAAAGACCATGTCTCAGGAGAGAGCGTGATAGAGGAAAAAGAGTTTTCCGCGATAATGAACTCTTGATGCAATTTTGCTTCGCTCCGTCTCTCATTTTCTCTCTCGAACTTGAGTCCGACGGGAATGTACCGCATCTCTTTGAATACTTGCCGACATGCATCAGGACGAGAACTATAAAGACGCGTTTAGAAAGCGTTTAATAATGCAACAACAGAGAGACTATTAAATATCGTCGGAGAAAAGTCGCGATTTACTCACGTCAATACAAAACCTGAATAATTGTTTCCATTCTTGCTAACGATGCTCTCTCGAATTAATAGTAGAAAACTTTTTACATGGTTATTTAAACCTCCAGCAAAGTACCTTTATTGATTAACAATACCTCGCACAGAACCAACATTCATTAAACATTGATTGAATTAAAATAATGAGTGTATTATTTCGATCTTTGCTTCAATTTTTCAATTCAAAATATTTTTACAAATAACAAAATCTGTTTAATTAAATCTCAAATTACTGAATATAGTCACCACAAAAAAATACCTTAGAATTGTGCTAAAAAAGAATTTTCTTTTCACGTCAAACTCAGTGAAACAATTTCAGAATGTTCAACATTCCTTGCACATCTAGATTATTTTTCAATTCCCACATTCTCAAATGTAAGAAAAAATACAACCGTGAATATCTCTTTGTACTTTACAAATCGCCCAAAAAAATCGACGATCGACCGATCGACGCAAAAAAAAAAAACAATGCATAGTTTAGCCAAATTTCATAGATGTATTTTAATATGAAAAAATGAATTTTCTTGCAGTCTGCCTTTAAGGATCTACAGATCTCCCGTGTATAGTAGTCACCATATATACATCGCTAAAAAATAAAAATGGCGATCCATTTATGCCCTATAAACCCTGCGCGAACACATACTGTGTGTGACACTGAGAGGGAAAGCCTCTCCAGGCTCGTACGAATACTTTATGATTACCTTTAGATCCATATACATATATAGGGGAGGGTTAGGCAAAGCGGAACACCCCCCTCCCCCCCCCCCGAAAAAAGTGAAATTTCCCTAGAAAAAATGTACAATCGGCTCAATATTGGTCAACACTGGGCCACACTTGGCCAATGTTGGGCCAGACTTGGCCGATGTTGGGCCGATTATACATTTTTTCTAGGATTCTTTTTTTACTGCAAAACTGAAAAATTCGATCATTTGACTCAAGACAATCGTTGAAAAAGTAGTATTCATTAAAACGACTGATATTTTTAATATGACAAAATATATTTATTAATAAAAAAAATGAATATTCAACGAACATTTGTATGAACAAAAATGTCTTTTGCTGCAAAACGGAAATGTGAATATTTGACTAGAATAAGAACACTGCTAACAGTGCTGTAAGCACGTTTGAAAATCATTAATTGTTCATTAGACTGATGCAAAAGGTTTTTTTTTACTTTCTTGCTCCTACTCGGGTTGTCTTTGGATATTAATGAAAAAATAATCTGTTTGAGAATGAGCTCAATATTCCTCAATATTTAGAGGTGACTCTCTTGACTTTTATTGATGTTCTAATTTTTTCAATGTTTTTTTACACCCTTTTTTAACTTCCTTGCTACCTCTTGTGCATCGTTTTTAAGATATTGATGAAAAACAAATTCGGTTAAGAAGTAAGCTCAATAGCTCTATTTTCAGAGATGTCTAATCCAACTTTTATTTTTATTTTTTCAATCGCACGATTTTCAAAATTTTTATTTTCGAGCACCTAGAAGGTTTTCCTTTAGAGATTGATTGTGTAAAAATTCTAGCCAAAAGTGACCTTAATTCGTCAATTTTCACAGGTATCTGTATCGACTGTGATATGATTATTTGACGCCATTTTTGAGACCGTTTTATAGGCATTCTTCCACCAAATCTGTTGAAAAATACAAGATTTTAAAGAATTTTTATCATAAAAAAATACACGACATATTCCGTCATCTTTACAACGCCAAAAAAAAAAACTCGAGCGACGCAGACTCGACGGATCTGAAGTAAAAATACTATGAAAAAAATTGAACCATATGAGGATGGTTATCGCAAAAGAAGCAAGAACGAAAAAAATTTCCCCGATTTTTAACAAATGTTTAAATATAGAGTTGCAAAAAATCCGGATTTTTTACGTTCGTTTGTTGATAATAAAAATTGATGGACAAAAATTAATCATTTGGGACAGAGCTATAGTGAGACTAATAACAGGGAGAATATTCAAGAAAAAAATCGGTTATTTCAAAAAATTTGATGGAAGGGTACTCTCAAATAAATTTATTACGAGTAAATAAATAAATAAATAAAAGTCAAAATAGGCATCTCCAAAATCTTAAGAATTAAGCTCATTTGTTAACGAGACTTTTATTCCAGCAATACCGCACAGAAAAAATAGATCTATAAAAATTAATGGTTGATATTTAAAAATTACTGAAACTAAAACAAAATGTACTGTTGAAAACTGTAAATTACTCGATTTACAGTGTAAATGACATCGCAAAAAAATGATATCACAGAAATTACAAATGAAAACGAGAAATCCCACTGTGCATGAAATCTAAAATTGACAATGCCCTCAGTAAAATATTCAGTCCGTTTAGAAAAATAAACTGCAAACTAATACTATTTATTGATATTGAAAATTGTAAAAAATGTTAAACGGCACTCATGAAAAATTATAATTAGAAGATATAAAAATTTTCTATTTTCTATTGAAAAAATTACCGTCGACATAAATTAGAAATTGCAGTGTGCCCATTAAAAATTTGAAAACGTACTGCAAAATTTGCTGTTACTTTCAATTTTTAGAGTGTGCACTGTCATTTCTCCAAATACGTGAGCCAGGAAATTTCAAGGTAAAACACTTATTGAAGACTGTTGCTATATTTACTTATTATAGCTCAAACAATGGCGGGGGGGGAGTGAATTTTCAACTACACGGAAGCATTGCGGACATAATACATTGAAATATATGAAAGTTCATTATTTTTTATATTTCAAATTTTTCTTGCTTTCATACGACTTGTCTCATAGATTATTCATTGACGTTACCGATTATATTCCGGATTAGATATGTACGTATCACTTTTTTTTACCAATAATCACCAAGTAGATAGTGGTATACTAGGCAGCGTTCGTGCGCATTAATTCGTAAGTAGGTAGGTAGGTCAGATCGAATCCCAGTGTAGGTAGGAACATTTTTCAGCAGAAATTTTTGTGGGTAGTGATGGATGTAAGAAAGTATGAAGTGGAAAATGTATTTATAATTAAAGAATTTGTTTTAATTTTATTTGTTTTAAACAATTTTATGGTTATGTTTAGATAATTCTGATGAGGATAAGTTGAGTTTATTATTTCCTGTACTTTTTACGGTTTCACACTGTAAAAATGGGGCGAATGTAGCGTGTACTTGTTACTGTTCAACACTGTAAAAATTCGTTTGATGGACATGCAATATGTCATTTACAGTATTAGTATTTTCCACCACAGGGACTTGCAGATTTTGTTTAAAGTTTCATGAAAAATTGATGTTTACGCGTCCAGAAGGCGCTACTAATGTGGAAAACTGTAAAGTTTCATGGAAATTCCAGTAAAAGCTACGGTTCATTTTTTTTCGTGCGGACGAAATCAGGTTAGGTAGCACGAAAATTATTTATAATTATTTTTCAACAGAATTTGTCTTTCATCAATAGAAAATCTAAAGAAAACATGATAGGAAGCAAGGAAGTTAAAAAAAATTGTATTTTTAAACAGAATAGATTTCTAAACAATTAAAACATCAATAAAAGTCAAAAGAGTCGCGTCTAATAATTGAGCAATTGAGCTCATTTTTAGCAAAGATTTTTTTCATCAATATGCAAAAAAGACACGAGTAGGAGCAAGAAAATGAAAAAAAAAACATTTTGTATCAGTCTAATGAACAATTAATAATTTTCAAACATGCTTACAGCACTGTTAATACTGTTCTTATGCTAGTCGGACATTCACATTTCCGTTTTACAGAAAAAAAATATTTATTCATACGAATTTTCATTGAATATTCATTTTTTTAAATTAATAAATATATTTTAATTTTCGTGTTAGAAATATCAGCCGTTTCAATGAATACTACTTTTTCAACGCATGTCCTGAGTCAAATGATCGAATTTTTTAGTTTTGCACTGAAAAAAGAAATTTCACTTTTTTCAGGGGGGGAGGTGTTCCGCTTTGCTCGGGTGTTCCGCTTTGCCCGACCCTCTCCTGCCCTTCGAGGGTGTCCATGGCAACGCAGTGGGTGTGTATATATGCAGGCAGTTCAGCGTCGCGCCATCGGGAAGATTCATATTTTTATTTTCATCCCTGCCTAAAGGGTTTGTGATAAAGAGTAAGCGTTCTATATTGTCGGCAACTTGCGAAAAAATCGGTTCACGAGTCTGACAGTGCGATAAAGGAAGACAGACAGAGCGAGAGAGAGAGAGAGAGAGAGAGAGAGAGAGAGAGAGAGAGAGAGAGATGCAGAGACAGTAGCGCAGCAATAAATCGAGGACAAGTTTCAACGGGCGAACCGCAATTAATAAGCATCACGAACGTTTCTTTCATCCCTCGTTCGCTGCAACCCTTTCTTCTTTTTTTTCATGCACACACTGATTTTTACTTGCCCCTAACGACGAAGACAAAGTGTACCGAATAATAATACATTTACACATATACGTATGAATATATATAATAGTATATGTATAAAGGTAAGCTCCTATATATACAAGAGAAGAAGAAACAAAGTTGACGATTGGCAAAAGTAGCGAGAGCGTTTCACGGTATACTTATGTTGAAGAGCGCGCCGATTCTGCGATCTCATATCGACTCTCCTCGAGGCTTTTGCAGAGGTTGAAAAACTTCAAGATTGATCGAGAAGTTGAGCGAGATGCGAGCGAGAAGAAGCGAGAAAGCCAAGAGCAGAGGGATTAGTGCATCGAGGGTTTATCATAGAGTCGAGATCTTATACATGCACTGGGAGAGAATGAGGTCGCGCGAAGCAACAAACGAAAAGATCAGAATGTATGCATATATAGATGCATTTACGTATGTGTATATATGTATTTATATAGCTATAAAGTACCCTGAAGACACCTAAAGACAGGCAGGGTACAACATCTGAGGATATCAAAAGATGAAGGGACGAAATCAGAGAGCAAAAGAAAGAGACAGAGAGACGGAGAGAAGTAGAGAAGAATTCTCTTTGGGTGATGGACCAGTGCGGTAGAACGCGAGTTGCATTTCAATGGATCGCGCGATGGGGGCGCGCGCGGGATCGAGTACGTAAAAGTGTTTCGTGGATTCCATCCAGGGGTAAAAACCCTCTTCGCGATCGCTGCGGCACGAAAGGATCCACAAATGGTGCCGCTTTTCGCTCTGGTATATACGTATACATATATACTATATAGTACAGATATTTGTTCCCGTGCAGCAGAAAGAGTGTAGGAATAACGAAAATTTCATCTTCCAAATTGGCAACTAATACTCATTAATAAATCGACTATTGATAGCATCTTTATGCATACTTGATAAAAAAAATTTTATCGAAATGCTATTTCCATTGATGAGCTAAAAAAAAAAACAAAATTCATTTCAATCGTCATCTACTCAGGACAGCTGAGCGATGCCCTAGTATTTTTCTACCGATCCGTTGTTTCTTTCTTAATACTGTGTCTTTGGGAAAATGAAAGTACAAACATGGCATTCCGGTTGTTATCAAAAAGCCTTGAAAACAAAATACAGACATTTGTATTTTTCAACCCCGTCTGAACGAATCTTCTGTCGTGTCTCTTTCCACTTGATCGCCGAGTGAGAAATACTTAGGATAACTTATTCGATGGCTTCGATACGAAAGCGTGCTCGGCATTCGTCGGCAAAATGAAGAATTATCGCTCACTCCTTGAGAGACGTAGGATGGTGTATATGTATGTGTGTATGAGAAAAACAGAGCAAGACAGAGAGAGAGAGAAAGAGAAACAGAAAAGTCTCGTGGATGGCGTGAAAAGATCGGACGCGTTCGCGAGACTCCCGTGCACTTCGCTCGCATCCCCGCGAGATTATTCCCCGACGTGTCCGATTTATACAGGTATATATTTATATATAAACTCGTCTCGATACATTTCGCTCCTATATTGGACGCTACTAATCAAAAGGTCACAATTAAAACTGCTTTTCATCTGAGTGCGTTAAAGTTGCGCCCTTACCATCACCGGAGATTTATCAATACATACATCTATATAACGACTCGTCCGCAATGCACATACATCTGTATCCGATCTGTCTTTGCATCGTAGAATGCACAATCGGTCGGGGATTGGTCGCAAAATCAATATGGCGCGCGGCAACCATCAATCGAGCGGGATAATTGACAAGGTAATTGGCGCGCTTTCATACCGATCGATGTACGTGATCGCAGCTTTGAGAGCCTCACAAGACCGCTTGCAACACGAAACACAGCATCTTGCCTATTGCACTTTTACGCGAGACACACGCATCTATATACAGGTATATAACGTACTATATCGATGCTACAAAACGACGCGTGATGGCGTTTCTCGCGCTTTGCTCTCGCTCTACACAAGAAAAAACCGGTAAAACCGCAACGAATAACGTCTATAGGGAAAGTCGACGATAGCAAACTTACACAAGTCTTCTTAAGAGCTTATATACGTTTGCCATGTGGTCATAAAGGCTGATGAATTACGCTTAAAGAAGATAACTGATAACGCTCTTTCGCTGTAGCCGAAGATTTGACATCGAAGACTGCCACACGTAAAATCTCAATTTTAACGGGACAGACCTAGTTGGAACGTCAAAAAAAAGGCCTTTTTTCCGATTTTTTTTTGGTCAAACGATAAAATAATTCACAACAAAAGTTCTTCCGTTTAAAAGATACATATGTAATGTATATGTTGCAATTTTTTCAACGCAATACATATCGAAATAAGCTGGTGACCGTCAATTGCCGAGGACGCTGCAAAAAAAAACACGGTTTGCGGTGATCAAGCTCACGCTGCAACGGCTCATCTGAAACAAAAAAAACGGAGGGGATTTTTAGTTAATGATATAATGCTCCAGTTGAACGAAGGGTTTTGAAAAATTTCCATTTTTCACAAAATGGCGACCGTTAAAAGTCAAAAGTGTTTTTTTGACCAAAATATCAGTTCCATTTTTTGCTATTAAAAATAAAAATAATTATCCAAAAAAAAAATCCTTCGGTCATATGGAGGACTACCATGTATAGAAGAAGTGATATAAATTTCAACCCGATCGGTAAAGCCGTTCTCGAGCTACAGTGATCACCGACTTCAAAAACATGGTTTCGAGAAAAACGCACTTGAAGTCCGCTACCTGCTTACCTATGGCTCAGACACGACGTGCTACAAAGTCTTGTATTTCGGCGAATAATGGTCCGATTTACATTTACCTGGGCGGAAAATGTTCGTAAGAGATTCTACTTTTTGAAAATGAAATAAAAAAAAATCGATTTTTCGAAAATTCTAACTAGGTCTGTCCCGTTAACATAGCTTCACGTTTCCAAACATTTGTATTGTGTTTCTTTTATTGCAATGTGCTTCCAAAAATATACGTAGAGAATAAATCGTTGGGTCAACGACATATCTCATTACGGGATGCCAATGATATCTAGAGACGCGGCAGCGTCTTGACGCCAAGTATTAAAAAGATAGTGTTGAACGTCCAAGGCAAGACGGGTCAAGTATCTATACTCGAGATTGGACGATTTTCTGTTACTTTCAAACTTTAAGGGACAACACCACTGTGACGGCTTCAAAAAATCGATTTTTTGAAAACCATTTTAAAAAATCTAAAATACTTTTAAGATTGAAATGCCGTTGGACCCAGGTCGAAAAAATAATTATTTTCGTAGATATTGAATATTTTGTGGAGCGGTGCAGCGGTCCGCGACGCTCGGGGTCCCGCGTAGCTGGGCGCTGGTGACGGCGATTCTAAAACGTTTCTGGGCATATCGAATAGCGATCCATACGACGGTTTCGAGATAAAAAAAAAGAGTGCATCGATCATGTCCAAAAACGTATGGGGACGCGCCTCCGCGAAATCGTGAAAAAAAAAGGATTGTCTGGCAGAGGAAAGCTCACCGGAAAATTGATTGACGAGTTGAGCACGTATTACGGCTTGGCTGTTCGGAGGAACAGCGATGATGTTGACAAAATGAGGAAGGCAATCTGGGCAACTATCAAACATAAAATGTCCACAGACAGTGAGCCACAACATGACGATTGCCCGGAAGGAGCCGAGTCGTGGTGTTCGTGGCAGCGCGCGGTCGCAAATGGTGATATTTCTAAATATCGCCATAAACTGCCTCTTCCTCAGGAAATATTGGAGGCAATTCAGCCAATCTTCGAAAATTTGAGCAGGGACGATTTGTTGCAGATTTGTTTGAGCGGCTATACGCAAAACAATAACGAAAGCTACAATAAATCAGTTTGGGCAATAGCCCCCAAGTGCCAGTCCGGAAGCAAAAAAAATCATTGATATTGCAACTGATATCGCGGTATTAGTGTTCAATGATGGCCTGAGAAGTCTCATGAATGTACTGGAGACATTGGGGATAACCATCGGCCCAAATTGTTTCAACTTTTGCGTTGAGACCGACGCAGCGCGCATCCAGCTCGCGGAGCGCTCGCTCACAGACGCTGCGAAAGAAGCGAGAAAAGCCTTAACAAGTTCGAGGAAAGAATCAGGAGACAACGATTTGCTTCTTGAAGGGCAGCTATATGGTGCCGGCATCGCTGATTGAAGGTAAATATTTTTTTTTTCAATTTATAACATAAATTAACAAACCTAAAACTTTGAACGCGTTTTTCTCAAAACCACTTTTTTGAGTGCGGTACGCAGCAGAACTCGAGCAATTTTTATCCGATCGACTTCAAATTTTTACTGTATCAATAAAAGTAGATTATCTAGAGAAGTACATAGGATTTTTTCGATATCTCAATAATTATAAAAGTTATAACCTATTTTCGACGAGAAATTTTGCTCAAAAATCATTCTTTAATTTCAAAGGCGTGCCTATTTTTTAAAAATCAATATTTTTCCAAATCCCTATGTACTTCTCTTCAATATATCATATTATTAACGAAAACACTCAGTATTTTTTTTCAGATCGACGTTGAAGAGAGTTCTGCTGTGTGCCGCGAACCACTGCGGAGATGACGCGAGAGCTTCCCCAGCGCCACCATGCGGCGTGAAAAATGTGAAAAAAATGTTTTTTGATACATTAATAAACAAGGAACAAAACCCAAAAAATTTTTTTCGAATATCTCTTTTTTTCCCACAAAAAAATTCTTGAAAAATGTGAAAAAAACAGGGGGTCACAGTGGTATTGTCCGTTAAGTCAACGTCACGCGAAGACTGTTCGACTTTTCGAAAAAATAAAACTCTCCCAAACTAATATGTTCAATGCGCTTCCAATGGCATTGCTTTTTTTCTCTGCGACCTTCGAAAGTACTCGATCTTGTAATACGAGTCGAATTATTTCGCGAATATATTTCAGAAAATTTTATATAATCATCATAATAAACGAAATCTTCCAATAACATAAAATGCTATTGAATCGATGATATTTTTTTCTCTGTGATACGTATTGCAATATAAAAAGTGTCTTGTATTTTTATTATTTTGGACTAATTACTCTTTAATAACATGATGATCAATCACGTGTCTTCTTTGTTGTTTATTAAAAACATACACATTGGAATTTTTGTTATATTTCTTAAAATTATTTCGAAACGAATAACGAATGGTAAACGTAGAGTAGCATGTTTCTTTTTTACGCTGGACGGCCGAAATGTTGATGATTTATAATTTTTTGAATGTTCCCACCTTACTTGTTATCTCTTATTTCGCGATATATCTGCTGTATACTCCGTAGAACATTTATCAGGAAATATTCAATTGCTCTTTGATAGTAAGTGCGTAAAGTTTTGTTTACTACCTATAAAACGTTCCAATGCCACATAAGCTGTTATTTTTTTAATTTCACCGTGGCATAGAGAGTTGAAAGTGTTATATAAATTTTAATGGATTTATTTTTCCACACATCTGCTTATCAACTATATCTCAAAATACGATTTCGCAGAAAAAAAAAAAATAATTAATATTAAAGCACTTAAGGTAGTTCCCTCACAGGATCGTTGAATTAAGAAATGGTTGAAATTTGGCATACGTGTTATTTAATACGTTATTCAAAAATCTGTGCAATTTTAACAAGTTTTACCATCCCGAACCCGAGATATTTATACTTGAAGTTGGCTCGATTAACACGTAACATATGCGCCATGCATGGGCAAACAGTACGTTATTAATTCTACTGTCAGAACTAAAGTCAAGAAGTTGATGAAAAACGAGACGGCGCAAGAGCAGGATGTCACGAATATTGGAAAAAAACGTCAAGATGATTTACCATCTAGGTTAAAAGATATAACCTCGAGAAGTACTACGGTTTTGGCCTTATACGACATATTCTACAAACAAACGAGCGCGCGAGCGCGAGAGATTTAACCTTTTTTGTGTATTGGGGCATAGCCCGGACAGTTCCGGCAAAAAGTTTACTCGCAATGTCTGATCAAAAACGCTTATAGAATAAATTTTACGACAGTAGATGATATCTGTCGTATTATCTATTGGTACCAAGTCAATATTGTGTGCTTTTTAAATTTATTTACTACGAATTATTAACCCTTTACACACATATGTAATGCACATACGGTATGTAACTTTTGGTTGAGGTTGTCGCAGGGGAACTACCTTAAAACAGTTAAAAGAGTAATGACGTCGTATTGTAGTAATGAAATTGTTTAATTGATTCAAACAACGTGGTGGTTTGAATTTCAACTTTATTCATGTTTTGAAGAGGACAATATTATTTGATAAGCTAATATTTATGTATCTATATCTTGTGAAACAAAAGAAAAACAATAAAGATATGACTGTTGTAAAGTATTCGAGGCCGAAAGTACACGATTTAATATACGCTTATGACGGCTATGTTTTACGAGAGTGGTGAGATAGAAGGTAGAAGAGAGTTGGAGGGTGAATGAGGGAGAGACACTCCCATTCCCATTCCGCCCCATCAACCCCGTAGTGCGTTTAATTTACGTGTTTTCGCGAGTTATTCGCTGCCATCCCACTATGCGTATATATATATATATATATATATATACACACATAGATCCAACACGTCGAAGGGGATTCCGTTTCCATGGTTACGACGGGGGGTTTTGTGCCACGCGACGTCCAATCGTCGCTTCTCTCTATAATCTCGCACTCGTTTCCTCACCTTCTACTATATCCTGAACCTCGTGTATACTCTTGAGGTACATTTGGCCTACTCTATGGCTACGAATATGTCATAATGTCTGACGAAAACTGACCAAAATATACCGATTTAATTAATAAATTACTTCTCATTAAAACATATAAAAAAATACTGCTACTAGAAAATAAGGAATTTTAAAATACATGAGCTATTCATTTTTTTGGAAATCTTTTAAATAAAAGAATATTGTAGGGTTATAAAAAAACATTTCAATGGTTTGGGAGCTGTTTGAAATAAGAAAAAATTTACATTTAATTTACGAAGGGAAGGAAAAATTAACCGACCATTAATATTGTAAATTTAGCTATTGCAGTCTAAATAAACATTTTTTTACAAAACTTCCAATAAAACCAAAAAAAATACAATACCTTAAAAAGTTTTTTGAAATTGATTTATTTTGAATTGTTATTTCGAATAGAAAAGGAGAATACGTTGAAGTCAGACTTAAGTTTGGGTCAATGCACTTTGCGGTGGAAAGCTCGATTGCATCGAATGCACTTCCGGTGCATCGAAACGCGAACGATGCGATCACGAGAGAGGATCGCGAAGAACCCTCCATCCTCATCGTTGTCGCTCTCTCGTGGACCGAATAACTCGGCTGTGCTATTCGCAACGTGCACGCCGTCGAGAAATACATCTGGATATATAGTTATAATGATAATTGTCGAGATATTATTCTTGTAAAGACGTTTTCGCTAGGGTCAAATAATTGAGCGCTAAAAGTTGATACATAAAAAACATCTTGAGTTAACAAACATGAGGATATTCACGAAGGTACAGAAAAAATGCTGAAAGAAAATCCCATACAAACATTTAAACAGAATAAAAAAATATATGTAATATTATAGAAATGTAAAAAAAAATGAACTCGTCTAGCTTGGGCAGAGTGAGCATGGAGATATTTTATTCGGATACTCGTACATTTTTTTTCAATTTCTTAACCTATGCTATAATTTCCAGAATTTTTACTAACAATTTTTACCATTTAAAAATAAATTTTTTAACAACCTGCATTATACGATCGATGACCAGTTGCAAGGGCTCAAAATAATTGATATAAATTTCGACGCAAATAGAACATAAGTACAAACAAAAAATACGTTGTAATTCTTTGAGAACAAACAAAGATAAAATGTGATATATCATCGCCAGCTTTCTGTTACAAATACATAAAATAATTTTCACGAAATGCAGCGTCTTTATATGGTATTAAATTGACTTGTGAGCTAAATCTAAATATTATATATACATATTGAACTTCGGATGAGGTAATGAGTCTAGACAGTTAACACAGTGCCGAGCTGAGTTGTTCGAAACCATTAAGTAGAAATTATTCGAACCACGAAGCCAAATAAGACCATAATAAAGTTAATGTGATTTACAAATGGGGCACGAGCAGAGTTGAGATATTGTACAGATGTGTCGGTTGAATGATGTAACGTTGGACAAAGTATTAGGTATCATTCGATAATTTACCGAATTTCGAACTCGAAGAGAGAAAAAATGAAAAAAAAAAAATACAATAAAAAATAGTCGCTGTTTTGCACGGAAAGACTGCCCGATTCTATCTCGATTAATCGCCAACTGATCGTATGCAAATCCAAACCTGCGCACGGAATTGAAACCTTGTATATTGAGAAAGAGAGGGGAAAAAGACAAAAACAGAGAAAGCGAGGGTAAAGTACAAGGGAATAAGAAATAAGGCTGGCCCTGTGCTGAGCGGAGCGAACCTGGACGATAAAATCTCAATTGTTTCTCGCTTCACACGTTTCGTCCCTTCCTTTTTTGTCCTCCTCGTTCACTTAAATAATTAATCGTGAATGTTCGATTGTTTTCTTAAACTCAATGTTGCGATCGCCGATAATTATCGCATGCTATGATTGTATTCGAAAATTACATTTGCACTTTGTATTATGAAATTAAAAAAATTGTTTTTTGGTAAACTGTTTTTTTTTTTAATGAAAAAACGCGTTTCTTTTTACTCGTAATCGAACATTTTTAGAAAAGACAATTTTAGCATATTTCTAGACTAATAAAAAAATATGTGGCTTCCTTACAGAATTATTATTGTATGTTGATTTTATTTTGTCTTCAATATCTTACATATTGCTGAGGGAAGTGCCGATACATTTTTATCAAAGACAATAAAAGCGTTTTTTTTAACGATGTAGTCTGATGTTCCAATCTATTTGGGAAGCTTATTTCAGGATTTTTTTTATAACAAAATAAAATACAAACATTTCAATTTTTTACATGTTATGATTAGCATCGTAAACTACACAAAGAAATGTTGTTTTACTTAATTTTACATTATTTTATTATTGTTTTTTTAAGACAAAGTAGACACCTTCAAAAGGAGGTAGATGGGTGTCGTGGATGATTACGGCACTTGGAGTCATCTGAAACAAAAAAATCGAATTTATTATTGTTTTGTATGCTTGTCGCTCTGTCTCGTAGCAGATTTAAACAATTTTATTAATAAATAACAAAATGGCGAACTTCTAAAAAAAAAGTTCAGAAATCGTGCTTTTTTTCGTTGAAAATCGGGGGGGGGGGGAAGAAATTATTATTATAAATAAGTAATTCTGCTACCAGACGAAGCCATTGTTGTGTAGAATAATGTGTGCAAAAATGAGCACAATCGGTTGGATAAAATTTTTTCAATCACCCGCGCCGCTTGAAAAAATTTTGGTTCGAGAAAAACGCGTTTAAAGTTTCGATTTCAGATTTTTTATAAAAAATTCATACTTACACTAATCAGCTATGCCTGGTGCATAGAGTAAACCTTCCGTATATTTAAAGGCATCGTTCTCAGCTAATTTTTCTGCTCTGCGAGTTGTCCTGGCCACTTTTGAAGCCTCAGACATAGCTTTCTCCGCCCTCATAATTCGCTGATGTCGTACGTCTGAGCGTAAGCATAGCATTTGGACCGGTTTACACACCCATGACCTTCATAATTTTCAAGCCAGGCATAAATCCTTTATTGAATATGCATGCAGTTGTTAGTGTAGCAATTTCCAATATCTTATTCAGTGTCTAATTTTACACTAACTTTAAATCCCAATCCTTGCGGAGATTTTTTCAAGAACTTTATATCGCCATCACACAATTTACACTTTATTAATGATTGTAACGCTGGAAACACTAAATTAAAACTCAGCAAACTATAATTGAAACTATCATCGTTGGCCACTTCGAAATCACTTTGATTTTTAAGTTTACTAGCAGATGTACTAACAAATTCAATATCTTATTTAGACGTATGTTGATTGCCTCGAAAATGTATTTTTCTTGCACCATCACTTGGGCGTCTATTGCTATATTTCGATGATTTCTTATCCATTTTTACGGTTTCACGTGATGTTCATTCACTGCATGAATGACAAACTTCAACTACTGACTCACTCCGAAATACCTACGCTCCAAAAACTAGTTTTCTCTCTTTCTCTTTCGTACAGGTGTGGATTTTAATATACGAGAAGGTTTAAGAAGCTATACGCAGGTATAAAGGTAACGTGAAAACAATAGAGAGGTAAGACCGTCGCAGCTACCGCGCGGTTCATAGCGTGCGGTCCCGGCGCGTTCTCAACTATATGCTACAACTTCGTAAATATTTCGAATTTCGCTCTAAAATTTTTATAGTATACTCTCAATATATTATACTTTCGAAATATTTGAAAAAAAATCGATTTTTCGAATCCTGAACACCAGACTATATCCTTAACAATCAAGGTGAATATAAGTGAATACGCATGATCCAGTCAGGCTGTTTCGAATGTTTGAGTTTATTAAAAAATACTTCGTTGCTTCAATATTGCGTAGAATTCGGGTTATCTAAACATTCTTTAAAATACGTAAAAAGTAGTATTACATTGACGTTTTCATTGTTGCCACATTTATGACGCGTCGTTTTTATTTGCAAATACGCTGTTTGTGTTTTCCCAAAATATACAATCATATCGGAACATATGATTACATAGAAATAAGTGTAAAATAGCAAAAATCCCCTCCCGGGGAAAAAAACTTGGACAAGTACATTGGTGGTCCCTCGTTTCCCTATGATATCACAAAAAGTCCAAAACCCCACTTAAATTTTTTTTTTTAATGTTTACTAATTTTATTCATATTCCGGAGGGAAACCAACCATATAGATCACGAAATAACCGGCCAAAAAACCAGACTTCACAATAATTGTCACTTTGAATTTATTTCCACAGAACAAAACAAGAATCAAAACATTAAAAAATCAGAATTATCAAGATGAGAAAAACACCACTTATAATTGGTGTGTAAGAAGTATCAATAGTCTAGAAAAAAATGAAGAAAGATCGACATCTAAGTTACGTGCAGCAGTAAAATTTATGATATCAGTACTAGGACAAGTATTTCTTTGATGACTGAGAAGATATCAATATGGACGTACCGGCAACGTAGGGCATGCAGTTGGTGCATTGCTTCTGGGATCTCCTAAGTCGAATAGCTACTTTTGTTTTGGCTATGGCGTGACCAATGTTGCCAAATAGTATTTACTTACATGACCTAATGAAACAACATTGCCTGCGCCGTGGCTAAAATAACGAAAAACAAGCAGGAACAGGAAGTTTCGTATAAGATCCCGTGCTTTTGTAATGTTAAAAAAAAAACATTAATTTATGTCTGTACATGATAGCACAGTTTTGTTTGATTGGTAATAATTTGATGAACGTTCACCACCGTACGTTGAGCGTATACGCACAGAGTACTTGTCCGGCCCATAACTTTTTATTAAAATTGCTCATTCAAGTGAAAATAAAATTGGAGGTGCTTTTCATTGCATGCGTTGCTTTTCGCCGTCAGAAATTTACAAGAAAATCAATTCTTCTGCGAATTTCAGAATGGCCTTGTATCATAAACAACATTCGACGTCTATTCAATCGGAATAAAATGGTGTTCGTAGTCATCATAAAATTACATTAACATAAGGTGCAGTCAATTATGAAATTTCTGAAGATACGACTCATTGTCAGTAAACTATTGCCAGCAATGTAGCGTATCATACTTTCGAAAACTATTATTGCCAGCAACGAAAGTTATTATATTTTGGAAAACTACTATTTATTAGTAGAAGATCTAAGCAACCACTGGTTAATGGTCTAAAGATCAATGTGGGCTCTGAATGCACCGTCAAATTTGTATCTAAAGTTTTAAGATCACGCAAATTTCACACAAAATAATCCCCCTCCGTTCGTTTCATTTTGATGTTCTTGGGCGCCAACTATCAAAATAGCCCTTTATGTTTTGAAAAAGAGAATTTAAACCATTATGCGGGATTAATCATAAAAAATAAAAATTAAATAAGATATTACCAATAATGAAAAAGTGCGTATTTATGACCCTTGACTTTTGAGAGAGACCACTGATTTTTACTGAAATGAGCAATTTTAATAAAAAGTTATGGGCCGGACAAGTACTCTGTGCGTATACGCTCAACGTACGGTGGTGAACGTTCATCAAATTATTACCAATCAAACAAAACTGTGCTATCATGTACAGACATAAATTAATGTTTTTTTTTTAACATTACAAAAGCACGGGATCTTATACGAAACTTCCTGTTCCTGCTTGTTTTTCGTTATTTTAGCCACGGCGCAGGCAATGTTGTTTCATTAGGTCATGTAAGTAAATACTATTTGGCAACATTGGTCACGCCATAGCCAAAACAAAAGTAGCTATTCGACTTAGGAGATCCCAGAAGCAATGCACCAACTGCATGCCCTACGTTGCCGGTACGTCCATATTGATATCTTCTCAGTCATCAAAGAAATACTTGTCCTAGTACTGATATCATAAATTTTACTGCTGCACGTAACTTAGATGTCGATCTTTCTTCATTTTTTTCTAGACTATTGATACTTCTTACACACCAATTATAAGTGGTGTTTTTCTCATCTTGATAATTCTGATTTTTTAATGTTTTGATTCTTGTTTTGTTCTGTGGAAATAAATTCAAAGTGACAATTATTGTGAAGTCTGGTTTTTTGGCCGGTTATTTCGTGATCTATATGGTTGGTTTCCCTCCGGAATATGAATAAAATTAGTAAACATTAAAAAAAAAAAATTTAAGTGGGGTTTTGGACTTTTTGTGATATCATAGGGAAACGAGGGACCACCAATGTACTTGTCCAAGTTTTTTTCCCCGGGAGGGGATTTTTGCTATTTGATATCACTTCTTTTTTCTATAATATTTTCATATATTTCGCTTTATATAAACTCCAATAGAGCCTGTATATAACAAAAAAACTTACAACGTGTTTACATCATTACACCATCGACTTATTTCAATGTCAGGAATCAGTATTGCTCATACTACTAATTCGACATAAAAGAATGAGACAGATTTTCTACCATAAATTCCTTGTTATTGAGGTTGTTTAAATATAGGAGCGTTTCGTTCCAGTGATAAGAAAAAAAGTTATGTTTTCAAAAGAGTTAACTATAGACTCGAAGTATTTTCTCGAGATGTTAGTAATTCGTTGATAGGTTATTATTTGATTATAGCTTGGCAGGAAGGTGTTCTAGAAGAGACCTCAAATACCAATTTTTCCCCTAGGCGAAAATTCAGAAAATTAAATACTTTATCATTAGCTTTCAAGTTGTGTATTAGAATAAGGCATTCAGGGGCGAAAAGGCAGCGAGGATATTAGCAATTTCGATCTAAGCTATAAATAGATAATTATATTTAACTTTACTATCAGGAGCCTCAGAATTATTATTCTTTCAAAGATGAAATGACGGAAGAATATGATGCATCATCCTTGACTTACAAATTATTTTATGAAACATAGAAAAAAATTAGATTGAAAAAAAATTCGGCCGAAGTACTTGACAAATGTTTTTTCACTTAATTTACATAATGTATCGGTCATGGTGACAACCTCGCCAAGTACTTCGGCCGAAATTCTTTTTCATCTAATTTTTTTTCGTTTGCAATCTTTTTTTGCTTCGGACCCTTATTGATACAGAGTTTTTATTTTCATTCTGGTTGGTAAAACAACTGCATTTTCGAACTTGATTCTTTTCTCTATCAACATTCAACATTATTTGAAGATTTTTTCACACGATAGAGCCTCCCGTACTGGGCACATATATTTTGGTATAGCTCAATTTATTTTATAACTTTTTGCGAAACCCAACCTTAGCTTTTCGCGAGGATTAACTCATTTTGTTTTGTGTGATTTGAATTTATTTGATACATTTTTTGAGAGTGGTCACTTTTCTTACTTTTTGATAGGGTTTGATTTTCTCAGGGATTTTTGCGAGAACAGGTTTTTACAGTGTATGTATATTCGTGGAAAAATATGGGAACGGCGGTCAACAAATGTACTTGTCCAGGTTTCTTCCGCGAGGGGGATTTTTATGCGTGATATGATTCGTTTTTTCTCTTTCTTTTCAAACATCTCGCTTTATATAGATTAGAAAAAGGTTATATTGGGAAATTATCGCTTTTTCATTTCCAAACCCTGACCCCTTCTACTTCGAGTCAGGTTTTTCCCCCATGAAATAAAGGGGCACGTGTTTTGGAATTTTCAATTTGGCATTTTTTTTATTCTCGAGCCAGTCAAATTTTTTTGACATTTCGATTTACCTTTCTGGAATCAGGCTAAAATAAGTCGGGAACTGGGAGTCTGATACAAAAATTTACAAAGCTTTTGAGAGCAAGATTAGAAGAGTCAGAACTTTTCCATAGAATTTGTAGCTATTTGAATTTGTGTTTATCAAAGAAACATATTAAATAGCAGTATCTCCTTGTTATATTTGTAGATTTGTGGTAAAAAACATTACGCTTATTTCAGCTTGTTGATAAAAATGGGGCGATTTTTTTCGAAATTTTTCATTTTTGATTAATGATGAAATAAAAAACCCGTTTCATGTATGTTTAGAGAAAACATCGAATCTATTGTGAAAAAAGTTCACGCATTTTTTCATTCTTATTTTTATTAACAAGGTGGAATCATGATTATTTTTCAATACCATTGAAGAAGTTACTACCATGGAAATAAAAAGTTACAACTATTTCAATATTCTCATTGAATATAGAAAAGTTCAAATAGTATGTTATGGGAACTCCAAAACAATATATTGAACAAACCAAAGCGACTGTAGAGGAAAGCGTTTAGAATAAAACTTTTTCAATTTATTATGCTATAGTCAGAGCTAAAAAGTGGAAATACTTAGCACACAAGACATGTCTCCTCTTCACAAAAAGGTCAAAATTTGTAGATATCGGCTACATTCCAATGATACAAATTTTGATACTATCAGAAGAAGAGCACCCGAAGACTTTCTGAAACAACTTTTTAAATTTATTATGCTATAACTAAAGTGGAAAAGTGAAAAAACATAGTGCACTTTAAGCCCAACAAAGTTCAGAAAATTTGGATGTATCTATTGCGTTCCGAGGACAGAAATTTTAATCCCATCCAAAAATGAGCAGCCGAAGACTTTTTGTAATAAATTTTTCAATTCATAATGCCACAATCAGAGACAAAAAGTGGAAATACTTGGCGCTTCACAAAATGTTAAAAGTTTGTAGGTATCGGCTACATTCCCATGATACAAATTTTGATGCAAATTTTGATATTTATAACAATAATGGCCGTGAAAGCCTTAAAACTAGAACTTACAGATATTTTAATATTATCTTTGAATATTGAAAAGTTCAGAAAGTATGTTGTGGATATTTTAAAACAATAAATTCAACAAAGTGGGCAAACTTAGATCAGTACTGTGCCCAAGAAAATGGATCGAGTTGAGTTGTACCAGTTGCATTATCTTCGTGCAAATTTTCGTACCATCACAACCAGAGCATCCGTAGAGCAAATCTTTTCGAAAATATTTTTCAATTCGTTATGCCACAATAGCAGCCAAAAAGTAGAAATACTGAGCACACATGTTGCTCCAGGAAATTTCCAAAGTTTGTAAGTATACGGTGCGTTCCAATGAAACATATTTTTATACTTCCAGAAAAAAGGAACCAAAGACTTTCTGACAATTTTTTGAATTAATCATGCCACAACTCAAGCATACCACACATTGGGCTCAATAAAGTTTATGAACTTTGCATGTAGCCATTACTTTTCGAAGCCAAATTTTAATCCCATCCAAAAATGAGCAAACGAAGAATTTTCATAATAAAATTTTCCAGTCCTAATAATGCCAGTATTTCAGCAAAAAAGTGGAAATATTGGGCACATTTGTTACTTCACAGATATTTCAAAGTCTGTACGTATCTGTTGCAATTCAATGATACAAATTTTGATAATATCAGTAAAAACACATCAGAAGACTTCGTAAAATAATTTTTCAAAATTTATTATGCTACAACTAAAGTAGGGAAGTGAAAAAATATAGCTCAATTGAGCCGAATGAAATTCTGAAATTTTGCATATATTCATGGCGATCCGAAGACAATAATTTTGATCCCATTGACAAATGAGCAACCACAGAATTTTCATAACAAAATTTTAAATTCTTAATGCCACAATCGGGGCCAAAAAGTGGAAATATTGGTACATTTGTTGCTTTACAGAATTTCCAACGTCTGTAGGTATCCGTTGCAATCCAATGATACAAATTTTGATAATATCAGTAAAAAAACATCAGAAGATTTCCTGAAACAATTTTTCAAAATTCATAATGCTACAACTAAATTAGGGAATTTAAAAAATGTAGCGTACATTGGGCCCAACAAAATTCTGAAATTTTGCATGTATGCGTGGCATTCTGAAGCCAGCAATTCTTAACCCATCGACAAATGAGCAAAAGGGAAAATACTTGGCACATTTGTCGCTTCACAGAATTTTCAAAGGCTGTAGGTATCCATTGCAATTCAATTATACAAATTTTGATCATATCAGTAAAAGCACATCGAAAGACTTCCTGAAACAATTTTTCAAAATTCATAATGTTACAACTAAAGTGGTGAAGTGAAAAAATAGAGCACATATTGAGCTATACAAAATTCTGAAATTTTGCATATATTCATGGCATTCCGAAGACAATAATTTTGATTCCATCGACAAATGAGCAACCGAAGAATTTTCATAACAAAAGTTCAATTCATAATGCTAAAATCGGAGACAAAAAGTAGAAGTATTTGGTACATTTGTCGCTTCACACAATTTCCGAAGTTTGTAGGCATTCGTTGCAATCCAAAGATATAAATTTTGATAATGTCAGAAAAAACACATCGGAAGACTTTCTGAAATAGTTTTTTAAAATTCATTATGCTACAACTAAAGCAGGGATGTGAAAAAATGTAGAGCATATTGAGCCAAACAAAATTCTGAAATTTTGCATATATTCATGGTGTTCCGAAGACAATATTTTTGATCCCATTGACAAATGAGCAACCAAAGAACTTTCATAACAAAATGTTCAATTCATAATGCTACAATCGGAGCCAAAAAGTGGAAATACCTGGTACATTTGTCGCTTCACAGAATTTTCAGAGTCTATAGGCATTCATTGCAATCCAAAGATACAAATTTTGATAGGATATGGAGTATATACCGCCATAGCCTTTTGACATAAAGATATATTATACGAGCCATTTTGACATAAAGATATATCATTACTTACTACGGTTATCATCCAGAGGCATCCATATATATCCACATGCAGGTTGACAGTGTATTTGACTATTAATTCATCAAACGCAAGATGATTCTACACCATATTTTGGATAGAAAAACGACGTCAAAAATCTTTTGAAATGGATCAACAATTATCATGCAAGAAACATTTCATGATGTACAAATCTTATTATGGCAAGCGAGGAACATTTTATAATAAAGAGGAAAGGGACCAATAAAATAAATTGTCAACGGTGTAGAGTTAAAAAAAATATTTATTAAACACTGCTCAAAACTCGACATGATAATAACAAACTTTGCCACATACATTTTTTTGACACTCATTATTAGTTTTATAGAGTTTCTTTTCCAAATTTACATCGATTCACACCAATCACGATTAACAGTTCAACGTATACCATTTCATAGTTATCAAAGAATCGAAAAGAATGATTTCTCAAGAAATCTTATACGAGGAACATTTAATCGCGAAAGAGAAATTCCGTCGTAGAGTTAAGTGTGGAAAATAAAAAGTGCAGGGTTAACAATAATAAAAAAATGCATATTCATTTCAGCACTGTTCGAAAGTTGATTAAAAGCACTTCACTATTTTCACACCATCACTTTCTTATTATTACTGTAACCAAGAGTCGATCGAACCTAACCACGATATTTATAACCTCACAAATGTTCGTGAAAAAACATTCATATTTTCAATACTGTTTAAGCCACGAGATTCTAATTAGTCGCGATCGAAAGGGGGAAAAAAATAAAAAATACGTGAATTTGATGAAACTCTAAATTGCTGTCATTGAATTTATATTAAAGAAATCATTTTTGGATCGTACGCGTACGATCCAAAATTATTTCGCGATCTGTGAATAAATTTATTCATAGATCGCGAAATAATATTTTTCCCGAATTTATCCACAACAGGACCCGCGTAAGCACTGCTCACTTCGAAAATTCCGTTCAGACTTTCCGCGGTATGGGTACTTCGAACTATTTATTTATTCACAGATCGCGAAATATTTTTTTTTCCCGAATTTATCCACAAACACGTCTCGCGTATAAGCACTTATTCTCACTTCGAAAACTCCGTTCAGACTTTGCGTGGTATAGGTAGAGAAAGATGAAACGGAATGGCCAATCACAAGCTCGGAAGGCGTCAAGAGGCCTTTCATTGTGTCGTATACAGACAAGCCAATACTTCGATGTAGCATAAGCTTGAGCCTGTGCAAAGTTTTTTCTCAGGAAATACGGCATCAATCGTGCTGATTTAAGGCTCAATCGAAATATTTTTTCGTAATAAATCTCCCGTTCAATTTTCAAATCACCATATGCCTCCTGAGCTTCGTAATTAAAGAAAATGAATTTCAGTTTTTACCTCACCACCGTGAATCGTTTTATTCATTGCTCGCACGTCCCGCACTTCGTTGTGTCGAAACTCCATTCAAACTTTCTGCTGTGTCGGTACCGAGAAAAGAGAGAGAACTTTCCGCTGTGTCGGTACCGAGAAAAGAGAGAGAAAAGTAGTTGTGACCAATCGCAGCTCGTTGCTCTCGTCGCCAGAGACCGGCTTTCATGTAAATGGGTTTTGATGGGCATCAAAACGCCTTTGATTGTGTCATATACAGACACGTCGAATCCTTCGATGTGTTAGTATTTTTTACATAATCTTGAGCCTGTGCAAAGTTTTTTCTCAGCAACTACGCCACCGATCATGCTGATTTTGGGCTCAATCGAAAGAGAATTTCTTAATTAGTCTCCAGTTAAATTTTCAAGCCATCAAATGACTCCTGTGCTTCGTAAATGAACAAAATGACATGCCAATTTTACCCCCACCACCGCGAATCGTTTTATTCAGAGATAATATAGTCTCGGCGAGCCTCGGGCCAGCAGACGACAGAACTGTCAATGTACTTGTCCCGAGACTCTACCGAGTCTCTTGATATAGATGGGGTAGGATAAAAGTAGTAAGAACACGTATTAATTTGGTATGTCTAGTTTCAAAATTGTTGTTAAATAAATGCCATAGAGGAAAAATGAACGTGCCGAGTATTACTCACATTCTATGCGGAAAGGATTATCGATCGGAAACCAGAAAGATTGAAAGAACTTTATCCTAATCAATAAGAGTACTTAAAGACCAAGTAGAAATCGATTTTCGTATCTGCATCATTATAAACTGTTCTAAGTATACTAATTTTTCAACTGTCAATGATTTTTTTTCTATTTTCTTTCAATTGCCATAAATGATCTGATTACTTCTACACTGTAAAAACAAGTGTGTTGTTGCCAACACACATTAAGTGTGTTCTGTACTTAACGCCATAAGCAAACTATAGATTCTTTGTCGCCATTTTCTAAACGTTTTAAAATGTGTTGAAAATCTACAGTTTGCTTATGGCGTTAAGTACAGAACACACAAGTGTGTTGTTTTCGACGACACGCTTATTTTTACAGTGTAACATTTCCTCTCCATCTGATTAGGAAGTACATTTCTTTTGGGAAACATTCCTGAAATCCAAAAAAGAGACTAGTATTAATGTTTAGCCACACTTGAATATTATCAGTTCAAAAAATATGTGGGCGCTACGACAAGTGTCTAACTGTAATAATAAGGACTTTATTTTTTGGTAACACGTTCTCAAATCGATATTCACGCGGTCGTGAGATTTTTGATGAACATTCCATGGATTATAATTTTTCATTTCGCCCATAAATATGGAAGAGCACAGAAATTATTATCTTACGAATTACGTAATGCCATATAATTTTAGATTTGTCGATTATTCTAATAAAAATTTACATATCGATACGTCAGCGAACTTTTTGATGTCAAGAGGCGTGAAAAAAATCGTATACGTGCTTCTTACTACGCCCAAAAGCAAAAAAAATGAAAAAATTATGTAATATATGTCTTTGTGACACCCTAAGGTGATGGAATAATCAAACTACATATATCTTTTTAATAGATTATAATATAAGAGTTCACAATGAGCCAAGCGGATCATATTCGATTGATTTGCGAATCGTGATTTATTGTGGCTCTGTCATTTTACATTGAACAAATAATACTGTTATCGGCGAAAATCTATTTCAATCAAATAATATCTTGAATGTTATGAATCTGGCAGATCCAAAATAGTTTAATGTAACTTTGTTTTTGATATTGATTAAGGCGAGCAACCACTTTAGGTGCTTCAAAAAATCAATTTATTTTATTTCATAAATCGTTAGCAAAATATCTTAAAAATACACCCTGAAAATTTCAAAACGATATTCTGATTCCTTTTAACGGTATGTATATAAATGATAAGGATTCTCCGCTCGACTCTCAAGCGCGCTCAAACTTTGAACGTGTTTTTCTCGAAACGACATTTTTTCAATTTGCGGGAATCATAACTCACAAACTAATTGATAGATCATCTTCAAATTTGGAACACGTTTATACAATATAATTCATTAAAACATGAACCTAAAATTGGAAAGATTAGATTGTTTAAAACATATTTATTATTGCAAAATGCCGGGGGAAAAAATGCTAAAAATCGATCATTTTTTTTCAAACACGTTCCAACATTCAATTCTTGATTTTTTTTCAAAATTTAGGTTCATGTTCTTAAAAAACATCTCAAGAATGTATAAAAATTTATTGGACTATTTCAGATGCGAATTGCGAGCTGAACAATTCCCGCAAATCGACAACGACGATGAGGATACGCCAAGGGACACAGCGGATTATACCTTAATTAATGCATGAAATGACTTGAAAAAATTTCCAGAGATGTATGAAAATATGAATAAATTATTGTCAGAGTTGCAGAAATTTCCGTTTTTTTTTCACAATAAAAAAAATCCAAAAACTCATCTAATTTTCGGTCTCCTAAAGTGATTGCTCGCCTTAAATATTTAAGGTTAGTTTTTTATTAGCTCAGAGTTCATTTTAATTGAAGAATCGGGCCATCAAAAAAAAAGTCATATCAATAACGAGGCGCAATTTCAAAGTGAACGAGGCGGGCACCAAATTTGCTTGAAACAAAATGATTGGCTGACAGAGTAATGGGAGGAAATCTCCTCGTATGATAATTTTTACGAACCACTTTTTTGTACCAACCGCTCAACGAAGTTGGCTCTTAGCATGTTGTCCAAAGATCTATCGGTATTATATGATGTATGAGAAGTTGCACAAGTGTCAAACAGACCATAAGCAACGGTGTATAAATATAAGAGTCCATTAACTACAGCGCTCAAAACGTATCTCGTATCGGTAAAAAACACTACTATAAAATTTGGAATCATAAGAAAATTGAAAAAAAAGTCTCGGAATAATCAAAGTAAAAAAAATATTACAATTGCCAAAAATGTTCAAAGTAAGTGCACGATGGAATAGTGAAATAAGGCATTAGGCCATTATCTTCCCAAAATAGATTTTAATCGAAACTTTTCGGTTCTCAGGAAAAGATTTATAGTGGAAACAAAAACATTTATCCAAAGTATCGACAGAGTTTTTTTTCAAACTTATGATCATATAACTTAGCGCAAATATGCATGCAACTACGTGACTTCATTGTCTCGTGAAATTCTCAATCATTTTCGGTGATCACCTAAAATTACAGAAATGCAGTACTAATCGATTATAATGTCCATCAAGTGATCGTCCTAATTATAACTACTAGTAGTTTCGAACGTAACATTTTTTTTTTTTCATCTTGTGTAAATGCATTTTACATATAGGATTCAGTTGAAAGTTTCAAATTTTATGCGATACTGTAACAAATTCATACTGTAACAAAACAATAAAGTAAATCGGCATATATCAAAAATACAAAGAATGAAAGACGTCTCATTAATATTTGCAGTTTTATGCAACGATATTGTTGATCGTGGTAGTGATGTTTTGTCAAGTAATGTCGGGGCCCGTCAAACCACGAACCGATAACAAGGGCAACGGCTGCACCAACTGCAATGACGAGCCACGAAAGTTATAACTGAAAGTCTGCTAAGATGACCAGTAGATAAAATAACCATACTTTATCAGACAAAATTTTCAAACATTCGGAAACAAAATGACTGCCGTGACGATTATACGATGGTTGCAGAGCCGTAAGTATAATCGATTCATGTACGTGCTAAATACCTTCGAGATTATTAACCTTCAACTTCATCATGTGCCTCAACTCTCTTCAACAACCGATTGTCAACACAACTTGAATGCAACAACTCGACACCAACTATTTCCGATAAGAAGAGAAGTCAAATGAGAAACCTTAATTGATCGTCCAAGCCATCGTGACGAGTATTCAAATCATACTTATATATATTTATTACTATCACACTAATCACGTTATCGATAACGATATCTAGATGTATTTCAAATAATTCTTTTTTCATCACCTAAATTTTTACATTCTGCATATTAATTAATTATAAGACAAATTTACGAGCATTCCTTCAAATGAGAACACCCTTCCATACGCTCGTGTACTCAAGCGCATACATGTTACTGCATCAGAGAAAATAAATATGAAAGAACCGATTTTTTCTAATATACCCACGCATAATTCCAACAAATCAATCCAGCTGCAAGTTCCTCTCAGATATACCGAATAAAATATGAAAAACGATACCATTTTCGTCCTATCGTGTTCCAACCAATTCGCTTACTCGTCTTTCGTATAATTCGATCCCATTTATCCTTCCCTCTCTCTACTCTAGATATACCTCCATGCATTTAATTATAAATGTCAGTTATGCGCTAAACTCGGGAGCTTATCGTATAACTTACCTTACCTATACGTGCATACAAATATATAGTCGTTTTAAACCGCTTCTGGCTGCTCATTTCCTGTCCACTACTGATGGACATCAACCGATATATTCTACATTGTAAAATGGGCTGCAGCGAAATATTTCAAGGAGTGTAAAGAGCCCATGAAAGCAACGAAACCGAAACCGTTTCGCATCTCACTCACGAGACATTCGCGGAATTCCCGATACACTCTCCACGTGCTCGCATTGACCAACGTGCATTAATTTCTCTGTTGGTACCACATATCATTCGATCCATTACGACATATATACTACAAGGGGAAGTTTAGAATAACTGCCACACTCGATTCGCAATTTATTCATGTGCTGAGAAAAAAAGAATGAAACCCGGAAAAAATTACTACAGGACCATCATTCCTCGGAATTTTTTCTCTTAAAAAATTGTCTACGACAATTGCCCACAGAATATTTTTACATGATAATATTTCGTTTTCGTTATTTTCTGCCAGCGTTATCTCACTGTATTAATAATTGACGACTTATTTTCAGAAAGCTTTAGCCTTTTTTTACGCTCCCAACTTCTAACTAGTTGATTCGACATGCTCACCTGAATAATATTACAAGGAAATAGGAACGAAAGAAAATCGCTAGCCAATATTTTTCGCCATTCTGGCAAAAATTTTCTTTCGAGTATCCTGTATACTTTATTGTAATTATTACGATTTTTATTATTACTAACAGTGTCATCATAAATATTTGAATAATTCTATTTATTTATATTATTATAGTAATCGAAATGACGCGTTTTGTCGTATTAATTGTAATGAACATAACAACCGTTTTTCTTAGTTGTCAGTCTTGTATGGGTTGACTCCCACATAATTCCACTCCCAATTTTGTGAGATTTAATATTGTAGGTCCACACGAAATATTGTTAATTAGTAGAATATCACTTTATTTTGTATTAACGATTGAATATTATATGTATTTTGCGAATAATACATATCTTTCATAACCACCTCTGTTTTTGTCAGATTTTCGAAAATGTGTCAAATAGAGCAGAAGGGAGCGAAAAAAGCACTTCGAAAAAATTGGAGTTAGTCAAAACATAGTAAATTCAAAGATTCAACGGGACCTTAAGGGTGATAAGTCAGGTGGTTCTCGATTATTGTACGATGATCTGTTACGATGTCCAGGACCCGAGTGAAGTTCACGTTAGATATTTCACCACCCGTATTACCATTGTATGTATATTCGGACAGCTGGACAACGGAAGCTAAAACATTGTAGGGAAACGTCCCACACACATGTACAAATAAATGTATATGTTCATATATATTTGTATATGTATATGAAGATTCATTTGAATATCTATTTCTCTTTCAATGGATTCTTCCTCCACCGATCATGCTCGTCTCACACAATATGCATCTTAATATATGTGTGAATAAGTGTACATAATATATGTATATATATATTTAAGGCTCATCCAGCGCGAGACAAGTCCAATACGTGGCATAGATTTACGATGCACCTGCGACCACTCGAACCTTTATATGCACACATACACAATTCTCAGACTTCAGTTACTTATAGTGTTAAGAGACATTAATAGATTACACCCTGTATAGCATATTTTATACGCAAACGAATGGTGAATAGAGCGAAAGTAAAAAATTCATATTGATTTCTTCAATATGATGATGGAGCTTTGTTTGAATTCCAATAAATTCAACAATCGTAATGAGACTTATTGTTACACGTGTAAAAATAATGCAAATTGGGCGAAGAAAAATAGAGAAAGTTTTCACAATTTATTGGACGAGCAATATTTTGGGATCTCCTGACGTTGACAAATTTCTCTTGCAAATCAGTACTATATGTATAATTATTTACGTTTAAACCAAGACTCGAAAGGGATCACTCAATGTGAATGAACGATGATTGTGCCACGATGCCCAAATGTTTTTGTACATAATCAAATCGATGAATCAATGTTTTTCAACTTGATCAACGAACTCCATGAATTTTATTTCTTCAGGAAGAAATTTCACTTCAGTAAGTGATAATCCATTCAATCTCGAAGTTACTTGGCGTTCTGATCATGTCATGATTCCAAATCAATGCCCTGCAGGTTCTGACAGTAGTTTACTCATGCACAAGCTTGTAAATCGAGATGTCTACACTGTAAAAATAAGTGTGTTGTTGTCAACACACAATAAATGTGTTCTGCACTTAACGCCATAAGCAAATTATAGATTCTTCACTGAGAAAAGGAATTTGTTGATTCAACAAAATTTTTGTTGAATCAACAATTTGTGGCGAACAAAACGAAATTCGTTAACTCAACAAAAATTTGGTTAATTCAACCACTTAATTTGCTGGCTCAAATAAATATTGCTCATTACGACGAAAATATTATTGAATCAACAAAATTTTCTGTTCAACCAACAAATTTCATTTTGTTTGCCACAATTTGTTGATTCAACAAAAAATTTGTTGAAACAACTAATTTCTTTTCTCAGTGTTTGTCGCCATTTTCTACACGTTTCAAAGTGTGTTGAAAATCTACAGTATGCTTATGGCGTTAAGTACAGTACACACAAGTGTGTTGTTTTCGACGACACACTTGTTTTTACAGTGTATTTGATCAGTAATTGCGTATTTTCATTAGTCACACCAATATAAGTGATCGAGAATAAGCTTGAAATAAATGCATTGCTGCGAAGTGAAGACGAGAAGAGAAACAAGTCACCACGAGCCACTTTATACTAAAGGAATGTTCGAATCATGCTCCCTAATTCCCCGATCCTTCGCTCGAAAATCTACGATCGTTCCGCGTTGGTTTCGTTGATCGGTGATACAGGGATTCCCGTGCGCCGCGGGGAACCATGTCGCATCTCAGTTTCACTATGCACATAGCTCTGTCGACTGTCCTCTACCTCCTTTCCTCGTCGCTGCATGAGAGATCTAATGAAGAAACGGTTCTTCGTCTCAGCAGAGCTTCAAAATATGCTTATATACAGAGTGATTCAGAATAGCATATAAATCCGTGATTGGCGTGTTCGGGATGCAAAACTGCAAAGTTTTTTTTTTCGATGCAATAGTTTTTAAATGGCAAGCAATAGAATTTGGGTTTTCTCAGCTAATCTGGAGGCCACTTGCCGCCATGATGGACGACGCCCCAGTGTCATAGAATTTGCTGGCTAAAAAGGTTGAAGCAAGCATTGAACAGACCGCAACAGCCTCGTTTGTTTTAACTTCGACATCGCGCGAAGCCTATATTCGCGCGAAAGACTGCTTCATTCCGAGTGACATGGGCTTCACTTATCGAAACGCGCGGAGATATGATATGTATTGAAATGTCAGTAGCGTTTTCGTTTGGTTATAGGATGCTTGACGCATACTACTCAGACGGAAATGCTATAAGATGACAATTTCAGCCATCAGCGAACGACAATGACAATCAACGAGATTACGTACATTATTTGATTTGATATTTTTCATGTATTAAAAATTTATTTTTAAGACATGATAAATATAAATTAGACATCATTTTTCGATTTTGAAAAAAAAAAATAGAAATTTCTATTCACCTTTATTTAAAAAAAAATACATCTGTATTGAAACTATTTGTATTTGATTTAATACTTGACATGTATTACAAATGTATTTTCAAGACATGTTAAATATAAATTAGAAATAATTTTCCGATACTGGAAATGCATCATTGTCTTTTTTAGTTCTGCTGTATTTTATGAAAAAAAAAAATAGAAATTTCTATTCACCTTTATTTAAAAAAAATACATTTGTATTACAAATCATCATACACCTTTGAATTCAAAATGTCTAAATAACGATTATAGCCATTTTTTTTGATGCTGAAGTAAATTTTTGTTTAAAGAAAAAATGTTTGTTGTTTGTTTAAAGAAAAAACGCCTTCACGAGGTTTAATATGCCTAGCCCCCAAAAAAAATAATGTTTTTAAGGAATTTTTTTCCAATATCTATGGAAAAAATCCAATAAAACATGCCATTAGACCATATTTATTGAATTGAATTTCTATTATTTTCTTTTAATAAGCATTGTCGGCATGATCTGTCGAGCTGAATTTTTCGATGGAAAAAAATAAGAACTTTGTGACGTTTTGAAATCAAGGATACGCTTTTCACGAAACGTTTAACTTCTTTAGGTATTGTTTATAAAAAGAAATATACACAAAGTATAATAAGAATGACTCCACAAAAAAATAAACGATAAAAAGTATTGAAACATCTTTCAGTGGTCGTGCCGATTGTACCACAAACATTCTGTCTGGAGAAAATCGCGTTGCTTGCATATCGCGAGCAGACAAAAAGTCGTGTCGTCTTTCGCATGAATTTGTTAAATTCGATGAAAATGCATGTTCGTGCACAAAAATTCATACAAATTCATGTTCGTACGAAAAATTAAGATTTCGCCATGAATTCAGCGGGATTCTTTCCGATGCAACGTTCCGACCCTCTTTTCCAAAGTCTAGTCGAGATTTACTATTTTTGCCAATTGTTGATACGTACCAGTAAAATGTTCATCTGACTTGGCCGCAATTTTCGCGGACTTTTTTTTCAATGATATGAGTTTCCTGCTCAACAGACTTTTCGGGAATCAGTATAGTGAAAAACTACAAATGTTTTATAATAAACTCCAAATATTTTATCTAAACAATTTTTTCCCCATGCTTTATTTATGAACTTCATACATGAATATTGTCTTCGTGTCTTCAGAAATATTGTTTATGTGTTTGAAAAAAAAATTATTGAATCTGATTTTTAAAAAAATTTAATAGACAAAATTTCCAAAGATTTGCAATAAAATTGATAAAAAGTTGTTTTTCTAACATTTATTTATTTATTGATTCTTGATTTATTATCGAAGCATCCGATTTTTTTCTTGCTTTGAGAAAGCGTAATGAAAACATGAGAAGAATAATTAATAAAATAATTGAAAAAAAAAAAATTTAAATTACTAAAAAAATTAATTGAATAAAATTCCATATAAATAGTCTAGGAAAGAGTCTTGCCGAGACTTCTGAGAAAGTATCGGCGAGACGTTCAAAAAAGTTTCGAAAACCTTGGAAATAGTCTCGGCGAGACTTTCAGAAATAATTTCGAAAAATCTTGGAAAGAGTCTCAGCGGGACTATCAAAAAGACTTCTAAAAGAGTATCGGCAAGGCTCTCGAAAAGAATTCCGCAAAGTATCGGAAAGAGTCTCGTCGAGACTCTACGGAACGCTCATTTAAGAGTCCTGCAAACGCAAATACAGATGTATTTTTTTTTAATAAAGGTGAATAGAAATTTCCAATTTTTTTTTTTCATAAAACTAAGCTAAACTAAAAAATACAATGATGTATTTTCAATATCGAAAAATGATATCTAATTTATATTTAGCATGTCTTAAAAATAAATGTTTAATTCATGAAAAGTACCAAGTCAAATAATGTACGTGATCTCGTTGATTGTCATTGTCGTTCGCTGACGGCTCAAATTTTCATCTTATAGCATTTTCGTCTGAGTATTATACGTCAAGCATCTTATAACCAAACGAAAATGCTACTGACATTTCAATACATGTCATATCTCCACACGTTTCAACAAGTGAAGCCAATGTCACTCGGAATGAAGCAGTCTTTCGCGTGAATATAGGCTTCGCGCGATGTCGAATCTAAAACAAACGACGCTGCTGCGGTCCATTCAATGCCTGCCTCAACCCTTTTGGCCAACAAATTCTATGACACTGAGGCATCGTCCATCATAGCGGCAAGTGCCCTCCGGATTGGCTGAGAAAACGCAAATTCTATGGCTTGCCATTTAAAAACTATTGCACCGAAAAAAAACCTTTGCACTTTTGCTTAAAATCGCATCCCAAACACGCCAGTCACGAATTTATATGCTATTCTGAATCATCCTGTATATGTGTTTCCATATGCGTCAATATTTCAAGTAGTATATTAAGAACATTTATAGAATTATATTATTTATAGCCCTTCATATTAATTGGTTGATATCTCCAACTTTGTAAACTCTTTGAAGTTTCATTTTTTATCTCGACTACATAAAAAAATGCTGCGTCTAATCACTTTCCATGACATTTTTTAGAAGCACGAAGTAGAAACAAAAGAAAATCGTGCAAATTATGAACTTACATGTTTCGTTGTATATCTAATCACGAATCAAGTTGAAAACGCGGCTGGAAATAGGTCTGGACATCAAATCAAGTAATTTGGAAGTGAATTAAGTTTTAAAAAAGTATTAGAAATTCAGTAATATATAGGCATCATTTGTCTCTCCTTCAACACAAATATTAAATTAGCTGGATAGATAAAATTCAATATGTATCGTAAGAAAAGTGATCGATAAGTGAATGTCAATTCCATTCGCTATGGAGCCATATTTATGGTCATATTTGCCTTCGCGATAATATAGAAACTACAAGTTCAATATACGTTTGGAATATTAAATTATTTTAAAAATTTCACTAGATACGCATTTTCATTCCATTAACCCTACAATTGTCACATAATTTTGTTGAGTTTGAAAACTTCTTAATTTATTTTACGCAAAAGGCATGAAAATGATAAATTTGTTACAACCTTTTTTTCGTAAAAAATCTTAAATTTCAGAAGAAAAGGAAAGTTTAACTTGAGCTAGCAATTGGAAAATAAGGAAATTCGGAATGCAAATCAAGAACAAAGTATCAAATTTTATTATTACGTAGAATAATGAATTTAGGTCCCAAGCTCATTGTTTCACCTAATAATAAAGGTGTAGAGTTGTCTTGTAACTCTTACTTTGGATACTTTGACAAAACATTTTGTAAATAATTCTATCACCCTGCCTCTCTCTCTCTCTCTCTCTCTCTCTCTCTCTCTCTTCCTTCTCTCTCTTTCTTCCCAAAGCCCATTATGCATAAGAATTGTTTTTTAGTATCCATCTCTTTCGGTTCATTTCGACGGTCATAAATATCGAACTTCGTGGGATAGTAATGCCAGACTCGCGTGGGGTCTACGAGCAAAGACGCGGGTCTTGTTCTCTGACTGGTGTATATTGCTTATTTACTTAGTTGTTTCTGCATGTAGACATTTCAGTGTGAGTAAAACAGAACAAAGATAAGAGAAGTATCGATCCTTCCTGGCGAAATGACTGGCCAGAAATATGTCCTGCCATCAGGTACAACATTTCTGGTACTTATTTATCTAGATATATCAGATTTTACTGTGTTATCTGAGATTGTAACTTCGTTGGATCATCAGTGAATGATTGTGTAAAACGAACGTTCTCAGAGCTCGCAATTAATTTATAAAACAATGTATTGAGGAAAATTCGGAAAAAAATTGGTACGATCAAGTCCATTAACCTTACGATGAAACATGATAACGCTAAATTCGATGTTTGATCAGATGTTCAAAGTTCAGAGACCGTATCTGCTTACGTCTCAATTTTATTTAATTATACACAGAGAAATATGGGATATACGTAATGTTTATAGAAGACAAATCAATTTACCGATGATAGAAATACGTATCATAATATATTTCATCTTAACTACAATTTAAGTCAACATTTTTTAGGCTAAATTTTTCGGAATAACGACACTTCTTTCGCCATTAGTCTTGCGTCTGACATTGTCTAATCAACATGCACGATAACTAAGACAAAAATATTTTTGTGGTATCTACATGGAACTAAAAAAAAAAAATTAGAAATGAATTTCACGAAGTTTTACGGACTGTTCACGGATCAAAGATATATAATATATATTTATTCGAAAATAAGTCGATGTTTCCTTTTTTCGCCGGCAAACAGAAGTCCATGACTCACATCACGATAAGCTCATTGAACTTGGGTTAAGGGCACGAATTTTTCGAGTTTTTCTTTAGCAAAAAAAATATCAACACGTTAACTTTTTGATGTGAAACGTTACAAGTTTGATTGTAAATATTAAATAATAATTATGCAAGTAAACAATTATTAGTGCCAAGACTTCGAATTTCCAATGTTGACTTTCGAATAATGTCAAGCTTACGTAAATATCTTATAATAAAAATTGAGAGATACGGAATTCGGTCGAAGTATAAAACATGAGATCCTTATTATCATGGTAATGTATTCATCAAACAAGCTGTTGATGCTCTTTTTTATTTTCTGTCTAACCGTTCGATTGTTTTTGCATGTAGGAGCCATTTTCATTTTCATATCAACTATCAAGCACGCGGCTAGATGTACCGTTTCTGACCATGTTGAGCAATTTTGTAAAATTCATTGACAGAAAACGTTGAAGTATAACTTTTTCATATCGAAAAATAATAATCGATGTCCTCCTAAATAAATATACAGGAAATCCATCTATGAAAAATTTAAAAAATCTTGGCAACCCATTTTACGAAGAAACTTAAAATACTTCCGTGACATGACTTTTCACCATTTGTGGCCACGAAGGTACTATTTCTAACCAGACAAGTTATTATTTGTAGCCATTACGTTAGCAAAAACAATTGGACAGACGGTTGAAATCAGATACATACATATTGAATTAACGATATTTAATTTTTATTCTTATCACTTTTCTTTCGAGTGACCTATGGTAAACATAAATATATGTATTTATATTAACAATAAATTATTTTTTCACAAATTTGATTTATTTTTTCTCTGATCTTTCGTATTCATCGTATTCTTCGTATTCTTTTTTTTTCATTTTTACGAGTTTGATTTTTTTATTTTCTTTTATTTTGGCTAATCTGGCCACTTTTTTAATTCTTTTTTCTTCTTCCTTATTTTTTTTTTCACTATCCTTTGCCTCCATTATTTGTTGCCATTTATCACTACGTATTACGGCGGGAAGATGCTCGATAAGCTTACTCCGTTTTTGAGTCGTTGTACGCTTAGCTGCCCACAGTAATATTGAAACAGCATAAATGCTGTAAAAAAAAGTTGAGACAAGTACATTTACTCCCCCCAAATAGTTGGTCCGGTAACAAATCTCAGTTTCGACACAAAGCCTTCACTAAAAGTTATAAAAGAGATTCTCTCCCAAGAAAACCAACCTTGCAAAAATTCTCTGATTCACATCAAATCTCTCAAAAAATGATAGGAGAACCTCACAAAAATTTTCTCAATAAATTAGAAACTCACAAAAAGCTATAAGAGCCTCTCAAAAATTTATCAATCAAATTATAATTTCACAAAAGATGCCAATTCAAACCTGCCCAAAAATTAAGTCTAAACTTCACAAAAAGTTATTAAATAAATAAAAATGATAAAAGCATTAATAGTCAAATACATTAAAATCCAATAAAAACACTTTCAACGAATTGAAAATACAGTTGTTCTACACAACAAGAATAAGAATAAAAAATAATTATGGGAAAAAATTTTGATACAAAAAAGATTTCAAACGCAAAAAATTAGATTGAAATAAAAATTTCGGCCGGAGTACTTGGCGAGTTTGTAACTATAAGTGATATAAACTAAAAAAACTAAAGCGATTTTAATAGGTTTTAATGTATTTGACTATTAATGAAAAAAAAAAGCGATTTTAATAGGTTTTTAATAGGAAAAAACTAAAGCGATTTTAATAGGTTTTAATGTATTTGACTATTAATGCTTTTATCATTTTTATTTATTTAATAACTTTTTGTGAAGTTTAGACTTAATTTTTGGGCAGGTTTGAATTGGCATCTTTTGTGAAATTATGATTTGATTGATAAATTTTTGAGAGGCTCTTATAGCTTTTTGTGAGTTTCTAATTTATTGAGAAAATTTTTGTGGGGTTCTCCTATCATTTTTTGAGAGATTTAATGTGAATCAGAGAATTTTTGCAAGGTTGGTTTTCTTGGGAGAGAATCTCTTTTATAACTTTTAGTGAAGGTTTTGTGTCGAAACTGAGATTTGTTACCGGACCAACTATTTGGGGGGAGTAAATGTACTTGTCTCAACTTTTTTTCACACCATTTATGCTGTTTTTTTGCGGGGATTTGTTGACTTTTTGTATGGAATTCATACCTTGTCAATTAAATATGTCTATATTGTGTACGTACTTGGGTGATACAAAAAAATCAGCATTTTTTTCGGTGTTGCAGCAAAATTTAATAACATTTTATCAAAAAGTGATTATATCAAGAATTCGATCGTTAATAAAAATTGTAAAGGCCGCTCTAGCGATTTTTTTCTGATTTCGGCTAAAAATGGATACATGATCGAATTTCGAGCTACTGTATCGCTACTATATCGGGACTAAAAATGCATTGTGAAATAGTTCTCTAAGAAGTGTTCAAGTGAATTCAAACTTCGTAATTAACCGTCAGAACTTATAAAATTATTAGATTACTAAAAAACTTGTAGTAGTTCTGAAAAGATACGACGAATAAAAGAACCACGAACAAATAAGAACTCATTTTTTTAATTTAAAAAAAAAAGTGTTCAAAAAAATATTAGACCGAAATATACATACCAACAGAAATAAAGTGAACTAAAAGTTTTCGAATTTAATAAAAAATCTAAATAAAACAAAATTCTCGGAGCAAAATAAAGTATGTAAATTATACGTCGAATTGAAAAAAAAATTGTTAGGAAAAAAAAATTCCGTATCGAAAAATATTCCATAAATAATTACACCGAAAAAATACTTCAATAGCATCAAAATGCACTTAAAGTTTTTGAATAAAAGAAATCAAAACGAAAGGATATTTTGAAACAAAAAAAGGTATGCACACAGAATATCGAGAGCAAACGTTCGATTAGAAAAAAGAATTTCGGTAGAAGTACTACACCAGTTTTTTTTTATAACGTTTATTGATTACGAATTTTATATCATCAGCAATTGGTAAAAGAAAAGAAATTGATGAAGTACTTATGAAATTCTTTTCTTTTAGCTCAAAATAGTTTCGCATCACTTGCTTCCGTTTTGAGTTGGTTTCATTCTGATTGTTTTTTTTTTTTTTCATTTCAAAACTTCAGGTGCATTTTATTTCTATTAGAATATTTCTTCATATACTTAATCTCTTTTTGAATTTGCGAAACAACCAAATTTATGCTGATAAAGTTACCGACTAAAAAAATTTGGATGGAAAAAAAAAGTTTACATGGCGAGGTTATAACAACGCTTATCAATTATGCATAGTACATTGTGTACATTTACCAATAAAAAATGAGCGAACTACTTTAAGGGGACCGTATGGTCTAGAGCACGAAAATTTCACCTATTTTCACGATTTTTTTTTTGCCTTAAAAAATTTAAAAATCGATGTTTTAACTTTTCGGGTTTATTACTACCTTTATTAAGTATACAAAAAAATTTTTTTTTAATTTTAAAAACAGTGTTTATTATCATATAATTGGCATTGAAGACGACCCTCTCGAAAAATCCGACCCGGACGGTGAAGATCGATCCGAGACTTCTACTCATCTGAAACACAAAATTCAAGAAGATTCTTAATCAGAAAGAGTGCAGTTATGGTCGGGACTAGAACAAATCGAAAAAATTAAAAATTGACAAAATGGCGCGCTTTTGAAAAAAAATTCGTAAAATCGGGTTTTTTTTCACTAGTTTTTTAGTATAAACAATAAGAAATTATTTAAATAAAATTATGATTGTAGTTCCGACGATAGCCATACATGTTGTGAACAACATATCCAAATTTCAAGTGATTCGGTTGAATAGTTTTTTTGTTTTCACCTGCGCAGTGCCGAAAAAAGTCGTTTCGAGATAAATGAGTTTAAAGTTTGAGGTACAGATATTTTCAAAAATTGAGCAAATTTTGAATACTTACAGTTAATCCGCGATTCCGGCACCATATAGGATTCCTTCGGAACGTTCATAATTCAAGATTTCCTCACTCCTTTCATTTCTTCGAGCTGTCCGAGCCTCTTTGGAGTTGTCCGTGCTCCTACGGTTGGCGCTCGATACTCGCAGCTCGTCTCGGTTTTGCGCTAGTTGCTCCGCTTGTGGCCCGATTGTTATGCCCATGGTCTCCATTATTTTCAATAGGGATGCAAATCCTTCATTGAATATGCAAGCGGAAATGTGAGTGGCAATATCAATGATTTTTTTTCCGGCAAACAGATGTTTCGGCGCAAGGTGCCACACGCAAGCATTGAAACTTTCGTTATTGTTCTGCGTATTACTGCCAATACACCTTTCCAATAAAGTCTCTGCTGTCAATTCTTCATAAATTGGTTTTAATATCTCTTGTGCTTCATCGCACAGAGCAGGTGGGTGCTCGTAGGTGTCTAAAGTACCTGCAGCCTCACTTTGACGCCACTTGCACCACGATTCGGAACCTGGAGGACAGTACGAGTGTTGCGGATTTTCATCTGTTGAAATTTTGTGATAATATGCTGCCCATATTTCACTTCTCATCCCTTCAGTCGAATCTGAATTACGTCTAATTGCTAGACCGTAATAAGTTGACAGCTCTTGCAATAATTTATTCGTCAATTGTTGACGCTTCGGTGTTTTATTTATCGATTTCCGCTGTGTCTTTTTTCCCTCTTCTTTTTCTGTTGTCACGACCGGAGGGGCGTGAAGGAAAGGTTTGGGTATTTGAGCGTCGAGCGGCAAACGCTATGTCCCATAGACTTTTCCATGCAGTATTATACGCAGAGCGTTTATATAGATATACTCCTAGGAGTATGGTGGGCGCACGCTGATAGACCTCGAGAAGTCTTGCTTTTATCTGGTTGCGACTGAGGAAAGGATGTTAAAGGTTGTGAATAAAGAGATCTAGGATTCTTTATACACTCTTTAATGAAAATAAAATGTTAGTAAAAATACAATAAGAATAGATAGAGGGATCTAGGATTCTCTATATATTCGTAGTACCAAATATAATGTTAGTAGAATACAATTGGTGAATACAAACTTGGTATAATAAAATATTAAGTACTTTACCGGAGAGGTGTCTTTGGAAATCTTTGATTGGTCGTAGCTTACTTATTCTTTGTTGAGTTACGCGAAATGTTTGAAAATATTCTAAGTCCAAATCTGAATTAAATGAAATAAATCGGAAAATATTCTAAGTCCGAATCTTGAATTCTATACTTTAAAACTTTGACTTCTGGACACGACTCGCTCTCTTCTACAGAAGACCCGGAGTTCGATCAGAGATTAAATATATAAGACGGCTAACCGAATGACAACCGAACTACTGCTAACAGTATAAACGCGACCTAGGTACGGAACGGAATGCAATGCCCCGTGGAAAACCTCGCCTTTTTATAGGGCCAGATTTAGGGCAAATGGTAGGGATTTGTGTTTTTGAGCCTTTGTTTCTTAGAAGCTAGCGTAGGGGAAACCGATGTGGTCGTCATCTATTGTTGGTATGTACGCTGTTGCTAGGGCCCAGATCTATTGCCGAGGCGCTTGGATCGGAAGACACACTCGCTTGCATATTTTAGTTGTGTTTGCGAGAACTCGAGTATTCGGGGTATCTGTGTGTACGGCGCGTGTCGGGATGAATGACTTAAATGCAAGGTTTACTTTGACTCATCGGGTCATCGTTTTATGAATGAAAATACTAAACAGATCGAGTCAAACGGAAGTGTTCTTACGCCTTTTTCATCTTTGGAATTAACGTAGGCGGAGTAGATGTAGTTAGCTTCTATGTGTTAGTGTGAGGGCTGTTGCTACGGTCTAGGTTTTATGATCGATGCGCCTAGGCCCGAAGGGAACAATCGAATGTTCGAGGCATTTGTGTGTACGGCGCGTGTCAGGATGAATGACCTAGATGTAAGAAGTTATTTGATTTTATGAAAATTCTAAAGCGGTCGAGTTTCCTGGTTGAAAGAGTATTTAAAAGAAATAAAATTTACGTCGGTTGTGACACCTCCCCACTTAGATTAGGCACCGTCCTCGGTGGCTACCAATTTATGCATATTGAATATTTTTAAAATAGAAGATATGCTTAAATGGTGTTAATTAAAGTAGTTAAATTTTGTTTCTCGTTGCCTGGTATGGATGTCGTATCTTAGGTAGGGATATGGAATAGGTATGAAATATTTAGGGGTAGTTCAGGTGTATAAGGAAACAAAAAAAAACAAAAAAAAAAAATTTTTTTTTTTTTTTTTTTTTTTTTTTTTGGTGACCGTATAATAAAATTTGTATACCTCTTTTACTGGCTTTAGACGGCAAAATAGCGATGGTAATGGTCTTCTCCTGGCATAATTAAATGCAGGAGACCATACAGATCCAACAATAATCTTGTTGATCGTTTGTTTTGACGACGCTGGTTGATTTTGATTGGCGTCTTGATTTTCGTAGATGCAATTTTAATTTGCATTTGAGATGCCTGTGCCATTACTAAATTTGAGGTGTGTTCACGAAGTGTAATACGGTGAAGGTGTTTGGTAGCAGGTATAACAGGTAAGTATAGATACTTTATCCTTCCATTCACGAGTTAAAGGAGAATCGAATAATTCGATATGCATAAATTTTTACTTACGTCTAGTGTTAGTATTTGGTAAAAAATTTGCATAATAATAATAAAGAAAAAAAAAACATACGGTAGTGATAATAATTGATTAGGGTGTATATAGTAGTAATTGGTTACGAGTGTACATACGAAGTTATGTTTCAAACCGTAGTTTGCGTCGCGGCTTCGTGAATAAAAACGGGGTTAGGTTGGCGAGGGGGGGTATCGTAGGTGCTTTCCGCTCTTCTTTTAGCGGGTTGTGGTGGTTCTTCTTGTTCTAGCAGGTCATCGTCGCAGTCTTCAGGTGGAGGAGCAGGTTTCCGGCACATGGTACAAATCTTGTAGACACAGAAAAAGAAGGATCCGCGTAGAATGTAGGTCAGAAAACCCATAGCCAGGAGGATTTCTCCGTATATGGTCATCATCGTGTATTGGGTCTGTTCTTGTTGCTCTCGTTTATGGGAAGCGGTTTCTAAGAGTTCTTGTTCTATCTCCCTTAGAGTAGTGTCGAAAATCGGGACTCCGGCTGAGTTTCGAGTTATGACCGAGGGTGTATAGCTCGACGTGTCGGTATCTTGCAACGGCTTATAGTCCGAGACATTGGGAACAAGCTGGTTTATGCTGAGATTTGATGCTGGGATGTATGTTTCCCGGATGGTTCCCTCGAGCGTTTGGCTTCCCGAAATCGTTACGTAATGTGTTTTAGCGATGCATCCTGGCTTCAGTTTCAGGATCCCGGTTTCTTTTATCTCGAGAACAGTAGCTGCCTCATGATCGCATAATATCTGTATTCTTTCAGGTTGAGGTAGGGAGAATAACCATCCCGACATGGTGTCTAGTTGTTTCCAGTATGGTGTTTGTTTCTTCACGACCCTTATCTCGCAATCTTCGTATGATTGGTGTCCTCCGTCTGTTAATAATAGTAATTCGCAATTTTGGTGGGCCGATACTTCGTATATTGGATAAGTAGGGGCGCAGATTTGGTAATTGCGTAAGTGTTGGCATCTGGGAGGGTCATTTTCTGGTATGAGAGCATACTTGTCCGCTTCTCGCGAAATAATTATGTGTGATGCTCTAGGTTGAACGTACGCTGCTCCTTGGCTATTGTTTCCAATTTGTTGTGATATTGGGCAGGGGTGGAGCTTGTAAAGGAAGAATTTGGTTGGTTCTAATAGAGGAATATTTATTACGATGATTATTTTCTTATCATGATAGGAAGCTGATAGGCGGGAAATTTTTGACAGGGTTCCGGAATGAATTTCGTCGAGGGGGATTGGGAACAGATATCTGTGGTGAGTTTCCGTGAAGCTCTTGACGATGAGATCCAATGTAACAGGGTTCAAAAGTTCTGGATGGAGAAGTCCCAATTTTATGAAATGAATTGCATTCACGATGGCACGGAGGCTTTCAAGATATGTTTCAGCGATATTTCCTATGCTATTCCGCCATTCCTTCAGTTTTTGTGTATACATGATAATGTTTGTCGCATTGTAAAACGTATCTGCTAAAGTTTTCCATTTTTTATTGTGCTCTTTTTCCAATTCGCTTAATCGTTCCGCAATATCATGCAATTCAGATCTTACGATGTGTGTTTGGTTTCTTGCGAGAATAGCTATCTTCTTCTGATCTTGATATAGTTTATCAATTTCGGTGTTAAAATATTCGGTATCGTCCGTAGTTAGGGTCCCGAATAGGCTCTTGCTGATTGTTCCGATGAATCCGAAAGGAACGCTTCGTCTGCTTATTGTCGGTTCGATGCCCTTCTGTTTTCGTATGTAAAGAAGGTATTTATTGATAAGGGTACTTTTTAATATAAGGTCCTCTTTATCAATAAGTGATTTGCAGTGGGCTTCCAAGTGAGGTCGGCAGGTATGTTCCATCACTGGTACCTCAGAAAATGTCGGTTGATGATTCTCGAATGGCCTCAGATCTATGAAAGTCGTTAGCCGCCATTCAGTCCGAGTGAAATGAACTTCGTGCATTGGTTCATAGTAAATACCGGCGCGGTTGGTTATCTGTTGAATGTCATGTGTTGGCGAGGTCCAAACTTTTCCAAACCCAAGTATAAGAACAATTATGATGGCCTTAAAGGCACACATTATAGTCTAGAAAAGAGAGTATATATGTGAGTACAGGGTAAAGTAAAATTTGAATTTTGTGTTAGATACAAGTGTTATAAGTGTTAGTAGCTTATTACTTATTCTATTCGCCTTCCTCGTGTATATATATATACGTATAAATATATATACCACACTCTTCTTTTTCTTTCCGATTTCCCTTTTTTTTTTTCTCGTTTTTTTTTCTTTATTTTTTTTTTTTTTTTTTTTTTTTTTTTTTTGACTTCCTAATTATCTTCTTTGTCTTTTATTTCCTGTAGATGTGTAGCGTAGAAAAGTTCTTTAACTAAAGGTGGGGGTTCAAAAAGGGCCTAAAACTGTAGTGGGGTTTTACTTTGGAGAGGGGAAGTGTGCTTTTTCGTGTTTTTTCTCTGGGGAGCTCGTCATTTATTTCTTGGCAATCGTCGATCGTCGTTCTTTTTTTGTAACATGCTGCCTGTACGGTTAACAACTTCTGCGATTGAAATCTTGGCGAAGGCGCGCAAGTCTGAGTTTTCGGTGAGATTTAATTTAAAGTTTTGATTTTTATAGGTATATTTTTTTTTTTTTTTTAGCGTTTTTTTTTTTTTTATTAATTATATATATATATTTTTTTCTAGATTGAAATTTATGGGCCCCCTGTAAAAAGGAAGAAGGTGACGCTTCTTCAGGTGGCGGCGAGGGTGTTCCGCGACGAATTTACTGTAAGTATATTAGTGATTGTTCATAAAATCAATTAATTGTTGGTGATAATGACGATATTTAATTGTATATCTTATTTGTTCATAGGAGATCTTTGAGGAGGTCAGGGAGGATCGGGAAATGCGGCGGAGTTGGGGGGTCCTTAACGAATTCGGGTTACATTATTACTCTGAAGGGTTCGACATCGCCTTTATTCGGTGGATGTTCGAGGGTAGGTGGGGCCAGGTACACCCTGAGGATGATTGGGACCATCCTGCCTGGTCCCATCCGCTTGGTGTGATGGCAGCGTATGATGAAGTTTAAGTGGAATCCGATATTTTTGTTTCCCCCTTTTTTTTTTTTTTTTTTTTTTTTTTTTTTTTTTTTTTTTTTGCAAATAATGTATTGTGGAATTTTGGGTGGCTTTTCTCTTATGAGAAAAGCGAATAAATATGAAATTTTTATTCTAATTCTGTGTTCGTATTTTATTAGTATATTTTTGTGTGCGTCCCCCCCTTTATACACCGTCGTTGTTTGTCTCGTTTCATTTCGTCATTGTTGACTCTGTCGTTGGTTTTGTTTTCGTCTCATCGTTGGTTCTTGTTTCTTTTGTTGGTTCACTCTTGTCATCGTGGATTTTGTCTTTGTCGTCGTTATTTGTTTTTGGTTTTGTTTTCGTCTCATCGAGTGGGGGTTAATATATAGAATAACCAAATTATAGAACGGTTAATATTTCGAAATTTCATTCGATTAACGAAAAATAAGAAATTTGAAGTATATATTTTCGATAGTATATTAAGTTGAATGTATTTGATGTAATATTTATTTTTATTTATTTATTTATTTTTTTATTTTTTTATTATATTTTTTTTTTATTTTTTTTTTTTTTTATATATTTTTTTTTTTTTTTTTTTTTTTGCGCATTTATTCGAAAATATGTTCAGACTGTCCATACTTCAAATGCAGATAATAATGGTTGTCCTAATGTGAGAAGTTTATATTTTCTATATTCGAAATGAAGATACCAAAATATATATTACGAGTAATTCGAACGTGAATCTTTTTTTTTTTTTTTTTTTTTTTTTGAATGACCGAAAATTGAAATTGCAGAATAGCGAACGTTATGAAGCATGAAGAATTGCAAACAATACTTTGCAGCCCAGGGCTGGTGTTTCGCTATTTTGACCACATTAATATGTCACCTTTCGTTAACACATATTTGAGATTGTGAATATTCATAATATTGCCGATTTCAGTATTTGATGACTCGAATGCGTAATGGTCGAACCTTTGTAAAATCGCTATTCCTGCCTTCGTCATTTGGTTTACTGTTATATTTTGTTTTTGGCGTAAATGTAGTACGAACTTTGTAATTTCTCATTCTTTTCCTTAATTTTCCCCTTTTCTTTTTCTGGAAGAATATTTTTACGAGTTCGATACTGTATGAAAGGTGTTTTTGAAATAAGAATAGTCAGTCGAAAAGGAAGGAAAAAAAATATTTTTTAATTAATTCATATTGGTTTAGTTCGGCTTTGTTCATTTCAATTTCGGTTTCCATTGTTATGCGTGAGGAGCACGTCAGTGCGTTGGGAGGGCAGGTCGGTTAGTAGATATTCGGTCACGAATCCTTCGGCTGCAAAGCCGCGGTTTAATAATATGCGTCTTATGTCGAGACCTGTGGCTTTGTCTTGTAATTCCACGCCTAGGGTCAAAGAACTACTTGCTCCTCGACAATTTATACCCTTCAGTTTTAAAGGGCGTCTGGCCAATAGATCTTCGAAGAAATGTGTCTCGTTGTCTGGCCAGGGTCCTTCAAACTTTGGTTCGAGATTGTTCAAATGTACGCGTATGGCCTTACCTGTAGATAGTGTGAGCGCGGGGGGCAGTGGTCTTAGATCATATGTATTGAATCTGAGTACGCCCCCAATGTCAACTATGTCTAAAGCAGCCAATCCATTGTTGATTGCTAAGATATTAGCTCTTAACCAGCTATCAGCTATTTTTACGGCACAGCTACCTGATTGAAGGGGTCCTACTAAACCCATGTCGAAGATCGGGAAGTCTTGAAGGTATTTGTCGATCGCCTTGCTGTACTTTTCCACCTTGGATAAATTTTTGGCCTTTATTACGTAGAAGTGAGACGGAGAGTATACCGATGTCGTGTATACTACGTATTTGTTCCCGATTCTCTTCAACGGTGATTTTAGCGGTATCGGAGGGTTCATTGTATTGCTATGGAGTATACGTTTTATTAAGTATGTGTGTATGTATAAAGAGTGAGTTTGTGTTTGTCATGCAACGATGAAGATAAAGAAGATGGTTAGATGGAAAGAAGCAAAAGATATATATATATTATTTTATCCTCATGCTTATTCTTCCCCAGATCGTTCCTTTACTAGTTGGTCCCAGTAGGGGTCTGTTTTTCTTTTTGGCACGGGTGAGAGGCCGAACAGGGATCTCAGGTTAAAAATGTCTCCCGGGTTAGCTTCGGGGTCCCATTCCACTAAGCATTTGCTGCGCGGGTCCTCTTTCCAAAGTTCAAGTATTCTCTCCCGGTGTTGACGTCTTGATTGACGTACTTTGATGGCATGAGCGACAAAAATGACTATATACCGTTTATGATGTTTTGGTGTATTCTCCAGTGTTGTTTGGTGGGTGGTAATTTTACTGTGTTCAGAATTATTACTTGTAGGGGTAGGCATTCTGGAACAAAACCCAGATGATCGTAAGCAAGATGAAATGAATTTCGTTAATTTTTACTTTCCCAATTTACTACGACTGCACGACCGTTTTCTATATCAACTCTGTTAAAAATCCAAGCTAAAATGCAATCATCACATTTATATGGTGTTTGTGTTCTCAGTAATTCTAGTCCGCAAATACTGCAATGAGCTGTGTGATAAGGGCCTGGTATTAATTTGTGTTTATCTAGAATTTGAGTACCTTTGTTATCCTGTTCTTCGGTGGAAATTTCGAGATAGCAATCTTCACAAAAGTGTCTCGTATAATTATCTAGATACCATGGTGGTCGTTCTGAGATTACTTTTACACATCGGGCTTTAACAATACTTTTATAAAATTCGTAATTTCTGCCGGGTACTCTCACGGCGGGGATTGAGTATAACCAATCTAATGTTTCTTGTTCATTCAAAAAGTTAAGTTCTTCCTCAGAGATTTTCATGCTTGTTATGTTTGAAAGGTTAGTGGCTACTCAAAAGGAGCTTGTTGACTTTAGTATTTCCGTACCTTGGATCGTTGGCCGGAATTATTTTGTAAGTTGAATGATTCAGCGGTATTGAAACTAGAATTAATTTTGCGATATTAAATTTTGGTAAAATTGTTTCGGTCGGGACTATTTTTGGTTTTGCAACAAAAATTGGGGTTTTTTTTTTTTTTTTTTTTTTTTAATTTATTTTTTGTATTTGTCTTAGGTGGTGTAGTTTCTTCTGGAACTATCGATTGAGATTGACTGAGATTTTCCAATATTATTATTTTTAATTATTATTATTATTATTATTATTATTATTATTATTTTTTTTTTTGAAGATTATTTTTGGTAGAACGTTATATTGTTTTAAATATTTTCCCTAGATTCTATTTCATAAGTACCGAGTTCAATATGTTTGAGACAGTATGTCTCGAATCGTGGATCCTTCATGTCGATACCAGCAAGAGGAGGGAGTGATCTATTGTATTCTATTGGTTGCAATTTGTATTGGGGTTGAACGATTACAATTTTAGTTGAGAGAGGCTTTTCTTCAATTATGCGTGGTAGGTGGTTTTCTGTATCCTGCGATACCCATTGATGATATTGGAAACTTGAAGGATTTGAATATTCCTTTATTAATTTTTTTAATTGATACTTTCTGCCAGCGCGGTGAGTTTTACGCATTGTGAATAATAGTTGCAAAAAGTGGTAGGTAAGTGGGAATTTGCGGAAAGAAACGAGTGGGCAACAACAAATTGCCACATCTCGCTTTAAGGGAAGGAACGAGTGGGCAACAACAAATTGCCACGTCTCGCTTTAAGGGAAGGAACGAGTGGGCAACAACAAATTGCCACGTCTCGCTTTAAGGGAAGGAACGAGTGGGCAACAACAAATTGCCACGTCTCGCTTTAAGGGAAGGAATATGTAGGTTTGCTACACTATTCACAAGTACCTTGGTTTTCTTAGTTTCAGTTAGTCAAAATCTAAATCTCGTAATTGATTCGGTTTCGGCAGGATACTGAATTCCAGACGACGTGTAATGATTTGATTCTTGATGTAAATTTTGATTGTTATATTATTTTTATATTTTTAATAAAAAAAAATTCTTATTTGTTCTCTTTTGTTTTATTTTGTTTTACTATTATTATTATTATTATTATTATTATTATTATTATTTTTACTTAAAAAAAAATTTTAGTTTTTGAATTTCTATCGAATAATTTTTTTTTTTTTTTTTTTTTTTTTTTTATGGATTTCTCAAGTTTTAGCTCAAGTTTTTTTTTTTTTTTTTTTTTTTGTTTTTGGTATTATTTCCAAAGAGGTTAAATTTTGTTTAGAAAAATTATAAAGAATTGAATTAATTAATAAACATTCGAACCTCAGTCAAAAATCGATGTATTTCCTTTTTAATGAATTATTATGTGAATGAAATTTAATGTGATTTCAGGACGTGTGCTATTATTAATGTCGTGAATAATTTCATTAAATACCTGGAGCCTGAAGTTGCGTTGAAAATTGATGGACGAGGGTTATTACACTAATTTGGACGATGAATTATTGTATGTGAAATTCCTTGCACTGACTTATTAATTTGAACTCAAAATAAAGTGTCTTCACTTGCACAGGGATTATTTCTATGTGAGAGATACAGTGTAATGTTATAATGAAAAATTTTAGTGAGACTAAATGAGTGATCGAGTTTTCCTCGGCTTTTATAGTTTGATCCCTATCCCTTCCTAGTGGTGTCTTTTGATAAGAGCACGGGTTAAATAAAATTTTCCTTTGATTCCTTATTCTTCCATTTTATTGGTAGACTAGAGGGGGAGATCAAAATGCGTTTCTGGTTGTATGTACCTGCATTGGTGTGTATGTCTTAGCTGTGTTCAGGATAGCTTCTTCTCTCTCCAACTTATTTGGGACTGGTTCATGCCGTTAGTATAGTGTGAGATATTTTTTTTTTTTTTTTTTTTTCAATGTAGGGCTGTACTGTCGGTCTTTTGTCTTGCTTTGTATAACTTTAGTTTATCTAAATGTTTCAATAGGCGTTTCCCGCCAGGTGTTTCTAATATAGCGTTGTGTCTGTCAAGCATCTCTGAAATGCGATATGGCCCAACATAGCAATTGTCGAGCTTCCCTCTCTTTGGTTCCTTCACTGCATATACCATGTCTCCTGGCTTAAAATCTTTGATATGTATTTTTCTATCGTAATAGTGTTTCGAGCGATGTTTAGACTTAATTAAAGATTTGGAAGCGAGTTGTCTCATTTCCTCGAGTCGGGAAGTGAGATCGCATAAATAATCACCATAGGTTTCGATTTTTCCCGAGGAGGGGAAAGAACTCGGGGTTCGAGCAGCTTTGCCATATACTAGCTCAAAAGGCGTAAATTTTGTAGACTCGTGAACCGACGTGTTGTAAGAAAACATGGCAAAGGGGACTAGTTTATCCCAATCCTCGTATTTATTTATGTAGTGTTTAATAAACTCTGCCAAAACTATGTGGCTTCGTTCTAAGGAACCGTTAGTTTGAGGGTGATAACCAGAGGTGGTTAGGTGTTTTATTTTAAATATTTTAGCAAGATTGTTGAATACCTGTCCAACAAATGATCTACCTTGATCACTCAAGATAATTCTTGGGGTACCGAATTGGATGATCAGGTTTCGGGCTAAAGCATCAGCTATTGTTTCAGCTTTTATATTGGGTATTGGAACCGCAATACAATATTTCGTCAAGTTATCTTGAATAGTTAAAATGTGTTTATTTCCGTTCGGAGTTTCTGGTAACGGTCCTACCGTGTCGATAGAGACTTTATCAAAAGGTTCTGATGGAGTGTCTGTAATTATCATTGGCTCGCGAGTTTTTATCCGAGTTAATTTTTGTTGTTGACAATCGGGACAAGTTCTTACGTATTCCGTAACTTCGTCTTTAAGGTTAGGCCAATAAAATCTTTCGCGAATGCGTTTATAAGTTTTAGTAATTCCTTTATGTCCACCGATTAGACTTTCATGGTATTCCGATATTATTTCTTGTCGTATTGCTTCGTCAGGAATTGTTACATTTCCGCGGCAAATTGTAATTACACATTCGCAATCGTTTAAGCATTCTTCCAATAAATCTGCAATAAAAGAATGACTGAAATTTTCCAACATGTCTCCGGGCTTGGATATCCGGAGCGTTTTAATTTGATATTTATTTATTGTGTCTTTAACTGTGTTAAGTACTTCTTTGAGTTCTTGAACAGAAAATGTTTCAAAATGTTTGTCGGTCAATACCGCACTTAATATTTTGTAATTTCCTTTATTTGTTACTAAAACTTGTTTGCGTTTCGGTTTCTTAAATTTTAAATCTTGTGGGAAAATTTTATCAGTCTCGATTAACAATCGTGATATGACTGTGGTAAACTCACAGTCGGCGGAGATAAAATGTAAGTAATTGCCTTTATGGTAAGTTAGATTTTCGTTCGTGGTGTTTATTTGTAAAGGGTTGTCATCTGTTTTCATATGTGGGTAATAAATTCCAGGGGGTATGGTTTGTGAAATGGTTTTCTCAAGGTTCCTGGCTGGTAATTCTTCGACAATCTCGGGGTTGCTTTCTTCGGACTCACTCTCCGAGTTGTCAAAATCTAATCGTAAATTGCTTTGGACTTGTCGACGGGGTTCTTCGTCGCTAGTTATCTCTTCCTCATTATGGGTAACGGCGGGCGTCGATCTACATACAGGGTGTCGGAAAGTTATCATTGACTCCCGTGTTTTCCCTATTTCATTGTCGGCGTCTTCTGATTCTGTATAATCGTCTGTCTGTGTCCCGCAACTTTTATTTGCATTATCATTACCTTGAGCACCGTCCCACCAATAGTGATCTACCTTTGGACTTTCATTTATTTCGATTATATTTCTATTATTTACTGGTGCGGGTAAATTTTCAGTATCTGTTGATTGACCACTATTGTCCAATGATTCGTTTATGTCAAATGCAAATTTTAATGCGTCAGTAAATCGTTTCAAGGGTGGAGGATCTGGAGATTTCTTAGCCTTTGTAGAGATAGTCCTCTTTTCAGCTAGGCTGGGAAAAGCGCTGTTTCGTGCGCGTGCGGCCGGAGGTCGTTGCTCTGTATCGGATGAGTCAGAGGCGACCCTTGCTGGTGGGGCCTTAGTATGAGTCCGTGGTACCTTTACTGGTACTATAGGAGGAGGTTTACTAATTATTTTACGATTTCTTACTCTTTCAGCGATTGTGCTACCGGGTAAATTTGATTCTTCTAACACTGTAGGTAAGGGTTTGTTTTTACTGCCCGGTGGTCGACCTCGTTTTATTATAGGGTTCAGACCGGTAGCCTTGCGAGGAACTACGGTTGTTGTTGTTTTCCTCGCGGCGGACGATATAGGTAATACTGTGACGTTTGGAATGACAGGGTTTCGTGATAACGCGTCCGCGTTTGAGTTGAGTCGTCCTGGTTTATAAACGAAAGTATACTCGTATTCGCGTAATCGTATTCTCCAACGAATTAATCTTTGAACAGGTAATTTTACTGAATCGATCCATTTTAAAGGTTCATGATCACTGACGAGGGTAAAGTGTCGGCCGTATAAGTATGGTCTAAAATGTAATATCGCGTAAACAACTGCGAGACATTCTTTCTCGGTTGTACTATAATTTTTCTCGGCTGAATTTAATATTCTAGACATGTAAGCTATTGGTTTGTCCTCTCCAATCTTTCCTTGACTCAAAACTGCACCGATCGCATAATTTGAAGCATCGGTAGTTAAGATAAAGGGTTCTTCAAAATTTGGATATTGCAATATGGGAGAAGAACACAAGGCCCTTTTTAAATAATCAAATCCCTTTTGTTGTTCGGGACCCCATTTAAACTCAACATTTTTCTTTAATAGATCGCTCAAAGGTTTGGCTTGTTCGGAAAAATTTTCTATGAATCTTCTATAGTAACCGCCTAGGCCGAGGAACTGTCGAACGTTCGTGACTGTTTTGGGTATAGGAAATTTTTCGACCGCTTCTGTCTTTTTAGGGTCGGGGCGTACGCCTTCATCACTGATTATATGACCGAGATAAATCACTTCGGTATTTAGGAATTCACATTTGTCTGGTTGAAGTGACAATTTGGCATTACTAAGTTTATCGAAAAGTCTTCGAACTTTTATTCCGTGTTCTTCTAAGGAAGTGGCAAAAAGCACGATATCGTCGAGATATACAAATAATTCACTGTCTTGCAACCCGAGAAGAACTTTGTCCATTAAGCGTTGAAAGGTAGCGGGTGCATTTTTGAGACCGAATGGCATTCTAGCATATTCGTAATGTCCGTTAGGGGTACTAAAAGCAGTCTTTTGTCTGTCCTTGGGATCCATTTCGATTTGATGGAATCCACTCGCTAAATCAAAGGTCGAAAAATATTTTGCTCCACCGAGTCTATCAAGAATTTCGGTGATGTTTGGCAAAGGATAAGCATCGCTTATTGTTTTTGAATTTAATTCACGAAAATCAATTACCATTCTCCATCGTTTATTTCCTTTCGAATCAGGTTTCTTAGGTACAATCCATAAGGGTGAGTTATATGGAGAGGCTGAATTTACAATGACTTTATTTTCCAATAATTTATTGATTTGTTTATTAATTTCTTCTTTATGAGCAGGCGGAAATCGGTATTGTCGTATAGTCACAGGTAATTCGTCTGTAGTAGGTATCGTGTGTTTCATTTCTGTCGTGGCAGGTAGTTTGTCGCCAGGTAGATGAAATAGGTGAGGGTATTCTTTTATTAAATCGAGAACGTGTTGTTTCTCTTCCGAATTTAAATGATCTAAACGGAGTTTTTCGCGAATTCTTTGATCTCTATCAATGGAATTTTCACATGCACTTTCATCACTATCGGGGTCGAAGAAATCTTCTGAATCATAATATTCAAATGGAATTAATTCTTGAGGAGGTACGTCTATTTGAGCGTCGTCCTCATATGAATTAACAGCATAAATGTAACATGTACCATTATCGTTTGTAACGATTGCATTTCCCATAAAAATATTTTCTGGGGTTTGGATGCGAGGGAGAAATCCCGTCTTTAAGTCTGTATTAGATATTTTAATTGGGACTTTCATGCGAGTGCGAGCTTTGAGAACGAAAGTTGTTCCCTCATCTTCTAGTATTACGTTACATGCATTATCTGAGCTCTGAGCTGTGTCTTCAGGATTATTCTCGAATGGAATCGGAGTTATTGGTTTTGAAGTAGTAACTAACGTGTTGTGGTGAAAAGACAGTTCTGCCCTTTCGTTTTGAAGAAATTCAATGCCTATTATGCCGTCTGCGGGGATAGCAGAATTTTCGTTAAGTACTTGAAACTTTGCTGGTTTATCAAATAATGTTAGCTCGGTTGAACCTAATGTTTGAATTTTGTCGGGTGTTATACCAGATAATGTTAAGAAATCATGACCGGCAATTATACATCTGCGTTTTAATGCCTGTAATTTAATTATGTTTATATCGGCTCCTGTGTCTATCAGGAAACGTCCAAAACCGTTTTCGAGTTCCGGAGCTCGTAAAATAATTATTGGGGAACGCCCTTGTCCGCAGGTCCATCTAACAAATCTCCTGCTGTGAGGAATTTCACGGCTGTAGGACGCTGGGTCTGAGGGTCGCTCGTCGATGCGTCCACTCGACGGGCGTCTTGAGAGTTTAAATTATCTGAAGTGTTATTAGGTCGGGGAGATACTGGTCTCATGTTTTGGAACGAATTTTCACGTTTGTAAAAAGGGTTTTGATACATTGGTTGAGAGAATTGATAATTTGATTGATATTCGTTGTACTGAGGGTACATTGGAGGTCCGTAGGGGACTGGAGGATAATACGGTGGTCCGTAAAAACCGTTTGGTGGATAACCATAAAAATTTCTTGGTTGTTGATTTCTAATTGGGAACCTTCGTGTAGGAAAATTTTCACGTATTGGTCTCTGTTCACGAGGTGGGGTGGTATCGCGACGGAATATTCTGCTGAAATTCGAATTTTTGTTATCAAAATTATTTTCTCGATCTTGAAAAGATACTCGACGGTATCCATTATTATTTTGAGGTGAACGATTTTGTTCGATTTGAGTATATCTCAATGAGTTCGAATTTCGCACATTTGCTCCTTGCATATCTCGTTCTATGCGTTGAATGACTTTAAATGCGTCTTCAAGGGTCTGAGGATCTTGAACGCTGATGGCGTATAATAAATCGTCAGATAAGCCTCTTTTAAATGACTCTAGTGCTACTCCATCGAGCATAGGCAACATTTGGTTTGCTTCTGCCTCGGTAAATTTATCTTTTAATGCGGCGATTGCACTTGAGCGTAATCGTTTAATTCGCGTGTAATAGTCAAGTACGGTTTCGTCACGTCTTAATCTGACAGCTTGAATTTCGACACAATAATAAGGATACGATTTCTTAGGTGAAAAATATTCTTTCAAAGCTTTTGATAAGTCTTCTACTGATTCTATTGTTTTATCAGCTACCGCGTCGCGAGCTGTTTCTTTGAGTTTCGAACAAACTCCTTTGAAAAATGACGTTTTAAGGCCTTCGGGCACGAACGTATAACCATTTTCTACGTCTTCTATAAATGATTTAAGGGGCATATTTTTGCCGTTAAAATTTGGCACGTGAATTAGTGCTTGTTGTAAGGCCATACACTCGCCCATACTTGTGAGCATAGCATCGGTAATGGCTTGATGATGTGTGAGATTTGCAATTTCTGCCATTTTTATTTAATTTGTTAAACACTTTTTATTTATTTAAATTGTTAAACACTTTGATTTCAACTTTGTTTCGATTTTAATTTATTAATTTTTGATTTAATTTGTTAATCTTTTGTTATTTGGAAAGTTAATAATTGTTAATTTTACTTTCACCAGTAGCAACAAGAATTAAGCGCTCAGCGTACTGGAATCCCACCGCTGTCACCAAATTTTTATCTGTCACGACCGGAGGGGCGTGAAGGAAAGGTTTGGGTATTTGAGCGTCGAGCGGCAAACGCTATGTCCCATAGACTTTTCCATGCAGTATTATACGCAGAGCGTTTATATAGATATACTCCTAGGAGTATGGTGGGCGCACGCTGATAGACCTCGAGAAGTCTTGCTTTTATCTGGTTGCGACTGAGGAAAGGATGTTAAAGGTTGTGAATAAAGAGATCTAGGATTCTTTATACACTCTTTAATGAAAATAAAATGTTAGTAAAAATACAATAAGAATAGATAGAGGGATCTAGGATTCTCTATATATTCGTAGTACCAAATATAATGTTAGTAGAATACAATTGGTGAATACAAACTTGGTATAATAAAATATTAAGTACTTTACCGGAGAGGTGTCTTTGGAAATCTTTGATTGGTCGTAGCTTACTTATTCTTTGTTGAGTTACGCGAAATGTTTGAAAATATTCTAAGTCCAAATCTGAATTAAATGAAATAAATCGGAAAATATTCTAAGTCCGAATCTTGAATTCTATACTTTAAAACTTTGACTTCTGGACACGACTCGCTCTCTTCTACAGAAGACCCGGAGTTCGATCAGAGATTAAATATATAAGACGGCTAACCGAATGACAACCGAACTACTGCTAACAGTATAAACGCGACCTAGGTACGGAACGGAATGCAATGCCCCGTGGAAAACCTCGCCTTTTTATAGGGCCAGATTTAGGGCAAATGGTAGGGATTTGTGTTTTTGAGCCTTTGTTTCTTAGAAGCTAGCGTAGGGGAAACCGATGTGGTCGTCATCTATTGTTGGTATGTACGCTGTTGCTAGGGCCCAGATCTATTGCCGAGGCGCTTGGATCGGAAGACACACTCGCTTGCATATTTTAGTTGTGTTTGCGAGAACTCGAGTATTCGGGGTATCTGTGTGTACGGCGCGTGTCGGGATGAATGACTTAAATGCAAGGTTTACTTTGACTCATCGGGTCATCGTTTTATGAATGAAAATACTAAACAGATCGAGTCAAACGGAAGTGTTCTTACGCCTTTTTCATCTTTGGAATTAACGTAGGCGGAGTAGATGTAGTTAGCTTCTATGTGTTAGTGTGAGGGCTGTTGCTACGGTCTAGGTTTTATGATCGATGCGCCTAGGCCCGAAGGGAACAATCGAATGTTCGAGGCATTTGTGTGTACGGCGCGTGTCAGGATGAATGACCTAGATGTAAGAAGTTATTTGATTTTATGAAAATTCTAAAGCGGTCGAGTTTCCTGGTTGAAAGAGTATTTAAAAGAAATAAAATTTACGTCGGTTGTGACACTGTCAATTTCTTTGTTGCTTTCTTTATTTGTGCATGTTTTTTTTTCGCATCAACAGCACGTTTGTACAAACGTTTTTTAACATGCAAAACACATTCTTTTTTGCAAACTAAAAAATCATCCCCGTAAGGCTTTGTGTCCAATAAGGCTTTGAACGTTTTCGTGTCGCGGACCGCTCTCTACCTGCGTTATGGGCTGTAGAAGCTGTAATATTGAGAATTTCCGCATGAAAATTTCACAGTATATTCTTGAGATACTATACTTTCGACATATCGAAAAAAAAAAAAATCGATTTTTTCAAATTTCTAGACCATACGGTCCCCTTAAACCAATTTTTTCCAATAAAAGTTATTTTTTTATTTAAAAATTATTATTTAGTTTTTTTTATTAATTTATATAATGTGCTTAATTTAATTCAATTTGCTTAATTCATTCATAGTTACAAACTCGCCAAGTACTTCCGCCGAAATTTTTTTTTCAATCTAAATTTTCTTTTGAAATTTTTTGTTGTATCTGAATTTTTGTTCATTCTAATTTTTTATTCTTGTTCTTTTTGCATAGAACAACTGTACTGTAGCACATCCATATTTTTAATTAATTGGAAGATTTTTTATTAGAGGTTAATAGGCTTTAATGTTTTTTACTATTAATGCTTATATAGTTTTAATTTATTTTTGTAAAGTTTAGACTTCATTTTTGGTTGAATTTGAATTAGCATCTTTTGTGAGATTATGATTTGATCGGTAAATTTTTGTGAGGCTGTCTTATAACTTTTTGTAAGTTTCTAATTTATTTAGAAAATTTTTATGGGGTTCTCCTATAATTTTTTAAGAGATTTGATGTGAATGAGAGAATTTTTGCAAGGCTAGTTTTTTCGGGAGGAAATCTCTTTTATAACTTTTTGTTAGGGTTCACGTTCAGAAGGAGATTTTTTACCGGAACAACTATTTGGGGGGAGTAAATGTACTTGTCTTAAGTTTTTTTACAGCATATATGCTGTTTTTTTTGCGAGGATTTGTTGACATTTTGTATGAAATTCACAGCTTGCCAATTAAACATGTCTATATTGTGTACATATCCGAATGATGTAAAAGAATTAACATTTTTTTTCGGTATTGCAGCAAAATATGGTAACATTTTATCAAAAAGTGATTCTCTCAAGAATTGGATCCTGAGTAAACATTTTAAAGGTCGCTCAAGCGATTTTTTAATTGTTTCTGCTAAAAATGGATACATGGTCGAATTTCGAGCTGGTGTGTTGCGACTATATTCGAACTAAAAATGCAATGTGAAATATTGATCTAAGAAGTGTTCAAATGAATTCAATCTTCGTAATTAACCGTCAATACTTATAAAATTATTAGATGACTTAATACGTACAGTAGTTCTGAGAAGATACGACGCGTAAAAGAACAATGAACAAGTAAAAACGTGAATTTTTTTTTAATTTTGTAAAAAAAAAAATTTCAAAAGATATTACACCGAAACATGCGTGCCAACAGATCAACGGATCGGAAAATATTCCATAAAAAATGATACCGAAGAAATACTCCAATAGCATCAGAATGCACCGAAAGTTTTTAAATAAAAGTACTTATAACGAAACGAGATTTTGAAACAAAAACGTATGCGCACGAAATTTCGAGAGCAAAAGTTTGATTGGAAAAAACAATTTTGGCCGAACTACTACGCGAGTTTTTCTTTTATAACGTTTATTGATCACGAATTATATCTTATGAGCAATAGGTAAAAAAAAAATTGGTGAAGTACTTATGAAATTTTTTTTTCTCAAATCAAATATCTTTTCGCTCAAAATTATTTCGCATCACTTGATTCCGTTTTGGGTTGCAAGTGCAAATAGTATTTTCATATATTTAAGGTCTCTACCACTCTAGGGTGATTCAAAACCATATATAATTCAAACCTAGGGTGGTATCATACACCATTCTCTCAGTTATATAAAAACGAAGAGAGTAGTTTTCAAATAAACGTTATTATTGCATGCAAGGGACATTTTATGGTAAAAGAGAAGAGGGAAGAGGCACCATTTTCGACTCCGTTCTAGAGTTTACGTTCAGAAAAATGGATTGTTGGGGCTAGGGTTAATAAAAAAAATTATTTATTTAGGCACTATGCAAAAGTTTATTTATTGAATTACATTTTATTTTTGCATTATCACTCTTCTATCTATATATATATATAAAAGTCACTTTAACCCAAAGTCGAAACTGACCGCGATCTTTATAACCTCACGACAAAGATATTAAATAATCATCGAATACGAGTTTATCACGCACCATTCTCTTAGTTATAAAAAAAAAACGTAGAATGGTTTCTAAATAAACCTTATTATTGCATTCGAGGATTCGAGGAACATTTTATAGTAAAGGAGATAAGGTATCGTTTTCGACTCCGTTGTAGAGTTAGATGTGGAAAATAAAAATTACAGGCTTAACAATAATAAAAAATACACATTTGTTCAAGCACTGTTCGAAAGATGATTGAAATGAATTGCACTTTATTATTTTCGCACTATCACTTTTTTATTATAATAAAAGTCACTGTAACCAAAAGTCGATCGAAACTAACCGTGATCTTTATAACCTCATGACTGTTCAACAATATAGTACGGTTGTTGGTTAGCTGTCATATCCAACGATCGATTGAATATTACCAGAGGTTTACTAATATCACTAGTGTCACTAGACAGCGACTACGAAAAAGGCAGTTGCGCATCAAAATGTGTGCGAAAAAATGCTCAATTTTTCGGCACAACGAAAAAAAAAACATTAATATTTTTAATACTATTTAAGCTACGAGGTTTCAATTAATCGCAATCGAAAGAGAAAAATAAATAAAAAATACGTGAATTTAAATGAACCTCCAAAATGCTGTAATTTAGTTTATATTAAAGAAACAATTTTTGAGAACAAGTAGAATCACGATCCTTCTGGTAAAAGTGTCTTGTGCGACTCGCTTTGTAAATGTACTTGTCTCGAGTCGCCACCGCGACTCTTAATTCAAAACATCGCTAGCTGATTTTTTAGGAATCGAAATACTCGTATCAGCTAGCACACGTGGATGACAAAAAATATCTGGCGTAGTTTTAATATTGCCAAGATTTTCTTTCTATGCCTGTGCTGATGTACTTCCAACTATTTATACGGGGTTTTAAATATTTTATAGCTTGTTATTTACTTTTTCTTCTTGTATTTTAGTTTTTTGGAGACGGCGCCATTTTTTACGTCTAAAAAATAATTAGAAATAATAACAATAATATAAAAACATATCAAGCTGGTATAGTATAGCATTTGTTTTATTTAAGAAATAAGTAATAACATATTTAATATGTAAATTATTTATTTCTGGTAATTTGTTACTCGTAATAAGAATTACAAATAATAATAAACGCGATACTTAAAATAGCCCGCGTGAGAACATAGATGACCAAAAATGGTAAAGCGTGAGCCTTATGTAGCTACGACGTGGACAATAATGGGACAATGACTATTCCATTGTAGCATTTGTGGCCACACTTCGTTACAAATATATTTTGCAGAAAATCTCATAAAATTTTCATTTCAGTACAAAGAATGATATCAATTTAATAAGATACATGCTTCATTGGCTCATATTTATGTGAAATAAGTAAAAAGTATTGAATACTTACCAATAGTATCCTTAGCAATTTTTCTAAGTTTTCATCAAAAGTTACACAGCGATACACGTTAAATCGTCGTTATTTGCAATGGATTTATTAAATGTCTGTTAATTGACAGAAAATGCTGCGAACATATCTCTCGATCATTAAGATACGATAAATATTGCGTCATAAAGTCAGCTACGTTTAATACAACGAGTTAAATATGAAATTGTCCACAAACGGTACACTGGCCACAAATGGTATATCTACCCTATATTTATTGGGAAAATTTTTTTGCCATCTCATCGTACCTGAATAGATATGTTTATGCGTGCATCATTAACGAGATTCTGCATTAAATTTTGATAAATGGTTTTCTCAAAGAGCATTGACATACTTCTCATTTTTTTTATAGCGGAAAATTTGGAATATCGTATACAACGGAAATGTGTAATAAGTGGCTAACGTTTTGTTTCTCGAAATGCCGTATTAATCCACAAATAGTACAGAGTTAAGGATGTATGAGCGCTAGGCTTGATTTCAAATAAAATTCTGATTTTTTTATATCTTGTAGTCCAAGCTTGATACTTGATGTCTGTGAAATTTCAAAGCATCTTAACGACTATCTGATCGAGATATTATTAATTGAATAATAGAGAATTTTACACATCGCATATGGCGATAATGACTTTCTGGCCACTACAACTAAAAAGTTTATATATTTCGGTATAAGATGCTCTAAACAAAAAACTTCAATCATATTCATGAAATATCGCGGATTCTGATGGTACATTAAAAAAGGGGGGTTAATGAACATCCAAATTAGAAATATCGAGTTAAAGACCACAAATTGTCACGACACTTCACGATTTTATAATGCCATAGAATTGTAGTAACGTCGCATATCGTAACACACAACATATACATATGTAAATAACCTATTCTTACTGTCAAGGAGGCTGATATCTTTGGAAATTACGTTTACCTCGAAATCCAGCTGTCTATCCCTGTCACACGCGCTAGAATTCCAAACGCCACACGTTTCCAAATTCCAAATCACACATGCTTTTGCAAAGCATAGCACGACGTAGCAAGCGATTTCGACCAATCGGCTAACTCCAGACGCATATATATATATATATATATACACACTACTGGAAACAATTAAAGGAACAAGAAATTTCCGTCAATTTTTCCCCAATTTTTGAAAAGCTGTATCTCAGTGAAAAATTGTCATATCACGATAAATAAAAAAGCATGTTAAAGCTTTGTTCTTTGACTTTAATGATCTCGAGCTATTTTTTACTCACAGATTACGGTTACTGAGGAATTTCATGAAATACCTCGAGGGAAAAAATTTGCAATTTTTTTTTTCTTTACGATTGTGCACAGACTTGGAAGATTTTTTTCAACTCAAATCAATGCAAGCATCGGGTAGCTTGTTCATTTATCTTCAATTTCATTTTTTAGGAGTCTCCGTACGATTTTTTTTTCGGAGATATCGATGGTTGAATAAAAAAAGACAATTTCGTATTCAATCATCGATATCTCAGCGAAAAATCATCGCACAGTAATTCCGAGGACGGTTTTGAAAACTTTAATGAACGCACTATAAAAGGCTCACCCTATTTTTGTGGAAATTTCTATTGTTCCATTATTGATATTCATTTGAAAAAAAGGTGAAAAAATGGCTTTTTACAGCTGTTCAGTAAATCTACTGCTAATTTATAAATATCAATGGAAACACTCATGTGGAGCATAACTTTTACAACTCGATGTATCCACAATAACCGTATAAATTTGCAAGTTGATTGGGCGAACCGTTTTTCTGCCCCGAGTGATCAAAGTTTTGCAAAAAATTAAAGGAACACGATTACTGGGCCTGAAAATGACACAAGCACTATTAAAATGAAAAAGACGACTTTTCGTCAACTTTTTCTACAATTTCACATTAAATATCGCCCAAATTTGAAAAACGACGAAAGAAAAAACAATCAAAAATTTTCAAAAAATTTCAATTTTTTTTTCACGTTTCCATACATTCGAAAATGCACGTGTGACCGGTTTTTGATACGATATTAGGTCTTAGCGTACCGTGGAGCGTACCGTGAGGAACATGTCAAACAATTGCTCGATCATCCTGACGAAATGTGACACAGACACAGACACACACACACACACACACGCGCGCGCGCGCGCGCGCGTAATCCTAACCGTAAATCCGACCGTGCAACCTCCTTGTGCTACGCTTTGGGTAACGCAAATGCCGGCGGTAGGGACAACAAGTCAACAAGACCTAATATCATATCAAAAACCGGTCAAACGTGCATTTTCGAATGTATGGAAACGTGAAAAAAAAATTGAAATTTTTTGATTTTTTTTCTTTCGTCGTTGTTCAAATTTGGGCGATATTTAATGTGAAATTGTAGAAAAAGTCGACGAAAAGTCGTCTTTTTCATTTTAATAGTGCTTGTGTCATTTTCAGGCCCAGTAATCGTGTTCCTTTAATTTTTTGCAAAACTTTGATCACTCGGGGCAGAAAAACGGTTCGCCCAATCAAGTTGCAAATTTATAGGGTTATTGTGGATACATCGAGCTGTAAAAGTTATGCTCCACATGAGTGTTTCCATTGATATTTATAAATTAGCAGTACATTTTCTGAACAGCTGTAAAAAGCCATTTTTTCACCATTTTTTCAAATGAATATGAAGAATGGAACAATAGAAATTTTCTCAAAAATAGGGTGAGCTTTTTATAGTGCGTTCATTCAAGTTTTCAAAATCGTCCTCGAAATTACTGTGCGTTGATTTTTCGCTGAGATATCGATGATTGAATACGAAATTGTCTTTTTTTATTCAACCATCGATATCTCCGGAAAAAAAAATCGTACGGAGACTCCTAAAAAACGAAATTGAAGGTAAATGAACAAGCTATCCGACGCTTGCATTGATTTGAGTTGAAAAAATTTTTCCAAGTCTGTGCACAATCGTAATGAAAAAAAAAAATTGCAAATTTTTTCCTCAAGGTATATCATGAAATTCCTTAGTAACCGTAATCTGCGAGTAAAAAAATGGTCCGAGATCTTTAAAGTCAAAGAACAAAGCTTTAAAATGCTTTTTTATTTATCGTGATATGACTATTTTTCACTGAGATACAGCCTCTCAAAAATTGGGGAAAAATTGACGGAAATTTCTTGTTCCTTTAATTGTTTCCAATAGTGTATATATATTGTAACGTTGTACCAAAAATCTGTACTCACCTGTTTCGTGGTGGAGACCACCACAGCACTCGTCTTCCTCAAACGCTGAGAGACTGATATTATTATTAGAAGGGATTCCGAGCATTGTTGCAATTTATCCTACGCAGCCCTCAAAATTGTATTCATTGTCCTACGATCCAGGCTAAACTAGCCCTCGAAATTGTATCTGCCCGCCGTATAAAGAATTCTGTCTCCGTTAAACACCGTCCAAAGTATTTCCGCGTCTTGCGCGCCCGTCGAGGTCACGAACAACAACTGCAATATATCGAAAAGGAATAAGACGACGCACACGACAAGGAGAAACGAAGAGCCCAACAACAATCGCATTTTCGCCACAACGAGACCCCAAGAATCAGCAACCCCTAGTCCCTTCCCCAGGAACACAAGAATCCGTTCGCTATCACCTTCCCTCCCCGCTTCAAGAAATCCCCCCCCCCCCCCCGTCTGTAAGTCCCCTCTGTTCCGAACGATCAAATTATAAAGAATAATAAATTCACTCACCAACGGTAAGAGAAATATTCTCTTACCAAAGAAGAAAAACATCGCAGTCATGGAGCCAAGTCGTGAGGACCTAACCTCAAACCGTCATCGTATCTCGAGGTCGGACAAATAATCCATGGATCTCGAGAGAAAAACACAGTCCCACGGCGTCGAGGTTCTTACCGGTCACCATCCCAGGATCGTCGACCCCTGGACAAACCCGTCGGGGCGACGAAAAATATCGAAAAAGTCCCCGAAGGACAGCCAACACGCGCGCACAGCCCAGACAGCAAACAATAAACATCGAGGAGATTCAAGCCTGCGCGCCAGTTCGAGCCAACGACACGGCGGCGCGCTGGATCAGTACGCCGAGACACAGCGCCCTCTTCGCCTACATCGAGTCGAACGCCAAACTCGGAACAGAGTCCCCTCTACCCTCCCCACTCCCCTTACCGACGAACGAGTCCACGTTTGAAACCAGCAGGCACGTGATTGGGTACCGAGTTCGCGCGCGAGGAGAAATTCCCCCCACCAGCGAGTCACCCGCAAGGAAAGCGCGAGAGGGCGAAGCTCCAAAAGAATTCTCCGACACGACGCGGCGTGAGTACCGTAGCCTTCGAGTAGCCACGAAAAATAAAATTCGAAAAAAGACGAAAATTGCGAGCATCCGATCCGGCAGGACTAAAGAGGACCGAGAGAGACTCCTGGACGATTTTTGGAGTGATAAAATAAAGCTCAGAGATTAAAAAGTAAGTCGTTTTTCGTTCCTTGCATTCGCGACGCGTGGAAGCTCTCGTCGGCCATAGTAGCCATTATACGCTGTACGACGCGTGGCCCTGCCAGATTTTTGAGTTGTATTTTATTAATTTTTGGAGCCCTTCTGGCTTATAAGTTCGACCCCCTTTTGTTGTTGATTAATTGCGGAAACTAATTAAGTGCGCGACGAGTGCTGTGGTGTTAATTTAAGGGCGTTATTTAGTGATTAAGCGAAGCGCTTTTCCCCCTCCCTTCCAGTGCTGTAGACAAGTCCCGTCGTTCGGTCACGCGTTGGCCGAAACGAACCAAACATCTTTACGATATTTTTGAGTGACATTTTCCTCTCTTGCGTCGCCATTACGGCATTTATCAGTGAATTAATTATTATTATTTATTTCTTTTTACCTTTTTTTTTTTGTGATTGGTTCGCACGACACAATATTTCTGGCGCCGATTAGGCCTTATCCCATTTTCGTCGACGCGCCATTGTTTGTCGGCGTGCAGTCACGTGCACGACCTCGCGACCAAACCGTACTCTCGTGCGATTTATTATTTTATGTTTTTTTTCTCTTCTCGTCGTTGTCGCACGAGAGATATTTAGCTTCGCGTAAATTATAACAGGAATTAAGTCCTTATTTTGTTTTTCTATTTTGTTATTTTCTCTCTCCCCCGTCGAACCAATTGTTCGAAAGTTCACGGGTATTAAAATAAGACGCCTGAGCTATCAGGGACCCTCTGTCCTTGAGATATTATTTTTCTTCTTGAATCTAGTTATTCATGCTCCGAGCTAGGCCCAATTAGTTAGAATTATTATTCCCCCTTTTTATGTTTGCGACCCCTTAGACCTAAGTTCCATAATTTGTAAATTAAAAAAAGAGGAGAATAAGAATTATTTCTTTTGTTAATTTTTTTTATGTTAAAAATTAACTGGCGCCCAATTAATTAAAGTATTATTTTTGTTTGCCTGTGCCATGAATAAATTATTGTTGTTATCTTGATTCTCCCAGCATAAAATTTTGTGTTTTGTTTTCTTTATTGAAATTTATTTTTCCCCATTTATTTTCTTTCCTATTTTCTCCTATTTTCTTTATTATTTTTTTTCTCTCTCTTTCTTGGCGATTTTGTGGCGAAATACGTCACAATATATATGAGTAGATCCATTGATTTTCGAGCAGTTTCTCGGGAGGGGTCTTTCGAATTTGCTGAAAATTGGGTACATCGAAGTACCTCAAAAACTATCGCCAAATACCAAATTTCAACTGCCTAAGTGCCCAAGGTCATGAGAACGAGCCTTTTAAAAGTCTAAAAATCCCCATTTTTAGCCTATCTTCAAAATAATGATTCACGAAAACCTCACGTTCAAATTGAATGATACAGGTCACATTTTGTTCAGCATGCCATCTAGTTTGTAGAAAAAAAATTTGAGACACCTAGGCTGAAAGGCCTTTTATTCCGACTAAGTTAAATAACTTGAAATTTTCAATAATATGATGATTTTTAAATTGTCGCCACAAATTCATTTTTAATCACACTGACTTATAACATGGCTCATTTTTTTTGTTCTTTTATACCCTTCAAACGAGTGTAGCTAAAAATGTAATTTGCGTAAAGGAACTCAGAGATATTTTATTTCAAAGTAAGTCATTTTTGAAATATTACGAAAAATCGCTGACTTTGACCTTACACTACGCATTTCTATCAACTTTAATCATTACCAAAATTTAGGTGAGAGTAGTTTTTTTATATCTAGAATGACTCCCCTTAAGAAATTTCTTGGCCCGAACTTCCATCACTCTCTACAGCCTGCTGAATATCACAATAATTCTGATTACTTTTGAGTTAAAAAATTAATGATGCAGTGTTCATTACTTTTTTTTGAAGATTATTTTACGCACATTTCAATACGGTCACACTAAATTTAAGCTAACATTGCGTTAAAAACTGTAAAGAAATTTTTAACATTATTATCACGTTATAAAAAGCATATTTAAGTCAAAATTTTTACTTTAAATTATTTTATGTTTATTTCTTTTAAAATAAAAACATCTTTTCAGTTCTTCAATTAAAATACATAAATTTTTCCAATTATGATGGACAAGCTCTTAATTTTTACTAATCTCATTGTTTAGATTCGTTCAGAAACGTTATTTTCTCCAAATTTAAAATTGAATCATTTTCGTGAAATAAGTAATGCATTATTCGCGCCATCTAGTTATCAATGAAAAAAGCAACAATTATTCGTGTGTATCTACTCAACCCCCATAGGGATCGTGCGCGGTACTTACAACGCCACGAAGTGGCCAATTTCTACATTAGCTAGGTGTTAAATATATAATCAAGTGCGTATACGCGGGCGACAAGATTTTTTAATTGATTTACGATACAAAATTGATTTGTTTGTTTTTCTTCATCAAAAAGACATTGGTAAATGCAGGGCGGCTCTCACACACCACTTTGGTTCCGAGAAGATTGACCATTTTTGAAATACTGTTCTGTTCTCGAGAGCGCTGTCCATTTCGCATGAAAGAGCGAAAAACAAACGGAATGAATTATATGGCCGATTCGTCGCCCGTGCTTTGTGTTTCTACGACATTTGAGATATATCTTGAGCCACATTCTTTAAAAATTTTTATATAATTTTAGCCCCCAGCACGATCGTTAATCACGAGCTGAAAACCTTAATTGCTCATTTTTAACATTATTAATCGTAAAATTTGTCTTTATTCCTATCATTCAAAGCCAAAATAACACCGCACAAATTGCACATTCAGACACGAGAGAGCGCGCACATCGGCGGTGGTGCTGCTCTCTATAGCTCACGCACGGTCCCTATTGGTGAGCTGTGTCTCTTTATGTTACTCCTGGATACCGGTGTCTAGGCCAGGGAGACTAGAGAGAAGGAGTGAACACACCGTACAAGAAGTGTACCGAAAAATCGGTAGAAAATGAGAGGCGCTGCGATCGCAAAGTACAATTTTGTAATATATATATGCCATGTTAACACCTCTCATAACCTCAATTCAAAAGTGTAGTATAACCTCAATTCCTCAATTGATACAATTATAACCTTAGTCTTTTTAAATTAGGCTGCGTCAACGAAGTGGATATTGCGTAGACTGTGTGTGTCGATTTATCGCTCAACAAGAATAAAAATAATAAACTTTTCTGATTAATTGTCCAAAATAACCAATTAGAATTTGTAATGATTCGATACAATAATAATAATATTTTTGTTCATGACTCGATATAATTTTACAATAATTGTATTATTTTGAATGATGGAAAATAAATTATTGACTTATTTCATTTATGACTCCTTATTATTCAATTAATTCAAAAATTCAAAAGATTTTTCTATTATGAAACCCCAATGAGATAGAAACACAATAAATTTGAATCGATTTCTTTTTGAGTATTCTCTATTATTAGTAGGACCTATTGAAATAACCGCTTAATAAAGGAAATCGATTTTTGAATTTATAGTAAATCAATAAATAAATAAATTTTCTCAAATTTTAAAATGTTTAAATTAATCCAAACAGAAATCTTGATTCGAACAGCAAAATCGTTTTTATTTAGGATCGGGTAAAGGTTTCCACACCTCAAATCTTGAAATCGAACGAAGCCGAACGATTCCTGCCCTCTTAGTGTGGAGGTAAGGAGAGTTCAATACTGAAAATCTTGAAATCAAACGAACCCGAATGATTCCTGCCCTCTCATTACAAAACGAGGGAAAGGTGTTCACACTGGAAATCTTTGACCCAAACGAAGCCGAATGGGTCCAGCCCTCCCAGTGTGAATGGATAGGAAATCTCACACCTCAAATCTTTAGACCAAACGAACCCGAATGGTCTCTGCCCTCTTAGTGTGAAATTGTGTAGGAAGGTTAGGTTTCTTGCTGCTAGAATCAGAGAGATCGTCTGCTGCTAAGAGCTTCGTGTCTCTTCAGAGAATGAGCTGGAATGAGCTGCCGATGCCTCTGAGCACGGTCTTTATACCCGAGAGAATCCTTTGTTCTCTTTTAACGGACGCGGATTGGTTCTTAAAATAATCTTGAAGAAAAGTTCTTACTGTAAATTTTCTCGTTGGAGCTTCTCTTTTGCTCCGGCTTTTTCATTGGCCCGACGCATGGCTTGTTTGTACTGCGCATGCGCGAGAATTCTTATTTTCTTAATTTTACCTTATTTTGTAACATTTTATATTCTCTTCGTTCCCCTTGAATTTTAATTATTGACTATTTCCATTTGTATTAATAATAATAGAATTTTCCCAAAGTTATTAATAATCGAAAAATAATTAAATACGCTCTTCTGATTCATTAATTCCCTAGTACTATCGCCATGCGCATGCGCACACGTAGTTGACCCACCTGTTTCGTACAAATAAAATCATATCATAGAGAATTTTGTATCCCTCATTGCATGTTTATTCGCGCTTTCGTTTTATCTAATTCCTAATTATTCATTTTCTCATAAAGAGCAATTAATTATCATAATAAAATAAAGAAACGTGTATTCGGAAAATTAGTTCGGATTTTTCCCGATAGGAGGCGACGCCAGTGAGCAACGTGCGCATCACGTAAGTGCAGCTCTGTTTCGCGTTACAGTTTTAAGATGGCCGCCTACGTAAACAAACGTGCGTGTCATAAGTGTCGTGAAAACGACGAGAAAAGTGGCGAAAAAGGATTTATATTCATTAAAAAGTAATAAGTGAGTGTATTTCGTTTCAATATATATATATATATATATATATATAGATAGATAGAGAGAAAAAAAGATAAACGTGAAAAAAAAATTTTTGGATAGGATTTGCATAAAATCCGATCTTAGTGAGCGTCTACGTCGAGAAATGAGTAACTATGCCAAATTTCAAGTCAATCGGACTTATAGTTTCGGTGATCTCGTGATGAGTCAGTGAATGAGTGGGTGAGTGAGTGTGTGGCATTTCGCTTATATATATATATATATATATATATATAGTACATATATGCGCTATCTGATTTGTCAAAATCTCTTATGCTACGTTATGCCCTACTATGCAAAAGCGTGTGTGATCGGCTTTACACGCGCCACGGAGAATCGCCGCAATGCATTTGAGCCTTACAGTGTTGCCATATCATTCTTACGCGTATGCACGCGCTATTAGTGCTTAAGTGCTCTAACTTGAGCACTAACAGGTGCTCAAGTAGGAGATATGGCAACGTCGAACGTAAAATCATATGGACGACTCTACACGCGCTAGTGGGAAAACGCCGCATTTCTTACACTTACAAGGAAAGGTACTTTGGTGTCCCCCTCCGATTTTGATAATTTTTATATATGTTATAGTCCATCGAAAATTAAGAGACACGTAATTTTTTTTATCGGCTTAAAGTTATTTTTAAGGGGTGAAATCGACCCCCAAAGTTGAGCATGTTTTGCATCTGGTAGAGTGTTTCATATAGAAGCACTTAACCGATCGTAACGAAACCAATTGCAAAACGTTTTTCACGTCAAATAACCTGTATATAATGTTCAACTTCTTATGCACCCCTATTACATGGGGATGATTCACCCCCGAATATCCAGAATTCTTTTGTATAAAAAAAACTTGCAATCCGATTTCAATAAAACAAACGCCATTTTGCAGAGCAAAAAAAATAAAATTGACGTATTTTTGGGTTTTTCTCAGATTAAAAAAATTAAGGGGGTAAAACACCCTTAAAATGTCAAATTTCATTTTGAGCACTGTCCCCTTCCGATTTCAATATTTTTTTTATAACATGTAGCTTATCGAAAAATAAGACCACCTATTATTTTTATTGGCTCAAAATTATTTTTAAGGCGTGAAATCAACCCCCAAAGTTGGGCATGTTTTGCATCTGGTAGAGTGTTTCATATAGAAGCACTCAACCGATCGTAACGAAACCAATTGCAAAACGTTTTTCACGTCAAATAACCTGTATATAATGTTCAACTTCTTATGCACCCTTACTTACTGCAGGGGGCTGAACCACCCCCTGACATTCATAATTTTTTGTATAAAAGAAAAATTGTCATTCGATTTCAATGGAAAAACCAACATTTTGAAAAGCAAAAAAAAATTATAGTGAATGTGTCTAGATTTTTCGAATAAAAAAAATTAAGGGGGTAAAACACCCCTAAAATCTCAAATGTCATTTTGCGCACTTAAATGATAAAATTCAATTCAATTGGTCTCATTATCATTGCGTATCGACTTATATGCTAAATAATATTTATTTCGCATGTACATCCGCTGCCCTTCTGACATGCTTCACGTTTATAAAGAAGTGTTGGTATCCGTTCTATTTATATAAGTTTCTATTTTGAACGATTTACGAAAATAAAAAAAAAACTCAAATATCAAAAGAGTCGCATCAGCAATTCACCGCCCAGAATGTAAACAAAGCTGGCTCATGCCTTGCCATATTCTTATTCATATCAAGAACCGCTATAGTGGCTCGACCCCAAGTATTCTTGAAAAAGCCAGTTCGCTCAGGCTAATGTTTGAGGTATATCCGAAAACCAAATAAAAATGCTGTTTTCGTGGTGATGTCAGATCAAACCGCCCACTCAAGATGAAAAAGGTAAAACTGACTTTATATTATTCCAGAAGTTAAGTTGCTGTTCGACTGTTGATCAGTCATTATCGTGTCCGCTATCGTGAATACCGTATTGTTATTAACATGTCCATCAATCCAATGAACGTAATAAGACTGTTGTTTCTTACATTCGAGGTAATGAACATTCCTGACAGTCCTGTTAACAATAATGAAGTGGAATTGAAAGAGAGTTTCGCGGAAATTCTGAAGGCCTCTATGGCAGAGTTCAATCAGTTAGAAATCGTCGAAGATACGACATTAGATTTTCAAGAACCGTTTAGAGATGTCATAGTAGAACCTGTCGAAGATAATGACATCGAATGGGGTCTTGGAGAATCTCCATTAAGCCCTGAAACGTGTACTGACGATGAAGAAGATTTGAGCTACGACTACAAACAAAGAGCTGTTGAGTACTGGAGAAGTGCAAAAACGAAACAAAATAGGAAAATAGAAATAGTCCAAAACCGATTTAAACTCGTTAAATCTGTGCGCCAATTAAGGCGCTGGGCTCAACAAATTAATAAAGGCGGAACTTACAAGGAAAAATTGTCGCGCATTTCTGAATATACAATCGATAATTTAAAAAGCGCCATAGAAGCAGGTCTCATTGTACACGATATCGATCTTCGGAGATGGGCATTACAAGCCCAAAAATTGATTGGGCATGAGAATTTGCGTTTCAGGGCTTCGCCAACATGGATAAAAAAGTTTAAAAAAGTTCATCGAATAACAAGTAGAAAAATAAATAAATTCGTGACAAGAAAGACTCTCGAATCAAAGGACATATTACAAAACGATGCTAATAAATTTGTCTCCGCAGTTCAATTGAAAATTGAGGAATATGGCTTGGAAAATATTTATAATTCTGATCAAAGTGGTTTCCAATTAGAAGTCCATTCAGGGCGAACGTTAACAGAAGAAGGTACAAAACAAGTAGAATGCCTTGTACAATCCGTTTCAGCGACAACCCATAGCTACACCATCCAGCCGACAATATCAGCAGCAGGAAAATTGTTGTCACCTCTTCTGATAATTTTAAAAGAGCCATCCGGGCGGTTGGGGCCAATCGTAGAACGAACCATTTTTCGACCTCCCAATGTTTTTATAAGTGTTTCAAAATCTGGCAAGGCTACATCAGGTACGTTGGTATGTAATATTCAAATATAAAAAATAGATGTGCTATTAATTTTTACATATTGATTTATAGAACATTTCAAAGTATGGCTTCAAGAAGTGTTCTTCCCAAATGTCGGTGAGAAAAGTGTGCTTTTAATAGACTCATGGAGTGGACATTGCCCTAGTGTTGTCACGGAAGTTACACCACATAACAAAGAAATTGTTACAATGATCATACCGAAAGGAACAACAGGGAATATCCAGCCACTTGATGTCTTCGGATTTAGAATTTGGAAAAATTATGTCAGACATTTTTCAGACAGTGTCATGTTACTTGATTATGATTTAAGTCTACATTTACGAAATAATATAATCAAGCTGCAATCTCTAGTACATAATCAATTATCATCTCCGAGGTACGAAAATTTATTTCGATATGCCTGGTTCAAAAGTGGGTACATAGAAGAACGACCTGAGCATTTCGAAAATCCCGTTGAATTCGCTTTTGGTATGTCATCTCAAACACAATGTGAAATTGAAGGCTGCACAAATGTGGCTGTAGTAAGATGTTCATGGTGTAAAAAGTCACTTTGTTTCAAACATTTCTTCGAAGAACATCATTACTGTTCAAAATATAATCATTAAGTTCAGGAATGATAATTGAAACGAAAATTTGAATTGGAATCTATTTTTACTACATGAAAGATTTTAGCGCCTATGTATAACCTATATATATATATTTGTGTACAGACCATGTGTATACAAAAATAAAAAATCGTGAAGCTCACGACCACCGAAGATGTAGGAGTACTCAATTTTTCATATAATTAAAAAGCCGATGTACATGCGAAATAAATATTATTTAGCATATAAGTCGATACGCAATGATAATGAGACCAATTGAATTGAATTTTATCATTTAAGTGCGTAAAATGAAATTTGAGATTTTAGGGGTGTTTTACCCGCTTAATTTTTTTTATTGGAAAAATCTAGACACATTCACTATAATTTTTTTTTGCTTTTCAAAATGTTGGTTTTTCCATTGAAATCGAATGACAATTTTTCTTTTATACAAAAAATTATGAATGTCAGGGGGTGGTTCAGCCCCCTGCAGTAAGTAAGGGTGCATAAGAAGTTGAACATTATATACAGGTTATTTGACGTGAAAAACGTTTTGCAATTGGTTTCGTTACGATCGGTTGAGTGCTTCTATATGAAACACTCTACCAGATGCAAAACATGCCCAACTTTGGGGGTTGATTTCACGCCTTAAAAATAATTTTGAGCCAATAAAAATAATAGGTGGTCTTATTTTTCGATAAGCTACATTTTATAAAAAAAATATTGAAATCGGAAGGGGACAGTGCTCAAAATGAAATTTGACATTTTAAGGGTGTTTTACCCCCTTAATTTTTTTAATCTGAGAAAAACCCAAAAATACGTCAATTTTATTTTTTTTGCTCTGCAAAATGGCGTTTGTTTTATTGAAATCGGATTGCAAGTTTTTTTTATACAAAAGAATTCTGGATATTCGGGGGTGAATCATCCCCATGTAATAGGGGTGCATAAGAAGTTGAACATTATATACAGGTTATTTGACGTGAAAAACGTTTTGCAATTGGTTTCGTTACGATCGGTTAAGTGCTTCTATATGAAACACTCTACCAGATGCAAAACATGCTCAACTTTGGGGGTCGATTTCACCCCTTAAAAATAACTTTAAGCCGATAAAAAAAATTACGTGTCTCTTAATTTTCGATGGACTATAACATATATAAAAATTATCAAAATCGGAGGGGGACACCAAAGTACCTTTCCTTGTTAGTCATATTAAATATTATTTGTAAAATATAAATTGCAAATTATCGTATTATTTTCTGTTTTATTGCGTTCTACTAATAATAATACAGGAATAGCTAAATTGTCACAAGTGTATCATTCACCAATATTTGTTGATTAATGAAAAAGAAAAAAATGCGGCGTTTCGCTCATAGCGCGTGTGACGGAGGGCTATGTGCGAGCGACGTTGTCAACAGTAATCTTTTCGCTATATACCACCGAATCATATTAACAACTCAGAATGCTGTAGCTTCCGTAACGAATTGATTTAAAGCATTTTACTTATCTAAAAAATTATCATTACATTTTGGAAAGAGATTGTGCTGTATATGGTCACTCATGATAGCTTTTATTTCCAAAATTATAGTGAAAGGCTGTCTATTGACTAGTACGATCTGTTGTCACATCCTTAAAGACATATTCTGTAAGAACGAAAAAAATCATTGTGCGTTAGAAACATAGTTATGATTCCTGATCAACAACAGCACAAACATGAAATTTGATTGCCTGATGATAAATCGAAAGAGCCATTCATGTCTTTATTTTTTATTTTTGGAATTTTCATTCTCACGGTATGACACGCAAAACGAAAATCATGTAACAACCAGCAAGAGACATTACAACGATGCTGGAAGAGAAAGAAAGAACGAGAAATCTGTCAGGTATCTTCCTTTTCCTCTTTTCTCTTTCGTCCTTCGGAAGACCACAAGCGCCAGTCGCAAGCATCGCGAGAGACACTCACCTCGTTGTGTTTTTGCTCTGCATAAATGATGAGACTGGGTATTTTAATGAAGACATTCCACGGGCGTTTGCCTTCTGACTCTTCAACATCCCATCGTCATCGGTATTATCCATTTCGTTTTCTCCTTCGTTCGATACAATGAGAAAGAGAAGGAGAAACAGTGAGAGAGGCAACGAAAAAGAGAGAAAAGAGTAACGAGTGACTAAACGACACATATTTAAAAAAAGTCTACCAATTTTTTTCGTGGAAATGCAATAAATCATATTTGCTGTTTCCATTTCTCATTTTATATTTCAAATATTTGTAAATACTTTACGATCCATACCAATAAAAAGGACGCTATATAACCAGAAAGCCCGTACAAAATTCTGCGTGACAATTTCCACTTTTTTAAGGCCTTGTTTGTCTTGATTTAATCAGGCTCTGGTTTGCTATTGACACCATAGAAATTAATTTATTAAGTACACATTTATAGTACCTTACGAAGTAATATATTCCTATGGATTTATTTTATTTCTGATGTTGTATATATACATACGTGTGTTAAAATATCGACGATTGATTATCAGATGGGATACCAATCTGACTAATTGATATCCAGAAACGAGCAGGTGTCGGGAGAGTGCTTGAGCATGTCGAGACTTCTCAGTATGTACACCACCCTCTTAGCCTGTACGTCGAAACGAAGAAATTTCCACCGCTATTTGCTAACCACTTTTTACGCTTACGTGTGTCATTTATTTGTGCATTAATTATTGGTGTGAGACAAAGCTAACGACGTTGGTACGCAATATATGTAATATATATACGTAAAAGCCTGCATTGATAAATAGGCATACGAGAGAAGAGTGAATCGGTGCACGTGTTTTCGATTCAACTTAGTGGCAAAAGCATTTTGCGCTACCAGCTTGCTAGCTCGCGTCGATCATCCCTCGTTTGAATCGACAAGTCACGTATTCTTTTCTCTCTTTCTCTTTCTATTTTTTTTCATCTCTTTCTCTGCACCCTGTTTTCTATATCTTTCTCTCTTTCTATGTATCTCTCGTCTCTTTAGACCCCGTTTTCATCATTTCTGGCGTCACTCCGAGCTCCCCTTTTTACATGACGTTCTTCGATTCCCCCCTGAACCCATAAATGCCAAACCGGTGTAACGCAGTATAGGCGAAGAAGAATCGAGAATGCCGATCGAAAGCGAGGGTGTACGATGAAAAGCATAACAAAAAATCGCATCTAATAGTAAGAGCAGGTGCATTTTTCGTGATACAACTGCGCTAATCAATGTTTTACACTAGTTTTTTTTTACTCTGTATTTTATCCAGCACGATTGATGGTTTCCTATTAAAATTGACGGTAACTGTGTATTAATTTGAATATTAAATCATTGTAATAAGAATAAGCAGACCGATTCGCTCTGTCAATTCACTTTTCGACCCAAAACATTTTTTAAATTAGTCGAATTGCATTTCTTGCAGAAGGTAGGTGTTTTTCATGATTTTTTTCAATACAAATCTTTTCAAACACGTACCATAAATAAATTGAATAAGTTCTATATAAAGTAGTCAAGTGACGATTAAATTTAAGATCGTTACGGTGTTAAAAGTGGTGATGCACTCTCTTGTATACATGTGTGTTGAAGTACTTTTTTTTGAGCGTAATGAGAACGAATAGCAATTTGTTCCTACTAGAAAAAGAAAAATGGTCTATCACGCAAGAACAATGATTTTATCACCATTTATTCCAATCGATCCTATCTGTCCTGTTGAGCGGGGAACATCATACGTCAATTCGCTGCTGTTCCCAGCCCATGGGAACACACCAAGACTTCCCGTTGAGATGCACGTGAAGAAGATGGAATGAAAAAAAAGAGTGATAGAAAAAAAGCACATGGGATTCGAGTCAGAGAGACGGAGGGAGGAAAAAAGAGAGAAAAAACTAAGAAGGCGAAAGAGAAGCAGGAAGGTTCTTGCTCCGCGCCCGTGGGGGTAGATGAGAAGAAGAGAGAAAGATAAATAAATAAACGAGAAAGGAGGAGAAATAGAAGATTCAATGAGCAACAGAAACAGAGAAGGTGAGGATACAGCCACACAGCTAAAACTCTCGAGATCTCCACCGAGAGACCGACAGACTCACGGGACCTCTGAGGTGACACCGCCGAAATATGCCCGAGGCTGCATTCCTAGACGTTTTTTCGTCCTTTGTCGAAGAGCGCGGCGTCCCTGTGTTATTGAGAGAGAGACAGAAAGACCAAGAGGGACAGCTAAGATGCTGTTGATGTCGCCAGTTCAGCAGCATCGCCTACACAAAATCGATTAACGACATTCAATCATATTTCGTACGATTTCCTTTTTACGTAACCCAAATTATGGCCAAATTAACTTTATAATTGAAATTTTATCGTGATCTTTAAACTCTATGAAACAGTTAATAACATCGACATTTTTACCTGCAAGCACACATTGCATTGAATTATTTTTCGTTGTTCCGATACCATCAAATTGAATGAATTTTTTGTCAGGATAAGAAAGAAGGAGCAACAACATTATTATTATTTATATTAAGATATTAGTAAACTTCATAAACGTAGAATAGAGGCGATTAATGAATGAACCGGTTAATTAATCGATAATTGAAATTCCTACTCACTGCACGTGCGTTTTTTTATGACAATTATGTCTTCCTTTCTGTCTTTTATTTGACAAATGAGACAGAAATAAAGTACGTCCAATATAATAGTACAACGTACCACATATTTTATCCTACTGAGCACCGTGTAAAGTCAAATTGATATTCATATTCACGGTTCAACCATTTGCCGATTGCTCCCCCTTGCTCCGTTTCACTGCATCTCATAGTAATTCGGGGTTGTTTGCAATATCAATAATCTGGAACCGTACCTCCCTTCTATATTGCACATCTCTCCTATTGAATAGTATATATGTTTTCTCACCCCATAGACGTTCCGAGGGTGCTGTACGCGCCCCATGGATCCTGTGGTTGCATCGAAGACTCGTCTCGAGGGTTGTACATCCACCCTACAAATATACTCTCATATATAGAGCCCACGTGTTCGGTATTTAATCGCTAGGGCACGTTGAAGAGGGTATTTTATCATCTCTTTGGTACATTTATAAAAATAATGCACAGGTGGAAACAAAAAATTAAAGGAAAACATTTACAATTAAAACTATATTATTAATCTGCGTACACAGGATAAATACCTGTTGTAAGATACTTTTTTACTCGAGTCTAAAAACTGTTTCGAATTGTTGATAATTATTGAGGGTGAATTAAAATAGACACCGAACGTTTAAGAGTTAAAAAATATATATTTTTCAACGTATATATGCGAAATATTAATTACCAACACATACCCTAGAAAAAATGTACAATCGGCCCAACATCGGCCAAGTCTGGCCCAACATTGGCCAAGTGTGGCCCAGTGTTGGCCAATATTGAGCCGATTGTACGTTTTTTCTAGGGTATTTGAATATCAGATTATTTTTTCCAACTATTTCCAAATTTACATCTCCTTTCTAACATTCCTCACTCCAAATTCATTTATAAACTGCTTATTAAAAAATGGCCTCGAAATTGTCGTAATGTATACATATTTGCATGCTTGACAGCTTCCGCTCTTAATCGCATGACTGGCATTACAAGAAGGACCAGGCGACGATTTTCCAAGTTCGTTTTGTAGTTTTTTTTCTTTTCCTTCTTCTTTTCGGGAGCCTGAAATTTCGTCGTTGGAATTCTTGAAGATCCGCGGAGAGAAGGAGAACACACGGGGTCGGTGCGGGGCAGGGGTTGAATAAAAGCCAGGAAGTCTACGAGAGCCACACGAGCAGATTGTACATTATATCGTAGTAGTACTCTCGTTCCTTGGTGTGTACTTAATACTGAACGATAGGAGCAGAGAAGATCGAGACTGCATGTGGTCCTCATATGCCGGTTTCCTGTCCCAACACTGTTTTTCCACGTTTCGTTCAGTCCCCATGTACACATATTATTAGATGACATATGTATGATTGCGTAATAACAGCAGACATACAAATATATATAAATATACACTTATTATATTTACGTTTAAGAGTGAAAATGGCCTCAGGGATCCCAGACCGGTCGAACACAAATCATATGCGACCGCGAAGGGACAGTGGAAGAAGGAACAGACTGATTTATGCCCAAATATATTCAGGAGCCAAGAGAGCATTGCCCTATTTTGCATTCGACGAGTCCAACTTTTATCGCGAAGAGGACAAAGTCACGATAGGTTCATCACTCTTTTTTTCTCTCTCCCTTTCTTTGGTGCCAAGAATCTGAACTATTGGCTTGATTTTTTTTATTGGTGAGGAGAAAGTCATTCAATCCCATGTAAATACTTTCGCGTAAAAATTGAACATTGACTCATTAATTGGTTACAAATAATTAAGCGATTCTTTTTATTTCAATTTTGTGCCCATTGCTTGTCGACCATTGCGGGATTCCTGGGGGTATTTGATCTACCCATCGATATCGAATTCGTCACAGTATTTTTATTTTTTTTAATACTGCACCTATTTTCATTTTTTATACGCTCGCGCTATTTTTATGAACGATTTGATTAATATAATTTTTAATTCAGTTTAGAAATGTTTCTTTTCAAATATCCATAAATAATATATATGGTTTTTGCACTCTAAGTAGATAGTCGGATGAAAATAAATTTTTTTCGTAATTACGGGGGACGAGAGGGAACTGAAGGGCGTCGAGGCGCCCAGTAAATCTTTCACGTCTCAGAGTGCTGCGGCTCCTTTCTTCCCTCTACTCTTTCTTTCCTTATCTCAGCATCGATGGTTGAAAAAAAGAGCGATCTTCCGCACCCGAGACTCATCCACCAGCGATATACCTCGTTCCAACATCCTCACAATTTATCCTCATTATTTCGTGCAGATTTAGTGGCCCGGAGTAGCGTTTGAAAAAAAAGGTAATCACCGAGAAATCATCGATAAACGATTTTGTCCCACATTAATTAAATATTAATTATTTGTGTAGAAGAAAAATCGAAAAACAGCGTGTGGTCTATTCATAACAAGATTTCGTACGAATTATTCAGAATTAATTATATGCATATTGATTTGTATCTGTTCTCGTGAACGGACTCACGAATCACTATCGAGCAGAGGATATTAAATATTCTCTCATTGGCCTACTATCTATTGAGCTCAATATTAAATTATCCGAATAAATATATATTTACCCAAAAGTTGAACGTTTGTTTAAACTGCTTTTCTGTATAGATAAGTAGATAAGAGTAACAAAAATTTCCTGCATCTAATAGATTGTATTCAATGTCATTAAAAACTTATTTGCACCGGTTATACAAAGTATAGAGTATATATTTTTTTGTTTATATTTTTCTCTATAATCATTAAGAATCAGAGCTTATGTATATTTTGGATACATAGAATACAGTGGAGTTGGTAGAATTTCTTTATAAAGTTGTTTTGATTTGGATAAATTTACTCAAGCTATATAAACGAAATTTCCTACCGTGTGGTGGCCTGGCCTCATTCAAGATGACTTGGCTCTTGTTTCTTACGGTCTACGTAACGCCCTTCAGAAGAAACACATGTGTCTGATAAACTGTGTGAAGAAAAAAAAATCTGCTCGTTTCTGTTCGAAATTGATCGATCCTTCCGCACTCGGAAAACTTTGGCCAGATGTTTGTACAAAAACGTATATATCATTCACCGAATTCCACGTTCGTTTATGGGAAAAATCGTACATTTATGTCAAATCAAATTTTCTGATACAATCAGCATTTCTCTGATTAATAGACATACATTTGAAATCGATTAGAATTATGTCTGAGATAAAATTAATCTTAATGAGAATGTAACAATGTGTCAAATAACAAAGACTTCGACTTATTAAAATGTAATACTTTTTTTGCGTTTCTTTAATTTAGTTGTACTTAATTGCAAATTTGTAAAAGTGTTTTACAGACTCTGTAGAATTAGCTATCGAGATAAAATGGCAGATACATATATAGGTAAAAGAGTAGAACTTTAATTCGTTCTCGACTACGATGGTAAATCTAATTAAGCGTACTCATTAAGGAGCGATTTAATTACCCGCAAGATAGGGGCGGAAGTGAATTACTATAAATTCGTCCAGGGCAATTGAATTGCCCGTAGTGTACGAAAACTTAACGAGTTGAGGATTGAGCAATAAATTTTGTAAAATATTTCACAATTGTTTTTTTTGTTGTATATTAGGTCGTGTATCTAAAAAATTAGAAACATTTAAAAAATCATGCATTGGTGTATTGCCGTTACACTTTTTTGTTGATTTAATTAGAAACCTCATACTCAACATTGATGAAAAAAATAATAATCTGATTGCAGTGAATAATTATAATTGCACAAAACCGTAAATATTTTTCGTTAATCACTATAACAAATATTTCGCCATATCATGAAGCTTTTTTTGTTTCATTGTGCATGGAGATTATGTAATTGTTTACGAATCGGGAGTATCTGATTGGCAGCTGTTTAAAGTTTCGATGCACATGTTGATCATTCTATGCATGTGAAATCGGATTGCACTAGTCAATAGACACTATTTCACTACAATTTTCAAAATAAGCTACCACGAGTGACCATTTACAGCACAATATCATTCCAACATGTAATGATAATTTTTTCAATACGTAAAATTTTCCAAGTCAATTTCGTTATGGAAGCTACAGCGTTCTGAGTTGTTAACATGACTCGGTAATATATAGCGAAAATATTACTGTTGTTAAGGCATCTTCTCACTTTAAGCGCCTCAAAAATAGGCTGTTTTTGCGATTTTTTTTCGAGGATTTTTGCTTAAAATTATGGGATAAAACGGATCCTATGTAATAAACACATCTTTCAAGTACATGAAAAAATTTTTATTTTATTTTTTTAAACAATTATTATAATACATCAGTAGCATTGAAAAACCCGTGTAAAAATGTTATGGTCGTGGCTTGTTGATGGTATCTCCGAGACGGGTCGTCTGAAACAAAAAAATAAAACTGTTTTAGATTCAGTATGTCAGTGGCTATAGCGCATATCATCAGATTTTTGATATTCGCGAAAATAACAAAATGGCGCACGTTTTTCGAAAAAGTAAAAAAAAACCACGATTTTTTTGCAGTTTTTTGTAAAAAAAAAATTCTTAAAATCAAAATTTAAAAAATCTGATGATATGCGCTATAGCCATAACTATGAAGCATATGTCATTCAAATTTCATGACAATCGGCCGGATAGTTTCCGAAATTTCATCAACAAAGCACCGAAAAACCTTGTTTTGAGATAACTGCGTTTAAAGTTTTGGAGGGATCGCCGGGTACTCTCAGGTAGTCACCTAACGGTCGCCAAAAAATGTAGTTAGACTCGTCCGATCTTTATGAAATTTCGAGATGACATTTTTGAAGATATGTACTTTCAAAATTTAAAAAAAAAAAAAAATCGATTTTTTTAAATTTCCAAAGTGAGAAGACGCCTTAACGTCGCTCGCACATAGTAAATTGACAACTGGATTTCGAGGTAAACATAGCCCCCAAAAACATCAACCCCCTTGATATTAAGAATAGGTTATTCACATATGTATACACATATATGTTGTGTGTTACGATGATGTGCGATGTTGCCACAATTCTACGGGGTTATAAAATCATGAAGTGTCATGACAATTTGTGGTCTACTACTCGATATTTCTAATTCGGATGTTCGTTAACCCTCCTTTTTTAATGTACCATCAGAATCCCCGATATTTAATGAATATAATTGACGTTTTTTGGCTAGAGCATCTGATACCGAAATATATTAACTTTTTAGTTGTAGTGGCCAGAAAGTCATTGTCACCATATGCGATGTGTAAAATTCTTTATTATTCAATTCATAATATATGCATCAGATAGTCGTTAAGATGCCTTGAAATTTCACAGACATCAAGTGTCAAGCTTGGATTACAACATATTAAAAAATCAGAATTTTATCTGAAATCAAACTTAGCGCTCATGAATCCTTAATAAGTCCATTTGTTGGTATAACACGCACTAATTCAATCAAGGTTTTTATTCTTTTGCACTTCCGAACATTGAAATATGAAATTTCAGATACTTATCAAATGTTTGAAGAAAAATAGCTAAAATTAAATCACAATTATTGCAAATCGTTATTACTAAAACTAAAAATTTCTTGGCTTTTTTCAATTCATATCAAATTGTCACCATTTTATCTCTCAAACTCAACATTAATATTTTGATCTTGAATGTTACTATTGATTCTACAAAATGTTATTTTTCCGGAAATGTCATCTAAATTAAATTCTACATTTGACGAAAGGGTCAATGAAAAGCATGCGCTATTTTAAAAAAGCCAAAAAAATGTGTTTGTAAGATATCGAAGCACCCTTGAAAGCATTCAATAAAATATGTCAGCATATCTCAACAGTGTTTTTGAAATATCATTCCGTGCTGAACAAACCCAAAAATTAAATACACCCTCTGGTAACAAATACAACATCGTGCATACACAAACATGTTACCAACTTGTTTTGTTTTCTATTTATTTTTATTTATTATTATTTTTCTGTTTTTTTTTTTATTCTATTCCATCTCTTCGAACTTTAAAATTATTCGCTGTTTTTTTACATTCCAAATGATAGTCTTCCAATAAAAATGTCGAATGTAAAAACATCATTATAAACGAAGTTGGCAAGAATAGATTAGAAAAAAAAATATCAAAATATTAAAGATAAAGTTGGAACGGTGTAAAATAAAAATACGATATATTCTGTTTTTTTTTCTTTTTTTTACGTTTAATCACGTCGCTCGATATTTATGTTACAATAGTATGTAGAGATTACAGTATGGCAAGATCATTGGTCAATAAATACTTCTTTCGGGCGTCCACGTTCACCGGATAATAATCAAATCATCTTCCTCTTTTTTTTTAACGTGTGATAATCATGTATACACGTGATAAATTTAATTTACAGTCATAAATCGTTGGGTGAATGCCAGAACAGGCATTCAAGAATCTATACACAATACATAACTATTAATAGCCTAATACACGCTAAACGTGATGAACTAGAGATCTCTTTATCAGCGTCGAAGGCCGGCAGTCACTATTTAAAGGTAAATACACGGAGAGAATATTTCTTCAACAATTACAATGGTACCATAATGACCGGGTCATCACTTTTGTGGAGTTTCACTCGAAAACATAGTAATTTTCGTCTTCATTGAAAATAAAAAATTGTAAATCACGGATTTTGCTCGGCAAAGAACGTAAAAATTTGTTTGCTGTAGAGCTAATTTTTACAGGGAACATTGTAAAATTTATTGCGTTTTCCAGCACAACCATCTGTTGCCGTTATTGATATCGCGATGAATTATATTTTACAATGTAACATAGTAAATATTAATTCGTTCTATATTTATTTATGGATGGATTCTAGAGCTATCATAATTAATATTATGTCAACAGTGAAAAATTGCAGTGGGACATAGTAAAATTTTGAGCGTAACTGCGCGTTCATTGATAATACCATGCTATTGATCGAAAAATTACCATGATACATTGTAAAATTATGACGGTTCGGGCGCGATCACTGGAATCGCCGTGCTACTGTTTAAAAAATTACTATCGTACATTGCAAAATTTTAAACGTTCGTGTGCGAGTGCAGAAATCGCCGTGCTACAGTTCAAAAAATTATTATGGTACGTTCTAATATTCCGAACGCCCGCGGGCGAGTACGGAAATCGCTCGGCTACTGTTTGTAAAATTACTATAGTACGATGTAAAATTTTGAACGAATAGCTTTATTTCAACGGCTTTGTCCTAAAATGAACGTCAGCCTTATTCAATCGTCATTGAACAGTGGCACGTAACGCACGTGTACGAGCGTTACTCGACGTGATTAAGTTACTGTGAAATGACGATATTTTGTTGCATCCATCATCGTGTGAACGAGTGTACACTCGTCAGAATTTTGAGGACGCGACCTCTTTTCGCACAGACGATCGCGCAGTATCTTTTTTTGGTATATTTCGAGGCCTTGTCAAGATCTGGGAAACATTTTTCATCAAAGCTGAACGCTTTTTTTTTGAAGGATTTTTTTACCTTTGTTTGTTGTCACGTTTTCCATCAAGAAGATTGTTGCAGAGAATAAAGTATTTTTATTATGGAAATTATTCACAGTCTTATATTTATTCCATCCCTACATCCCTGAAAAAAGAACGAACCAAACCTCTATCAGAACCGATTTAAAAAAAAAAACACATCCATACGCAAATATTATTTATACAAGAAAATTGGAAATTTTTCCTATTGATACATCGCAAAATTTTAATTGGAACATATTAAAATTTTAAACGTCATACATAATAAAATTTCGGTAGGCGCACATTATAACATTTCGCAAGGGTCACATAGTAAAATTTCAGTAGAGGCACGTTGTAATATTTGAGAGGAACACATGGTAAATTTTCGGAGCAGCTACATGGGAACTTTTGACTGTCTGGCAATTTACTTTTTCATGAATTGAGGATCGATTTTTACCATGTTCGTACTCTTCGACAAATTACAATGTACTTTGTAAAATTTAATAAATTTGACGACATGGTACCCGGTTACTATCGTACCATAATAATTTTTGAAGAAATTTTCTCTCCGTGTAGTGTGCGCGCATTTGGGAAATATCTACCTGCCATGTATGGGTATATGTGTATTTATATACAGATATATAAGCACACGGAGAAAATTTAAAACGAATATTTATCATGTTTTTATAGTAGTATGGGATTCACCATGTTTATTTAAAAATTGTAGGTATATTTATTGAATTTGCTGTGAAATTTCATGAAATAATAGGATAAAACATCCAGTAGTCGGCCTTTTAACGCAACTTCCAACTTTGAAATTATATTCTATGAAGAAACAAAAAGATAACGAAACACAACAAGTCTTAAATGAAACGTTATTTATTAAACTTTAATAATAAAATTATTGCAAATGATAGAGTCCACATTAAACTATTGAAAAACGTTATTTATTTTTAAAAAACGTAATTTTGACCAGTAGTCGGCCGTTCCAAACCAGTAAACGGCCATATAGAGACCCTATAGTCGGCCTTTTTTCTATTGGTAAGGGCTGGCTGGGGTCGACTCTATAGTTGACCTGAACGACTGAGATTATCCGATCCAAAAGTCGGCCGCCTCAATCAGGGTGCGTTTCCGTGTGGCCGACTACTGGTAAAACCATCATTAATAATGATTTTTTGTGTGTGTAAAGTGTGTATGAAAGTATACTCTAATTGTTTACAGTACAAATTTTAACCGTGTAGAAGAAATTTACTAAAAAACCAGTGGTAGTAATAGTAGTAGTAGTAGTAGTAGGCAGTGGGAGGCTGGACATTGGCTTTCCAATGTTAATTGAAGACCCAGTAGTCAGCCAGGAGAAAAAGTACATTTTTTACTATTTAAAAGGATTTTTTTTATCAGAAACTTTAAAAAAATTATTTAAAAAACAAAACACATTTTCTGATAGTCTAAACCCATATAAGAACACTAAGCTTCTGAAAAACATGAAGTAACTATCTTGTGGGAAAGGCCTCCGCGCTAAAAACAAAATAGCGCGCGATGCAAGTTCGGGCAAGAGTACGATTTCCGGAGCGCCAAAATTTGATGACGGATATTGGGTCCTCGAGTCAAAATAAAACGAAAATGAAGAGTAACAAAATTTGATATCTCGAACGGTTTTCGAAATATCGATATATTTGTGAAGAAATTTTTTTGAAATGACAAGCGTTATTCGTGTGATCTCTAATTAAGTGCACGCATTATTCAAATATGGTAGAGATCAAAATTCGAATTTAAACAGGGTTAGACGGAGGTTTTCAAGTTTTCCATGAGGTAATACATGTTTTTTCTGATTTATAGGAAATTACGGATCAATATTTTTTATTACAAATAGTAGGGTGCATTGCAAGCTATATGACTAGATTTTTGCCTATTCATCTTTTTTTATTGGATGCCTTTCAAGCATGATGAAAATCGAAATTCGACCTTTAAGAGGGTGAAATGGGAGTTTCAAAGTTTAAGCATAAAATTGTGAAACGGTTGTTCTGAGGACATCACGCCAATTGACCCGTATATCATACTATAAAAGCAGTATAATGACCACGTGGAATTCCAGGGTGGGTTTGGGTCATTTTTGGGTTGTTGTTTGAATAGTTGGACATGTGGAAATAGTAGGGTGGGTTCAATGTTCATATCTCCTTCAGGGAGCCGAAACGGCAAAATCGTTATTCTTGAAATTGTTTTTATTTTGATTGAAATATTCAGAATCAATCGCTAAATCTTGGCGCTCCGGAAATCGTACTCTCCCCCAAGTCCGTGTGCGTCGATCGCTGCGTTCCGAATGATATTTTTTTCCTCAGTTGTTCGAATAGTTAGTACGTTGAAACTTTGTGTGCCGGTTAATCAGAGATCAAAAATGTCAGTAAAAAATGCCCACTACTCGAAAACAGCTTTCACGCTATTCTCACGCATACAAAGTTGCAAAAGGCCGACTACTGGAAGGGAGCTAGGGACTGGGTGTTTTACTATCGTTTCTGCACACTGTTTACATCTATTCTCCTCATTACTCCGATTGAATCCTAAGCTGCGATAAAATCACTGTAATTTTTCGTAAATATAAAATTCACTCCGTGTACATATATAAATACATATGTATCTTTGGCGTTTGGGAGATACATATTAACTCCAAAAACAATATTTCAAGAAAAACTTGATATCAAAATTATTAAATAAAAAAATTGTTGTGAATTCGGACCAAACAATTTAAGTACCTTTCAGTAGCAATCGTGCTGTCATTGATAAATCAAATTGAAAAATAATCCAAGTGAATCATAAAACTGGTTTTAACAGAAAAATGTAATTTTTTGAATTAACATGTTTCTCCCAAATGTCGCAGATATATACATACACATCAATGTACATATACATACCCAATACTTTTAATTTATTTTGTCATTAAAATCTAATAGTAAGTTTCCTTAAAAGATTTAGGTAACACTATATACAATACTCCTCCCCTTTCTTTTGTATCTCACCTTGTCGTATCGATATAAAAAATCTAGCATTTTCATAGATTTTTCATTCGCGACAAAATAATATATCACCACGCCTTTAGTCGAGCATACATATATTTATATAAATATCGATTTAACGATATATATAACAAAGTCTTCGTACATGGCATGAACGCCGATAATCTTGATCCTAGAACCAATACAGATCCTTGGAATCTTGAACCTGCTGAGGATCCAAACCTGTAACAGATTAGAGGAGAAAAAAAATGTATTCATTGAAAATTTACTGCGCGACTGTTAGTGTAGTCAAATTTGTCATGATATAAATTGATATTTATTTAGAAATGAACATTTTTCCTCATTTATGTCAGTACATTTCTCATGTATTTTATTTTATTTTTCAGGAAAAAGCCCACTTATTTTTTTTTACTTTTGACACCTTACCCTTTTGATGTAGTGAGATTTTTTTTCGTAACGTAAACAACAATAATTTTAATAATAATTCACATTATTTTATTATTCATTTTATATTATTAAAAAATAATAAACAAATATCAGAAAAATATAATAAAATAATTGTTATTATAGGTGATAAAATTTCCATGAGAATACGCAGGACTTTCAAAATGTCTATAATCCACAAAACAAATAGTATTCGAAGTGAAAAGAGAGTATGGCAGAGAAAGGAATAGAAAGATAAAATAAAGAGAGTTGAAAATGAACGGAGCGTGGTGGAGATGAGAATTTTGAGTGATGCGAGGGTGCGGATTCGGTGATGGCGCCTGCTGAGCGACACGGAACAAGCAGCCAGCAAGATTACTATATAGGTACAGCTACTTTCGATTCGTTAACATCGACCACGAAAGATTCTCGCCAGGAGCCTGTGAGATTCGAGAGACATCGAGAGATCGTTACCGTCACTACGTTTTCTACTATATCACCTCCTGACGTACAAAAGGGCGTAAACAACATAATTCAACGAGCAAAGTGATACGATCGAGTTTTTGTTTTTTTGTTCGACAACGGTCCATATTTTGGGCGCTATATACTCGCAAAGTTTTCTCGCTGCTACTACAGTCTCGCGACGTCACTGAAGATCGACCAGTAGAGATCTCATACGTAACTTTTACGACACCCGTGGTGAGTTTACCTCCCGCTCTCTCCTATCTGCTATTTTATCTCACGGGAATCTCTCACGATATACGTGTCTCAGACTGAACAAACCCCAACGAAAAACTATTCAGAGATCATCGATCAAAGATTACGATTTTGGGGCTCCTTGATCGAACTTGCGAGATCACCGTGTCGCCTTTATTCATATTGTTTAAATCATATTAATATTTTCAAATCGAATTTTCGTTGCTGTACAATAAAAAATCGAACCTCAATATTTTTAAATTTGATCCTGATCGGTATTTTTAGAGATCGAGGATATATTTTTTTATTTAGGATGTTAATATTCAACATAATATATCTAAATCCTTTCGAAAGCTATTATCGACATACATTTCTTCTCCGAGGAAATATTTGTTTTGCACGTTTCCGCAAATTCTTTCATTCGAATATTTTTCATTATTATTTTGAATCTGTTTGATGTGGGCAGGAAATAAACCCGTAAAAAATCGACCTATCGAATCCATCCATCTACCCTCAATTGACTTGGCGATGAGAATCAAAGGCGTTTAAACACGACGACTGAATCGAAAAAAGAATTTGAGATACAAGAGGACGATCGAAAGCAAAAAGCTTTTGAATTTTATCGAAGCATCTCTGAATGTATCTCCTGAGTTTCCAACAATGCAAACACGTGGCAACACGTGTCTTACCTACCCTTAAAACTTCCTAATGCTCATAATACTGTCCTGTATATGGATCTTTCCATGGGGGAAGAATATTTTTAAAACAACCATACTAAATAAGCAAAACGTTAATAACAAATCTATTTTTATAAAATAAAAAAAGTGGAGTTATAAAAAATGAGTTTTATGAATATAGAAAATAGTAAAAATTTAAAAACGTGTCTAGAGAGCATTTGCAAATTTAATTTTGTTGTTATGCTGAACATTCACTTATAAACAACTTCAACAATTTCAATTATAAATAGAAATTGACTAGATTGATGATAGGATTGGATAGGTCTTTACCCGCAGTGTCTAAGGTCTAACGAAAAATGATCAAAGTCTTTTGATGGAAATGTATCGATGAGAACTAGAATGTTCTGATCAACGTTCAGAAATATTTCTACACGTGCTCATCCGCCCACTACCGTTTGACGCTCATAGCAGTTGTCGTTTATTGAATAGTATGGCTAACACGTGGCACAACCTCTCCTCCTTTTTACCTGTTTTCATGCAAGTGACTAGTGCGTCATCGATGTGGAAACTCAATCATGTCAAACTAAAGAGCGATTATCTGTATGGTAATAGTAGATACATAAATCTATACCGAGTGTTCTCAAAATCGAGTCCGGGTTTCACGAGTAAGGAGATCGTGAAATTATGATGAAATTAGTCCAAATTTATTATCATATCTGATAAGCCGTTTATAATTGATCTATCATTTTTAATGATTACCCAATAGAGTACGATGTGAAAAAAGCGAGGGGAAGGAAATTCGCATATGTATATTGGCACGCGTGTGTGCGGAATGAAAGAAGTGTTATTTGATAGAAATTCACTGAATCAGAAAATGATCTTAAACGTGATACACGTCGAGAGATATTTCGTCGTGCGAAATGGATATGAAATGATAACATGTAGACGGGCACGTGGCTACTACAAAGGACATTTACCTTATTGGTAGTAAAATTTGTTAAAAATTTAACAAAAGATATAAATAACATTGTTTTCTGTTTTCCCATATACGATATTGGGCTCAGTATTATTGTAAGAATATCACGCGAATCGCTCACAGAACTTAAACTACATAGCCGAATAATTTCCCACATCATTTTTATTTTTGCCAATTTTTATCCGACAAATTGTGTGGTTTTTGAAGCACTTATTTAATGGATAAAACCACTGTAGAATTTTCGAAAAATCGATTTTTTTATTGGCTTAAAATATACTTTGAACCCTCTTGGATATGAGGCAAAAAGGTTTATACATGAAAAAAATAATTTTCATTGAAATTTCGGGGGCTTCCCCGAGTGCGTCGGTCATTTCAGTACCACGTTTCAAAACTTTAAACGCGTTTTTTTTGAAACACGATTTTTCAAGACGGCACACAGCATAACTCTAACAATTTTCATTCTTTTCATTTGAATTTCTGACAATATCTTAAAAATAACATTTCGAAGTGAAATACGGACGGAATTTTCGATAAGTTCATTTAAAAAATTTTTATCAACAAATAATTACCCCTTTTTTCTGTCGAAAATTGAACCTCTTCATTCAAACACTCGCCAATAATACAAAAATGAATATTTTCAAAATCCCCTACGTACTTCACTAGCTATGAGTATCTAGATTAACGTTGTTTTTTTATTCCAGATCAACAATTGCACCAGTTACACTGCGTGCCGCAGAGCGCCTCGAATTCAACAAGCCTCGCGGGAATGGCTCTGGCGTCGCCATTGTTAAATATTTTTCAATCATAATTTTTGGTTGTATAGTTAAATATATGCTTAATAACTCCTCCGAATATTATTATTCTATTACCTTTCCTTCCACCCGAAAAAAATTGTCGAAAAAAGGCATTTTTTGAGGCCGTTACAGTGGTTTTAGCCCTTAAGCTTTAGAGGGCCGTGGTTTGAGGAGTTAAAAGTCTCTATAAAAGTTGGCAAAAATAGTAGGGTATATCCCATTATTTAGGCTTTCCAGCCCTGTACAGATTAAGGTAGTGGTCTAGTTTACAGGGTTAAAAAAAAACGATTTTTTTACTTTAATCGATGGTTGAGGTGTCGAAAAATAAGTTCCCAAAGTTTTAAAGACCATTGGAACTTATTTTAAAAGTTACATAGCTAAGAGCAGGTAGGTTAAGGCAGTGGTCTAATTTAGAGGGTTAAAAAAATCAAATTTTTTTTTACTTTAATCCATAGTTGAGGTGTCGAACAATATGTCCCCAAAGTTTTAAAGACCACTGGAACGTATTTTGAAAGTTACAGAGCCGAGAGCAAGTAGGTGCCGCACGGGTATGTATAAACGGTACAAACTTTAAAAGACGTTTTTTTTAAATATCGTTTTTGTGATTTGTCCAATTTGGCGAGACTCATAGCAAAAAAACCATTTGACCTATCGACTTAAAATAAGGGGTTACTTCTTTAGAATATTGCCGACCATCCTGAAGGAACTAAAAAAATGGTTAAAAACTTCATTTTAAACAATATTTATTGCAACAAAAGTCATCAAGTTTTGGTTCAAAATCGTCACATTTACGTTCCAACTCCTAAATTTTTACTGTTTTACACTGTTTCTTGAATTTTTCTTAGTTCACCGACTATAAAAAAGTGTTTAAATTAAAAATCTTCCTGGTTTTTTTAATTCAGGTAAAAATTACGGGCTTCACAGCTCTCGCCAATTTGAACTTCCGGTGGTGAGGCGTTCATGTATGTTTAAGTACATCATTCCTGTATTATATTTCGATGTAAATTTTTTTGTGTTATTGAAATGTATAATAAAATGAGTGCATAAGTTTAGAAAGATTAATTATTTTTTTCACTCGAAAAAAAATTCCCGAAAATCACCTTTTTTTTGGCCCTCTAAACTAGACCACTACCTTAACCTGTCAACAGTTACGCTATAAGAGTTTTTCTCATACTTCTGTTAAAGCGATGATTTCTCGAAAATTTTGATTGGCATAACCATTAGAAATTTTTGCTATCGTCGACAAATTTATTCTTCTGTGTAATAAAAGAATTAAAATTCTTTTTTTAATTTTCAATTTTCAATTCAAATTTTTTTTAATGTTCAAAATTCTTTTACAGTATCAATTATCGTTCTACTTATGATTTTTGAGAAATAAAAATGTTGAAAAGTCACAACTACTGTGACAAAACTATTTTTAAGTTGCTATTTATCAAATTAAGCACTTGAAACTATACATATGAGAAAACCTCTAATCGCGCGATCAACGTTTATAGTGTAAGTAACGCGACCGCTGACGGATTAAATCTCAATTAACAAATGACTCAAACAAAATTTTTCGAATCAAGATGGACTGTTGGTGGAACTTAAACAAATTAGTGATTAAAAAAATTGGCTGTTGCATTAAAAACAGTGACTAAACGACTGGCTTTTTGAACACATTAGAAAACATTACTTGGAAAAACCATAAAAATTCCAAATATTTTTGATACTTTGGGCATCGTACAAAATTGACTGTAACCCAATTCCTATTTCGAATTAGAGCTTAAGTCAGTGCTCAAGTTTTTCGTACTTGACTTTCCTATGAAATGGCGATCGATTCCTCTATCTATTTGTCAATACATGCTTTTAAGAACATAGTTAATGCTAAATCAACAATTTTTGCATATTTTCTCATTCATCATTTAATTCTACGGTATAAGAACATCAACATTTCTTTTTTAATGCTCTCCCAATAATTGTTCGAAGTCATGATATTGATGGTATCATTTTTTTCACTTAATTTTTTCAAGATCTTTTACAATCGTCCGTTAATCGTTTTGCAGGGAACTTTCACCCTTCAAACGAGCCAAAGTCGTGTAGGATATATACATTCTATAGATGTAGATATATATCATTTACGGGGTAGTAGATTATAGGGTTGCTGACTCCGTGACTTGGCAAATAGTGGCAATATTGTCTGGGTTAGCCGAGGCACACCCCACCTGCAATATAACTATATATATACATATATCATGGTTGTGTTGGGGTGCAGAAATCGTCGGGGTAAGGCACGATGGCTATACGTGCATGCATATAGCTGGTGAAGAGCCGGAACACCCTCGTCCCTCGTTTTGTCCGCTTACAATGCTTCCACATATTTGTCGTTGGTGTAGACGTTATATTGCCGGTGTTAGTTGGCAGGTCAAATATATATTCGGTCATTGGTCATCTCTTGGTTCCTTCGCTTATATGCACGCGTCGAACTAATAACCGCAGTATTCACTTTCAAACATCCAATATTAATTTATCATTTAACAGTAATGTGGGTAGGTACGATAAAATTTTCCTGAGAAACTGTGAAATTTATCGAATCACTATATCACGAGGATGAAAGAATATTACAGTTTATCACATTATGAGCCATCATTTTATTAATTATTGACTTAGAAATAATATGTTCAATGGAACAAATCGGTTATTTTCATCCATTGTATATACACAATAATCGTGGAATTTGAGCCAATCTCTTTGGTCTCACATCGACCGAAAATTATGGTAGTGATACCACAAAGTAAAGGACAAGCTTACAAAGAGGAGATATGTATCTTGGAAATGGGGTGGAAATTGCCGAAACCCGCAGAAGTCGAAAGATCGTCGTTTATGAATATCTGGATGAAATATCATTATATTCGACGGATACGGATCAAAGAAGACCCGGGAATTCCCCTCTGGCAATGCTTCTAAAACCTTTAGCTTGTGAGACGCAGAAATACTCTACTCGGTTAAATCTTCGAGAGAAGAGAAATGCGTGGAGTAGAACAGATACTTTAACCTAAACTTGTCTTCGTGGTTATAAAAACCACAATTGTCTTTAAAGTTTCCTCTAACATAAATTCATTTTTTACTCAGAAGCGATTGTATTTTACATTTTACAATCAGACAGTGATTTTTGGATGATATAAATATTATTTATTGCTGCAATGCTTTTTACATGATCGACACTTATTATTATCGATATTATTTACGGTTGATAAACTTCGGTCGATGGTTCATTTGAATTATTTGGAAATTAAATAATTTACAAAGACATCTAAGTTCCAACCCTTTCTCAGTTCATGAATCAGGAAATTTCCAATTTTGAAGTTGAATTAAAAGCTTGCTATGAGTTATCTACCAATGTACAATTCGACAAAGGGCGAAAAAGAATAAGGACTCATTGAGCCATAGGCAGCCCTTGAATTAAGGGGATGCATATAGAAGAAATCGAAAGCGAGCTCTGACAACGTTAGCCCAGTAGCAACATATTGTGATGACCCTCATCAATGGGGGTCAGACCCCCTACGGCCCTGGTGCAGACGCGGAATCCAATAAACCCTGAGCGGTAAACGTATATAGTGAAAGAGAGGACCCTTCTTTATCTCTTTCTGTCTCCCTCCCTTTTTCTTCAGTGATTCGGCAACCCCAATTCTAGGCGCTGGATAATTCGCTGGGTGGCTGTACGAGACGAATCTCCAAGGAGAATTTCTATCATCACTTCGAAAGCCATTCATTGAAAATTAAGTCTCTAAATATTTTGCCTTCATGGCTTTTTTCCTCTGTGCATATGTGCCTACAATGCGGACTTCCGAGTGTCAAGTAAAAATGTAAGATCAATTATAATTCCTACAATATCACGGTCACTACATAAATCGTAGATCGTTGAAAAGATCTATTTTTTATTTTTTTTATTATACCTTCCAAGGTTTGAGGTAATGAGATTTTTTTTTAATGTCGAGCAGTCAATCAATATTTAACATTTTTTCTATGTTATACTAAAAAGCAAGTCCGAAAACCGTCATATTCGAGTATATAAGAGTGCGGCAGAGCTCGAGCAAGCTTTTCTTTTAATACTTGGCATCGAGCCGCTACCGCGTCTCTTGATTATGTTGAGACAATGGAGAAATACATATTAGTCGACGTGTGGGTGTTTTGAACGAACTTAGCAGCAAGAACAGAAAGGGTAAGAGAGAGGGAGAGAGAGCTTCATCCTCAGCAGATCGATGTAGCCACGGCTGGTCACGGTTAGCGACCACTCCCTCCATTCGGCACGCTGACCAATCGAAGCACACCGTTGACCATCCCCGATGCTGCGAAACTCTGGTGGATTTCCATCTCCTTTTGCCCTTTCTCACTCGCTCTTATTTAGCACGATCTATATATACATATACATATTCTTTTCATCTCTCCGCTGGTTCGGTTTTGTCGCTCGCGAGAATCGCGTGACGTCAGTCCCGACGCCATTTTCGAGGCGCGTGCCAGGACGCGACAACGTACTATATATAAATGTGTAGACAAACCGCCATACACATATGAATCGATTCATCTCCAAAAATTCTATCAAAAACCGATATTATCCCAAAGAATTAAGTGAGAATTCATATCGCAGCATCAGTTGATCTTGTTTATACGAAGAGTTATGAACAAATCGACAAAGTTTATGAAATGAGAATCGTAACAGTCAGACATCGGATAATCGACACATTTTTATAGGTAAAAATACTTCTGTGATGGAACAAGCAATTTTTTCTTCATTCATTGACACTACACTATTGTCCGCAATACCGCGTTGGGCATAACAACGGTGATTGTGCAAGCATATACACCCATATTGAAGCACACGCCTTCCTTCTTGTGGCAAAGTGATCATGTATTCGGTCGCAGTCTCGTCAACTTTTTACCTCACCATCATGTTCGAGAACTGTATATCATTTATGCTGTTATCTTTAATGAGGAGTTTGATGATGAATCCTTGTCACGAAAATTATTCATGCGTAAAATTACGAGGACAGATCAGAGGATCGAGTGTTTGAAGACATCCAGAAGAAATCACCCGAGACTGCGAGGACAATGAAGACGAAAAAATACAAGATTTTTTTAAGTAGAGGATACTGGACAGTTCAATAACATAATCTTCGAAAACATTGTAACTACAAGCAAAATTGACTGCATCCAGAAATTATTCGTCATCATATCTACTTAAATTCGGACTTATAAAAATCACTGTCTCGCGTCCATACGCGAAACGTATGTCTCGCGTATGAGAAGATACGTAAAAGGTGCGAAGTAGAAAAATTAATGATGTAACTCCAGGGCGAGGAAAATAAGTCAGAAACGCAATCCCATGAGGCTGAAGCAGATATAAACAAAAGGTTAACTACGATACTCTAGTGTTGATCAAAGCGTTGACCATCTACGTACTGTTTGCAGTTTCTGTGCGTCTTGTCGTCAGTATTGGCGCGATTGTCACGTAATAGCGATTTATTTCAGTTAATGCCGTTTAAATGTTCGCCAATTTATGCCCGTCCGAGGTTAATTTACGCAATTATATAATTACCCGCGAGAAAACTGTAAACCGAAGGATCTTTATGTACGTGTGACTTCGTGTTTTACCCAGAGAAGCCGACCTAAACATGGCAGATAGTTGTTGGGTTGATGTGCAATCGAGATGCAGACGTAATGACGAGCACTTAAATTTAAAGAGGCTTTATCGCATTACCGTTAATCATGATAAAATCTCTTTACCATTATGAATTCCTGATGGACCAAAAGAAACCAATTCATCAAATCCTACATCCAAATTATCTAGATCTGTAATATTGTTGAAAGATTTGACTATGACCTCAACCACCTGGAAAAATTTCTGGACAAAAAGGAAAACCTTTTTGTCCAGAAAAGGTTTGACGAGTCAAACCTTTTCCTATGGATGCGGCGACACGTTGCTAAAGCATCTTAAACAAAGATCTAAAAACCGTGACGACGTATGCAACAAATGGCAAAACTTGAAAGAACGTGTAAACTAGTAGCTGATGCATGGGAATGACAGGATGACTGCTCTGTTGGCGTGCACTATCGCCAGAGCCAGTTATATCGTAGAACTGGTGAGCGTTGTCGGCATTCCTCTAAACAAATTCTTGGAGAACCCGTTTGATCGCATAACGTTGCCACGCGAAACGGTGCCTCTCAATTGGCAAGTGTAGTTGTTACTGCAGTTGACGAATTGTATAATATAGCGCCGCTGCTCTCATGCTATAATACTACGTGTAGTACACTCTTGAGCGATATATGTGACTCTGGAACATCCATTGCTTAACCGTGGTCTCAATGATGTGATGATAATGCCATGTGATTAGGTCCATCACAAACAATTCTGTCTTCGTGGTCTGTCTTTCTACCTATGAACTTTCCTCTTTTAAATGACGAGAGATTTTTATATAAAAATGCTAAAGTCTTAATATTTGGAAATCAATGGAGCTGAACTTTTCTTGCCAGATAATCGAGAACTACAATGAGATCCATAAAGTACAGAGAACTGCGTAGTCTTTAGAATTCGCTGTTGATGACTTGAGCTTAAAGTTTCAGAAATGGCTGCCAAGGATTAGATCGCTCACATCCTGTTGTGGAAGGCTGAATTTAAAGGATGGGATAAGAGAAAAGGTGTCGGCGTATAGCAGGGAAAGGCGAAGAAAGCTTTCGAGTATACTATCGATTTAAAATGACGCCAGACCTTCGCCAATCAGCCTTGCTTCTTAAAAAGCTTTAACCCCATTAAAAATTGTTCCCCTCTTTTTGCATCCAACAAATCGTATTGCAGTAACGAATTATAAGTCACGGTATAAGTGATTGTTCCTCAGGATGTAACTAGAAAATCTCCAAGTAAAAGGAACCATATATCTATCAAACTCTTTGCATATTCGACACGAAATATCGCGTGACCGCTTCTGTATTTTCTGTCTCGCATGTATCATTGTGTATTTGTGTGCAGAAACTTCGAACTTGCCTCGTCGAAGGTTGGGCGGTTCATGCATCTCCGTGGCATGGTGCAGCTGAAAACGGGCGTGGTCTGTGCAAATCGTGATGGGGCGTGGCTATTCTTGGGATGACACGGGGGAAATAACGAAGAGACGGTTCAACAGGAACAATGCAACTGTAGGGAACAAAAACGGAGAGGGTGAAGCGCCAACAGACGACTAGACGATTCCACCCGCACACTTTAGTGCACCGAGACTTATTGCAGGGTTTTGCGTACTCGTCTTTTCTGTTCCATTTATATTGTTTGCATAATTTCTGCGGAATATTTCTTTTTTCTGGTGCGGCCTGCATTTTTACGAATATATATATATATATATTTTTTAATGATCTAATTACTAAAATTCATCGTGGATTGCTTAAATGATCATCAGATTGAGAAAAAATAACCAAATTCAGAATGTTTTAATCGGAATAATTGTATTACTTAATAAAGACTGAAACAGTTCATACAAAACCAAATGCAAGGATTTCCTCAACTGTATACTGGAGAAGAATCCGTTCAATCTGTTCATGAAGTTCTAACGTAGCTCCGAGTAGCAAAACTCATCAAGGTTCTCGATCGGTGAACTACTTTTTTTGAACGTTTCGTCAACCGGTTATAGCTGTGCTTTTTCCTCACTCTCCCTTACTCTGTTCGCAAGAGATTTACAAGGAAGATATTCTATATATGTGTATATATATGTAAACGCGTATAATGATCTCCAGATCGTCAATCTGCAGGACGAGGAGCGCGTATATTAAGCAGTTATTAGAAAAATAAAACATCGATTATCCTTTATAGATCTGTATCATCAGAAAGATCGCGTTGAGAATAAAAATTAATGGGCCTATCGTGAAGGGTTCCATCATCTAGCACTTGCTCGCAAAACATTATATTTTATGACTTGGCGTGTTTTTTTCTTTGGTTCCGTTTTGCGGGCCATCTATTCGATTCACAATCAAATGCTTTAACTCTGAAAGTTTGCATGAAATGCGCAGTTACACTTCATTGAAAATAGCTGATTTATTTAATTGATCAATTATAATTTACACACATTTTTTGAGATGTACCATTTCGAATGATAATTACTAATTGATATCTGAGACATTATTTACAAATTCTGACAAGCTCCTGGCTCCATAAAGTGCAAATTATTATAGATAGAGTTATCATTAATCGATTGGCATGAAAAAAAAAGTCAAATTTGGGAAAAGAAGAATATCACAGTGGGACAATAATGAAACGCTAGTTCCCATGAACCCTCAAAGTCTCTATGTAACGAAAGCACTATAAAGTCAATAAAGGTTCGGTCAGAAATTCATCATAGATTCCCAAACGCACGGATCGCGAGAACTCACTCGCCGCCTTAAAATTTCTTGTTATGTACATATATTTATATACGTGTGTCTGTGCGCGCGCATGTGTGTTTGTGTGTCTTATATAATTTGATAGATATAAGAATCATCCAAAACACGAGGCAGCCCGGGGAAGAAAAGGGGCTGTTCCTTTCGGCGTCTTTTTTGCCAGCGTATCCCGAAGCACCTATATATGCTTTCTGGCTCACGCTAGCGAGGAGCAAAATGTTTTACGGTCTCTCGTTTCCCGGTTGCCTTTTTGTCTCGAGGCATCATTTCGGTGGGAGCGAGAGAAGAAGAGAAAGATTTAAAGAAATGATTCCGCGTATATGATAGTGTGTAAAGCTACATATACAAATATATATAGATATATATATATATATAGAGATGGGCTTTTGGAAGCGGGTGAATGAGAAAGACTGAGGAGAGAGCGAGAGAAAATGAGCGCATATAGCGAAGCGAGTAGAGCGCTATCGGTCGCCGCGCGCGGTCCCCCATTAAGCTCTTATTAATTGCAAGGATCTGAGGGACCGCCCGACTTTCTTGCCCTACCTGCGCGCCATTCTACCGTCGCTAAGAACCCATCCTGGCATTCTCTTCTGCTGCTGCATGTGTGAGACCTGGGATATGTTCTCGTTCGTTCGTATAGGAAACCGCGTATCATCGACTACACTGATATACATGTATATATGTTACCTTGCGCGGGAACCAACAGCAACCAGCGAATCAAACGCAGCGGATATACAAACCGCAGTGGGTACCATGTACAAACAAGCATGAAAAGAAGCACTGTGCACACTCACATAAAATTCATTTCAAGTTATACATGCAATTTATTCGCGTCGTACATTTGAAAAAATCTGAAGAAAATGAAAAGAATCTCGAAATTCAGCAACTATACTGATGGAAACTTTAATGAAATGCACGTTTGTTAACTTGCTGATTATCAGCAAATGCTGTTGGAAGTTTCAAGAAGAATACAGTACTTCAGGTTCACGCAATGATCCAATGCCGGTAAATTCTGAGCTTCGATTGATTGCATCAACTTTGATGAATATTATTAAGCAAAGAAGGTAATCGAAAAAATCACAAATTATCAGAGTTGCCATTAATGATCAATTGTTATTGATGGAGTTTTATGAATTCGAAATTTTATTAAATTTTGTAAGGTTACGTCATTCTTCAGTTAACCAAGATTAATTACTTTAAGCATTCATTTTGAGACGCTACTACCCCTCTGGCGACCCCTATAAACACTTTATGATAATTATAAGGTGTTTTTTTTTTTTGGTAACGAGGATAAACCAGAAATGGAGAAATGTCGGCAAAAGAATAAAGGTTTCGACATAGGGCAGGCGTGCATGGGGGTGGGAGTGGGGCCAACACCACCCCAATAAGGCTAAGATTTAGACGAAAAAAAATATTCAAGATGGACATTATAGAACACAGTTCGCTTCTTTATTACTTCAACTCATAATCATTTCGTCTATTATAAATATCTTGACATTGTACAGCATAATAATTATTACAATTGAAATTTTATCGTAATCGGTAATACATTCAAATTTTGGAGGGGAAATTATCGGTGTTGGCACTTCTACCCCCGTACTCGTCTATTTCTCATATTCGCAAAATTAAATATTCGCCCCCTTGCCTCCTCCCTCCATTTGTACATAAACCTCAGAGGTTTTTTGGAGAAATTTTGATTTTTTTTATCGACTACTGTAGTATACATGCGATTTATACACAAAAAAAGGATAAAATAGTATGTAACAATGATATAATTCATAAGTATTATCGTTTGCGACTATCTGTAAACTCGTACGATTTTTGTTAACTGTACAAAATAATTTACTTCGAGAACAAAATATCTTTCGATATATGACTTTTTCATTTTGAATCCTCTCGTTATTCTATTCCAGCAAAAATTCAATATATATTATGCATCGATTGTTATGAGCCTTTTTCACGCACTCCTCAAATATGAACAATTTAAATCGCATTTTTTCTGTCTTATGATCCCATTAAAAAATTGGATTCATGTTGAGAATCGTTATAAAAACATTTGAATAAATTCAAACAATTCGCAAAATATAATTTCGTTACGACATTGCAGTGCAATGCGCCAAATGTACATCAAATTTCTAGAATAAATTTGAAATTTTACGATGCCGAATTTGATACAGTGGTATAAATTCCAGAAAGAAAACTTCCATTAATCTCTAAATAATGTTCCGTACCAAAATAATTTCTGGCTTATCCGGAACTCATTCTCGATTTTTTTTTCAAACCCGCTCCTTCGACAATTGCAGTGACTATTTTTATTTTTGTGCTTTTTTGTTGTTTTTACTTTTTTTTACTCTCAGGTCCAATACTCACCGGAAAGGGGTGCGTACGGACCATGGGGGTATGGGGGTGCCGTGGAAGCATCCACGAGGGATTGCGAGGGTGTCGCCGACGTCCAATCTTTGTAGGAAGCAGCGGCAGCATGAGCGTGATGAGCTGCGTGATGTGACGTATGATGACCCAAGCCTCTTGCACCGCCGAGCAAAAGACCTCCGTAACCTGCTGCCGCCATATTGTGATGATGATACTCGTGAACAGCTCTGGAAAAATATTGACAAAATAAAAATCATTGCAAAGACAAAATTAAAATTCGCACGAATGCAACAATAAATTAATGAGAATAAAGTTGAATCCGGAAAAAATATTTTCTCTAATCAGATTAAAAATATTTGTCAATAATTATTAAAAACAGGACAAACCATTTGTCACACATACTTTTACTACAAACGTCAAAGCTCGCATAAATTATGCGTTTAAACTTCATTGAAAACTGCTTAAGTATCCTCAAATGATTATACGCTGGACGTACTTTTTAGGGTGTAGTGTCTCAAGTGATAGTTGCCAATTTTCATGTTATTCATTATTAGCAAATTTTTTTTTATCACTTTGGAGCGAAAACATCCACATCGTTATAGATAAAGTCATTACACTGTATTCATCAATTAATTAAATCGTATGAAGGCAACCTTTTAAAAAATTACCAAAAATTTGACAGAATTTAATGTTTCTCGTTGGAAAGAAAATAAACCATTTGTCACTGGGGATTGGTCGCCGAAATATACAGTGTCTACGTGTTCTATTCAAATCTGAGACTCACCTGTGATGATACTGTGGGTAATGGGGATGCCAAGGATCCGTGGGATACTCGTACACGTCACCTGGATGCTGGCTGTTCCAGAAGGACGGTGGGAAGTTTCTCATGGACATGGGCGATATATTTTCTGCGAACATATAGAAAGAAAAAGGTGAAACGATTTCTTGAGAGAGAAGATAAAAGAAGCAAAGTGAGAGAGAGAGAGAGAGAGAGAGAGAGAGAGAGAGAGAGAATGAGAGAGAATGAGAAAGAGGAGTCCGGAGGAGGAGGCCAAAAACACAAGGAAAGAAGAATGCGAAAAAAACGAGGATGAAAAAAAAGAATAGAAAGACAAAAAAACGAAGCGAAAAGTCCTAACGACAACCATCTAATCGAGGGTCTTCGATCGTGATGACAAGAAACCGAAAGAGAGGCTGTGGAGCCACCGTGTGGTCACTAAGCAAGCTGATCTAAACTGTATGTTTCGATATAATTTATACATATATATATATATTGACATATTGAAAAAGGTCAAAGAGAAAAAACCGAATCGTATAGAATTAATCCCAGCAGTAACGATACCGAAAGCGCGAGAACCAAAATCTTTTAGTTTCATGTCCGGTCAACCATATACACAAATGTATCGGTACCATGTGTTTATATATAGACATATATCTGTATGGTATTGCGTCGATTGTGAAAGCTCAGTCATTGTATCGTGTGTGAGATTGGTTTATACAGAGAAGGATCAAGAGAAGGAGAGGATGAAGAAAAGATATACGAGATGCGTAGGAGTGAGAGAAATAGCTGAATATACATCCACCCGCGACACGTCCACACGTACAAAGAAGCCAGTCCGCATTGTTTCCCACGCATGGAATGCGGCGGCGTCGGCGGTTGTAGTCGCGCGATCCTTTTCTCTCCCTTTCTCGTTCATTCTTATTCTCATTTCCTATCTCTTCGTTTCTCTCGAGTCCACTGGTCGCAACAGAAAAGACTACGGCAAAACGACTGAAATATGCTTCTCAGCCATGTCCACCGCAACCGGTCGCGGATTGGCTTCGCGGCCTCATCCTCTGTTCCGTATTCCCGATGTGCCTATTTCGACGCGAGAAACTCTACCGACTCACAAACGAACTAACTATCGCGTTAAATATTGCGATTTGCTTGCAAGAGATGCGAGATAGCGTAGTTCTTTTCTCGCGGTTCTTTTCTATCCGCACTTCATCTTTTTTTTCTCTCATCTCATTCCTCGTTTTAGTACACGCTCCTTGGTAATTTTTCTGCTTAGCCTCCATTCTCTTTGAATCTCCCTATCCTTCACCGTCTGCAGCTTCCTCATCTACTACATTTTTTTACTCTCATCTCTACTTCCTTTCATACACCTGTCCTCCCACTTGTTCTTCCAAAGTCATCTCCGTCTTTCTCCCTTTCTCGTAATTCCTCAGCTTCCGTCATTCGAACACGCTTATTCTTTCTTCTTCATACAATCTTCGATCACTCCAATATACCCAACTCCTCATTTACTGCGGCTTCGTATCTCTCCCAAGGTGCATATAAACACATTCGTGTACATTAATCGTTCTCCCTTATTCTCCTATACGATCTCTTCAATCTTACATTCCCACTGTTTCTTCATTCTCTCTTCTCGTCGTTCCGCACTCTTTTCATGGATAGAGGATGTCCCGCAGAGTGTGCGCTTGCGCTCTCACTTTTCTTCTTCCTCTTTCTTCCCGCGCGCTCTTTCTTCGCCGCGAAACGCGCTCCAGCCTTTATTTATTAACGCAATTAAAGAAACAGAGTGTCGGGGAGTTTCTCTCGGTCGCGTAGCGCAACGTCGGCTTTCTTCTGTACTTGAAGACGCATCAGCCCAACGGAAAACACCGATGCAGAAACTCGCGTGAGTTAACCCCTCCTTACCCGCTTGGTTTACAGTGGTCCTTCTATTTATGTGTATCTGTCTATGATATATACATAAGATTTGTGGCCAGTGCAAATGGAATAAGATAATAAAGATAAAAACAAAATCGAGCTGCTAAAGGCCGTTTATAACAGGAGTTCTCCAAGAAAAAGAAGACTTTAGCGAGGACAAAAAGGTCAAGTTATTATGCATATAATTCATTAATTAAATTGATTCAGTTGCTACGTGACTGGGATCATGAAATCATTATCATTTTAAAAGTTGATATGACTAAATATTGTTCCACAAATAAATTAAGGAATAAATGAAAAAAAAAAAAACGGTTTCGATTTAGAATTAGCTGGTACGATAGAAATGTTGCCATGATTTCTAGCAATGTGATGTGTTGTAAAGATCTTTTTATTAGAGATTCTGGCGTTGATCCAAGATCATTTAACCGCCAGACTTTATAGAGACGTTACTCTTTTCGTACTGCTACGAGAATTTCTCGTCATGAGGCTCGGTTAAAAGACGAACAACGATTCGTCAAAACGTAACCCAGGCCAGATTGATGTCGCTGGCGTGTACCAGAGGACGGCTTGTTATACCGATTTAGAGCGTTGTTCACCAGCGGGAGCTTTCACTCTATCTGCGATCCCTTATGTTCTTTCAGTATACCTCTATACGTCCGTTGTCATGGTTGTTGCTGCAAACTTCTCCATCTCGTTTTCTCGTTTTCCTTTGATTCCTTCTCTTTCTTCGTCGTACTCATGGCTTCTCTTTGAAGAGAGGCGTTATGCCGCGTCGGGGGACTCGTGTCAAGTAATTGCGGCTTCTGTCGCGCGCGAACGCACTCGCATCTTCTCCCGATGTGTACATACTCAAACACCCGCACAAATACGCTTCATTCCCTCATTCCCTCATTCTCTCTCTCTCTCTCTCTCTCTCTCTCTCTCTCTCTCTCTCTCTCTCTCTCTCTCTCTCTCTCTCTCTCTCTCTCTCTCTCTCTCTCTCTCTCTCTCTCTCTCTCTCTCTCTCTCTCTCTCTCTCTCTCTCTCTCTCTCTCTCTCTCTCTCTCTCTCTCTCTCTCTCTCTCTCTCTCTCTCTCTCTTTCTGTCTCTGTCTCGCTGGACTACGTTCTCCCTCAGTATAGCTCCACCTCGCTCTCGTCGCGGGGCGTTAATTTGGCGCCACCAACCGGAACGACTCGCTCAATTTCCCCGGCTTCAACGTTATTACTGTTTTGATATTGCTCGGCCGAGACGAGACCGTACCACTAGATATTTGTACTTGCCAAAGTTCTCGCCTCTTCTTATTCGCCATTTTTTTTCGTATTCTCACTGTATTCCCCATGTCTTTCACCCAACGTATATTCCCTGACGCGCGCATACACACACACACAAACGTGTTATAGCTCACGCGGATCGTGTCTCAGATCTCAAAGAACGATATCTCGAGCAAGATATATGCATAATCCCTCTCGTCTTTCTTCTTGTCTCGTACACTTGTACCGCTGGCGCATCGCACGCGGCAAAACGTTTTATCGCCTCTTCCCTTACCCCTTATTTTGTCATTCGTCGTTTCTCTTCCTTCTTCCGGCTTGTTTGCACCACACACAAGCAATATCGTCCGAAAGGCAGCCAAAAATTATGTTACATCGGATTATGTCAACGCGTATGCCTCTCAAAGAAGCAGCTGTTCACGCTGACTCGGTGTCACACGAAACCCTCACTATACTTTTGGCAAAATCAAAGCAACGCGTGGACAGATATTGATGCGACGTGAACTTTTTGTTTATTTTATGAAGCTTTTGTATTTGACATTAGTCATCGACACAATCAGTTTTTATACGATACACCATATACCCACTGATGCCCCCTGCAATGCACTATTGGATTATTCCTCGGATTATTGTTTTACGTATATTCACTCATCTATCATACTAACTTAGAATCATAGACCCCAAAATGACATTAATTGTTTAATAGCAGTTCCATATAATTGCAAATTGATTGAAACAACTTTGAATATCTCAGATATATTTTAACTCGTTAATCTTTCAATATAGATGCTATTTAACTTTTTGACATTATAATATAACTCGCAATTATTTAATAATGAAAATTTACCCATTGAAATTACCCATGTAAAAGTTTCAAATCACTTGTAATACTAGCTTATTTGCCTTGAGTCTCAAAAATTTAAAAATTGTTTAAACTTCATCAGGACGAAAAAGGTTTAGAAGATATTGATTTGTCACCGAGAGAATTCAAGTCAAAGTTGCATGGGTCTCCCTAACCCAGCTCGTATAACTAAGTTATTGTTTTATATGTGTGTACATGAAGGATTAATTAATGCCATCCTTACGGTATTATCAAACAATAACTCTTCACGAGTGTGTACAATCTGTTAAATAATATACAAACCCTCGAGTATGCATGAATGCGTCTTTCACAAGCGATCTCTCTCCGCTTCTTCTCTCTGTCCTTGCGTATGCACTCGAAATCTCTTACATACCACGGTGTGTCTAAAACTGTCTCAGTGCGAAGCTCTCGGGGTACAAAAGCTTCTACTTGGCCGGTTCTACATCCTTCACACGTTGTATATACACATCTGCAGCATCATACACTCTCTAGTCTTTCTGCTCGTTGTGGTACCTCCTTTTCTCCTTTCTCTCTCTCTCTCTTTCTTTCGGCGAACATACAACCATAGAGAAAGCTCTTAATTTACCTCTCCCTCTGATGTTTCCTCTCCTAGTAGATTTGGATTGTTCCGTACCGAAACATCTTCAACCCGAAAATGTGCCGGAATGAGTGAAACGGAAAGAGTGAAGGGATGCGTTTTTTTTAAAGCCACGTGCGAGAGAATCGAACGCGTTCGGAAAAAGAGAATGGGAAGAATTGAGAAGCAGAGAAAAGACGTACATAACAATTAGGTCGTGTTGTCTTGAATTCTAAACAGGCTAGTGAACCGAGATCCTGTTGCTTCGGCGATCCTCTCTTTCTCTCTCTATGGCGTGTTCTCAACAGACTGTACGAAAGAAAATGCGCGGTATAAATGTGGCCCTAAACGACACCGATATAGCTGCTGAACCCTGATCACTTGCCAAACCTCCCTATTTGATATGCCATTCGTTTTTCTTCGAAGGTGCTTTGTATCTTCGGAATTTTTCAATATGTGCAGCTTTGAACCATTTTTTCTTCAAAAATATATTCGCTGGTAGTAGTCGAATCGCCATTTTTATAAAACGGTAAATCCTGATTAGACAATATAATAATCTTTCATTAAATGGACAGTATAAGAAATAGTTTGCTTTCAATTTTTTTGGAAAAGTAAATTAAAGGTATGAAGTTTAATTCATATTGTTTTATCAAGTTGTGATTCGTACAAGCAGACCATTTATTTCTCTTGCCTTTCACCTTTACATCTTTGTCTTCTTCTGTGTCTGTCTTCGTTTCTGATTAATTTAACGGCGTTTCATCGCAATGCGAATTGCCTTCTTCTTTCAGCGGCCAAAGAACGTAAACCGCGATTCGTTGCATGGTTCGGCAGGCGAAGAAGAGGAAGAAGGAACAGCGGAAGAAAGAGAAAGGTGAGCTCTTGGGGACACTCGAGGGAGTATTAACTCTCGAAGCACGACGAGGAAACAATTGTTAGGCGCTTGTTAGCGTTGTCGAGCTAATGGCGCACTTTATTACTTCGCGGCATCGGGAGAGAGAATAGTCGGCGAACTTGCATGATTTTACCGTTTGGGTGAAAACTTGGAACCGCAAGAATCAAAGAAATTTATGGAGTTCGACTATCGTCAGATTTGAAATAAAATGTCAACTTAAGAAACGAATTTTAACCACTCGAACAAAGTAACCAAAAAATTGCAGGAAAACACTAACCTTTGAGTTTGTCATGGGCTAATGCTCTTTGAAAATGTTCTTCAACCTCAGAAGCTGCATCACCTCGATAATGCGTAAATACAACGCAATTGGCATTAATGTATTGAGCCCTGCTTTCACCATCATCCGAATCTTCAGCCGCTGTTCCAGCAGGTCCTACCGCTATATTAAAGATTTTTTTCATTAATGTAACACTAAGTTTTTACAGATATATTTATCAACTGAGACATGTCAAGAGACTCGCCAGTGCTATAGCATTGTTTAGTACCATGAATACACGAGGCAATTCTCTCACCATCCGTCGATCTGTCGTCATCCAACGTTCTCGAGGGTTGCGACGTGGTTGTCGCGGTGGCGAGAGGAGGTCTTGGTTGAGGCGGCGTTGGTCTCGGTGACGCCGGACTCGGCGCCGATCCCACCGATCCCGCGCTACTCGGCTGACCCTGAGGTACACTTCCGCCTGCCGCACAGAGCTCCAGACCTGCAGCTTCCAAGGACCTTTGGTGAACATTGAGCTATAACATGGAAAGGAAAATATGTTACTTAGTATTCGCTTACGAAAATTGCTGAGCTTCGTTGAAGAAGAAAGAAGGAGGCAATTAAACACATAATTTTTCATAGATTTTGAGGCGCCATTGTAACTATGGAGATGGAACAGCTTATAGGAGAGAACCATACATAATAGCCATTGTTACCAATCATCGACTCTCCGTTGTTCACGAAAGGTGTCGAGAAATCGATAAACGTTCCATTTAATGCTCTGCCCCATCTACTCATCCTACATTGAACACGCAAAGTGTAGAAAGTACGAAGCTCTTGAACGAGAGAATGAAACAGAGGCTTTGCATACTGGCTGGGCCAGAATGTGGCCGGATTGGTCCGGAGAACAATGGAATTTATGGCGATCGTTGACGAAAAACTCGTAAAGAGACGATATAATCCGGGAGCTCTAGTTCACTTTGGAACGCCTCTCTTTACGCTGCCGTGAAACAAAGTTCTTGACTTTTTCCGATTCCGGCAGGCGGAAACCACACAGAATGGCTTCATACAAAAACAACCTATGTGGGGTATGTTGTATTTCTATTAGCACAAATAAAGAACTCTATTTCAATGTCGTGAGAGACGTGGGTCTAGACTCACTTTCAAATCAGAAATTCGGCACCATTTGTTACTCTAAAAATAATTTGAATAGAACCCCTGAATTTAAATAAAGGTGTTATTTCTACGATGTCATAATCATACGGACAATCGACGTCGTTGATTCTTAATGGTTTCGGTTCTGCGACGTCATCTTTGCTAGGTTGTATCGCAACATAAAGACGGATAATAATGTCCATCGAAGTTTTGAACAGCGTACGAAAGCCTTTCAAATGTTTAATTCCAAAGACACAAAACTTGTCGTATGTACCAGCATGAGCAATCACAAGATCATCAATTCAGGTATTAGTGACTGTCATTGTGCATTCAAATTCCTATTGGCTATGGCGATGCCCAAAGAACGCGATACAGAGATATGTATCATGCAACTGAACAAGGGAGAGAGAGAGAAAGTGAAAGAGAGATTGAGAAGAGGATGAGTTGAGGTCGTCCGATGACAGAAGCCGATCGGACGATACGAGCACAAGATGGGGGTGTTATATAGATATATAAAGTTTGAACGAGAGTTCCATTGAGTCGCATAGCGATGCCGGGTTTTGGTGACGTCCATAGCACGAGTGTCGGTAGAGGATGTCGCTCACGTCCATACAAGTGGAGGATCGAGAGGCCGCAAATAGCGCGCCCGAGAGTCCAACTATGCGACTCGGGATTGCGAGAGATCCGCGAGGATCGCAACTCGCTTTGTATCATCCTCTCGTCGTCGTTGTTGGTCGTCTTCATTTCGCGTCACACATAAATGCACACACGGATAGAGGATTCAATCTTTCATCCAATGAGACCGAATAGAACGTCGTCTATGACTGCATTGCTTGCGATGCACAATTCCCTCTTCATCGATTTGGCTACTGTATCTATTCATTAGGTTTCCAATGATATGCTGGCGGATGCCAACCAAGATTGCGGTCGGGCATGACATTTCGCTTCTCAATAGAAGATAAAGATCTGGACGATCCGTTACAACTGCGAATGATACCTACTTACACTACTTTGGTGTCCGCCTCCGATTTTCTTGAAACTCCTGTATGTGAAAGGGCATTGGAAACTAAGAGACACGTATTTTTTTTTTAACGGCGGAAAAACGGTTTTAACGGGTGAAACCACCCTTCAACATAAGGCATGTCAAGGGGTGATTTTGCAGTTTCTCCAATAAGCACTCAACCGATTTCGATAAAACAAAAACCAAAATGTTTCTTATCCAAAGCGATGAAAAGTCCACCACGCGAACGAAAAAAAAAGTTTGGAGGTGAACCACCCCTGCATTTATCTGTTTCTCACCCCACATTAAAGAGAGGTGAATATAATGAAATGGAAAGGGTTCTGTTTCCATAAAAACATCAAAATAAAGTTCACATGTTTTCGTATTTTTGAAAAATACCAACCTTAAGGGGGTGAACTACCCCTTATTTGAATTTTCCTATTGCCGTTACCTTTTCCCTGTTTTATATGTTTTTGCGGATTCAAAATATCACAACAGCTCCGAATCAACGTTTTCTTATGTTGCGAAATTAATACAACACCCTGACAGGATGAACAACCCCCTCTCGATTTTCCTTTTTATTCGCGATTTAAAAATTTCTCCATCTATTTTGTTCAATCTGCTTCCACTTGATCGACGTTACGAATTGAATGGTTTTAAGCACGCATGCATATTTGCATTAACCTCAATTGGGACGGGGGGAGGGGGAGACGGAAGAGCTACTTCTTATTCACTACGATTCCAATTGTTATGTCTGAATAAGTTCCACAAATAGCGATTTGTCTCGCCTATGTACAAGTTTTTCCGCCGATAAAAAAAAATACGTGTCTCTTAGTTTCGAATGCTCTTTCACATACAGGAGTTTAAACAAAATCGGAGGCGGACACCAAAGTAGTGTTACTTGTTAGTTTTTTTTTTACATTCATGGATTCAAGAGTAATGAAGTACTACAGTGGAATGCTGCGTACTAAAGCAGTGGCAAGTCCAATTTTCTTTCTCATTATTGATCCAGTTTATTATAAAATTATCAGAAAGTTTCTCTGTCCCTGTGCTGCCTTTGATACCAACACATGGTGACAAGTTCCAAAAGATTCAACAAATATTTCAGTTGGATCGCCTGCTCTTCCGAGCCGTAGTAAATCTACATTTATACACACATTATGACAGACACGTGGTTCGAAGAGATTTATCTGCCCCGCTGTATCCACAAACTTTTTCCGACACCGATGTCACACTACACCTGCAAATTTTTTAGCCTCTAGACTTATGATCTACACTCTTTAGGCAGATTTTTCTCGTACCCGCAGATCAAAGGATCTTTTAAGACAACCCTTTGCCCTCCACGCGTCGTCTTATCTCCGACATTTTAAACCATGCCTTCGTGGCTTCATAGGGTATACAAAAATTTTCAAGACATACGGTGCACAACACACTATGAGATGTACCTTGCAATATCAGAAGAAAATCTACGAAGAAGAATGCAACGCAATTTTTTCCACCGCTTTTACAATTTTTGTTTTAATGCAAAACGATTCGGCGGAGATATACCAATATGAGAAATTATAAATTGTAATAAAATCAGACAAGGCTTACCAAGTGCGAATTCACGTTTCTAGTGGCGTGAACATGAGAATTCTTATTTGTTAATTGTAATAGGTTTTTGTTCAGAGAGAAAAAAGTGTAGCTGTGGCGGTAAATGGTAGTAGATGTTAAAGTCGACCAGCTCTTGACGGAACCGCATTTGATGTGCACACATCCAGATATGCATATATTTCTGTGTATATATTTATGTAGGACTAAACACCTAGAATCTTATTGGGTAGGTGTTTGCCAGCAACCATGGTGATACAAAAAAGAACTAGTAGGTTGGCAAGAGAGCGTCAGTGAATCAAGCACCCACCATATCTATCGTGGGCTTTTATACAAGCAATCAACGAGTTGGGTGTGTATAAATTATGAAGTCACGAGAGCTGCATAAAATGGCTCATCTCAGTTGACTTTCTACTCCGCGACGACTATATGCCACCACCAAAGCGAGTTTTAGTGAAGAAGATTTACTTCTCGCTTTGCCGTATCATACTCTAGTCACATTGGCCATGCCTCTAAATGGCCAACTAGTCTCACTTTCCGGTAATGTTAATGGATCCACTTCAACAATTCTTATGTGCATCTTCAAGAACGGTTCAATTTAAAATTATCTGAAATTTGAATTTCAATTGCGTCCTTATATTGAGGGAGTAAAGTAATAGCAGTAATTTGACAAAGCAACAGAGCAAATTTAACTTTGGAATGATCGCGCGAAGAATCGATTACGTGACACAGGCAAACCAGATGAATTGCAGTTGAAGTTGACAAGAAGTAGAGTCTCAGGTCATATACATATATACACAACCTCTTGCAATACTCCGCCTAACCAATTACTTCCATACATCAGTGGTTGGCACCAGGGTGTGTGCCGGCACGATATGTGCTACTCCTCTGAACGCACGAGAGCCAAACAGGAATAAGTTGACGGTGATGTATGCTAGCGAGTGCTCCCTTAGTAAGAAGGCGGGGGTGCGCGTAGAATGCCACTCTCCGACTCTGGTCTTTCTCTATGCTATGAATATGCTACTGGTAAGTTGTAGTCATCGAGTCTCATCTTAGTCTCGGAAGAAGAAAACTATGTGAAAAAAAGAAGAAATAGAGCAAGGGGAAGAGAGTGAAGAGGATGAAAAGATAGAGAAAAAATGAATGGACGGAAGATCCTCCCGAGAGAAAGATGATGATAGAAGTAGAAGTGTAGAAGCATCCATGTATGCATGAATACGTGGATGTATTTGTATGTATACACGCACATTATGATATACATATATGTGTGGTTGGACTCGAATTGCACGCAATACACAGGGCAAAAACGGTCTACGCCTCTCGAGATGTTATCATTATCTGCTCTAATAAACTCCGTGCCGACATTCCATGCTGCAGTACATCACTGTTGCGAGCTCTGAACTGTCGAGCAATACACAGACATATGTTCACAAATGCATATATGACTTTCAAAGGCCCGAGACTTTAGAGATGCGCATATAAGCTAAGACTCGTAAATTTTCGTCGCGTTCTGTATTTTCGCAACGCACCCGCGCGAGCGCGCGCGCCCGCGATAAACGACATAGTTTCTCACTTCTCGAGGTTCTTGATGGCGTTACGCTATCAAGAAAGATCCGAAAAGGTCTAACGAGAGAAACAGCCAAGAGAGAGATGCATATGGTAGAATGTCCGCTCGAAATGACTCTCCGGTCGCGTGATGAGCCCAAGAAAACTCAACTTCATACTCGTCCGGATAGCGTCTCGAGTGAGAAATATTTCACGCCCACGTGCGTGAAACCGGGACGACACCTGGTCAACAACGGAGCTATCGCGATCGTGATATTTCCTTTCGCAAGAAATCTTTTTCCCACATTTGTATAACTGCAGTAAACAAAGTTAAAATTTCGTAGAATCTTCCTTCATCAATGATTCTTCAACATCATTCTCACGAAGACGTTCTTTATATTCATGAAGTGATTTACATTGGAAAGAAAAAACGCAAGTCTGAAAATCTATGGTATCAAAGTCTTGAGTAAAGTCTACATACTCTGTTCGATTGTGTATTTTCCAAAATAATTCCCCAGCAAACCACTACAGTTTGTGATTAAGAGTGAAGAGATAAACATCTGAATGAGAAAAATTTACGCCACATGCCCTATAGAAAATACTGAATGCTATATTGTGCGCGTTTGAAGGCTGAAAACTTCGCGGAAGCTGTAAGTCACTGAAAGGAGAATTACGCAGAGAAAAAGAAATAAATGAAATACACTTGTTTGAATAGAGTATACCTATATATCAGGCGCTTAATTCGCGGTCGACAATGTGGTAATTAATCGAGGTGTGGGGAGCGCTCTATAGGAGAGAAAGAAGAAGAGGGCAACCTTCGACTCTCGTTGCGTTCTCGTGATCGTCTTACACCAGCCACGTCCTTCACGGCTCCAACCACATGCATATATATACTATAATACTATATGTATATATAACGATCAGTGAGCAGCTTTCTGCGGACCCCGGGCCTGATCGTTGCAGCGCGCGAAGCTTCTTTCCGTTCTCGCGACCACAACGACGAGAACTGCGCTCGCACGATCTCTGCGCGGGTCCTTCAAAGCATTCCGTGGATGGCTCTGATCTCTCTTTCTCTTTCTCCCCTCTTTATTCTGTGTCTCGCTCTCTCCTGCACACTCTTTTCCTTCTTTCTTCCTGCGTCCCGCTGAACGACGTGAATCTCCGTCGAATCCACGACTCTCTGCTAACCGGGAAAAGACCGAAAGATCGTGATGCTCGTACCGCGTGGCGACGATACGGACTCGATCTTTATTACATCGGAAGGGAAACGCGAAAGATTTCCTTCCTTGTATCATCTCACTCTGTTGAATCTATAGCCCCACTAAATTCCACTATAAGGTAGAATCTCGACATTTGAAGAATTCATTTCAGGTAGTGTTGTTGGTTAGGGGAGTTACGTGTACATGATGGTTAAAATATTTTCTCCTTTCACAGCGTGTCACTTATAGTAATTATGTCTTCTACAAAGCACCTGTGAATTTTTATGCTCATCTGGTTGTGAATAAATACAACTTTTGTTATCTCCACGTACCGTAATGTATTCCAAAGTATAAAAAACGATGTTTTGCCTTTAAAAAAATCGTTCACCAACATTTTTAAACAACGAAAGGAAGATCATTTTGATTTCTGATAACATCACGTATTTTTATGTTGGCGTAAAAAATAAAACAAAAAAAATAACCGCATAGCCGAATGACCAAGCACGAATGTGCAAAAGGGATGAAGAATAGTCGACAACGATATTATAAATAACGACTGGTTTGGATCTCGATCAGAGGTGTGTAACACACCTTCGCGATCCGATCAGACAGCAAATCACGAGGTTCCCACATCAATTCGTGTCGCAAGTTGACGCGGAATCTTCGTCAATCTATACTCCGTGGGGGAAGCTGGTGCCGCATACTGTTGAGATATGGCAAAAGAGGATGGTGAACGTGAGAGTGAAATAGAGGAGGGGTCGAGGCGGAGATGAGGCAAAAGAGGAAAGCCCGGGCGTTCCGGTTACAGAGGTAGTAGCTCCCCAGCTACGTAGCAAGGATTGAGAAAGCGAGACAAAAAGGAGATGAAGAGAGAGAGAGAGAGAGAGAGAGAGAGAGAGAGAGAGAGAGAGAGAGAGAGAGAGGGAGAGGGAGAGGAGAGAGAGAGAGAGAGAGAGAGAGAGAGAGAGAGAGAGAGAGAGAGAGAGAAGGGAAAAGGCGATAGGAGGAATCGCTGGTGAATATTCACGAAGGAAGAAATGAGAGAAAAGAAGTAAGGCAAAGAGAAAGAGAGAGAAAAAGAGAAAAGGAGATAAAGCTGGTAACAAGCTACCATGTGGCCATGGGGGTATCTTGCAATTTGTTTGCTGGACACGGCCATTCGTCGACACGATTCTCCTATCTTCCCTCGAAGATGAGAGGAGTCCGACTCTCAATCTTTGCCGCGCGAAAGAAGCCCAGAGAGATCGCAGAGTTTCTTTCTCTCATCTTCCTACTTCTTCTTCTTCGTCTTCTCACCCTTTCTCTTCTTCGTCCTTTTCGTCCTTGCGCGCCCACTCCCCTTTCCTACCTCTGGTACAACACGTGATCTCTCGTTCCGATCACTCGCAGTGGAGAAGCGAGGCCTTACGACTTCGATAAGCACCCCGGGAAACGAGTTCTCTTTAGTTGAATTTTGTTCATTAGCGAATGAATAAGCCGAGCTTGCACCAGGTGGACGACGGTGGCAGCGATACACATATACATAAGCAAAAAATTATGGGTAGAATGTTACGATATTCTCATTTTCACTTTAAATGTAATCATTCGAGTTTCTCGTTTATTATAAGTGTACTACATCGCGGAACATTGATTCTATCGATCTCGACTGTCAATTTGCGAGCTATAATCATAACCCCGTATAAAATATTCGACAAACACTCAACGCTCTACATTTTTACACATTAATTTATTATACATGTAGTTGTACTTCACTTAGTCAAAATCATTGTATACGTTCAATGTGAACCTAAGTATCGGTAAAAGTAGGAGTCCGACACGGAGTAGCTGACTAGAATACACACGGTTGTTTTCAACTAACTCGTATGTGTTTTTCCCTTCATTCCTCGCGTCTACAAATCGAGTCATTCGATTCTTAGACGGCAGAGAAGAGAGAGAAGATAAAGAGCATTAGAAGCTGTACCGAAGACTGAGCACGTACTCAACTAGGTGCAATTCCGTTTATACCGATCACCGACTTAGCTTACTGGTTATATTGATATACAGATATACATTGTAGCAAGAACTTCTTAGAGATTTCTCGACTCAGGTATCAGTGATTAAGGGATATATGGAGCCCACCGCACCATGTGTATTTGCCGGTGTTCCTTTACCTTTTGCCACATTGGTATAGACACGTGTTTATTTATGTACAGATTTATATGTATATTTATCCATGTCTACATATACGAGCTTAATAGTAATGAGAGATATTTCTTAACGATCGCTGCACGAATACCAACAACGACACGGCCGACACCCGATTAGGTCATTATATACTCACGAGCTATACTCCCGATCGGCACAAAACTCAAAGGGTTTCATTGATATGCATGTTTGAGCATGGAACGAAATTAAATGTACGTACAGACGGAACTGCATTCGTGGATGCAAATGATGAAGACAAGAGGAAGTTGAGAAAACGATATATGGATGTGCTGGACTCGTACGCCGCAACAGTGCAAAGTTTGTACACCTAATATTTTCTGATATATATATATATATATATATATATATATATATATATATATATATATCAGAAAATATTAGGTGTACAAACACATCTCTAGATATTAAATATTTATATATATATATATATATAAATATTTAATATCTAGAGATGTGGCAGCGTATTGACGACAAGTATTAAAAAAATAGTTTTTAAACGGCGAAGGCAAGTCGCGCCGCGTATCTATACTCGAGTTTGGGCAATTTTCCGTTACTCATCGACTTATCGAAAAAATACAACTTACCGAATATAATGCGGTATTTATTAGCAGTATTCTCTGACATATTTATTGAAGCGATTCTCCATTAATTAGCAAGTTTCGCAGGTTACACTAATATTTATCTATTGAAGATTCTCCTCGTGATAATGTAGCTTTCTTATGGGTCTTTTTGAAGCAAAATACTTTTTGCAGACACCGTGAAAAATACTATAAAAGCGGATTCTCCATACCGTGGGAAAAAAATCGTTAGATTAACCACATATCTCATTACGAAGTTCCAATGATATTGTATAAGCATCACAATATTATAAAGTATTAAGGTAGTAGTTTGGTAACTTGCACGTTTTTTAATGCTTTTTTTGGGAAATTTTTTTAGGAGAAAATAAAATTCATTCGATTTGATTTGTTTATATATTATTACTAGTATCTAAAAGTGTACAAATTTTTTTTTTTTAATTTTTTGTTATAGTTATTGAACACTGAAGTGAGCGTCTCAAAAAAAAGTAGGTGGCTGGCCCCGGTGATTTCGCCGCATGAGGACATCTGAAACAAAAAAATCAAAAAGATTATTGTTCTGTAAGCTTGTCATTCTGGTTGGAACTAGGATTAAACAATTTTGTTGGAACATAACAAAATGGCGGACTTCGAAAAAAAAGTTACTTTCTTTTTGTGGAAATCGGGCTGTAAAATGGAAAGTTAGGGATGAAAAATAAGATCCTAGTCCCTGCGAGAGCTATTGATGTGTAGAATAACATATCCAAATTTCAGCCCAATCGGTTGGATAGAAAATTTTTTATTACCTGGGCCGGCTTAAAAAACGTTGTTTCGAGAAAAACGCGTTTAAAGTTTTAATAACAGATTTTTTATCGAAAAATCATACTTACACTAATCGTCTATCCCTGGTACGTATAGTAAACCTTCAAACGAACGCACACTGACTGTTTGTTTTGAATTGCGATGTAAGAGCTCCAAAATAAATGTGTGTAAATAAACAGGTCAAACTTTTAGTAAACACAAAGGCATCGGATGCTCGAAGGTAACATGCCGTGCGCGGCTCAGCGCGAGCAACTACGAGGCGTTCACGTATAGGTGCTATAACTTCATCAATATTTCGAATTTCGGTCTAAAATTTTTACAGTATATTCTTAATATATAGTACTTTCGAAATATGTAAAAAAAAGTCGATTTTTCCAAACCAATTTACCAGACTACTACCTTAAACCAATACTCTAGTTTTTGATCAAAGCGCACATTTATTCTGACCAAGAATACTGCGGTTGAATCAACGAAATCTTCCAATAACATCAAATGTTATTGAATCGACGACTTTTTTTCTCCGTGCATGGTCCCAGTCATTGAAATATTCATCGGCACGCGCGCGATCCATCCCCGATCCAATGCGCTCGCATATCAAAACTCTCGAGAGGACGAGCAGTAATAAACCTCACACACACACACACACATATCCACATGTGTCTGTATACATTTATATTTAAGTTACTGTTTTAAACATATAGTCGCTACACCTTCACTCGACGGAAGTAGTTAATGTATGAATGCCAAGTACTGGGTATATACAAGAGTTATCGTGACGACAAGTGCTCTGAACAGTGCCATTTTAAGCGTGCACTTGATCGGGTTAACCTGATGAAACGAACGCCGCCTCATACCTGCCATCAGCATTGTGCGCATGTAGACATAATCATTTTTGGTGAGAACACACCGATAGCGGCATCCCTTTTATGATTACCCTCTCGAATACATGCATTTATTTACGAAGCGATTCTCACCGTTCGTTCAGGAAAAAAAGATTTCGAGCATACGTTTCGCGTAACCGAAGAAGCCTCTCGACAATTTTCCATTGCGAAATTAATGCATATGTGCTCGAGTTATATGTATATGTAAAAGCAATTTGTCAGTCGACGCGTGATGTACAGGTGTCATCGCATCGACTCACATTTTCTTTTTTTATTATTCACTTCGTCGCTCATGTACTTTCTGCGATTATCAGCAGCGTTCGCTATCCAAACCCTGAGAACAAACGAAGAAGAGATGAAAGTCGTTAAATTCTGGAGCGCCTTAAGAACACGGCGTAGTTCGTACGTGCATGCAATATGCATTCTCTGCTCATTGTCCATTGGAATATTCATTTTGTGAGAACATCGATATACCTTTCCATGGCTTGTACTCCGGAACGTGCATCTTCCAGCATAATTATAGATATCGGGAAAGAAAATCGGGGAGTAAGTCACGTTTGGGTAATATCCATTAGTTCCTGTCATCAACGCCTTTTCGGGTGTACTTGTACGAGAATATCTCCATATTTGAGTTGTCCTGCTACAAATTTTATTCAAGATTCACAGACAGGGTAGATACGTTGCTAAATTGTAAAACAACAATTGTTTATTCAATTATCTAAATGATAAATTGTTAATTGGATGCTACTTCATCAGCGATAGCCATCTTTAGATATCGATAATTCATAATATTTTATCACGCCGGGTCCCATTGCGACGTTAAGGTTTAAGTATAAATTTTTTAATTCAGAACAAGTAATATTGCAAGAATCCAGATGTTAATGTTAAATTTTGTTCAAAATAATTTTTATATCAATATTATGAATTATCAAATTCTTTTTTCAATGTCTAGACTCTGCCGTTTAGGACACCCTATATATGTCAAATTCTACACTCATACATGCACACACTATTGCAGCGTAGTTATATACGCGTTCGAGACTTTGGGGTATCCGCCGAAAAAAAATTTTCGTCCTCCCGACTGAAGCCGATGCAGGATGCTTTTTTGGCTTCTGCCAGTTCATTTTGGTCTTGTTTATTGGGGATCTACCGGCCCGTCTTATCGGCCCGGCAAAGGTGCAAGATCAAAGGAAAGTCGAACGTGGCGCGACGCGAGAGCCCGACAGCATCGACATCAACCATGGACCTTCGTTCTTGCTTACACTTGCTTACTTACGCACGGCGAGCACCGTGTCGCCGCTACTGACTTCCGAGTGTTTCTGTGCCCTGTTGCGACCTTTGCCAGAAACAACACCACAAAATACTACACAAAAGTCAGAAGAATCAAAAAAATACAAAGCCATTTTGAATTCGTATTTCCCATGGATTTAATTATAATTTTTTTTTTTTGAGAACATGTTAATTCATTACTTAGTGACGTCAGAAATAAATACATAGTAAAATAAGTGTTATATGGTTCCATTGCTGAATTCCACCGGCGAGAAAAGTCACAGGCAATTTCCATCTAGTGTTGCAAAGTGAAACTACTTTTTTTTAGTATCTTAAAAAAGCGATGTTATGTTGTCAGCAGTTCTGAACAAGATTCTTACCTTCAATAAATTTTACAATCTGTAATTTAGTAGAGAACAAAGTTTTAAAATATGTATCTGAGTTTCGCATATTCAATTTTTATTTTGCGATTAAGACAGACTCGCAACGAGATGCTTTTGAGAGTCGATCGAGTTGTTTAGCACGAAAGAGAATCTACGGGTAGGCAATGACCGTAAGCAAAAATTCGTTTATATGTATACATATGTGGGCTGATCAGTGTGATCTTCCACACAAGCACTAAAGCTAAGAGCCCAAAGTTCCGAGATACGGAAATGGTCGTCTTTAGTGTTTGTTATCAGGCCTGATCCGATACGCTCTCGCCGGTGGATTCATTCTCGTTCACCTACCGCAGCGTTTCCCTCTCAGATGGAGAGTAACAGCAGCTGACTCTTCAGTATCTTTACGTCGCTACCGGAGATGCCACAAATTCGATACAGTGAAATATCTCCCATATTCCTTTTTAAACCTGTGCAGGTGACCAATGACTGTAAACCTTAAACGAGTGTACTTTCCAATAATTTAGAGTTAAATTTTCCATGGTTTTTTATTTTTTTGTTATTCGCACAATTTCATTTTTAGTTAACAAAAATTGTTATGAATTGAAAGAAGCATTAAAAACCACTTACAGTCAGAGTAGATTAGATACAATTTATTAACTAGTGCTTCGAAATAACATATACAAAGTCACAGTTTGTTTCGTAGTTGATAGAAAACCATGCGGCCAGCAGATTTATAGCTCAACTAATCGTTAATTGTTTTATGAGCTCGATGAACGATAAATATTCTCTCTGAAGTGGGGTTTGAAATCGTGGTGAGTTTTCCGGTTAATTATTCTTGAAATCTTTGCTTATACAACTTTGTGCATACGAGAGTAACATGCAAAAGCATTAAAACGTACGAGCCTCTGGAAGGAAAAACGTTTACATCAGTAATGTAATTTACTATAGCAAGCGGTGAAAAGGCTCCTTCTATAGAAATACTTTGGTGGATGGTAGCAAGGACGTATGCTAATTCAGGCGCATAAACTCGCCGTAAACTGTGGTGCGTGTAGCTGGGGTGCTAGTTAGAAAACGAGAGGCACATCTTCGAGGATACCGTCGAGAACATCATTACAGAAATCACGATAATCTCATGGTGTTGGCTATGGATACAGATGGTCACGCCAAATCATATAGAAACTGGGATTTAAATGAAAATTCCATGAAACGAGTAAAAAGTCACACTTAAACACTAAACAATGGTTAAGAAAATCCTAAAAAATCCTTATTAATTTTTTTTTATACTACTGCGAATCAAATATCATTAATCAATCAATTATTTTTCATTGACATAACTTTAGAAAAAAAAGGAAACGACCTAAGGGACACCCTGTATGTATTCAAATAAATACATTTAATGTCTTCTAAAACTGACTAGCTATATATATCCAAAAAAATCCTCCCACTTTTTGTATTAATTCGTAAAATCTGAACTTTTCTAAATCTGCTGAGTTTTTAAATATATATCTATATGTGTGTTATATAAATGTCGAAAAATTCGTTTCAGCAATCCAGTTTTGTATATAAGAGCGGAAACATTGAATTTTCACGCCACTTTGGGAAGGTCTTTGTCGCATAAGGTTCTTGTTCGTTCATTAGGTGGTCTGAGGATATCGAGAACAGGTAGAAATCTGGCCTCAAGTATAGAGCCAATCTTTCGGCGTTCATTTACGCTCTGAAAGACGCCATCGGGACTAGAACACAAAATGGACAATAACTTGGAAAGTTAGAAAAAAGGCCGACGATATACGTAAGACCTTAAAAAGTCCCGTGAGCTTGTTAAATTTACAAGCCGCATCGAAACTGAGAAAAGATCAGAGGCTGAAAAAAACGGAAAATTCTCAGTTTTCTAAACTGTTACAGATTTCATAATGCGACAGGTTATTGTGCAATTGATATTCTACGCGTATTTTTTTTCACCGAAAGCGTGAAACTTTCAATTATCGCATAGTCTCGTTATGGTCCAGGATTTCCGGCAGCTTCACATTATAATGTATACGCTTTATGTGTATATAACACATATATACAATCTTGTGAACGCAGAGGAATTTTTATTACCTAGGGACTACGCGCGAAAGGCGTGCTACTCGGTATAGCCGAAAAAAAAGAGTAGAAAAATTCGAAAAATTTCGAGTATCTCGTTGGAGCATGAGTCAAATATAAATAATCAAGAGTATGGAGTTTTCTTGACATTGCCCACGTGAGTACACACACGGAAATATCTGTATACATAAAAGTGTATCTGCGTGTAGCTGAAATGTGTGTAGATATTTGGGTATATCTATACGTTTCACTTTGACGCAATCTACATCGTTTGTGGCAGGTAAGTGCTGAACGTGCGACATTTATTAGCAATTATGACATTTCATTGCGTAAAAGTCGTACAAGAGATATTTAACGCGGAATTCTTCTATCACGTGTGCTCACCCGCGAGGCTTCCTTCTCCACCTCTCTTTCTCTCTCTCTCCCTCTCTCTCGTTACTCTCCTCTGTAAAAGAGGGTCTTCCAAGATATGAGTTGTTAAGCGAGGTTACTGTAGTCCGCCGATTGCAATCGCCACGGACTTCTAATGCTCCACACCATTGAAGAGCATTACATGCCAAGTGTGTCTACATGTACATTACATATATATATATATATATATATATATATATATATATATATATATATATATATATATTTGTTTCACACAAAGCCTTAGAAATCGCGACAGGATAATAAAAATACCAGGCAAACGGTAGCCAACGGCTGATCTCTCTCACCGGGGTTTCGTTGAAAACGAGAAGCAAGATCTCTGATTTCAGAGTTGAATGGAGAGTGCTAGCAGATCGATCGCGACGAAACGACAACCAAGACGACGACAATGACAACGACAACGACAACGACGTCGACGACGACGACGACGACGACGCCGTTGATCGTACGAAACCCGCATAGATCTCTTTTGCACGCGGAGTCCGCGCGCGATCAATTAATATTGAACGACACCGGACGCGCGAGGCTACTGTCAAGTAGTTCTTTACTATATAGCTAGATGAGAGCTAAGAAAATCTTTATAAAATCACGATATAACAGTCTAAACGCCAGAAACATAAACTTCAGCAAAGAGAGACAGACAAACACGACAAGTATCTCTTTCCCTCCTTTCTGTTTCTCTGTCTTTTGGTCGCTTGCTCTTTCCGCCGCAACACTCTGTCTTAATGTCGGAAACGCGCGATTAACTTTAGTTTTTTTCTTCGTATTTAATTGATAGGCCAGTTGCAGAATTACATTGCCCTCATTGGAAGAGATCAAGAAACAGTGTTACTCATTGCAAATAAATATTGACTACGTATATGTGTGTTAAAACATATATTTACGGATTGAGGACACCAATAATCTCACAATACTTGTAGTAGAAAATGATGAAGAAGCTTATATAGTTAAGTTCCCTATTATGAGATAGGTGCCTAAAGAGAGATTAAGGGCTTACATAGACCTAGGTATGCCAAGAAAAGAGGTCAATTTCAATAATTTTTTTTATACTGAAAAAATGTATTTGTTGGAACAACTTTTTGCTTATTTGAAAATACATATTGTTGTCAATGAAATTGTAAAATTTCATAAAATAAAAACTAGATGAGTCGTGGTTGTAGTTTCTGTAAAACAATTTTTTCAAAAAAGCCATTTGCGGTAACCACAATTCCGACTGTACGCTTTAATCCAAAAATAAAACAAATTTTTTTTCTTACCGACAAAAAAACTAGTCTTTGTTCAGCAGATTTTTTTTTAATTCATTTTTCGCAAAATGGCAAAAGTTTAAATAGTAACGTCGGGATTTTGCCCAACTTTTTTTTCCTTCTTTTATTTATAAAAGAAAACTGTGATGTTTAAAAAAAAATCCCTCGACAAAGACTAGATAATTGTGTAAAGATCCTCTGTACCAATTTTCAGCCAAATCGGTCGTTTAGTTTAAGAGATAGAATGGTTATTGTTCTCAAAAACACCATTTTGCGAAAAAGGCTTTTTAAGGTTTAAGCACCTTTCAAATTGACATGAAATTTTTCCTCATGCGTGCAAGATGTGAGCGATTCTTGGAAATTTGTTATAATTTATGTACCAATGATAACACTATGGAATACAAATATTTTTGAAAAATCGATTTTTTCACCTCTTTAGGTGTATGGAAGCCCTTAATATTTTATGATGTCAACAAAAATACAAGCCGAGTGTCATGTGGTCGTTAGAAACAATATCTTCAAACCTCTGTCTCGGCGTAGCCGGCAGCACTTTTATTTAATAGTGTGCAATAGTAGCCACACCCAACGTGTCTAAGGTCCTTTATGACGTTTTTTTATTCACATAATTACTTCTATTGTTTACTTAATGATGCAACGATCAAAATAAAACGCAAAATATGTGACTTCGGTGAAAATGGGTATTTATTTGCTTTTTTTTGTATAACAACAATATTCAAAAATGTAGTAAGCTTAAAAACAGCGCACAGCGTTTCTGTCCGACCATATTGAGTAAAAACGTTCTCGTAATATGCATATATTTATCTCATTTACGTTCTTGTTACTCAATTGAGTGGAACGAGCAAAAAAATTATAATTTGTCGATGTCTTTTGGGGATCGGATCATACCAAAATTATATTACATTAATGATATTGTAAGAAACATATGAAATCTTCTGAATCCGAAAAGAAAGATATTTGACGCCTCTTCACTGTAGATAATTATACTTCAAGGTAATTTCTGTCTCACCAATGACATCTCAACACTTTGATTCTCTGCTTTCTGTCCTGATATCACGAAGAATGGTGTACCTAGACTAAAAAAACAGAACAACCAGGTGGAATGCAATGTTGCGGGACCACATCTTGGCCAAGGCGAGTGTATGTGCATCCCTCGAGGAAGGAGAAGGGAAAAGTTTCTGACGTATCGTTATGTGTACCAGGGAAAGATGTAGGATGCTTTATTTCTTCGTCTCTGTCCCTTAATCGCGCTCTTTTTCTTTCTTCCTGGCACTCATGGCCACATCTTCTTTTATCGTCTTGCAAGCATTCTGACGACGTCATGGGATATAGTAAGTAGATATACAGGATGTTTCAGAAATTGTGCTCAAGGCTAACAGGATATTTAGACAGTCAAATTCTGAGAAGAAAAATCCTTATCTATTTTCCTCCCCGATGCACCGTTGATGAAATATTAGAGAATTAGTGTTAGCGAATGCAGTGTGACCGTTGAGATAAAGCGTGTGGTGGGGACAGCGCGCTCCGCCTTTTCAGCAACCGTGCATAGGCTCGAGCATTATCACGCTGCGCTTGCCACTCCCACCTCTGCGTAATCGCGCTCTGGATTGGCTGACTAAATTATTTTTAGTAATCTATTAAGGACGCTCCGTAGGAAAAAATGCAAAAGGACTTTCTGCTTCAGAATTATACAACGTAACTGTACTCTTCAATCCGAACACGATTTTTGGAAAATCCTGTATCCTCGCGAAAACTAATCGCGATGTTCGCTCCGCGGGTGCGAGATTACTACAGGCTAGTTCACTGCGGCATTACCGCGAACTATTCGAAGCTGCGACGTGATGAAGCTTCCTGCGTGAGCTCCCTCTTTCGTTGTCGGATACTCTCCCTCTCTCTTCATCTCTTATACGTGGACATGGACACACACACGCATTTTGTACGTGAGATATGGCAACCCTTGAAGCGAAGTATGTGCGAGCACAACCGATAATTATCGCAAATCCCAGCAATGCCGGGGGACAATCCATTCTGTCGGGATTTACTACCGTTTGCCAGCTTTGACGTGTTACTTCTCTTCCACCGTATATCCCGTAGTGACCAAGAAACTAAGATAATACACGGGCAAGAAAAGAGGGAATTGAGCGAAATTAAAACGGACGACTCGGAGAAGCTGTGTGTTGGAGAAAATCATGGCCCGACACCAATAGTTATTCGATGTCTACTTCGTGGTAGCACACTCTCAAACGATCTTTCGAGACGACAGCTATTGGTACACTCTTCTGTCAACAATTCCACAACGAATTATGCAGACGCTTGATCCTCTGCCAAAACGAATAGCACAATGAAAGATTTTCACAATTAGACTACGAAAGAAAAGGGAAAAACCCATTCGACTATACATTTGTATATTTTTTGACTTTCCTATATGTTAAATATCTGAAACTCGGTTTTTGAAAAAAAGGTTTTTCGATAAAAAAAAAACAATTATATTCTTACAAAAGATTAAAAAGTTTTGTTTCAATTCTATTTAAGTATCATTTTTCATCATGGCGTGGCAGATACAGCGATTGTTCGTATCATCTTTTTGTAAACTGGATATGCACCATGCTCACGTGACAAGACCAGGAATAACTTGGGAAAGACTCCATTCAATTCTAATGCAACGACGTCTTCGTCACGCCAGCCTTCATTGAATATCGACATTCCATAGATCGAGTATTCTCGATAAAACGAAACGTAGTCTCTCTTTATTCGATATTTGAGATTTTTCAAGGCAAATGTTCGATATAACAACTGAAGAGATTCACTTGGTTGCACCGAGTTGCCAGGCGATTTTATCCTACTGAGTGATTAATTCCCGTTAATTTAGGGGAGAAATTATGAATACGCCGAAGTTTAGTAAATTTGACAAAGTACTTGAACGTTTTTTTTAGACACCGAAATCATTGATGGTAATCTTTGCCATTAACTAACATAACTAAAATACACTATCATTCAAATATTTATAAATTACATAAAAATATATAAAATATGGACGAGAAATATAAACGTAACCTCTTTAAATTTGATCTCAGGCTTTTCTTCTTTGATTCAAGTAATTTAATTTGATTTTAAGTACCAATGACGAGGACGATTAACACTGACGAGGTATCAAGATTCAAGCCGGAGGCTTCTTGACATCTGAGAAGACGAAAAAATTCTCCAAGAGAAAATCTCAGTATGACCAGATTCCACGGAATGCTTATAATTTTACGAGCCTCTTTAATATTCGCTCTCTTGGCTTCTGCGGTAGCTTCGCCGCGATCTCGTCTCGCAGGCGGTCTCCTGCAAACTCTATACGCCATTTACCATCAACCTCGTCCCCTCGTCATCTCTCGAGAGCATCTCACCTCGCTTGAAATTCCTAGAGCGCTCACTCCTACGTCGCTTCTCGTTTTACCAAGCTTCGACTCATCTTCTCGATATATACCTGCTCCTGGAGCTTTCTCTCTGTCTATTCCACCTACGAGACATCACGTGATTGTTCAAGTCGTCTTAACCCTTTGCCCACAACGCCTACGATACATACAATCATCTTGTCAAAACTATCATTAATCATCATCGAAACTGCACCTTGTGAAAATATTTTCTAAATAAAAAATCAACTTATGATTTTTCTTAAATTGTATCCCACGCCAAGAAATGAAACATATTATAACACTTGTATTAGTGATACTCGTTTATTGTTTTAACAAACGCAAGAGGAGTGAACGTTGATTTAATCGCAGAATATAAAAAATGTTGAAAATGGTAAAAAATGCTTATACGCTTTGTTTATTTTTAACATGCACAGTTTCTGAAACATTGAAACGAGAAATTCCTGAGAAGTGTTCAATTAACACAGAGGTTGTCCCGAAATAAATGGAATCATTAATTAGTCGACGAGAGACTTCTTCTCTTCCACGATTCCTTATGTATTTAATGGGGACCTTTTTCTCGAGTCTCTCACTGCTACTGGTGAGATGTATTATTGAGAAAAAAAAAGTACAGAAAAAAGTTTCGAGGTCTTATCACCTGTCATTCTCATGCGCACTACGTACTGTAATGTATATATTTATATATGCGTATGTGACCGTGTATTCAATGTTACCGTACAGTCCGAGGGTCTAGAGGTTCTTTAGGCTGCACCTTGAGAATATAACACGCAATTTCATTGCATTTCCTTCCTGAATCCCGTATTGAAAAACTAATGAATTAATAAAAACTATTAAGAGTAATGAGTCCATATCTGTCTCATTAATCGCCTTTTCTTTCACGACCTTTATCAATAATCATTGACCGTTTAATTAGACGCATCACATACATGTATATTACGAGAGAGAGGCTAAACAATACGGGGTAAAAGAACGACAAGTAGATCCGTTAATTGGCCGAAGAATTATTTTTGTTGAAGGATGATTTTGCTGTCTCATATATAAGGAAACAAACTTTATTTCTTATAACTGCTCTTCGTTACAAATGACTGCTTTTCCTGGTAATGTTCGAAAGTTTCAGTCGAAAGCGAATGAATTTACAATTTAATAAGTAATTTTTTTGATGCAGTCATATATAACTTTTGTAACGAATTTGTTATGAAATATTTAGTTTCATTTGATGCAAGGTCAATCACAATTCCCAAATCGCTTATATTACGAAATAACTCCTGACCTGATTTTTGTGACATAATATTGAAGTATTGACAACGTGAAAACTGCAGCTTTCAATACTTTTTTTAGCCAATTACGACGTAACTCTCGAGTAAACCACTTGTATAAACTACGGATTGCGTTAGCTTTATGTTAACTTATGAGAGGTCGTACTGTTCGACATTATCATTCGAATATTCTTGTTTCTCAACGTCCAAGCAGATATGTGATTTTATTACTATCACAAAAAGGGTCAGGGTCAGAAAAAAGAAGCAAAGAGCAAAGCACACAGTGACAAGAGCCAATGACTCAAGTCTCGACTCGGCTCTTTCGATTCGTCACTGTCAACCAGCGCGATGTCATGGTCACCCGTGCGCTCGCACGCACGCGCGTCCGTGCCATAGATGAGACGATAGATAAGCGCGGGAGGGATGAAAAATGATCCGCGAAATGCGGGGAGGCATTCCTCAAGGAGTGCTGAAGCCCTCTCGAGGGAGATCTCAGAGCTGAGGAGCGAATGGAACTGCCACGGAAGAAAAGAAACAAAAGTTTCTTCGGAAACCATATAACTTTAACGTTTACGAAAAAATCTAATTCGGAGAGGTGTCATCTTGGAAAGCGTTTTACCCGCCGGAAAATGAAAATTGCTCAGAAAAACAGGAAAGAACGATAAAAAAGTAAACAAAAGAATATGGAAATGAGTTATCGAGCAGTCCATAGGTATAGGGATAAACTCCTTAAACGTGAGGGTTCGTAACTGATTTTGCTGAGTTCAGAATCTCCGACGACTGTCTTGAGATTCCCTGGATTTTAAGTATACATCTTCATGGGTGGGTCTATTCGAGACTGGTGCGTCCATATTAATATTTTGCTGCCTCATGCAGCATGCAACAAACTTTTGTTTTGGTGATTTTTTTTGCTGAGATTCTCATGGAAATGTGTCCATTGTTTTTCAAATCTTATAAGGAATTGAGTGATTTTTTCGCTCGAAAATAAAGCAAAATCTTACATGTTTTTCCAAATAAACACCATTTCCACCATAAACACATTTATTATCATTTCTGTGGCTCGATTAGCCGCAAAACTCGAGTTTCCTTCAAAGGAGAGCGTTTCTAATTAATTAGCCGGTAGATTCGTCGAAACCCGGAAGTGCGACCCGGTTGAAGAGAATTACCAGGGCGCTGATGTTGGCACGGGATAATTGTCTCCATTATCTCGATTCTTTCTATTTCTCTCGCACATTTATACTACAATAGGAGTGGACATTTAGAGTTCTGTTACTACAATACTTTTGCAGCTAATTGAAATTCTCATCTAACTAGCGAAATAGCAGGTATATAACGCAGTATATAATGTATACATGTAGATGTACTGTTATACTATATATTGTCGATGTCGACATAAATGTCGAAGAAAATTCGGTCGAAAGTTCTTCTCAATTAGGAGGAGTATTTAAGCGGGCTCGCGCCTTTCCTGGCTCGTGAAATAAATCGATCGTATTACCTTTCGCATCAGTGAACAATTACGCGAATTACAATCGAATTAATTGATGCATATACGTCACCGAATGACAAGTATACACCCAGGAGACAATTTAATATCGTCGTACATATGTCTACACACCAAATATGGAATATATATGCTGTATAACAAGACGCAATGTAACGCTAAGCTAAATAAGAGAAAGAGAGAGAGAGAGAGAGAGAGGGAGAAAGAACAGAAGTGAGAAAGAAATCACCTGCTGTTACGTACAACAGTTTTGCACTAATTAACGAAACGATTAATTAAAAATGATGAATTGACATTAAGCCACATCAGCTGCGCTGTCTGTGAGGTTAAACACGAAGGACTTTGAAATCCATTCGTTATTAAACTGAGCACAAACATATTCACGTATAAAAACCTCGAAGCACTGTTGATTATTCTTATTTACTCTCTTGTCACATCTTATCAGGCGAATGATAAGAAGGAAACACTTGTTTGGTCGAGATAACACCGCGCAGGCTTGCGTACGACAATTTTCGTCTGGTTTATCAAGAGCTGCGGTGTCCGAGCGGTTAAGGAGATGGACTTGAAATCCATTGGGTTCTACCCGCACAGGTTCGAATCCTGTCCGCAGCGAATTTTTTTTTTTTTTGCATTGAAGTTTAAACAACATTGAGACAAATATCTGAGATTGCGTTAAGACCGTTAGGTCTTTAGTTAAAAATTAAAAATACAATACGACTCCCTCAATACCAATCGCAGTGAAACAAAATTCTCAATTTTGTATCGATTCTCAATTTCGTCCCAATTCTTAGTCGATTTTCAAGCTTAAAATGTAAATTATTCACAAATTGTCATGCTCTTTCTATTTCTTATTAGCTAATAAAATTTTTATTTAATTCAAATGCAGAGAGAAAATGCATCGATTAAAAATAAACTGTAGGGAACCAAGAATACATTTTGTTGCTATAAATAGAAATATATAATTAGTTGAGCTATATGTTTTTTTCATGTATAATGTGTTCGAAGTTATTTAGATAAAACACGTTGGAAGAAAAAAAAGTGGCGCCTCAGGGAAACGCGAAATATAGTTTTATGTTTTCTTACAATTTTCCTCGAAGTGGAGCACTCTTGGGCACGTGAGAGTGCACTTAAATTTTAACGTGACGAGATGCTTCGTGAGACTTGGATGCGCGTAATGGGATCCGTGCGAGGGCGTGCTTATTTGTTTCATAAAAATTCCTAGCTGTATACATATCTTTCGACGTTTTCTCACTTCATCTTGATGAGCAGAGGGAAAGGAAGCCTACACTCTTTACCCGAGGGTTTTCTTGGCCTCCACGTCGCTACACATTATATTATGCCTCGGATTATCTCTGTCGCTCCGTCTCTCTCTTTCTCTTTAGGGTCGACTCGCTCGTCTAGGTACGTAATTGAAGAAACAAAGAGGCTGAGCAATTACGCTCGCAATTGCCTGTATATATACATATATTACAAATATATATATAACAGAGAATCTCATAAAGGCGGGGGAAAAATATGGCCGCCTCATCCTCCGCCCTTTTTCTTTCTTTCCTCTTCATATTATTTCTCTCCACACACCATATCCCCGCTACTGAATGGCATTTTGATTAAATTATAACTGAGGCACTCATAAAGCTGTCTCAAGGCATCAAACCAGAGACAGGCTCTAGCTGTAGTGTGTGCCTTAAGATACAACTACTATGTTCATAAAAAAGAATCAAGAGTGGGGAGCGTGTCGATTAAAATGGCTACCGGAAGTGCGCTCCTGCATTTCAAATAAAACCGACACAACGAGGCGCAAATGTGTATTCCGATACCGCAATGAACATTAATGAATCTTTTCAAACATTCGGATGCCTTGTTAATTACTCTTTTATCCCAAACTGTTCGTAAAAAAAAACCACATGTCGGATATTACCAAGGCGCTTTTAGAATTATATTAATGATTTTAGGCCCAAGCGTGGCATTAAAATGATCAGAAATATACGAAAAAAAAACTCAGTCGCATCGATTGTGACTATACCGTTAATCAACAGCAAAAGAATTTACAAAAAACGTTTATAAAGGGTTTATGAACCGATGTGACCACTGAATGAGATTAAGCAACATTTTTAGCGTCAATTATTTCTCTTTAAATAGAGGTAAACATACATATACGAGTAAATTCATCTAGAAAGCGAATCACAAAAAACGATGCACTCGATAATTGCATCCCGGTGATTTGATGCGGGGCAGCTTTTTTAAATCTCATTTTTATCGTGTATACCGATGGAGAATTTTCTAGATTTGACGGATGTATAGACGAGGTAATGTACTCACCTTGTGAACTACACGGGGGCAGGAAGAATGTTATACATGGACGAAAATAAGGACGTATGTAATTCGCGTGGGATCATTTTAGCTCATAAACAAGAGCAGGATGAAAAGGTGGAAAGAAAATGACGTTAGAATGTCTATCGGTTTTTTATGTGCAGAATGTCCTAAAAATATCGCTTCAATTTTCCAAAGAAAATAGATAGCAAAAATCAACAAAGGAAATTTGTTATTTATTTGTTTTTCCTATGTATGGTTTATAATACCCCCTAAACGCAAAACCGCCATAAAAAGTAACAAAAGAGATTTTTTCCCAAAAAAACGACCTTCGAAAATTCTCTCATTCACATCAAATCTCACAAAAAATTATAAGAGAGCCTCACAAAAATTTACCATTCAAATCATAATCTCAAAAAAGATGCCAATTCAAACCTGACCAAAAATTAAGTCTAAACTTCACGCAAAGTCATTAAATAAATTGAAACTATAAAAATCTTAATAGTCAAATACATTAAAATCTATTAATCTCTAATAAAAAATCTTGCATTTAATTAAAAATACAGTCGTTCTACAGTACAGTTGTTCTACACAACAAGAACACGAATAAAAAATTAGAATGAAAACAAAACCCGATACAAAAAAAAATTCAAGTGAAAAAAATTAGATTGAAAAAGTTTCGGCCGAAGTACTTGGCGAGTACATGACCATGAGTGATACATTATGTGAATTAAGGAGGTTGTATCGATATTTATATGACAATATACGAAAAATACATTATATTTGATTATTCCAAGTTAATGTATTGAAATTTTGCGTGAATCTTCTTGAACAGCATTTAATTATGTATGAAAAATTTGGAGAGGTTTCACCGCCTGGTAATCGAGATATTCATTGTTGAAAATGACAAGCTTAACATGGGCTCTTATGGAAGCTTTCAAAAAATTGCGAACTTCAACAATAAATATCTCAATTTTGAGACGATGATGGCATATTCCGCCAGAAGTTTAATACTGTCTTAAGCTTTCTATTTACAAAATTTTATTTTGTAAAGTTGGAAAATAATTTTTACATGAGAAACGATACAACCTCCTTAAATAAAAAAAAAACTCTTCCATTCTTCTTATCATCCTACCGGATTGATTATGTTTAATAACAAATCTCACCTCATCAACAATCAGAGAGAAAAGTAGAAAGGGAATTTTCCCTTCGAAATTTTGGTACCTGAGCAGTCTTTCAGCCTGAGCGCCACATTTGCGAAAACATTTTTTGGTATTGATCTACATTTATAAATCTTCCGCTAACAGAATGAAGACAATTTCCAAAGATCTAAACATGTGTGAGTATGCGAACAAAATGGTTTAACTCCAAATAGAGAAGAAAAAAATGGAACAGAAAACAGAGCCATAAAAATGCCACTAGTCTGAGACTCGTATAGACTTTATTCCTCGTCTGTACGTATACCCCAGATTCAGACGTGGATCTTGAGAATTGCATGTTTTTAAGAAAAAAAGACTTTAAAAAAGCAACAGAGGCTCATTACTTGCCCGAGTGTGACCGGTGAATATCAAGTTGCATTGTGCTGCATCGACGCGCGATAAAAGTGCAGTAAGATAGTACATACCATGTCTGATAATCAAAGTCGTATATTACAGCAGACCACGGTGTTTTAGTTGCGCCTTTAATTGCTTTGGCGGGCATGCATCGCGAGAAATCATTGCTCTTTATTGGCTGCGGTTCGAGGCGCGGTTCCGTTTGTACAAAGATCGTTATGCTATATCTCTTTTTTTTCTTTGTTCGCAAGAGAATTATTTTTCACTGTGACGACCATAGGAAATCTCAGAAGCGAAAATATAAGAAAGCGAAGAAATATCGAAAGAGTAAATGTCAGAGAACAGAAAATTTTGCAGCTAAATAAAAAATCAATGCATAGAAGTTGAAAAATGTTGATGGCATTGATTCATAATTTATTCCATAGCACCATTCAAATCCTTTCGCTTCATTGACTTTGTTCGCTTTAAAATGCTCTTCTTGTTGCGTTTGATTTGCGCTCCTCGCTGTACTCGTCAACTTCAGGGAAAGTTTAATCTTCCGTGGAGAAAGCTTTTCATCGCGTGAATATCGAAGAATTTGTCGCTCGACTTAAGTCAAGCAGAGTGCGAGAACATCAAAGGAATCTTTTGCTTTAAACCCTCGGAGACCTCACCTCTTTTCTCCCCCCCCCCCCCCCCCCCCACCTCTTGACAAGAGTATGGACCTAAACATCAGACTTTCTTCTCTGTTACTCTTATTGCCTTAAACTCTTAGGGTTACATGCATCCTTTAACTCCTTTCCCTCTTTCTCTCTCCCTCTCTCTATCCGCGTTTTTCTCCGAAGCCACCGTAATAATCATTTATTATCCCATGGAAGTTTCGCCGCACTTGTAATGAGTACGACGATATTATGAAGTTGGAAAATTAGTGCTTTGTTTAAAAATGATCTACTCCGGTAAATATGAAAGTTGGAGGTTGAGCAGCGAGGAAAGGAAGAGAGAAAAGTAGGAAAAGGGCTGAGAGGCCTCATGAACTTTCTTTCCCAATATTGTACCTTTCTGCAGAGTATTACATCGCCCGATCGCCCGAAAGCTTTCGCATAGTTCGAGACAAATTAAGAACCCATATATACACCGAAAGGGCCACTTAATTTTCGTTTATTTTTTGCTCTCATCTTCGGTAGCTTGAAAACTTCTTCTAGGAGAATTAAACTATACGACGATAGCTCTCATCAGTGCAACAACTCACTAACCCAAGTTTCAATCATGACTGTTTTCCTTTTCGATAAAATTTATAACGATTGCAATCTATAAATCAATGTTATAGCTTGAACCCCCGCAGTGTTTTTAATGTCACTAGTTTTTACGTTGAAAGAAGTAACTGCAACAAAATCACCGATGCAACGGTCGTATGGCTGAAGATTACCATTAAACGACGATCCATCCTGTACTTCTTATCTCTGTATACTTTCGCTCGCGCTTTCTTTTCTTCAGTCTATATCCATCAGTAGAAAACAGTTTTTTATTTTTCAGAAAGTCTCTCGCGCCTCGCAGAAACGCGCGTGCTATTCATTTCGGAGGTATACACAACGCAAAAAAAATCCGCCAAGTGTGACATTGCCCAACTCCCGTTGCTCGCCATCTGTTCTTAATTCATTCGTCGGCAGATCTGCCTGCATATATATACATATGGATATACAAATGCACATTGGGTTATGCAGTTTTGCTGGGTGCCTCACATCACATATGCATTCTGTAGGATAATTCGAAAACGTGAACGAATTCTGCCAGAATTCTGTGCCAGAGGGAACTTATTCTATAGGTATATTATTAAACTCAAATGGATTACATTCATTGAGTCTATACCGCACGTAAAAATATGCTTATGTATGTGTACATATGAACATGTTTGTATGCACACGTGGCAGTTGCATATCAGGGAATTCTTCGAGCACCTCGATTCGCGAACGTCGCGGTTTCTCATATACATATATTGAATATATTTATATATATGTATATGTATTTCGTATATGACAGTAGTATATCGTTGCAGGCGTGGCAAGACAACTCGCGCGAGCGCGATTTGGAGATTCAAAGCCCGTCGGGAATGTCCCGCTCATTAATAAGAGCGATTCCATGTACGAGAATTGGCCACAGAGAAAGAGAGAAAAAGAGAGGGAGAGAAAGCTACCAAGTCTTTCGTCTCATGTGCTCCTCTTTTGCCCCCGTTGATCGAAACGCACACATACACAAACATAACCCACATGTTTCCATAGCATAATTCTCATACACGCTCAACAAGCAACCGATCCACAGCTATACAACAAAACTTCCCAAGAATTCGTGGCGCGAGCATACTTTCATCAATTTTGGATGCAACGCGTCCAAGCGCGCACACTGTCCTCGACGATCAACACAGTAAAAGCCACGATTTTCTGTCGCACGTCGACTTTTCGCCTCATTTCATTGATGACTCTGCCTCGACAGTGACTTTCGCCAAAAACGAAAAATCACGAAACTCGTGTGCGGCCAGTGCCCTGTTTATTATCGTGTTTTATAGATGATGACATAAATTCATTTGCCAGGCTATACGTAGCACAATTTTTGCGAACCTGTTCCTTTCGGCACAACTGTTTTATTTTGATACCACAAACCATTTTTATAGTGGCTGCATATCCAGTAGTTCATTTTAATCTCATTTCTGATTTGTGATCCCTGAAGTGTAAGCGATGTACGAATCAATGCGAATTCTTTGGCTGATCTTGATGGTTTTTGTCAATTTTTACAGGTGTCGGAAACGTTTATTGAGTGTCATCCTCAGCGTCACGTGGGTACTATGACACTTATAAATCACTTATGAATCTATGTAACTAGCATGCCAAGTGGAAAGACACTAGAAACTAGTAGTTAGAAGACGCGCAGTCCTTGAATCAAGCATGTGTGGATCAAACAATGGTATGCCTCTAGTGGAGATGCTGTATTATTATCTGAGTGAACTTAGTCTGGCATGCGTTTAATTCCCAGGAGGCAAACTTTGCTACCTCTATATTAACTCACTTTGTGTTACTGGTTACCGGGAGATATGGTTAACCTCGCCCGCGACTCGGATGCTCATCGAATTAACCCTTAGGTGCTATGTGCGTGGCTCGGCTCACTTGGCTCAATGCCTGCGCACCATCTCCGGTACTTTCTCCTATTCTACATATATTCAATTATAATACATTCAAGGTATTTCGAAATTATACCTCAAACTGTTGGAAAAAAGTAAAATCATGAAATTATAAAGGAAAAAGTACTAGTCCATTTACCTTTGATTGTACAACAAAAATAATTAATGCAGGCATCAAGTAATTCAGGCCCTGAGTAATGCTAATAAAGACATCATAATGAGTTCATTTCAGCAGATCCTAACAAAGTTTTTCTGAATCAATATTTGATTAAAATCATGTTAATAGGGTGCTTAATACTTCTGGCTGACGATGTATATATCTATTATGTATATATTATAATATATAATAGAAAATGGCTAAGCACAATAGTGAACCGTACGCAACACATTATTCAGAACCAAGGCAACCGATATATATATCTCAAGGAGCATATAATTCTCCGGGAATCTTGAAATCTCGTGAGTGTGTCGAGTTGTTTCACTGATGGATCGTACCGATGTCAAGATTTAATGGTTTCTGATGGATATACGCTTGTGCGGGACTCTCAGTCTGGCGAGTTCTCTCACCGAGTTCATGGATAACAGATTTATTGCTAATCGCGTAAGTGAGCCGCCGAAGCGGTCATTGTACACTTGGCTCACCGCTCGAGAGAACCTCACACCGGTTATCTATCGATTCTAACAGTCTTAATAGCTGACAGGTCGTAAATATTTTACGTTTAGCCGTGAGTGATTATTAACGTCGTTATATTACATTGATGTTGGTGCTTTTAATTTTATTTCCGTTCGGACCGCAATACGTTTGAGCTGATAAACGATAAAATGGCTTGCTCACCTTTCTTAGTCGAACAAGCAATGGCTTGATCTTATTGCAACGATGCTTTTCAATTTTCCAGCTCTGAATCGTCCATCCAATGTTTATTAAATGAAATTCATAATAAAGGAGGATTTCAACCATGAACTTGGTCAATTAAAATCTTCGTGTAGAAACGTAGATTCGTGACCTTCGATCCAACATCAAAGATCATCGGTATCTGTGTGCGTGTTTTTTATCTCGAGGCTTCGTCCACCAGTCGACAGAGCCTCTCTGTTGTTCATACGGTATAAAGATGACCGGATAAGAGAGGATATAAATGGTTCCTCTGCTGATGGTTTCCGCGGAGCAAATTTAGACCACTGTCACCTTCTCTATAGCGTATACACAAATTTCACACACATATATATATGGAGTCTCGAAAAGAAGTGTTAAACGGTGATCGCAGAGATTTTTAACGAGACAGAGAGAAAGAGAGTGAGAGATAGAGGGAATAAGCGACCCTTAACTGGCAAGGCGAGAATGGCACCGGTATGGAAATGCGAATCGGGATCTCCACAGTTTGCCAAGGTGATTTTTATTCTCTTTTCTTCAAAACCCCGTTTTGTATCGCGGACGCTTTGCGATCGAACGCTTACCTCCTGACACATATATACACTTCTTTTTGCCTGTATGTTAATTTCCATACGTGTTACCACGAGGTGTAACTTCTGTTTATCTTCAAATCTAACCAATGTAACTTAACGAACGTAGCTGGACCACCTATATGTTTGGATTCGTATATAAATATATATATAAATATATATATATATATATATATATATATATATATATATATATATGTTTTAGCTATACTTGCAACTACGCCCGCGTTTGACTGAAGAAATAATTTTAATCGCAAAATAAACTGCAATTCCAGTGAACACTTATTAACTGTGTAATAAATTATTTAATGTTTTTCTCCTTGGGGCATAGATGTATGTGTTTGTGTTCAACAAAATTTATCTTGTTCCTTCGTTTTTTTTTTGCCAATTTTGAAGGCCCCCTTCGACCTTTTAGTGTATTCATTCTCAAAACCTAGTAAAATTCTTCGCCAAACACCTTTTGGAATAGCCCGATACAAATTCGTAGCCCAGTCATGATGATGTGAAACTTAAGAACTTTGGGATTTTCGAAAAGAATGATGGAATATTTTGAATGTTTGTAGGAAACACTATGTTAAAGGTTGAAAGTTGACTAAAAAAGTAGTTTCTTTTTCATGTATTTTCATGAAAATTCGGATAATAAAAAAGAGAATTATGATTGTTTTCTTTCAAGGTCAAAGACCTCGGATATAAGACGATATATTAGAAACAGCCGACATATTTGCCCCGACTAGAGCCGGAAAAGCCATTACATTGGCTGGATCCTCATTTAACGTTACTATGAATACCGGCGCTCCACTAATACAACTCTAACGACATATTCAATATATCATTGACTTTCCTGACGACACAGCACAAGCGCGCGTGTATTCAACGATTTGAGGAATTCGGCGCTGGGCGCAAAGTGATTAAACGCTGAGTTGTCATCGTTCGTCTGATGGAACACGACGTTCAGAGAAGAGGGAGTAAAAGAGATAGAAAAAAACGTATTATACACGCGCTGTGACTTCGCAGCTACGACAAACGTGTGTCTTTCGGTCGTCGCACTTCGAAGTTAATGACTTACGGCGACGTGGAACGTGCAATCTACTGTCATATTTAACGGGTCTTTATGACACTTGAGAAGGAAAAAACGTCCAGCTTTATACCGCTCAAGTCAGAACCAATGTGGCTACTGATGTTGAACGACTTAAATTATATTAGGTTAGCGATACTGCTATTCATTTAACCTTTTGTAAAATCAAATACGGAAGGTAAACAATTCTAGATAAAGGACGATAAATTATAGCAGTTCTCCGTAGCGACAATAAAAAAAAAATACTGTAAAAAGCCTTCGCGTTAAAGAAAAATTAATCAATGATACAATTTAATTAAAAAGTAGCATGCACAGTATTTATGATACTCGATGGATATTCATTTCCAAGATATCGAAGATAAAGTGTAAGAATTAATAAAAAAAATTGCTCAAGTAAATTCTATTTGAAATAATCTTATTGTTATTCATGGATTTAACATTTTCATGTATGGAATATATGAAAAAAACCTGTTGATACGGTTTCCTCAGGTTCAATTCAAAAAGTGTTGATTGACAAGTGACAAAAAATGTGTAACCATCGATCGCTGCCTTTCCCGTCAAGACTCGAAGCAAACATATACGATGGAGGGTGTCAGTACTAGTATGTAGAACAATTCTTGAAACCTTATTGGAATTTAATAGAATCTCGCTACTCTTTATAATGTCGAGGCTTCATTGTATAAATTATTTTACTGTGAGGTGGCTCTCGTAAATGGTAGTAAGTTAACTCTCCCATTCTGGTTGTGATAACTTATACTTTCCATTCGCGATGCAAGATCGTCGAGACTCACTCTGACGAGAAAAAGCCAAGAATTGCCCTGCTTAAATTACCGTCTCTGTGTTATCCATCTTTAACAGGGAAGAGCCCGTTACCTTCGTCCAGAAATTTCTTCGTGGTAAATCGATCGTACGAGGGAGAGAACGAACGAGGAATGCATAAGTGATCAATATTCTCACGAGTTTTCCTAGCCTAATGGACAAATCTTTAAGCATTTTTACATTCTCGATCTTACCACATGGCATTCGAAATTATGCATGAAAACTTTCTCGTCTGCATCTTTACGTATATCAAAAACTTTTACTTTCTTAGGATTTCCAATTTTCAAACTTATTTATTCCTCCATTTCATTTGAATACCTCATGAAAATGAATTTTACACGATCGAATGGAAGCTCACTTGCGTAAGAGGAAGATTACAGAGGCACGATTAAATTAAATCTATATAATAAATCGTTGTTGACTTTTGTCGAATGAAAGAATGAATTTCGCTGGAAATTAATAAACACTTTAATCCAATTAATTACTTCAAGTATTTGGTGCCCTTTGGACGTAAAAAAAAAGATTTCTCGTGCGCAGATACAAAAGTAATTTCTAATTAAATTCTTGCATAAATAATATAATCCAAATTTTTTGCGGAGAAAATACTTTTTAATGATATCTAAATTAAATGCCCAGCCATATTCTTTGATGCAAATAAAATTTATCGCCATCCTGTCACTTTTTTCTCTCATTCTACAAACATTTCTCTCAATTTTTCGGCTTGTATATTACTATTTTCTTTTGAAAACGAGAAGGAATTTAACGAGCGTGTACCAGAGCTCTAATTGATAAAATGCACGCGCGTGAACTTGAAATAGGAGCAAATAATGGATTTGAATTTGCCTCACTCTTGGAGATCTTTATGAAATGGAGACCGGGTCCATGTACTTTGGTCAGGCGAGTAGATCACTCAGATCTTTAGAGAAGCTGGCCAAAAGTCTACTCGACTGAAAAACAATGTCGTCCGAGCCATTTCGAGTATTTTATTAAGCCACCTTCTAGAGAATTTGCAAGCTTTAGTGCACTCAAATATGAATATATATATATATTTTGTATATATACGTATATATTGAAAAATTTAGCCACCACGGTCGCAAATTCAGAATGTTGGAACAATCCGACGACCTCTGGCTCGAAGCCAGAAAGTTACGGTTTATTATAGTTTTGTTATGACAGCAAGCCGTTACGGTAAATTAATGTCGAAACAAATGTATCTACGGTTCTCATACTTTCGTTTTAGTATATGCATGTATATTAATGCACATTTAAATGTGTACAATCCAAGTGCACATATTCGTGCGTGGATCTTCGCGGTCCTAAGTTCTTGTTGAATTCAGCCGCCTCTAATTGAATCGGTAAACATCGTAAGTTAGAAGATAAGTAGTCACGTCAACGTAAATCACTTTGAGGAGACACTGCGTGGTGTGCATCTCTTTACCCCTTTTCTCCCTTAGATTCAATACTGAGAATAAAACTCTCGAGCCAAAATCTGCAGAGATTTCTACCCTGGAGAGACCTTCAATTTCTACGTTACGCATCAGGCTATGGCAAAGGGTTTACGACTTCGAACCCTCAAAGTTCCTTCGACGTCAGTATGATGCCAAAGTTTTCTTTCGAAACGTACATTTTTCGGTGCTTCAGTTGAAATACATTTATCGAAACTTTCAAATTTTTATTCAAAATATGTAATATTCCGCTATAAAATACCGTTCATTGAATACAATCAATGTGAATGATTGTGATAAACGTTATTGTTTCTAAAATACTTCAAGAAAACAAACGTCTGCGGTCCAAATGAGCCCACATGTTCTCAACATCATTGGTTAAAGGGTAACTCGGAGAGTTAAATAGTGATGCATATCTTTCTCTATGTGCAATTGTTGGTTTTTTATCTCCAAAAAAATACAAAGTCAAAATAAAAAATAGACCACGATGAAAATTGACTTTACCAGATATAAAAAATTATTTTTTCTATATGTTGTAAAATTAGAATAAATCTTAAGTTATTTGATGAAATTGTCATAAATCGTGTTCGATTGACAAACTTAAAAATCATTTGAAAGAATCGTGCCGTATAAACTTGTTATAGTACAGAAACGTGAATTCTGACTGAAACGAAGAAACTTGTCGGTTAACGTTGGCCGATTATTTAATCGAATGAAAATAGATTTATGGTCATGATGATTTTAATTGCGTATCTATAAAATATTGTTAATGTTCCTTAATTATTATAAATTGTACGTACGCGCAATTCATCATGAGATATTTTTTTCTGATCGAGGGTAATACGTCATTGTCGTTTAGTTGCTGGTTTGCAGAACCCATGCATATCTGTACCGCAGGATCGCTGAGCATATTGCATTCTGGTGCAACGGTGAAGGGCTTCGCCATATAAACAGATATATATGTATAGATGTATACATGATGAGTTGTATATTCGGCCAGCTTTCGAGCGGCTCTCGTCAGAAAAGAGTCCAGCACAGAAAACCAACTCAGTCCAACACACGATAACCCAGTTAGAAGGTTCTCTCGCATGGCCGATCGTGAGTTTCTTCGTTTCTTGTTACACACATCGTTTGTGAACACACACGAGGGCAGCAGCTGGTCGACGTTGCGACAAATCATACGAGCTTGACAACCTCGGATATCCTCACTCATTTGTGCTCTTCCCATTGCCCTATTGTACAACATACCATCCACGTAATAAAATATATATTTGACGTATTATTTATTCCGCTTACATTGAATCCAAATAAAAAATAAAAAAAAGCGGAGCACAAATATCCATAATTAAATAGTTCGATGGTTTTCAATCTTTCAAATATTTGATATCACCTTTATAACTGCATGTATCTACTTTGCAGAATACAAAACAGACAAATACTTATGAAGAGACGAAAAAAATTTTTTGCAAATTAAATTTTACTTCATGAAGCCGTGCTCGATTTGTCGTAATATTTTTAGCATTCGCACAGTGAAAAATGATCCTTCTACGGAGGTACATGGAGAAAAAAAATCATAACTTTGTGGAAATAGTATGCAACAAAATAAGTGGGGGAATCGACGACAAGGCATGGGATTTTATAGCCTGCAATTTGAATCTAAAAGATTCCCGTCTTAGCGAGTTTATATACCTATGGTAAAAAGGCAAAGCTGCAAATGTACCTATATCGGGTATCAATAAAGAAAATGGCGAAAGTCATGTCCTTGCATATAGTAAAATGGTTAGGTTAAGCCCTTTTGTTAGCCACAAGTCACCGTATAGATATTTAATTGCAAATATGTATATGTTTGTGTGTCTCCGTGTAAGAATAAAAGAAAATCGGCAGCAAAACTAGCCGGTCAAGCCCTTGGTATTTCAGTAATGGAGGCTTATCTTGGGCTACCGCAGAAACTTCAGAATCCTGGAAGATATCTGAAGAACACGATGCACAAGCAAAAGCATTCAGCATTGTATATATATTTATATATACACGTAAAATGGGAATTTATATTCTTGCGTTATTAATTCGCCACTTACTTCACATATTTCGCTACTTCTTCGATGCAAGATCGCAAGGAGGGAAAATTCGAATCGTCCCTCTTTGTTTATCGACCACAAACAATTTTATGTTACTCACAACAAATCCCGTTACAAATAATAAACAGTAATAATAAATTATACAGTCATGGTGATATTCCAGTTTCTCTGTGTCAAAAGCTCATTTTCTTTAGCACACAATTAAGCTGTGAATTGATCCTGTTTCGAACAATAACGGTTGCAGAAATATGAAGTCATGTCATTTCTTTTCTTTTCGTATCACGTACAGATTTTTTCCTTGTTTTGTAGTGAAGGGTTAAACTGTTTTGTTTATTCTTTAATGGCACTTTGTATTGTCCAGTTTAATTTTTCTTTTTTCGAGCTCTTGATCGGAGTTTCTTTTTATAATTATCGATTTAGGATTCGAGCATAACGCTTCAGGATCAGAGCAGTTACGCGAAAGGGTCGCGGTTATCTCTTCGAGTGACCGTTCGGAGACCACAGGAAAGGGAGAATCTTACTTTTGCCCGCGTGTTTCCTATCCTTGCTCGAAGAATTACGGTCCGCGACAGCAAGGACAGATGACGTATCAAAGAGAAGCCGACAACTATGGAAAAATACACTTCTATATAAATGTATATTGTGTATATGTATAAGGGTCATTTTTCTTTGCTTTTAAAGAATTTTAAATCCCCCCACGAGATATACGATATGATAATCAAAAATTTCATCAATCCCATTATTTTCTATATCTATCGTTTCAATTACAAGTCAAAATTTGAAATCTTTCATCAACAATCTCACACATATATCGAAAAAAAATAAGCAAGATATGAAAAAAAATCAAGATACAATATCGGGATAATCGCAAATATGTTACTTGAACGTGATGCAGTGAATTCAATAAATCGTCAATTGACAAATCATCACGGATTGCAATCGAGAAAAAAAATCTTCGATATCGTGATGATTTTAACAATGATGTTCGTGACAAATATTTATTGTGACGCCAGGATGAACGTCAGAGGAAATTTCAGGTTTGGTATATATAGTAAATGTTTTTTTTACGGAATGAATCGACCGGGAAAATACGAGTTGAGCGAGAAGATTGTAAGATGGGAAAAAACGATGGAAAAATAAGTGAGTGAATCAGGATCCCGGAAATGGAAAAAGTCCTTCGATCCTCTTTTGCAGCGCGTCTTGGTCGAGCAACCTTCAAGCGCCACACAGTAACCTCGTGTATCACGCAGCATCTTCCATTTCTATATGCGTATATATATATATGGGGCATTCCACTCCAAATCGGACGGTTTGAAAAATTTTGATTTTTTATTTCCTCAATTTGTCGATATTTTTAGTACCCCTCAAAAGAGCCTTTCTGATGAATTTTGAGATTTTTTAAATTACTTGTTAAAAAAATATCAAATTTTCAAAAAAATCGCTCTTTTTTTGGTTTTTTGTTCATAACTTTCTTAATAATGGTCCAAATTAAAGCTTTTTTTTAAATCTTTGTTTTTAAATGGCCTTTACAGAAAAAAAATACAAAAAAAATATTTAAAGTGTTTTTGATTAAAATTTTTGAGTTTGAAATTTTAAATCGTGTTTTTGAAAGTGAGTGTAACTTTCGATTTTTTTGAATTTTTTAAATTTCAAACTACTATTCTTTTAACAACTTTTAAGACCGGTCCGGTCATGGGCCCTCCATAATTACTATTTTTTTTCGATTTTTGATTTTTTTTTTTTTTTATTGACAATATTTTTAATTACAATCTATCCCAAGGGATATTCAATAATTAGTCTGAATATAAAATGTTGTATTAGACACGATATCCATCGATATCGATATCTATTTTGCTTATTTATTTATTTGTTTGTTTTTCAATTAATGAAGCGGTTGATTAAATCGAGTGGTTTCGCACATTTAAGCCTGTTTGTTTCATTATGACGGTTTGGGATTCTTCTCGCCAGTTCATTCGGGTGTTTGTCCAGTCTTTCCTGATATCTCTTGCTGTGTTTTTGAATGGTTTCGTTAATATATTCTATTTTTAAGTCGTTGTGTAGGTGTTTATTGGAGATATACGAGGAAGCATTGGCGACGATTCTTAGTAATTTTGATTGGTATCTTTGCAGTATATTTATGTTAGATTTGCTGGCTGCTCCCCACAGTTGCACACCGTATGTCCAAACGGGCTTGAGTATTGTTTTGTATATTAGTAGTTTATTTTCCAAAGATAGCTGGGAGTTTCTTCCGATAAGCCAGTATAATTTTTTCAACTTGATGTCTAGTTCCTTTCTTTTAGTTTTTATGTGTTTTTGCCAGGTTAGCCTTCTATCTAAGTACATGCCTAGATATTTAATCTCGTTTGTTGTTGGAAGAAGTTTATTATTCAATAATACCGATGGACAGGCATCTTTCCGCAGTGTGAAGGTAATGTGCACTTTTTTTATTTCAAAATTTCTTATTTCAAACTACTATTCTTTTAACAACTTTTAAGACCGGTCCGGTCGTGGGCCCTTCATAATTACTATTTTTTTTCGATTTTTGAAAATTTGAAATTTTTTTTTCTCTGTAAATCACTATAAGTACCGATTTTCGTCACTGTATACTCTTTTTTTACTTATTTTTAATTAATTTCAATACTTTTTAATTGTTAATAGGTGTTTAAAATCAATAAGTAAACGTTAAGTCTATTTATAAACAATTATAACAAACATTTTTCTTTATTTTCGTGTTCTTTTAAAAATTTTACATAAACGATTATTTTGTGAACTAGAATACTCCTTAGCTAATATATTTCCGTTGCTTCTTGGAAACAGTCAGCAGCGCCACCACGTGAGAAAGTCATTCATTAGATGTGCCGCTCTTCTTAAATTGAATAGAAATTCATAAAGACACTATTATTTAAATTTAAAAAAAATACTTCGCAACAAAAAATAGCATTGATAATGTAATTTTTAAACAGTTTTTAAAAGAACACGAAAATAAATGAAAACGTTTGTTATAATTGTTTATATATAGACTTAACGTTTACTTATTGATTTTAAACACCTATTAACAATTAAAAAGTATTACAATTAATTTAAAATAAGTAAAAAAAGAGTATACAGTGACAAAAATCAGTACTTATAATGATTTATATAGAAAAAAAAAATTTCAAATTTTCAAAAATTGAAAAAAAATAGTAATTATGGAGGGCCCACGAGCGGACCGGTCTTAAAAGTTGTTAAAAGAATAGTAGTTTGAAATAAAAAAAATTCAAAAAAATGGAAAGATACACTCACTTTCAAAAACACGATTTAAAATTTCAAACTCAAAAATCTTAATCATAAACACTTTAAATATTTTTTTCTGTAAGGGCCATCTAAAAACACAGATTTAAAAAAAAAGCTTTAATTTGAACCATTATTAAGAAAGTTATGAACAAAAAACCAAAAAAAGAACAATTTTTTTTGAAAATTTGATATTTTTTTAACAAGAAATCAAAAAAGTCTCAAAATTTACCAGAAAGGCTCTTTTGAGGGGTACTAAAAAATATCAAAAAATTGAGGAAATCAAAAATCGAAATTTTTCAGACCATCCGATTTGGCGTGGAACGCCCTATATATATATATGAATTTACACTTAAAAAAACGTCTTATAAACATGATTCCGAGATATTCACGGGAGTTCCTGATTCTAGCCTCACAAAGACACAACGAGAAAGAAGGAAGCTGGCCAGAACAATCGTGGGACAAAAAATTAAAAAATCGAAAATTCCCATGGATCAAGAAAAAACACAGCAACGAACCCAAACGAATCTCGCTTGGAATTGCAAATCGAAAACAGACCAGATGGACACGTCCGGGGCCATTAAATATATATAGCACAATAGGCGCCTCTAAACGCCGGCTTCATGATGAAACGATTCAGAGCCCGGAGAGCTCCATTGTCAGACGAATGTCCGTGTAGTAAATTTAGAAATTCATTTATAGTATTAAATGTAAAAAATATTTGACACGTTGAAAATAATGTATTTTTAAATACATCGGAATGAACTCTCAAAGCAATGAAATATGTGCATGCAACATAGGAGAACAAAATTTCGATTACAAATACAGGGAAGAATGCCCACGTTGCCCAAAACAACGCCAATTTTGCCAAAGTCGTAATATGCATAAAAACGGGAACAGCTTTGGAACTGTTGAGTACACCATTCAATAAAACAATGTCCAATAGCCTGTCTAAATGTTGTGTGTATAAATGCCTTGTGACATGAGACACGATGAGACGTGCGACGTTTCATTGAATTGCAGATTTTTGAGGGACGAAGAGCAGAGAGGCTCTTTGGTCGCGCGCCCTCTGAAACGCCGTGAGGAGGGACAGATGGACACGTCGTCAGTCCCGTGGCTTTCTATACTGACTTACTCGTGTCTCTTGATATATACTGTTCTGCTTACTGCACTTTTATCGAACTCTTTCTGCAGTCAACAACTGGAAAGAAGTATAAAAAGGTAGAGGCCAGAAAAAAGAAACAGGGGCAAAGAAAGGGTAAAAGGGTCTCGTGCGAAAGGACAAGATTCACCCAGTGGGCACAAAAACTTGTGGCAACAAAGTATACTGAAAGAACTCTTTGGTACGATTTTATACGATCGCTTATCGAAACATGAGAGATGCATGGCCTGAAAAGGTAAAAATGCAAATAAAAGTCGAGTGAAAAGTTTTCCGCGTACATTATAGCCGTGTACTGTCACTATTTTGGATCTGTACAAGCTGCACATCAGGGGGCGTCTGATTTTAATCTTTCCATCTCATGTACATAAAAGTTGTGTTGTCTTGTATTCCACTGCGGTGGGTAACGTTGACGTACCCTACGTGCGGCAAACACTATAGTGAATGGAACGGAGGCTTGCTGGCAGGTAAGTATATGTCAATGTCACTCGAAGTACGCCAAACATCCCGAAAAGCGTTGACAGCAGCCTCGGCAATGAAAGTGTCGAACGAGATGCACGATCGTCTCGAAAATTAACAAGTAAAAAGATTACAGCATGAATTTTGTTTTTTTTCTTTTTGTTTCAATTCATTAAATTATTTCGGGTTAATTTATTCGAAAGAGACGATCAGTTTTAACCCGACAATATATATATATATATATCGGAGAACATAATTCCGGAGTATATAGGCGTGGTTAACTCTGACAAAGTGCAAGCTCGCTGTACATGTGAGTGTAAACGTCTCTCGAAGTGATCTATCGTCCGACACGTGTTCCCCATCTTTATGGGATGTGGTGCTTCGAGAAAATTCGAACGGGTGATGAAGCGAGGTTTGTGTATATATACGTGCGACCGCATGGCCAAATCTTGAGGAGAGAAAGAGAAACAACGATTTCGAGAGGTAATTACATACCACTCCTGACGCCTGATTTATTTTCACTTTCAACGATAATGAACGACGATGATGTTAATAGATAGTTTTTTTTTGCTTTAATTGGGATGTTAAATACCATTACTTTTTTTAATCTTCGCTGATAACGATATATTTAGTATTGGATAATATAGCTTCAAGCATTCCCTCATTACTGCCCCCTAATGATGACGATATCAATAATAATAATAATGATCGAACATGTTAAAGTCGATTAATTACTGTCGAAGCGAAGAATGTAACAGACGATTGAATTGAATGAAGAAAAAAAGAGTGTCACAGAAGTGTAAAGTGGAACATAGTGAAAGGGGGCTCGTGCCCGCATGAATAAAAGAATATGAAAATTACGAGAGAATAATAATTTCGAGTCTCTTGGAGCGCGAGATGGCGAACATTCGAGAACTGAGTATAAATCGAGATTTTTTAAATGCAAGTCGCACTCGAACGTGTGCAGATATGTCGATTTTATAAGCATAGAAATGAGGGAATATGTGAGGGTGATCGATGCAATGGCAGCATCAAATATTTATATCTATCTATATATATATATATATATACATAACAGTATCCCGCGTAGGAATGCGCTCACGACTATCACCGTTGCGTATATAAATGTACGTTAGCGAATATATAGTTCACGAGAAACGACGTCGAAACGACGAGAGAGTTGAAAATTTATTCCGGCACGATGCCGGGAACAACAAATTACCGAGTAGCGAGAGAGTATAGTCGATCTCTCCTAATACGAGAGATGCCCGCCGGGAATGCCAGAAGTCCACGCATCGATGTGTGCACCAGCTGTATAGAATACTTACAAATATATGTATATATATATTTAATAGGTGTACCAAAGTAACTTTTACTATACGAGTAAAATGTGTAGTATTGACTAAGCCCGATCGATTAGCAAAATCGATTACTCCACTATCGTTTCATTGCGAAGACATAAATCGTCTTCCTATTTCAAAGAAATTCGCGGTTCATCGGAATTAATTGTGCATCAATGAAAGCAATTTATTATCATTTGAATATTTCCTAACTATTAACAAATGAAATAGGATTGTTTTTTGTTTGTTTATTCACGTGAAAAATATCCCGTTTTTTTAGTTGCAATTGATATGAAAATTCTTAAAGATTTGTTGCTTCGTAGCTTCGGTATGAATATTTAATTTGTTCATAATTAGTTGTAAGCGAATACACATCAGGATAGTATTGAAAGAGCGTCAAAACAAACAGAGTTGGTTGGCGTGCTGCGGATTAACGTGTCTCAGGAAAGTAAAACGCTTGCAGGACGAGTATTGAGCTGGCCTATCATGAGGGTGGTGAATGCGTGATATGGAACCACAAAATGGAGGAAGTAGAGACGAAAAAGGGCGAGAGAGAGGAAAAGATCCGAAAGAAGAGCACGCATAGGTACATACAAGTATACGTGATGTAATATCGACGTATGCTACCCTTCCTCTCGTCCCGTCACGGAGGGTTCAAGAAGGCACAAGCGCATGCGCTTATTTTTTATACATTCAGCTCCTTGTCGAAGCTATCTAAAATAACGACACTGGACGAGTAACAAAGGGTTATCATCACCCTTGGAGCTAAAAACGATGTTCTGTTAGAAATATTCTTTTGCAGAATAACATATTTGCCATTTTTATTTAAAAATTTATACTTTTTTCCTACTCTATGTAAAAAATATGTAGCCTAATCCCAAAGTCACAGAGCTGTGCATGATCGAATACATTGCGAAATCCTAAAGAGGAAAGTCTGTGCCTTAAAAATTCTCTACTTTTCCTTACTTTATGTAAAAATACGTAGCCTAATTCCAAAGTCAGAAAGTTGTGCATCGTCGAATACATTGCAAAATTTTAAAGAGAAAAGTAGCCTCGTAAGCTGCGATACAACTGCTGTACCAATTAGAGATAGCCAATCCGGCGTAGTAATAAGGAGAAGTAGAAGTGACGAGTGTAGAACGATAATGCTCGAACCTATTCGCTATTTCTAAAAAAGTGGAGCACGCTCTTCTTATACAGAGCACCCCATTGGTTGTCCTTAAAAAATGATTAAGTTATTAACGATAAATCGGAGAAAAAAATTGAAAAGGACTTTTTTCTTCAAAATGTTGCGTTTTTTTTTTCTCAATGCTTCGGGATGAGCTTTAGGACACCCTCTATACATTGCGTACTACAATCTGTGCAAGGTCTCGAAAAGCTCATGAGGCTCGAGGGTGAACGACGTGTCGCTGGCTCTTCTAATTTATGTAGGAACCTAGAAAATCCAAGAGAAAGAGAGAGAGAGAGAGAGAGAGAGAGAGAGAAGGGCCAACATGTGACGGTGAGTGTAAAATGAAAAAAATATATAGTAACCGCATAGTCCACACCGAGACTCGAAGAGCACTCCCCGTTATAATTTATACTCTAAACGCCTTCTATCCTCGCTAAGAGTAGCCTCTCTGCTTTTTATAGTATTCTATATATCTAAGCAGGCTGATTCTCGTATCTTCTCTAACTCGAGAAAGGCTCTCTCGATCTGTCACGTGGCGCAGTGCAGACACAACAAACGTCCACCGAGGGAGAAAAAAGAGTTATGGATCTGATATGTTTCATGATAAAAATTAATCGTGAATAATTAGAGGATTCAGTAATTATTAACATTTTTTTATAATTTACATGATTCCTGATTAGTGAAAATAAGATTAATTCAATGAGTCCGTTTAACGAGATTTTTTTTAAGCATAAAAGTTCCAAATTCAATTATTTTCCATTATGTGTATCTGTATGAAAACATCTTCGAAGTAAAATATTAATGGATTCAAAATGACTGGGTCGTGAATCATTTACTGAGTTTTGAGCTTAAACATCGAGGATTAGGGCTACATTATACCTGTACTGCGAAAAAAACAATGGGCAAAAGAGAGCGATTGGTAAACTCATCAAATTTTTGTTATTTTCCGACGATAGAACGAACGAAACGATACAACAAGCATTAAAAAGAGAGAGGGAATAAAAAATGGTATGCTTATGCCTGAAGCGAGAAGACACTGAAAGTAGAATATCCCTGCACATTTCTACTGCTCTCGAGAGGGGAGGAGGGAAGAGAGAGAGAGAGTGAAAGATCCCGCCGGTACGATAACCCGAGGACACATCGCCACCTCGCAAGAGATGCGACGATCGTAAAACTTGGTCAGGTAAAACGTTCGCGCGCGTGAGTGCGGTACGTTTGAGGAAAAGAAGAAGGATAAAAGGACACGAAAAGGAAGAAACGGGACAGGACGAAGACTGAGGTAAGGGAAAAGGGGGCTTGTCTCGTGAGTTTTGTCCTCCGCCAACTTCCTCGGCTTCTCCTTCGGATAGAAGACACTTCAACGGGAGCTGGTTATATCGTGACTTATAGGCATTATAGTTTAAGACATTTTTACGATCTAGCTTCACACACTGTATTCATCCATACTCTCTTCATTCGATCTTCATCCCTCTTTATCTTTCCCTTGTAAAATCTTGCTCTCCCGACTATGTATTCGAAATCTTCGGAAAAATTTGAAGACTGACTAAAAATTGATTCCCGAGACATAGAGAAATGTTTGAAAATTTAGTTTTTAGTTTCCTCATTCTTATTCTTTTTTTTCCTAATTCCTAATTCTTTTTTTTTTAAGTCGACCAAAATCTTGATATGTTATTCTATAAGATACGAAATCTGATTCACGAATCTCAACGATCTATTATTTATCGTGTACGAAATGTGAAGTATATCGAAAGATGGAAATAAAAGGGAAATTTTTATTTTCTGAAGACTTAGGATTAAATAATGGTTTGACAGACGTTTTGACCTCCAAATAACATTATAATTGGACTTCTAATATTTGACAATACTGGACAGTGATTTTTTAAGTGTTCTGGAAGCTACTATCGTATAAATGGAAGTGTCCTGGAAACTATTATGGAATTCTCATTTATTAGAGACTATCGAAAAAAAAGCGAGGGTGCACAGGTAAACGTAACTCGCATACATATATATATATATACGTATATTATATACTCCGGGGTGGTCTCAAGCGAAACAGCGGTTCATTAATCGGGAAAGATACCGCGTTAGCTGAGACCGCGGGATACCCGCGGTGAAAAAATGCGCTTTACGAGCCTGACGAGTTTCTCGCAGCAGAAAACCAACGGAGAGAATGAGGAAAAAAATGAAATAAACGATGGAAAAAAGGAACATAAACGAGGGACAAATCTCGACGATGAGTCGCAGCGGTGGTTCATGAATGTTTCTTTTTTTTTCATTTATTTATGTGAAACATGAATTTTCTGAATTTACATTGTCGACGACGTTTTTCTGTAGGGTTTGTAATTAATTTTCACTCGATTTACAGTTTAAAAGAAAATGAATGAAACTACTCACACAAATGAAGGTATTTCGTTCGACTGAAATACGCTATATTGTATTTAAAGTATGTTTTTTAAATCGTATTTAATGGATTTCATGAAATCTCAATTTGAGATAACATATCATATAAAAATAAATAAAATATTTTTCATGAAGATACAATAATTCTTGGCCCAAAAAAGTATAAATACATTTTTTTTGTTCACCATATTTTTATCTGGTTGCGTATGTAATTTAGGAGGGAGAGTCTCTGGGAGAAAATCTCTCGTGTTTGTTGTAAATAGCAGCGAGACCGGAAGCGCAAGGTGCGAGACTTCGTAACGGCAAGTGTTACGTTTTTATCCAGGTTTTCCACGTTTTCAGCTTTTCTAGCAACTCCGGGATGTTTGAGCTCCAAGAGAGAAACCTGCCTCGATCCATTTACCAAGCCAAATGAACAAAATGGGCACGTGTATACGCACACCTCACACTTTGACGCTGCATTGCAAAATGAGAATGGCGAATCTTGGAAGCGTCGATTAGAAGAACAAATTTAACGCGTTCCACGAACATCGCCAGGAGAAAAAAGGAAAGAATAAATCGTCACGTAATTTCTCCAGTGTTAAGCACACTCGAATTTACTACGCTGTGCAATTGCTCGACGACACATTTTACATAATTATTTTTTTAATCAATCCTTCCAACATTTGTACAACATTGCTTGAGCCATAATTCTTCAAAAATTATTCTGCAGTAAGCTTAGGAGGAGGGCGGGAAATTTGACACCAGCGAAAAAATTTTTTGTTGTATTGATTCGTGTAAGGAACCGTTTGAAATGGCTTTTTTTTAAGAATCTTCAAATTTATTTTCAGAAATTAATAATAATCTTTCAAATTGTCAGTACAGTTTGAATTTTACGTCATTCCACTGAAATATTTTCGCTGTATCTCGGTACTTGACCGTATTTTTTCTTCGCATTTAAACAAATGTACCAGATTAAAATTTCATCAACGAATTACCTAGTAGCACGAAACTGTAGCAGGGCAAGTTTTAATGTAATATATGTGTAGTCGTTATTACAAAATGCTATTAATTTAAATTGATTATCTCAACGCTCAGGCTGGATAAAAAAAATCATTCCAATTGACAAATTGAAGTGTACGTAGAAGCAAAAAAAATATATATATCGAGGAATTAGATAATTCGTGTTTTGGAGTAATCGATCCGGTATACTTTCCCAATTGTGCAAAAAAATACGATCGAAAGAGAAACAGAGAGTCATTCCCGTAGAGATACAGTGAAAACTCGCTGGATGCACATACTCCGAAGCAAGTTACAGGATCGAGAGTACTCGGACATTCGTGCATGGATCAGTAAAGACCGGTGTAACGTTGTATATATAAACGTAAACAATAAACAAAATGGCTTAAATAACGCGATTGAACGATATAGAAGCGATGCTGGAGTCGCCCTTGTATTCGCTAAGTACTCGATATTGGAAAGAAGCGGATTCTCGGCGAGCGGTATACCAGAGTGCTAATCAAAGGATATATCTGCTTGTTTTGGAAGCTCTTTAACTGACTACTGTTTCTGTATTAGTTCGATAGTCAACAGCTTAATGAAAAGAGACAGAAACAATGCCAACGAGGGGCACTAAACGAGATGGAAGAAAAGATGGTGTGGCATCGTGTACACCTGTCTGTTCTTTCTCTCTCTCGCTCTCTTCTTCTCTCTTTCTGTCAGAATACAAACTCATGGTGTTTCTACATCACACGATGTCGCACGTAATATTTTATTTTTCTTCCAGCCTCCGTATACTCTCTCGCAATACGCACTACGGTTACAAACTTGTTCGTTTGCTCTCTGATGTAAGCTGAAATAAATCTAATTGGAGTAAAACGTGCATTTGCTGCTTGTCGTGTACTTACATGTATATATAATCGACTGTTTAACATCCATTAAAATGTGATCACTTTGTAGTCTTTTTTAGTCGACTTTTCCGATGGAAACCTATTAGGTAAGTATCTTTTCAATTTAGAAGATGTTATATTGCATCAAAATTGTGGTTAACCACAATTTTGTTGCAATTTTTTATTTTCGTCGTTGCAAAGTTCTTGGCCGAATATTAAAATTCGGTCAACGAATTTTTGCCCGAAATCAATTAGTTATTTTTTTGTAATTCCATCTATTTTGATTTCAATTTTGATAATTGTGATTAACCACAATATTGATGCAATTTTTTTTTTGTTATTGCAAAGTTGTTGGCCGAATATTAAAATTCGGTCAACCAATTTTTGTCCGAAATCAATTAGTTATTTCTTTATAATTTCATCTATTTTGATATCAATTTTGATAATTGTTTTGTAATAACCTACAACGTTTATTTTGAGCATGAAATATGAAATATAAATATTCTTAATCTTATTAAAATTAACAAGAGAAAAGAAATGCTTAAAATAAAACCAATTCACGACAAAAGAAATAATTCTGATTATACTGAAAATAAGTTTCAATATTGCATTTGTCAGTAAAAATTAATGATTTTTATAATAAATTGATAAATATATCACGGGTTCAAATTTGCCGCAAATCAATTTCTCTACTGTCATCATTAAATTCGCGTGCATCTTGAAGTAAACATCGTTATTCAAATGAACCACATTTTAGAAAATGTAAAAAAAAATGATAATGAGATATGCATCGAAGAAGAGAATCGTATCTTTCCGATCGTGGGGTTCACGAACCAGAGATGAGAGGAGGATACGAAAACGCATTTTATGACTTTATTGCATCCCCGATCTCTCCCGAGTATCTTTGGTGAGACTCAAGTGACGACTGCAAACGTGTGCGTGTATGCATTCATATATATATTTATATATATATTGCCTTTTGTGTTCTAGTGAATGTATCGGCAGGGGCTTTGGCTCTGTATTCTTTCGTCCGACGGCAAAATTAAAGTAGCCGAAGAAAAAGCTCACGACTTGGAGCAGAGAAATTTTTTTTGGCATTTTTATACTTATTTATTTAAGCCTACGGCGCTTTTGTTGTTTTTTTCTTCTATACGCGCAAATTCCAGTGTTGCTTTACCACGTTTTCGCCGTTTTGGATGCTGATGCTTCAACCACGTTATAGAGGGTTTTATTTTTTAGACAGCGTTGACAGAGCTCTCCTGCTCTATCTTCTTTCTCCCTGCCTCCCTCCGTTTCTTTCTTCAGTCTTTCGACTTTCTGCTCCATGGAAGTGACGCGTGATGAGATGTTCAGCTTCTCGTGCTTTTCTGTCTTTCCTCGCGTCCGCATTTTAACGTCGAGACTTTTCTTTCACTCTTGGGTCCTTCTCTTCTTTTTCTTACATATATCCTTTTTTTTCACGCGAGTTTTTTCTTTCCCTCCCTCGAGTTTCGTGACTCCTCCTCGAGGAGCGCACGCATATAAAAGTTTCCGAAGTAAGAGCGACGAGATTTCTGTCGACACCGATCGGCAAGACGAGACATTCGTCACGTGTCACGAGTCGCGTCGCGAGATCGAAAAAAATTGAAGCCTCTCACCACTGTTGGCTCGCGCGTTAATCGAGAACTATCTTGCTCCCTCTTTCTCTACTCTTTTTTGTCTCTTTCTCTCCTTCTGCTGTATTCTTATGGCTTTTTCTGACACGCACATGGATACGAGACTTCAAAACTACAATCTCCACAGTTTTTACTCAACTGACGCTACGATCTATACGTACGAAGAATGAAGACTGCTTAGTTCATCCCCTACTCATTGAATCATCTATTAAAAAGATCAATTAATTCGGCTGTTAATATCCTAAACGTAAAGAACAACGTAAATTTTAAGCAACTTCTCACTATATTTTGTACACCTTCTACCCACTAAGAAAAGGAGAAAGATTGATCGATCAGTGATCGAAGGTGTATCTTTGATCGCTGTTTATTCCTCTATCTTCTGGTATCTCGTATTCATATTATACGAAGGAATTCGCGACGATTTAATGATTTTTCAGTCCACGGTAAAAGGGAGGGGAGAAAGGATGTTCTATCTCACTGTGGGTACCAAACACGTACATATATATGTACATATGGGAAAAGAAAGATCGTGAAAGTTCACGGACGCTCGGGGGATATGGCGGTGTCCTCAGGAACGAAACGCGCGAGCGGCAGCACCAACAACAGCAGCAACACACGAGCCAACTGGAGGATTGCCGCGCGACACGAGTTTACTTTTATTTAAACGTTCCTTCCTTTTATTTAGGGCCTGACCCAACGCGCCGGGCCTCGGACATCTCTCGCTTTGGCTCTCGCTCTGCAAGCCGCTCGACCATCCTGATCCTGTTACAAGAAAAACAGAGAGAGAGAGAGATAGAGAGAGAGAGAAAGCGAGAGCCTGACCGGTGTCTCCCGGGGTTCCCCGTTCTACCAGCAACTCTACCGGAGCCCGGGGAATTAATAGCCAAGCGTATTCCGCGGCCCGTGTGCGCCCGCGGTCTCGCCTCAAGGAACATAAGATTATATCGATCGTTTCATACCAGAAGGGCGTAAAAATCATTCGAAAAACGGATAATACATGTCCCTCTCGCAATACCGATTTCATACGATCTATTTATACGCATAAAAAGTGTGCTATACTTGTATTAAGTAGGATCGAGAGAACTCTCGCGAATTCTCAGGGTCGTATATTCTCCACGATGCCCAGGTAAAACCACCACTCTCATTGGTCATTTAAAGAAAATATAGCCAGCGGTTTTAATGTTACTAATTTAATGAAAAATTATCATGTAGAGAGCAAAAAATCGTCGAAGTCGTAGTTTCAATCAATCGGTTGTGCTTTGATTATGAAAAAACAAATAATTTCTCATTAATGTTCGAATAATATATGAATGAGCTATTAATTAATAGAATCGAATATTCATTTAGGAGAGACTTGCAAATTCATATAAATGAAAGTATATTATTTTTATGCCACCACTTTTTTTTAGTTATTGGAAAAGTAACAAAATTAAACAATTCGAAATGATGTTTATCGTGTGCAGACACATGAATATCGTTCAAAGTATTAATTGATTCAATTATACGATCATAAATGGAAATCACAAATGAATATAGACTAATTTTTTTATTAAACTCTTGCTCTCCTTTTATCAAACGCATTACTCTCCTAAATTGCTTAATTATTTACCGTTGTTAACGGGATTATGTAACTAGATTTTCCCTAACTTTGGAATCGCACGGTCAATAGATGTATCACTAATGCCAGAAAGTTCACGTGTGTCTGTGTTGGGGCGAGGGGTGGACGGGAACATGAGCATGCGACTCGAGAACGTTAAAAAGTCGCGCGCGGATTCTGGCGAGGAAGAGAACGAGAAAAAGCGAAAGATAAAGTGAGAAAGAGAGAGTGAGAGAGAGAAGAAGATAGAGAGCAAGGTGGACACGATCAACCCGTTTTCTCACGGCAAGATGAGAATGTTTCTCTTTGCGCCTGGACCTCGAAGTGACCGCGGGAAAGAGAGAGAAAGAGAGAGAGAGAGAGAGAGAGAGAGAGAGAGAGAGAGAGAGAAACACGAGAAAAATAAGCGACGATCTGGGCGAACGAAAGTTTTCTGTATTCGTGCTTTATTGCTCCTGCTCGTCTTCTTGGGTCTCTGTCACCCCTTGTATAAATGCACATGGTCTACCTATATAACGAAAGATTCGAAAACCATGCCCGGTCGGAGGCTTTTCAGTTTCAAGATACTATGTAAATACGTACTGAACGAAATTAATTAAAGAAACTGTTATTAATTAGCCGCAACTCAAGGCGATTAATTCCTGACACTCGTTTAACAGAAAGATTTTCGTTTTTGCATACGTAGATCTCATACAGATGACGCTCAGAAACGAATAATTTGATCTTTTTCCTTTTCATTTATTCATACAATTCTGATTATTCTTTTATATACAGGCCGTTCCAAAATTCATTTCAGAACTATGTCCTAAATGATCTACGGTTGCACAATTCTGAACAGAAAATTTCTTACTTATTTTGCCTCCCGACGCACGGTTACCGAGGTTATAATTATTGTTGCAGGTTACCAATCCGGCACACTCATAAAAATAAGTGGAAATCGCTATCGCTAATCGATTAATATTTTAAGAACGCTGCACTAGAGGAAAACAATGATAAAAAATGTTTTTCCTCAGAATTCTGTGCTCTACATGAAGTGTCATTCTTATGCATGACGTTTGGGACACTGTATGATTAAAAATGTTTTTGTGTAATCAAAGATGAGACCCCATTTAGTGAATTTATATAACGCCATTATTTACGGTGATAGATGAAAGGGCAGCTCTAAAACTATGAACGAACGATGAACAAAATGTTTCTACATGATATCGATCATATTGTACAAACGAAGGAGATTTACCACGAACACGTAATAACAATTTAAACGCTGAAGCAGGTTCTGTATTACGATTACTACTCACGGTGTGTAGTAAATTATTATCACCTCTGAAGAATGTTGATTCACGTAAAGAAGTGATATAGTGCCCAGCACCGAGGAACGGTCGATGATTCGCGTGCGCGAGTTTTATTGCAACATTAGAGATACACGAAACGAGCGAAATTGCGATTCTGTACTAGATAAGAAAGTCGGTTGTTTCTTTACTTTCCAAAAGGATTAGATTTTTTCCTTCAACTTTCCCCCTAAGGTTACTTAAACAAGAATAAATCTTTAAAAAACGATTTTGCAAATTGCGAATTCTTGACAAAAAAGCTTATTGAAAGTAGAAAACTGTCTTTCTCACATTAGAGAGTCCTCTGCCTCTTTGTACCATATTTCGACGAGGTGTTTAAGCTCCAAAGCGGCGTTTAGGATATTCGTATGTATTCATTTACCATACGGATATTTCCGAGAGCTCGATCGGGTGGCTTGAGATGTGAGACGTGTCAGAGAGCTAATGGTGCACTACTTGACACGAACGAGCTAGGCGTCGTAAGACACCAGAACGAAGGGACAAAACGATAAGCAAAAAAAAGAAAGAAGAAGGTAAAGCGAAAAAAATGGAAGGCGAGGAGAAGTGAGCGTGGACATCGGTGTAAAATGGCAAAGGAAGATCCTCTCGACACCCTGCAGAGAGAGAAAGAGACAGAGAAGAGAGAGAGAGAGAGAGAGAGAGAGAGAGAGAGAGAGAGAAAGCGAGGATTTTTCGCAGCACGGATGCTGTTTGCCACTTGAGGGTATATTATATGTAGTTACCAGCAAGGCGAACAGTATAACAAGAAACAGCGGCACGCCTGACCTCGCACCAGACGTATTAAAATGACGCACATGCCCCAAGAAAAGCCAAGAGTAAAGAGACGATGAAAAAATAAAAGAAGATGAGCATATTCCTCTGGCTCGTTATATACGCTTAGCTATAATAGTCCTCGTACCGAGTCGAGTTGTGCCTTCTGCCCCCGCGAACAAGCCATATCCCCAACAGCCTCAAACTGAAAAAAACTATTTCAGGATCTTGGATACAACGAAAATACGTTCGAACATTGGAATTCACGAGCTTCGAGGGGCGTAAAAAGGGTTCGAGCCCTAAGAAAAGCCCAAAACACCAGCACGCAGCGCATACTCTTTTGCTCCCTCTCTTTTCTTTCTTTCAGTCTCCGGGACAATCTGTCCCGCTGTATTCACAACGTCGAAACAAACCAAGAGACCACAACTGTTCCACAATGCTCAAGTGTTTGTAAACACATTAGCCTGATAATCGAAGTTCCGATTTGAAAAAGATTAATGGTTATTTTAACGTGAATTATGGTGATTCGATATTCTTTTTTTCCTTTAGTCTTAGTTCTTTGTCGTACGAATGTATCGTAAATTAAGTCAGAGAACAGCGAATTTCAGACGTTGATCGTCTTGCCTCAATTCTCATCGACATTTTATTATATTTTTTGTGAATTTTTTTATTCGGTTTTCACTTCGATTTCGCTTAACTCAAGTAATCGGCCCATTAAAAAAATATTGCAATGTCAATCTTCCAATTTTCGGTATGTAACATGTATAATCTTTCATGAATTCACATTGAATATATTTCGTGTAAGACAAAACGTTGAGAGAAAACTAAAAAATGTTATACGTTAAAGTACCTTAAAAAAGTATATTTAATTAAAAAACAAAAATTTGAATCATTCACCCACCAAGAGTAGTTTCGTATTATTTGTTAATCCTACTAATAATAGGATTTTAAATTATCCCGAGGCCTGAAAAAGGATTAACGCCCCAATGTTTATTTTGATCTACTTCTTCATCTCGATTACGAGGGTGTGAAAGCCGGAGTTAATATACATTCGAGCGGGTTAAATGAATCGAGAGAGGCAAAGAAAAAAAATTACGACCCGTCGCTTCTGTTTGCTTAGGACATGGAACGAGGAGGTTGAGAAAGAAAGCGATAGGGCCAAAAAAGAATCCATGTATACCGGGCTTTCGGGCAGATACAATTATGAGGGGCGTCATAATCCGGTCGTATACCTGTCTCACAGGTGGATACCCCAAGAGGACTATCACCACGGGGATTCTCCTTTCATATGCTCGATTATATTCTCCGAAAGGTGTTAATCCTCTTAGTTACGCGAGGTTCTCAACTTTACAAGTTGCATAACATCGATAAGTATGTATTGCAACATGATTATGATAATTCATCATAATCTGAGTTGATAAGAAGCTGAGAATTCTTTCAAAGGATATTCACGAGTCGACAAATCATGGTCGCACTGTAAATCTATTAACTAACGACGTTCACATTGACTGCGATTGATCGATAAATTATACACGCTCGAACAACCGTGTTGAATTGTTCAAACAAAATATGTACATGTATACACCAATGGTTAAATCGTAAGAATTGAAACTGCATCGGAGAAGGCTGAGATTGGGCGTGTAAAACCGTTTTAAGAGACTTCGTGACATGCAACCGGAAGAGGATCGCTAACGAGGGTCGCCCACGCCCCGTTTTGCATTACCAGAGGGCTTTGTTCTTCGCATCTCGAACTCCAACGAACGGATTTCTTCTTTTTCTTTTGTATGCGTGTTTGCACATCTTCCAATCTCGTAGAATCAAGGACTTTAAGAGACAATCGAAGTCTACGATACATAAGGAACTTCAGCTAACTTTAACTTTACGGTTCTTTTACTAAAGCCTGGTCATTTGCCGTCGGATGGAAAACGTAATTACGACCTGTTCCTTTGATGAGTTATTTTACAAAATCTTGATCCAAGTTGTTTTTTAGCACGGTAAATCGTTAAGAAGTAAATCATCAATTGATAGACAAACATTATTTTATAAAGGGAACATTTTTTATAAACAAATAAGTCTATAAAATTTGTCATTTAGCTTTTATCCGATTCGTTAAACTAATTTATTTCGAAAGAAATCAAAGCTCTGTTTGTGTTAGGGAAACCGGTAGAATGTCCGAAAATGAAAGCGAGCGTTTGCGAATTTTTAATTATATAAATAATACATTAATAAATCATTTTCAGACGTCTTGCATTCCTTTCAATCTTTGAAAATATGAAATAGTTTGAGTATTTTAGTTGCACTTACCCTATCATATTGATGCGTTGCCGTTGCTGCCGAAAAGGGTTGAAAAGGCGCCGGCCTCGCGGGACTGTGATGGGCCGCGTGAGGATTCGCATGAGGATGTGTGTGCGCGGCGGCATGAGGATGCGTCGGATGAGGGGGCGGTGGTGGCCTCTGATAGAGGTAAGGATAATATTGATACATCACCTCGGAGCAGCTCATCACACCCCCCGGGCCCGGCACCCCAGAGCCGGCCTGGCGACTGGCGTACCCGAACGTTGCACCACCACCTCCGTAAACTCCACCGTCACTCTTTATCTCGTCCTGAAGATTCACACGCGCCGTTAATTCCGTTTTAAGTCTCGTTCGATCCACTATTCTTTTTTTTTCACGTACTAGGCGAATTATTTGAAATCAATGATAATTGGCCCTTGAGAATTTGAGGAAATTGATGTGTTGCTACGTTTTTAAAGTTCGGGAGGTCACCACACCTCAATGTTAGCAAACGATCATAGTTTTCAACTTTTATCGGATGTATATGAGTTCAATGGGGCAATAATGAGAAAATAATGACAAAGACCTCATGAAGTTGCAGGCAGTATAATCCCTTCTTCATATATCACTAATGTAACTATTCGTGTTGTTGGATCGGATTCAGCTTGCAATCAAGCGAGTCCCGGTCACTCGCCAATTGCCAAACAGTTTACCCGTCGGCAAAATGTACTCGTTTTAATACCCACGTGTCTACCTAATCACTCGGAGTCAGAATCACTGACAATCGTCCCACTAGCGTCACTTTAAACCGGTCCGAAATTTGTCAATTTCAAAAATACACGCACTTGTTATGATGGATAATTTCGATGAATTCCGGGGAGACTAATTATGATAACAACCTGCAAAGTCGGTTCACCTCGGAGGTTACACTAGAACTCTTTATTCAAATTTTTTGTTTATTCTTCTCAACGAATCTCTGGACGAAATATCACAAGCATTTCACTCACCGGTTATGAGAAGATTTTTGATAAAGATCACAATCACTCATATATCTTGCGCGAAGAAAACTGGTTGTTTCTTTTTCAAACTGCGTCAAACACAGTGTGTGTGTGTGCGTTTGAAATAAAGCATGTAAGTTATCAAAATTGTGGTGGTGATATAGAGAAAACTTGCGTTGACAGATACACGAGCAAGTCAGATGGGGCACAAATGCACGGACTTTAATTTGGCGGGCTCTTTTCTGCCTGACAAATGTTTGGTTATGTAGACACAAAGCGTAAACTACCCGGTGTTAATACACAGCAACGTCACATACACACACACGGTACGATACTCGTTTGTACGATAATTCCCACAGGGAGTGAGAGAGCTGGTATAGCGTCTCTGATGGGCAAACACGGACTGAACCACGAGCCCGGTGTCACCCTCTCCCACCGACCTGTGAGTGTATACGTATTTCTCTCTTTCTCTGCAGTCTCTTGATTCACCCTTGCTATCTTTTTCTAGCGTGTGGCCTTTAGAACCGTCGGGGGGATCGACTTTTTTTTCCTCTACTTCTTTCAATGCTGACTGGTTGGTTGCCGACCGCTGCCCCCAGCTGCGTCATCGAGGGTCGAGGGACATAACCAAGAGGCAGAAACGATAAAACGCGACGGAGAGTGAACACCCTGATGAGAGAGGAGGAACGAGAAACAAGGGAAGAGAGAGGCTCAAGTAGATAGAGAAACGGAGTGAGATGGAAGGATGAACGAAGAGGGAAAGAGGCATGCTTGCTCGAACCTCGGGGGGGCTAGGCGAAGGGAAACGCCTCCTGGCAGTGCCACTTCTGGCCAATCGCGTAAAGCTACGGGCACATCCAATGAACGATCTCCTCGCCATACTCCTGACGCCCTCGGTCTTTCTCTCTCCCGAAGCTATCATCCTCTGTGGGTATTGATCCCACAATGAACCCCCGGACCTCGACTACCCACTACCACTGACGGTGCCGAGGTCGCCACGACGGTACACCGGTATTAAGAAGTTCCTGTTCAGCTTCGAATCATCCACCTTCATTCATTCCCCCCTTCGCGTCCTTTCTCTCATCCTCATCGACCTTTCACGCGCCATCCTCTCCTTGACAGGCGTCGTCGGTGGCACCAATACCCTGCCTATTTTCCACTGTACTTGTTCTTCCGCTATTGCCGTCTCGCCAATTTTATCTTTTTCCTGCCTCATTCCCTTCACCGTTTCCTTCCTTTTCGACCTTCCAAATCCTCAACGATAAACCACGAACCTTTCGCATATAACAACTCTCTCCGTTGATATCATCTACGTGTACAATACTCTCGCACCCAGTCCACGTCGCTACACAACTACCGATAGAGTCAGGGTGGGTTAGCAGGAGGAAGAGACTACGAGGCAAGAAGCAAGGGAGTCTGTTGCTGAGGCACCAACAACCCCTGCACAACCCAGGCACATAATGAGTCTTAATTAACAGTTTCGTGATGTTTCAGTAACCTTCATTTTCCAGGACTACATTGCCGTCTCCACCATCCGATATTACGCTAGAACGAATTGCGCAATGAAGTCCATCCGATATTTTTTGGCTCAATTACAGTGAAGGAAAAATAATTTAAAAAATGGGCGAATTAAAAATAAGAACTTAGTGTCGAGAAAGGGAAAATCAACAAAATTGTTAGACAAAGTGGAGGAATGCTTCTGGAGTTTATTGTTTTCAGGTTCTGCTATTATTATACTGAAAGAAGGAAGTGCACATTATACAAAATGGATTTCAATCTTCGTAATTGGAGGCACTTCCATCATTCTTCGCTATTTATTTTTATAAACAACTGATTTGAAAGTGACATGTTCTAAAATAATCTGAACCATTATGTGTTTGAGTAAATAACTGGATCAAGCGCCAGGGTGGAAGATTGAGCGACGTCATACACGAAAATGAACACTTGACCATATCAAATTGTCTCGTAGCGCAAAGCAGTAGAATTTCAGTAGGCATTAGCCGGTGTATGATCCTGTGTGTAATCTTCGTAGCAGGTCCCGCGGAGTTGAAGCCTAAGAGAGTTACACAGAAGGGTAAGAATTGAATGGGAGATTTTGGGGTCGCCGTGCCGAATCCAATAAGCTCCGGACAAGCGTGACAGGGGGTGATACTCGGGTGCGTTTTTTTCTATCGTCTTCTTGAGTACGAACATCGACCATTCACGTTCCGTTAACCCCGTTGTGCAATGGGCTGCTACCCTCTTTGTCACACCCTGCTATGGTTTATTCCTCGACACACACACAGAAGCTGCGAATGCTCGGGTATCAGAGAAATCGAACGCGAATGGTGATGCTGCCGAGTAACGTCGCTCACCCTTGAACCCTCGACCCAATGGTTCAGCCGCGAACTACAGACAAACTCGCACGTGGCTCCACTCGACAATACCCCAATTTTTTCCCCGCGTATCCATCATCGACTCTGGAGCAACCCCGCTGATGCTAATAGCCGGAGCATTAAATTTGTCAGTGATATTATACCACTGGGGTGACACGCGCTTCTGATCGCCAATGAATGGAAAAGATGAACGAAATATGCTTGATGCCTTTGCTTGTATGTTTCTCCGGGTTTGCCGTGTCAAATTATCGAATAGGTCGAACGAAATCATTGTTTCGCACATGTACGCAAACTTTTCGAAGGGATTTTGATCGTCATGCGTGTATGTATAGAGAAAAAGCTTATTGCTAGGTTTACGAGTGTATCTGTGCAAAGGGGCTGCCAAGTGCCGGGAATCAGGGCATTTTTCGATCGCTGATTCTTTTTCACCCGGAGTATTTAGATCTTTTGTTGGGGAATCTGAAGTCTGGTGAGTTTTGAGTGCTTTAAGGTCCTTTTAAACTCTTTTGACGCTTTGCATGAGAATTTGAATAATTTTCGAAGCAAATAATAGGTGAATCAAGTAGTAAAGGACATGAGAAATTCCACGCAGTGGAGAAGGCGAGAAAATAAACATTGTTCTGCTTTAAATGTATCGAAAACGATATTCCAGAGTTTTTTTTCTGCCCCAACGAACTTTCGAGGGTTATTTCTTTGGTTCGAACGAGAAATCCGCAGCGTCCTGGGATAATATCTCGAGAGACCTCCGATTTACGGGGGCAAATTGCTATCGAGAATTCGTCGGTTTTCTGAGCATCGGTATAGCGTTCGAGAGTATCTTCTCAGCCTCTCAAGGGTATGGGCTCGTAGAAAGTGAAGAGCTTTGCCGTTTCTCCGGTTCGAGCTATTTGGGCAAAGGAATAAGAAGGAAGAGAGGAGTTTCTCGGTCGGGTGGCAAGATCAGACCGCGAAAGAGGCCGAGTCGAGGGAATCACGTTTTTTGACAGTTCGGCATCACTGCAGTTCAAGAGGGTCTCACGAGAGTCCCACGAAATGAAAACGAGGCAACCACCGAGAACGAGCGAAATCAGGTAGAACCAAAACGCGCACACATGCGACATCCTCGGGAATGTTGAAATAGCAAATTAGGAGATTCCACAAGATCTTTCATCCATCCACCTTTCTCTTTCTCGCACTCATCCGCAATGCCCAATTTATCTCAACCTTTATTCTCCTCACTTCTCGTCTACTTATCCGATCGTTGTTTCTTCACCGATTCTACTTCTCCAATTTGGACTTTCATGAACGGTGCTTTGACAATTTTTTTATCGAACAAATGGTGAAAATGTGAATCAACATTTCTTACAATGTATCGCTCGGATAGTTACTTATCGGGAAGTCCAAGTCGCAATTCTCTCGCTTAAGAGGATGGATCAGTCACCTAATCTCACCTCGAATTTGCGGAGGTGGATTATTTCGACACGGTTTGACCGATCACAAAAAGGCTCTGTCAGCCCACGCAGGACGATGGCAAAAATGGGCTGACAGAGCCTTTTTGTGATCGGTCAAACCGTGTCGAAATAACCCGCTTTCGAAATTTGCAACAATCTCTCTCGCACTCACGGTGATGAGATACGGACTGATCCATGTCCTTAAGGGGCCAAATCTACTTCACAATTTCTAAAAATGGTATTTTTGAATCTCTTACAGTGCCTTTTTATCTTAACCCTTTGAACTACCCATTTTTCCTTACGTACGATTTACTTGAAAGTTTGCATAAAAAACATAAGTTTTTGGGGTCGCTGATTACAAATCTAAATTGATAATTCAAAAATAAGCGAAAGTTTTCAGTCCATACTATTGTTCATTTGGATCTAGTACGAAAACGAACGTATCTTTATTTTTTTTTGACAAAAATCACAGACCGGAAAATTTTGAAAAAATTCTGAACAATTCTTTGGAGTGTATAGAGGTTGTGAAAAAAATGCCATCGCGATATTCATAGTAGATTAGTAAAAATTCATTTTTTCATAAATAAGTACGAGTTTTGACTATTTGTTTATAGCATTTTTGCAATTAACAAATAATGAATATACACATTTTTTGCACATTCATGAATGTCCCACAGACAATGTACAAACGAAAAATCCGGCATTTGTTGCAGCAAAAGTAGTTAAATAATCAAAAAGCTACGAAAAAAAGTAGGACAATGTAAGTCTCACCATGGCTCAAAGGGTTGAGGAATTTGTTTCAGTGTCGCGTAGTCAATGGGCCGTAAATTGAATCGTAATTTGGATTAATTGTTATATGCCTTCCAAGCCTTGTAAAATATATTTCTTCTGTAAATAACTGGTAGACTGACAACAATTCAAGGTAATTAAATCATGAATGATAAATTACACATTTTCAATCACCGTATTGACTTAAAAGGATGGATCAATCACCTAACCTCACCTCGAATTTTCGAAGATGAAATTCTTCGATACGGTTTGACCGATTACAAAAACGCTCTGTCAGCCCGCGCAGGACGATGGCAAAAATGGGCTGACAGGGCCTTTTTGTAATCGGTCAAACCGTGTCGAAGAATTTCGCTTTCGAAATTTGCAGCTATCTCTCTCGCACTCACGGTGGCGAGATACCGACTGACCCTTAAGTCTCGTCGATTCGAGAACTGTCAATTTCTGTAGATCTGACGAAATGACTTAATATATGATTGTTGCTAACCAATACTGTTCTGACACAAACATGCAACTTTGCCAGGTTTTCATAGAAATTTGAGACCACGAATCATGCAAACTATTACATGAGGTAACATTTTCTATACTTTTTTTTTGCTACAGAAAAGTAACTAGGTGTTTTCAATAGATTTTTTCACGTTGAACACGAATCCAGCCGCTAAAAGTGGCTATCATGCAAGGTTTTTCAATAAATTACGGTCAAAATGTCGAAAAAACGTGTTTTTGGTCACATCTGAGAGCTTGTAACGCATGATCGCGATGTGCTAGAAACTTTTAACAAGTTCCAAAATAGAGCTTAAATCCTGTACTTTTAACTGCAATAGTTATAGATTTTTTTCCACAGATCGTTAATAGTATTTGTTTGTAATTTCCCGCGAGCATGAACATGCACCGTCTATATGGGCTCGAGTGTATTACTACAAATCACAATGTATATTTATTGCATTAATCTACAAATAAACTAAACTTTTGCGATTAATATACGTATGCCATAAAACGCCTGAAGCTTTCTTTTTTCGAATCTATCACCAAAAATGTTCTGTCCGGTAGAATGTCAGTTAAATTATTTCGTCAATCAAGTGTAGATTTTTTTTCTTCTGAATAATTAATAATACATTTGGTGAAAGTAGGAGCTTCCCCGGTTCAAAATTTAATATTATCAAAATTTTTGATTATTTCGAAATATCTCAAAAAAGGTGAGAGACATGCAACAACGGAGAAAATTTTGGGGATATCCTAAAAATGATTGTTCTTAGACAGCCTAATCACATTTCTACCAGAAACTTCCAAAAAGTTGTACAGTCAAGTCTAAATGCATGTGCGCGCTCGCGCATAATTATAAATAAACACTATCAGTGTTCCAACGGTACGAGGGAAAAAAATATAACGATTACACTTAAGGTAGATCGGTGACGTGATCTTTGCAGTACCTATTATAGACCAAAGTTTGCAAATGCAAAATTGTCTTTGAAATTATAATTTTATTATTTTCGAAATATAAACAGCGGAGAATGGATATTTTTATATGATTTTATTGTTCAAAAAATGTTTACTAATTGAAATTTGACGAGCTTAGTGGATTGTAAAACGTGTCATGGCCGTTACTGTCATCTGCCGAAACTATCAGTTTTATTTATAACCTATATAGAGTATTTACACAAAGGAATTACGCAACGACAGAGATTTTGCCAGTTTACCTATTGCCATTAATTCTATCGATATTTATCAAATACGGTAAAAACATTCAAGAACAAGAAAGAAAAACACAGTCAAATTGACAAACTGTCACGTCTGAAGGCATGTTCTAGCAGACGCTGAATACAGAATTGCTGAGCGCTCTCGCGCTCTTTCTCGTGTCATTCCTGTGGAAATCGCAATCATTTTACAACGAATAATTTTTTATTTTTCAGTCGATTTTTAACGGTAACGTCCAAAAACCCAAGCACTTTTATATTCAGGAATATTCGCGGAATACAGTGATCAATTTTTTATTACGAAATCTTGGAAGTACCAAATGTAAAAATTCAATAAGTCTTGACGTGCATACGATTTTTCTATGCTCGTAGGGATAAATGTCTGGAAATAGTCGATTTTTACGAATTAATTACTACCAAACTAGATGGTAAATAGCGTTCAAGTTGCAAATATCAATTCATCTCGTATTTATGTGTAACTATAAAAATTGTCAGTCCTTCATCTTGGATGGCTTAAATTCACCGATCTACCTTAACCCGTCAGCAGGCGCGCTATGAGACTTTTTCTCACACTTATATTAAAACGATGATTATTCGAAAATTTCAAATGGCATAAACATTTGAAATTTTTTCTATCTTCACAAAATTTATTCTTCTGTATGATAGAAGAGTTGAAAAAATTTTTTGAATTTTTTTGATTTTTTTTTTATTTTTAGTGTCAATTATTGTTGTATTCATGATTTTTTTTTAAATAAAAATGTTTAATAGCCACAATCACTGTAGCGAAATTCTTTTCAAGTTCCTATTTATCAAATGAAGCACTTGAAGCTATACATGTGAAAAAATTTCTCATCGCACGCCCAATGTTTAAAGTATACGTAGCGCATCTGCTGATGGATTAAAAGTACAAGATTTAAGCTCTATCTTGGAATTTGTTAAATATTTCCAGCACATCGCGTTCATGTGCTACAAACTCCCAACTACGCTCAAAATCACGCTTTTTCGATATTTTGACCTCAATTTGCTGAAAAACCTTGCGTGATAGGCAATTTTAGCGGCACGATTCGTGTTCAGCGCAAAAAAATCTATCGAAAACACCTAGTTACTTTCCTTTGAGAAAATTGATGTTGACTCGTGTTATTGATTCTAATTTATTCTAATTTTAATTGAAATTTTGCAATGATTGATCCAGTAACGTGTTTTTTTTCATGTTATACTATCAATCATTAAGAGCTTACGTACACCTAGAGCGGTAAAAAAACTCGATTTTTCAAAAACATTATTTTTCGATGGTGTCACACTTTATATGTAATTTCTAAAAATTTCCTGGGAATCGATAACAATTGCAACTTTAAGAAAAAACTTTCATCTCCATTTGATAGATGCTTAAACACCAAAATTCTTTTTTTTAAAACAGTGTTTTTGAAAATGGTAACCATTCTATCTCGAAAACTAAACGACCGATTTGGATGAAATTTGGTACAGCGAACATTTACACAATTGTCTGGTCTCTGTCGAGCAATTTTTCTTTTAAACATCATAGACAAAGACGGTTTTTTTTATGAACTTTAAAAAAAAAATGTTGTTTTATTTTTGGGTTAAAGCGTACAGTCAGAATCGTGGTTATCCGCAAATAGCATTTTGCAAAAAACTGTTTTACAAAAACTACAACCACAGCTCATCTAATTTATTTTTTTCAATGAAATTTTCCGCTTTCATTCACAACAATATGTCTTAAATGTACAAAAAATTATTTCAATAGATACATTTTTTCAGTATGAAAAAAATTATTGAAATCGACCCTATTTTTAGCACCTCCAGACGTATGTAAATTCTTAATGATATCCCTTTTTATAAAACGGATTGTGACGTCTAAATTAGTTACTAATTGTTCCCGCTCTACCGCAATTCTGATTGATTCACGCAACGAGATCGTTGTAGAACCAAATTCACTTTACGAGGCTAACAGATCGGATCCTTGACATTCGGTTAAACAGTTTTATAAAAATGCCTGAAATATTATATTTCTTATTTCATTTTTTTATTCTACATCCATCCAACGATGGATTCATGAAATATGATCAAAGTAAAATTCGTCGACATATATCACAAAACACCGAGTTAAATTGAGAAATTTCATTATTTATTTCGCACTTATATTGTTCCTAAACGATTTTCGAATTATGACGTAAATGGTTCATTTAATGTGCATTTGAAATGTATAATTTTGACTACTAATGGATCTTTCGTAATGGCTTCAAAGCAAGTTTATTCGCTGGTGATAAATAATTGTTCTTTTTTCCTACATAATAAACGCCATTACTAATTTAGTTGATGCCTTAAAATATTGATAAAATAGACATTCCTTAAAAAAATAATAGCAATTGTTATAAACATATAAGCTTATTAGCTTATATGTTTATAACAATTGTTATTATTTTTTTTCCACGAAATAAAAATTAAATTTCGTTGAATCCACAAATTTTCGTCTGACGCCACAAATTCCTTCAACTACTAAATTGAATGAGGTAAAATTACATTAAACGCAACAAAACGGAAATGACAAAAGATTCCAATTTGATAAACTGTTCACCGGCTTCTCAATGATGCACGGTTATTCCAAGTGGTATGAATCAGAGGAAAGGGAATATTGGAACGCATGGAAATCATAAAAGATAATCTGGAATTATTCCTCTTTATTTGAAAATCTTTAAAGACCACGAACAGCGACGTTACTAATATAGCAGCGATCGATTTAATTAACAATTGTTTACAAGGAAATAGGGAAAATTCATACTGTGCTGTGTTGAAAGATCGATAAAACAGTTTTCCGTTCGTCCAGTCGATCAAGGCCCCTGGATAACTTGTCGACCAATTCTCTTCGTTGTAGCCAAGAAAAGATGGATTACAATAATTTCCATGAATAGAACATGTTAAATCTGTCTACTTGGCAGCTTCGACCTTCGCATCTTGTTTCTCAGCTTCTTTCCTTTCATCCTCACCCTCAAGATATTTGTCCCACTTGTCCAATCTGGCTTCGATTTCCGCATCGGTCTCAACGATTCTGCAACACAGTTCATCTTCAGATATCGAAAGTGTGACTTAAGAATTAAAAACAAAACGAAATTTGGACTTGGTCCTTCTGAATCCAAAAGAGGAAACTATTCTACCAATAAGGTCTATTTCTAAACAACAAATATTTGAAGGAAAAATGGAAGATCTATTAAAATATGAACAGAAAATACTTGATTATACATCCGAAATGTCCAGAGGAAAATATGGACGACAGTACGACAACTGTACTTCTTATTTTTCTGCTCTCTAACAATTCTACTTTTAACCCTAGAATCCCATAACGGGGTAATTAGTTACCTCACAAAAATGTCAAATTTTCTTCCCGAACCAATTTTTTAAAACCATTCCTTCCTTTTATAAAGTTTTCGCCATTAAATATTTACAAAAGCGACTTTATCACACACCGTTCTCTTCGTTATCAAAAAACGAAGAGAATGATATACAATTAAACCTTATTATCGCATACGAGGAACATTTTATGCTAAAGAGAAGCTTGGGGTAATTATTTACCCCAGTATGAGGTTTACGTTGGAAAAAATAAATTGTGGGGTTCTAATCTCTACTCTAAAATAATTTTCTTATCATAACATTTCTAGTCTTCAACATGTGTAGTCTGATATTTGACCTTGCGGCTGCCGACCAGTGCGAATTTAAACCGTCAATTTTGCATTTTTTCTGGATTTTGTACAAAACACAATTTTTGATTAACTCTTTAAGGAGGTTATAGCGTTTCTCATGTAAAAATTATTTTCCAACTTTACACAATAAAATTTTGTAAATAGAAAGCTTAATATGGTATTAAACTTCTGGCGGAATATGCCGATGACTCATCGTCTCAAAATTGAGATATTTATTGCTGAATTTCGCAATTTTTTGAAAGCTTCCATAAGAGCTCATGTTAAACTTGTCATTTTCAACAATGAATATCTCGATTACTAGACGGTGAAACCTCTCCAAATTTTTCACACATAATTAAATGCTGTTCAAGAAGATTCACGCCAAATTTCAATACATTAACTTGGAATAATCAAATATAATGTATTTTTCGTATGATGTCATATAAATATCGATACAACTTCCTTAAAGTAGATTATATTTTTTTAACAAAAGTTTATGGCTTTCGGATGGATGCCGTGTAGAGTTTCAGGGTATTGCCGACATTTCGTAGACGTTAGTTTGCATCATCAGGGCTGAGAGCTCCGATATCGGAGCTCCCATGTGTGAATGTGATGCACGTAGGAGAAATCTTGGATCCACGATTTTTACCGACTGAGCGCGTTTCTCCAAATTTTAAAGCAATGTCTCATACAAATCAAGCGTTGTTCGAAATTTCGAAATATAATTTTTCACATGAAAGAAACTTTTACCCCGCGCAAAAGCAATAGATCAAGTTCTTTTTGACCATGATCGGTTGTGCCGTTTCGACAAAACAAAATTACGAAAATTTGCAGCCTATTGTTTCGAACTCATGACCACTCGGTCAGTATAAAATGTTACTTTTAGCTTTTCCAAGGGTACGTTATGCAATTCCGTTCACAAAGTTTGAGCAATAGTGACTAGCAATCGGTACGTTATCGACTGAACACAGTTTAGGATCTTGTTCAAGTTTGATCCTTACAATAACCAGCAATCGGTGAATTATCGATGATACAAAATTGAAGTAATCTTCCGAACCGGGTATAAATTCTGGTATTTTTAAAGGTAAAACAGATAACCAACGATTTTCCTATCCGGTAATTGCTTACTTGTATTTGGTCTTGCCATCCCATATTTCAGCAGAAAGCTTTCTCTGCGCGAACCAACGTCCGTTTAACAACTGTATGCAGGCCTGAGCCTCGGCCGGGTCACTAAAAGTTACCTGTGCAACTCCCTCGGGATGTCTCTGTAAAAAATAGAAACTTATTTAATATGTTCGTTCATCATCAGAGCATTTTTTTGTTTTTTAATAAATGAGAAAATGAAATGAAAGAGGCCTGGAATAAAATCGATCCTCTTTGTAACTTTGTATTTTTTTCGTCTTTTACAAACATGCGACAGCCGGTACAAATATTATGAAAATCGATTAAATTTGCGTTAAAAAACGCGTCGTAATTTTTTTTCGATGCTGGAAAACCATAAACTTTTTTTGTTTTTCTTACATTACAAAATATTTTATCATTGGATTTTATCGGTTTTAGTTCCAATGCCTCTTTTGAATTTGAAATATTTTTTAATCGTATTTGTTAAATTATCATTAATCGGATTTAAGGAAGTTCTGCTCGTACTTTGAGGGACGCGCGGAGCGCCATGGGTCCCTATTCTTATACACAGGCTAGCCGGACTGCTGCCAACCTGATTTTTCTATCTTCCTCTCTCTCTCTCTCTTTCTTTTTTCTGTCTCTCTTTTCTGCTCTGCGAAGTTGCCGCTCCAAAGGCTTTTGCGGTCATATCCCAAGGAATTCGACAAATTTTCATAAGTTTATTCGTTATATCTCATGACATGCGTGGTAAATTAGGTCCATTTTTTTCTATGTCATTGTAATATACAAGTCTGTACTTGATCCAATTTTCAATGAGCCACCACCTTTTTAACTAAATGATATTAAATCATTTCTCACGTCAAAATAATACGCGCTATAAGGCTCTGTGCAATTTGAAGGTAACTTTACGATTTTTTATCTCAGAAAGTAGGTGGTGAATCTTGTTTGAATTTTGCAGGTACACGCGGAATATGTTTTCGAAAGTGCTATTAAAATTTCAAAGACTTGCCATCTTTTTGAGATTCGAGCAGAACTCCCTTAACAACGAAATGAAAAAAGCTGAGAAAAAATAAAAAAACGATTACTGCAAGCAAAAGAGAAACCACGTGCGATTTTTGACATTTTATCAAAATCTAAAGGACACGAGGAGTTCTCCGAGAGGTTTGATTTTTATCGCTGAGCATTATGTATCTAGCACGCGCGACGATCTCGTTTAAAATTCGACCTCGAGGACACTCCCCCCCTTGTGGTTCGAAACCCGTCGAAATAATAAAAGGAAGAATCGTCGACAAAGCGCAAGGGCAAAGAGAAGAAAGAAGAAGACTGATAGCAGAGAAAAAAAAATGGAACGAAAGCGAGAGCGAAAAAGATCGGGAGAAAAAGAAACATTCGATGGAAATAAATCAGTCAAAGGGTTACGACCCAACCCCATAAATTCGTCTCGAAACCACTCCCAGTTTTGTGTCGCGCCTTCGCGTGAATCTAAAACGCAATGCCAAACTGCGCACCATCTTTTACGATACCCAAAGAATTTTCTTCGTGGAATCGTTTTTCCTTACTGGCAATTTTCTTCCACTGAATTCCGACCGCAATCCGTGTTTTATTTTAACGGATTCCGAGAAAAAAAATAATATTTTATATTCATTTAAATGTTTCTTTAAACCGAAAAAAAAGAAAAAATAAAGCATTTGAACCAAACAAATTTCATAAATTATGTTTAGAACCGAAAAAATAATTGATTTTATAATATCGACGATTCGATCTTGACAGAAAATTGCAGAAATCGACTGTACTGCTTGGAGGCCTGAAAAAATTGAACACGGAACGAAGACAGCGTGAAAAGTAATAAAAAAATGATTCATACATCACACGTCTACTGTGTTAAAAGCTCCAATGAAAAAACAACGACTTTGGAAGTTGATACCGAATGAAATCAATTTTGCATAAATGAAACTCAAAATTTTTGTGCATATAACTGAACACGTTCGAGGCTCGTCGGGAACAATATGCAGTGAACCTAAACAATCGTTCGTTGGCGCCAGTTTCGTAACGTTCCGAGCGTATAAAGCACAATTTAAGCGTGACGCGTGACTCGCCCAAGAACACAAAACGGCGAATCGTCTTTACGAACACGCCGACCCCCATTGGACCTTGCCGAGCTCCATTTCGAGCCTTTGCGTCTCGAGACTTTTTAAATTAGGAACGTGCGAGCCCGGAGGATATTGGAGAAGCCTCTCAATTCTTTTATCACTATATGTATATTTATGTATATATATATATCGTGATAAAAAAAATTAAGAGCTTCATCATATATGTATATATGTACATATCCAACGTAAATACGTATTCTTCTTCAAGAGTCTGGCTATTACCATTCCAATCTCGTTTGAATTTTCAAACGAATCTCTTATAACGGATATTTAGTTACGTGTATTCAATTGCAATAAATTTTCATTCAATTGCTTATCTTCATCGCCATTCTTGCCCCTAGAACCCCACAATCTATTTTTTTCAACGTAAACCCCACACTGGAGTTAATAATTACTCCAACGTTCTCTTTAGCACAAAATGTTCCTCCTATGCGATAATAAGGTTTAATTATACACCATTCTCTTCGTTTTTTGATAACGAAGAGAATGGTGTATGATAAAGTCACATTTTATAAATATTTAATGGTGAAAATTCTGTAAAACGAAAGGAATGATTTTAAAAAATTGGTTCGGGAAGGAAATTTGACATTTTCGTGGGGTAACTAATTACCCCGTCGTGGGGTTCTAGGATTAAAAAACGAAGGTGAAATAGCGATTTTTAAATATTCTATCAAACGAATTTTTTTATTGCACTCAGAGAATCTAAACTGTTCTTGGTAATTGGCGTTGCAGAACATTTTGACAAGAAATTGCGAGCGTCGAATGCGGATGATTCATTTCCGCGCCACGGATTCGATAGAGATGTTATTCCAGAAGAGTTCTTAATCAAAAAACATCAAGATTTCGTACGATTGCAATAGTAATAATGAACACTTACATCGCAAATGACGACTTTCTTGACGTCACCGCATTTGGTGCATTCGGAGCGTAAATCCTGTTGGTATTCAAGAATTAGCGCGACGTCCTTGTCAAAGTCCTCGGGGCTGAACAAGTTCTTGATTATAACGACTCTCTCGCATTTGAGAGGTTCGCCGCGCATTGGCTCGGGCCTCCAGTCGAACAGCCTGTGAACATTAATTTTTACGGGGGAAGTAGGACAACGATTAATCGCCTGGCAGAGAGCTCTCTTTACTTTGCCCTTCATCTCTCTTAGTACATGGTATATGCAGATACATGTACGTTGTGTCGGGAAAGTCGAGAGCAGGATTAAAGAAGTAAGTAGATGATGAAATTTCGAAGAGAAAACTTCTAAGAAGCTTTCCTCTTCGATTCATCGTTAATGAGATATTAATTAATTAACGATAGGTAATCCGCTGCGTCGTTGAATAAAAATTTGAAGCGGGGAAACCCAACTCCCCCCCTTTAGCCGAAATGGATCGATTCAAGAGTGCTCGCTCTGCGTTTTCCCGTTCCCACTCCTTCTTATCGATGCACCGGATTAGTTATCTTAGTTAAATTAATATCTAATGAATGGCACGTCAGAGGAAAAAAAATAACAAGGATAGTTCTTCATTCTTCATACTGACTTTCTATTATTAAAATATGAATTTTGGCACCCTGTGTATGTAACACATCGTTCTATGGAACGTTATATGGAAGTTGTGAGCGTCTGTAGGAGATCTGACTGCACAAACTACACAGCATATCGCGTTACGATGATACGCATAAATCTTCTTGCTCGTATTTTCTTGCGCCTTTACTGATGCTGCTCTATCTCTTGATTTGTTCTTCTGAATGCGCGAATAGCCATTAATTCACCGAGAAATGACAACCTCTCATGACTACGTGCGTGGCGTACTACGTAAGAGCGAAATCTCCCGAGTTACAGCGCATGGACTACACAAACAACATACAAAACGTCCGAGTGTTGTGCGTAGGTACACGTCAAAAGTACAGGGCATAAAATTTCATGTATGACATCATAAGGATGAGGATGCTGATGCTGTCGCTATGCCTTTTGATCGTATTCGAGAATAAGGACACGCGTGACTCACTCATGACGCTGTAATGCCGGTAAAAGACGACATCAGGAACGACGACGGTCTTTGGTATGCGCTCACCATCGTAATGCTGATGCACAGTGCGTGACATTCGTGATTGTTATCGCAAGCAGTCAAAAAAAAAAACGTATGCAGTTGCAGATCCTTTCTCGGACGGAGAAAGAATCTGAAAATTTTCATCATTTCACGTTTATCAGGTGATTTACTCATTGCTTTGGTCAATTTATTTTCACTTTGGTGACTTTTTTATAAAATTATATTACATACAGTCATATTATCGAAGCATTCTTACTTTTTGCTAAGATAACGGTGACCAATTATACTGAATGTACACATTCCAATGGTAGAACTTTATCACCTGATTCGGCTTGTACCATGTTCAGTTTTTCCGGCATAAATAAACGATTTTTCTAGCTGAAGTAATGAAAAACAGATAGTGGAATTCCGAGAAAAGTTTTAAAAAGAACTCGGGGATTATCTGCGCGAAGATTTTCACAGAAAATATTTTGAGGAGAACTACTAATTTAATCTAGACTTCAAAAATGACCTTGGGTTGTAAGTAATTGGATTTCCTTAACGTTTTCATCGCATCGGTTGATTCACAAGTTGAAGTACAGCTTCGTTTTTTTAAAGAATTATCTTGGAACAACGTCCTCGTAACTTCAGCCCTTAATTCTCACATTGGTGAGAACTGACGGATCTTTCAACGGAGATTGAGTCATTTACTCATGCCCACGCGGAAGACAAGTAACGGGAATCTTGTGCAACGTTGATTGAAACCTCACACTGTGCGGTCCATGCAAATCGATAGCGATTGAGTCAAACCGCAAAACTCGTGCGATCACTTGAACGCGATCAAACGATTTGCATCATGAATGGTCATTCATACACACCGAGGATTATTGGTCTTACACACTTGAAGTAATCGTTGGCTATAAAATCACAGCGAATTCGTAATGCATATCTTCCATCAGGCATGCAATCAGAAACAATTACGACGAATTACACTTATTTTCCTGGCGTTTTAACGCCTCCAGGGCATTCTCCGTACAATTCGTATACGCGTTACGAAAATTATTCATCCGGAAAATTATTGGATAGTCACCCACATTCATTTTTTTTTTCGTCAATATTGCATTCTTCGCACGACAACAGGAAATGATGACGTGTTTACTTTCTACACGATGACAAGAAAATGAATCATGCATGATCTTCGTTTCAACGTTCCTTTTCACGTGTTGATAAATACATTTTTTGGGGGGATCGGAGGTTCATTTGAGACGAGTAGGATTTTCGGATTTCCGCGGCAACCTTGCTTAACGGGCAAAACCACTGTAGAATTTTCGAAAAATCGATTTTTTTTATTGGCTTAAAATATCACTGAAAACCGAATTTTGTTGAAATATTGAAACATTTTGTTGAACGTATTCAACAAAATTATTTCGTCCAGGCAACAAAATTTTTGTCGTTTCAATAAAGTTTCTTTTCAGTGTAACGAAGTTTTGTTGTAACATTTGAAATTTTGTTGCCTGGACGAATTAATTTTGTTGAATACGTCCAACAAAATATTTCAATATTTGAACAAAATTCGGTTTTCAGTATACTTTGAACCCTCTTGAATATGAGGCAAAAAGGTTTATACCTGAAAAAAAAAATTTTCATTGAAATTTCGGGCTCTTCCCCGAGCGCATCGATCATTTCAGTACCACGTTTCAAAGCTTTAAACGCGTTTTTCTCAAAACACGATTTTTCAAAACGGCACGCAGCATAACTCCAACAATTTTCATTCTTTTCATTTGAATTTTTGACAATTTCTTAAAAACAACATTTCGAAGTGAAATACGTACGGAATTTTCGATAAGTTCATTTAAACACTTTTTATCAACAAATAATAACCCCTTTTTTCTGTCGAAAATTGAACCTCTTCATTCAAACACTCGCCAATAATACAAAAAAGAATATTTTCAAAATCCCCTACGCACTTCACTAGCTATGAGTTACTAGATTAAGGTTTTTTTTTAATTCCAGATCAACAATTGCACCAGTTATACTGTGTGCCGCAGAGCGCCTCAAATTCAACAAGCCTCATGGGAATGGTTCTGGTGTCGCCATTTTTAAATATTTTTCAATCATAATTTTTTGTTGTACAATTAAATATATGCTTAATAACTCCCCCGAATATTATTATTCTATTACCTTTCCTTCCACCCGAAAAAAATTATCGAAAAAAGGCATTTTTTCAGGCCGTTACAGTGGTTTAAGCCCTTAACGTAGTAGTCTCGACACAGTAACGTTTAAAAGTTAACTCTCCGATTCACGTTTTAAAGCTTTAATGTAACTTGTGGAATAATATAATAAGTTGTTATACCTAATAGGAATGTAAAAACGTATAAACTTTCGCGAAAAATGTTTAATATGAAATTTAGAGTTTCACAAATAACCACAGATCGCATGTTTCATACACATAGCATATACTTTATATCGCTGTACACTGCAATCTCGATTTATCGAATCTTGATTCATGCAATATTTCCCACTACGCGATGCGTATCGATCGCTCTGCGTTTGGTAGGGGAAGCGCCCGGTCCAATCTGGCCGTTAGTCTAGTGCGCAGAAACGAAGACACGAAGTGTGCGCAACGTTCTATATTTACAAGTGCGATACGGAGTCGATCCCGCCGCTGTTCGAGCAATCAAGGTTGCAGTGTATCTCCTCCTATCTGTAGAAATGTTTCAGAGTTATTGTAGAAAATATGACATTTTCAATTGATTCCTCTAAGAATTGCATGGGTGTAAAACTGTAGGATCATTTGTCTGAAAATATCTCGAATGTGGAAGGAAGAATCCGTTTAAAATTTTTCACGTAATACGAATAGCAATACTGAAATTAACCGAACAACGTTATAGTTCTATCTTCGTATCCACCTTTCGGGGAATTAAAAAAAAATAAATAAAAATAAGGAATTGCCGAAAAAAAAGCAAAGTTCGATGAGTAGTAAAAAAAGTGTTTAAATAAAAGGTGTAATTTAATGCAAATGGAACATGAACGCTTTCGACAGCGGTACGTTAAAATTTCGAATGTCATTTTTTTGTACTGTAATTGATCGAGCTCAGTTGAATCGTAAACAGCAAAAGAACTTTTTGAGCTTGAAAACGAGTCGTTAAGAATTACGAGCTTTTGATTGCGTCGCGCCGTTTATGGAGAAAGTGTATACAGAAAGACTTTTATCCCTTTTCGTGCTTCCGGTTGTACTCATCGCGAAATGGTCGGTTTCCCGCAAGCGACAAGAGACGAAGGAAAGGGGGAATACTTCGTAAATAACTGGTTTTGACGGGAAGGGCAAAGAAACAGGACATCGAACTTCTGTCGTGCTCGCCCGAAGGCAAAACCTACCACGAGACTTGCACCTTCTTTACTTTGGTATTCGTTACGGTACGGATCAACTGAGGGCCATTTTGAATTGAGTGTTTACAATCCCGGATATGGTATAAATCAGTAGTAAAACGCTCACAACACACTCCGAAACGTCTCATTCATTACTTCGGCAAATGAGTGAAAAGTCAAATAAAATGTAAGTTAAAAAATCAAAATGCCAGTTTTTTTTTTTTTCTTAACGAGCCAATCATCCAAAGATTTCCCCCTTCGTTTATTAATACCTCCCGCGTTGCTGAAACTGCGGAATTTTTATTTCCAACACCCTGTACCATTAAAAAAACTTGCCACCAAATTAATATCGCAATTGCATCCGTCGAAGGCATCTAAAAAATCACATAATTATAATTTGTACCACTTTTTCCCCCAAATTTATATGCCATATAAAAAACATTTGCACATACAAATTTTTTTCTTTTGCCGTGAAGAAACATGCTCAATCGTTTACTTCGATCGTTCGCGCTTGAAAAGAGACCGCGTTCTCTCTGCGTACGGCAATCTTGGAAACATCACAGAGAGAGTGGTAGTACAAGATGCTCATGAGAGACGTAATTAAGAGCGATAAATCGACTGGCCATTTTATCACCGCATGTGTAACGATCGCGGCAAAATAATTAATACAATCGTGAAAGAAATCATCGGGATGTACGAAAAGGAGTAACAATTAAAAAATAAATAAATTAAATTGACAAAAAAGAAGACAAACGAACGAACGCTAAATAAAAATCGTGGAGTCGAATTCTTGGCCTCGTTAAAAGTACGTACCGTTTATTTTTTTCAAGCCTCGAAATAAAACTCGTTATGGGACATCCTGCTAATTAGTCGACTGGATAGCCGGGTGCATATTTAAAGGGTATATAAAAATACTGACATTAAATAAAAATGTCTTCGCGCTCGTGTTGCACAATTAACCTTAGTATATACCGAATGCCCCAAAAGTTGCGGCTAAGTTTTTAGCAGGTCAAGTATATATTAGACTACGAGTTTCTGAAGAGTTTCTGAAAAGTCCTCTCGTCGGTTTTGCTATCACTAATTAATTAATAACTCATCAACAGCGCATCAGGGATTAAAATTCATAAGGACTTTTCTCTTGAGGTTATTGCTGTTTTATTAGCTCCTCAGTTTAAGGAGGGAACTTTAATTATAACGGTGAAACAAAGCGAAGCTTTGCGATTCGTTTTCTCTGCTCCAATGGAACGAAACTCTTCAAAACTTTTCTAGTGTTTTTAACTAAACTAAATATTAACTAAAATAAGTTTCTGTACAAAAATATTAATTTTCAATAATGTTAATAACCATAAAGTTGTTTGTGTTCGTACAATCGAGCATATATAATTTTTATCTGTAACAAAAAGGCGAAAAATAATGTTTTTTTTTAATGGAATTGCCTGCTGTGGAAAGTTAAGAGATTTATTCCAAAAATCGATTTTAATACCTTTTCGAGGTCTTGAAATTTATTCAATTATTGACATTTAACGTTTTTTAAGTTCACATAGCAATTAATTACATGAAAAATAAGTATTTTTTTATAGACAAAAATTACACACGCCACTCTGCGTGGAATCGTTGTAAACATTGCTTAATATTCTGAACTAAAAAACAATATTTTCGTATAATTTGTTGTTGTTGTTAATGTCAAAAATGATGTAACGAAAGACTGCAAAACTTTCGAAAAGATTCGTTAAATTGAGCCGAGAAAAAAATCCCAAAAGTAACGCTTCTTTGGCCTCCTAATTAAGGTTTTCTTCTCAAGGACAAATTTTAAGGAAGTCTGTATGTAAAGCGTTATCTGGAGTATCAGACATTTGATTCACGAGCTACTTCTCTCGAACAGCCGGGTATTTTTTTTGTGCTTCCAGGAGGAAGATGAAACTCTAGTGTTGGTAGATCACGTCGTGGTTGTAAATGCTAAATGAGTGAATACAGTTGGCATTTTACACGGACGAGCCGTGAAGAAGAGACCGGAAGAAAACATAAATAAAAGAGAAAGAGAAAGAGGAAGAGAGACCGAGAAATAAGGATTGACGCGTTATACATAAAAAGTGAGAGATACTTTTTTGCGATGAGTAGAGCAAACTGTTGACGTATACAAAGACAACTTCACACGTGATATTAGTAAAAAGGCACATTCGGTACGATTACGTATGTAAAATAATAAGGCCTCCGCCTTTTCGACTCCAACTTGGCGATATAAGTACAGATTAATGACTCAAGCCTGCAGGGCCGTTAGTTAAACGTTTATGAATAATCCATACGCCTTTTTGTATTAAATACAACAATATATGTATAGAATTTACTTGATAAGATGCGAATGTGCAGCTGTGCCAGAAAATTCACCGTACCGGCTAATCGGTGTTCACCACAGCTGCATTCACCGGAACGCATAACAGCTCAAAGATCGCAAGAAGCTCAGACACACCGAAGAAAGAGAGAAACGAACGATAGAGATAAAATGAGAAAGAGTGAACGCCAGGCAGTCTGCTTCGTCACCATCCCAGTGAATTACGAAAGACGCATTTTGCCCTGTTGATGTTTCAGTTGTATACATACGCGAATCCAGAGTATCGAAGTATCGATGAGTATAATTATGAATGACGATAAATTCGAAACATTTTTTTTATTCTGCTTTTTTAAGACTTGAAAATCAACAGCAAGAACGATGGTGAAGTGGCTTCATTGGCGAGGCAATAATTTCTTTTTTCTTTCAACGTTGTTTCATCAATAAAAATCCCTTGGGATAAAAATGTGGAATTTTTATCTGTTATCCAATAATGTCTAATTAATGAAGTTTCAGGATTTCAGTTTTTGATACCTTGTTCCTGAGTAATACAGTTACAAAGTTTAACCTTGTGAACGGTGGTTCGGAGAGTTGGAAATTTGTGGCGAACAATTGCTAGAATTTCATGGCAATTAACTCAGATAAAAGTTCACAGAAATGAAAATATAATTGGGGTCATATTGTTATCTATGACGACAATAAAAACAAGAAATTGTAGCGTTTATTTTTCTAGAAGCATTAAAACTGTGAGTCGCCGAAGTGAAAAATCTTCGTAGACTTAATATATGAAAAATGCTCAAATTTTTATATTTCTGGAGAATCTACTTTGAAAATGTTGACAATTAAACGAATTGATAAAGTGAGAAATTCAAAAATAAATATTTGCTGCATTTTAGATATGAAACCCCATAGTATCAGCGAAGTTTGTGTCACATTGTGAAAAGAAAGTACAAAAAATATTACAAAAAGTCGTGAAAGTTTCTAATTTGAACCGTTTTTTCTTTTAGTTTTTTTGCAATATCAAATTTGCATAGAAAAAGCACGTCGAAGCTTTTAAAATTTTTCATAAATCTCACTTACTTTTCCTGAATTTTTTTCTGTCGTTCCTTTTGATTTTTCTTCCGCTTCGGTTTCAAGCCCGGATCGTATTTTCCTTTCATCTGAAATTTTGCTCTTTGCACGGACAACGTTTTACCACGTAACTGAGAACCGTCAAGGAGCTTCAAAGCGAGCTCTACGGATTCGACCTGAAAAATAATGTAAAAGAACATTATCTACTGTTTGTTTTTTTTTTTTTTTAAATACTTTATTCAAATTCTACGTCTGATGAAATCCGAAGAAAATAGAAAGAGGAATTTGTCGTATCAATTACTAAATAGTAATTAAATTTACTATTTAAATTTAAATTAAAAATTAAATTAAAAATGAAGTACGATTAAATAATCGTGCTTCATAAATGAATAGTGATAATTTTGTTATTGATGGAACAAAATAATGATCTAGAAAAAGTGAGTAAATTTCTAACACAAACTGTTAAATTTTTTCAACATCCGATCGTTATTTTTATTATTTCAAGAGAAAGCGTCGTGGACAATTTCAATTTGCGAATTTCCTTTCATTAATTACATGCTGTAAATTTTTTCCGCGCTTGAACAATCGATTTTTCAAAAATAAACTGACGATTGTTGCCCACAGGGATAATCAGGATGACTTTTTATTTTTTCCATTTGTATATCCGTATCCTTTCTTCGGTTGTAAAGTTCACACCTATTCTACCTAGATAATAATGGGATTGAGCACAGAAACATCGTGAATGTAATTAAGCACGACTGTAAAAATTTGTACGAGCGCGCTCAATGGCCTGTAATTCCTGATCACCGCGTTCTGTCGCTATTGTCCACAACGAATGAACGTTATGTGCGTGTAAATTGCATATCCTTTGCGATACATTCTATCCGGTCTTATAAACGTACCGCTGCGAATGAAACACAGACACATCCTACATTGACACTCCATACAAAGTCTAACATCCCGTATGGAAAAAGTATATACTGGAAAAAATATATCGAGAAATATAAGAAATATTAAGAGATTATATATAGCAATGAAATTTTACATACGTACGAATATATTTTTGAGATATAAGAAAAATGCGTATTATGTTAATATATCAAATTTTAAATTGAATCATATAAGTATTTTTATATTTTACTGTATAAGAAAATAAACTATGAAACTGTTAAGGATGTATAACTGTTAAGTGTGTATGAGATGCGGAACTGTTATATAAATTTCATATTGTTCTTTTCACATTTTTTAATATATAGGAAAATTTATAATTTAAAATTTAGAATTTTGTTGAAATATTGAAATATTTTGTTGGACGTATTCAACAAAATTATTTCGTCCAGGCAACAAAATTTTTGTCATTTCAACCAAGTTTCGTTTCAGTGTAACGAAGTTTTGTTGTAACATTTGAAATTTTGTTACCTGGACGAAATAATTTTGTTGAATGCGTCCAACAAAATATTTCAATATTTCAACAAAATTCGGTTTTCAGTATACTTATAAGATTCCATCTAAAATTTCACATATTATCACAATATAAATTTTTATTATATTTCAAAAATATACTCGTTCGTATATAAAATTTCGCTGCTATATAATAATCTCACATTTTTCTTATATTTTTCAATATAATTTTTCATTATATAATTTTTTTCATATAGAAATTTCGAATAGATTTTCATATGAGAAAGGTATAAAAATTCTTTATTTTTATCATTTTTTTTGATACCTTGCTTTTTTATTTTTCCTAACGAAATCAACGCACAGACTCAACCAGATGGGTAGCCAAATGAGTAAAAAAAAAGCGGACAAGTGCGAGTTGAACTCGCATGGAGAGGGTTCCGTACGATGAATATGTTATCTACCATGTTTTTAATTTTAAATCTGACCCAAATTTGTTTGTGATAACTGAAAATTTTAGGACCATAAACTTCTTATAGGTTTTCCTGTAATCTATAAGTAAAGAACTATTTTCTGTATTTTTTTCAAAATTTTAGGCTCAGTAGTTTCGGCGATAAGGGGGGGGGGGGGGGATGGTCAATTTTCAACTATTATCTTAAATAACTTTAAAACTATTTATTTTAAAATTATAAAAAAATATATTTGAGATCCTCACAACAAGCCCTTTCATTTGATATGTCACACGGTACAGTTTGCATATTTTTTTTTTAATTTTCTAATTTGCTCCCCAAAAGTGACCCCCATATTCAGAATTCATTTATTTACGTTACACGTTCGTGTTTGAGTTACAGAAATTCATATGTGTACCAAATTTCAACTTAATCGGTCCAGTAGATTCGGAGCAAATTGGCTGTGACAGACGGACAGACAGACAGACACACGAGTGATCCTATAAGGGTTCCATTTTTTTTCATTTGGACGTACGGAACCCTAAAAATTAACCTAATGTACCAAAAAAAGGAGCTCATCAAATTATTAGAGAGATCGTAGCGGAAGGTTCATTATCAGACAAAATTATGCATTAAAAAAAAAAACATTCACATCAGAAAAACTTCGATAACACTTTAGCAACGATTCAAGTGCGAAATGAAATTACGAAATTTGAAATTTTATCTCGGCGTCTTGTGACATTTGTCGTCGAATCTTATACTTTAATCCTGTTACATTTATTCAACGATTAGACAGCCATGAACTTGCGGTTTTCATTTATAAATCAATTATGAATCTTTGATATTACAAAATGAGAAAAAAAAAACGTTATTGAATCTGTTATTGCAAAATTTCAATTAGAAATGGAAGGAATCAGATTAATAATAGTTCGCGTGATTAAAGCCTTAAAGTTTAAAAGGAAATCTAGAAATATTGCATGTTTCTGTCAGTACCTTATTGGTTAACAACGAACGTATATTATTTCATTTCGTCAGATCTATCAAAATTGACAGCATTCAAAACAACGACACATTAGTCAATTCAGCGATTGAAAGTGCGTGACTTATTATTTATGATTTTAATATTTTAGAATTGTTGTAATTGTTTAAGTAGCTTATTTTTTTTTTATATTTTACACGTCGTGGAAGCATCAAATAATAATTCGTCTGAGATATTTTTGAATATATAAGGTAAGCACGATGCACCGAAATGATTTCCTTGATGCATCATCATGCATCAGAAAAAATAAAACGTTTGAACGACGATTTTTTTTCTTTTAGTATGTTCACGATCTACATATTTTGTAAACTTTCGACACGACTTTTGGGACACTCTGTATTTTGACCAGGCACAGAGTCGAACAAACATGGAGAGTTCAAAGAAAAATTACGTTTCGCACAACGGGAGATCAAGACTTTTTTTAATGAACACCTGCACTTCCATCTCGAGGATCGTTAATAATTTATAACGCGCGACACTACTTTTCCAACGAGTATTTTTTGTCTTCTCGAAGTATGGATGAATATAAAAATTGTGATGCTTAAATTGTGAACCTACGCCGTGTATATTTTTGGCGGAAAATAGGTCGAGAAAGAAGAATTCATTTGATCTCAAAATAAATTTACTGCCGGCCAAAATTAAATGTATAAATCTAAGAATATTTTTCCTATACTGAAGTATCGTTAACAATACGTTAAATTGCTCATTCATTATAACGAAAGGAATAATTTATTGATTAAAGTAAAAAAAGTATAATTTTTTTGTCTCGAACTCCATTGAAGTAAAATAAAGTTCATGATATCAAGATTTTTTACGATATGCCAATGCAAAAAAAGCTCCGAATTTAAAGAAGAATTTTATGCAGAAATATTCAAATTTTTCGCAACGAATATTTTACGACCAAATGGAAATTCGTATTCTCAGTAACTCAGAGATACAAACCGTATTCGAAATAACGTAATTGCAAGAAAATTCTACACGGTGCAAGCGAGTAAAAAAGAAATAAGAAAAAAGGGCGTTTTTGTCTGGAAAATAATGGTATGGGAGACGCTGCTATGACAGAGGCATGGTAAAAGCGATGATTTCCGTGTAAATATGCACATGTACGAAGTTAAAAGAATCGAACAAAAAGTACTAGTGAAAACGTTCACCAATGCAATGAGCATATTTTTCCATAGAATCGCATATATGAAACGAGGTTCGGAAGATTGAGAGAGTAAGAGATTGGCAAATGTCTCAATATGCAAAAGTGCAGCTGATCATAGAAATGACACATAATTTTGTGCATACGGCGTAAGAATTTGAAATCTTCGTTAAAGAAAAAAAAACAATATGAAAAAAATAATATGAAAATGACACTGAAATTCCCATCGCTGGAATAAAATTTACGGTATTGAAGTTTCCATCGTTGATATGCACTAAAAATCTTTTTTTTTATTCTTCAATTTCTTCATTTTTGAAATATAAGAATTTTCTACGGAAGAACAAAAAATAATTTCGTTGCATCGCAATGCTTAAACTTCAACATTGAAATGTCTGCTGTTACAATTTTTTTTTTTTTTGTAAAATTATTTGCATTTTTTCTTGCTTCTTTCTACAAAAGATCGAAAAAAGTGTTAGTTCAATTTTCCTAGATTCAATTAGCACCTAAAGTCTGGACGATTTTCAAAAAATGAGAAATTTCATTGAATCTCAAAGTAAACATTATCATCGTAATCGAAATCCATAATGACACTGAAAAAAACCGGTATAATAGTTTTACAAAAAGTGTGACAAAAATGCATAAAACATTAGAGTGTATTATTAAACGAGCTTGGAATTAGAAGGTGTTTTTTTTTTTTTCATTAAATACTTGACACGTTTGCATTGAATAAACCCGAGAAATCAATTTCTCTCGTAACCACGCATGAAGCTATGCTCACGTATATGAATTCCTTATATTTTTATTTGTCATCGAATTCTCATTTCTCGTAATTATGTGAAGCGAGTTCGTGATACGAAGTTTCCAGTCGTAATTGCTTTCAGCTCGTCCAGCTTGGCGAGAGCAAAAGGAGGGGAAGAGTCGGAATAATGCGGCGGTACTTATTATTGAACGATCACGATCAATCGATTATAAATCGTGGTATATCTCTCGCGACTCGTCAACCACGCCGCAACATACAACTTCGTATGATAGGCTGGACGAGCTTCGATCTTCTCTCTCGTTCTTTCTTTGACGACATTACGAAGTCGTACACGAAGAATTCATCTCGATAGGATATATAAGAAACGTCAAGAAGGTCAGTGGCTGCTAGAGCCCCAAGGGGAAAAGCTCATCGACCCCTGTATCAATCTATCAATTCAGTAAATTCTATCAATTTAATAGTTGCCCCAAAATTTCATTGGAAATGTGTAACTGCACAGAGAGAAATGTTTTAGAATATTTGTAAGAAATTCTGGCAAAAATTGTCATGCTTTCCAATTATGTGTGTGCCATTATCAGGCATAATAAAACATGCGAACAGTGCGTATAAATGTCACAAAAAAGCAAAATTAAAACCAATGGTGTTAGTACGATAAAAAGTAATGTCCTAGCACTGTAAAATTTCATGTGACGATTGTCTATTTTTGCTTGCCTGAAAATGAATTTCAATAGTGCTCATTTTTTAGTTTTATTCCTCATAATAATAATAATAATAATAATAATAATAATAATAATAATAATAATAATAATAATAATAATAATAATAAGTATTGTTATAATTATAATACTAATAAGCTAATGAATTAAAGATTATTCATCAATTGATAATCCATTCATCAAACAAATGATTTATTTATTAAATAAAGAAATCATCAATGAGATGAAACGTTTTGAATTTTCTTTAGTTCATCTTCAAATCAGGGTTTCAAATGAAATATATGTATGTCAGAACACGGCTGCGATAGGAAGAATTATGTTGAATTGGCAATTTGAAGTTGAAGGAGAACATCACTCAATTTGCTGCTTCTTTTCATCCCAAGAATTCTTTTTTTCCTTTTTAGTATAAAAAAATGGTCAAAGGTTAAAGACCATGTCATGTCACATGACACATCGGAATAAAAATAATAAAAGTAGACGACAGGCTCTGGCGTGGTCGTCTTATGCAATAACAAAAGACGAAGTTTGAACCAAAGATACCAAACCGCACGGTAAAAATTGTCTTTCACTGTATTAAAATTTCTAACCCATCTGAGATTTAGTTGCGGTGCAGCCATTAATTTTTCGTTCACGGCGAGTTAAAAAGCAGCAATTTTATTTGTAATGGGACTTTCTACAGTGCTTTTTCCGAAATTTGACTGTGCCGTATTCTAAAAATTCATAGGCTAATGTTAAATACTGCATTACTCATTGGAATCTTTAATTTTTTATCGATAAATCGTTCCAAAAGAGTCTTTCGCACTCAACTTGTAGTGCAGAGCACGGTAATTTTTGTGATATTTTTCTCTCCGTGTGAATTTCGAATTTTTATTATTAACAATACATTTTTTTTGTTCAGTCCGATTGTTCTCTTATGCACTCCCTCACAAAATTCCACGAACAAACAGCAAGAGACAAAGAATATTATGTCGACGACTCTTCTGGTGACTAAAGGGATAAGACGATAACGGAAATTAAAGAGAAGAGAGAAAAGTGTTAGCGTGGCTCGTCTCCATCGTATCTTACGAGAGAAAGAGGTAGAGAGAGAAAGAAACAGAGCCAGACACTGGATCTGAATGAACCCACGCGAACCGGATACGATCGTTTCTTGCCAAAGGGCGCACCCTCGCCCTCACACTTTTTTTTTTATGCTTCACCGTTTCTTTTCCCAAGCGCCCCTTCTGCGAGCTTTTGTCTACCGATGAGCTCAAGTTGTAAGATCTGCTGGACACCAGAGAAATCTTGGTCTACCAGCTCTCTATCTCTCTATATCTGTCCCCTCTTTCTTTTTCTTTCTCACGTACACGAGCGCACACAAACGAGAAAAGGATTTCATTGCAAGACAAGTCTTTTTGCAAAGAGTGCAAACTATCGAACGACTACATATATATAAAAGTATACGTGTGTTAGTATTCGCAAAACGAGAGACGCCCACCAACGTCTGACGGTACATACGCCACAGACATATTTTCTTAACTTGAAAGTACCTTGAGATATTGAACTCCACACAAACTCGTGAGAGAACGAAAGAACGCTCGGGGACACTTCAGTCCGTGCGAATAATTTTACTGTACGTGAAATCTTTTGAATCGACCATTTGAGATTCGTCGCTATCATTTCAAACATTATTAAATCGTCCTCTCTCCAATAATCCAGAAATCCCACCTATTTTCAAGCTTTCCAGATGAAGCAACTTTTACGGTGTAACAATCGATCGTTTTTGCGTTGTGATTTGTACTAATTTTTTACACATTTTAGTTCTATTACTGTACCGCTAGAAACATATTTTCGTTTGCAATAAAACATACGAATTTTCATGGGATGATTATAGTAAAATTCCAGTGAATTCCATTTCTATCCTCTAATTTCAAAAGTTGATATTAAATCAAATTTGAACAGTGTATATCCTAAAGTTAGAGTGAGTGCATTTTGTGTGCGCATACAACTATAAATTTCTGTGTCATAGTTATAATCGAACGAGATTCCAAACAACCTAGTAGGTAACTCATAGAAATAGCTCTTGACGTAGATGCAAAACGTAAACAATATGCATGTCTTGATATATTTTCCGCACGGTGTCGACATACTTTAGGACAATCAGCATAATAAAGTCATAAAAATGAAATATATGTTATGACTACGTGTAAAAATCAAGCGTAACAAATGAATATAAACATTCCATTGACGACCTTGAATTTTTCAGAATAATGAAAATGACTGAAAAGATCTAATTACTCAGCTTTATTATCGTGAAAAATTTGCATTGAAAAGAACTTGAAGGATCGTTGTTGTGTAAATCTTCAAGATATCCTTCACGCTAAATAGGCGTAAATACTTACACATACGAACCATAAATTCCAGACCCGTAGAATACTGTTTTCATATTTTAACAACTCTATGAATTATTATGTTTGCAAAGAAATTCCCATAATGAATGAGCGTGTCCATTGAGTCATCAGTATAAAGCTACATTTTTGCGAATCTCCAGTTATTGGCAGTCTTTGTAATGAAACTTCGTGCATTTGAAAAAACGTTTGAAATTCAACAATAAATTTTAGAATATCAATTTGTTGTATTACACGCCAACGTACTCAGCATGCTCGCAAAATATTTGTGATTTTTAAACTCCAATACAATAACATATTTTTGTTAAAGTCAGCAAAATAAAAAAGTTAAATTAATTATAATTTAATCCCAGGAGCGAATATTCGGGCCAATGAAAATTTCGTACTCATAGATGAACATAAGATTATTTTCGTTCGCATACCATAAAAAAGTTCTTGAGAAATGTGACGAAATTCGTTTTTTTTAAGTAGACGGACAACAACTGTACGAAATATTTTCATTTTGTACGTAACAGAAGGAACTCGTTGGACGCGGCTGATTCTCGATTATACAAGAGGTCCATAAGCCGTTTAACCTGGATACGTCACTTCCATAAAGAGAATCATGAAACGAGGGGTCAAGAAAGAATGAAAAGCACAAGCACATTTAAGCAACGAGTATCAGAGAAACGATCATGACAGTGTTAAAGTTTGTGGTCGATAACGGGCGACGAGGCATGTAAATCAATTACATGTGACGATCCATCTCGGTCCGCTACACCGATAGATGTATTAATCAAGTTCTACCCGTTTTCCCCGATTCAGATCTCCCCTCCGGCATTATTGAGATTATCGTAATTGCTCAAGCCAGCAGCAGCAACAAATATACATGCTCTTGTTTTGCTATTAAAACATTTATGCATAGTACACAGTAGCGATTCGATTAGCCCCTCGGGACATATCTCGAAAGTTATCGACCAGTTACAAGTATTGACAAGACACACTTTTTCTTCAATAATTATGATAATACTGTGATGAAATAACGATCAACGCAAAATTATCATTCTCGACTAAAATCAAATTGATTTAAGACAATTTGCAATTTTCCGTAATTTTTAATGGCACGCATTAAAATAATATTTTCTAACGTCGAAAAATAATATATTTTTAGCTTATACCACTGGGTTCGAAAGTACATACGACTGCAAAATATTTATGAGCGATAATTTTACTAAATAAAATAAATTAGTATGGCAATAATAAAATTTATAATTTGTAGCAATAAAATTTGTAATTTGTTGTTCGTAATAATAAAAATACAGAAACGATTCTCGAAAATCTATATTCCATCATTCGATTGCATGAAATTCTAAAAAATAAATTTCATACGATAACAATACGTTTGTCGTAGCGTAAGAATCTGCTAAAAAATTAACGAAAAAGTTTCATTTGTATAAATTCTAGTCTGCCTGAATATTGCACAAGTTTAATTAAAATTTGACTATTGAATGAATTGTTGATTCAGCTCTTGATACAGGACTGAACAGTATTCCGAGATTAAACTCTCGTTACAATATCGATGTTGTACGCACCAACCGGATGCTAAAACATTCCCAAATTACTCTCACGAATTGCAAAATGGACGAAAATTTTGGTGATTCTATGAACGTGAATTGACGTTCGCGGAGAACAGGAAATGACGATCTGGTCAACCGAGTTCATAACGAGACTCAACAGTGAAGCATTAATAGGTTAACGATCGTGCGTTGCGCGATGTTGACGCGACGACGGTTAACCCCGGCGCATGCATCTCTATATAAAACGTTCTATTGTATACAGGGTGTCTTGAAACTTAAACGTCCATTACGTGAACTTATATCGAAGATATATAATCAAAATCTTGAAATATTCAGACGGTTTTTGATTGAAAGAATTCTTAATGAGTTATTGACTATCAAAATTGGGCTAATCGGTGGGCTCAATAACAAATTGTACGCCCGTGAATGCATCGATGGGACCAGCTTCAAAAATGAATAACTCATCAGGCATTCGTCGAATTAAAGAAAATTGTAGATTCTTTTTTAACTGAAATTTGTTATCCTGAATGAAGATTCATTATCTTGGCACTTCGTTTTGGGACACCTTATGTAGGTCGTCGGCAATGTTTATTGTGCTAACTATTTGATGTTCCTGCACGCTTTGAAGCTCCTCGAACTCTCTCCCTCTCTGTTTTTATTTCTTGAGACAGAAATTTCAATTTTAAGAGGAATAAATACATTTTTGTTTGTTATCATTTATCTCACGTTTCGGGGAACGAAAAGCCATTTATATCGGTTGAATCAGCATACTACGGAGGAAAGAAAAAAGAGAAAGACAGAGAGAAAATTTCAATAAATATTATGTAAGAATTCATAGTTCGACCAATGTATACTCAAAAAATAATAACGCCGTAAATCATTTGAAGGATGAAAAGTTGAGAACGCTTCTAGGGTTACGAAGCTTATTCATGTTATACAAAAAATAAAGTTGAAAAATATTTCCAATTTTATTTTAAACACTTATTTTTACGCCCACCACTTTTCTTCAGTACAAATAAATTTATTTTATTTGATCCTGCGGCGGGATGCTGAGACGCGGATTAGCTTGTAGAAGCTGGACAAATTAATCATTTCGACCACCCAAGCAAAACTTTAGTGGTCACTGTGTCAGAACATTCTAAATTGCAGTAATTACTCTCCTGGCATTCGTGGATCACGAGCTTTGCAGAAAAGAGAGAGAAAGAGAAAGAATGATGCAGCCAAAGCAGAGATCGAGGGGCAGGAACATGTCACGGGGAAGAGATGAATCATCAAACCTTAACAAATTTGCATAAACACTGCATTCGAATCAAATTCGGTTTCATATTTTGCCTAAGCTCTTGCGTACGCGAATAAACTTATGAATAACAAAAAGAAAACAAATCAAATGCAAAATACTTTTGCAAAAACTATTATTCTAATGGTTATAATATTATAAATATAAAAAAACGATTGTTTCGAAAGAATTTTGACGAAAAATCGCTACTTGTCTATTATTTTTCAAATATAACGCAATTAGAGAATAGCTTCGGAACGAAGTCAAACTTCTCTCGTTTGACTTCATTCCGAGGTTCGCACGTAAGATCGCTGATAAAGAATGTTTCAAGAAGAGAAATAGCGCGTACATATATAAACGGGAGCGTCCCTGTGGAAAGAGAGATGGGCGATATACGCGAAATATGGTGTGGTTATATTGCGTAATCACGGAAACTGGATGCATCTGGTCGCGTTGTCTCCATCGCACTGGTGGACAAGGACAACATGAACGAGATATGAGAGGCAAAATAAGAGAAACTCTCGCAAGTCTGGTCATCTGGACGGTAGCGACGCAGTGCAGGGTAGTGTGAACCGTATATTTACGCGATGACAAACGACTGGTTGTTTCGTGTCAAAATACGACTACGATTTACGTGTGAGATTTCTAAAAACTCATACATTCATTATAGTATCGAAGCTTACATCGTTCGGAGGCGACTTAATTCCCTCTTTTTCTAATCTCACAACTTTTAATATTGTCAAAGAACCTTTTTACGAATTTGGACCCTGCAAAACTGCGCAACGGCGTTGAAAATTTTTATGCTTAATATATCTCTGCATAAAATTTCATACACGCCCGGGGAATTTCATTCCATCGACAAATATGAACAGTTCACTGTTTCACTGAGAGTTCAACGCTCACCATCGCTAGCCCCGGTATTTTAAGAGTTCCTATTTTTTGGTATAAAGTATAAATGTTGCTGAGGTTCCTGAAATATATTCGGGAAAGTTGGAAAAAAGTTGACAATATGAGTTTCTTTATGTATGTCCGAAAAGCTCAATTGAATAAAAAAAAAAGAATCTCGCACGATCCTCCGTGATATTCCGATTTGAAAAAAAAAAAATCAATCCGAACATACCATAATCGAACTTCAAATTGTAAGGAATCAATATGCGCTCATTGAATTTATTAAGTTATTTGGTATACGAAATTTTATATCATGTAGTACGTTTGTAAATTTAACATTCGTGGAAATAGTAAATTCATTTTTTCCACAGTGTATTGTGTAATACGAAATGCGATCAACCCTATTCTGAAGTAAGCAAGTCTGAATAAGGGGATCCTGTATATATAATGATCTGAACATATCTAAGAATATGAATGAGTATTCTCAGAATTCATGGTGAGTCTCAACGATTACGAAATAGTGGCAGTACAACTTGTTCCTGCACGAGCGATGTAATCGTCGATGCAATAATATTAATGATACGAGCTACATGAGCACAAAATCGATTGATAAATCGCTTTGGCATCGCTTTTTGATAAGAGGAAAAAACATGTACACATGAATGATAAAACATCATAATTAGCGATTTGGATTAGACGTTTAATCATTAATCTAATAAATCACAAACTCGTACTATTTCGTACATATATGGATCAAGAAATTATATTATATATTCCTGATTAAGAGATCCATTAATCTCCTTCAAGCGAGCATACGATGCTCGTTATAATAGATTGGTTAGTTTCTACTAGGCGATGCAAACATCGAATAATTGAAGCTTGACAATGTGGCAAATTGCCATAAATAACGAACGTTCACATGGACAAAATTCGCATCAATGTGCATGTAATCGAATGTCGGAAAATTCGTCGGGTCGGCATGTATCAAAGGCTCGATCGTGAGAGGGCATATTTCGTATATACTTGAAACACGTCGTTTGAATAGTAAAACACCTCATACCTCTTCTCTCTATCATCTCAAGACAAGAAATGTCTTTCTGTCTTGAAAAAAAAGACTTCTCAAAAGAAGCCTCTTTTTGTTTTTCGTGATAAAAAAAAAGGGTTCGACATTTAGCCACCGATCATGACACGCTTGAATGAATTTTGTTCTGAGCAAATATGTGCCAACTCTCCGATTTCTAATAACTCTTGCACGTTTTGTGCATCACAAAAACGTAAATACGAAGGGAAGATTGTAGAAAAAACGTTATTAAATATCTATTGAGCATCTATATAGCAGTGTCATGACTTATTAAAAATATTCGGAAATTCCGTAAATCGATAGTGACATTAGTTGACTTTGAATACCAACTCAACGAGTGTGCGGCGTCTATCATCGTTAGAACACTGGCGCCGAGCCAAATTTGTCTTCCTCTATTCTACAACGTATTTTGTCTCTAACTGTATATACCAAATTCCATGTACGCTTATAAAACGTGTGTATACCAGGTTACTATATACAATCCGTATTATTCTACATGAACGCGTGTTATAGAGTGACATATCGTGTGTCTCATTCAAATTGAACCATGTGAGCACAAAATTACAGTTAATCGGTAAAATAATTCGTTAATTCGCGAAAAAATGTAGCCTCCATATGACGAATAGTTATTATTCGTTAAAAAATTATGTACAAAAATTATTTTTATAAAACGTAACGTGGAATCGAAGATAAAAATTTAGGATAAGGGAAACGCTGCTTCAATCAATTACAAAGCGGTCCCGAAACTCTTGCCTACATCAAGGCCATTGTATAATTAAATCAAAACTTTACGAATAAAATTGGATACCCTGTGTACTAAAATTTAGAGACTGAGACTGGCGCTTCGATATTCACACGAATACATACTATCCTTTTAACAGCACCTGTATATGTTTCGACGGATATCCCGAACAATTCCAAACATTTCGGATTCCAACCAATTCCACTAATTAGCCTACTCGAGAGCGCAAGTTTCATCATCGCTGCGATGAGTAAATCCGGTGTGTATGTTACCGGCCCAACTCGATTTTGGGACGAACTAGTCTTGTCTACCAGGTTTTTAGGACAAACTGTTTTTCGCTACCTATTTTTAAAGGGAAAACTAGTTTCATCTACCTATGATGGACTGATATCGTTGAGGAAAAACCAGTTCGTCCTGAAATCGAGTTTAGCCAGTGATACTGCACAATTACTCATCAAATTGGACTCGGCACCTAGTTTACACGTGCCCACCATTATCATTTCCGGTAATAGGATTCTCAAAACTATCCCAACATAAGAAATTCCATATACTGAGAAAATAAATTTGTTGATTCAACAAAATGTTTGTTGAATCAACAAATTGTGGTGAACAAAATGAAATTCGTTAACTCAACAAAAATTTGGTTAATTCAACCACTTAATTTGTTGGCTCAAATAAATATTGCTCATTACGACGAAAATATTGTTGAATCAACAAAATTTTCTGTTCAATTAACAAATTTCATTTTGTTCGCCACAATTTGATGATTAAACAAAAAATTTGTTGAAACAACAAATTTCTTTTCTCAGTGTACAGGGTAAGAGAATTTTTTGTACCACTCATGAATCAATGTTCAAAATGAAATTATATAAGAAAATGTCAGATGCTATTAAAGGTTATTTCCTTAAAATATATAAGAAAGATTATATTCCTATATTTTTTATTTCACCGTTTTTATTTTGATCGGCATTACCCTGAAAACCACGTATTATGAAATATTCAGTAAATTATATGCATTCTCAGCTAACGCACCTATTTTTAATCAACATTCTTTTTATTATCGTAAACTCTGCGGACGCTATGATGTAGTTACCAGATTTTTAGAGAGTACGAGTTCACCTTTGGCGCGTGTGATTAAATTTTGTAGCGCGGAAGGAGATCTTACGAGATCAAACTGAGTGATTACAGTGTATACGAGTATATATAGTGCAAATATATACGCATGCGTTAAAGGCTGAGAAAAGTATCTATCGGGAATGCAGGCTAAATGATAAATTTCTTCTGATTCGCAGAAAATTTATACAAAACTGGTGATTGCGCTTGGTACCGACGAGAGCGTAACGTATATCGTTAATTTAATTAGAAAACCGTGAATTTAATGAAATCAGTGCAATGGAATAAGAAAAATAAGGTGAATGCAGTACTGGACGAGATTTTTGGGTTAATGACTTTGAATTACTCATCAAAAATTCTGCGTTAAAATGATTTTTTTTCCATGAAGTTTTTTATTTAAAAATTGTTTTTAGTTCCATGTTTTTAATTTCATCAGTGTGCGCGTTTTTTTACTGGAATTTTAATATTCATTTTTTTCTCGAATTATTTCTCATTGAGCATTTATCCGTTTGAAAAACGCGATGTGAATATTTTTTTCATACGAAATTCTTTTCGAATAGAAGTTCTTTTGTCCAGATTTGTTTTGTAAATAAAAGTTTTTCTATCGTAAAACGTATCAGTTCTTTTGTTGGTTCAAAATATTTTGTTTCTGAAAAGAGCGAGTCATTTTGAAACCTTAATCAGCTTGATACTTTCTTACCTCTGACAAATACTTTCTGGTACTGTAAGAATTATCAACTTTTACGGTAAAATAGCTGATGCAGACTAGTCAAATGAGTGCTAAATTTTCAAAATACATTTATGTTAAGTTTAATGCACTAATTAAATGATTTGACGGCTTATTTGTATTACAGCATGTCTTATTAACTTAAAAATATATAAACAACAATAGATTTGCAAAACCTTCAACTGATAAATGAAAAATTCCATTTCATCGAGATTCTTCAAAGAATAATCCGTATTTTTTAACCGATTTTAATGAACCACGTTTTATTTTGTTACTCAAGAGATTCTCTACGAATTCACCATGTGGATTTTTTTCTGAGTCTCGTCATTTTACTGTTGCAGACAATTGTTTAATAGGCTAAAAAAATGTTCATGAACCAATTGCTGTAATTTTCATATTAACAAATTTAGAAAAAAAAACTACGCAGTGAATTCGTAGCGGATCTCTTGAGGAACAAAATAAGACGTGGTGCATTAAAATCGGTTGAAAAATACGGATTATCCTTTGAACAATCTCGATGAAAATATGATATCATAAAATTTTGCAGTTATCAGTTAATGATTTCACAAATCCATCGTTATTAATTTTTTTTAGGTTAATAAGACATGTTGTAATACACATCAACCTTCAATTAATTTAATTAGTGCATTGAACTTTGCATAAATGTATTTTGAAAATTTAGCACTCCTTTGACTAGTGTGAAGCAGCCATGTTACCTTAATAAAAAAATATTGTAATACGCGCATTTTATGTTTAACAATTTTTTCGAGACGTAAGGTCGTAAAAAATCAATAAATAATTAAAATGCACATCATTTCATTATTACAATTAAAAAATAATAATAAATTTCGAATGCCAATATAAAAATTCAATTTGGTGTTCATTTCGGAGGAGAAATGAGAGATAAAACGATTCTACTAACAGAAAAAAAAACGAATTACAGAATTTTTTATTTGTAGTGTCTTTTGTAGTGTCACAAATACATAAAAAATTAAGTGGATTGTACACACATTTATTTCCAGGTTAAGCGGAAGTTTCATAACAGTATACACAGAAAAAGGCCCACACACACACACACACAGTCAGATATTCAGATATTTCAGATATTTAAAAACTATTGGGTTGGCAACTAAGTCTTGACTCACTTTTGTTTAAATCTCCCATTTTTATTCTAGAACATTCTAGAAAGTTTCCATAACTGGCAACGGCTAGAATGTTCTAGAAGCTTTCACGCGGTGGGTATAAAAGCCCGGTTGCAGACGTCTGCGGGAGTCCAATTCTCAACGTGGACGAGCGCGCTATTCGAGGCGTAATATATTACGAGTTTCGGCGTGGCAGCAGTACGAGGCAAGCAACCACCAATATCAACGTTGCTCTCGGAGAGGCCACCGTAACACAATCAACAGTGGGCCGCTGGTTCCGTCGCTTGGCTTCCGGAGATACGAGCTTGGAAGATCAAGAGCGCTCCGGTCGACCTATTGACTTGGAAGACGACGCCATATCAAAAGAGCTGAAAAAGCACCCAAATGCTACCACTCGGGAATTGGCGTAGGCACTCGATTATAGTCATACAGCGATCGAGAACCGGCTGCATACACTCGGCTATCGACGAGTGCTGACGAGATGGACACCTCATCAGTTGAGCGATGCCAATCGGGCTGCCCGAGTGTCCATCTGCCAGTCGTTGCTCCTACAGCCGAAACGCAAGGAATTTCTTGACAGTTTAGTGACTGGAGACGAGAGTTACTTCCTCTACGAAAACAATGAACGGAAGGCCTATTGGCTGCCGCGCGAAATAGAACCGCCAGCTCAGCCCAAACCAGAGACCCACGGACGAAAGGTTTTGCTGTGTTGCTGGTGGGATGCACGCGGAATGATATATTACGAACTACTCCCTGGACAACAGACGGTGACCGCCAACGTATTTGTCGAACAGCTTCGCAAATTCGCTGCTGTAATGCGAGCAAAGAGGAGAAGAGTGACAAAGGCGCACTTATTGCATGACAACACTCGGCCCCACGTTGCTTCAATCACCCGCCAGCTACTGGAAGAGTTTGATTGGACCACGGTTCCACACCCGCCGTATTCCCGAACTTGGTACCTTCGGATTATCGCCTGCTCTGAGGCCTTAAAATTTTCATGCGTGATCAACGCTTCAGAGACTTCGACCATGTCGAAAATGCAATCTCGGAATTTTTCGAGCAGCAACCCACTAAGTTTTAGGAGCGCGGCATTCAGTCCTTGCCCATTAGATGGACGCCAGTCATAGACACGGCTGGTTATTATATTGTAGATTGACATGTTTAAATAAAAAACAATATTATAAATATATCTGTGTATCTGAAGTGAGTCAGAACTTAGTTGTCAACCCAATATTTTTAAACCATCCTTTCCGAATACAGTAAACTCTTACCAGCGAAGCTTGTTTAAAATAGTCCATCATTTTACCGTTACAATATAATCTCAAAACAAGCGAAGCGAATAATTATTTTCAGCAAATTTCTAGAACATTGTTTATTCATTTTTATTATTACAAATTTTTCTACGTAGATGATAATAGTAAATTTTGGACGTGAGAATTGGAATTACACAAATGGAACACAAATACACGGCGGGATTATTTTTCAGCGTCAGTGACCTTCTTTATAATGTGTTACATATTACACGAAGAATTAAGTAAACTATACAGATATCTATTTTAAGCTTAAGCTGAAGTTTAGACGCAGAATATACAGAAAAGGCGAATACGCACACACAGACGCAAACACACACATATGTCAGTTTCAGATGTCGACAAATTATTTTTTACACAATCCTTTCTTTGTACAGCAAATCCCAATTAACCATGATTTTATGGAATAATCCTCCATCATATCATTGCCATATGGATGTAAAAAAACCGAAGCAAATAATTAGTTTCAACAAATTTTTATACCGTTGTTTTCTAAGTTTTGTTATTAAGAATTTTAAAATTCTTTCGAAATTTATTCGGTGTCCGGAAAAAGAGAGAGCGGTCGTATTTTAGATTTTATATACACTCCCGACCAAAAGTATGGATACACTGAACAAAATTTCGAGCCGCACTAAAAGTTTGATAGCTCTTTGAAAAATGAAGATATTTCAATTTCGCAAACAACGTTTTGAAGAGGATAGATTTAGCTTCATTTCGCTTTTTCCAAATATTTTTTACGATTTTTTTGGAGCCGTTGCGCACTTTCAAGGAGGGCCGTTTTCCGGCTTTTTTTTTGGCTGTCGAAAATGGGAAGCACCACATTTCATTTCTGAAAAAGTTTGATGCGATTTTTTTTCATAGTTATTTCATTTTTACCTGAAAAATACCATTTTTAGAAAATGCGGTTCAACTAGAAAACTTCAAGATTTGAATGGAGTTGTCAAGAGGGAACAAAGTTGCATAAGATCATACTGAATCGACTAGAATTTTTTCAGAATTTTTGTCCGAGATTTTAATTTTCATCATTTTCAGTCGAAACTGATAACTGGAGTGGCTTAGCTCGAAAATCATGGGGTTTGGATCAAAATATCAAGAGAGGAAATTTTCTTACTTTAATATTTTTAATCCATTAGAATTTTTACAGAATTCTTTGTCGAAATTTTTTTTTTATCCAAACTCGGAAAATCGTCGAAACAGTGGATCGATGTATCTCGAGAAGTATCGGGTTTCATATGTAGTAGCAAGAGGGGGAAAAGTTGTAATTATGAACTTTGGATACACCGGAATTGTTTCCAATTTTTTTCCAAATTTATTTTCCCATGATTTTTTCACTCCAAATTGATGAAGTATTCTTTCACCAAGCCATTTATTGTTTCCAATTTTTTTTCCAAATTTTTTTGACCATGATTTGTTTACTCCATATTGACGAGGTATTTTTGTACCAAGCCATTTTATCACATGCCGCGACTCGTCAATGCAGCGTTGAAAGCTAAAGGCGGTTTTTTCGATGAAAAACTCGTTTAAATAAGGTAAGCGACTTGTTTAATGTAGATTTGTTTTTTTTTTTACGTTATAACGAAAGTTCAAATAGTTTAAAGTTTCGTTCTGCTGGGCTTGTGATAAAATGGCTTGGTGAAAAAATACCTCGTCAATTTGGAGTAAAAAAATTATGGTCAAAAAAATTTGGAAAAAAAAATTGGAAACAATTCCGGTGTATCCAAAGTTCATAATTACAACATTCCCCCTCTTGCTACTACATCTGAAACCCGATACTTCTCGAGATTCATCAACCGACTGTTTCCACGATTTTTCGAGTTTGGACAAAAAAAAATTCGACAAAAAATTCTGAAAAAATTTTAATGGATTAAAAATATTAAAGTAAGAAAATTTTCTCTCTTGGTATTTTGGCCCAAACCCCATGATTTTCGAGTTAAGCCACTCCAGTTATCAGAGTTTCGACTGAAAATGAAACAAAAAAATCTCGGATAAAAATTCTGAAAAAATTCTAGTCGATTCAGTATGATCTTATGCAACTTTGTTCCCTCTTGACAACTCCATTCAAATCTTGAAGTTTTCTAGTTGAACCGCATTTTCTAAAAATGGTCTTTTTCAGGTTAAAATGAAATAACTCTGTGAGAAAAAAACGCATCAAACTTTTTCAAAAACGAAATTAAAGATATTGCTCACCCTTTTAAATGTTTCATTTAAAAAATTAGTGAAAAGATTTTTCACAAGTGGTGCGTTCCATTTTGAACAGTCAAAAAAAAGCCGGAAAACGGTCCTCTTCGAAAGTGCGCACCGGGTCCAAAAAAAATCGTAAAAAATATTTGGAAAAAGCGAAATAAAGCTAAATCTGTCCTCTTCAAAACGCTATTTGCAAAATTGAAATATTCTCATTTTTCAAAGAGCTATCAAACTTTCAGTGCAGCTTGAAATTTTGTTCAGTGTACCCATACTTTTGGTCGGGAGTGTACATCGATACACGATGATTAATGATTTCACAAAAAAAAACGAGAATCGACAGTGAGCAGCCAACAACACCAAGTGTCACCAACTGTTCATATAGAGCGTGTGTTTTTTTTCTTTTTCATCATATTTTTCGTTCCTATGCGACATTCTCTCAGCAGTCATGACGGTGCTAGATAGTATTTTTGAGTTAAGTCCGGCACTGTGCGATCGCAGGATTATTTTATCCAGACTTGAACAATACGGTGACCTTTTGCCTACTATAAAACTGTAACTTTCTGCCCACATGCAGGGTTTAGCAATTTTTATGGTGTACCGTCCTTTGTCTTTTGTCGTCATAATTTCAACACTTGCCATTCTTTTGCACATAAAACAAGTGATATTTTTGTAGTGTAATATATCAAAGGAGCACGCAAATGTGCTCGGAATTACAACGATTTGATTCCTTAAAACTTTCAACGGACCATCGAAAAGGTCCAAAGATCTGTTGCAATCCATGCGGATTAAGAATCCAGAGATTTGCAAGATCCTCGAAAGAATTGAATTCGATTTCACCGTTTCTTTTCAGAGTACGTTCGACTTGACCACGAGGTTATTGGGCCACTAAAATGCCAAAATGTATGCGGCCTATGTTGAACATTTTCCATGAATACCAGTTGATTCGATTATATCGAATCAACTGATCAAGATTATACCGAAACTTAAGATTCATGCCAGAATAAAATGTCTGGATGTGGAAACTTCTTCCACATTAGGCACAATCGGCATGAGGTCACAGAATTCGTTCATTATTATTACTGCTCTTCTTTGTGTATCAATCTAACTTTCAGAGTTTCGCGGATGAACTTCAGGTATGAGATCTGTTCTCTAATCCTGTAGCAGTAAAAAATAAAAGGCAAATTTTTTGATAAGCCCTTTTTTGAAGCCAGTGGAATATATTCTGCAGAACAGTTGAGTTTTTGTATGAGTATATGCAATAAACAAGCGTTAAAAGACAGAGGAGGCGTAGATTCCTCGCAAGCGTAGATCTTCAGAGGGTAACCCAACAAATTAGTAGCTTTGTTAGAAAAGATTTTACTCATATTTGCGTTCCACTTTTTTTTATCTATTCCTTTTTAAACGGATTTAGCTGATGGATGACTGATAAAGCGACTGGACCTTCGATCAGGATCGAATTTCTCAGGACATCCGATGCAACCACCTCGATGACAGTAAAATCGAGCATTTTCTTGGTCCAAGAGTACTGTAATAATTCCTCCAAACTGTCACTCTGTTTTCGCACGAGCGATACAACCAGATATTTCTGGGTATAGTGAAAAGTCGCCATCTGCGGGACAGCGTCGATAAACTTTTTTGTCATAGCAATCAGCAAACTATCACGGGACTGGATCATGAGAAAAAAAGAGAGTCGCTGAAGTGTCGATGGGAACCCACGTCTGGCTCATTTGATCTGGCACTGAATTCACCGGAAGTGCGAAATCTTCCCCAAAATTAATTCTCATCGTAGGCACATTCTCCATCAACTTGACCTATAATTCTTCTATAAACGGATTTTCGAGAATTTCGTTGTCAGCAAGTCTCGTGATTAAGTTTACCTGAAGAAATTTTGAATCTTCTACTATGGATTGCGTGAGATCGTTTACCCAATCTGTACATTCGACGAATTTTTCGAGAGACCCGAAGTACAATAGTACACAATATACCCCGAGGATATACATTTTTTTAGAATTCGTTCCGGCCGATTGCAATTTCTTGACTGACCATCCACCGACGAAGGTGTCATTTACATAGACGGTAAAAAGATTTTTTCCATCGATCCTTTTTTTAGAAGTTCTAATTTCAGCTTTCCTTTTATCGTCGTCAACTCAAGTAAGAGCAAAGTGTTTTTTTTTGTGTTTTCTACGGTAGGTATGGTAACTGAAATTGAAGTTTTGTACGCGTCTATAGTGGAAACACATTCAATCTTTCATTTCTCCTCTAAAATTATCAGGTATATTTTGAAATCGACACTGTTAAAAACAACGTGTATTATTGACGAACACTTTTACGATCAAGTTGGCTCAAACTTCGTCTTGCGTTTTCATTTCATTTTCCAAAGAGCTTTGAAAATTCTATATTTATCGGAAAAATAGTATGAAAGTGGTAGTTTGGTTCATGTGGCATAAAGTATCAGAAATAGAATTACTGTCAATTACGATGATGGATTGTTCGCCACAAAAACTTGCCAAAACGTTTTGTGGTTAATAATTTCTTATAAAAGCGTTTTACTTGTAATTTTTTTCCCTTCAAATAGGTGTGCGCATTATTTTCCACTGCAGTTGTAAGTTTTTTTTGGATCGAATTTCTCTTGAATTTTTTTCTCAGGTTTCGAGTATGACATCAATATTTTTTTGATCCGCCTTTTTTTGTTTCTTCTTTTCTTTACTGGAAGATTTTTTATCCAGATGTATTTCGTTAACTAACATTTAGTATCAGTGGTTTCAGCGCTTTGTTGTTCCAAAATAATTTATTGGCATTGATCGTTCCGTTCAATGTTTTGAAGCGTACTGAGTGGCATTTGTATACTTGTGAAGAAAAAATTCCAAATCTCACAATAACGTAAAGCGTCACGTACTTGGCGGCGTATGGTGCAGATTTCGATTCGTTTGAAAGCTTTTCGTTGGCATATTAACTTTTTGTGAAGTTTGAATTTATTCTATGTTTGCTTGACATATTTTTTTTTTTTTTATTTTGAATTTCGGATTGAGATTTTTGTTGATAATAAATACGTCAAAAAAATCGGTTAGTCCAGATCTCCCCAGTTGCAGGTACCCAGTTATTGAATGTACAGAACTAAATTTGTTTTGATAAAACAAACTCATATAAAAGCAAATAAAGCATAACGGTTTGCACTATATCGAAAAAAATGTCTTTCATTAAATGTGCGTTGTTCCAGACCCGTGCACATCACCATTTTTTATATTTCTGTGACCCAAATTGTATAATTGATATACAGTATATTTTTAAATATCGATATCACATATCTTTACACTATCTTTACACTATCAAATTATCCAGCTTCAGAAATGATACATTCAACGTACTTATAACTCGATAATATAATCGATACATCGTGATTTTGCAAAATCAGATAATACTTTCGCTTTTTGATACATCGCGATTTTGCAAAATCAGATAATATACTTTCATTCTTTCTCGATCATTACTTTTAGAAAACACATACGTATATCTGATAAACGATCGTCGAGCACACTTGTGTATTCTCTCTCTCGTTAAGGATTAATGATATTGACCGTCCCAGCAAAAAGTATAATATTTCGAGGAATGGCATATATATGACTGTAATCAATATTTCACTGACTGTTTACTATGAAAAATCGTAGTTGGGTCGTTAGTATTACTGATTCAATGATTTTCAACTTTTTTGAAATGATTATTAATTGCGTATTTCTGAATATTGGTGATCGGTGATAACAAATTTTGGCAAGGATTGTACACTCAATCCAACTGTGAAAAAGAAAATTTGTCCATTTATTATATATGTGTAAAACACAAAGACCGGTTGAAAATAGAAAAAAATATCACACAATATAAAAATATGTTGATATTAAATGGAAAAATCGAGCTATTTATGATTATTACCGCACTACCGCACTGTACTGATATTATTTTTTTGTATGATGGCTACACTAAGCACTCGCAGCACCAGAGGAAAATTTCTGCTGGCCTGCTGCTTCCATATATAGCCTTTGTCCCCTTGTTTACTATTCACGCTGTCGGTTCAAAAGTGAGGTTAGAATAGTAAGGAATTTTCGTTAAAGTTTTTACATGCCCAAGAAAAGTAAATACCGCTGCAAAGGCAAATTGTAAAACTTTTCAAACGTAACTGTTGATAAAACCTCCACACGTGTAAAATTCTTATAAACTATTTTAAAAATATTTATTGTGAGTAAATACGCATTACTAAATGGTATATCTATACAGGTGTATGATATATAGAGTGCGCAGTGCGATGTTGCCGCGACTATAGGATTAAACTCTAAAATCTTCGAGACCGCTGCACTTACCAATTTTTTTCTCACAAACAGTAAAATGAATCAGCTTGAAACTTGACAGTGAGCTTCGTCAATATTTTTTCTATAGATTGTATGTTTTTCGGTATTTTCTCTTTATTTTTTATTTACATTCCGAATGCATATGTTCGATAATATGTCAATCTCCATAAGAACACATGCAAAATGGAAAAAATAATAACATTAAAACGCGTCAGACAATCAATCCTAAATTTTGCATAGACATTTGGAATTCTAAGATGCAACGTCTGTGTAAATATGAGCTTGATCTCTTTATTTTGAAAAGAGTGTCATTCATCCTTAAGGTGCCCATTTGCAAGAACGATGAAGAACGTGTGCAGTATATTAGAGAGTTTTCACTCGCCTTGCGGGAGCGAGAAATGAGATAAGTGCACCAGCTGCCTTTATAACGGGCATTTGTTTAAATTATGTTCGTAAATTTGAACAAATAAAAAAAGAACATGTTTAAAATTCAACGAAAATTATAGCGTCTATCAAATTTTCAGGAACCATTACGAAGTTCAAAGAACAATTAATAGTTTTATAAACTCAGCTGCGTATAATTGTTAATTGTTGCAACTGTTCCCGACCGTGCCATTTTTAACAAAGTTTTTTATATTACATAAACAAAAACCATATAGTATGTAAAATACAAACAGACAAAGGTTGGAAACATGCGTATCAATTTACGAACTCTCATGTAATGGAATACCAATCAATTTTCCCGGGATTTCCCAGGCTCTATTTTACCTGCAGTATATGGATTGAGCTCATCTCTTATACCGCCTGTATAAAAACAAAAAATATCAGAATCAGGGCAAATAATCCAAAAGAAATAATGCCCCTCTATCAATACTTTATTACATCCTTTGCGTATGCTGGCAATGTTCACTTAATATACATGAAAAAATATATTTTTATTACTACTGCGCCATCATTATTAAAGAAAAAAGCAAAGAGGGAATTCAACCTAGACTTTTGACGACGCTAGCTTGTATTAGATACGCCTTTTTTCTTTCAGGAAGAAAGAGAGAGGATTATGATGCAAATGGGATGAAAGGATTAGAGATAATGTGCGCTTTGATCTTGAACGAGAGTCTCTCGAGCGCATACAAACATCAAGAGACTCGGCAGAGTCTCGGGACAAGTACATTTGACAGCGTCGTCTGCTTGCCCGGGACTCACCCGAGACTATTATCTCTGAATAAAGCGATTTCGACGGTGGGGGTAGACTCTTTCTTGAATTACGAAGCCCAGGGGTAATTTCATGATCTGAAATTTGAACTGGAGACTAATAAAGTTGTCCCTCATCGATTGAGCCATGAATCAATCCGATTGATGCCGTAATTGCTGAAAAAAAACTTTGCACAGGCAAAATTATGCGATGATCGGAGTGTGCGTGCGTGTATGTATACGACACAGAGAAAGGCCTCGTGGCGCTGGCGTTTTTCTGATTGGGCGCAACTGACGACATATCCCTCTGTTCCCATTCGACGAAAAGTTTTGGTTACGAGCGTTATGAGTGACGCGATGTTTTCAGCTACGTCTTTTCTGTTTATAATCCGCGGACAGTTCAAAAAACGTTCATCGAAAATCGGAAAAAAACATATATTCTATAATCGACATTTATCCGGAATGTTTGTTAAAGTGCTCAAGTTACATTGCTTATTTGTTCGATGGATCAATCGACAATATTTCGTATTGTTATATTATCTCTGAATAAAGTAAATTTCGGTGGTGGGGGTAAAAACTGAAAGTCATTTTCTCGAATTACGAAGCTCAGGAGACAGATGATGACTTAAAAATTGAACTGAAGACTAATTAAGAAAAAATCTTTCGATTGAGCTTTAAATCAGCACGATTGATGCCGTATTTGCTGAGGAAAAACTTTGCACAGGCTCAAAATTATGCAAAAATTCCAACACATCGAAGAATTTGACGTGTCTGTATATGTCACAATGAAAGGCCTCAGCGTGCCTATCGAGATTCTGATTGGTCACGAGTGTGGTCATTTCCCTGTGTTCCCAAACCGGTAAACCAGTGTGCACACGAGTGATGTTTTTGAACGTGTCGCTGTGACTACATGCCTCTGCACCCATACCACGGAAAGTTTGAATGTTTATAACCAGTGTGACGGTAGTTTGACTTTTGACAGTGTAAAGTGCGAGTCGTGTAAATCGCGTGTTTTTTAGATTGTGAAAAATCGTGATTCATAAATAGTTTAAATATATAAATAGTGCGAAAAAACGGTAATATATAAATATTGCGAAATGTGATAATAATATTTTTTAATATCTCGGAATTAATCATCAGCGAAATTAAAAAAGATAACCTCGCACCCGCTGGTGAAATCATTTTTGTTTCGGATTCCAGAAAAGCCAAATAGAAACAAACCTCACCACTCGTTGAGGTTATCATTTTTATTTTTCCGTATAAAATAATCCGAATAAAACCGTTAATTAGTGTGGCCAGAATAAGTGCTAGAAAATACAACGAACATAACCTTAAAAATCAGTGTTATACGTTCTGAAAATGTGTGAACTCGTAAACAATGATGTTGAAGTTTCAATCTGGAACGCAACGATTTTTTTTTTAATCATGTCACTGAAATTTTTCTTACAGATCAAAAGACTGTTTTTTTTCCAAAAGTGAGTGTATGAAAATAGTTGTGACAAGATGTATCATGTGTTCATAAATAAAAACCTGTAAAACTATTAATTGTTGATGAAATACTTTAATTATAAAAATTTGACAAATAACTTTTGTCATTAAATCATGATTTTCAATACTTTTCAGGTGCGGTCTACAAATAAACATAAAATTTCCAATATTCTGCAGGTTGTGTTCAGTTCCTTCGATTTTTCTTTTCGGCTTCAAGAAATTTACCAATATACTGAAGGCGCTGCGAGCTGTGAATTGGGCTGAGATTCTCTCCTTCGACAATTTGATCTAAAAAAACTGGTGAAACTTAAAGCAATGAAGCATTTGCTATTCCTTGCGAAAACAAGAGATGCCTTATTTCCTTTGCATACAAGGATCATCGCTTCGTTACTGCGAGTTGTGCTAAGTTCCTTCGCTCTTTCTTTTTGGTATCGCACTACACATTTTATATTGAGCTGGGGTTTTACTGATTATGTCAGCGTAAATATTCAAGGATCATCTGTTATCATATTTCACAACAAGCCGAAGGATCAGAAATTCAGCAATAGTGTAATGGCATCGCTCGGTCAAGCTTGTGCAAAAGATATAAGTGGAAATAAAAGCATGAGAAAACAATGTAAAAATTCAATATTCATTCAAGTTTTTAGTGTGCATTGTGATATGATTTGTTAAAAAAAAAAGTGTTCCACAAATATTTCTATACGGTTTCATTTTTGGTCTTTCGCTCATGTTTTTCTCATATTAGTGAAATGCACATTGCTGAGACGCACCAAATATATGTATCGAATTTCTCAATATACTGCAGGAAACGCGAGGTGTTAACTGAAATGAATTTCTGCGCTTTGTTTGTGCAAGCTGTACTAAGTTCGTTCGCTTTTTCTTTATAGCATCGCATTGCATATTTGATATTGAGCTAGGGTTTTACTGGTTATGTCAGCGTAAATAATCAAGGATTATCTGTTATAATGTAAAAATTCTAGGATTCAGAGCTGTTCAGAAAAAAAGAAGTTATATCCTGGCCAAAAATCCCCTCCCCGGGGAAAAAACCTTGGACAAGTACATTTGTTGACCCCTGTTTCCATTTGTTTTCACAGAAAAAAACTACCCAAAAAAGTACAAAATTTTTAAAAAATTGGCAAGATTGAGATAGGAAAAAGAAGATTGTTTCTATAAAATAACTATACTCCAAATGACAAATAGAAATGAAAAACTTCACATATTTTATCGAGATCCCAAGAAAAAAAGCAACAATGCCCATCGCGAGTGTCTGGTAAAAAACACAGAGTCTACAAGTAAATGATCAATTTGCGCATAAAACAAATAATTACTTTACAAAAACAGAAATGGAAAAGCCAATGATTTACGTTCAGCACTAAAATTTATAATATCAATAATAGGACAAGTATTTTATTGTCGCTTGAGGATGGAGTATTTAAAAAAAAGCAAAAATTAGTTGGTTATTGAAAAAAGTCACCAATGTACAAAAATAAAAATCGGTCAAAAGAACAGAGTCCAGAAAAAAAAATCGGGATGAAAAAAAACTTGAAGAAAAAAATTTCAAACGAAAAAAATTAGATTGAAAAAAAAATTTCGGCCGAAGTACTTGGCGAGTTTTTTTTGCTTAGCTTGGATCACGTAATGTATTTCACGTAATGTTGTATGTGTTATAAACTCGCCAAGTACTTCGGCCGAAATTTTTTTTTCAATCTAATTTTTTTCGTTTGAAATTTTTTTCTTCAAGTTTTTTTTCATCCCGATTTTTTTTTCTGGACTCTGTTCTTTTGACCGATTTTTATTTTTGTACATTGGTGACTTTTTTCAATAACCAACTAATTTTTGCTTTTTTTTAAATACTCCATCCTCAAGCGACAATAAAATACTTGTCCTATTATTGATATTATAAATTTTAGTGCTGAACGTAAATCATTGGCTTTTCCATTTCTGTTTTTGTAAAGTAATTATTTTTTTTATGCGCAAATTGATCATTTACTTGTAGACTCTGTGTTTTTTACCAGACACTCGCGATGGGCATTGTTGCTTTTTTTCTTGGGATCTCGATAAAATATGTGAAGTTTTTCATTTCTATTTGTCATTTGGAGTATAGTTATTTTATAGAAACAATCTTCTTTTTCCTATCTCAATCTTGCCAATTTTTTAAAAATTTTGTACTTTTTTGGGTAGTTTTTTTCTGTGAAAACAAATGGAAACAGGGGTCAACAAATGTACTTGTCCAAGGTTTTTTCCCCGGGGAGGGGATTTTTGGCCAGGTCAGAGATTCTCTCGAGTCTGGGTTAATAGTGGATCGAATTAGCCTGGGTGTATAAACCCACGAACGTACAACATGCGAAACCTTTACTAATATTTATGGTATAATTTTTTATAGACATCGTACAGGGGCATAAAAAGTGACCACCCAGTATTCGATGCTATTATTCGTGGAAAGTAATCAGCTTAATGATCAGCGTTATCAAGAATAAAACCTAAAAAAAATAATTTTAACAGGACTATTGTCACAGGAATCAACGTCCGCGACTGCTGTTCATGCAGGGAATAAATTTCATTTCTATTTTGTATTTGTGTGTGTGTATGCGCGCGTGTGTGCGTGTGAGCGCGTGTGCGTATGCGTGTGTGTGTGCGTTGCGTGTACGTGCGCGTATGCGTTGCGTTTGCGTGTACATGCGCGTGTGCGTTGCGTTTGCGTTTGCGTTTGCCTGCGCGCGCGCGCGCGCGCGCGTGTGTGTGTGTGTGTGTGTGTGTGTGTGTGTGTGTGTGTTTGAAGCTCCAAGTACAGGTGTAATCTCACCGAAGAACTAGCGGTACAACTTCTTGCCTTACGAGGAAAGTTGTGACGAATCGTGTTACAGAAGCGCAAACTCTCGCGTGTTCGGATGTCCACAAACACGAGAAGTAAATCCTTCCCCCCACTTCCCTTCTCAAAGCCTAGGGTCAAAGCGAATCCATCGTTTTTCACAAAAATTGCTAGGGAGTCCCGTTATTTTTCGAACAGATTCTCGATAAAGAAACTTAAGTCTAATTAATCTATTAATTATTAATCTAGAAAATATAAGCTACGAATCCATAAAAAAAAAGAAATACAAAAAAATATTCACAGAATAAAATATTTAAAAACGAATTATTTATATTTTATAATAAATATTACTAATTTCAATGCATAAAATATAAATATAATAGAAAAGGATTTTTCACGGGAATGTAATTGACTGGTTAACATGAAGAGCTTAAGCTGTGAATGCGCTTTTAATTATTTCTTCAGTAATCAAGAAATGAGTAAAGTAGAGAGAACTACATAAAAGATTGTACAAAATCGATTACGTTTATACCATCCCACAGATCTAGAGACGCCGCAAAGTCTCGATAATAACTATATTCTTTAGATTATAAAGATCCTTGACGTTCGCGTGCTTGGAGAGATCTTATTGATAAAATGAATTCCATAAGAATGCAACTAATTATCATAGCAAAAATCTGGTATTAGCACCAAGTTTATTGACTCACCAGTAATTCTTGAAACATAAGGATTATCGTGACCCTTATGTTAAGTAGGAAAAGTTGTGTTTACTATTTACTCTATTTTTCTCGAAAAAAAAAAACAAACTGATTTACCATGTAGTTAAGTGGGTCGATTAAAATAGAAAATTGTTAAAAATCAAACCAATAATCTACCCCATGATCAACGAATTGACCTTTCACTTGTAATATTTAAATTTAATTTTTAACAGTGTGTTTTGGTCGATTAGTTAAATGCGTCGTTGGTACGCGTTATCGCTCATTCCGCAATACCGAGCACAGTATTAAGTCAATTAACGAGCGCATGACGATCGTAAATCACGAATTTTATGAACATAAATACGCTTTGACTGCTAGCAAAAATAAACTGAAACATCATAGCCCGCACAATGAAATATAAAAAATATAATCGCGTTCAAGCCTTTCTGATCACGAAAACTATTAACATTCGTTATCCACAAATATTTAATACCAAATGAGAATAACCAAAGACCGGGAGATCGAAGTTTGCGATGAGTAAATAGAGTATTTAATACCGTTAAATATAACACCCGATGGGATTCCAATCGCTGTGTTCACATGTTTATTAAATTAACTATTGGAATACATAAAACCATCGGGAGATAATGTTTATTGCAACCAATTAATCAATGTGCGACCTTTAACGATAAAACATGCAACGGGAGGACGTATCGGCGATAATTGAAATAGCATTGGTCACAATTATTTTTCAAACGAATCTCTGCTTCTCGGAAATGTCATTACATTTTGACGAATAAATAAGAGCGAGAAAAAACAATGTATAGGTATACAAATGATAAATGAATTTTGCTTCGGACATGAATCATCTCAGATGGAAAAGTATGCATTGTGACCAAACAGACGTGAATATTTATAACCATCATTATCGACGATCAATCGAGTCACGACTTGTACGAATTCTCCGAAGATTATTAGAAGGGTCGACCAAGGCGAACGTATTCGATTACAAGGATTAGACGGTTTATTTTTCTCACCGACTATATAATACCCAAGAGATCGTATGAAACGTTACGAGAGAGTGGCGATCGCTTATGTGCACCCCAGAATAGCCATGATTAACATAATTGAACGGTCGTGTCCGAACGACAGAGTTGGCTATTTGTTCTGATTTTTGAGATCCAAGAATCTTAATGTATTTGCCTTCATCCATCCACATGCACATGCACATAATCCGGGGTGGAAAGATTTATTATAGATGCTTTACACATACGTGCCGAGTCAAAACTTCGATTACATGAGAATTTTCGTACTCAGCAATTTGACGAACATTTGGAAAAATTCCGGTATCTTGTAAACATTTATTATCAAGCAAATTATAAGCTTTTTTTACCATAGTATTAAAGTTATTGAAAAAATAAGTTTGGTAAACAAACGGTCGTGTTTAATCGAATAAGATTTTTTTTCTCAGCGTATCAAATGAATTCGTTGATTTCTTCAAATACGTACGAATTTCATAAGGAATTCGCCTCTTCTGGAATATCCTCTTTCAGAATTTTCAAGAAAGCAATGTTTAGGAACTGTTAATTCAATGACTCAGAAATTTCATAACGTAGTTCCTTTACGTCTTAAGGAACTTCACGGGAATCTAATCATAATTCAAAAATTTCAACTTTGCGGGTTGAAATTTGGAAATATAGAAAAATATACCGTCCATCTATCACCAGAATTATTTGTGGATCCACCGTCTAGTTGTCAGGAAAATAATTTATGAAAATCACATAAGAGTTTATGTAGAAGGATTCAAAAAATGTGATTTTCATAAATTGTTTTAATTTATTAAAATCACATAAGAGTTTATGTATAAGGATTCAAAAAAAGTGATTTTCATAAATTGTTTTCTTGACAACTAGACGGTGGATCCAAAAATAATTTCGGTGATAGATGTACGATATATTTTTCTATAATATTTCCAAATTTCAATCCTCAAAGTTGAAATTTTCGATTATCTCTAGATTCGCGTGAACTTCCTTAATATTTTTAAAGATTTTTATAGATTCGCGATATAAGAAAATATGTGTAAAACATTCTTAAAGCGTGAGTCCACAAAGCTGAATACTGTATCATAGTGTAAACCCAATTTCATAATGTGTATTAGCTACGTGCATAAGAAAACAAGGGAATGAGTGAGACGAGCGGTGAGTGGCTGAGTGCCAATTGGATGTATCAACGTCGATCCATTCTACATGGATGAATTTCTCGTCTCTCGAATAAGCCCTCGAAACTGAAATTCCGAAGGAATTCACGTACATCCTCGAGTTGTCTAACTATCTGTCCAATATTTGTTAAACTATTGCGTTTTAAGGTATTATATCAAACCACTGAAAAGTTCGATGTCACTGTGAGCGCATGTAGGTCGTAATATTTCGCTACGTATAAGCTACAAAACTTTTAGAGCCTAGAAACTCTCGAACGAAATGCAGGCAGGTTAAATTGAAATGTCAACGAAACTCGCAGCATATTTACTCACCATTTTCACGATTCGTTTTCCACCAGTTATAAAATCATAAATATTATCACGTTTCACTTCGTTTTTCAACTAGGACTAGCCTTTATGTTTGAACATTTATTGACGCAATATGTATCAGTTTTTGTCAAGAATATAATTCAAAAAACTTTATATTAATGTAAACAAATGGAGAACGGTTTAATTCGACTAATTTCCATAACGAAGATTGATGGAACTGAATGGTTTCTCTAAGCAATTTTTCGTTTTAAAAAAATGAAGCGTAATCCTGTTGGATTTTACTTGGCTTATTTAATCATCCGAGAATAGGTGGTGTGTTCGACGTGATTCCACGCGTTGGATAAATGGTCTACGAAAATAGCAATTTGAGTGCTCGCTAGAACGAACTGTATATCGAGTGTGGAGCCTTAAAAATGCTTTCAGGGCACGTTAAACTTCAATGGAATGAAAAAGAGCTCTAAAAAAATTCTTGAAATCGTCATGCTAGTTGAAAGTCTCTAAATTCGTTCGATGTAAATTTTTTTTCTCCGATTCACGGTTCAGAATACTTTTTCTTAAGTTTGCAAATAGCTGGTAGAGTTGAACAGAATAAATTCTCGTTTTACACATCATTAATTTATCATTGTTCTTTTGTAACTAATGATAATTTTATTTGAAAAAAAAAAAAAAAATCATTACCTTCAAAATAGTAATTAATGTTGACATTTTAGATAAATTTTTATCGAGCCATTCCCAAGACACATAAAAAAAAGTATGACACTGGAAACGCTCGAATTTCGAAAAACCTGCACGAGATAATTCTCCATATATCACCGTCTCCGATGACTCCGGACGTCATTTCACATATTATTAAGGTCGATGAAGTAATACTGGAAATGATCAGCTGTGTACACGCGGATCGAAGAGGTTGGCAATAAATTATGGATATCGTTGTAATTTTCTAGTGTCAAACGAAGAACGAAACGAGGATTTTTATTATTATTATTATTATTTTTCATCATATAAGTAATCGATTCTCCGTTGAGGCTCTAAAACTAATATTATCATAATATATAACACGGTTTATAGTTACGTGTTACGAATATTTACGACCAAGTTGAACATGAAATTCGAACACGCCAGGTATAAATACCTATTAAGGGTGATACAAGGAATATGTACGCGGAAAACCAATGACGTTTTATGTGTATCAATGGATTGGAGTCAAAGAGGCCTATTTTTCGATCATAAGCGTGACATTTACGCCCTTTTCTTCAAAACCCATGGAATATTAATAGTTACGTTGTACCTGTAACGAAGCGCGATATTACTCGAGCAGGGACTATCTCGAAGCTCATATCTCAGTCTCGTAAGATAGTGAGATTACAAAATTTTAAAAACAAAAGTCTTCATTCATTTTCTTCTCTGACGCACCGTCCATGAAAAAATCGACTAATCGGAGTCAGCCAATCCAGAGCGCTACAAAGAAAAAAAATACACTGAGAAAAATTTATGGTTCACAGTACCATATTTGCATATTTCCCTGAGAGGATAGAAATACTTTTAAGGTAACGCTAACTCAAAAAAATATGGCAACAATGATCTTGCCAAACATATGTTGCGTATTTGTTACCAAATAATAGTGATATTTTTCCTAAAATAAATATTACCGTTAACGATCAGGAATAGTACTCTCGACTATACTCACGGTACGCTTGGCAAAAATTTAATGTAGACCATACCAGATATTTCCTTGGTGCCATAAACATATTATATTGCTACTATAAGATGAAAATGTTTAGTCAGATTTATCACATTTTAATAAGAAAACCTGATGTGCACATACGTTAATAGTAACATTCATTTTTGCGGATACAAAATAGTGTGATCCGTAATGTTTATTGTAAGGACCATTGATATTTTTTGAGGATACCATTTTTGGATTTTTTAATAAATTTACTTTGCTCGTGTTCTTAATTATCACACATCAAAAGTGCGTTTTACTTTCTGGAAAGATGTGTTTAATTAATACTTCGTTTTTGCAGAAAAACCATTGTCGCGTCGTACTTTTACTCAGGTGAACGGCATAAATATCCCTTGCGGTATGGTTGATATAACGACAACAAATAGTCATTGATAGTTAGAAACACAAGTCTCCGCGACATTACATAAATTGTTACCATTATGAGATATTTTAATAATGCCTATCCATTAAAAGATATTAATTACCATATAAATGATAAAATTCAGTGCAGGTCAATCCAAAAATGAATATGCTACAGTATATCATATTTTTCATATCCATAGTAACTTACTTATAATGTTACTTGGATTATTTGATCATTGTAAGGGTTTTTACTATGATTTTTAGTCCTTTTTAAATAACACATGGTTATCCACACCATTGGGATTATATGTTTGGATGAACACTACAGATATAGTCCAATTAACTATAACATAATTGTCCTAACAATATTTTTTGGTACATTTTACCATAGAGCGGACAACTATACGTGTATAGTTGCGAGAACTAGTGTCTTTTTTCTCAGTGTAAGATTGGATTGGCTGTCGTTAGTGAACAAATATCTCAGGAACGGATTATCATAAATGAAAAAGAGCAGGAGGCTTTTCACTCTGAAATGTCGCGACCTACGAACCCTGTGAATCTTGTGCACAACTTTTGGGACGCTCTGTACATCAATATTTACAAAGTTCCAGGCAGAGATGGTATAACAGGCGACCTCGCCGCTCCTGCAGGATGATGCATCGACGTGGGCAGCACTAGCAACTGCGAATCGATTCCTTATTTACACACATACGTATAAATTTATATGTATGTTTATATGGATATTATATTTAAGAATATACGCGTACGTATGTGTTTATAATACTAGGAAAGTCTTATCTGATAGATAACCTGATAGGTCTATTGTAAAAAATCTAATACTCGACAACATATGTACCAACATAAAGGATGATAACATTTTGCTAGGAGAATAAAAAATTGATCGAGCCTGAATCACACCTTTAAATATATAATCATCGCATTACACCAGAATGTGAATTTTTTTTTTTTATCTCGATGAGTAATCTCTCCGTTAGTTTACTCTAGTAATCCAGACCGAATTTTTATCTCGAGCCAGTGTTTCACGCCGTGATTTTTTTATATCATCGCCTATATCATTAATTAAAACACACTGCTCTACAACTTGAAAGATAATTTTTGATTTTTTTTTTTTTAATACTTCGTACAGCGTGGAACCAACGCAAATAAAATTAATTGGAAAAATAAATCGCCCCAAATTCACCCAGAATCTTTGAAAAACCCACATGATTTCAAGCTTTTCGTACACTCGCCAATAATCCTACGTAACAAAACTGCTGGAGGGTAAAAAAGTTCACTTTGGAACTTGCACGTAACGTTTTTTTTACAATTTCTCTCGTCTTACGATGCATTTTCCATCCGAGTTGCAAGTTCTTGAAGAGGAAAAAAAAAATGAAAACGTTTCAATTTCTGTGAATGAACTCAAGGGAGGATTTCCGGAGATTGCAGAAGGACTGGTGAATGGTTTGGAAAATCCCAAGGAGGAAGATTGCGGGAATTCGTTTAAGAGAAACGATATAATACAGGAATATGTATATACGTGTTACTGAGAGAAAGAAAGGGAGAGAAATAGAGAGAGAAAGAGAAAGAGAGAGAGAGAGAAAAAAAGGGGAAGTGCGTATTCTGCTGCAGCCGGTGGCGAGATTCAAAGCTCTCTGGGTATAACACGGTAAAGCGGAGCGAAGGCAGCTTCAGTCTACCGCGAGCCTGCATCGTAGTAAGTTCCTTGCATAATATCACTATAGTGGAATCAACATCGCGTTCCGTGAGATCGTCAATAAATCATCAACCCTTAAATTACAGTACAATCAGCAAAGATTAAATTATTCAATAAATCGTGTATCGCCGTGTTGAAAAAGTGCAAATTTCTTCGGCCCAAGGATTAATTATTTGTTTTGTTTTTCTTGAATAAAAAATTATCGATCAATGAGTGCCCGCAACGAGCAAAACTCGATGATTCTCTTGAGTGAGTGAAGACATAAAAAAAAAAAGAAAAAGAACCATAACCGAAAAAGATGACAACGTGTATCGTGAAAATACGAACAATGTGGCAATGTTGGATTCTCATACTCTGTGCAACAGGTAAAACATGAAATTTCCCATACACGCGAAATCCTAATTTGGCTAAAGAGGGAAAGGGTAACTGAATTAATTCACCTGGACCCGGTGTAATAATTCGATGAATCAACAAGACGTGACAAGGACCACCCGTGAGAGAGAGAGAGGAAAGAAGGGGGGGGGGGGAAGAAAGTGAGAGAAGAAGACATCAGTTTGCGCGTATAAGAGACCGAAGGATAGAAAGAGAAAAGGAGAAAGAAATCTATTTTGGAGCCACGTTAATCGAGCTACCGAAGCAAATGTATAGTTATATACGTATATTGCCGGCTCTGGGTTAGAAGATGTAGGTAGAGAAAATACTGGTTCGAGTATTGGCGTTCTAAAAGTGTCAGGTAGCCGCAATAAATTCTCCCCACGTAATCGTCCGTCTGAAAGCTTTATCGGATTCCCGAATCTTTCATTCAAAGCTTCCGAACTATTAGCATACCCTTAAATCGAATTAAAATTTCTTTGCTGCAACTGCATTCCCGAATCGAACAAGGTTGCAACAGCGTCATCTTATGCAGTATGGCTTTACAAGCGACCATCTGTCTTTCAACCATTTTTTATGGCCACATTGTTTTCGATGAAGCAATTTATTAAAAATTCCTAGAAAATACTTTTCTTTTAATTGATTTTGTGTTTACACATACATTTTCATTGTTACAGCTTCTCTAATCAAAGAACAATCAATGAAAAAAAATCGCGGTGCATGAATCAATTGCGTTTATTTGTTTGAATGAAATGTAATCAATCATGTACCTTAAAAATAAACTGCATTGTTTCGATGCAGCGCTGAAAAGAAACAACGAAAACAATTCGAATCAAAAAAGTTCATGGTTCGATCTGTCGATAAAATAAACAATTGCTTTTCACCAAATTGTTTTTCATCGAAAACTGTACAATGGTAACTTATTATTGGTATATTATTTTCGTTTTTTGTACCAATTGGAGAAGATTCTTGGACCAGGCAGATAAATCAATGTCGTTTTTGTTCCAAGTGCAATTCGATTTCGAAATAAATTTTACCAATTATTAATGACGTTACCGATAAAATTGCACATAAGTCGATAAAAAATAGTTCGAAATTCCTTCAGAATGCTGCATCTGCAAAACTAGTCGGTGGACGACCTTGATTTTTATTTAAATTCCGTTGTTAAATCTGTCAACTGAAAGAAGTGTGATTTAGTGAAAGTGTTTTTTCAACGCTCAAACACCCTTGACAACGATATTAAATTACGTCAATAAAGTACATCATCCATGGAATATTATAAATGTAAATCCATTTTGTTTTTTTTTTTTTTTATCGTTAATGTCATACTCTAAAATATAGAATGATGTCAGTTGTATGCAAAAATCTTTCATTAAAATTTCTTTGCTGGAAATAAAATTGGCAACAACTTTTATTACAAACTCAGTTTATAAATAAATAAGTTCATTCTTTCCGCTGTGTTATATGTGTGAAAAAATACGTTCGGGTTTCCGGTATAACAATTTATCGACCGGATGGAATTAAAAAACAAAACTATTTTTTTCTCGTTCCCACAGAATGAGATTACAGCTTTCCGCAGATCAATTGCTTATCGAACTCGTTAAATATTGTGTTAAATGGTGGCGAACGAAGAAAAATATGTATATCAGTGACAGAAAGGTTGAATAGTTTGCTCGATAGTATAATCTTCGGTTGAATGTTTGTAATGTCGGATTCATCATCACGCTCAAATAGAGCGTCGAGTGTACGTAGGCGCGATCTCTTCTGATCGCGTATTTTCAATAAATAAAATACCGCCCGCGCTGTATCACTTGTTCGTTGCTTAAACACATTTAATAATAAAATGAAAATAAAAAAAATGAAAAAAAAAAAAAAATCATTAGCCTTGTAGCCGTATGAATGAAAACTTTCTCGTAAGATCTCAGCGCAGATCTGTGATTTTCCGGTGCATGTGTAGGATTGTAACTACGAGCCTGGGACGAGTGTAATATGTCACATAAAAAAGGCAACGGTAAAGCTAATTAATTCGCAATATGCCATTTCATGAATATATCACATTAATCCTCCGCCTGATATTGAAATAGGAAAACATAAACGTGATATTGGGAGAATAAATATTGAAATAAGAAAACAAACTCGATGTAGACTAAAGTTTACCACGGGACATCTGCTCGAAGTGTTTTCATTTTTCCAAAAGCCTTTAAATATAAAATATTCATAAAATACATAAACAAACAATTTTCTCCATCAAAAAAAAATCTGTCAACAATAATTAAGTGCGAGGATTCAAAAAAAAAAAATTGAATAAAATATATCAAAATATTTAAATGATAGTTGGTAGTTAACTTTATTGTTAAAACATTATTTTTGTCCCTGCACAATCATATACATTCGAAAATGAAAGAAAACTGAATGCATATTTGTGGATAATTGGGAAATACTTATAAACTTTTGCCAAATTCCTTTGAAATGAATTTTCATCCACCGACGACTCTAATCTACGTATATATTTACGACGCTTTCGTGTTTCTGGTCATGTTCCTCGATGTTCGAACGACTCACTATGGACAAATAAAATTTGCATTGAATGCCCATATGGGCACTGTCCGACATTGCAAAACCGATTGCAAGGCTCGAGTCCAGAGTGATACCGTGTCAGATGCAAATACATCGGGTGTCTATGAAGGAACGTTCATCGGCGATAAACCTTTTGCGGTCCCCAACCAAACGGGAATAAATAACGCCACGTGTAATCACTTCTCTTTTATATTCATTTCCTGTCGTTTTTTTCTTTTTTTATGTCTCTTCGTCATTCTGGTACATCTCACACCTGTCCCAGTTGTCTCTTGTGCCTATGATAATTTTCAAAGCCATCACGAAAACTCATACTCAAACAAATGAACGTTCAATTGTACAAACCAATATGACGAATTTTTATCTAAAAATCATCAGAAAAGCGAACTATTTTTAAACAGTAATAAATAGCAAGAAAACAATAAGAATTTACATTTCTTTTTCTATCAAGTAACTTTTCCATATTTCGAGAATACAAAAAATGTAGAACAACTTAGCAATTTTTGTTAGAACCCAGTTAAAATAGTTTGTACACAAAAAAACTTGGTTTTGACTTTAAACAAGTTCGTTGATAAGAAACGATTTTTCGAACGCTCGAAAGTAAAGAAATCTTTATCTTCGATACGAATCTGCACGTGCACACGTTAAATTAACGTAAGGGCAAAGAGTGCCTGTGCCTGATATCCTTCTGTTATACTATGCAGCCTTCTGTAGTCGTAATTGGCCATAATTAATCATAGAAGTAGAACAGCCCAGTGCACAAACCATCCGACATGCAGATAACGAAGTTAAAAAAAAAAATCTCCAAGTGCCTAACATACATGTATATAAGCACAGATGTATTTACGAGAAGCTTAGACGAACGTGATGAAGACCTCACTGTGATTCTTGTTCTACACATCTGATGTTGATTGGAGGAGGTCTAATACGATAAACCGCTTAAGGCTGTACATACATATAAATGTAAATAAGTGTAAATATCTTACACATTCATTTCCTGAATATCAAAAGCCATAATATATTATTTAACATATAACTCCGTGAGAGAGTTTCAAAAATAATGATTTCTGCTATATATTATTTTTATATTTCTAGATAATTATAAAATTATTCAAACAATTATTGGGGATCAACTTTGTCGAATTGAATATTGAAATAATTAAGTTTATTTCGATTTGAATGTACATATTTTATACTAATGTTAAAAAAAATCTGAAATGATTATGTGAATATATTTTTACTCAGTTAAGGCCTTACATACGTTCAGAATTTTCAAAAAATCGATTTTTTTTTTACAGATTATTATTCTCTATAGTTTTAGGCGTATTTCTGTGTAAGTCGATTGTACAAATTCCCCATAGATCGAAAGTTATTATAGAAAACGTGACTGCCCAACGAGAGTCTGATGCGCGCAGGTAGATGTCTCGAGCGAAACGCACTTGAAACTTTAAATGCATTTTTCTCAATACTACTTTTTCTGGCACGGTCTGCATGATAACTCATACAGTTTTTAATATTTTTTGATGCTTTTTTTTTTAAATATTCGAAATTGTTTTCTCTATAGTCTGTCGAGTCGGATTTTTGATGTTGTGATTGAAAAATTTTATAAACATAATTAAAGTGTGACATTTATGACACAAAATGCACACTTTTTTTAAACTGCCGTAAATTGCTAAAATTTTTCGAATTTCAAAAATCCGGCTCAACAGACTATAACTACAACTTTATTTTACAAGAATTTTTTTACGTTTTGCAGATCCATCAGCATTTCAAGAAGAAATTATGCAGACCGTGGAGCAACTTTTTTTTCATAGTGCTTCGGGAAACGTGATTTTTTATGTTGTAATTTTTGAAAAAAAAATGAAATAAATTTTTTTATAAAGTTTAAATACTAATAAACAATATGTAAAAATTATTTTTATTAATTTCTATTGCTATCTCTTCTAAAAACAGTTTTTCTTTTAGCGCGTTTTAGGCGCTGCTGGACGTATGTAAGACGTTAAAACTATCTAATGACACGAAATGAGAATTGAAAAAACAATTCTTATGCTTTTTTTTTAGATTGGGCTTAGTGTTTTTTTTTTGTTGTGGAAATGAATGAAAATATGTTGTTCCTGCTTAATTACCTAGGAGGATTAGAGCAACTACAAGTTTTGCCAGTCGGTAGACCAGCTGCGACAAATGAGTATAAAGTAGCACGCTCTACAGATAGCCGTCCAATCGCGTGAGCCATAAATTAATGTTTAAGTTTTAAAGAGAAGAGAATCTCGGTACTAATGCAACTGATAAATACCAGAGACCATTAACCCTAGACACGAGCGGCGTTGCTTTAGTTCTCCTCTCAAGAATACTCTTGGCAATATAACGAACACGTATTTCATCTATATAAACATAAAGCTCGTGATCAACTTCCACTCGACACAAGTATTCTCACTCAAGTTTCCGCAATTCTAAAACCTTCTATTTTTCCTATCATCTCGTCCTGTTTTCCTCGGGAGTCTTACGTGCCCACAACCCATCAAGTTTACTGGACGCTCATGGTACGTCCGTTAAATCGAATAAACGGACAAAAGAAACTATGAAAATTGAACGATTTACCGCGCCAGGTGCAAAACGCGTGACTGAGAAATCTGAAACACGACGGCGTAACGAAAACTAGATTTTCTTTGAAATTTCGGAGAAACCTAGAAAATATTTCGTTTACAGTATTTAACGCTTTCTCTTCGAAATGGAACACGTCAAAATGAACCCAACAACATTATTATCATCCAAAATGACTAATTCGATACATTAAAAAAAAAAAAGACCAAATGACAGTAAAAAAAAATACTAAAATAGTTTTTCCACGTTTTATTAAATGTAAATTCGGATTTTTGAAAAAAAGTATAAGCCGGCATGATTCAGGGGACGATAGAAATTACTGGAAGTTCTAACGTATCATGAAACAGTTATTTCACAAAGTAGGAAAAAAAAACATCTGCGCTTCGTTCCATTTGTTCGTACGCGAACGAGGGTAAGAAGTAAAACAAAAAAGACACATACACGCTAGAAGTTCATTGTTAAATCGTGACGAGATGAGAACGAGGAGGATAAACGTGGGAGGGCCCAAAGAATATCAATAATAAAAGAGCGCAGAAAACGAGAGGGGGACCTTGAGTCTCGAAAAGAAATAAATTTATCGGGTCTCAGAGAGATCGAATGACAAACAGGGCTCACGTTCTGTCATTACTCACACTGGTGGATCGTCATCGTTCGTATGAGTTCTAGGAGAAATTCTGAATTTCAAAAGGATCAAAGAAGGATCTTTTTGAATTACTGAATGTAAACATATCGCAAGAGCTCTTCTATTTTTAGCCCCAATTTATATCATGAATTCTCGAAAAAAGAACATCGTAAAATGGAGATAAAGGCACACGTGTCTAAACAATATTTTCACGAAATAAGAAAACAAAAATTAAAATCCTGCAGAATTATATAACAACGACGACTCGTTAAAACTCAATTACGACAATGCACGTTTCCGTAAGAATATAATTGCAAGAGCGTTGCATCTTAAGAAGCGTCAGAGTCTTGACGCCAGGTATTAAAAAGGAAGTTAAGAGCCAAAGCTAAACGCATCACTATTATCGAGAATGGGCTTTTCTTACTCACTTTTAAACTTCAATTCGACGCCACGCGAAAACGCATTTAAATTTATATACTCCGGGGTGTAATAAATGAAAATCATAATACTGCACGATGATTCGATTTCTTGTAAAAACAAACACACCCATAGGGCACCCGATCTACTCACGTGCGGTGAAGTCATCTTAATATCGTTGCATAATGCACTTCGAATTCCGCTCAAGGACGCGAAACGAAAGCGCATTCGGTCGTGTTATGATTTGAACTACCGAGGCGCTTGTTCACAACTCTTGATAATTCGATCCAGTATCAAATTTATTTTCGTTCGTATAATCAAGCAACGAATACTCGAGATTCAAGAATATTCGGGTGGGGGTAAAATTTTCGAATGACGAAATTTCGAACAGCTAAAATAGCGAATTTTAACATACAGTTATCGATATATATATATATAATTGTATGTTAAAATTCGCTATTTTAGCTGTTCGAAATTTCGTCATTCGAAAATTTTACCCCCACCCGAATATTCGACATGAGCTAAAATCTGATAGAAATATCAAAACCGCTAGTTCTTCCACTTTCGACACCCCATTAATTACAATAAAAGTCATCGTATATATACACATATGTATAAAATCGTGATCTCATACTAGACAGCAATAGAAGACACAAGAGTTATTCGACCAATTTATACTTCTGACAGATGCTTTCTAAAACAAGATTAATTTGATGATGTTATCGTTCGGAGCTGTGTGGAAGAATCATGATTTAAAAAAATCTAACCCAAGCTCATAGGACAATTATTTCGAATGCTGCAGAATACAGTAGAATTTTTTGTAGCATTTTCTAAAGTTTCTAATAGCAGGCTAGGCTAGAACTGCTACACGGAGAGAATTAACATTGAAAAATAACCGTGCAGTAATAGAAACGGGGGACAATCTTAAATTTGTGTGATTATTACTAAGCAGAATGCAAATTTTCATGAAAATTAAATTAAATTTCGTACGATGTACGAGAGATTTTATTTTATTATCATGAAAATTTGCACTTTGCTTAGTAGAAATAAGAAAAATTCCAGGTTCTCCTCTGTTTCTATTACTGCACGGTAATTTTATAATCTTAATTCTTTCCATGTAGGCCAGAGAGGTGATTAGAATAGATGTGAATAGAATTTAGAAGATGCGTCGTGATTTTGAATAGAGGCAAATAAAATTAAAAGATTTAACGAAAATATTAAAAATGTCATCAAACAAACGATTAATTCGAGTGAAAATAACATTTTAGTAACCTGCAAAGTGAAATTATTATTCTCTAGGAATATTCGGTACTGTCATCGAGCCGAAAAGCATCAGCATTAATGCACCATCCAGCAACCGTGAAAGAATCCCTGGAACAACGATTCTCAGGTTCGCGTGTCCTGTGGGATTTTTCCGTCTCAACAGAAAATGTTACTATTTGAGTGCGGGTACTGCGACCTGGCAGCAGGCTCATTTTCATTGCAAGGACAGAAATTCGACACTCGCGGCCCCGGACAGAAAGGGAAAGGACAGAAAACTCAGGAAATACCTGATGGGCGAACAATTCGGTGAGTAAATTTTGAGTTTTTTTTTTTTTTGGTATGTCACGGATCATTGTTTCTCTCGTTTATCACCTTGTAGTACAAAAAAATGATGCAATATAGAAGTTTTCCCATAGATAAATCTATGAAACTTACTGAAGATTAAAAAAAGCAAAAACAACATTAAATTCCAAAGAAAAAAATTCTTATTCAAATTTAACTCCGATGCATCGTTAATGAGCGATTATCGAAAACAAATATCTAATTAATGAAATTCTAATTAAATTAATCAACAAAAAATTTGAATCGCAGAGAAAAATTGAAAAGAGTTTGGTCCTCAAAACATAAAAAACTAACAGATCTATACAATTTCGACACAATTTTTGAGATAACCTGAATATAATCGCTCGGAAACTGTATACAGCCAAATTGGAGCGATGGATTGGCGGAATTTATGACTGGCACGGGATGACCTGGAATTGGGGTTTATCGGGTGAAAAAATTTTATTCGACAATTTCGAAAAACTCGAACATGGCGATCCCAAGCAATATGCATGGCATTGCATCGTTATGGATCCAAAAATCGAATACAAGTGGAGACCTACGAGCTGCGTGGAAAGGAAGCATTACATATGCGAAGTTCCTGCAGGACGAATAGGTAAAATTAAGGAAGATTCGTATCCTAAAAAATTGTTGTTTATTGAGTTACTTTAAATAACTATCTGTCGGCTCCATGACAAAACGCCGATGACAAAACGCCGAGTGACCAAGTGCCGGCGACTATATGCCGAGCGACAAAATACCGATGCGACTATACGCCGATGCGACTATACGCCGATGCAACAAAATACAAATAGTAGTAACGTCCAGTGGAAATATTAGTTTCCAAGTTTCCAGATCATTATTTAAGGAATAACCTTCCTAGATTTGCATATTACAGCGTACGTCATCACTGCACCATACACTATCATATCACAACATAACACCCAAACGCAACAGACATACACTCAATAAATCATACAGCAATACTTACTTTTTCAATAACAGCTAACAAACATAAATAAATAATTGGCGTGGAAGTAATTTCAGTGGCATCGTGCACGTCACGATCCGAGGATCGTTTAATACTAAAATTGGACACAAATGCCGGACAGTTGTGTGATAAAATCACACGATATTATATAATTAGAAATCATAATAATAATAAGATAATTCTCTCACACGATTTATTAGCATTTTTCAGATCATAATAATGATATGATAATAATGTGACAGAATTGCAGATCGCAACAATCATTCTTATTCTATAACTGTAGACCCTGGCAGTGATTCTCTCACACGATTACTTTTTTCCACTTTTCTTTTTTTGTCGCATCGGCGTATAATCGCATCGGCGTTTTGCGATCGGCGTATAGTCCTGTCGGCATATAGTCGCTCGGCGTATTGTCGCCGGCATTTAGTCATTCGGCGTTTTGTCATCGGCATTTTGTCGTGTCATCCTATCTGTCGCCTTGTGATATTAATGGGAGCCACTTTTCTTTTTTTGTCGCATCGGCGTATAATCGCATCGGCGTTTTGCGATCGGCGTATAGTCCTGTCGGCATATAGTCGCTCGGCGTATTGTCGCCGGCATTTAGTCATTCGGCGTTTTGTCATCGGCAATTTGTCGTGTCATCCTATCTGTCGCCTTGTGATATTAATGGAAGCTTGTTTCAACTTTTTCCCAGGACGAAGACGCAGATACGGACTCGATTCGCGTCTCGCGCCTCAGAATCAACGAATTAAGCCGAGAAAAGGCAAAAAATACACAAAAAATGAGAGAAAAATTCGCAGAAGATATCGTGCGCGAAACGAATCGAAGGGAGACAGAGATATGCAAAACAGGAGTGAACAATGGTCGAATGGTGTAAAATTGGGATCGCGACCACCAGCCAGGTACATCAAAAATACCTACAACGCAAAAATGAACCCATTTTTATTTGTTTTTCAATCCAAAATCATCAGTTATAGAAAAAAGCAGTCGTTTTTTTCCTATTTAAGCCTTAGCTTCAATTAAGAAGGAATTTTTAATAACTCTAATTACGTTTCTTCAATCAAAATTGCATTAATTGTGGTTTCAGACGAAACGGAGTAAAACTCAGTGGCTTTTGGGGGAAACAGGAGAACTCCAAAAATTGCATTTTCCTGTTAAAATCAATTTTATGATCCATTTTCATAATTTTTTCGTTTCATCTATCAATGACAGTTCCATTAATACTAAAAGACACTTCAATAATTTGGTCCGGAATTATGATGGGGAATATTACGATATCCGTGGCCCCAAGTTTTGACCATGCAGCTTTTATATTTGGCCCAAAATAAGACTTTTTTCAAGAGTGATAAAAATCGAAATTCGGTCTTTAAGGGGGTGAAACGGGGGTTTGAAATTTTTTATGAGACGAAGTATTTTTTGTCAGATTTGCTTGCAATTTGGCGTAAATATTCTACAATACAAATATTTCAAAAAGTTTTAGGCAATTTTTTGAAATTTGACCTTTAAGGGGAGATATTACAGTATCCGTGGCCCCTAGTTTTGACCATGCATTCTTCATATTTGATCCAAAATAAGACTTTTTCCAAGAGTGATAAAAATTGAAATTCGACCGTTAAGGTCGAATTTCCTACTATTTTATTATACACCCTACTATTTCTACATCTCCAGCTATTCAAACAACAACCCAAAGATGACCCGAACCCACCCTACTATTTCCACATGTCCAACTACTCAAACAACAACCCAAAGATGACCCGAACCCACCCTACAATTTCCACATGTCCAACTATTCAAACAACAACCCAAAGATGACCCAAACCCACCCTACTATTTCCACGTGGTCATTATACTGTTTTTATAGTATGATATACGGGTCAATTGGGGTGATGTCCTCAGAACAACCGTTTCACAACTTTATGCTTAAACTTTGAAACTCCCGTTTCATGCCCTTAAAGGTCGAATTTTGATTTTCATCATGCTTGAAAAAAGTCTTATTTTGGGTCCAATATGATGGCTGCATGGTCAGATTTAGAGATCACAAATATTATAATAATGCTTCAACTTTCAACACCCTATCTCATCCCCTTAAAGGTCGAATTTTGAATTTCATCATACTTGAAAAAAGTCTTATTTTTGGTCAAATATGGAGGCTGCATGGTCAGAATTAGGGACCGCAAATATTATAATAATGCTTCAACTTTCTAACCCCCGTTTCACCCCCTTAAAGGCCGAATTTCGATTTTTATCACTCTCGAAAAAAGTCTTATTTTGGGCCAAATATAAAGGTTGCATGGTCAAAACTTGGGGCCACAGATATCGTAATACTGCTTTATGATGACTTTTTTGTTTAATATTATCGAGTTTGAAACCGAGTTTTTCTTGAAACATTTTTTTTTTTTTGGGGTTAACATATTTCTCCCAAACGCCACAAAACTGTAACGAATCTTACTGTAATAAATTAAAAAAGAGAAAAATATTTTATTAAAATTTCGAAACGAATTTCCCAAAAAATGGCTAATTTTTTCGAATATTTCTGGAAATAATTATGTTACGATCTTTTATTTTGACAGCTTGAGAGTGATGAATGGAACGAGAAGAGGCAATCGAAAGAGACACCGTGCATCAACGAGACTGTACCCTGGGAAAATAACACCGAAGATAACGCAAATAATGCCGCAGGGTCAGGAGTATGGTTCATATTTGGGCGATGGACCAGCAAGAACGCAGCATCAAGCACTTTCCGATGACAATGCGGCGATGAATCAATTTCATGCAAAAATCAATGATCTCTCGCTCGAGGAGATATTATTGAAAACGTGAAAAGCTTTAAGGGCCGAAAAATACCGTTAATAATCGGTTCCGTAAGGACTCTCTGTTTCTTTACCGACTGAATATAATTTATTTGAAAGTCGAACGTCCGTCATGTAATTTAGGTAAAAAAAGAGAAACAAAAAGAAAAAACAAGAAAAAAGCGCAATGAGATAGGAAAAAATTGACGAGAGACACAGACGCCGAATCCTCGATTTTGAACTTTTATTTTTTTTATTTAAGACCAGTGACTTATTCTCGTGCCATGTCATTTGTTTCTATGTACTTTTTGTTTTCTATTATTCGATACATATCGCTAACTTTAGCAACAAATGAGCGATATGATCTCAATCGTTATCGTAAGACAGTACAATTTCAAATTGTCTACCAGAGACGTTTGCATTAATTTTAATTATTATGTCGTCATTTCATAACTTATCTAGATGGAAAAGAAAAAAAATCATGCCAGCGATCGATCTAGTCGAATCGCCTACGTTGATTCCTCTTTTTCTCTCCTCTCTCTCTCTCTCTCTCTCTCTCTCTTTATCGTGTAATTTTAGCACAGGGAAGGCTCTCCATGTTTTCGGACATTTTTTAATATTTATTCTTTTTATATGTCGAAAACAAAATTTCCAAAAAAAAAACAATGCTGAAACGTAAATCGTTGCAATGCTGCAAATTTCATTTTCTCCGATAGTGTCTACAGTTTTTTTTTTAAGATTTAGACTTTGAATAATAGTCCAACTTTTCTCATTTCATTTTCGACACCATTCAAAGATTTAGTCACAGCAAATCTATTCATTTTTATGCCACTCAAATTCCGAATTTAAAAAAATTAATTATTTCTTATGTTTTACGATTCTATGTAAAATTTATGTATATAATTGATTTTTTTCTCTTTTCAAGTTCAAATTAGTTCGACAGAGAATGTACAATATGAATAAACTTGTCCGAAACATTAATCTTCCATTTATATTTAGTAACTGTGGAAAGTTAACAATCGCATCAACGATTATTGTAAAACAACGCCAATGTATTCATTTTTACTCGTTATTTGAATTTCTCGCCTGATAATCCTCGTATTTAAGTACCAACAAGTGAGTCCTAAAACCCGTTCGAATTCCCTTTCTATACGTTTAATCAATCATTTTTTTTAGATCGCGCGAAAAATCGACGATCGTAATTTACAAAAAAAAATCGATCACAATAACGACGATTTAGATTTAGTTTTAGGGTCATTCAAAAAAATCTAAAATGTAATGTTTTTTCTTCCTACTAGCTTTTAACTAAAATAAAAAATAATCAATAAGGCCAGTAGGTAATCAGATATTTAAAATCGAACAGATAAGAAAATGCTCTCTTGTTTACCGGCCGATGCTAAAAATAATTCCTAAACAGAATTCAAAGAGTGTGAGACAAAAATATATTGATTTTCCCATCTGTTAACCCAACCGGATCAAAACCATTGCGTAATTTCAATTTCTTCACCGCCGACAAAGCGCAAACATCGCATAGAAAGCGAAAAAAACGAGAGAGTAAATATTTCGAACGTCGTAATGAGGGATGGGAAATTGACACACGGGAACGGCCTCAATTGAAAATAGGGAACGTGACAAAATGGAGCGTCGGCTGTATCTCATTTTCAGTCGTCAGAAATATATTTTTTTTATGTTTACAGGGATTAATTAACTTTGTATTTCGAAGATGTTGGAGTTAATTTCTTTCTCAAAGTAAACTACAAATAATTCCTTTGAATTATTCATATAAAAAAATTTTCGAGAATATGTGTGCATGGAGAGAATTAAACTTGAAAAATGACCGTGCAGTAACATTAGTGAGGTGACAACCTGCAATTTCTAAGATTATTACTGAACAAAACATAAATTTACATGAAAATTAAATAAAATTTCTTATTTTAAATAGAAAATTTTACCGCAGTGTCTAGTAAATTTTGATGTCCAGTAAAATATGCAGTACATAAATTTAAAAATTGCGTGATGCAAGTGAAATTGTAACGTGTAACTCATTATTTTATGTCTTCAAGAAATGCCCTCGAAAAAAAAATGCAGCACGGTAAAAATTTCCCTACAAACGTTTACGCCAGAATGGTGTAGTATTTGAAATTTTACGTATCGCAAGTTAAAAAAAACTTATCGCTTATGAATAAATACGTTTTGCCAACTTGTCCCCACGTTCAAATGTACCACGGTAATTTTTACCATAAATTTTGTGCATAATACAGAAATACGAAATGAGTTTCGAATATTATAAGGATTTTCAATGTTTCTGCTTCTTACAAAACTCTAGTATTGATAAACTTAGTTTTCAGTGTCTCGTAATTCAATGAAGTGTCATACTATAATTTGCATCGTTGGCACGTAAAAAAAACCTCTTGATTTATCAATTTCTCAGTTTTCAAAATGGTCAATATTTTTCGACTCTAAAAGTTCAATCAACTTTTGTAAACAGACTTTCTAAGCATAACGTTAACGTTCATATCGTTCGAATGCCACGAAATCTCTTTATTGGAATACTTGTCCATAATCTTGATGCAAAGTTTGAGCCATGAAAATGTTGTATGCATTTTTTTGGGTCACTTCTAAGAACCGAAAGACAGAAATAACCCAAAAAGCTTATGCAATTTCAAAAAATTAAGAAAATTGAGAAAAAGTGGGAAGAATTTTCAAAGCAACAAAAAATTCTGCTTTACGCAGATATTTAATTGACATTTGCGATGAATAATTGTACTCACTTTTATGTAAGTGCAAAGTGCATCTCCCTTCGGTTCACCATTTCCATCCCTGTACAATTTGATTTTATTCTTGTTCTTCTCATCACGTGCAATGAGGCCGCATTTAGTCACTAATTCAGTAAGTTCATCCAGGGTTATATCCAGTGGTAGGCCCGATATGTAAACAGCGGTATTATGAGCTTCGTCAATCTCAAACCAGGTTGGTGGCTCAGCAGCTTTTCTCTTTGCTTCTGCCTTTTTTTGCTCTTTGTCCACTTTTTCAGGTACTTTTGCAGGTTCTAGAGCTTTTTTTGGCTCAGTCCCTTGGTTCGGATCAACAAAGCCATAGCTCATCTGATACCTTGCCATAAAATCATCATCTACCTGCGATTTAACATTAGCATTTTGTAAATGATTTTTTTCTTGCAAAAAAACATTGTCTCAATGTTTTTCTATATCTGCATTTAATTATTGTTTTAGTCATGATTTTTAAATCGAAATACAGATTTATTAAATTGTTCAAATTTTTTTTACGATTTTAGTTTTCACGTCCCAAAAAAATATCGTCCAACTTTCATAGTCTAATACCACGAATAAATATTCAGCTTAATTGAAAAAAATAAATAAATTTTGTTGCATTCCAATGACGCAAACTTCAAGATTATCAAATTGTGGGAACAATAGAAAAAAAAATTTGTAGTATTTAAGGAAAATTTGTAAAAAAGCTTGATAATTTTTCCATTTCTGGATTTTTTAAAAATCTTATTCATATTTTCGTTTTTTTAGAGTAATTAAAAAATGAATGTTACCTTGGGAAACCAAGCATTCTTTTCCCTGTCCCACATGTAAACACTGCCGTCGCTAGGATCTGTATAAGTGTGAGTATCATTCTCGAAACTGTAAATAGCTTCGGGTAGGGCAGTTGCAGGATTCTTTGACTCAGCGTTCTCGGCAATCTCATTTCCATCTTTTACAACCCAATCGTTCTTCGCTCTATCAAATCTGTACGTAATATTCGAAGTTTTGTCAGTATAAATGTACGTCTCTCCGTCAAACTCATAATTCGCCATGGGATCTTCAGTTTTCGCTGACACTTTTTCACCCTCATTTTCTTCCTCGTCCTCCTCCTCTTCCTCTTCTTCTTCCTCATTTTCCACTACCCCAGGTTTCTTATTGTCATCTTTATTACTCATTTTTTCGACGAAATTCGAAACAAGTTCGAATAGTAAACAAAGTTCGTTCTGAGGTTATGCGACGAAATTGTTTGTATTACGATTGAAATTTAGCAATGACAATGTTGTACAATCAATGAAATTAACACGCATGCACTGTTGTCATTAATTTTTATTAATTCGTGGATTCAAAGCCGTTTTTACATTCACATTCGTTAAAAAATTCACTATATTGACAGAACGCTCGACCACGCGATATCACTGCTCCTGTGCTCCTCCGTCATCAGCGCCACTCACTAACAACCTATGAACTAACTTTGCCGTAATTTCAAAATTGAATTCAAATCTTTGACACGTGTAACAACATTTTTTAATTTAACTCAATTCTGTCACGTGTTTACCTTAACTATGTACTATGAAAATACACACACGATATTCCCAAAAAGTTTAATTTCAATTTTTCCATCATATATTTTTTGATAATAGATGAAAAATTCCATGTTACAAAGGCAATTTTTTTTTTCGTTTGAAATTCAAACTTTCGAACTGCTACAAATGTGCAAACAATTACTGAATTCTCAGTAAATATCTGTTTAGTATTATAAATAAAATAATTAATAAAGCCAGGGATTCCAAACGATTCATTAAAAAAAAATCCGTCCTGTAACCAGTCTTAAAAAAGAAGAAATTGTATTTTATCGAATGAACCTTTGCTATAATCCGTAATAAAATTAATTTGCTATTAATAAAATTATTTGAAATAACTTTATAACGAAAATACTTATTAAAATCCATTGCGAAAGTCGTTAATTAATATTGTATTAAATTAATCGTAAGATTATTTGACTTCTCGTAATAGCTGGTTTGAAAAATGATTGATATACAGAAAATAATCTGATAAATTCATTTTCATTAGTGTATATGATCACCAGGACACTAAGATTTTAATTTTTAAATCAGAATGATATCATTGCAAATTTATGTCAATTGATCGAATGTCAGTTGTTCCGTGAATCGTATTACGATTGGAATTATTTAAACAATTGGATAATAGAATAAAATGTTTAGGCTTACGATAAAACCAACCTGTATAACGGTATTGACGAGCACTGTACTTGCATCGAAGCAACAATATCTTGGAACAAACTGCAAAACTTGTATAAATAAATAATTAAATACGATTTTTTTTTCAAAAAAAAATAGTATTTGGTTCGACACTCTGGTATTATCACTGTCAAAATTTGATTCAAAACGTTAGTAAGCTTAAAAAAATAGTAGATTGGTTCAACTAAGAAATCGTTTCGATTCGATTCGATTTTATATCTTTTATAATAAATTCAACGAAATATTAGCAACTGCGTACCCATAAACGTTATTCGTCAAAAAAAATAATAATTCTCTAAAATTTAGACGAAAATTTCGAACAAAAAAAATAATTCGATGTATCATTTGTTTACGTTTTCTTGTTATGGGAAAAAGTCTTCCCTATCCTTTTCCCCTTGTTAAATTTCTCACGTAGGGAACGATAAAGTACTGTTCAGAATTGATTTCCAGTTGCCAGGCAACCTGAAAGTTCGAGTTGCCACCACTTTATGCCAAGTTTCAAGCCGGCAGTTAGTCTGCTCGTTTCGCGGCGTAAGGTGTAAACATGGGGCTCCCCGACATTGACAACATACCTGGTAAACACTTGATAAACAAACAACAAATATTTAAAACGCACAATAATGCACCATCCATGTTTCCTTACAGTCATATTGCAAAGTAAAAAATTAATTCGTATCACATTCAGCCCTCGTACTCGTCAAATTACATATTTATATACAATATTTTTTTAGCAGTACAGAAAACAAATGAAACTTTTCACCGCTGCACTCGACGACACTTTTCGCACGATTATCGCTGTGTGTGTAAAACACTGCATTACAAAATAGTGAAATTTATCTTACCGGCTGTAATAAAGACTAAACTCAACTGCGTTAAAATTCGTTTTTGCTACATCGATTTAATGGAATTTAAAAACAATCACGATTGCTATGTTCTGTTTGTTTTTTTTTTTAATTTCTTTTTGGCTTTCGTTCGATTCACGATAGAGTCATTTATATTGCACCAACAATATCGATACTGTGAAATGCGTGTTTCTCAGTCTTTACCTCTCAACGTGTTTTTCTCTCGTGACCCCGATAGCCACAAGCTGACCAATTTATATTATTTTTCTTTTTTCATTACTTTCGAAGTAAAGCGCCATTAAGTATCGATCGGCAATACCCCGTTAGGTCGACGGCCTAAAATATAATAGAACTTTTATTTGTAGTCTTTAATACAACTCCTAAAGTTTCGTGAAAATAAAAATATTAAGGAGGTTGTATCGATATTTATATGACATCAGGGTGGGGGTTAATATGTAGAATAACCAAATTACAGAACGGTTAATATTTCGAAATTTCAGTATTCATAACATTCGATTAACGAAAAATAAGAAATTCGAAGTTTATATTTTCGATAGTATATTAAGTTGAATGCGTATTTGATGTAATATTTTTTCTTTGATCGCGCATTTATTCGAAAATATATATTCAGACTGTCTATACTTCAAATGAAGATAATATAAATTGTCCTAATGTAAGAAGTTTATATTTTCTAAATTCGAAATGGAGAGCAATTCTTTTATTGAGAGACCAAAATATATAGTATGAATAATTCGAAAGTGAATTTTTCGAATGACTAAAAATTAGAAGTACAAAATAGCGAACGTTGTGAAGCACGAAGAATGACAAGCAATACTTTACAGCCCAGAGGCTCTCGCTATTTCGACCGTTCGACTTTCTGGTGTTTCGCTATTTTGACCACATTAATATTTTGTCTTTCGTTAAAATATATTTGAAATTGTGAATATTCATAATATTGCCGATTTCAATATTTGACGACTCGAATGCGTAATAGTTGAACTTTTGTAAAATCGCTATTCCAGCCTCCGTCATTTGGGCTATTGTTATATTTTCTTTTTGACGTAAATGTACTTCGAACTCTTTAATTTCTCATTTTTTTTCCAGCATAGAGGCTATAGTAGAATTAATCTGTCTACATACTACTATTCTTCAATTTAAAAATTCGCAGTTTTAGCCGTTCGAAGTTTTAATCATTCGGAAATCTTACTCCCACCCATTTAATTATGTGTGAAAAATTTGGAGAGGTTTCACCGCCTGGTAATCGAGATATTCATTATTGTTGAAAATGACAAGTTTAACATGGGCTCTTATGGAAGCTTTCAAAAAATTGCGAACTTCAACAATAAATATCTCAATTTTGAGACGATGAATCATCGGCATATTCCGCCAGAAGTTTAATACCGTCTTAAGCTTTCTATTTACAAATTTTTATTGTGTAAAGTTGGAAAATAATTTTTACGTGAGAAACGATACAACCTCCTTAATGAGAAGAGGTTATGTTACGAAAAGAAGACTCTGTGCTGCCGCGAATTCTGCCAACACGCGCGATCGAAGAAAAAGGATATCAAATTCGCAAACATATTCACAACGAATATTTATATTTTTATTCAACGGGAAAAGGCTAAAGATTTTTTATGGTTATAAAAATAAAGAAACATCGACACTTTAACTTTACGAATCACTTTAACAAGAAAAATAATTTTCAGTTATTCACAAGATACTCAAAATTAAAAAATGATTAATTAATTTCTTCAATTTCTGGATTAAGCACGATTCTTCGAGCTATTAGCTTTCAAGTACTAACTTTAAGAATTTCAGATTGAATAATCTTCGAAGTTTCGTGCCTAAAAAAAAAAAAATTCGACATGAATACCTTGATTTTTTTAGAAGTTTTTATTCAATGATGTTATGATTTTAAGGTGGCGAAGAATTTTCAAACGTATACAGAAATTAACGGGCGAAAAGAGATTAATTCGTTATTATATTTTCGAATTAATTTAAGGAATATTTAAAGCTTGAAAGGAATTAAATAGTGCTTGAACTTTCTTTCGATACGCAGGAAAGTGACCAAAATTGGAAACTTTAAGGAGGTTCTATCGTTTCTCATGTAAAAATTATTTTCCAACTTTACACAATAAAATTTTGTAAATAGAAAGCTTAAGACAGTATTAAAATTCTGGTGGAATATGCCGATGATTCACCGTCTCAAAATTGAGATATTTATTGTTGAAGTTCGCAATTTTTTGAAAGCTTCCATAAGAGCCCATGTTAAACTTGTCATTTTCAACAATGAATATCTCGATTACCAGGCAGTGAAACCTCTCCAAATTTTTCACATATAATTAAATGCTGTTCAAGAAGATTCACGCCAAATTTCAATACATTAACTTGGAATAATCAAATATAATGTATTTTTCGTATCATGTCATATAAATATCGATACAACCTCCTTAAACGTATTTCTCTTTTTCACGAACTTTTAAGAGAATCTTAGGAAACTTACGTACAAAAATATTTCTATTTGCGAAATAGATATAGATATTTATGTGTATATGAAGTGCGTTTTCTCGCGTTGACTCGAAGGATGAATGTGCGATGAATTATGCAAAGGGACATTTGAACTTTTGATAAGCCAGCGTGGCTGAAGGCGTAAATTCTACCCCAAGATTTGCACCCACCAAGAATTTCATTGCACTGACCTCAGTATACACGTGCATTGTATTACATGATTCATCTATATATATTTATTTATACGCTCGGGCAACCAAACTCAAAATACCAGCTTGATTCATGATCGTCAAACGACGCTGAACGGTCGAAATTTGCATTGCTGTCCTCAACCGGTGTTTAAATCGCAATACAGAAATAGCAACAAACCCGGAAGAAAAGAAAGCACGAGAGGAAGGGAGAAATACTAATTAATCACTTTTTCATTTCACTAAACGAAAAAATCTTCCACTCGTTACTGTGAAAATTTAATTCTTTAGTCAAGAAATACAATTATTTATTACCTTTTGAGATAACGAATGGCGCGATAAATTTATAAATAAAAGCACGTGTTGTTCAAATTTTATAATTTACTTCCCACGATGTATGTTTGAAAATGTCATTTAAATATGAATACGTTTTCCATTTTTGTAGCTGCGCGATGTATAGAATAACTGAACGATAAAGTTTTTTTTTTCAATTATTTTCTTGTTATCTTAAAAATATCTAAACCTGTAGTATTTTCGTACTTCGAAAATATTGAGAGAATGACTATCATTATGTATATAACTAAGGAACTAATTAATAATTGTCAAATCATTCACTATTGATTACGAGATTGAAAGTCCTTTTTTTTCAAGATCTCCATTTGTTTTAGATTTAAAAACGTTGAATGGTATCTACAAATTATAGAGCGATAATGTCATTGAGTTAAAAAATATATATAACTATCTTCGAATGCCTGAATACATGCTTTTTCGATTAGACGAAACGTAAACTCGAAATTCACTATCAAAAGTAATTTGTGAAGAAATCTACTTTCATAAATAATTCGATTACTATGCAAAAATTCGCGTGTTTCTCGACCAACAACCTGAGGAATAGAGCAAGCGTCTGCAAATTGCTCGCTCGAGCTCGAGACTAAGAAGCACAGTATATACATTGTTCGCTTTATCAAATATATAAACGGTTCTATAGAATAATCGTTTACGCTGTACTCATTAATATACCCCAGCCGCCCACATGATCGTCTGCGAACGATTCTTTTTAATCGTCATTTTCTCTCTTTCTCTCTTTCTTTGGACTTTTTATTTCGTTGACCGCGAGAATAATGAGCTTACAATGAAAATCTATATTCCTTTTTCGTGCTTGCTTGAAGTAGAGATTACTTGAGACGATAAAAAAAAAAGTAAAAAAGTGTTGCCAACCGTTTCGCTCTCGTTGAAAAATAAAATCTTAAATGAATTGTACCGAACTATCGTGTAAAACCCTTTCTCGCTTTCTTTCCACGTGAAGTCTCGGGCATCAAAACGTCACGTTAAAATAAAAGCTGATCCCGGTACGCGATATTACCGATATACGAGAAGGTTTTGCAAGAACTCATGAAATTTTTCGTCCGAGACCGTAACATCAATGCGAGTGGATGTCATCATCTCGAAGGTCACGTCTAGCGACGCGAGTAATCATGGAAAAAATCTATATACTTTACGACGTATTCTTGTGTACACAGAGAATAGTTCTAATTCAGACTGCCATTTTGTTTTTTCGCTCTCGAATTAATTCGCCATAAATAAATTCATCAATTATTCATGCCCTGCGAAAAAGTCTAGAAAGTCGACATTCCCTGATTGCGTACATGTTTTACATCGCGCTGATTAGAGAAAACTGCGTTTATTAAAAAAAAAAGAAAAACATCTCGCCATTCCAAGCCGCTATAAAAGCTCAGCATGATCCGATTTTATTAAAGATTCTGATAAATTTTTCAATAACCTATTTCTGCAGTAAATTAGTTTGAAAAACAAAAAATATTTTTATTGATACGGAAATTTCTTCTCCAATGTGAATATTTTCTCCTGATCCATTGTAATTTGTATTTGATGCAAAAATAATGACTTTTTTAACAGAAATACCGAGTTACTCAAAGTACACTAATAATCTTCTTAGCTATACATTAATAACTAATAATAGAACCGTATATTTTCCAGATCGATTCTTACTTGACCACTGGAAACAATAACTGTAATTCTTTAATAATAGCGAGTACGTTAAAAATAAAAGTTTACCATTAAGACAATGTCCATATACAGAGTCCAATCGAATCTATTTCTTGGCCACTAGCTTGTAATGTTCAATGAATCATATATATGAATAGTGGATGTTTGAAATAGTCATTGACGGGTCTTCGGTCGTCGACATCATAACTCTTCAATAACTTCACGATCTTTCTTCCAATAATTCACAGGGACGGAAAATAACTGCCAATTATACTTAATGACGTTATGAATAACCGGCTCGGACTCAATTGTAGTGGCCACTACAGTGGAGTCGTACTGTTTAATCAATATTTGAAAAAAGAAAGCTCCGTTCAGTGGCCATTGTTAATGGCATTACAAACATACGTTCCATGTTTATTAAAAGCAAATTGAGCTTTCGATTTTGAACCTATTTTCCTACACGAACTATCGAAGATAACGATGAATCGACCGATGCACTGGAATAATCGATAATTGTTCTGTCTAGTAACTATTGTCGTATTTTTTTATGAAAATATAATAAAATAGCGTAGAAGTCGGTAGTAAAAAAATGTAAAATAAATCCACGGCTTACTGAACCTAAACTTTGACAGTTCGAGAAGGCAAAGAAATAAAATTGGAATGACCGAAACTATTGAATTTTTTTCATCCGTCAACCCTTTTATACCCGCATTTTTCTTTGCTCACTTACGCAGTTACTGTTTTTAGTTCATTTGAGATTCAGTGTTTTGTCTATGAATAAGTAATATACAGAATTATGATAATATTGAATAATAAATGAAATCATATAAAATACAGAAATATTTATTATACAAAATCATATTACTATAATATATTGATTGTATTTTTTTAAATTTGTTCAATTTCAGATACCGGTGCCGTTTTCACGATAGGTCGTAGCAGATTTGCGGAAAACATAGCCTCACATTTCTTCATACGAAAAGATCCGGTGGTCAGTGTGACCTGTGGTGACGAACATTCAGCCGTTGTCTGCCGTAAGCCTTCAACCTCTTTCTACCTTTCTGCATCACCTTTCGCGTACAGTAAATCGATAGAATCGGTAGCTCAACCCTCTAAACTACCATGACTCCGTATTTCTCTCTCTCTCTCTCTCTCTCTCTCTCTCTCTCTCTCTCTCTCTCTCTCTCTCTCTCTCTCTCTCTCTCTCTCTCTCTCTCTCTCTTCCTCTCCTTATTATTTCGATGTCACACCTGCCCTGCGACTAATGCGTGCCACATTCACGAGTTATCACGTTCACCCCTCATTCAAAAAGTTTATCTTTTTATACCATTCCAATCTATTTACATCTCTATATAATTTCACTGTATACCTTTCAGAACGAACTCCCCCTATTTCGACTGATTATCGTTACGACCATTAATTATCATCGTTGTTATCTTTACACTTTTCATTAACATCGTTTTTTCTCATGAGAATTGTATATGGAACATACAGTCATGACTGTATATCGATAAATTTGAATATTTTTATAAACCAAAGCAAGATTTTTATCTCGAACTAGAATTAAAACTCGTGGACTATTGCGAAGTCTATTATAATTCAAAGAAAATTTGGTTCAGGGTTAATTGGATTTTACTTTCAATGTAAAATACCTCAATCTCTTAAACTAAATGTATCTTTGATGTATGACTGTGAATTACGATAAAAAATGTATATATATATTTTTTTTTAATATTTTGCCGTGACTAATAGTGGCGTCAAAATATACCACTGATATCGATCACTGGGATCGTTTCCTTTTGATAGAGTGTCTCAATTTGATTGCGAATGATTGTCGAGGGTGATTGAGCCCATCGTAATTAAATTTTGTTTTTAAGACTAAATGGAGTTTTGAAAAAATCGTATATAATTGCGCGATATATCGTCGATGTTATAATTTTTATTTCACGAATGCAGACCGATTTATCGAAAGGGTTAACGAGGGATATAAGATTAGAGAGCGAATCGATGAGCACGTACATCCTTTGAATCCATGTGTGTGAGTTCCACATATTCTAACATCACAAGAGCCATGAATGATTTATGCGAAAATCAATATGTGAACGACTTCCTGATGAACTATCCTCCCTAACTGTTACTACTTTCACGAGCACGTGCTTTCGTGTTTATCATTGTCCCCACCGTATCAGATTGTTAAAGACAGTACTGGCAGCGTGCCAGCATGCAATATATTTTTTTAATTTTCTTTAGCGAGATTATTTTTTTCCTAAACTATTTTTTGTGCACAATTCCCCAAGGCGCAGACTGTAGTAAAATTTTCTAGACATGAGAATTATAATAAAAATTAGAGAATATCAACCTCGCGTTTCAAAAATGCACGTTTGCACAAATCGCTTTTCTTTTTATTGATTTTTGTATATTTATATCCATTGCTGCTTTATCTCGCGATAATTCCGGAAAAATTACGGATGCGGTATAACGTGTAAAGAAATTTCGTTAGGTGTACAACTTAGTTTTTACCGTTCATCGATGAATTTGTTGCCTCAAAACCTCCTCATTTCTTTTGAGATAGCATCGTAATTGCCTGATAGATGGAGAAAGGTCATCAAAAACCGTGGACAATATTTCGAAGATTAATGTTGTTTCCGTATATTTTAAAATATTAAATAAATTTTATTAAAAAAACGGTAAAAATTAAGTTATTACACCTAATAAGTTCGCGTTATATTATTTTCGAGAAAAGGCGTAAAAAATAAAAGGCGAATGCATGATTCAACTGAGATGACAAATTGGTGAATTTTCCATGTCACTTCTGCGTCATAAAAGCATATAATGTAATATTAATCGATCGCGATATTCATACAAATAAAAAATAAATATAATATAGAGACATGTATATATGCACAAAAATAACTGTCATGGAGGACAAAGATCGAAGCTCTGATGATTTATTGTACTTTATCGTATATAGCTAATGGGAAGAAGCTCGAGAACTTTGTATCGCTGCATTCCACCGACTATGCAATATTGCCAGAGTAGACCATGCATCTGGGAATAGCCACTGTCCAGCGAATCGATACGCATACACGCCACAAGCACATCTATGATAACATACATTAAAAGCCCCATGCGATTTCTTCATTTAGTATACCGGGTTTATAATCGTTCAAAAAGTATCATAATCTTCCGGAAAAAATATCTTCCGCAGTAGAATTTAATAGACGTTCACATAATGAGTCATCGAATTTAAATCTGCAGTTTTTAGCATATAAAGTTTATTTGATCTGTTTCACGTAACGATTGTTTGGCTTTCAAGGATAGTCATTTTATTCGATGTGGCATCTTTTTAATAATATTTTAGTTTTATTACGAAATAATATTTTACAATTCATTTATTCTTATTAATTATTTTTTTAATCACTTAGGGCGGGTTGTTCCAGTCTCTAGGTAAGCCTATCTGGCAGTTGAAGGTCGACGAATCAATGCTTTTAACCGCCAGATAGGCTACGTAGAAATTCGAACGACCCACCGTTAAAGATTGATTATTCATTTATTTAGTTTCATTTCTTTTAAATTGTATATCATAAACAGATTTATTTTTGGCCATCCTGGAAGTTAATCAAATAAATTATTCAATTAATAACAAAATAAACTGCCATCTAGGTAAATATGCATATGTAATTAACATAAATTTTATTGCACGTACATTTTTGGCCGATTTTCTTGATTAATTTTGGAATTAAACCAGTGGATTATATTGATATGCATTGAACGACGTTCCCTGAGTCTGAGAAAATTCGTCTAGAGATGGACTTTAAGTAAACTTTGAAAAATAGTAATTTTCGAAAAATGAGCGAAGTTTTAATTATAAAGGTCAATATAGATTGATAAAGAGGCTCTTAAACGGGAGAAACCAGTTTAGGAGGCCGAAATTTTGGTGTTTTTCGTGAATTTTTTTAACAGGGAAGAAATAGTCAGAATTTGTTTAAACTTGGAGGATATTTTATTCATGTTTTGAAGTACACTTTGTAATTTTTTCAATTCATTTTCGCCGGAAATAGTGGAGTTAGAAGCTGCTGTCCATGGACAATCGCCATCCGAGTTTTTTGCTGGTAGGCATTCCTGAAGTCACAATTTTTATCTGTAATCATTACAAGTTTCTTTTTTCGTTAACAACATATTTCCTAAGAATGTGAACCTAATTGTGATCAAAAAAGTTGAAAATTGCATGTTTTTGAGGTGTTTTTATAAACACAATGTCATGTTTTTATAAAACACAATTTATAATATATATTTATATTATATAATAATTTATAAAACACAATGTCATGTTTTTATAGCATGTTTTTTCACCTTTTTTGCATTAAAAAAAATATTTTTAATGATAATATCATCCCAGAGTTAGGTTCATATAGATTGTAATTGAATAAAGAATATTCACACAAATTTTCAGAACGATTGATCAATGACTTTTTGAGCTAGAATGCCCACCAGTTGAAAAAAGTCGTCCATGGACAGTAGCTTCTAACTCCACTATTTCCGGCGGAAATGACTTGAAAAAATTACAAAGTGTACTTCAAAACATGAATAAAATATCCTCCAAGTTTAAACAAATTCTGATTATTCCTTCCCTGTTAAAAAAAATTCACGAAAAACGCCAAAATTTCGGCCTCCTAAACTGGTTTCTCCCGTTAAAACTAAGATCAAAAATTTCAAGTTGTTCGTTTTTGGTTGTACGTGTGATTGAGTGAACGTTTTCTATGGTTTGTATTTTTTTTATTTGTGTTTATCATGAGGTTGAAGTCTGTTCGTTTTACATTTGTTATGGACAAATGAAATGTTATATTATAACCAAAATCCTTCCTAAGTTGATAAATCTGTATTTTTTATAAAAATATCATCGCTAAAATCATTGAAATTAGAAGAGTAGCCCTTGAATTATAAAGGAACAAATATACAAATAGATGCATAATAATATCATAAAATATTAATTTCGTTGATACACACGATCGATGAGGAAATTTCGTGAAAACCAGAAAATTACATACAAAGTATTATTATTTTCTTATTATTTCCATACAGTTATTTATTTGACTGATTTCGCAATTCTTTACTCATTTTATTGAAAAGTTGATCCACATCGCGCCAGGGTTGATAGTGTGCACCCACATTTCTCAGGGACAACCCACATATTCTAAAAAATGACATGAGACGTGTGTAGTAGCCTACATAAAACGAGCCATATATATATATAAGTGCGAAATAATAATGGAACCACATTTTTCCCACCTCGTTTACGACAATTCGATAATTTTTTTTTATTCTCGTTTTCGTGACGTTTCTACTTTCCTGGTGGCAATGAAGAAAGCGGAAGGCTCTTCGTCTTCGGGAGCAACGATTGGGGTCAGCTGGGTCTTGGCCACAAGAATCACGTTAGCAAGCCTTCGTGCGTTAAGAGTGGGTAATCGTAGACGACCAATCGGGCACGCAATTTAACCATCATTTTTTTCTTATTTTATTTTACTTGTGGTTTATTTTTTTTCCGTTAATTTTTCCTCCGTTGCTTATGTTTTACGAGAGCATGACTTGAATGTAACATGTTTTTTTTTTTTTTTTTTTTTTTTTTTAATTTCGATCGTTTTTGCATTCATGCAGTACTGAAACCGGAGAAAGTGACACATGTCGCATGCGGGCGAGCTCACACCCTCATCTGCACCGCCGAACAAAAGATTTTTGCTTGCGGTAGCGATCAAGAATCTCAACTTGGCCGCGGCAGTCAAGCCATTGGTGACAGTTCAAGCTCCCCAATTATGATCTACGATTGCGGAATCGCCGGACCAAAAATCGTCCAAATTGCAGCTGGTTCTCATCATTCACTCGCTCTTATGGCAGATGGTACGGTCCTGGCGTGGGGCAGCAATCTCGAGGGACAGTTGGGTCTTCCTGGCACTTCCGGTCTCGTGAACAAACCCACCAAGGTTCACATGCCCGAAACGGTCAAGCAAATCAGTGCCGGATATTATCATTCGGCGTTTTTAACCGGTAAAAATATTGAATTAACCGATCGATTGATCGATGGACTATGTCATCTTGGGATTACAAAATACATTATTAACTATCTTCGATCGCATTCTATGAGAGACTGCTAGTCGAGGCGAGGCCTCGGCTATCGCAACTGTATTTACATCTTTTTTTTCAATATTCATTTTTGGGAGATTGTCCTTGTAAATGTTCAGTCAAGCGTTAGATTTAGCTCTATAATCGTTTGAGATTTAAGTTTATACTTCGAGAGTAATTTTCATTCGTTGTCATATAATTGTTAAAATTTATGATTTCTTAAAAAAGTATTTTGATTTTAATTAAACACATAAAAATGTGACTAATTGAAAATTGAAATATTACAGAAAGTGGCAACGTTTACGTCTGCGGTGAAGCTGAAAGCGGAAAATTAGGAATTGCATTAGACTTCAGTACTCAGGTTGCACCAAAACAAATACAATTGCCCGGTCCTACGGCAGTTGTTGCTTGCGGTGGACATCACACTCTCATACTTGGCGGTAACATTCTTTTCTTCACGTAAAAATAAAAATTGACAATCACTGCCTTGTTAAAAAACCAACAGAATATAGTAAAAATTATTATTAATCTGTTTCAAACTGCTATTTTATTAGGATTATTCAACTTTTTTACAATTTTTGTTTCATGCAGAGGATGGAAATATCTACTGCACTGGAAGCAATTCGAGTGGGCAATTAGGCATGGGAACGAACGTTACAGAAATTCCAACTCCAAAAATTTTACCACCTGGGGTTCTCGAGGGTGAAACTGTGAAAAAAATTGGATGCGGCGACAGTCACGTCGCGATCGTTACGGGTAATTACAATTTTTTTTTATTTAAAAATAATATATCGAGGTAAAAATTGCCAAAAGCGATCTAAGAGAGGATTCATTTTTCATAAGAAATGGATATTTTTCTGGACAACGTAAAGCAGTGGTTGTTAGTCAATCTTTCTAGTTATTCATTGACTGATGACAAACCATTTTATCTGCATTTTTGTTACTTTTTTTCTCTAAAAGTCTGCTGAAGGATCGTTTTCGAGAAGCTCGCGTACAAAACGATCTCCGACAATTATTTTCAGTGATGCAGCAACGAAACACTGAAACACTATATCCATTTTATCAATTGGGAAATATTTTAACAAAACAATCACAACAACGCGATTAATGAGAATTGAAATGAAAAATCTTACAACAAATTCAATATTAACGTGAGATTGAATCACTGACAATGATTAATTTTTATTGTCACCCAAAACAGATAAATAAAAATCCCATGGGTCAGTAGAAAACAGGAACGAAATTGTCTGAAATGAACACCATTAATAAGGGACCGTTATGCCCCAAATACTCTTTCGAAATCCCTTGATGGAAAACAATAATATTTCGCTTTCCAGCAATATTCAAACTTTCATCGATATGATTAGGTTTGGGCACAAACACCTTAAGGCGAGCAACCACTGTAGGAGACCGAAAATTAGATGATTTTTTGGATTTTTTTTTTATTGTGAAAAAAACGGAAATTTCCGCAACTCTGACAATAATTTATTCATATTTTCATACATCTCTGGTAATGTTTTCAAGTTATTTCATGCATTAATTAAGGTGTAATCCGCTGTGCCCCTTGGCGCGTCCTCATCGTCGTTGTCGATTTGCGGGAATTGTGAAGCTCGCAATTCGCTTCTGAAATAGTCCAACAAATTTTTATACATCCTTGAGATGTTTTTTAAGAATATGAACCTAAATTTTGAAAAAAAAATCGAGAATTGAATGTTGGAACGTGTTTGAAAAAAAAAGATCCATTTTTAGTATTTTTTTCCTGGCATTTTGCAATAATAAATACGTTTTAAACAATCTAATCTTTCCAACTTTAGGTTCATGTTTTAATAAATTATATTATGTAAATGTGTTCCAAATTTGAAGATGATCCATCAATTAGTTTTTAAGTTATGATTCCCGCAAATTGAAAAAATGTCGTTTCGAGAAAAACACACCGTTTAAGGGAGCTTTCCAGTGTGACAGCCCGAAAAATCGCTGTTTTTCGCGATTTTTTTTTTTAAAGAAAAAATAATCTAATCGGTCTGGTTTTTTTTTTGTATATTAATTGGGTATTGAAGAATACAAAACAATTTTTTAAAGATCGATTTATTTATTAATTAATATCTATAAAAATGATGAAACAATTGTTGCAGAAAATGGACTTGGATGTGGTGTCCACGTTGGGGGTCACAATGTTGATCTGAAACAAAAAACACAAAAAAATTATTGATCGGTATATAATTGGCTTTCGTGCTATGGAGGCTTTTTTTTTTTTTTTTGCAAAAATGGCGCCGGTTTGAACAAAAAGTATCGATTTTAGCATTTTTTTTTGGCAGTTTTTTTTACAAAAAAATAGGAAGATGTCAAAAAAAAAAAAAGCTTCCATAGCACGATAAACAATGGCGTTAAGAATATTGTGTAAAAAATTCAACCCGATAGCTTTAAAACTCTGCCCTCCAAGTTGGACACCGTTTTGAAAAATGCTGTTTCGAGAAAAACGCGTTCAAAGTTTCAAGTGAGGAAATTTTAGGTAAATCGTTTACTTACGGTCAATCAGCGATGCCAGGTCCATACAATATCCCTTCTGCTTCTTCGAAAAGATTCGGACTTCAAACTCTGGACTCTTTTTCAAGATTTTTGCTGCCGAAGTGCTCGCAAACGTTAGATCCGTTTCGATATCGTGTCGATTTGTTCCCTTGAAACCCGCGGATCTTTTTCGTTCATTTCGCGGATGTCCGCTTCTCGAGCCTTTTCTATCCTGCCACGCACATTTCTCTTTCGTAGATCTATCCATTTTGAATGTCGAAACCGAACTGAAAGACGAACCGGACTCACGTTGGAAGGTACACGAGCAGGTAGGAACGAGACAATAGAAATAACGGTCGCACGGGCAGACGGCCGACGCGGCAGCTGTAGCGCTCCGTTGCCTTCTTCCAAGAAATGCTGTACAGTAACCGAAATAATCTGAATTTTGGCATGAAAATTTCAGGGAATATTCGGAAGAGTGTATACTATTCGATAAAGCAAAAAAAAAATCGATTTTTTGAAAATTTCACACTGGAAAGCTCCCTTAAAGTTTGAACGCGCTTGGGATTCGAGCGAAGAGTCTTTATCATTTATATCATATACATACCGTTATAAGGAATCCGAATATCATTTGAAATTTTCAGGGTGTATTCTTAAGATATTTTGCTAACGATTTATGAACTAAATAAAAAAATTGATTTTTTGAAGCATCTAAAGTGGTTGCTCGCCTTAAAATAACAGCTGTACAATTTTTTTCCCCGGAATCTATATAACGGAAATCAGATAAAACATTCATCCTGAATATTTTTAATTTGTCCATTCATTTTTATGAATAAAAACCAATTATTGATCGTGCTAATTGAGTAAATAAAAAGAAGAAAAAATGAAATTAATTTTCTGAGCTTTGAATATAAATCTATTATTACAGAGTCCGGTAAATTATTCACCTGCGGTGATGGAAGGCATGGGAAGTTAGGTTTGGAGGAAAATGAGAATAACGTACACGAGTTGACACTGGCGTCAAAGTACCAAGAGCTCATAATTTCGGACGTTGCATGTGGAGGTTGCCACACAATTTTAGTGGGTCGAAGACGGGAATTGGACAAGGATGAATCTACGAACGAAGAACAGACTGGGGTACAAAAGAAATCATTGCCTCCATTGAAATTTCCGGTATCGAGGATTCCGAGCGCGAATACGACTGTAGAAAAACCAGAACAAGTTCAAACGAACATGGAGAACAATGCGAAAGAAGAAATGACGGAGGTAGCCGAAAAAACAGAGGAAAACATAACATCAAACGGCACGACGGAGATGATTAAGAATATCGTCGAAAAACCAGAAAGTCCGAAGAAACTTTCGGACTACGAAGAAACAATTTCCAAAGAATCGATTGAGATACACGAAAAAAACGATGAAACAATTGAAAATTCGGAAAACAATAATAGCGAAGAGATACCGAAGAACGTCGATGTAGAAAACAATACGGTGGACGAAGTTCAAGAAGTAGAAAGAGCAACGAGTCCAAAGTCTTCCGGTTCGGGAGAAGGCACGACAGTAGTCGAAGAACCAGAAAAATCCGAAAAACCAGAAACACCAGAAAAATCAGTCATTGACAACGCCGAAACAGAAACTGTGGAAAAACCTGATTCACCTCCACTTCCGGTTCCACCACCGAAACCTCCTCGACAAAAGATCGGTAGCGCGGAACATTCGCAATCGAGTCGACAAGGTTCTTCCTCCTCGAGAATGGGTTCAACCGGAAGTGGTGACAAAGACATCGAGGTAAAGCCCATGAAAACGACAGACCCTGAGCTTCCGATTCAACAAGAGGAAACGAAGGAACACGAGGAAGAAAAAGATATCAAAAGCGAAAAAAGCTCAACGAAAAAATCAGCAAGCAGCGAGAAAAGTAGATCGGCCAAATCGAGGGCAGGCACTGATGAAACTGCCGAAATTGATGGACAACACATTCTCGACGATGTCGAGGAAAATCCTGCTATTCAGGAAACCACCAAAATCGCTCTCGACGATGCGGATGTCGTGCATTCACCCATTACGAGAACAGGCAAGAATTGTAACATTTTTAGTTAAATCTAATGCTGATATTAATTATTTTAATCAAGTTAATATGAATAATTAGCAGGTTACTCGATTCCGTTAAATTATTTCGTAAATATTACTTTTCAAGTATTTCACTATCTTTTTAATTTTCAGGAAAAATGGCAAAACTATTCAAAAGTAAAAAGCAAGAAGTGGAAAATGGTACAAAAGCAAGTAACACAGTAGATCAAAAAGCAAAAGTACGTACAAAAAAAATAGAATGAATTTCAATTGTTTAATACTGTTTTGTGTTAAATTTTAAATACACGAAATGGTATATTTACTAATTAACGTTTAACATTTTTTCAGTCGAAAACCTGTGTCATTCTCTGATCTTCTGGCCAGTGCTACGCTGAAGTGACGCTTCATATTTTTTTTATAAAATATATATAGGAACGAATGGATTATTACATTCGGGACCAAGGTAACGACGGAAGTGAAGAGATCGAAAAAAAAAGGTGGAAATAAAATAACAGCAGCTACATTGCAACGAGATTAATGAAGAAAAGTGGATCGTGCATACCGAAAAGATCATGTGTAAAAAAAGAAATCCTGAACGTTAGAGTCTTCGTAACTCTATAAATATCCATAGACGTGCATTATCATTAAGTTGTTTCAGACTGTTTAACGTGTGATTATAACAATTTAGCGTAATGAAAAAAAGTTATAAATAAGTTTAATAAAAATCTTGAAAATCACGATAAAAACTTTCAATCAAATCCTATTAATTTCATTTCAATTAATTTCATTCAATTCACATTTTTGTACGGTTTTAATCGTTTCTAATTCTATAATAAGAAGAATTTGAATTTTATTCTATCAATTTTGATTTTTCGTCGAAAGAAAGTTTGTGATGATATTAAATTTCAATATCAATTACAAGGTTCCAAAAGGTTGAAATTGTCATTATTTCGTAAAGGAATTTCAACTTGGTTGAGCAGTGCATATGAGACACATGATTCAGGCATTCAATTTTATGATTTTTTGTCGTCTGCATGAATCGATTTATTTGTCTAGTATTTCATCGAGCATTTGTGCACACTCAGGGATAATATTGTAAGAATCCTCCTGACAAGAAGTTTTGGCCTTTCCATTGAAAGAAATAACTTTCTCATATTGAATTCCGCCACCAATGAGTTTTCTTTGTGCATGTTTCAATCCTTTATCACGCATAATTTCGCATAAAGTTCGCTTGGCATTTATCGTTGACGACAGGCATTCTTTCATAACCTGAAAGCGTCGAAAAGATGGAAATTTGACGAAATTTATTAATTCGCGATTGAAAATTATCAAAAGTTAAAAATGGATCTATCTTTTAAATTTTTGACCTGAACTCTTCGAGCCGACACGACACATGTTCTTTTCGGTATTCTCGGTGGTTTGCTCATCCACCAAACCTTCAAAATAATTTTCCAAAATAAATCAAAGCTAAATAAATCAAAGATAATATTAATTTATTTTTTAACGAACTCGTTCTAAAAGACAATCTTCGTCTTCACACATATTAAAATCAGCTTCGGTTCCATCGACAAATACTCTGCAAATTTTCGATTCATCGCCCGACTCACCTTCTTTAATATTAAAAAGAAATTCAATAGTAAATTATTTAATTCAGAATAAAAGCTCATTTTTATTTATTTAATTTAGAATAAAAGCTCATTTTCACCCCTTTCTTCGCTGCACTCCAATTGCGGACAGTCAAATTCCTCGTCCTCGAAAATGCACTCATAGTCTTCTTCTTCTTCTTCTTCTGCTTCTTCTTCTTCTTCATATATCGTTCGATTCATGGTATTATTTGAATTTCTATCACGTTGGCAGTCGTACATTTTATCAAGAGCTATCATGACAGCCAGAATATTTATTAATATGCTAAATTATACGAAATTATACGATGTTTCATGGGAAGAAATATACTTGCTGATCTTGAGCATCTTAGTCTTCTCGTTGTACTATTTTTATCAAAATAACTTGGTCGTTAGTGAGACTTGAAATTAAGATGAGAAAAAAAGTTCAAAACTTAATGATTTCGTCGTCCGAAACAGATTGTTTTGGTTAGAAAACCTTCTCTTGTTTTTCTCGCGTTTTTAATTTCTTCGAATTTTCATACTACTGCAATTACTTTAAAATACCACGATAGATTAGTATCCAATATGATTGCATCTCTCGTACATGTTTAAACAAAAAATTCAGGCAGATTTAAGATAATTGTCTCGCTACTATTATGTTGAAAAATTAACTCTCCAAATAATATTAGTTACTACATCTTATGGAAACGTAAAAACTTATAAAATAATGAAAAAAGTGGCTAACAGAAAATTTCGAATTTCCCACATAACAAAGTTCCCCACATCACCCAATACTCACTTTTACTTTCCATCGCTGTATCTCAAAAACTTGACGGTCAAAATTCTAATTTTTTTTTACATACTTCGTCATACGTTGCTCTGTAAATGAGAATTTGTCAAATAAAAATTTGTAGAGAAATTTCAAAGTTATCGCGAGAAATGGGAAATTGTTTCTCCCCAAAAAACGCAGGCAAAACTGGAGAATCTTTGATAGGAAATATCTGAAATCCAGAACGGTGAATCCCTTGAAAATTTGTCATGCAATCACATGATACAGTCCTGAATACATACTCTCAATTTCAAAGAATCTTTAAAAAAAAAACACTACAACGAGAGAACTGCCTTGAGTGAAATGAATAATGTACGAGGCAAAAAAAAGAAAGAGGTGTGTGGAATAAACGGAATTGATGGAGGGAAAAGAAAAGTTATCAGCTTTTTCTTTATTAATTTAAACCAACAGCGTCATTGAGCATTGGTTCAGTTGCCAATAAATAATGATCGTTTTTTTTTTAACGCTAGCGGTGTGTGGTTGAAACCTGTGCCCAACTCTCGATAAATGATTATACAATTATGATAGTTTCATCGGTTTCACTTTTGTGTTTTTTCTTATTTCATTTTTTCGTTTATCTAATTGTATCGGGAAGGGATACTGATAGACGGAAATCCGAGCGTCCTTTTTTTTCTTTTCTCTTTTTTCTTTCATATTATTTTCTTTATTCCTCCTCGTAACCGACGTATCATGGCACGAGAAAGATACGAATGATTGGATCGAGTGCACCAACTTTATGGGAGAATGTTACTATGAGAAAAATAAAAGAGTGGCTCTCATTTTGAAACTTCATAAGTGATATTAATTGCACAATAGCAGAAAAACAAAATCGTCTCGTTTGCCACGATACAACGGTAAGCATTTATTTATTTTTTTTCTTCATCTTGAATTTTAGGAACCCCTTTAGTCAGTCTACGTCTAAAGTATCTGTCCTAATCTCATCACCATCATCGTTATCATCGTTATTACTGAACGCTAAGCCATTAAAACTTGCTCGTTTCTCTCTCATCGAAGTACAGGAATGACACAGGTGGCATTTCTTTTTTTATCTTGAGCTCCCACATCATTTACCATTTTCTGACCTTCATCTGGCTGAACATTCCTCGCCAAACGATAATAAAATACACCTCCTGTCCATGATAATCGTTAGAATATTTAATAATAATACAGCAGCGATGATCATCGTCAACAGTAATTTTTTTTTTTCGATTAATCTTCTCTTAATTCTTTATCATTCGTTCAATTCGTTCCACTCGCGCCTACCCGTGATTCGTCGTGTACTTTCGGAGGTGAGGGAGCCCTCGATCGTCAGGATCAATATTTAAGATTAGCGTTCGTCTTTATCTGTAGCCGTGGTCAATCATTTTTTTTCTCATCTTTCTCTTTGTATTTTTCTTTTCTTTTTTATATATAATAAAAATTATGTATAATATTTATACCGTTTTGGAAAATACAACGATAAAGGAGTATCGTCGAGTCGCTCACGAGGACCCGTCAGTATCCCAAATTGCATTCCCACATCGCCGCTCATCGTATTCACAAATTAATCATCAGCTTTTTCTTTTTTCTTGCTTTTCTTCACTCTTTTTTCTTCGTTTGTATTGTTGTAAAACCATTGTCGTAGTTATTGATGCCATTCAAACTTTACGTTGTTGTTTTGTTTCTCGTAAATCTTTCGTTTTGTTTTTTTTTTTCTTTTTTTTCATTCTCTTTATCATTAAGGAGTATAATCATAATGATTATTCGTTAAACGTATTTACAGAAGAGGTATATATCAGTTAATATTAACGTTGTAATATTTATAATAAATTAGGATTACACTGCGCTTCTTTTTTGTTACTTATTATTATTTCTTTTTTTGTTTGTTTGTTTGTTTGTTTGTTTTTTAATATTTTTTATATTTTTCGTGTTTTTTCATTCTCCTTCTCTACCACAAGTGACAAACTTTTTGTCTCTTTGAACCTTCGTCTAGAAAAAATCGTTTCGTCAACTGGAGAACTTTTATTTCGCTCGTTACTTTTCTCAATGAGAAAATGTCATGAAGAGAGACAGAGAGGAGAAGGAAATATTGGTACAGAGGTTGAAATTTATGAAAATAAGGATTAACGGGAGGGACTCCACACTCTTTTTTCAAAAAAATTCTTCGATGTTCGAACAAACGTTTAAATGGGAGTTTTCAAAATTTTAGGAGGTGCGTTAATTTCAGAAAGGAATATTTTAAAAAATAGCACTCCTCTCACAACTTTTTTATCTACAGAGCACTAAACATTGTTTTTTTCTTTTTTTTTCACCTCGCTCGAAAAACTGTCCACAGCATTTTTCTCTAAGGATTTATTTCCGGATTTTTTAATCGTAAATTAAAAGATCGAGACTTTTTTTGCCTCTTGAGGGTGGAGCCCTTCCTCAATCTTTCATGGTCGATCGGCAAAGTTGAACAACGGGAAAAAACTGTACGATTAAGGGCTCACACGAGCTTTTATCGAGATAATAATTTACACTTCGATTTTGACGTCGTGACAGAAGAAAACCAAAAAAAAGAAAAAAATGACACCAGAATCAACGAAAATAACAGTGTATAAGAAATTCTTAAATATCAAGGCATCCGTCGAAGTGAGACATCGCTGTTCTACCATTCGAGCTTAATTTCGCGAATCACTATGCTTGTTTTTCGAAAAAAATAAAATTCACATTAATTCATTGTTATACGTTGAAATAATCCAGCTCCCCGTTCACGAGGAAAGAGATTAAACAGTGATCGATTTGATTTAACGCGAAAAACCATTTTGCAAATTCAGAATGCGGAACAAAGAATACATTCGAATTGCATCGTTTTCGCAACAATGTTATTCGAATTTTTGTAATAATTAACAACCGACTCGAATATTTTATCGTAACTGTACGAAGCCTGTTACGAGCTAGAGAAATAATTCAACTCCCAATCGTGATGAAAAATATTTAAAAAATTATTTCGATTTAATTTTATGCAAATAAGATATTTTGCGAATTGAAAAAGACGTCGAAAGAAAAGACTTTCTGACAACTGTGAAATATTATGTTCGATTTAATAGTGCTCACTTCCGTGCCATCAGAATTATTCGATTTCGTCGTTAATTTTCCTCAACGGTGCTACACACATTCTAACGAGAAGGAACGAGCTCTCAATGATCATCTATAAATATCTAGCCTAAGTTATTCTAAAAGCTACACGTGTTTTCTTTTTTTTCTTTTCCAAACTCTTGTTGTAGTTGTTGTTGTTGTTTGTCGTATTGTATTAATTTATTAAATCTGTGTGTTGTCACGTTTTATTTTATTTCTTTTTTCAAATTTGTCCTCGACTAATCGGGCCTCGACTCATCTCTAACTGTAAGTCACTAATAAAAACGTCATCACTACGCGCGAAACTACCTCATCACTAAATTAGCAACATGGACATTATTATTTTGTTTTTTTGTTTTCTTCATTTTCACCGACTACGACCTTTTTTTACTTTTTATTTTCACTGATTTCGGCTTTATTTTCATTTCTTTTCTCTTTTCGCAATTATTTTCGCCATTTTGACATTTACGTCTTTATCTCGCAGCATATGTAAACTCACTTCTTTACAATATTATTTTGTCTTGCATTTGTCCTCTAAACGCTCTAATAAGAGAATTATCGTTAATCAATTTCTTTATTTTCACCTTTCTTTTTCTTTTCTCTCTCTCTCTCTCGTTAACCAATTAATTATAGTTCATTATTCTTACAGCTAGAGCGTTTTTCTTCCTTTCTTTCTCTTTCTCTCTTATTACATTATCTATCTCGGTGTGTCGTTTTGTTTGTTGGTTTTTTTTCTCTCAATCGTGACCTTCGTATATATATATATATTGTATTTATGCATTGTAATTTTACTCGGATATATCACTTCACCCCCTCTCTCCCCCTCCACGTGCGCTAAGAACGGAGCCCAAAAATCTTTGGGAAACCGCGATGTGGTTTGTATCCGGAGATCCGTCGTACGTACGAAAAAATTCCTTCCACATTTTCTTCTGTTTCTGATCAGAGCCTCGTAAATGTGTTTTTTCCTCTTCTTTTTAATATTTTATTACAGATTATTGGAAATTGCACCCTGGTAAAGCTCAACGATTCAAGGGGGGAGTGACTCCGAGCAAATCAAATAACAAAAAATAATAAAAAAACGCGTTAATTTACTTTGCAATCGCTTGGGATAAAAACGTACCAAAGATTCAAGAATTTTTAGAGTGAGATCTCTCGCGAGTTTTTTCAGAATATGTCAATAAAGTAATTGAAGATTTTTACATGGGAAATTCCCGGGAAAATATTATTTTTTTAAATATTCTCTGATAATTTATTGGATCCTGATTTTTTTTACGCGATTGTAAGAAGAAATATATTTTTCTTTTTTTTTTGCAAGTTCAAAATGTGCTTAGAGACTCCCGCCTCAAAGAGTATTATAGTTAGCAAAAAGTTGGACGAACTTCTGAGATTTGTGTTTAATCGCTGCGTCAAAACGTGGAAAAATGTTATTTATTAAACGCGTTTAAAAAACGTCAACGATCGTTTATACCCTGTAAGGTAGTTTCGAAAGAAATTCTTTAGTAATTAGCGATAATTGACTTTTAATTTGCGAATTTCTTAGATTGGGCGATAATAGTGTTTCAAAATTTATCTGATTTTTTCGACTCGGTGCAAGTGTTCGGGGGATTCGGGCACGGGAGTCTATCGAAATATTAAAGCGACAAAAATAAGGTTGTAAATTTTGAATTACCGATTAAAATCCAATGTTCTATTTTTTTAATAGAGATTATCGAATTTGCAATATATAATCAACCATTCTTCGGACAGCGAAATGGCACGGCTAATAAGGCAATTAAAAAGAGAGAAAAAAAAATTTCATCGATTTAATTTCGTTTGCAAAATGTTACTTTCATCCTTGATTTCCATACCAAAATATTACGATAAATCCGCTCCCGTCCTTTTAAGTACTTTTGGTATGTCGCTTGGTAAAAACATATTTCCCAAAAACGAATGTTCCACTTCGTGAATCATTTTCTCAAAGATTTTTGGTCAAGCCCGTACCCGCTTTCACTAAACATGTTGAAAAAGAAAAAAAAACGAAAAAGGAACACACACAAAATCATCATACCTCCTCGCATTCTTAATTCTAGCACTCTCGCATCGTCTCATTCTCACCGGCAACTCGATTAGCAACTCGTTCGCATCCTTGCTCCATACCTAATTGTAAATATCGTGCGCAATACGATTACGTAATATTAGCAATTATCGTTACAATTACTTCTTTTTTCTTTATTATTCATTATAATTAGTGTTACAAAAGCTTGATTATTTGGATCGGACTGTAGCAATATATTCACATAACTATTCATCGTGGAAAATAAAAATTCAACGTTTACAATTACAAATCACTCCACGTTCATATTCCACAATTATTGGATTTTTCATTTCCCTTCGCTCATCGCGAACGGCCGTTACGTAGATTTATTTGGTGGTTTTCATTTTTTTTCTCGCTCTTTTTTTTTCCTCTCCTCCAAGTAGTTCGTAATAAATATTCATATTTTCTATCCGTTCGCCGGATTCAATCTTCTCCAAACATTCTCACCTAATTCAGGATCTCACAATCCGGGAGCTTGAGAAAGTAATTACTTTTTGTTTTCTCCTCTTTTCTCGTGCTCGGGTGTTTGATCCGCGCGGGTTTCCCCCCCCCCCCCCCTCTCTCTCTCTCTCTCTCGCTCTCCCTCCGTCTCGTTTTTTCGGGATGTCAAAAAATGAAGCATTTTCACGTTCATAATGAGGACAGTGATTATTTTTGTGTTTATGTGTAGCTTTGTGTCTCTCACTCGCTCACGCACTCTTCCTGTTCACATGGATCGTGTTCAAAGGAAAATTCTCTCTTGAGGCGGGAGGGTAAATCGAATAAAATGTATGTATCAATAATAATGATTATAAAAAAACAACAAAAAAACCATCGAAATTCACCGACACTCATTTTGTATATTTCAACGCCCGCGGGAATGTGATATTCGTCGTTTCGGCGGATCATCGCTGTTCTTATTCGATTTATTTATTTATTTTTGTTTTGTTTTTTCACGCTTTGTCCCCAAGTAAAGAGTAAAAAATTGTACAGCTATTAATGGCGGCGTGACGACTCACGCGTAAACACGAGACGTTTATTGCAGGTTTGATCTTCAGGATTATCTGAAACGCGCCATACACACATTTGTTCGCCCTCTCGCATCTCACGAGTTTCGCTCAAATTCTAAAAACTGTGAGATTTCGTTATAACATTCGCCATTCACGTCTCTCTTATTTCCTTTTTTTACTCTCTCTCTCTCTCTCTCTCTCTCTCTCTCTCTCTCTCTCCCCCCCCCTCTCTCTCTCTCTCTCTCTCTCTCTCTCTCTCTCTCTCTCTCTCTCTCTCTCTCTCTCTCTCTCTCTCTCTCTCTCTCTCTCTCTCCCCCCCTCCCCCTCCCTCCCTCCCTCCCTCCCCCCCCCCCTCTCTCTCTCTCTCTCTCTCTCTCTCTCTCTCTCTCTCTCTCTCTCTCTCTCTCTCTCTCTCTCTCTCTCTCTCTCTTTCATTGTTGTTTCGCACTCCGGAATCTCGAGCCTAATTTTTTTACGAAAATTTGTTCCTTTTATAAGGTTCTCAAACCTCACGACTTTGCGATTTTTTTCGAACGGTCGAACGTTCTATTCCGAATCTCAATCCATTATTTATCGGGCTCTCCTTCTGTCATACGAAAGATAGTAAGTTACGTTGCTATTGTCATTCCCTCGGGGAAGGAATAAGTATCTATTATCAAAATATCGTATACCTTGCATTGGTACACTCTGAATGATTAACCTAGAAGATAGTGTCCCGCATGGATTTCTCACTGTCTCTTTGTGTCGTCGCGAAAATCGTATGCTCTCATTTTCGATCTAGATTTTTTTTCCGCGTGTAGTGGTGTTTATTATTTTTATTTTTTGTTTTATTAAAGTGTGTGTGTGTGTTTTTTTGTGTATAATTGCCCCCGAAAAATTCCACCAATCGAACAAGAAACGGAGAAGAGGATCGGCGCGCACTCAACTTCATACCTTTTCCGTTTTTTGTTTGTTTTCCCCTCGTCGTATTAACGCCACGATACAACTCGAAGCGCCAAAAATCGGCAAATTATCTCTACCGGATATTTTCTTTCGTCTCATTTAAATTGGTTTATTTATCGTACGATATTTCGACGATCTCGAAACTCGTTTTAGCGAATTATTCTCATCGTTCCGGTGAGTTGTTCGCGTTCGACGACGTGTCAGCGAGTAAACACGAATTTCCTTCCGTCTACCGTGAGCCTGCACTTTCCGAGGGTTGAGCCGAGGTCGCTGGATTGTGACTTGTCTCGTACTCCATTACTTCCTGGTAGATCAATTCCTTCCATTGATCAACCGTGTGTTCTCTCTCGTCTACGCTGTGATCGTAAGGACCCGGTGCCGGCTGTTAAACACGAGAAATAACATTTTTATTACGACCAATTTATCATTCAATCCTCAAGGTACTTTCCTCGCCAAACCATTTTTCGATACAAATTTATTTTACGTTCAAGAACGTATTCGAGACGCTACCACATGATTAATTGCCAAATTTTATGAGGATTCACCTTTCCGGATTTGAGATATTTCCTATCAAAGTTTTCGCAGCAGTTTTACATGAGTTTTTTAACTTTCATATTTCGGCGATAACATTCAAACTTTTCTACAGTTATCTTTCTAGAAAATTCTCAATTATGTTTTCTTCAATGTTTTTCTGCGGTATTTGCGGACATAAACTTATTTGTTATTACTAGAAAATGAAAATTTTCCTTAATCAAACTTATTTCTGTTTGTGCTCCGATAATTTGCTATTAATTTTTGATGGAATGGCAATAAATTGATCGACAGTTATTTCATAAATGCTTTATCGCTCAAACTAGATGAAAATAAATCAACAATAAATGTCGGAGATCTACGAATAATATTTTTGCAACAAAAGTAGAGTATAAAATGTTTCTATAATCTTTCATCGTTTTAACGAGATTTGCTCTCATCTTTAAATATGTACAATGGTATCCTTACAGCATTGACCTCTCCCTCGTCGTACCAGACATTTATGTAATTGTGCAGTAAAGCATCGTCCACGGAAATACGTCGTTCCGGATCGATAACGAGCATTCGCGACAGCAAATCTCTGGCTTGGCTCGCTTTATTATTTCAAACAGAATTTTTTTATTATTATTAAACGAAAATATTATTCCCACGCTAATTACTAACTTTTCCACATTCGTTTTTTCAACTTTGAAAAAAACAGGTTTTATAAAATCAGGAAAAAAAAATCTGTACATGAAGATTTTTTTACTTATTGAGAAAAAAAATTCTATAAATCCTCTGGCGTACTGCAGAAAATGCAAAAAAAAAAATGAATTTTGAAATTCCTATCAAATTACTACATGGTTCATGTACAATCCCCGATATGTCAGAGAATCACTTTTGCTATAGCTCAAAACTATATTCGAAACACTCTTACACGTTGATTTTTAATAACTCAAAAAAGCTGACAAAGTATATGAAGATTATAATTTTTCTCAATGAAAAATAATTGTTTGATTTGAAACAAAGAAAAAAAATAATAATAAAAAATTGTAAACAATGAAAAGAAAATGCGTAGATGGCAAAATTTAAAGTTACCTTTCAGTCTATTGTGTTCCGAGGAATCCGTGGGGAATAATATATCGGGAAATAGCCTTTCGAACGGATAGCCAGGATATCGTGGCCTATTCTCAACATAATTTCTCACTGTCGGTTGAAGTCGTTGCATAAATTCTTGCGCGGGTGTGCCAAGCTGCTCGATTATTTTGTTCCACTGATCGATATGATCAGTGCCGGGAAATAGAACGCCGCCTCTTATCATTTCTCCCATTATACAGCCGACCGACCATATATCAACGTTTTCCTTGTACCCCATACCCAGAATCACTTCTGGCGCTCGATAATACCGCGTCACGACATACGGTGTCATCATAAACGTCGTTCCCGCGGTTCTCGCCAAACCAAAGTCCAAAATCTTAAGAGTACAGTCGGATTTGACGACAATGTTGCTCGGTTTTAAATCCTGTACGAATCAAATTTGTCAATAAGTATATTTTTCTTTGGATTTGGATAACACTGAACTTTAGTAATGAAATAACAAATCACAGTTGAAATAAAAAGTATTTAGCTTTTACGATTATTGAAGAAAACCATTGAAATTCGTTATTTTTTTTAACTCTAGAACCCCACAACGGGGTAATTAGATACCCGACGAAAATGTCAAATTTCCTTCCCGAATCAATTTTTTTAAACCATTCCTTCCGTTTTATAGAGTTCTCACCATTAAATATTTACCGAATGGGACTTTATCATTTACCATTCTCTTCGTAATCAAAAAACGAGGAGAATGATATATAATTAAACCTTATTATCGCATACGAGGAACATTTTATACTGAAGCGAAGATTGGGGTAATTATTTACCCTAGTGTGGGGTTTACGTTGGAAAAAATAGATTGTGGGGTTCTAGGGTTAATCTTTTAATCTTTGTACTCAAATTTCAATATAATACTGATCAGCAAAAAAATATGGATGGAAGACTGATTGATTTATAATTCATTTTATGCAGTAAACATGCGATTTATTAAAACTGTAATTGAATAATTAAATTCGAATAATAATATTGAAATTAATTTTAAAAAAATGATACATCGATTAAATAAAACACTTGATTTTTCGAACATTAGATTAGAACATTATTTTCTATCTTTTAATCAATAAAATATTAAATAAAAATGAACTTAACAGATTTCTGATTCTCAATTTGAAATGGCATTTGCACCGATGACATTTTTTCAAAGTTCTGATGTTTATTTTATCTTGTTTTAGGTTCAATTTAATTACGAATAAGAGAAGATTCTTGAAGAAGTAAATAAAAAAATTAATTTACATTTAATATTCGACCATAACAAGAGACTCGAAGAGTAAACGATGTTGAATTTTTCTTTATCTCATTTAATTTGAATTTAATACATTATCGATTTTTGATCGGTTCATTATTATGAGAATCGAAATGTGATTTAAATATTACATACCCTGTGGATTATTCCAGCCGAGTGTAAATGTTTGATACCGCAGAGCATTTGATAGAGGAGATAAGACATGCGTTCGTGATCGAGATCCATCTGGATAACTTGGCACAGATTGGCGTCCATCAACTCCATAACCAGATATACATCTTGAAACTCGTCCAGCGAGCGTTGTGGAGTGAACGCATTCAAAAGACCGATTATCTGCAATTAAAGAAATATTTCAAAAATACGATTCTTCGTTCTTGACTGAAATTCGAGTTTTAATCGTACGATATAAAAATGTATTCGTTTTTAGTGAATTTGAGTTCTAACCATTTTGTTTAAAACATTAATTTTATTTTATTTCTTTACTTTGAGTTTTAAAAAAATGAGATCAAAGTTTTCTTATATCCGTATCCATGTTATGAGAATAAACAAATGGAATCATAAAAATATGCTTACATTCTTGTGATTGACAAGCTTCATCAGCTTGAATTCTCGATAAGCTCTCTTGGCGTGTGTAACGTTTTGAAAGGGTCTCGAGAGCTTTTTAATTGCGACATTTTGTGCCGTTACGGTGTCGTATGCAGCGCTGAAAAATGATTTAAAAAAGATTTAGGAGAATCGAATCGATGAATTTTACAAATTACATAAAATATCGTCGTGGATATTGCAAAACGATACATCCCATTAAAAGATAACTTGCCATGAGAGCAAACAATTTTTTTCACGGTATCCTTAATGCAGGAAATAATTATTGTAAAATTTACCAACATATTTCAATAAAATAGTAGAATTCCATAAAAGAACTGTCGAGCATATCGAGCGTGTTTGACATGTAAAATAATTCGTAATTCAATTTAAAATTACCACTTCTATCCATAAAACATGTTGCAATATAAACGACAATTCGTGCATATTTTTAATAAATGTACACTGATGAAAAAAACTGCGAAATACCGTTATATCAAAGGAACTAAGAAACAACAGGAAAAATAAAAAAAAATTGTATGTTATACAGAAAAAAAAAAATAATTATGAAATTGATAAATTCTGAGAAACATACATTTGCTTTTGAAAACAGAATAATCCGACTGGTAATAAAAACTTTGCGTACGCGGCCACGTGAACAACTTACTAATAACAGGCTCGAATACAAAAGCTGCCCTTTTCTCCTTCTTAGCTCGAAAATTCTAACGCAAATTATTCGAAAATTTTCTGTTCACCTCCGTTGCAACCGAGCCTGGTTTTCTCTACTTTTTTATGGGTTTTCAGCTTTTAAAAACCCTTAACTTCAGCAATAAAAAGAATTTCTACACTTATTCCTACATTCCAATGATTAAATTAATTTTTATAATGATTTTCAACGTACAATTGATATTACGAAAATTTTCGTAAATGAAAAACTTACCAGACGATTCCCTGCGCCCCCGAGCCAATCGGCTTGAGATTCTGGTAACGCTTGAGAATAGTGAACTTGGTGTCTCCGACCTCGACCGTGTAAAACATGGCGAATAGCCGGGTTGTCATGTCAGGCCACAGATAAGGCATGCGCCTCGGTGAATCTCGCCTCTCCTTCACCTGTATCTCGACACCCGAGCACTCCTGGTGCACTCGACGAGGACTTACGCTCTTAGCCACTTTGATGAGAGCGCGCTTGTTGTTATTGCTGCTTTTCCGTACGAAACAACGATGATTACGAACGAAATTTTTTTTCTTTTTTTTTTTCTTTCGTTCTTCCGACGAAACTCGAGTCTCTCGTAAACTTTCACTTACGAGACCTTATTTATTGGTCTAACAATCAGATTCGTCTATAACAGAAATAAAATCACACGTTTGTTCAATTTTTTTATTCAATATTTCAAGTGTCATTTTGAATAATAACGAAAAAACTACTTTTGTTCTCGTAAATTAATATAAATGTTAACTCTTCATATAAAAAAAAGTAGTCAAGTGCGAGCGGATCCTCAAAAAATTACAGTTCTGGACTGTAATCCTAACAAGGCAAGTTTATATAGAAAATGCACCATATTATCATCAAAAACTTAGGGCGAAACGTCACTGACCGGTAAACATTTTTTTTTTTTATTTTTTTTTTCATTTTCTTGCACTATACAACATTTTCAAGTGAAAAGTAAGTATCAATATCCGAGTTAACACTTTATTTTATGTCAAGAAGAAAGTAAAAATAGCAAAAATCCCCTCCCGGGGAAAAAAACCTGGACAAGTACATTGGTGGTCCTTCGTTTCCCTATGATATCACAAAAAGTCCAAAACCCCACTTAATTTTTTTTTTTCTTAATGTTTACTAATTTTATTCATATCCCGGAGGGAAACCAACCATATAGATCATGAAATATCCGGCCAAAAAACCAGACTTCACAATAAATGTTACTTTGAATTTATTTCCACAGAACAAAACAAGAATCAAAACATTAAAAAATCAGCATTATCAAGATGAGAAAAATGCCACTTATAATTGGTGTGTAAGAAGTATCAAAAGTCTAAAAAAAAATGAAAAAAGATCGACATCTAAGTTACGTGCAGCAGTAAAATTTTTGATATCGGTACTTGGACAAGTATTTCTTTGGTGACTGAGAAGATATCAATATGGACGTACCGGCAACGTAGGGCATGCAGTTGGTGCATTGCTTCTAGGATCTCCTAAGTCGAGTAGCTACTTTTGTTTTGGCTATGGCGCGACCAATGTTGCCAAATAGTATTTACTTATATGACCTAATGAAACAACATTGCCTGCGCCGTGGCTAAAACAACGAAAAACATTCAGAAACCAGTCGAAAACTCGACAGACAAACGCAGGAACAGGAAGTTTCGCATAAGATCCCGTATTTTTGTAATGTTAAAAAAAGGCTTTAATTTATGTTCGTACATGATAGCACAGTTTTGTTTGATTGGTAATAATTTGATGAACGTTCACCACCGTACGTTGAGCGTATACGCACAAAGTACTTGTCCGGCCCATAACGTTTTATTAAAATTGCTCATTCAAGTAAAAATCAAATAAAAAGTTATGGACCGGACAAGTACTTTGTGCGTATACGCTCAACGTACGGTGGTGAACGTTCATCAAATTATTACCAATCAAACAAAACTGTGCTATCATGTACGAACATAAATTAAAGCCTTTTTTTAACATTACAAAAATACGGGATCTTATGCGAAACTTCCTGTTCCTGCGTTTGTGTGTCGAGTTTTCGACTGGTTTCTGAATGTTTTTCGTTGTTTTAGCCACGGCGCAGGCAATGTTGTTTCATTAGGTCATATAAGTAAATACTATTTGTCAACATTGGTCGCGCCATAGCCAAAACAAAAGTAGCTACTCGACTTAGGAGATCCTAGAAGCAATGCACCAACTGCATGCCCTACGTTGCCGGTACGTCCATATTGATATCTTCTCAGTCACCAAAGAAATACTTGTCCTAGTACCGATATCAAAAATTTTACTGCTGCACGTAACTTAGATGTCGATCTTTTTTCATTTTTTTTTAGACTTTTGATACTTCTTACACACCAATTATAAGTGGCATTTTTCTCATCTTGATAATGCTGATTTTTTAATGTTTTGATTCTTGTTTTGTTCTGTGGAAATAAATTCAAAGTAACATTTATTGTGAAGTCTGGTTTTTTGGCCGGATATTTCGTGATCTATATGGTTGGTTTCCCTCCGGGATATGAATAAAATTAGTAAACATTAAGAAAAAAAAAAATTAAGTGGGGTTTTGGACTTTTTGTGATATCATAGGGAAACGAAGGACCACCAATGTACTTGTCCAGGTTTTTTTCCCCGGGAGGGGATTTTTGCTATTTGATATCACTTCTTTTTTCTATAGTATTTTCATATTTCGTTTTATATAAACTCCAATAGAGCCTGTATATAACAAAAAAAAATTACAACGTGTTTGCATCATTACATGATCGATTTATTTCAATGTCAGGAATCAGCATTGCTCACACTACTAATTCGACATAAGAGAATGAGACAGATTTTCTACCATAAATTCCTTGTTATTGAGATTGTTTAAATATAGGAGCGTTTCGTTCCTGTGATAAGAAAAAAAGTTATAATGTTTTCAAAAGAGTTAACTACAGACTCGAAGTATTTTCGAGATGTTAGTAATTCGTTGATAGGTTATTATTCGATTATAGCTTGGCAGGAAGGTGTTATAGAAGAGACGTCAAGTACCAAATTTCCCCGCGGCGAAAATTCAGAAAATTAAATACTTTATCATTAGCTTTCAAGTTGTGTATTAGAATAAGGCATTCAGGGGCGAAAAGGCAGCGAGGATATTAGCAATTTCGGTCTAAGCTATAAATAGATAATTATATTTAACTTTACTGTCAGGAGCCTCAGAATTATTATTCTTTCAAAGATGAAACGACGGAAGAATATGATGCATCATCCTTGACTTACAAATTGTTTTATAAAACATAGAAAAAAATTAGATTAAAAAAGAATTCGGCCGAAGTACTTGACGAATGTTTTTTCACTTAATTTACATAATGTATCGATCATGGTGACAACCTCGCCAAGTACTTCGGCCGAAATTCTTTTTCATCTAATTTTTTTTCGTTTGCAATCTTTTCTTGCTTCGGACCCTTATTGATACAGAGTTTTTATTTTCATTCTGGTTGGTAAAACAACTGCATTTTCGAACATGATTCTTTTCTCTATCAACATTCAACATTATTTGAAGATTTTATCACACGATAAAGCCTCCCGTACTTGGCAACATCTATTTTAGTATAGCTCAATTTATTTTATAACTTTTTGCGAAACCCAACCTTAGCTTTTCGTGAGGATTAACTCATTTTGTTTTGTGTGATTTGAATTTATTTGATACATTTTTTGAGAGTGGTCACTTTTCTTACTTTTTGATAGGATTTGATTTTCTTAGGGATTTTTGCGAGAACAGGTTTTTGCAGTGTATGTATATTCGTGGAAAAATATGGGAACGGCGGTCAACAAATGTACTTGTCCAGGTTTTTTCCGCGAGGGGGTTTTTATGCGTGATATGATGCGTTTTTTCTCTTTCTTTTCAAACATCTCGCTTTATATAGATTAGAAAAAGGTTATATTGGGAAATTATCGCCTTTTCATTTCCAAACCCCGACCCCTTCTACTTCGAGTCAGGTTTTTTCCCCATGAAATAAAGGGGCACGTGTTTTGGAATTTTCAATTTGGCATTTTTTTTATTCTCGAGCCAGACAAATTTTTTTGACATTTCGATTTACCTTTCTGGAATCAGGCTAAAATAAGTCGGGAACTGGGAGTCTGATACAAAAATTTACAAAGCTTTTGAGAGCAAGATTAGAAGAGTCAGAACTTTTCCATAGAATTTGTAGCTATTTGAATTTGTGTTTATCAAATAAACATATTAAACAGCAGTATCTCCTTGTTATATTTGTAGATTTGTGGTAAAAAATATTACGCTTATTTCAGCTTGTTGATAAAAATGGGGCGATTTTTTTCGAAATTTTTCATTTTTGATTAATGATAAAATAAAAAACCAGTTTCACGTATGTTTAGAGAAAACATATCGAATCTATTGTGAAAAAAGTTCACGCATTTTTTCATTCTTATTTTTATTAACAAGGTGGAATCATGATTATTTGTCAATACCATTGAAGAAGTTACTACCATGAAAATAAAAAGTTACAACTATTTCAATATTCTCATTGAATATAAAAAAGTTCAAATAGTATGTTATGGGAACTCCAAAACAATATATTGAACAAAGCGGACAAACTGAGACCAGGATCGTACCCAAAAGAATGAAATGAATTTAGTTGTATTAGTCACATTAGCTTTGAGCAAATTTTGATACCATCAAAACCAGAGCGACTGCAGAGGAAAGCGTTTAGAATAAAACTTTTTCAATTTATTATGCTATAATCAGAGCTAAAAAGTGGAAATACTTAGCACACGTCTCCTCTTCACAAAATGATCAAAATTTGTAGATATCGGCTACATTCCAATGATACAAATTTTGATACTATCAGCAGACGAGCACCCGACGACTTTCTGAAACAACTTTTTAAATTTATTATGCCATAACTAAAGTGGAAAAGTGAAAAAACATAGTGCACTTTAAGCCCAACAAAGTTCAGAAAATTTGGATGTATCTATAGCGTTCCGAGGACAGAAATTTTAATCCCATCCAAAAATGAGCAGCCGAAGACTGTTTGTAATAAATTTTTCAATTCATAATGCCACAATCAAAGATAAAACGTGGAAATACTTGGCGCTTCACAAAATGTTAAAAGTTTGTAGGTATCGGCTACATTCCCATGATACAAATTTTGATGCAAATTTTGATATTTATAACAATAATGGCCGTGAAAGCCTCAAAACTAGAACTTACAGATATTTTAATATTATCTTTGAATCTCGAAAAGTTCAGAAAGTATGTTATGGATATTTTAAAACAATAAATTCAACAAAGCGGGCAAACTTAGATCAGTACTGTGCCCAAGAAAATGGATCGAGTTGAGTTGTACCAGTTGCATTATCTTCGTGCAAATTTTCGTACCATCACAACCAGAGCATCCGTAGAGCAAATCTTTTTGAAAATATTTTTCAATTCGTTATGCCACAATAGGAGCCAAAAAGTAGAAATACTGAGCACACATGTTGCTCCAGGAAATTTCCAAAGTTTGTAAGTATACGTTGCGTTCCAATGAAACAAATTTTTATACTTCCAGAAAAAAGGAACCAAAGACTTTCTGACAATTTTTTGAATTAATCATGCCACAACTCAAGCATACCGCACATCGGGCTCAATAAAGTTTATGAATTTTGCATATAGCCATTACTTTTCGAAGCCAAATTTTAATCCCATCCAAAAATGAGCAAGCGAATAATTTTCATAATAAAATTTTCAAGTCCTAATAATGCCACTATTCCAGCAAAAAAGTGGAAATATTGGGCACACTTGTTACTTCACAAGTATTTCAAAGTCTGTACGTATCTGTTGCAATTTAATGATACAAATTTTGATAATATCAGTAAAAACACATCAGAAGACTTCCTAAAACAATTTTTCAAAATTTATTATGCTACAACTAAAGTGAGGAAGTGAAAAAATATAGCTCAATAGAGCCGAATGAAATTCTGAAATTTTGCATATATTCATGGCGTTCCGAAGACAATAATTTTGATTCCATTGACAAATGAACAACCGCAGAATTTTCATAACAAAATTTTTAATTCTTAATGCCACAATCGGAGCCAAAAAGTGGAAATACTTGGTACATTTGTTGCTTTACAGAATTCCCAACGTCTGTAGGTATCCGTTGCAATCCAATGATACAAATTTTGATAATATCAGTAAAAAAATATCAGAAGACTTCCTGAAACAATTTTTCAAAATTCATTATACTACAACTAAATTAGGGAATTGAAAAAATGTAGCGCACATTGGGCCCAACAAAATTCTGAAATTTTGCATGTATGCATGGCATTCTGAAGGCAGCAATTCTTAATCCATCGACAAATGAGCAAAAGGGAAAATACTTGGCACATCTGTCGCTTTACAGAATTTTCAAAGGCTGTAGGTATCCATTGCAATTCAATTATACAAATTTTGATAATATCAGTTAAAGGACATCGGAAGACTTCCTGAAACAATTTTTCAAAATTCATAATGTTACAACTAAAGTGGTGAAGTGAAAAAATAGAGCGCATATTGAGCCATACAAAATTCTGAAATTTTGCATATATTCATGGCGTTCCGAAGACAATAATTTTGATCCCATTGACAAATGAGCAACCGAAGAATTTTCATAACAAAAGTTCAATTCATAATGCTAAAATCGGAGGTAAAAAGTAGAAATACTTGGTACATTTGTCGCTTCACACAATTTCCGAAGTTTGTAGGCATTCGTTGCAATCTAAAGATATAAATTTTGATAATGTCAGAAAAAACACATCGGAAGACTTTCTGAAACAATTTTTTAAAATTCATTATGCTATAATTAAAGCGGGGATGTGAAAAAATATAGAGCATATTGAGCCAAACAAAATTCTGAAATTTTGCATATATCCACGGTATTCCGAAAACAATATTTTTGATCCCATTGACAAATGAGCAACCGAAGAATTTTCATAACAAAATGTTCAATTCATAATGCTACGATCGGAGCCAAAAAATGGAAATACTTGGTACATTTGTCGCTTCACAGAATTTCCAGAGTCTATAGGCATTCGTTGCAATCCAAAGATACAAATTTTGATAGGATATGGAGTATATACCGCCATAGTCTTTTGACATAAACATATATTATACGAGCCATTTTGACATAAAGATATATCATTACTTACTACGGTTATCATCCAGATGCATCCATATATATCCAAATGCAGGTTGACAGTGTATTTGTCTATTAATACATCAAACGCGAGATGATTCTACACAATATTTTGGATAGAAAAACGACGTCGAAAATCTTTTGGAATGGACCAACAATTATCATGCAAGGAACATTTTATGATGTACAAATCTTATTATGGCCAGCGAGGAACATTTTATAATAAAGAGGAAAGGGACCAATAAAATAAATTGTCAACGGTGTACAGTTAAAAAAAAATATTTATTAAACACTGCTCAAAACTCGGCATGATAATAACAAACTTTGCCATATACATTTTTTTGACACTCATTATTAGTTTTATAGAGTTCCTTTTCCAAATTTACATCGATTCACACCAATCATGATTAACAGTTCAACGTACACTATTTCATATTTATCAAAGAAACGAAAAGAACGATTTCTCAAGAAATCTTATACGAGGAACATTTAATCGCGAAAGAGAAATTCCGTCGAAGAGTTAAGTTAGGAAAATAAAAACTGCAGGGTTAACAATAATAAAAGAATGTATATTCATTTCAGCACTGTTCGAAAGTTGATTAAAAGCACTTCACTATTTTCACACCATCACTTCCTTATTATTGCTGTAACCAAGAGTCGATTGAACCTAACCTCGATATTTATAACCTCACAAATGTTCGTGAAAAAAGATTAATATTTTCAATACTGTTTAAGCCACGAGATTCTAATTAGTCGCGATCGAAAGGGGGGAAAAAATAAAAAATACGTGAATTTGAATGAAACTCTAAATTGCTGTCATTGAATTTATATTAAAGAAATCATTTTTGGATCGTACGCGTACGATCCAAAATTATTTCGCGATTTGTGAATAAATTTATTTATAGATCGCGAAATAATTTTTTTCCCCGAATTTATCCACAACACGTCCCGCATAAGAACTTCTCACTTCGAAAACTCCGTTCAGACTTTCCGCGGTATGGGTACTTCGAACTATTTATTTATTCACAGATCGCGAAATAATGTTTTTCCCGAATTTATCCACAAACACGTCTCGCGTATAAGCACTCATTCTCACTTCGAAAACTCCGTTTAGACTTTGCGTGGTATAGGTAGAGAAAGATGAAATGGAATGGCCAATCACAAGCTCGGAAGGCGTCAAGAGGCCTTTCATTGTGTCGTATACAGACATGCCAATACTTCGATGTCAGCATAATCTTGAGCCTGTGCAAAGTTTTTTCTCAGCAAATACGGCATTAATCGTGCTGATTTAAGGCTCAATCGAAGTATTTTTTCGTAATAAATCTCCAGTTCAATTTTCAAATCATCATATGCCTTCTGAGCTTCGTAATTAAAGAAAATGGATTTCAGTTTTTACTCTCACCACGGTGAATCGTTTTATTCAGAGATAATAACACTCGACCTGTCAAACTTTCCGCGGTTCGGTATATATATATATAGCGACGAGGTGGAGCTAGTCTCATGTGATGTCGGTCTGCGACAGCGCCGTGAAGTTAGCCGCGAGGACATGAGGTCTTTGATAGTGTTATATATATATGGGTGTCGTCAGAATCAACCAATCAGAAACTCGAGAGACACTTTCAGCCGGCTTTGGTGTTGTATACAGACACGTCTGATTCTTGAATGTGTAGGTGACTTTTGCGTGATTTTGAGCCCGTGCAAAGTTTTTTCTCAGCATTTACGTCACCGATCGTGCTAAATTTGGACTCATTCGAAAGATAATTTCTTAATGAATCTCCAGTTCAATTTTCAAGGCCTCAAACGACTCGTGAGCTTCGAAAACGAACAAAATGATGTGCCAATTTTACCCCCACCACCGCGAAAAGTTTTGTTTCGAGAAAGTATAGTCTCGGCGAGCCTCGGGCCAGCAGACGACAGAGCTGTCAATGTACTTGTCCCGAGACTCTACCGAGTCTCTTGATGAAACATTTAAATTTAAACGTTTCCTTCGAAACGACTGTTTTCGACCTAGTCCCAGCGAATACTCGATGACCAATGAACCGATTAAGGGAGCTTTCCAGTGTGAAATTTTCAAAAAATCGATTTTTTTTTTGCTTTATCGAATAGTATACACTCTTCCGAATATTCCCTGAAATTTTCATGCCGAAATTCAGATTATTTCGGTTACTGTACAGCATTTCTTGGAAGAAGGCAACGGAGCGCTAAAGCTGCCGCGTCGGCCGTCTGCCCGTGCGACCGTTATTTCTATTGTCTCGTTCCTACCTGCTCGTGTACCTTCCAACGTGAGTCCGGTTCGTCTTTCAGTTCGGTTTCGACATTCAAAATGGATAGATCTACGAAAGAGAAATGTGCGTGGCAGGATAGAAAAGGCTCGAGAAGCGGACATCCGCGAAATGAACGAAAAAGATCCGCGGGTTTCAAGGGAACAAATCGACACGATATCGAAACGGATCTAACGTTTGCGAGCACTTCGGCAGCAAAAATCTTGAAAAAGAGTCCAGAGTTTGAAGTCCGAATCTTTTCGAAGAAGCAGAAAGGATATTGTATGGACCTGGCATCGCTGATTGACCGTAAGTAAACGATTTACCTAAAATTTCCTCACTTGAAACTTTGAACGCGTTTTTCTCGAAACAGCATTTTTCAAAACGGTGTCCAACTTGGAGGGCAGAGTTTTAAAGCTATCGAGTTGAATTTTTTACACAATATTCTTAACGTCATTGTTTATCGTGCTATGGAAGCTTTTTTTTTTTGACATCTTCCTATTTTTTTGTAAAAAAAACTGCCAAAAAAAAATGCTAAAATCGATACTTTTTGTTCAAACCGGCGCCATTTTTGCAAAAAAAAAAAAAAAGCCTCCATAGCACGAAAGCCAATTATATACCGATCAATAATCTTTTTGTGTTTTTTGTTTCAGATCAAAATTGTGACCCCCAACGTGGACACCACATCCAAGTGCATTTTCTGCAACAATTGTTTCATCATTTTTATAGATATTAATTAATAAATAAATCGATCTTTAAAAAATTGTTTTGTATTCTTCAATACCCAATTAATATACAAAAAAAAACCAGACCGATTAGATTATTTTTTCTTTAAAAAAAAAAATCGCGAAAAACAGCGATTTTTCGGGCTGTCACACTGGAAAGCTCCCTTAAATTTTTTATTATTTTTTTTTTTCATATATTTGTTATCGCAGTGATTAAATCTGTACGTGATTGATTTTTTGAATTTTGATAATTACTGTTTTTTAAGACCGTTTAAACAAACAAAAAGGTGTAAAAATCGAAAAAATGAAGAAAAAATATTTCAAACCACCGCGATTTCGTGAAAAAAAATAATAAAAAAAAACCAGCTACGTACAATGTTAGCTACATTCATATAAATATTGAATTTTTTAAAAAAATTTTATTGATTATTGCGAAGAGTTTTTTCTTCACCAAGATTTCGATGGGACAATGAGGAGGATTTTTTTTTATCGTCACGTGAAAATTTATAACGTTATAAATTTTCAATATTTTTCAATAAAAATTATTATTGAAATAGTTGAATATACACTCGATAAAGTATCCTTCAGTTGATAAAAATGCAAGGAACAAAGTATGCTTAAGATCAGTACAGCCTGGAACGAAAATTAAGCAAATTGCTAAAAAAAAACATAATTAGAAAGTTCAAAGCCAATCAGTGATCTTAGGCACAATTAAATCGTTTCGGTCCGTCGCTCTTGATTACTGTACTCTCTAGCCCCTGGTTATTACCAAATGAACGTCAACGTGATTCGATAGTCAACGCACACCACTTTCTCGTTTAATACAATTCGATGAGAATTCAATAGATCTCGAACACCCACATTCTATATATATATATGTAAATATAAACATATATGAAGGAAGGGGTGAGGCCTTCACTTTATGGAAATTCGAGCGTCACTCTGGATCGTTGCAAATGGATCGAGAGTATCTGTGAAGAGGAGAATCTGGTGATACGTGCTCTATGGTTTAATGGGCCTGGAGGGGCGAATGGTAATTATGTTCCTATACCCTCGCTATAGCCATCACTACCATCGTTTTCAACGTTAAATACACGATATATGTACGGCTGGATTCGTGTGTACTACCGACGGAGACAAAATCAGACATTTATTGCAATTATGGATGAGAGAATTCATCGATTAGTGCCGAATAGGTGTACACGCGCTTTCACGGTGTCTCGTTGTGTGTTAGGACTCCCGATAAGTCCTAGGGGTGCTTTTATACATAAATGATGCAGACATTAACATTAACGATCCTCGATATCATTGAACCATCTCAATAACATGCCATGGCTAATGTACATTTTGTATTCTACAGCAAAATGTCTATTACGAAGAATTTTCAACTTTCTATTTTATATACTTCTATATTTAATTAAAAAAAAAAAAAAATAGATGTATATTTTGTATTACTGAAGAAATGGAATAAATACATTGCTCGTTTTCTCCTAAATTTTATTCATTCCTCGTTCGTCGAAACGAAACGAAAAATAAGTAAAGTAAAACGATCGAGAAAACTACAAAACTTGCAGAGGCGATGATACATAAGCTGGAATAGTTTAATGAATTTTTCAAGATGCTATTCGAGCTCTTGGCAAAAACCGAGATATCTTATACAGCTTCGTTGGTCTGAGAAAAGTTTCGTATGTACATAGACTGAGAAAAAACATTTGTTCATCGAACAAAACTCCATTTGGTTGGACGAGAAAATGGTGGATTTAACTATTTTTGTTGTTGTATAAGCTAAATCATTTGCCATTCAAAAAAAAAAATAAATAGTTGAATCCACCATTTTTTCGTTCAACTAAATGGGATTTTGTTCAATAAACAAATTTTTTTTCTCAGTGTATGTATCGACTAATTGCAGGAGAAAGGACGTGACCCCTCGAGGATTTAAGATGTTAATTCGTGGAGGGTACGTCCTTTGTTGTTGTATAAACTAAATCATTCGCCATTCAAAAAAGAAAAAAAATAATAAATAGTTGAATCCACCATTTTTTCGTCCAACTAAATGGGATTTTGTTCGATAAACGAATTTTTTTTCTTAGTGTATGTAGCGACTAGTTGCAGGAGAAAGGACGTGACCCCTCGAGGATTTAAGATGTTAATTTGTGGAGGGTACGTCCTTTTTGTTTGTTAGCTGTACGTGTACATGTATATTTATAGCTACATATGACATGAGGTGTTTGAGTTGAAAAGCTAGAGTTTCGATAAGGAGAGGAGGGCCTGAAGTACTTGCTCGCTTGCTCAGTTACTCAACTACGAAGTCAACCGAGGTACGGATCGGGTGGAGCAGCTGTAAATCGTTAAAGGTAACTACAACGAAAGGGGGTTGAACAGAGGGGATGGTAGCTCGAGGCAATCTAGGTCAGCCAGTGTTACGTATACTTATATATACTTGTACACGTTTAAATACATATGTCGTCTGCATTATACACCGAGTGTCTCAGAAGTCTGCCCTAAGTTCAAGGGAGTCAGTAGATCGCGAAAATCTCAAGAGTTAACTCTTCATTGATTTTTTTTCTCTGATTTACTATTTATTAGATATTAATTGATTAAAGATAGTAAGTCTGGTGTACTTTACTCCTCAAATAGGGGAGTAAACGCATCGTTACGACAGCTCAACGAATAGAATCATGCTTTTTTCTGTGCGCTCGGCACTCCCACTTCTTCATACCAGCTCGACGAATTGTCTGTTTGCAATCAATTCATATTATACATAGAACAGCCTTGCCGAAAGAAAAATAGCACGAGACTTTTCTCTTCAGAATTTCATACTGTTCTCCACACATTTAGAACGAATTTCGCGACATCCTCTATATCAAGCTCTATTAATTCGGCTGGTTTTCTCCCTAGTTCTCTTTTTTCGCACTACTCGCGATCTATTGGAGAATGAGGCAAATAATACGAACGGTAGAGAGAAAAGTCTCGCCGTCTCTTTCTTCCTCTGGACTTCACATGCAGAGAACAACCCCGGATCGATAGGGTGAATGTCCTCGAGGGTTGTTTTCAGTGTTAGAACGACAGACGCCGAATTGTCAGATCGACACAATTCACGACATATAACGATCCTTTGTGTCATCTAAGCATTTTCTTTTTTTTTTTTTTAATTTCTGCATGGCTCGTCTGTCGCCTGTAGAAGTTTTTTTCTCTCTACTACTATCTTGATTTTTTATTGCAATGGCACACGGAGAACGACACGATTTTTTAATCTAAATTTAAAGAAATTTTTACTGTCTTTTGTGGCAGGGATCGGCAAAAAAAAATTATCATTTTTTTATTTTCTAATTAACTTCAAAATTGTAATAGAAAAAAATAAAAATACTAATTACCAAAAAAATTAATAATTCACTGAAAATTATTTCTAATTACTTGGACACAAAAAATGCAAAAAAAAAGAATTGATCATTGTCGAAAAATTGAGATTATACAATGTTATATTACGAATTATTTAAAAATTTAATATTTCGTCAAAGAATAATTTCAATTAGTTCGAAATTTAGTATTGCACACAAAATAATTACAAATTAAAAAAAAAAAAAACCATAAATATAATATACATTTCCAATTACTTGAAAATTTAAAAATTATTAAAAAAATACTTTTAATTACCTGAAAAATGGAAAATTAAAAAAAAAAATCCTAATTATTCGAAAAATTAGAAATTTTAGAAAAGTAATTTCTAATTACTGGAAAATAAAAAATTGGAGTAAAGTATTTTTCTAATTACGCGAGAAACAAAAAATTAGAGTAAAATATTTTTCTAATTACCCGAAAAGCAAAAAATTAAAGAAAAATATTTTTCTAATTACCCGAAAAGCAAAAAATTAGAGAAAAATATTTTTCTAATTACCTGAAAAACAAAAAATTAGAGTAAAATATTTTTCTAATTATACGAAAAACAAAAAATTAAAGTAAAATATTTTTCTAATTACTCGAAAAACAAAAAATTAGAATAAAATATTTTTCTAATTACCCGAAAAAGAAAAAATGAAAGAAAAATATTTTCCTAATTACACAAAAAACAAAAAATTAGAGAAAAATATTTTTCTAATAAAAAAAAAAATCTAGCCAGAAGATAGCGCTATTAAGTTTTGATTTTGAAAACATTGAAAAATTTCGTTCGATTTACAATTAGGGTGAAGATTTTTCATTAAAAATGTGTTGTAAAGATAGAACCATAGGGTAGCGAAAATTCTGGTACCAAAGGTACTTATATGTAAAATCCTGGTTTTCCACAGCGGAAACCCAATATTCGGCATACTCAATAATTTCCATAGACAAGTCAATTATGTTTTATTGAAAATCTTTTTATTTTATCACATGCCATCGTTTGAATCGTATCCAAACGTGGCAGTGTTTGTCTTTTGGCCGAGTCTCAAACGCAGATAGACATGAACGGAAGAAAATTTGTCCACATGAAACTAAACGTCCTCTGGCGAACCCTATTTTATAGTCTTCGTTTTTGTGGCTATAGTCCCATAAAAAGGATATTTTTTTGATTGTATCACAAATTAAGCAAATCACGATGTTACTAAATTCTTTCTTGTATACTGCGTTGTAAGCCCTTATATCTTACGAACCTGCTCGTACGACTTGGTTATCTTTCACTGGGTCGCTTATTTATTGCGGTTTGCGTTGGCTCTCATCAACACACGCAGTTCGAAATTGTCATCGTTCAGCCTGTTGTATTTCGGCAGAACATATGAAATTGACTTTTGATAATTTATTTATATTTTTTTATGAAATTACAATTCAATTCGGGTTGAGATAAAAATCTAAAAAAAAATCCTAAAATCTCCTTCCAGTAGTTACTTAAAAATAAAAAAGTCAACAAAATCAACAATGGTCGGGGTCACGGACTGGTCGGTTTGGCATGGAATGCCCCATATACGAATATTCTATTATATTTATATATATTACGGTTTATACATATATTATAAACGACAGAGCTGTCAATGTACTTCTCTCGAGACTCTACCGAATCTCTTGATATATACCCTTTCGGGTTATTATAGTCATCATATAAATTTAATTATTTTTTAATTAACAATATTTTCTACCGACAGTGATGGGTGCGCGATTGGTGTGTGGCTCCGGCGATCTCCCAAGTTAAGTAGGCTCGGGCGAGGCCAATACTTGGTTGGGTGACCGCTTAGCCGTGTACCCCTTCGCGCATCAATCGCTGAGCGGGAGGGAGTTTTTCTGAATTTTCGAGGGTGCTAATCAACTGAAACTCAGTAAAAATATAGCCGCCTGTATCGACCCGGGTTTTCCACAGTTTCCCTTGACCCTCGTGCAAATACGATACGATGCACTAGCATTAGGAAAGAGTGTCTGTGGGCAACAGTCTTGGGGGGTCTCACAGAAACAAGGAAATTAGTGAAGTGGAGGAAAAGTGGGGTTAAAGTGATGGGATGGGGTCGTAAAAACCCGCAAAGGTATACGCAGGAACAATAAAAAATAAAAAAATAAAAAATTGACAATATTTTTTGTTATTTTTGTAACATAATTTAGCCTCTAAATGTTTTCGTGACGCATAAAATCTTTGTTAAAAAAGTAAAAAAAAAAATATCGAAGCACACTTAGGTATTCAGACATTTTGACAACAATTGAAGTATACAATTTTTTTCTCGTGCACGTAAAAAACATTTTCATCAGTAATTGTTTAATGGAAAATCCTTATTTCCAGTTTCCTTGAAAATAATTATATTGCAATGACCTTGCCTCTATTAATTCGACGCGCGCTGCTTGGGTGACGCTACGAAAATTTTACAAATATAAATCATTATAAATAGTAAAAATTTAACAAATACTTACTGTTCAATGCTTAGATGATTGATATCAACTTAAGTTATTTATATTATTTATACAAAAAGGACGGTCACTTTCAATTTGGCATGAAGATTCTATTTAAAACAAAACGGCGATAGAATATCGAGATCAACACTCAAGCTGACCAGTGTTTGCCGCGCCAGCAGTATGTGGTACTGCGTCACCGCCGCGAAACTGCCGAACCTTCTTAGATTTCGAAAAAAAAGTTTAAAAAGAAAATGGAAAATTCCCTCTTCATAAAAAATCCATTTTTTTGACAAAATCTTAGAAAAAAGAAATAATGTTATTTGAGAGTAATTGTATCTTTTGCCCACATGTATGAAATGCGTTATCGCAGCCTGACCGCAAGGGGATGGAGCAAAAAATCGAAAATTTAACTTACAGTGAACCTCGGAAAAATTGTCATATTGAAAAAATACACGGAAGTGTGTATGTACCTGAAAACATACGCATTGGAGACTCCCATCCATCTATCCATTTGTCTATCTAAATAAATTAAAAATTTGATATTATTAGAAATAATTTTCCATTTTTTGAAAATTAGAAAAATATTTCTCAGATTTGTCATTTTTTTGATAATAAGAAAAATGTATTACTCCATGTTTTCTTTTTTCAGGTAATTAGAAAAATATGGTCTAGATTTCTATTTTTTTGGTTAATCAAAACAGTCTTTTTCTGTATTTTTTTCTTTTTCGGGCAATTACGAAAATATTTTTACTAAGTTTCAGCTGTTTAGCGCTATCAGAAACTCAGGAAAACTGCCTCCCGCTCAACGATTGATGAACAAGTCGGTGTATGGCTAAGCGGTCATCCAAACAAGCATTGACTTCGCCCGAGGCTGCTTACTTGGGAGATCGCCAAAGCCACACAGCGATCGCGCACCCATCGATGCCGGTTAATTAGGAAAATATTTTTCTTTAATTTTTTCTTTTATGGATAATTAGAATAATATTTCCGACCAATTTGTATTTCTCAAGTAATTAGAGAAACATTTTCTCCTAATTTTTTATTTCATAAGTAATGAGAGAAATATTTTCTCCTAATTTTTTATGTCATAAGTAATTAGAGAAATATTTTCTCCTAATTTTTTATTTCCCAAGTAATTAGAGAAATATTTTCTCCTAATTTTTTTTTTTCGGGTAATTAGCAAAGTATTTTCCAATAATTGTTAATTTTTCAACTAATTAGAAAAATATTTTTTCCATTTTTCAATTCTTGATTAATTAAAAATATCTTGCCGAATATTTCTAATTTTTCAAGTAATTAGTAATATATATATATTTTTTTTCGATTCTTCGGGTAATTAGAAAAAATTTTTCTACAATTTGTAATTTTTCGGGTAATTAGAAATAATTTTTCTGCAATTTGTAATTTTTCGTGTAATTTGAAGTATATTTAAAAATGTTTTTTTTGTTCTTTTAATTTATAATTTGCACGTGAGTATTATTCATTTGTTAAGTAATTAACAATATTTTCCCGTAAATTATCAATTTTTCAGATAATGGATATTTTTCAAAAAAATAATAGTAATTTTTTTGAAAAATTGGTAATATTACCGAAAAATGACCTTGAAAATAATATTTTTGCCGATCTCTGTTTTGTGGTAACACGGGACTATATTGGCATTATTTTTAATTTTACGAGGATACAGTAATTTGTAAGCCGAGAGCAAATTTTTCTCAAATTTTACAATGTACCGGTTTCTAAACGTCTCTAAACTTTACATGTTTCGTTTGTTCTCATAGATTAATAATAAAATAACAAACTCATATTTTAGATATTTTTGAAATTGAAATTCAAACGTACACTGTTTGTGATTTTATTTCCTTGCGAAAATATCACGTTTGCACTGAAGCTGTTAATTTTCTATAACCCTGAGAATCCATCTACGGACCTGTGCTCACGATTATTGTTGAATAACGAATGATATATGTAGCGTCAATTTGCAAGAAACAAGCCTGCCCGTAAACAAAGCAAGTGCTCGAAAATTTACCAAGTACCACTAGTAATTTTGCATAATGAAAAATGATGAAAACCGAATTACTTCGGGTCTTTCGGTTTATGAGCAAATTTCACTACGTTTTAAAAATTGTTATGGTCCTGCCGTAAAATCTCGCCAAATAATTTCATTATTTCGTATGGTGAAAAACAAAATTTGGCCAAGCACGATTTTTGGAGTGGCGCAATGAAAAATTTACTGTAGGTCGCTCTAAAAATTTGCCGAATTATTGCGTTTCGGGCCCCGATTATCCTCATAATAGCGATATAGTCCCACGTTATTATAAAAACAGTCATTTTTCGTGTAAAATTCTCTCCGTGTGCATTGAAGAATATCTGCTCGATAATCATTCCAGGGGATTAGATTGCTATCGCGTTTGTAGTTGATTGTTAAAAAAAATGTTACATGCTACAGTATCGGAGCTCTCAGCCCTGATGATGCAAATTGTAACGTTTGCGAAACGTCGGCAATATGCTGAAACTGTACACGACATCCATCCGGAAGCCATAAACTATATTGCAAACCATTACGTGGTTACTTAAATTTGGACCAAAATCAAATTGTAGTGAAAATGAAATAAATCTTTTTGTTTAGTATACGAAATTTTCCTCACAACTCGCTAAATCACAATCCTATTTTTGTGTTCAGTACAATAATTCGAACGTGAATTCAAAAACTGTGCGGTACAAACAAAAATCACTGTGCAGCTCAAACCGTACAAAGAAAATATCAATAATATAATGTAATTTAAATGGAAATTTCAAATTTAACCGAGTTTCGCGTCATTTTTAGTTACTGGCACAATCGAAATTTTCAAAAAAAAAAAAAATATTTCACGCATCATGATTAAAACTCCACGTGATTTTTTTTACCGAATTGGCGTAAAATTTACTTTGTTATTCTTTCCTCTCGTCTTAATATTAGTTAATTGTGAAAAAGTGAAATCAAATACTCGGTTTTTGGTTTTCGAGTTTGAACCGCTTGAACGCGTGATTCCATATGATACATTGTGAATTTAAATGGGCAAAACTGACCATAAGCGAAACGCTTGAATGGTTGAGGTGATGGGAGGATGTAGTCGAAACCCCGGAGATAGAATACGAAATGTTGTCTGGCGACAGACCGTCTCGCATTGATTTCGTAGCGTAGAACGTTACGAATGATTTTTTTTTTTTTTTATGCGCAAACGGATTATACGATATTTTGGCACGTATACGTCATGACAAAGCCGGATGTTCAGAGTAAAAATTGGTATATATGTCTAGTGTTTTTTTCCTTCAATTTTTTTTTTTTTTTATTCTCCGACTGTTACGTGATATATAGTTGGGGAAGAATGCAGAGATTCACATGTGACGCGAGAAGATTCGCGAAAAGGTGGAGCAGAGATCGAGGGAAAGGAGCCTGCGGCTCTTTGGCTGGCACCACCTTGGGATTCCCCCGATTATTTATAGTCGTCGTGCAGACAACTTGCCTCCGAAGTTTCTTCTTATTCTCATTCCTCGTTTTTTTTTCTCTTCCTATTCACGCGGGCCAACCACCTTTTTCGCTCTCGTTTGTCGTTTCGCTCGTTATATATTTGCTAAAGTACCCGAATACCTGACGTTACGACGACGATCATGACGACGTATATTACGCAATGTCGTCTGCATTGAGAAATTAATTTCAGCCCCAAAAATGTAACACAGATTCGACCAACGTTTTCCAACACATTACGGACGTTCATTTTTCGTGGATGAAATTTTAAACGTTTGAGTTTTATATTCAAAGACATAAAATGATGCTTTATTTTCAACGTCAAGTATAAGAAGGAGGCAGAAATGTAAATTCGAAAAATAAAATGTATGAAACTGTAACTCTTTAAAAAAATTCTCTTTGTAAAAACTTTCTTCTTTATCGAATTTCGAATTATCACCGAAACAATATCAGTGCAAAAAAAAAAAAGAAAATGGGTATTGTCAATAGATTAATAGTGAAAAAAAATGGTACGAACAAACGACTGAGTATTTCGTCAAAGCGACTTCCTGAGAAAACAGGAAGTAGAAAGGAAGATTGATGACGGTCGTCGTCTCGCGCTTACGCTTCTCCTCAAAGAGCCAGACGGAGAAAAGAGGATTGGATGCACGTGGAAGCGGCCAGTTGAAGAGATACGAGAGGAAGAATACGGCGAGGGATATAGAGGTTTCTCGTAGAGTACGAAAAACGAGAAAAAAAATAAAATAAAATAAAGATTGTGTGGTAGATTCACGAAGATGGACGCAAACTAAGGGAGTTACAGAGAGAGAGAGAGGGGGGGGGGGGCGTACGAGGAGACAGAAAATGCATAAAAATAAACCAAGTACGAGAAACGTAAAGAGAGAGGGAGAAGGAGAGAAAAGGGGGCGAGAAAGTGTGTGGGCGTACACGAATTGCAACCACCCTTGTGAGTCTCATGTATTCGCAAAAGCGAAAACGTTCATCGTCTGGTTCCCTGGCGCATCTCACGACGGCCCAGAGAAAAAAAAGAAGAGCGGTAACATTAGAGTCGCTCGACGAGCTCTAAAATGCTGATGGCGTTACGGTGACATCACATGTGATTTAAGTTGTTCTGTCAGACAGACTTGTCTCCCTCTCCCTTTCTCTCTATCTTTCTCTGCTTACCTCGAGATATTTATCCCCTTCTTCATCATAATATTCTCCTTCTTATTTCTCTGAGCGTATAAAATAAATTTTTCACTTGTTGAATTTCTTTTTTCTCACTTAAAAAACTACTCAAATGGATGTGTATAAATATAAATGAAGGATTGTTGAGCATTTTAGGAATATAAATAAAAATTTTACGACAACGAATACTTACCATAAACTGTTTGCCATTTTTGTCGATTGCTCAATTTACTCTACGGATTGTAGTACAACGGAACGAATCTGTAAACAGAAAAAGGAAATATTGTTTTTTTTAAAGATTTATACAAATAGATTGAACGATAAAAACGCCACGAATTTTTCAATTATCTGAACTCAAAAATGTTCTTAATAAATAATGAAAGCGACGGGAAAACTTTTTTCCGAAAACCATTTACAAAGTTCAATTCCTCATTTCTCCAGGTAAACAAAAAAATTCAATCGAAATCCTGCGATACTGCTACTGCTTCAAAGACGCCCCTCTTTAATTGTTCGATTTGTGTGTTTCTCCCATTATTTTCGTAACCGTGTGTCAGGACCATCCGTGCGATTACGTAGCTTCAGTAAATCTCGAAAAGATTCACACGACGAAGTTTCACGATAGTGAAATAAAATGATGCTAGAGAAAGAGCAATCTTCGTAGAGAAAATCCGAGAAGAAGCTGCTGCAGCAACAAGGAGAAAGAAGAAAAATGCGGGGATCCGAAAACTTTTAATCTTTTATCGAGAATGGTAAGCTGAGTTTGAAAATGGCCAACAAACTTCTCGAAAAAGTCCTCTTCTTAATTTTCAACTAATTTACTGTTTATTGTTTCTCTCTATTTTGTTCATTCCCTTATGGACTGAAACTTCTGAATTTTCGAGTGCTAACGAAACAGCCAGAATATAAAAATTTCTATAGCTAAAAATATTAACCATAATTCCATACTCAATAATATCGTTTTCATAAACAAAACGCAAACTGCAAAGTTTATACGAATATATCACATTTAATGGCAACAAAATGGTAATTTTTTTTAGATTTTATTTAGCATAAAGCTAAATCGATAATATGCAGTTCGCTGTTCATGCAATTCCATGTAAGTCTCATTTCCCCAAGTTCATCGATAGACTTCACAATTGCCATACCCTGAAATTTCATTTCAAGGTGCGAATGGGTCAAGAGGAATCGAATTAGCTCTCTCTTTCTCCCTCAAGAACCCAAGAGCGATTTCTCTCTGATGGTCAAAGGGTTCGTTACAGTGGATGATAGTCCTCTGTTCGTCAGGAGCACTCAGCTCGCTGAGTGCTCAATTCCATGCCAAAAGTTCTGACTTTTCGTGGTTTCCTCAATATTTATTTTTGTATATTTACGATTCTTTTGTTTGCAGTAAAAATATTTGAATGCGAGTAAATGCTTTCCTTGAAAAATGAAATAAACACGAAAGCCCAAATGTATATGTCAATTATATTCATAAAGATCAAGATTATTTTAAATTTATATTTCGGAGCAGATTCAAAGATGTTCTTAACGACCAAAGAATTGCCAATAATTTTATTAGATTTCCTCATTCGATTGTCAATAGAATCCTATCATCGCCGCATTATTGAACTAATCAAAAAATGCATGAATATGCAGGAGTAAAAAAATTACCATGAATAAATTGAAATGGACTGAGACGACAATTTTGAGTGACGTGAAGACCAACGATGATGGAGGAGGCTCCGAGCAAAAGGGTCACATCTGTCGTTTCACCCGTGAATAAATCATCTCGGTAATTGGCGTTGAAACGTCAGATAGGAATATTCGCAACGTGACGCTTGTCCCCGTCATAAACCAGCGTCGTTGCGTACTCAACGATTTCGTTCAAAACGCCAATTCTCGATCATTATTATTATATATTTTTTTTTCTCTTTTTATCATTATTTTTATTTTGCAGTTTTTCAACACTTGTCGAACGAGCTATGCGATCGAAAAAAACAAGCTTATCCCTCAACATTAATCTTGCTAATTATTACACGAGGTCCATCGATTAATATCGAGGTCCTCGACAAATTTCGAGGGAATTAAATTTATAAATGACGTAATCGCGGTCCGTCGACAACATGGTACAATGATTGATGACATTTGTTGACTCGTTACCCTAAATGGGAAAGATAACAGCGTTTATAGATGATTCCACAAAAATGACCACGATTCTTATGCATACTTCAAAAATTGAGTAAAAACGAAATTTCAATGATTTTTAGCGAATATCCTTCATAAATTATGAGATTTGAGATTAAATCTCGTTCGTGCACAAAAAGTATTTCAATTAAATGAAAATACGACGAGCAAAATTTGTACAACTATAAGAAATGTCAATGTTTTTCAATAATAATGACAAGAATAATAATTAAAATTAGTTTGTAATTTCAAACACAATAAATCTGGTACAAACACTGCACACATTTTCTCCTTTCTATACTTGTACAGTTTGTTAACCAATTAAGCGTAAGATACAAGTAGTAATTGCGACAAAGTTTGAGTGTCGAATAAAGAAAAAAAAAAAAGAAAAAGAGTGAGGAACACGATGAATATTTTCGCGTTCAACGTCTCGCCAATTAGTGACGTTAGCGTGTACGTTCTATCTTCGCTGGATATATAAGTGTGTTTTGTCGATTATTAATTCGGTGCAAAGTAGTCGAAGAGGCTCTCCTCGACGTCGACGAATTCGCTGCTCTGTAACTATACATACATACATACATAGATCTGTATATGAAAAGAGATTCGATACGAATTCGCGACGATTCGTCAACTCGTCGTGACCGTTGCAGCCTCGAGGACCGACTGCAACGGGAATTTCGCAAATCGCAACGATTCGTCAACGTTAACTCGTAGCAGAAACGTCGAGACTTGCCGAACGTAAAGAGTGAGGGGGAGAAAGGAAGAGAGAGAGAGAGAGAGAGAGAGAGAGAGAGAGAGAGAGAGAGAGAGGGAAAGAGAGAAAGAGAGAGAGAGAGAGAGAGAACGAATAAGAGCAGCAGTAGCAGTACTTCGTCAAACGACTGGGGAAGAGTGGCAATTTGTTAAAAGTTCTCGCGAGTATGGCGCTCAAGACGACAGGTGTCCCACGGGAGCACGGCCGACTCGAGAATTCGAGCGCTCATGAGAGAGAAACGTTTTTGTACATTTATACATAGGTAGATATGTATATATCGTAGTGTATATAAATGTACATAATATCGTTTGACTCTCATGAATGCTCGAATCATCTACAGGGTGTCCTAAATCCCGAGAGGACTTTTCAGAGAGTAAGTGAATTATAAAAACTTTCAAGAGATAAGTTTTCATCCATTTTTCTCCTAAATACAGCGTTCAATCAAATATTAACGGATTAAGGATCATCAGTCCGGCACGCCGGTAAGAAAAAAGAACACAGTCATTTTCCTTAAGAATTTTGAAAGCCAACAATTGCCAATAGCTTAAATGTCATTTTTGAAACACCCCCTGTACATAAATATACAGCAAAAGTCATTTTATACATATATAATCGTTAAAAATGGAACCGGAAGTTCATACAGCGAAGACATACCCGAAATACTTGTCTATATAGTCTCGTAAGAGATTGGCGAAAGTTTCCGAATGCCCAAAGTGGAAAATCCATAATACGATCAGACACACTTGTGCCCGCAAGGAATCGAGGAAAAAAAGCTCACGAAACGGGATCTTAAGCAGAATGCAAAGAGGCAAGTAAGATCATGCTACAAATAGAACGGAAAAAGGTCTTTCGGTGAAAAATAAAGTGAAAGGAAGAAAGAAAAACGGAGATTCGACTTACGCGGCGGAGGTGGAATATGTATAAGGCAGAGGAGAAGTGGAAAACAAAATTTCGTCTTGACCCGAAGCATCTGGCGGACGTGAGCTTCTGTCGAGTCCAGCAAAAAGTCGGCCAATCATATAGATATTTTCGCGTGTCGGCAGTTCCGGACTGTCCAATAAAAAAAATACACATCAGCAATTGTCAAAAGTATTAAAAAATTGAAGCGCGAAGTGTGTTGTTTTTTTCTCTCTCTTTTTCAAATGTAATTCGAAATAATTAATTTTGTAGAAAAATTGATGTTTCAGAAGAAGATCAACCATCTTTGTATAATCTTTTTGTCAATTGATTACCAGTCACGTCCGTGTAACAGTTGTAAAGGTTTTGATACTCCTCTCTAATGATTCTGTCACCGTTTATACCTTTTCAGTGAGACTATACTTTCGACATCGTCTTTTAGCAAGTCTGGGACGTCAAGATTGGTGTCCGGTATTTGGTGAATTCCAAAAATGTCACAGACGTCTCGTTCTTTTCCTTCTATATATCTCTCACTTACTGTCGCTGTGCGAGAAGCATACACAGTCTGTGTATATATATTTAAAATAAGAGAAGATGTCAGAAGCACTGTGAGATAGAGCAGTGACGGGTTCTTCGACTCTATTTATAAAAGCCACGATGTCATTCCGGGTCGTCTGAGAGGAAATGAGCGAGAGTGGAAAAACGAAGGAGTAAGACAGTGTGAAAGAACAAAATAGAAAGAAAGTCAGATACGTCCTCGCGGTGCCGGTGCAATTCAAATTTATCGAGTCTCGAGCTCGAGTATAATCCTTGCCAATGGAGACATTCGCATTCATACTATTTTGTGATGAGCCATAATGAGCGTGAATATTATTCAAATTGAGTTGAAGAAAAAAAAAATGAAAACATCTCAACCACTTTCATTTCCAGTTCAATTATTATTTTTTCACATAGAGCAAAGATACGAAATTTTGAAATATCATAACTAAGTATTTGTTGGTTAATAAAAATTTATTAATTATACGAATTATGAAACGAATGGAAATTGATAAAATCGGGTTCTTTAACTTGCGATTTTATTTTATACCCGTTCATCTCTGCTTAATTGGGCAAAGTAGACGACAGTTTGAAAAAGATAACGAAGCTTAAAATATAGGGGTTAGACTTTGAGTTATCCAACCTAAACAATTGTTTTTATTGGCTCGATTCTACAGAAGGATTTAGGTGGCGAGGCTTGAGATTATTTTGCGAGAGCAATGTGTCCCATGTGCCTTACGTTGTTCGTTGTTTTCGTTGCACTTCTCTCTCTCCGCGCGTTTTTCCCTGTTTCAATTTTTGGTCTCAGCAGCCGGCATTATGCAATCATATAGATGTTTATTCGACCAGGATAACTCTCAAGAGCCACACTGACTTTTCATCGTATAGGCTGAAGTCGCTTTTCTTACGTCTTGCGAGGAATGTCGCTAATTGGCCGAAAATTAATGCACCACGTTGGAAGAAAATGAGCCAGTCCGCTTGACAGTCCGCAGAGCTTTGCCCATTACTCAAATTGCTCTATTCTCTAGCTCCATTCTTAAACTACCTTCATTTACCCCTTCCAGATTACCAGTCGATATTTCGTCTTAATTGCTTTAGCGTTATAGGCATACAGCCATTAGGTCTTATTTTCACCATGTGCATGATTTTCTCTCGGCAATTACGGCGTGAAGTCATAGGGAATCAAATTAATGACTGATAACGATTAAAATATTCACGAACAATTATCACGCTACAATTACGTGGAATTAATTCAATTCAATTGGAAAATTCCATCCATTCTTCTAAATCCAAATAAAAGAATAATGATTCCATCCAGAAGGAAATTCTTCGATTGTGAAAATAGAAATTTCTGAATGGAGGGCTTTCTTGAGGGCTTTTTATAAAATCAAATAAATTTCAATGACTTATGAAAAGTACTAATGTTAGAATGGAAAGTGTCGGTTTTTCATCTGTTCGCCAGTCACAAGGTGAATACCAGGCAAAACTGGGCAGACATGGCGTTACAAATTGCTTAATCCAGAAATACCGATCGAGTGCGAAAGTGTTGAAGAAATTGAGTACGAAGGTTCCCAAGAGAGCACCAGGGTGGAAGGCACGCACGCCACACGTCCTCTTAATTACGACGTGCGATTAAGAGGCTCCCTCTGCACTAGCCCCCCTGCTGTCGTGCTTTTCACAGTGAGATACCCGAACTTCCCCTACTTACTTTCCCTTTTCTCTCCCTCTCACCGTCTCTCTCCCCTTCTCCTTTAACTCTGGCTCTCGGCACGCGCGCGACTCTAATAGATTATGGGCTAAGTGCAATTAGCCCGCAGTACTATATAGATGTCAAGCCAAAGTATGCACAAGCATGCAGCGAGCATCAGCAGGGCTTAACGAGAGGATAGTGCAAGCGTTCGCGTTCCTCATCCAAAAGGTTGGCTCACATATGATCTCCACACTCAATCTCTGTCTATTTCCCTCTTTCTCTCTATATCTCAATAAATATAACATTAAATTTGAGATTCCACAGAATTTGTTATATATTGCGCTTAATTTTCATTAAGGCAGTGATCTAGTTGCGGGGGTAAAGAAATCGTTTTTTTTTTCATTTTAATCGATACTCCAAGTGTTTCTAAAATTTTAAAGACCATCTATCGACTTAAACCAAGGCTTGTTCTTTAGATCAGTACCACCCATCGTAAATGAACTAAGAAAATGTTAAAAAATTTATGTTTAAGGTAGTTCCCCTGCGACAACCTCAACCAAAAGTTACATACCGTGTGTGCGTTACATGTGTGTGTAAAGGGTTGATAATTCGTAGTAAATAAATTTAAAAAGCACACAATATTGACTCGGTACCAATAGATAATACGACAGATATCATCTACTGTCGTAAAATTTATTCTATAAGTGTTTTTGATCTGACATTGCAAGTAAACTTTTTACCAAAACTGTCCGGGCTATGCCCCAATACACAAAAAAGGTTACATCTCTCGAGCTCGCGCTCGTTTCTTTGTAGAATATGTCGTATAAGGCCAAAACAGTAGTACTTCTCCAGGTTATATCTTTTAAACTAGATGGTAAATCATCTTGATATATTTTTACAATATTCGTGACATCCTGCTCTTGCTCCTCCTCGTTTTTCATCAAGTTCTTGATTTTAGTTCTGACGGTAGAATTAATAACGTACTGTTTACCCATGCATGGTCCATATGTTACGTGTTAATCGAGCCAACTTCAAGTATAAATATCTCGGGTTCGGGATGGTAAAACTTGTTAAAATTGCACAGATTTTTGAATAACGTATTAAATAATACGTATGCCAAATTTCAACCATTTCTTAATTCAACAATCCTGTGGGGGAACTACCTTAATAACAATTATTGTAAAAAAAGTGATAATGCTTTTGATGAAAATTGGCACTCTCACGTTGAAGCTCGTAAATTTTTAATGTTTTACACTGCTTTGTGAATTTTTCTTAGTTCATCGACTATAAAAAAGTGTTTCAATTGAAAATCTTTTTGGTTTTGTTATTTCAGATGAGAATTACGAACTCCGCAATTCTCGCCAATTTGAACCTCCAATGATGAGGCGCTTTGCTAATGTACTTTAAAGCACATCATTTCTTTATTATACTTGAATGAAAATTTTCTAATATATTGATGAAATGTACAATAAAAAGTGTGCAAAAGTTCAGAAATATTGATTATTTTTTTCACTTGAAAAAAAAAAAACCCGAAAATCACCTTTTTTTATCTCTTTAAACTAGATCACTGTCTTAACCTCGTGAAGCCGAGAGTGTTAGAAATATATTATATAGGACAAAAAGGGAAGAGCGGTTGGTCCGGTGGATGGGGGCTCGGACTCGCACGTCGCGGGTTCCGGGTTCGAATCCCGGCCAAAACACCAATGAAAAATTTGAACATTTTTTCAAGTGTTTCTGCTGCAATCCCGGGTGGTTCGGATTCCATCTTCATAAATCCATGGCCAAACACCGCTCTGCGATGCATGAGCGGTCTGTGTACGGCTTGGTGGCCTTCCGTGGACGGTTCTCATCGTGCGGATGGTGGCCCTCTAGCCGTGCACTGGCTGGCTCATTGCATCACAGCTGAGGAGGTGCCTGCCTGAGCGCCTCTGGTGGCCGTGCTTGAGCGTGCTCGCATTGCCACCCGCGGAGATTAGTCGGGCACCGGCTGTATCGGCAAGGTGTTCTGCAGTTTCCCTTCGCCCTCGGTAAATGCGATACAGCGCGGGAATAAGTCGGCTGCAGCCGCACACATGGGAGAATGGATGGAAGAGTAGAGGAATAGTTGGAAAGAGTGGGGAGGCTAAGAGGGAAGGACCTGGGCCGTGGAAGTAACAATCGCGGGGGCGATTGGTTACAAAAAACCCCAATAAACAAAAAATAAATAAATATATAGGACAAAAAATCTTATTTGCTGTCTTCTAACTCGTATACTTCGGATGAACTTTCAAAAATCTCCATAAGCAACGAGAAATGCAGTATATCATCTTTCTATTTGTTTCCAATGAGAAATACTCGTGCAAGGTAGCTTCAACATAAAAAATGAAAATAATCCTAAACCTGTGCAAAGTTTTTTCTCAGCAATAACGTAGCCAATCGTGCTGATTTTAGGCTCAATCGAAAGAGCATCGCTCAATTAGTCAAAAGTTCGCATTTCAAGCCACCAAATGACTCCTAGGCTCTACAATTAGCGAAAACGTCATAAAAATTTTACTCCCACGACCGCGAATCGCTTTGTTTCCAATTAATATAGACTCGGCGAGAGAGCTCGGGACAGCAGACGACAGAGCTGCAAATGTACTTGTCCCGAGACTCTACCGAGGCTCTTGATAAAAAATTCGAATCTCGGGCCTTAGAAGATTAAAGTTAAATTTATTTACAATTGCACTCACTTATTGCATTCTGTTAATTTACAACATTTTTGGCAGCACTAGAGGATGTTAATAAATTCATAAATTCACGAAATTTGCATCCTCTCCCCTCAGGAATATGTATAGATATAACAATTTAGAATGTTTATGCAAGTGAAAATATGGGTGTACTTGTATTATGAACTATTAATCAAAATCCTCGTATGAATGTAGCTTATACGCAAACATGACGCGCAGCAGTATTATATCCTAAGAGGAGAGGGATATACGCTCGGACGATAGTGAAATTGATGTAGTACCATCGTAGAGATCTCTCGTCTATACAACGTTAGAGTATACATCCTCGTCCCTCACACGTGAGATCGCGAAGCGGACGTTTTGCTTTCACATGACGACAGTTACAGCGAGACCGGAGAATGATTTACGCCCGACGGAACGTACACCCTCTGGTGTTGACGTCAAGATTCCTCTACTTTGCTTCTTTTACCCCATCCACAACCCGTACTTTATACTTGAGACCAAAAAAAAACCTGCTAAATATTGCTAAATTTTTGTCTTGTTGAAGTACTTTATATTTTCGATGTGAAAGAATTTTTTCATAGATAATTGCAAAAATTTGTATATGATCTAGGGAAAATGTATTAGAAAACAATTGAAACATTTCTCTTCATTTTCTTCATTTTTATCTTCTCATTTGTTCATTTAAAATTCTTTCATTAAAGGATGGAGCAGTCGTGATTTTTTCGAAACTCTGTAAATTCCGGAAGCGATTGTTTCTATGGCACATCTTGAAAATAAGTGGCGACCAGCACTTATTAGTTTCAGTACGTAAACAGTTCCAAAAAACTGTATTCCAAGTAAAAGTATATTTTAAATTATTGTAAGGACTAGAATATCATCGATAAAACAAGAGAAAGAGAGAGAGAAAAATGTTCCAAGTAGAAAGGAAGTTACCCTGAAACTAATACCATTCTCGAAAAACCAGAAGATCAGGAGCGTCGAAGAAATGAAATAGCGAAGAAGCATAACGAAGATTATTTGGCCACGTGCCGACGCGCCGCAGACTCCGTGGGGAATTTACACACGTGGAAATTGGTGCAATAATTTTACCATTTCCGTAAGTTCTAGAGTGCTTGTTTTCGCCACCTATATGAAAATTCTACCATTGCTGGGTACGCGAACTTTTCAACGATGTTGGAATAAATGGCCATCATGAGACAGGAAAGTACAGGTCGACGAAAATGGAGATGGAAATCCAAAGGGTGTGACAAAAACAATAATATATACGTATACATTCGTGTTATGAAAATGAAGGTGTCATTAAACAGGGAGACAGTTTTCATGTATAGCTACGTGCATATCACTTGTATAGTGAAAGTCTCGAAAGGTTGTCTCCCGGGTCTTCCGCGCTTGGCTTGCATATTAATAACAATTTTGCAGTTCACGATATAGCGAAATACGTAATTACATCGCGATCCTTTTGAATTCTCTCGAGGATGAAAAAAAAGTTGGGTTTTTCAAGCGAAAATAAAGTGACTTTGAAAATGAAAAGACAACAAAGATTCCATCGTAAGTCAAGATTCCTTTTAAGAAGGAAAAATGAGTCGTCACAGTGCAAGTTTGCTCAGTACATAAGTTCATAACTTGAGCACCAGTGTAAAGATATAAATTACAGTTTCTCATCCGGCAATACGCTTATAATCTTGTCGTTGATGTATATCCATTCGATTGAGCTTCACCTCCATCTCGTACATAGCTGGAATTTCCCGGCTTCTACGATAAAATACAAGGCGACACCTAAGCTTACCCGCTCACTCGGAAATTCCCCATAAAGTATAAAGAAGCGGAAAAAAACGAAGGGCGACAATGGAGGAGAAAGGATTCCCGATGAGCGCAAACTGGATAATTCCCATAAATTTCATAGACATTTTTGTTAAATAACGATTGTTGAATAATTTATATATGAACACGATGCAGTTTTTTTCAAAGGATACACGTGAGCAAACTGGACTGTCGAGTAAGTGAGGATCAAAAGGGCAAAGCACGGAGAGGTTAAAAAGTTTACGATTGAAGAAGTTCACAGGGCTATCTCTCTAACGCCCATGTCCACCATACTTCGACTTTGAACCTCTTCTTTTTCTTACCTGGCTTGCCTGATAATGGCATCGTCGTTCAGAGATAGCATCGCACCTTTACGAAAAGAGGAAACAGGGTAGAAAAAAAGTCATTTCCGGCGCTTGAAAGCTGTAAACTGAAGCATGTTTCTTCCAAGAAGATCTTCTCCAAGAAAAAACCTTTTAAGTCTCATATGGGTACCTCAGAGTCGATGAGTTTCCTTCACAGCTATGTTTAGGTCTTCTTATAGTGCAGTCTCCGATATTTATCTTTCTCTTACTCCCTCTAACTATTACATTCTATTTATATTTCCTATTGCTTCAGATTCTCCTTGTTCTCTGTAGCCAGCCTCTATTTTCCTCACTATTTCGACTATTTTCAAAGCTTTGACGCCTCCAAAGGAATTTGACGAGTCCTATTGTCTCATTCTCTTTGCGGAATTTACGAAGTTCAGGAAACATTATTGATGTTGGATTTACAAGAGGGCCGTGATGTTTCCCATTCATTCGGACATCATGCTGTTTGATCAGGAAATGACTTCGGTTGCAAACATTGATCGGTGGGACACATGAGTCTTGGTGTGTGCTTTCGGCCAAGTAGCAACGTTACACTCCTCCTCATACACGTTCATTCTGCCGTGTTTCAGGACCCCTTGAGCATGCCGGTATGTCGTTCCCTGTATCTATAGAGTTATAAATCTAGCATGACTGCCGACCATGAACCTGGACACATCCAGGATCTCGACCGTGTATTCGATGCTTCGTCTCAAGCTCTTCCACACCCCATCACGAACCTGGAGTGTTTACTGACAACACACAAGACCGAGAGAGAGTGCATACTCGATTCAATTTTCATTCGTACCCTACATTCAATGCAGGACGTGGGCTACTTCGTAGAGTCGGACGGGATTTATGGTTACCGAGCATTCCATATGGAACACTTTGCAAAACAAAAAAATATATCTCGACAAAAGATACCGTTGGACAGATATTATACCGTTGCTACTGATCTCATAACTGGATCCTGGATCTGTGTGTTTCCAGAACGTCAAAAGTCCAGGAAGTTCGAGAATACTTAAGCAAGAAAAACCCACCATTTGTCTCGTCAAATCTCTGGCAACACCACAGGCGAAGTTGGATAGCAAAGCTAAAGTGGAAACTGAAGGTGACATTATAGCCAAATGTACCGAGTTCTAATTATCCGAGCTTAAGTAGTGCTGGTTAATTAGCCAAAACCAAGAGAGACAGGACAGCGGAGTTAGTCAGAAGTATACAGAAGAAATGGGAGAGGAATTGTAGTGAGATTGTGGACGAACTATATTCAAAGTTTACCTCTGAGAAAGCGAATTAGTCGAAGCGAGAATAATTATATACGAGCATCGACGAAAAACATACTTCATGCACCCATGAATGAGGCTGCGTTTTGTTTTACTGCGTATAGCCAGAATGTAAATGAAATTTGGTCAAAAAGGTTCGGACGAAGAAATCGAAAATGAGCATAAGAAAGAATCTACAATCAAAATTGAATGTTGGAAAACGTTTGTCACGAAATGAAGCAGGTTTTCTTACTATTTCAGTAAACTTACATTCATTCAAGTATATAATTAAACGAAAGAAACTCGAGCTAAGTCCTTACTCGAAGGAGTGGAGATCTTGAGAATGTCGGCAAGTCGTTAACGTCTAGTTCTTCAATAAAATAGTACACGGACGTTAAGACGACGTTCGGACGAGGAGACTGAAGCTGAAGAGCTTCGAGAACAGTCTTAAGCCAGGGTCGTAATTCACCCTTTAATTATCGTATCCGTATGTGATTCTTGAGCTCGAACACGATGCATTTCGGTCGTCGCTCTTGCTTTTCTGTTTCACCACTGTATGGGGCATTCCATGTCAAACCGACCAGTCCGTAACCCCGACCATTTTTGATTTTGTCGAATTCTTTCTATTTTCAAGTAACTACTGAAAGAAGTTTTTAGGATTTTTTTTTAGATTTTTATTTCAACCCGTTTAAGAATAATTTTAAGATAAATAAATTTAAGATAAATTTCTTAAAATGCTCATAGCTTTTTCAACAACAGAGATATCAAAATAAAATAGTAGGTCATTTTATTCGTCTTGAATTGTAGTTTCATAAAAAAAATACAAAAAAATGATAAAAAGTCAATTTGATATGTTTTTTTCAGTTTTAATCCAAAATTTTTTTTTCAATACTTGGACCGTTTTGTTTTTTTTTTTGAAAAAATTCATCATTTTTCTAGGCATATTTTTACATGTCTCAAAAGTTCACAGCTTGTGATATCCATACCTTCTATTTTTTTTCTTATTTTTTACCACGTGTACACCAATAAATAATTATTAGTTGTCAATCCTGAATTACATTTATTTATTATTTTTTTCCACTCATAATTCCATTTCTTAAGACATTATGAATACAAAAAAAAAAGAATAAAAAAAAGATTGGAACTGATTTCTATGCTTTTTTTCAGTCTTCAACTAAACATTTTTTCTTCACAACTTGGACCATTTTCATTTTTTTTGAAAAAATTCACCATCTTTCACGACACATTTTTACATGTCCCAAAAAATTCGCAGCTTGTAATGTTCATGAATAAGGATTAATAATTGATAATCATTGGTTTACTTGTGGCAGAGAATTGAAAAATGAGAATTTATGGATATCACAAGTTGCGGATTTTTTGGGACGTGTAAAAATATGTTGTGAAAGATGGTGAATTTTTTCAGAAAAATCAAAATGACCCAAGTTGTGAAAAAAAAATGTTTGGTTGAAAACTGCAAAAATAACATGGAAATCAGTTTCAATATTATTTAATTTATTTTTTTTCTATTCATAATTTCTTAAGGAATGGAATTATGAGTAGAAAAAAATAATTAAAAAATATAATTCAGGGTTGACAACTAATAATTATTGGTTTAAACATGATAAAAAATAAGAAAAAAATAAGTGATTTTTTTCAAAAAAATCAGAACGGTCCAAGTTTTGAAAAAAAAAATATTTTTGGATTAAAACTAGAAAAAACATATGAAATTGACTTTTGATAATTTTTTATGAAACTGCAATTCAAGACAAAAAAATGACCTACTATTTTACTTTGATATCTCTATTGTTAAAAAGCTATGTGCATTTAAAAAAAATTCGTGTGAAATTTTGAAAAATTCATTATTTTTAAACGGGTTGAGATAAAAATCTAAAAAAATTCCTAAAAACTCCTTTCAGTAGTTACTTGAAATTAAAAAAAATTCGACAAAATCAAAAATGCCCGGGGTCACGGACTGGTCCGTTTGGCATGGAATGCCCCATATATAATATTGTATCCTGACAGAAAGGTAATATGTATGAAGCGGAGATGCAATAACGAGATGTAAATTTAACGGAGGGATTCGAAGCTCGTCGCGGAAACGTCGTTCTTTTACTTTGGGGTGAAGCACGTGGCGGAAATGCAAGAACTCATCCGCGTTTGTGTGTCCGGCCTCTCGCGTGTCTATATAACTGTATAGCATGTAACGAAATGTTTCAATGGCCTCTTTGAAACGGTGCCCTGAAGTCACATAACGATTTCGGATTTCCACTTGTGAGCGCCAGTCAGCACGACTTAGATTTAGTCTCGACGAGATGCGCTACGAGAATACGGCGTATAGGACAACGTGAACGATAATTAATTACCCCAGGCGTGCGTACGTCACGATAATTAATAATCTCAGGGATAGAGATTGGCGACGCTCATTGCAAAGCTTCGTTTACTCGTATGCTTGACTCTCGTTATTTATTACATGTACAATTAGTGTATACGAACTGTGTCCTATACACGTATAAGGCGGATATGGAAGTAAGACCGGACTTTGTTGAGGAAAATCAGCTTGAAAAAAAATGGGGACAGAAAACTGAATGATTTTGTTTAGATATGCATGTGTGCGGAAAAGAACGATCGCAAAATCTCGCACTTATCCGGATGGGCGAAAAAAAATAAGCCGGAAACTGCGACAGAGGGTGAGAGCAGGGATAAAACAGAGGCGCCATAAAGTCGTAAAGGTTCGGAGTTTCCGCCTTTTTTTACACTTCTCCCTGTTTTTCTCTCTCAAAAATGTATGAAATATTCATTCTCTTATGGCAGAGCGAAGCTCTTATGAAACAAGCGTGAGCTTCGGTAAGCGTAAAAAAAGTGAAGATGAAAATAACAATAAAAGGCACACCTTGTAAGGGGGCGCAAAATATTTTCGCATTTCTCCGGCTTTTATCTTTTCATCGTGCTCCAACTTTTTGTTTTTATATTACACTCATGAAAATTACAAGGCTGGAATAAGAGGCTGTCCTGAACGATTTTACGTGAAACACTGATCATTTTTATCTTCGCACGTTTATCCAAATTCTTGTTTTCTACAAAGTGTAATGCTTTTTTATATTTAAGATGTAATTATGTATTTTTTATATGTTTAATGTTTCTGCGTATACACTTCCGGGTTTTTTTGAGCCTACCCCATCAATTTTACCCCACTTTACTAACTTCCATGTCCCTGTGAGATCTCCCAAGAATATTGCCTACAGCCGCTCTTTCCTAATGCACTGCTGTATCGCATTTGCACAAGGGCCAAGGAAAACTGCAAAAATTCCAGCTGTTTCAGTTGGTAAGCACCATTAGAAACTCAGAAAAACAGTCTCCCGCTCAGCGATCGATGCACGAACCGGTGCATGGTTAAGTGGTCACCGATCCAAGTATTGGGCTCGCCTGAGGGGGTCTAACTTGAGAGATCGACGGAACCACACACTGACCGTGCACGTATCGCTGTTGGTACGAAGTACTTCAATAAAGAATATGGATATAGCTCATGTAACTGATGTAACGTTCAACCCTCACATTTATTATCTCCAATTACCGTTTCCACCAAGTATTTCTATTCGGTGAATAATTTTTCACCTGCTAAACTACGATTAACTCAAAGGCGAAAATGATATTGTGTTATGAGGCGAAAAATATGCGAGAAAATCATTCCCAATTTGCGTCCTGATCACGTCCATCTTCGCGCAGCAAAGATTGAAATACATCTCGTGCAAATATTTACTGATCGAAAAAAAAAACCCCAGATGAAGCATAAAAAAGTTTATGCGATAATCTTTATATCTATATGAATAAATAAATATATATATGGACAACATCGAGGAGCTAGTATGAAGAGTTATCGAGAAGAATTTTCTGTGTACAATACTGAATAGTTAATTTTATATCTATAGTCATATGATAGGAAAAAATAAACTGGAAACTCTCGAATCCCCGAGCGTTGTACACGCAGAGAATACTCTCTCGTTGAACTCTTTGGCTGTAGCACGACAAGCTATTAAAATGCAAATTTCTTTTATCTACGGTATATATGCGCCTCCTCCTACCCTCGTCTCAATATCGCACTTATATAGCGGCTTTCCTCTGACCCTCCCCGACCCTCTTGCTCTTCATAACAATGCGTATTCTTTTCCGCTATAACAATGCGAACATTGATCTTTTGCAAAGGAAAACAAAATGATGAAAAAATATTTGTAAAAGGAAGTCATTGGGGTAAATACAATATAAATGAAGATGGAAATAACTGTGCAACGTAGAGTATCATGAAACCGTGATGACTCGTAGCTATATAATCTACCAATAGCGTATATGCGTGTAATATAGGGCACACGTGGGCGTCTTTTATTATTCACTTTTTTTTATTGATCTTTTCGGATCAATTTACTTATTTAATGTCAATTATCGGTTAATGTATTTTCAACGAATATTTTACATGAATTTTCTCTCAGTATATTTCAGAACGTACATACAATATTTTTTGCTAGGTTTTCATGTAAAATGATCAAGTAAATATGTAATGTTTATTGAAAGTTTCGTTCCATTTCTCAGAGGGAAATAAAAAAAATGTATATGCTTTTTAAGGGGCCAGTCCACTTTGAAAATTTCAAAAAATCGATTTTTTTCACTGTTTTCGAAAGTACATACATTCAGAAATATTGTGTCAAAATTTTATGAAAATCCGAGCTCTCTAAGTATTTTTTTTTTTTACCTGAACGTCAGGACCTCATTTCGTCTACCTGAGCGTATAGCGCGCTCAAACGCGTTTTTCTCGAAACAACGTTTTCAAAAACTAGCTCCATGGTATCTCTAAAACTAATAAACCGATTCTCTTGAAATTTGAACCACATATTGTAAACATGATTCGCAACAAGATGACCCTCGATGGTTTTACAATTTTGATTTTTACTCTTTGTTTTTTGTGAAAAACTGCGAAAAAAGAGTTTTTTTTTTACTTTTTTCGTTTTTCAACTGCAATTCTTTTATTTTTTGATAAAACATTCTATCCGAGGGTAATTTTGTAGCTGGTGTCATACTGAATCTAATGGACTTTGATTTTTTTGTTTCAGACAAGCCGTTGCCGAGTTATGATGGAGCTACCTAGCCTACCTATTTTTGAGGCGTTACGTTAAGCTATAGTTTTTGTACTTAAAAATGAATAAAAATGAATTAAATTTTTTTTTTGTGTATTTCAAGACTTTATTTATCAAGCCCAACAACTTTCATATTCATATCTTTTATAAAATCCTCAAAAAAAAAAAATCGCAAAAATAGCCTTTTTTTCGTGGCTCTAAAGTGGACTGGCTCCTTAATAATTGTATTATGAAAAAATGTGAGTTATTCTCAAAGAAGAAGGATCTCTGCGAAGGATGAATTGAGCCAAGATTGGAAGTACTTCTCGGGGAAAATCCCGACTGTATAGTGCGTATAAATGTGTACGATAATCGCTGATGCCTCTGTAGATTGTCGAGCATCAAAGGGAGGCTTCAGAGCGAAAAGGAATTTTTGGTTCGTGTCCAGATCGATTGACGTGACTGCATGAATGACGATGAAAACGCACGATGGCCGAGTCAGTGTACCGATCGGAATGTCAAATAAAAAAAAAAAAAAAAAACTAGGAATACATGAAATATTCACGATGTATTGGTGCATATAAATATATGTATATAAATATATTAATGTGGGTACGAATAAATAAAGACTGGTACGAATAAGTATGTATAACGCTCTGATCGCGTGACTCTTTTTTTCAATCGTTTTTCCTCAATTCCTTTTCCGGAATCCTGCGAGAATGCGCATAAAACGCTAATTTGTGTGCCCGTATTTATATTTTCGTATCTGTATGTGTGTGTGTGCGTGTGCGTGTGTGTGTGTGGGATAAATGCGAATAAAGCCAGTTTACGATGGATTAGGGCATTATCGCCAAAGAGATTGGTCTCACTCGTAAAGGTGCGTTGTGGAAAACACGCGATAGCAGCAGGTTTAAGATTCCTCGAACAATACGGTCAAGTAGAAATGTCAGTGACTGGTCAGACAGTTAGAACGGCCTCATGACTAAGTAAGACAAGAAAATTATTACCGGGCAGGAGTGGAGAAGATGATAAGACATTTTCTTTTAGTGAACTATTAATATAATTAATTAATATATTTCAATGATCATAAAAAACATGGATGAAAAATCAATAATACATGATAATAATTTGTGACAAGTGGAAGACTCTTTCTACTTTGCTTTTAGCTGTCTCAAGTGCGAAGGTAAAATTGAAACTGAATATTCCGAGAACTGAGAGAATGTGTGTGTTTTATGCACATTTTACAGAATTTCATATGATTTATTATTTTGCGAATCATCTCGCGTGCGACATTAATCTTATTATTCGTTCTGTTTTCTGAATGGTCAGTCAATGCGGAAGTCGAATAGGTTATTCCCTGAGCATGTAGGGAGCCAGAAATATGTCTCGTTTCCTCTCAATCTTCGGAATGTAGGGTCGAAGAGTGGTTACGCCTTTTCCTTCCGTGTCGAGTCAGATCAGACCGCGCTTCAGAAATGGCCAAGTAGCAGGAGGATACACCGAACTATCATTCCTCTCATACAGGAGGAGGAAAATCGGGAAAGGGATAAAGCGCGCAGCTTACCCCTGGAGATATCGAATGGTCGATAAAAATAAAAGATCCAACCCAAGAGATATAAGAAGCGAAAGAGGGTAAGAAAAGAACACGAAAGGAATGAGCCATGGAGTTTATATATCTAAGAAAGCAGATATAGATATATAAACGAAAAGCGGAAGCAGCTCGAGCTTTTCTCATTCGCGACCCTTTGGGAGCCTTCGAAGAAGATTATTCGTAGTTGACTCGAGAAGAAAGAGAGAGAGAGAGAGAGAGAGAGAGAGAGAGAGAGAGAGAGAGAGAGGGAGGGAGGGAGGGAGGGAGGGAGAGAAAGACAGAGGAAGAAAGAGAAAGAGACTTCTAGAGTAGCCGGATAAACTGTTCGGAATCCGCTCTTCTCTGGATTTCGTTTACTTCCTTTCTCTTCTTTCCGTTCTTCGTTCTAACCTCACAAGCTCTTCTCAACTTGAACATGTATTTATCCTTATCTTTTTTGTACATTTCTCTCATTTATCTTCAACGTAAAATGAATATTTCATCATTAATATAAGAATACGTTTACCCAAAAGAACGTCTATTTAAGTTTATTGAAATGCCGACTTGTATATCATAAGTACACATAGAACATTTTTCATTAAACTCAAACCGGTGAGATATTATTTAAAAAAATTGTAGTAAACTTAAAAAACGGTCAAATGAAAATAGTTTTAAAAAAACATCTTTTGAAATTAAAAATGTAAAAAATTAAGCAAAAAAAATCGATTGAAAAGAAATATAAAAATAAAAAACGTGTTTTAAAAAAACAAAAGAACTCCCAACTGCGAAATGGTATAATATATCACGAAATAGTAGGAGTAAATAAGAAAAAAGCAATGAAAAAGATGAAAATAATTCACTCGGTAAATGTAACTCCCTTAAAATTTCATTTTTCTGATCCATGTCGTCTACAGTGAAATAATAAAAATAAAGTCATTATAGCAGCTAATATGGATTGACTAAAAATAAGTATGTACCCTAAATTCGATTATGATTTTTTGATACATACTTATTTTTAGTCAATCCATATTAGCTGCCATAATGTATTTATTTTTATTATTTCATTGTAGACGATATGGATCAGAAAAATGAAATTTTAAGGGAGTTACACTTACCGAGTGAATTATTTTCATCTTTTTTTTGTTTTTTTTTTCTTATTTACTACTACTATTTCGTGATATATTATACTATTTCGCAGTTGAGAGTTCTTCTGTTTTTTAAAACACATTTTTTTATTTTTCCATTTCTTTTCAATCGATTTTTATTCTTAATTTTTTACGTTCTTAAATTTAAAAGATGTTTTCTTAAACTATTTTCATTTGACCGTTTTTTAAGTATACTACAATTTTCGTGGCCGGGATTTCTTTTTATTGCGGTATCGTTAGTTCTTCCAATGTCATAATTTTTACGCACCGCAGTTGATTATTTTTTTTTTTTCGGTTATATGTCCACAATTTGTTTTCATTATAACTATTGACTATGAATTAGAATAAACACCGAACGTTGAAAAATTAAATAATTCAAACAATCAAGCATCCTAACCAATATCACTGAAAACCGAATTTTGTTGAAATATTGAAATATTTTGTTGAACGTATTCAACAAAATTATTTCGTCCAGGCAACAAAATTTTTGTCGTTTCAATAAAGTTTCTTTTCAGTGTAATGAAATTTTGTTGTAATATTTGAAATTTTGTTGCCTGGACGAAATAATTTTGTTGAACACGTCCAACAAAATATTTCAATATTTCAACAAAATTCGGTTTTCAGTGTAATAAAAAAAAAAGAAAATAACCAACAAAAAAATGTACACAGAGGCATCTATCAGAATTGCGAGCAGCCAGCAACGGCATGAAGTATACCGAAACTGTTGTGAGTGAACGTAGTTATGGCAGCATCACCAATTGTTATGTCGATACGGTTGAATCGCGTTTTTTTGTTATGCTAATTATTCTGCAAATATAGATACGGTCATATCAAATTACTGCTAAGAACGATGCCCACTGGTAATAGAATGTACATTTCAAATTTGGTTAAGTAATTTTTTGTCGTTTCACCAAATATTCTGCACAAAAAATTCGTGAAAATCAGCTGATCGCGGTCAAACGCATAACTCCCGGCTTTTGCCCGTCCGAGCAGTCTGGAGTTAATTGCAAATGTATGAAATTTGAAAAACTCTGCATTCAATTCTTTAGATATGCAATTAACATTCTTAAGCGAAACGGAATAAGAAATAATCTCTTGCAACATTTATCCCAATCCGTGTAGAATGCCCTATAACGTGAAAGTGTGAACGAGACTACAAAAAATAGAATCAGACAATAAAAAGAATAATGAATACGAGTTTCTACGACAATGATGTCGATCCGTTCAGCCTGGTTTCTGTTTTTTCTTCTCTCTCTCTCTCTCTCTCTCTCTCTCTCTCTCTCTCTCTCCCCCCCCCCTCTCTCTCTTTCTGATTCCTCGTTTTTTTTACTTCCCAGTAAAACATCCTTATAGAGAAAACCATACGCTGCTGAGAGTGGAGGATAAATAAAGGAAAAGACAAACTGAAAATCGAAGAGTTCAGGGGGAAAAAGGTACACACAGCCGGCCTAGAGAAGGGGAAATCTATAAAATGTAGCATCGCACGACGAAGGAATATCAAAAACCTTCAGAGGCGTACGAAAGTGAGAAGAACTACGTCAGTAAAAAAACGAAAGAGAAAGAGAGAAAATACGAGGATGAAGAAAAGGAGAAAGAGATAAATGGGAAATAGGGGAGAGTTAAAAAAAAAGTATGTCGCACACTCCGAGACTCTTCTGAGACGACTCGATTCCCTTTAATTTGAAATGCAAATTCGCAGCGATCGGAATCGAGTAGGCGAGTAGAATCTTCTCGTTGCAATTGTTACGCTAGAGGGTCGTTCTCTTTCCTCTTTCTAGGAGCGTGGAAGGAAGTTCGATGTAGAAAGCTTTGCTGCTTTTTCTCTCTTATTTTCTCCGATCTTTCCGGCTTCATTTTTTATTTATTATTCTCTTTTGTCGTCGAAGAAATTGCCACCGTTTCTTTCCCAACGAGGGATTCTCACGTTTTCTATTTATAATAGAAGGCCGGTGCAAAGTGACCGTATAACACAATCAGGACAAAAAGTGAACAATATAGAAAATGTCGAAGAGAAGAAGTAGAAGATTACAAAAGAGAATATCGTTAGCAACACACCTGGGCTAAAGGCTTATCGCGGCTGTGAAACATACCAGGGATAAAGACTCATGAAAACGCAACGACGTCGTCATGCACGAAACAGTGTGACAAAAAAGGATACTGCTAAGTGGCATCCTGTCGTCCTACCACACCGCTTTCACCACAAACCTCATATTCCCTCGCCAAAAGTTGCCACGTTCTTTCTCACCACCGCCATGTATGACATTCTCTTTTTTTATCCTATCGAAATTCGATACACTCCTGGGACGGATCACGCGGTTTTTATGTCGAAATTCCAGACACGATGAAAATTTGCCAATGTCGTTTGATTCGAGTGATACTCAATTCATTTTCGCCATTGTCATAATAAGAACGAGCATATAACAATTTCATTCACGTTACATTTGATGCGATGACGTAAAAAAATTAAAGCGAGCAGAAACAGTTGAGATTTAGATAGAGCATCGGTAGGTCCCATATTAACCCTAGAACCCCACAACGGGGTAATTAGTTAGCCCACGAAAATGTCAAATTTCCTTCCTGAACCAATTTTTTAAAGCCATTCCTTCCGTTTTATAGAGTTTTCACCATTAAATATTTACCAAATACAACTTTATCATGCACCATTCTTTTCGTTAAGAAAAAACGAAGGGAATGGTATAGAATTAAATCTTATTATCGCATACGAGGAATATTTTATGCTGAAGAGAAGATTGGGGTAATTATTTACCCCAGTGTGGGGTTTACGTTGGAAAAAATAGGTTGTGGGGTTCTAGGGTTAATAAAAATAGGGATGAAACGTTGGAAAGAAAATTAACAGAATTTTTTTCACTTTATTCATCCGGACTGCTCTCGCGCTTTTTTCTTTCAATTCTACATTATTACGACAGTTTTATGAAAAGCTCATTATAAAACGAACCAATACCAACTCGTAATTAATTAAAAATATCGAAAAAAAAAGATGGACCACCCTCAGGATTCTTTCGGCCATGATTTCCGAAAGATTTACATCCTGTTGCTAGTCGGCAAAATGTAATTGGAAAAACTCAAAAGGGATTTTGAAAATGAATTTTGGTAGACTTAGATAATGGCGCTAGTTTCATCCCCGATATATCTCAATTTGTTGTACCGGAAAAAGCACTTTAAAGGAAATATAAAAATTGGAATAAAAAACCATAATGTCTATTTCATCCGATAGAGATTAAATCGAACCGCTTTTACGAATGTATGATTTATTGAGAATAAGCGAGATTCATTCATTCGTCTACCACTTTTGCCATAATTCCTTTTCGAGCCTCAATGTGCACACATATATATAATCGCGAATCGATTTCTAAACCGACGAATGCGGGAGCTTGCGGTCATTGATGATAAGAGCTGTGTAGCATCGAATCCTTTGACGAACGTTCCATCATACCTCGCCATTGATTATATTTAATTAATATTTTAGAATGAAGGCTTATCGCATATAAACGCAACGAAAGAAGATCCTTAAACAATGAGGTTGTCATACACGTAAAAAGTTCATTTTTTCTAGCCAACGATAATCCAGTCTCGTGTGTTAACTCTCATTTCGCGTGTTGTAAAAGCTTAGATCGCGTGACCGGTCCCACCTTGTAGTTTTTCCTATATATATATATTTTTTTGTGTCTATGATGTTTTATATTCGAGCCTACGACGCTTGTAACAACAAGAATTTTTTTGCTGAAAACTAGTAGCGGAATAAAAGCAAGCAAAAACGATATTTACAAAGTGACACGAACGATTTATTTATTCGAAAGATTCGTCGAGGCGAAAAAATGTTTATTTCCAAATAGTATACAAATACAGAGAAATGTTTTGTTTTTTTTTTTCACCAATTTTTGCGAATGGATAATATAATCTCCGATTCTTTTTTACGATGAAAATGTTCGAAATTCACGATAGGATTTAACAGTGAAAGAGAAGAGCAAAAGAGGGGAGTATATCGTTAAGCCTCAGGAAGATTCACGAGCATGAGGCCTGGTTGATGCTGATGGGGAGTTTGGTATCGCCCGTCTGTCGTAAACTTCACAGGAAGAGCACATTGTAGAGCAAGAGAAAAGAGAAGAGGGATCGGATAGCAGCTGCAGATAGGAGACGAGGGGCGAATATATCGTAACACCAAAACAGTTATTTTCCTCTCTTTCTTTTTTATCACTTTCTCTCTCGTGTTATGTCTCTGTGGCAGTAACGATTTTTCTCGGGCTTCCTTAATCACTCTTTCTTATCAAGGTACAATCATCAATTGGTTAACGAGCGGGCTGCGAGTTCGATACGATTTTTCGTTAGCGATATTCCATTCCGAATGAAAAGAAGAAATTTCTACAATAAAAGCCAAAGAAAAACAGAGTGACATGTATTTGAAAAAAAATTACTTTATTTATGCCCCGAGTCTTCGAGAGACTGGTCCGAATATACAATTTATGTATTTCATGGAAAACAGATGAAAAATTTAAGAAACAAACTCTAGAAAAATGACATGTCATTTTTAAATATTTTTCTCTATTTTTACGTCCTCAAGAGAAAAATTTTTGAGAGGGAACGAAATTTCTTTAGGTAATTAAAAAAAGAATTCTCAACTGCCTTTTTTTTCAAAATATCCAATATCCTTTTACTTCTGAAATTCGCTTGAATGAACTGTTATGAGCATGTGCGTGTGGAAAAGCACCAGAAATAAAAATGTGAAAGAATGATCTGTCTTTTTAATTTTCGACATGTGCTAATTGGACGAAAATCCACGCCCAAAAATTCACTTCGGACGGACAAATGAATGCGCAATATACTCGGATATACATGAAATCAACGAGTACACTCGTTTTTTTTTTAACGTTATTCTCCATGCTAACGGTGAGTTCGTACGCTTTTCAAATATTTCGGAGTCTGATTGAATTTTTCACAATGAACAAAATGAATCAGCTACGCATTGAAAAAAAACTTTAGTAAATCGTAATAATAATTTACGTTTCATGGACATCAAAGGTATTGTAAATTTTTTGCTGTATTGTTGAAAAATCCTTCGACTATACACTTGATAAAAAAGAGCGCAATAATTAAAGTTTTATTGGTCTAGAGTCCCAGGAGAGTTAACGGGAAAAACCACTGTAGAATTTTCGAGAAATCGATTTTTTTTAAATTGGCTTAAAATATACTTTGAACCCTCTTGAATATGAGGCAAAAAGGTTTATACCTAAATAAAAAAAAATTTCATTGAAATTTCAGGCTCTTCCCCGAGCGCGTCGGTCTTTTCAGTACCAAGTTTCAAAACTTTAAACGCGTTTTTCTCGAAACACGATTTTTCAAAACGGCACGCAGCATAACTCCAACAATTTTCATTCTTTTCATTTGAATTTTTGATAATATCTTAATAATAACATTTCGAAGTGAAATACGTACGGAATTTTCGATAAGTTCATTTAAACATTATTTATCAACAAATAATTACCCCTTTTTTCTGTCGAAAATTGAACCTCTTCATTCAAACACTCGCCAATAATACAAAAATGAATATTTTCGAAATCCCCTACGTACTTCGCTAGCTATGAGTGTCTAGATTAAGGTTTTTTTTTTATTCCAGATCAACAATTGCACCAGTTACACCGCGTGCCGCAGAGCGCCTCGAATTCAACAACAAGCCTCGCGGGAATGGCTCTGGTGTCGCCATTTTTAGATATTTTTCAATCATAATTTTTTGTTGTACAGTTAAATATATGCTTAATAACTCGCCCGCATATTATTATTCTATTTACCTTTCCTTCCACCCGAAAAAAATTTTCGAAAAAAGGCATTTTTTGAGACCGTTACAGTGGTTTTAGCCCTTAAAGCTAAGTGAACGTCTACTAATGTGAACTAATAGTATATTTTATTTTTTAAACTCGATTATATTAAAACAGTTTTTGGGCCAAACGTTAGTTCATGACTGAGCAAAAATAATTCATTACGTAATCAATAAATTCTGCTGACAGCGTGCAAGGGAGTGCCAGCGAGAATTGGGTCGATCACTCGATGAAATTCTCTCTTCCAGAATTCCGTGAATCCAGAACAAACCAAAGAAAATGACAGTGAGAAAATGGTCGACATTACTCAGGCTGAATGGTGAAAAATTTCGCTGACATTAACTCCCCCTACTCCTATCTTTTATTCATCATGGTTTCATTCATCTGTTACTTCTTAGCGATTTAAGGGTAAAAAAAAAAATCTCGCAAGTCACCAGCAGTCTGAGTAGATTGTTTCATACTTTGTGAAACAGGATCATATTGTAATTCGTGGAACGATGATAGAAAGGCCGATAAAATTGATGAAGTAGAAAGGCATTGTAATTTGTCGTATGTTCAAAGAGACTAACTGATCATTAAACAAATATTATTATCTCGTACCATAGTACAATTTTTTTCTTTCAAAGCCTGCTTCATAAGATAATGAAATGGATAGACAATCTTTATTATTTTTAATGAAGTTTTTTTAGATTAAATAAAATGTATACGAAACAAAGAGAATGCTTAAGCTGGGCATTCAATTATCGCGGATCTTTGGGCACCTTTGAGTGAAAATTATGAAGCATAGTGAAGGCGAGAACTCCTGACAAGACGAGAGATTATTTTGACGCTATCTTGTATTATGCATATCCGCAAAGGGGAGCGAAAGAGAGAGAAGGAGGGAAGGTGAATTATATTTTATGTCAGGGGATCAAAGGACCAGGAAGTCGCGGGCAAGGTTTGGATATGCAAGCTCTCACCCACGTCTCGTTTTGTCGAGCGTGCGTAATCGATTATGCGCTCACAGAGTGCAGAACACTCGCATGTCCTCCTCTTCATTCGCTTTCATGAAGTCGAGAAAAGGGAAACTGAGCGAAGAAACAGAGAGTTATGTTGGTTCCGCTTTCATACTCTCGATTAAATATATTTTCATTTCATGAAAAAAAGTAAGAGAACATGAAAGATGAAGCACAAGCCTCTCTACGCTAGGAAACAAAAGTGTGCGAGGTTCCCATTTGTACACTTTTTTCTAAATTCAACAACAGCAAATAGAAACATAAACACTATCAAAAAATGTCTAATAAAAAAAGCACTTTCAGCGTTTGTTCCAGGACCAATATAAACGAAATTAAGCACACTGCTGAAGAGCAGCAGCAAGGTGGATAAGCATCAAAATAAAAATAAATAAAAACTCGCGGGTAAATTGTCTAAAGCCTTCTTCAAAATCTTGTAATATTTTCTTCGTGACGAGAGTTTCCTTTCCTATATCTTTCGTGTCTTGAAGATTTACACGCTGGATCGTTTCTCAGAATGCTTTATAGAGCACATTATATACACTCTCGGACGTTTCCGAACACTGGGTATACACGGGGAAACTCCGGAGGCTTCATTGCTGGATTTAGAATGAATTATCGGTGGTATTAAAGAGCGCAGCGAGCCTCTCTCCCGCCGCTCGCGTTTTATTGCCACGCTAAGAGAGAGATAATTTGCCCTAGTCTGCGAAATACGAGATTACGCCATTATACGAGCCCGATTCTCCCCTCAGTTTAGGTAGAATTGCACACATTAACCATCCCTCTCTCGCCCGGATTCATTTTTGTTTTTCACATATACTCAGCACTTGTCAATGAAAAATCAGAGAAATCTGTACAAATTAGATCATAAAAGCTTTTGACATAGGGCAAAAGAGTTCAACCCTGGTAACTCGCTTCAACACCGAACTGAAGACCCTTCACCAACCACACTCCATTAGCAATGACGAATTATACACGTAAAACTAAATAATGCAATTCAATGTAACGTAAAATAAAATAAATCGTATGAACACACATCATCGCGAGATCGTGGATTTCCAGGATGATTTATAAAACAAGTTGTACTCAACAAAAATAAATTATGTATGTAGTCGTAAACAGAACTAAATAAAGCACATGAGATTTGGCGTTTCGAAAATTCACGCTGCATAACACCCATTGAAAATTAACGACGCTATTCATTGTTGCACAAAATGAAACGAAATATGTGAAAACTCAAAATGCCGAGACGACAGTCATGTCCAGGCTGCTGTCTCGACGAAAATACATCGAAAATAATTAATTCGAGATTATAATTAATCCAGTGTCTAACGTATTAGTTACTATTTTTTTTAGTATTAGAGAGTAATTAAGCAACCGATTCGCAGAGGGGTGGAAAAATGAGGCAAACCAAAATGTAATTTATCATTCCACCCTTATTCCTCCGTCATCCCCCTGATGGTAAACACTAACGCTCATGAATCTTTCCACTCTAGAATCCCCAATTAATCGTGAAAAACAAGGGAAAATTTAACGAGTTTCGCAATTTGCTTTCTCCTTTTGTACAAATACAGAAAATATTTGAACAGGCAAGAATTTTCGAGAAAACTACGATGCAGATAAACAGAGGATGTTTGAACCATACTCTTGGTCTACGCTCTTATCGCTACGAGAAATAAACATTTCAAATAAAACAACCGTAAAGTTTCAATAGAAAACTAGCATGAATTGAACTAGCATGAACTAGCATGAAGGAAAAGAGCAAAGAGAGGGACCAGAAAGGATATTTCGAAGAAAGAAAAAAAAGATAGGAAACAATCCTATGGAGAAAGTGACGAGATAACAAAAAATGTTGAACGAGAGAAGGAATATTCAATGAAAATTCAATTTATGTTATTCGGAATAAATAAAAATTATTCAGTTAAAAACCAAGAAATAATATTTAAAGACGCCTAAAATTGCAATTATAAATTATTACTAAGATTATAAATTTATGGAATAAATAGTTGGCATAAAATATATCAATGAGTCATGAAAAATAAATAAGATAGAAAGACAAATAAATAGAGAAAGAAACACGATTTTTTTAAGAAAGATAGACGAATGTGCGCATCGGGAACCACCAGAAATGGAACAAGATCTCTATTATCATCCCCTTGGTGTTGTCGTCGTCACATCTTTCGATCGATAAACAGAACTCGCATCCACTCAACGAAATTTGCGAATTTACGATCTTCGAGAAACCTTTTACAAACAAGATTTCCACTCTTGAAAATTCCTTTGAAAGTGGAGTGCGGGCATCAAAATTCTTACAAGGAATAATTAATTTCAAATATAAAATGCACTGAAAGAAGGAAGACGACGGATAATCATAATTGGACATAAAAAAAAAATCAAAGCCGTTTTAAACTTGGGAAAATATAAGTAAGATGGGGATTAAATAACATAAAAAAAAACAAGCAGCGATCTTTCGAGAGCAATAAATTTTTTATTAAGAGTCGCGGTAGCGACTCGAGACAAGTACATTTACGAAGCGAGTCGCACAAGACACTTTTACCAGAAGGACCGTGATTCTACTTGTTCTCGAAAATTGTTTCTTTAATATAAACTAAATTACAGCATTTTGGAGGTTCATTTAAGTTCACATATTTTTTTTTTTTTTTTTCTCTTTCGATCGCCACTAATTAGAACCTCGTAGCTTAAATAGTATTAAAAATATTAATGTTTTTTTTTCCTTGTGCCGAAAAATTGAGCATTTTTTCGCACACATTTTGATGCGCAACTGTCTTTTTCGCAGTCGCTGTCTAGTGACACTAGTGATATTAGTAAAACTCTGGTAATATTCAAACGATCGCTGGATATGACAGCTAACCGACAACCATACTATATTTTTGAACAGTCATGAGGTTATAAAGATCGCGGTTAGTTTCAATCGACTTTTGGTTACAGTGACTGTTATTATAATAAGAAAGTAATAGTGCGAAAATAATAAAGTGCAATTCATTTCAATCACCTTTTCTCTTTTACCATAAAATGTTCCTTGAATGCAATAATAAGATTTATTTAAAAACCATTTTCCGTTTTTATTTTTTATAACTAAGAGAATGCTGTATGATAAACTCGTATTCGATGATTATTTAATATCTTTGTCGTGAGGTTATAAAGATCGCGGTCAGTTTCAACTTTTGGTTAAAGTGACTTTTATATATATATAGATAGAAGAGTGATAGTGCAAAAATAAAGTGTAATTAAATAAATAAACTTTTGCATAGTGCCTAAATAAATAATTTTTTTTATTAACCCTAGCCCCAACAATCCATTTTTCTGAACGTAAACTCTAGAACGGAGTCGAAAACGGTGCCTCTTCTCTTTTACCATAAAATGTCTCTTGCATGCAATAATAACGTTTATTTGGAAACTACTCTCTTCGTTTTTATATAACTGAGGGAATGATGTATGATACCACCCTATATAGGTTTGAATTATATATGGTTTTGAATTACCCTAGAGTGGTGGAGACCTTAAATATATGAAAATACTATTTGCACTTGCAACCCAAAACGGAATCAAGTGATGCGAAATAATTTTGAGCGAAAAGATGTTTGATTCCAGAAAAAAAAAAATCATAAGTACTTCACCAATTTTTTTTACCTATTGCTCATAAGATATAATTCGTGATCAATAAACGTTATAAAAGAAAAACTCGCGTAGTAGTTCGGCTAAAATTCTTGTTTCCAATCAAACGTTTGCTCTCGAAATTTCGTGTGCCTACTTTTTTGTTTCAAAATCTCGTTTCGTTATGAGTACTTTTATTTAAAAACTTTCGGTACATTCTGATGCTATTGGAGTATTTGTGCGGTATCATTTTTTATGAAATATTTTCCGATCCGTTGATCCGTTGGCACGCATGTTTCGGCGTAATATCTTTTGAATTTTTTTTAACAAAATTTAAAAAATTCAAGTTTTTACTTGTTCGTCGTTCGTTTATGCGTCGTATCTTCTCAGAACTACTGTACGTATTAAGTAATCTAATAATTTTATAAGTATTGACGGTTAATTACGAAGATTGAATTCATTTGAACACTTCTTAGATCAATATTTCACATTGCATTTTTAGTCCGAATATAGTCACGATACACCAGCTCGAAATTCGATCATGTATCCATTTTTAGCAGAAACAATTAAAAAATCGCTTGAGCGACCTTTAAAATTTTTATTCAGGATCCAATTCTTGAGAGAATCACTTTTTGATAAAATGTTACCATATTTTACTGCAATACCGAAAAAAATGTTAATTCTTTTATATCATTCAGATACGTACACAATATAGACATGTTTAATTGGCAAGCTATGAATTTCATACAAAAAAGTCAACAAATCCCCGCAAAAAACAGCATAAATGCTGTAAAAAAAGTTGAGACAAGTACATTTACTCCCCCCAAATAGTTTGTCCGGTAACAAATCTCAGTTTCGACACAAAACCTTCACTAAAAATTATAAAAGAGATTTTCTCCCAAGAAAACCAACCTTGCAAAAATTCTCTGATTCATAGCAAATCTCTTAAAAAATGATAGGAGAACCCCATAAAAATTTTCTCAATAAATTTGAAACTCACAATAAGTTATAAGAGCCTCTCAAAAATTTATCAATCAAATCATAATTTCACAAAAGATGCCAATTCAAACCTGCCCAAAAATTAATTCTAAACTTCACAAAAAGTTATTAAATAAATAAAAATGATAAAAGCATTAATAGTCAAATACATCATTAGAACCTATTAAAATTCAATAAAAACACTTTCAACGAATTGAAAATACAGTTGTTCTACCCAACAAGAATAAGAATAAAAAATAATTATGAGAAAAAATTTTAATACAAAAAATATTTCAAACGCAAAAATTAGAATGAATAAAAAATTTCGGCCGAAGTACTTGGCGAGTTTTTTCGCTTAATTTACATAATATATCACTTATGGTTACAAACTCGCCAAGTACTTCGGCCGAAATTTTTTTTTCAATCTATTTTTTTGCGTTTGAAATCTTTTTTGTATTAAAATTTTTTCTCATAATTATTTTTTATTCTTATTCTTGTTGGGTAGAACAACTGTATTCTCAATTCGTTGAAAGTGTTTTTATTGAATTTTAATAGGTTCTAATGTATTTGACTATTAATGCTTTTATCATTTTTATTTATTTAATAACTTTTTGTGCAGTTTAGACTTAATTTTTGGGCAGGTTTGAATTGGCATCTTTTGTGAAATTATGATTTGATTGATAAATTTTTGAGAAACTCTTATAACTTTTTGTGAGTTTCTAATTTATTGAGAAAATTTTTATGGGGTTCTCCTATCATTTTTTAAGAGATTTGCTATGAATCAGAGAATTTTTGCAAGGTTGGTTTTCTTGGGAGAAAATCTCTTTTATAATTTTTAGTGAAGGTTTTGTGTCGAAACTGAGATTTGTTACCGGACAAACTATTTGGGGGGAGTAAATGTACTTGTCTCAACTTTTTTTACAGCATTTATGCTGTTTTTTGCGGGGTTTAATTTTCCTAATTGAAGATTTGTTGTATTTATTATGAAAATATTTAAATGAGATAATAATTCATGTAAATCTATATTTCACAACTTGACGAATAAGTTAAATTTCACCCTCTTTCAGCTTAAGTATTTAGGTCAATTCACGATGGCTGGAAAATATCAATTAATAATTCAACGACCCCATGCATGAGCGATAATTTGTGATGAAATATTTCACTAATTTAAATATTATCAATTCTTTTAATTCGGCTCTTAAACCTGAATAGATGATGAGATGATTGATCGTTTCAAGTGCACTGAGAAAAGAAATTTGTTGATTCAACAAAATTTTTGTTGATTCAACAAATTGTGGGGAACAAAACGAAATTCGTTAACTCAACAAAAATTTGGTTAATTCAACCACTTAATTTGCTGGCTCAAATAAATATTGCTCATTACGACGAAAATATTGTTCAACTAACAAATTTCATTTTGTTCGCCACAATTTGTTGATTCAACAAAAAATTCGTTGAAACAACAAATTTCTTTTCTCAGTGTGACGCAAATTTACGTTCTAGGCAACTACGAAGAAGAAAAAACGATAAAGATACTTTTTCGTTTCTGTGGTGAACGTTGAAAGCCTCGATTCAGGAGCACGAGGTTTATTGTATAAGTAACAGAGTACATTGATCAGCGAAGAAAAGACGATAACGACGATCATACCATTTGAAATCTTTTTATCCATATATATCCTGCAGCCTTCTATGTACAATTCTCCTTAACTTCCGGTTATACTACCGCACACAATAACTTTACTTCGGTTTTTATATTCTGATATACATTCCAAGCTATAACCGGGAAGGAAAAGATGGAAGAAAAGAGGAAGAAGGGCAAAATTGTAGCCCGATATATATTTATATATCCTATATATCATACCCCTTTATATCAACGTGTATATAGGATCGAAGCATTAGAGTATCGGAAATCAATGACCACCGGAATTTGTTGATATAGGTACGGGTTGGAAGACTCTCCGCGTTCTATTCACGCCACGTTCAACAAATTTTCCTTTGACCATCGAGACGTAAAGTACGTGTGTGCCCGTCCGTGTGTGTGCTCATTAGATCTACCAATTATGTATCCAGTCCGTTCCTATCTCATCTCCCGAATGTGCTCCAGCATGGAGCGAATTGGATTTCCCGAAAAATTTGTATTCCTCTCACACGTGAACCATCCTAAAGTACGTACGTCGACGACTCAAGGGAGCTGTCTGATTTTGTGTGACCAATAATGCAAAGAAAAATTGGAAAAATGTGAAAAATTGTAGAAGTTGTTATTTTCGTTTTTTCGAATGAAAATATGGAATTCCATTCGTACAACGACCGTATATGCCATTTAAATGCTCCTCGATCGTATAAATTATGAAAGAAATGAAAAAGACTTCTATCACGGCGCCAGTACTTTGTATTTGGATGATGTACAACGAACAGGAAATTTCTTCAAATTATCTTAACTATATTTGGCCAAAATGGCGTTATGTAGTTTCTGGAAAAAGTGATCCCAAAAATAAGAAAGTAACATAAATTACATGAAAGTAAAACAATCAAAATCGCGCTTCGAGAAAAGAGTCACTTTTATATATTTTAGAATTATTTTTTTGTAGCTTTCAATAATTTTAAATTATGCTGGTGATATGATTCAAAGCACAAAAAAAAATTACTACAAAATCATTACAAAATGTGTATTAAATAGAACAAAATTGTATTTCAATACTTCGAGGGCAGCCTAGTAGTAAGAAAAAGGAGTAATTTGAAGAGTTCGGCTTCAAATAATTTTTTTTACATTTAAAAGAGAAAAAAATATGTTTTTTTTTAATATTTTGTCAACTACGCTTGTAAAATTTCATGGTAAAAAGGTAGAATGTCCTCAAGTAAAAAAGGGGCCTATCAATTGTTCAAAATCATAGATCGGAGGTGCTGCTGGGCTTCAACTTACGACGTGTATTGATTGCAAGCAAACAAAACAGTCAGATCGATAGAATTTGTCACGTAAAATGATAGGAGGTGGACAGTTTTGGCAGTGAGTAGTCAATAAAAATAATCGTGCAGTCAGAGGTTTTTCCCGAGGGTAATGGACACGGATCAAGACAAAAGGGGGAGTCGGGACAAACTGCAAGTTTCTATGCTGCATTAACTGCGTGCTCTTGGATGTTTCAAGGTCTTCCACGTCGCAGCAAGCCAAATAAAAGATCAAGAAGTTCCTACGTTTGATATTCGATAGGGATTAAATCATCGTGTACGAATGTGTAGGTTGAACAAATACATGTATGGAATGAAAGAGCGAGGATAACGGTTAATGAAGCGTTCAGGATCGTGCTAGGAATCGCCAAAAAGTGATATCCTGCGAGATCTTTACTTCGAGGAAACAAAAACGAATATTCCCCTGACGTTGAAGGAGACAGCTTCGAAACATACGAACTGGTTGGGTGCCAGACATTAAAAAAATGGAGAAATATTTTTTTTTACGTGTTTGCGAGAGAGCTCATACGAAATCTCTTGGTTATATGTTATCTGAACTTCCTGGGGGCAATCCATTAATATTTCTATTTCATTCTTTGCCTCGCTTTTACATTTTTTTTCGAGTGCAGTTCATACAAGTCTAAGAGGTGGATAGGTAGAGCGAGAGAGAGAGAGAGAGACGGAGATGAATTTCACTCTGTAGCTGGTTAACGTCTTACCCTATCTCGGTGCACTCGGGAAAAAATAGAGAGAGAGAGAGAGAGATAAAGAAGCTGTCCTGCGCCTACGCTTTCTCTGGCCCTTTGTATATTTCTGGGTCAGTTGAGAGAGAAGAAAAAAGAGGAGTTAATGCTTTCACCGGACCTCTCTGGTACACGAGAGACCCCGCCGTTTTTTTTTCTCGCTCGTGCTTATGTTGAAAAGCTCGGGAAAAAAGCTCCGGCAAAAGTAAAACACAGAAGTTTCCCGATTCAAAAGGTGCGCACAAAAACGTGCTCGACTGTCCACTACTCGGTCAGCACACTACCGATGAACTACATATACCCACACTTTTTTTCCTCTCTTTCTCTCTCTCGCTCTCACACGCTCTCTGTCTTGCACGTCTAGAAATGAAATGCGTACCGGACGATGAGTTTTTAATTAACGGGTAAAGAGAACACGCTCGAAGCAAACTTTGCACTGTGCGGTAAAATAACTTCGTGAAAATGGATCAACAAAACAACATACCTATGGGGTAATACATTTTTGAACTTCCGGTTGCCTGCAAAATAAAAACATTACACTGAGAAAAAAATATTGTCGATCGAAACAAATTTCATTTCTCTCAACCAAAATATTTAGTTCGATACGGGCAACAAAATATTTTTCAAATAAGACAATATCATTTGTGAATGCTGAAACAAGTTATTGGCCGAACCAAAAAAACTTTGGTGTAGCCAAACAAATTAATGTTAATGCAACAAAATATCATCCAAATAAACTAAACATTCATTTATTTGCCCTAACGATTGCCGTTTAGCCAATTTGGTAATTGAGATTCAAACAAATATTTTATTAAAGCAACTGAAAAGTATGCCTAAGGAAATAAATGGTACCGGTTGTTCGAACAAAATCATTCGACTCCGGTGATTTAGTTGATTCATCTACAAGAAATTTTCATGATTTAGTTGAATAAACTAAATCATTTGCCATTCAACAAAAAAATTATTGGATCCACCAATTTTTCGTCCAACAAAGTGGAATTAGTTCGATGAACAAAATTTGTTTTTCTCGGTGTATATTTCTGGAACAAGTTAGTGAATTTTAAATATAAAAAATGTTTCATATAAATTGAGCGCCTCAATTTTATGAAATCTGATACTGTCAGATTTCATAAAATTTCAATTGATAATGCAAGCCAAAAAAATTTCAATTGATAATGCAAGCTGGACATATCTAGGATGATATTGATCACAATTTCCCCCAGACAGGACGATATCACTTTACATAATGATTGATCACAAATCGACATGTGATTTTTTTCGAATTTCACCACTTGAGAAAGACTGCGATGCCTGGTTGTTCCCGAAATTTTAAAACTGATGAAGTTTATAAATATTATTCGAATGATTTAAAAAAATTAATATATTATCAACCGTTTTGAATTTAAGATACAATGAAAAAAGCAAAAATCCATTTAATTGGACGATATTTTACATAAGACGATATTTTATATAAGACGATATTTCGTGATATGCGTTTGTTTGATGACAGCTTTGCTATGTATAACTTTATCTCAGTGTAGGCAAATGCGAAAGTGTGAGTGGGGATTTATAACCGTACATTTTTGACGGTATTAGTGGGATCATCGTGGTACTATAAAGCTTTCTTCAAATGAATAAAATCACAATGCTTGGCATGGCCACAAATGGTACACCCACCGTTCTGTCATTTCAGCATTGCCGAAAATTAAAATTTGAATTTTAAAGCGTTCTGAGAAAGCTTCGCGATTTAATATCAAGGTGAAGGGATTAGTATATACGAAGATGGAAAGAGAGCGAGAAAAGTAGAAAGAGAGAGAGAGAGAGGATGAAATTGAACGAGGGCGAGGATGGCGGCGCCACGCGGGTATTTATATCCCCGTGGCGACCTTTGACGGCCGGGCGCCTCGACGCTTTCTCCCTCAATGAAACCGTCGACGACGAAGAAGAAACCTCCTGGTGCCTCTCAATCTCTTGCCTTCTCACTTTTCTCTTCTCTCATTCTGCCTTCACGGATACACCCACACAGAAATACAAGTACAGACATATCCATCCTTTGCTGTCTCTTCGTTTTCGTCTCTATTCTCGAAGACCACGAAAGAGAAAGAGAAAGAAAGAGAAAGAGAGAGAAAGAGAGAGGTCCAAAGATGAAGATCGAAAGAGAGAGTGAGAAAGACGAGAGAGACGGAGGGTCGTCGTACGAAGAGTGAAAACGTCAGAGGGCCGAAAGACGACGACAACGTCGACGGAGAAAACCGGCGCCAAAAGACCCAGCCAGCCAAGCCCTAAATGCTACGAAGTCTCGATAGTCTCAAGTTTCGTCTACTACTACTTACTTGCCGGGTCACAGCCTCTCAGTTCCAAAGTACGCATTGCGTCGAGAGCTCAGAGAGAAAAAAAAAACAAATAGAAAAATAGAGAGCGCAAAAAAGTACATTGCTTCTCTATGACTTAGGATCAGAAAGCTTCGAATCCAATAGTTGATAAAAAAAAACAAAACTGAAATCCCATTTTTTCGCAGCCACGCCCAGTGGTTTTTCTCCAATTTTTCTTTCACTTCGGTCTTATTCGCTGCGCTTTTCTACAAAACTTTATATTTCCTACCTTGCTATACACACTCGATATATGCGAATTATAGGATGGAGAATAAATCTCCCCAGTCAATATCCTGAATGAAATTGAAACGGATACGATTTTGACATGTTCTATATATTGTACGTGGTAAAATACTTTTGTATTGGGCTGTGTATTTTCATCGAGACTATACCGCGTTTCTAGAAATGTAACTGCAAAACATCACATTTTTTTTTTAGCAATTTTGTTCTGCGACGAGGATAAAATTCACCCTGTTTCGAACATTCGATTGAGAATTTTTGTTAAAAGGTTACGAAACTTTGATTCTTACTCACAAGTTTATTTATTACAGGAAAGAAAACTTAATATAATCAAATAATTAATTAAATATCATCATTTTTCAATGATTTTTATTATAAAAATTATCGATAGACTGTTCCAAATATTTACTGAATGAGTTTTAATGGTTAAATACTAAAACATTTAACGGTATACTATTTATGTTATAGTTCCCCACCACATTAAATTTCCCACAATTAAAATACCGTTTGAATCGTGGAAAAAAAACGAAGCAAAATGCCAGTGTAGTACCTGTATTTAACCTTGGACGTGAAATTCAAAGCTAGAATTTAAGTGAATAAATTCATAAATGAACATGAAAGCCATTTAATAAAATACATTACTTGCATTAGTGAAGTACTTATTCGAAGCTTTGTCCTTAAATTTGACTCGAAAGCTCGCAGCAAATTTCCTTACGAAGTACGTAGTTTAACTTTGCAGCCATGCAGCAAGTTCTCTGATCCTCAAAAGCATAGCAATAGTCCTATATATATATCAACATGCCCTTGTGCGAGTGAAAGAGAAAGAGAAAAACGAGAGAAAGAGAGCGAGAGATGTAGAAATAGAGAATGTGGTCGCAGAACTGGCTCAAGTACCGTAACTTTTGCAATTTTCGGAGTCTGTTTACCATGGCCCTCATTCCAGTTCACTTATAACTCTTGTTCGTTTCTCTCACTCCTTTTTTTTACTTATATACCCTTCGCCCCGAGCTTTTGATTCTCTTTGCCCTTTTCTATTCCTTTTTTTGCCCATTTCGCGTCCCAGTCGACTGAATATACTCACTGACCTCGCTTCAAAAGCTTCATTCGATAGTTTTAAAACAGTACAGAGCGGAGCTAGACATCATCTTCATTAAAAAAATTTGGCAACTTTGAATGAATACGAAAATGTTTCCACTTTCCTTTCAACAAATTGGATTTAATAGTTTTTTAATGCAACAAGTTTAGTTAATTAAACTTCCGTGTGTTGAATCAGCATGCATTGTTTTTAACCATTTTTTATTTTTTTTTTATTGGGGTTTGTAACCAATCGCCCCCACGATTGTTACTTCCACGGCCCAGGGTCCTTCCCTTTTAGCCTCCCCGCCCTTCCCAACGATTCCTCCGCCCTTCCCTAGATTCCCCCGCACGTGTGGCTGCAACCAACTTATTCCCGCACTGTATCGCATTTACTGAGGGCGAAGGGAAACTGCAGAAAACCTTGCCGATACAGCCGATACCTGAGTAATATACTGCATTTCTCGTTGCTTATGGAGATTTTTGAAAGTTCATCCGAAGTATACGAGTTAGAAGACAGCAAATAAGATTTTTTGTCCTATATATTTATTTATTTATTTTTTGTTTATTGGGGTTTTTTGTAACCAATCGCCCCCGCGACTGTTACTTCCACGGCCCAGGGTCCTTCCCTCTTAGCCTCCCCACTCTTTCCAACTATTCCTCTACTCTTCCATCCATTCTCCCATATGTGCGGCTGCAGCCGACTTATTCCTGCGCTGTATCACATTTACCGAGGGCGAAGGGAAACTGCAGAAAACCTTGCCGATACAGTCGGTGCCCGACTAATCTCCGCGGGTGGCAATGCGAGCACGCTCAAGCACGACCACCAGAGAGACGCTCATGCAGGCATCTCCTCAGGTGTGATGCAATGAGCCAGTCAGTGCACGCCTAGAGGCCACTATCCGCACGATGAGAACCGTCCACGGGAGGCCACCAAAGCCGTACACCGACCGCTCATGCATCACAGAGGGTTGTGGCCATGGATTTATGAAGGTGAAATCCGAACCAATCGGGATTGCAGCGGAAACACTTGAAAAAATTTGCAAATTTTCATTGGTGTTTTGGCCGGGATTCGAACCCGGGACTCGCAGCGTGCAAGTCCGAGCCCTTATCCACCGGACCAACCGCTCTTCGTTTTCTTTAACCATTTTTTTTTTGTATATTGACAGACCGTATATATTAAAATGAGAAAATTGAGAATAATTTCTGATTTTTCGTTCGGTCGATGAAAAATTTCAAATTACATGAATTGCTCATTACAATTCCGATTTGTGCTCGCCGAAATTTCAAAAAATACTCTCATTTGAACCGCTACGAAATTTCGATTTCCCGAAACGCCGTTCCGATGCATAGTTCAACGTCAATGATAAATGTGGCATTTAAAAATAAAATAAAAAAAAATACTGGAATCCCGATGAGAGCAATGAATTAACGGTTCGAATGGCATGCCCGCAGTTATCGAAGAATAACCAAGATTTTTGAGTCAAACTCTGTCTCTGTCATTCGAGGATTCCGAACATTTCCCAATGCCACACACGATCCAGCCAAAAGCCCGGCGGGCTCTTGCCTGGGCGAGGGTTTACAAATCGAATCACCGGCCCGACCAAACTGCTGGTCGATCGGATTACCGGACGGACCAAGTTATATCCTCAACTTTGCCCCATATGTAAATATAGACATATCTTGACTGTCAGGCATTGACATGTACATCGAAATAGCACAGGTGTGATCTCGACAGCATCAACCAAAATGTCCGAAATATTTGCATAACTCTACTTTTTTCTTTTTTTTTTTTTTTTCAAATACTTTTTTGCCGAATTTAAGGATGGTCAAGTTCCGATTTCTTCGAAGAACGAATTAAACGTTAAATATTCAATTAGAATAGCATGCATATCAACTACTGTTCTATAATTTTTTATTTTTTTTATTTTTACACGTTATTTTTTTTATTTTTACACACTGAACAAAGATTTATATGGGCTCATAATGAAAAGTGTAACACTATAAAGTTAATTATTTAACTATTAGGTTAAAAATGATTTTTATTTTGGGTAAACAAAATGAAAGATCGACTGAAATAATTTCCATTTAAATGCTAGTAGTTAAACCAACCAAAAATATTGTTATTGTTAATTAATGTTCTCAACAAAAATTAGAGTTGAATTTGCATTGGGACTTAGTTTTCTGTATTATAAATATAATATCTCCACGTTGGTTATGATAAAAAATAAGCATAAAAATTACCAGACGAGTAATCTTCATGACTCGTCAGGCTTTCTGTTAATTTTATTGAAAACAGTCAACGAATGAAGTACTTGAAGAAAAATACCACCGAGTGAATACGCTCATTTGCTTCGATGAATATCAACATTAAAAGACACTTGAAATTAACGTTTTTCACATTAATTATTCAAACGAGTTTATTCATGAAATCATATTTCAAGAGTTGTCATACGTATACCTTCGTCTGTATTCATCTTTGATATATATAGAGAAAAAACCTGCACAGATAACGTGCTCTTTTACACGTCCCAAAGAACCCACCCTTCAGGCGGAGTTGAATTCTGAGACAAAACATACGAGCCCGTGAGCGAGTATTCGAGAAAAAACTAAAAGAAGAAAACGACATTGGCAACAGATCCGGTAACGTATAAAGTATTAAAAAAAAAAAAAAGAACTGAGGAAAGAAGAAAAACATTCTATGTCGAGTCTATACAGTGTTCGTAACGAAATGGAAGTGCATGTGTTTGGAACTTTGAAAAACGAACCGAGAGTATCACGTTGAGAGCGAGACCTGGAAAAATGCATTGCCATTGTACTAATCCAAGTCACTAATGCGTACAATTTCTAAAGAACTGTGAAACAATACCATATGCGCAACTCGAACTCTTTTTTACCTCTTCTTGCCATTTTTTTTCTCATCTTTTTCATACTTTTCAGAAGACAGCATTAATGAAACGTGCTCTGCCTGTTCGTAAGGATCGTAACGATATTGAAGACTCAAGTATTATCGGTATTGCGACGTTTTTCAACAGCATGCACATAAACAACGTAAAATACGTTCAGTTCGTAAAAAGAAAAAAAAACGTAGAACTGAGATAAAAATGTATATGGGGCATTTCACGTCACTTTTACATTCTCAAAAATTCATCCTTTTGATTCGTGTGAATTTTTTATATGCTTTTCTATGTAAGAAATAAGCGGACACGTACTTCGAGATTTTTTGACTTTTTCAGCTGGTTGAATTTTTTATTTTTTGCTGAACCCATCTGGGTTCAGACTGCGATAACTCGGAAACTATGGGTCCTAAAACAAAAATGACCCATAGCAATTTTATGCAGTTTTTTATGTACTTTCAGACGAAAAATACACCGAGTTTAAAAACAAAAGATTTCTACTTTCTTTTTCTATTTTTAGGCAAAAAACCGAGAGTTTTCTAAAAAGAACAATATAGATTTTTTATACCTATTCTTTTTGTTTCAAAAACTAGGTGGAATTTGCAAAATTTTTAAGCACAGGTTCAGAGTGGGTGGACTTTTTTTGTAGAAACTATAGCTATTTGAACTTATGAAAATTCAATGAAAGCACTTAAATAGCTGCAACTTTTTGTTATAAATGTATACTTGAACTTACAAATAGTTTATTTCTTACATAGAAAAGCATATAAAAAATTGACACGAATCAAAAGAGTGAGTTTTTAAGAATGTAAAAGTGAGGTGAAATGCCCCATACGGACATGTAATGTAAATTTTAAAATAATTCAATTACTTAGAATACAATAACAAATTTAATGAAATTCATTGATTTCTTTTCTAACAACGTCTTATCAAACTGGAAAGAATATTCTTCATAGAGTTCAAAATCGCACTGACGCCGGTAAGGAAAAAAAAAAAAAAGAAGTAAGGATGAAAAATGTCTCGGATGTGGCGACTACGTAGACTTTCTCTCTCTCTCTCTCTCTCCTCTTGCGCTAACCTTCGTAAGTTAACTCCACACAGCGAACGAAAAAAATTTCCATATTTTTCGTGACTGATAAAGGAGAACGAATAGGGATGATTAATGATACGAAAGAGGCCGAAGGCCACCGGTGAAACGAACGATATTTCTGCGGAGCTTATTCTGGGAACGGGTTTCCCTCACTTGCGAAAATTCAGTGCTATAAGTGCGAAAAGTCTTCGTATTATCGAGAGAGAGTGAGAAAGAAAGAAAAAGAGAGAGAGAGAGAGAGAGAGAGAGAGAGAGAGAGATGGAGGGAGGGAGGGAGGGAGGGAGGTAGGGGAGAGAGAGAGAGAGAGAGAGAGAGAGAGAGAGAGAGAGAGAGAGAGAGCTTATATACTGTACAGTGTCAAAAAGCGAGTTTTTCGGGTCGTATAAAAAAAAATGAGTTTTACGAACACCAACTCCACTTCATTACAGAGTTTGGGAAGGGGGAAAAAAAGATCGATGGAATAATAAATAAATCAGAGCTCTCGCGTTGAATGTCACGAGAAAAATTGGATTTTTGTTTCGTGTTAACATTTTTTAATCAATCAAACGAAATGAGTTTAAAAAAAAATTATAAATTGAGTAACGAAAAAATAAGAAAAAATCTCTTTTCTTTTAACGTCCAAAAGAAATTCCGAAATACGAAACCGTCGAGAAACTGCGGATTTAATATCTAAAGTACGTAAATAATTTGTGAAGGTTTTACCGTTCTACAAATCGTGCTAGCAAATTTTGGAAAAGCTTAACTACAACTGAATTTATAAATGAGGACAAGGTGCCTTCTAACAACCCAATCCAAGTTCACAAGATTTCGACCTCGTAGCAATCATTTGATGATTCCGAAACGACGTTCAAGTGCGAAGAAAAAATATCTTCTATTATTTCCACATCGATTATAATTTCAGTGCACGGAATTCTCGTATAAGATTAATACGAATTAGGCATTGGATTAGTTAAGAGCTCGGCAGTCGATATTTTCAATTTCGTCGTACGTGAAAATAGCTAAATTTTTTGTCAATTCAATCTCAGTTCTGTTTACAATGTTCATATTATTGTTTCGTGCTTCTGTAAATTCTAAATCGGAAACGACTGAAGAATAATTCAAATCAACAATTTCGACATTTCAAACTCGAAAAATGACTACAAAAAAATGTCATTAAATTGATGAATTTACGTTTGATAATTAGAAATTCAAATTTGGCAAGATCTAAGACGAGAAAAATATTAATCCAGATGTGAGGAGGCCACGAATACAGTTTTCTCTGTCGAAGAATCGTAATTTGATTGTAAAACACTTTCGTTCGTATTTGGCACTCGTCCAAGGACGCGTTACTCAATAAACGCATAGTCTCGGGTTTGTCGAGGTAATGGTAATAGTTATGGCATGGAATCGTGTAACACACGCGACTAAAAGACCACGAAGACGACGAAGACGAGACGATAAAGAACGTGTGCAACCTTCGATAATTTGCGTATGGGCCATTCCATGGCAATTAGCCCACATCGTAGATCTTCTTTAATTTCATCCCACATTTTTTTACATGAATGCGAATGAAAAGTACATTAGTATTAAAACCCAAACGTGTCAGTTCATTTGAAATGTCATTTATTAAAATAAATTTTATTTTCGGAAAAATAAATTTTGGTCAAATTTCAACATGATGAAAACATTTTCTTTTAAAATTAAAAATATTCTGTTGCATCATCTTACATCTTAAATGTTGTACCACGAAGAAAAATATTTTGTATTTAATAAATTACATTACGTTAATATTATTATTCTAGCCGTTGTAATCATTGTTTTTATTTTGGGTGTTGTTGTTTGTTAATTATTATCATTCATTTATTCATAATCGATTTTTTTGTGTAACACAAAGTGCCCGAAATTTTTTAAGTCTTGTCGTGTAATTCAGTTTTTTCGTTTCAGAACGTGTGCGACCATCTTTCGTTGCATGAGATGGCAAAAAAAAACTGGACCAGCTAAAAAAAAAAAAATCTCTATTGTTTCAACAATGCAAACTTCAGCATCGTTCGATTGTTCGTACTGAAATCTGATTGCGTTTTTAAAAAAATTGACGTTTCATTTCACAGGGGGCAAAAAGGCATGACTGGGAATAATAGTACACTGAGAAAAGAGTTTAGTTGAATTTATTAGGGCTTCATAAAATACATCGAATGTAATAGTTCGTTCATTCAAAAAACCATTTAGTTGCACGGATCATTTATTTTATGATACTGAACAAAAATATGTATTCAATCAACTAAATAAATTTTGTTGTCTTAGATTTTGTTGAATCAAGGCAAAATATGTTTCATCTAATAAAATAAATACTTGATATAACTAAATATTACATTCGACGTATATCACGAAGCCATTTAATTGATTCAACTAATCTCTTTTCTCAGTGTACTATTTAAACTTGACTGTATTTTTAGCCCTAAAACCCCACAATGAAGTTCTAGGGCTAAAAATAGGCCACGTGGTGTCTCTTCTATTTTATAAAGTTTTTACCATTAAATATTTATCTAATGCGACTTTATCGTGCATCATTCTCTTCGTTTTTTGATAACGAACAGAATGGTATATAATTAAACCTTATTATCACATACGAAGAACATTTTGATGCTAAAGAAAAGACTGGAGTAATTATTTACCCCAGTGTGGGGTTTACGTTGGAAAAAAATAGATTGTGGGGTTCTAGGGTTAAAAAATCGAAGATTCTTCGATGAGGAAGCCGAAGGAGATTAAAAAATCATTTCAACCAAGCGCTTGATTGAAATGATTCTTTGGGAAGGACCTTCCCATGTGTGACCTGAATGAACCTATACGTTTGTATAGTACACAAAATATTACGTGCGTAGACATGTAAACTATATGTACAGCAAGTAATGAATGCGTGCAACATCTCAAGCTGGCGCACGAAAACACAATAAGGAGATACGTGCGAGTCTCGGATTTTTTTTATTTGATAATCGATGCACGTAGTGTCTCCTCCTCACGATTACGACTATCGAATTGGTATAAAAGCTTGTTGAAAACGACGTCAAATCATCACTCGCTCTCCAAGCAACTCAGTGTTAACACACAAGACAAACAAGTCTAACGAAAAACCAAAACCCTCAATCAACATGAAGTGCTTCGTAGTGAGTATATTAATAACTATTAAATCAATCAATAATTCCTTTCACTTATCAAATTCTTCTTACAATCAATCAGCTTCACGAATAAATATAATTAACAAATTGAATACACCTTCGAATCGGCACATTTTCGATAAACATAAATGACTTGTGTCTGAAATGATCTATTGAAACAATCTTAATCCAATAACACAAGGCATTCCACAATCGTTTTCGATTAAAAAAAAAAAAAAAAAAATACGAAAAAATTAACTTAATAACTGATCAGTCACTTTCACCAATAATTTCTATTGTTATCTGATAACTGAATCCGACTGTTGCTCAACAATCAAAATTTTACGATAAAGTGCAACTCTTTTAATAATCAATCAATCAAATTACCATATCTTATTCAACAAAATTTCTCAGGTATGTTTCGATCTATATAACTATCGATAAATTTCAAATTCTTCAACATCCATAAATTATTTCGACTGAAATATTACTCGTAAACAAATTGAAAATTGTTTCTTTATATTGAATTACAAATCGACGAACAATTTCAGTCTAAAATCAAGACTGATTGAAAACTGACAATAAAAAAATCATCCCTTTCAAACGGAATTGTATTATTGCATAATTATTAACGTTTCATCACATTGTTTCATTGTTTAGGCTATTGTCGTTCTCGCCATCGTCGCCGTGGCTCTCGCTGACTCGAAACCCGTCGAGGCCGATTCGATCGAGCCCGTAAAGGTCGAAACCGCCGTAGCACCGGAAGCTGCTCGTGACAAGAGAGGACTTCTCCTCGGTGCTGCTTACACAGCACCTGTGGCTTACAGCGCTTACACCGCACCGCTCGCCTATTCCGCTGCTTACAGCTATCCATACGCTTATTCCGCATACTCAACGTACCCTTACTATGCAGCGGGCTACAACTCCGCCTACTATCTGGCTTAAGTCTCATACTTGGATCGGAGGACAGCTTTTACGCTTAAATGACCTGAGAAATATTCATGGAAACGAGATCCGAAAGAAACTGCACAATTTTCATAATCTCAATGTATAAGCATGGAAAAAAATTAACGAAAAAAGCTTTCAATATACGACTGTAACGCGTGTCTACGTAAAAACAAAAGAGCACAATTGAAGACAACCGAACGTAAACAATTCAAACTCGATAAAAATTATTGGGAAAAATAAATAAACCCAAAACAGATGCAATTTGACGGATTGTACAGATACGATTAATAACTCATACTGAGAAAATATTAATTACTTGTATTATTGTGTACAATAAAGAAGCATTGTTATTATATCTTCAAACACGCTTTGTTCTTTGTCACCTTTTTAGAAATATTGTACAGTATCGTAATCTCGTATCAATATATACACAGGGAAAATCAACGAGAAAAAGCTCTCAGTGGGCGAGTTTGAGGCATGACTAAAAATAAAAAAAGCACCATCAAAAAAGACTCGCACAATATGAATAATAAAACTCAATTAAAATTAGTACGAGATAAAAAAAAAACGAAAACAATAGGCCAGTCTGGGGACTGGTCTATTGCTTTTGCTTTTTTTTTTATCTCGTACTGATCGTATTGAGTAAAATCAGAAAAATTAATTCATACTACGCGAATTATTAAAAGTGAATAGGATCATTTTGATTTGAATTTGAAGTATTCGATTTTGTGACCTTGAATTTGAAGCAGAAGGCATTGGGAAAATCAAAAACTGATACATATCTCTATGTTTTGCGTGTTATCGCCGAAACTATCAGGGAATGTGATATAATCATTCAATACTTTTTTATTCCTCATAAAATAATGGAGGAGACGAAAAAAAAGTTGACACTCTACCTTTATGTACTCCGGAGATACGGCGAGTCAAAGATTCACCTAAAATGATGGAAAAACACCGAAAAATGCCACTTCTAACGTTTAGTGCGATATCACCGAAACTATCAGAAAATTCAATAAGACAACCAATTATTTTTTTGTTTCCTATGAAATTTTTAAGAGAATGGAAAAAAATTAAGTGCCTACGCTAATTTTTTCTGGAGATATGGGGAATCAAAGTTAGATCGAAAATAATTTTTTTCATATTTCGTGCTTACATTATCGATGATGATGACAAAGATCTCGAGATCGGTTTGGAGGAGTACCTATCTCCAGAAATGAATGAAAATTAATCACCGTTTTAGCGTCGTAAAAGAATAAAGCAAATAGAATTGGATACACTGCATTTTAGGTGTTCTTCCTTTTCTCACCCGGGAAAAAATTATTTTGCCTGAATATATATAATTATATTAGATTGTATATAGAATCGTATATAGATTTATATATAACCATGAATAACACCGGCACACAAAAGTAAAAAAGTGGTCAGTACTTTTGACCAGACCTACTTCTTTATATGTTTTTGATGCCCTAAATTCGAATCCGGAGCCCGTTTTGCTCCATCGGGCTTGAGTTTGGAGTAAATTGCGAAAAACACTAAAAATCGCTGAAAATCGCGAAAAATTGGAGTACTATTGTGTTTTGATCTAATGTGAGCAGATTTCTTATTAATTTTGAAGCCCTCAATCTAAATCTAGTGCCTTCTTTGTCCATTCAAGTTCAAAATTCTAAGTTATTTGTGAAAAACCCCTGAAAATAGCTGAAAATCGTAAAAAAAAAATTTTTAAACAGTTCTCCGCTTGTATCGAACTCTTTTGTCTTCGAATGATCTATGCAGCGGATTTCTCTTTCGTTTTCTACTTTCATTCGTTTCTCTCTTTAGCATTCAGCAAAAATCCGCCATCATATTGACATCCCACCTTCCTTGATACCGAGCTTCCATGACACTTATGTCTTGATGAAATCTTTCACCTTGTTCTTTACTATAGTCTCCAACGTTTTGAGGAAAATAGTCAAGGTGAGAGTGTAGGAACTGCAATTTTAGATTCATCAAGCAACCTAAATTTTTAAAATTTGCCAGCAGCGACCAAATTTTAGTAATTTTCACTTTTCTTATTACCCAAAAAGTTCTGACAAACAGATTTAAAACTTTGCCTGTTCTGCTTCATAACAAAAACACACTTGCACTTATTTCAATAGCTCACACAACTAAAGGAGACTTATGAAAATTTACAAATAGTATTGAATAAACTAAAGTATTCGGATCAGACAAGAATTGGTAGTCACAATGTTATGCGAACACTATTGATTGATCTTCCTAAATATTTGCTAAAGAGGGAATTTTCGATGGACCCCAAATTCGGACTTTATTGGAGGACGCAAATTTACAAAAATTTGGGTTGCTTGATGAATCTTAAATTGCACTTTCCACATTCTCGCCTCGACTATTTTCCTGAAAATTTTGGAGACTACAGTGAAGAACAAGGAGAACGATTTCATCAAGATATAAGTGTCATGGAAAATCGGTATCAAGGAAGGTGGGATGTCAATATGATGGCGGATTTTTGTTGGATGCTAAAGAGAGAAACGAATGGAAGTAGAAAACGAAAGAGAGATCCGCTGCATAGATCATTCGAAGATAAAAGAGTTCGATACAAGCGGGAACTGTTTAAAAATTTTTTTTTTACAATTTTCAGCTATTTTCAGGGTTTTTTCACAAATAACTTAGAAGTTTGAACTTGAATGGGCAAAGAAGGCACTAGATTTAGATTGAGGGCTTTAAAATTAATAAGAAATTTGCTCACATTAGATCAAAACACACTAGTACTCCAATTTTTCGCGATTTTCAGCGATTTTTAGTGTTTTTCGCAATTTACTCCAAACTCAAGGCCGATGGAGCAAAACGGGCTCCGGATTCGAATTCAGGGCACCGAAAAACATATAAAGAAGTAGGTCTGGTCAAAAGTACTGACCACTTTTTTATTTTTGTGTGCCGGTGTAATTAGATATCACTTGATGTATAGATCCCCGTATTACATGTGATCATATACGTCAAATATTGCCTCATATCTGAGTAGATATGAATTTATATATACATAAATATAGACTTATATTTGATAACATCTGAGGATATATATCTAATGTGGGCTCACACCTGAGTAAATATGGACTAACATATGATTACATCTAAGCATATCAAACTGGTATGGGCTCGTATCTGAGTAAATATGAACATTTGTATGAGTAAATATTGATTACATCTGAGCACGTCGAACAATTATGGGCTCATCTTAAAGCAAATATATACGATATCCGAGGATAGCTAACTAGCACGGGCTCATATCTGAATAGATATAAACATATATGAAGCAGTAACGTCACTTTCATTTTTGTGGTGCGGCAGAAATCCGCTAGAGGACCACGGTCGCTGCGCTCTTGCATTAGCGAAGCGCCGACCGTGCGCCTATAACCCACTCATCCTATCCAACTTTAGCATCCTTATTTACAATGAGCGAATATGTACGCGGTTCAATTCTGATTTTTACACCTCTCTGTTCGGAGGGAACAGGATCTAAAAAATCCTAAGTATCGACATTTGAAGATATCGTCAAATATCGAAACATTTCGATATATATATCTAATATAGCATTTACGATCATATATACTTATACATGATCATACATAATTATGTATTTATTACTGCAAAATTCCATTCATGTATAATTATATCTGTTCATATACCAATAGATACGACTATATATATGACGATATCCAATCATACATGATCAGACCTGGCCAATTTTCGGATCTGGTCATATATGGGCAATCACGTTTAATTAGATATGACTATATATAATTATGTTTTCTCGGGCATGCAAAAAAGTTTTGATGATGATAGATTTAATAAGTTTATCACTGTTCCAAGCTGAATCTGGCTTCTGTTAAAATTTTGTTTCACCACACACCCAAAAGCACATGAAAAGACACAAGAGTAACAAAAACCTACAATTTACGATTTTTACTTAAGATTATAAGATATAATTGTATTACGAATTAAAAAAATAAATGCCAATCTTCTCTCCGAAAACCCCTGCTTTCGAATATACTACAATTTGATTAGTTGTTCTAAAATTTTATGAATTTTACCCACCCTATTCGTTAAAAAAAAATTGGAGAACGAAATATGAAAAAAAGCGTAGGCACTTGATTTTTTTTTGTTCATTCTCTTAAAAATTTCATAGGAAACAAAAAAATTATTGATTGTCTTATTGGATTTCCTGATAGTTTTCAATATATCGCACAAATCGTTAAAAAGTGGCATTTTTCGGTGTTTTTCCATCATTTTAGGTCACTCTTTGACTCGCCATATCTCCGGAGCAGATGAAGGTAGAGAGTCAAATGTTTTTTTGTTTTCTCCGTGATTTTATAAGGAAAAAAAAGTATTGAATGATTATACCGCATTCCCTGATAGTTTCGGCGATAACACGCAAAACATAGAGATATGTATCAGTTTTTGACTTTCCCAATGCCTTCTGCTTCGAATTCAAGGTCACAAATTCGAATACTTAAAATTCTAGTAAAAATGATCCTATTCATCCAATAATTCGTGTAGTATAAGATAATAGTTTATTCCGCCTACAATGCACACAATTTGACAGATGTACAGATACGATTATTCATAACTCATACTGAGAGATATGAATAACTTGTATTATTAAAAAAAATAAAGCATACTGAGAGATATGAATAATTTGTATTATTGAAAAAAATAAAGCGTTATTATTACTGCAAGTCTTGAATAGCTCTTGATTGTTGTCGTATATTTTTTAATCTACCAAATATATTTTTTGTCGTTCGCCCTTTGAGCCCTCCGATTGGTCTCAACGGAATGAAAACACTGGAGATAGAAGTTGGCAGCGACGAATTGGAAAATACACACACACACACTCCTGCCGGATATGAACGGGAACGATTTCGAAAGGGCCAATTACCATTTCCGCGTGTGGCGCAGGAAAACCACGACAGACGGGGAACGATACACGCTCTTGCCAAAAGAGGGTACCACGACACATTTCCGCGAGTACAATTCGTACTTTATATATGTACACGAGCGCGGTATATAAAGGGGTAAACTTTTAATTGCCGGGTTACAGAACGCCTACTCCAAAACTTCTCACATCATCTGAAGCGAACTAGTGGATTTGGTCGCCAAATTGCGATATAGAGCAGACGGACAAAATTCTCGTTAAGAAAGAATTCCTTTTTAATCTCATAATAGCGCTAAAAGGTCGAACATTTATACTTTTATGACGAAATAAAACGAAATTTTATATTTTGGAATAATTGGAAAGGAAACGATATTAATTTCCTTGGTTCGCTTGAAAATAATTTTTTTTTCAATGAATTTCCAAACGTGCTGTAAGCATAAACGTGATGGTAGAATTTTTAGAAGAAATCTTTCCAACTTTTATACAATTTCTCTCTCGAATAGTAACGAATTCAAGAGGTTTACAACTATTTCATTAAAATACCGTACGTAGCAAAAACATACACGAACCGTAATCAGGTATCAAAAATATTTCGTAAAAAAAAAAAAAAGAATACATAAATAATAATAAACACACTAAATATATATATGACTATTTTTTTTGAATATTTTGTTTCATTAGTCGCAGAATACATTCTACTCTGGTTGGATGATGGAAGAAAAATGGTTGATGGTCAATATTTAAAAAATATTATTTCATTCATTTTTTATCATTCGAGAACAGCATCGAGCGATGAAAAAGAGAAACCAACAGAACAAATTTGTCACGAGATACAATGAACAGGGGCGGAGATTAACACAGGAGATTGGAAAAGAGTACGATATACAGTCGAGATTTAAACATTACGCCATGACGTACAAATAACCATGAAGCCATAAATTTGATAGTGGATAGTAACCAACGAACGAACGATTCAGCGTGAGAGAGAAAGAGAAAGCAAAAGGAGGTACACAAAAAGCTCACACAGGTGCATCGATTGAACGCATTCTCCCGGAAAAATGTCCCCAATGTCAATTCCTCGTGTGTGTCCAATACTTAATGAATTGCATTTCGTTATGGCAGCGTGTGTCCGCTCTTACGCCCTTCCTCTCTCTCTCTCTCTCTCTCTCTCTGTACTATTATTCATTGATTTACTACTAAGCGTACTAATAGAATTATGAGACTACGCCTACCGATTTGTTGCCTGATGAAATTTGAATCATTGAAATACCATCAATTTTTCTTTTTTTTTTTTTTTATGACATTCGAACTGATATCGATGCAAATATACTGAAAATTCCTTATTTATTCATAGTTTTTCAGTATTACGAATAATCCCATTTTTTTAAAAGCTTACACATACGTGAAAAGGACCGAAAATTAATTTGAACAATTTTCGTAGCCAACAACTGCAAGAAAATATAACACAATCTTAAAAAGAAATAAAAATAACTGAATCGAGATAGAGCCTTCAAAAAAATATAGTCATCGTTTATAATGAACAAATGAGAAAAAGAACATTTGAAAAGAACATTTTTAATAAGTTAAACGATGTAGATTTCAACATTACTATTCGTTCGATACGATATTAAGAGCTATAAATCCTAACTTTGGTCGAGATAGAATAGCAAATATCTGTACGTAGATAAGACGAGAAACACGTGTGTACACACAAACATACTGTTATTAGAGAAAAGGGCGCAGCTTTGCCGGGTTTAACAGTTCAAATAGAGTGAAGTCTGCCCTTTTGATGATTAGCAATCAATATATGCAAGTATAGTTTTTAGGGAGGAGAGATTACGTCCAAGCACGAGTTGGCTGATAGACGCTATGGGGAATCCGTTTGGCACGCTCGTTGAGGACTCCAATTAGCAAATTTGCATAGGACCTAACGCAGTTACAGTCGAAACAGAGACAGAGTACGAAAGACAAATGAGAGAAAGGGAAGAAGAGCGAGTTATATGCACGTGTTACTGTAAATTCCACTATAATTTAACTTATCGATTATACGTATGTGTCCTTCCACATTAATGAAACGATTCTCCAAAGAGGAAATTGTTGGTTCACATTTAGAGCCGGTAAATCCGGAAAAAAATCTACGGTTTACCACAAAGCATCTCGTGATCAAGTCCGAAGAGCTTCGAAGTTACCGGAAATCGATTCTACGTACAGGGTGTCTCAAAAGTCATCCAAAGCTTTCACACGTTGGACAATTTAACGTATATAATTCAGAAGAGAAAAAACTTTCTCATCACTTTTTCTTTTCGTTGCACCGTTTCTGGAATATTATTTCATTGTTTTAAGGATAAAAAGAGGTATAAAAAAGAACAAAAAATCTTACCTCAATATTCGAATTCAATGAGGCCATTATTAGACTTTACTATAACGCCGTTAAGAGCAAATTAAGAGATAGGTAATAAGGATAAAAGAGTGTACTCGTCGGATTGATTTTTATTATGTGAAAAGCATCAATCAAAAGAATATATTCAGAAAGTAATCTCGGTGACCGAAACATCGATAAGGAGACTGGATTGGATTTTTGTGTCATATATTTTCAAAGGAGTTCTTAACTATATAGTCTCGTCGACTCGAGATACTCCTCTTGATGGAGGGATGAAAAATGTTAATCTCGAGGGTTCGTTATTATTCGTACTCATAGTTTTTTTTTTTTTTTACTATGCGGGGGAAATGATAAATCTCCATTGCAAATGGCGAATGCACGAGGGATCGAGAAGAAGCATTACGAGGGGCAGATATATATATATATGCATATATATGTATGTGGACGTGTTTGTGTATGCGTGTGTGTGTGTGTGTGTGTGTGTGGATCAACGAGTAATTCGCGACTGCGCATTTGCATAAATATAAAAATACAAGGGAGAGAAAAAACAAGATATAACGCCGGTCTCATCGTTCTCACGAGATTTCCCGTGGTTCCTGTCGCGTACGCAAAATTTTTACGGGAAAATTCCCCGACGCTTTACGGAAGCTGGCGGCGTCTCTTGCTCTCTTCCGAGGACATGTGAATGTGGTAAAACGAGCTCGCAGCTAGGGGGTGGTTTCTCCGAGGGAAAATTGCCCGCGTAAGCAAAACACATACATGCATTTAGAATAGAATTTCGCAGAACCTCAAATATACCGAGCAATGCAAAACAACTTTTTGCACTATTTTTTTTAACACTAATTAAATCTTTTTTCGAATATGATTATTGAATTTTCATCAGGAAACAATTTTCCTAATAGTATCACCGAATAATTACAAAATTTTAATTAGGAACAGCCGTTTATTACAGAGGGGCAAATATTCATTCTCATCAGACGAACCACTCACAATTTTAGGCCCAGTTTTGAATAAGACTGTATGAAGACAGTTAAATAGATAAATCTCCGTATATGCGTATGCGGTACATACGAGGACGTAAATTCATCCCTCTCTGGCAGTGCACAATATATACTAAATGTACGCTCTAGTGCAGAGGCTCGTTTCCATTTCGGGTGCGTTAATTAAGCTCCGTTGGACCCGAAGAGAGAAAGAGAAAGAGAGAGAGAGAGAGAGAGAGAGAGAGAGAGAGAGAGAGAGAGAGAGAGAGAGAGGAAGAGAGACGAAAGACGAAATGAGGCCGTTGTATTACTCAATTTTAGCGGAACCGGTGCACATATTGAGCCATATCCCAGTGATTGGCAGTCTGTACAGTAAATCATTCAGGAGAAGAAGAACCACCGAGTTGTCAATGACTGTTATATTCCTCATTCGTTAGAGTGGCCAATCAGAGTATCACTCATGCCGTAATAACCTGTCGCTCGCATCCTCCGACCTTGTTTTACCGCTCGAGAGATATTTGTTGTCCCTTCGAAAATGAACGTCACACTTGGCGGTTTCACGATAAATGGACATTGTACTGAGCTCTCGTTTCATTAACATTAACAATATTGTTACGATCGTGTAATTACTGCATGCATGCTGCGCTACTCCGCGCATAGACGAATTAGTTTGTGGGCGAATTAACACGCGTGTGTGCTCCGGTGTGTACGAAAGTCGTTTAGGGGAGTGTATTTTGCCACAAATTTATTCCTCCACTCTGCTGACAATAAATCTTCGAGGGGTGAGAGGGTAAAACGTCTTCACGTCTTGGAAGTCTCTCAGGCTTCCATATATGCGCACAGACAAATGCGTACGTATGTGTTTGTGTTTTTATGTATATAAATATACATACGCATGCACATATACACGAAGATTTTGGAGCGTACAGGCTCTTTAGTATTCAGAAGCTAGTTCGAAAGTCTCAGAGACGACTACGCGACGGAGGAGATGACAAAAGCTGGGGAGCTTTGCCTATGTCGGGACTCTCGACGCACCATAAGTGCAAAGTTTGAATGCAATATTCTTCGTCCCCGATCTCGTTCAGGGTATTACGAGATGGAGGAGAGAAGAGTTTTGGCCGCCGCATACTTTACACTACACACACCCAGATTATAATATACTGAGTGTCTCAAAAGTTACAAGAAGCCTTCAATTGTTATCTATTTTTTCTCTCCGTCGCAACGCGAATCTCATATTACGTAATTAGTTATGTCGAATTGTACGTCACGTGAGGAAGTGAGAGAAAAAATTAATTGAAAATAAATATTAAAGGAATTTCAACAAACCCATGGAGAGAATTAAAACTGATAAATTACCATTGCAGGAATAGAAACGGAGGACAATCTTTATTTTTTGGGATTATCACCGTGCGAAGTGTAAATTGTCATGAAAGTAAAATAAAATCTCTTCTATTATATAGGATTTTTTTCTTTTTCATGAAAATTTACATTTTTTAGGGTTTCGTACGTCCGAATGAAAAAAAAAAAAAAAAAAAAAAAAAAAAAAAAAACGGAACCCTTATAGGATCACTCGTGTGTCTGTCTGTCTGTCTGTCCGTCTGCGTCACAGCCAATTTCCTCCGAATCTTCTGGACCGATTAAGTTGAAATTTGATACACATATGAATTTGTGTGACCCAAACACGGACGTGTAACGTAAATAAATGAATTTTGAATATGGGGGTCACTTTTGGGGGACAAATTAGAAAATTAAAAAAAAAAGTTTTGCAAACTGTACCGTGTGACATATCAAATAAAAGGGCTTGTTGTGAGGGTCTCAAATATATTTTTTTTATAATTTTAAAATAAATAGTTTTAAAGTTATTTAAGAATATAAATGAAAATTGACCATTCCCCCCCTCCATCTCCGAAATTACTGAGCCTAAAATTTTGAAAAAAAATACAGAAAATAGTTATTTACTTATAGATTACAGGAAAACCTATAAGAAGTTTATGGTCCTAAAACTTTTAATTACCACAAACAAATTTGGGTCAGATTAAAAAAAAAATGGTAGATAACATATTGATCGTACGGAACTCTCTCCACGCGAGTTCAAATCGCACTTTTCCGCTTTTTTTAATTAATAATCATAATAATTCAAGGTTGTCCCCCGTTTCTATTGCCGAAACGGTACTTTTTCAATTTTAATTATCTCCGTGCAACTGCAACTATTTTGTTAGTAATAAAATCACAATAATTCAAGGTTATCCCTCGTTTCTATTGCTGTAATGGTATTTTTTCAGTTTTAATTATCTCCGTGAAACTGCAACTATTTCATTGGGTACTTAGAGATAATAAATTTTACTCTAATTATCGCACTCTTATTAATTACCTTTTCCCACATGCCGAATCCCATTGATAAACCGCACATACCTGAAACAAACAAAAAATCCAAATTTTTTGTGAGAAAATGCTTTTTCGAAGTTTGTGAAAAACATGCATAGACACATTATTCTGTAAGGTTAGCAATATTGATTTTTTTATGATTCAAGCTTTCCGTATTATTTCTCAACCCCCTCGAAAGTTTCCTTAAAAAAATGGTCCAACGCCGAAGGCAACCGAGGGCTCGAGATTGGAATAGGAGAATTATTTTTTTTGTTCGACTTTTTTTACACCAACATCCCGAGAGTTCGAGAAGAAAAAGATCGCAAAAGGGTCGGTTGTGGCTGAACTATAGGGATGTAAGGGTAGTTTGCGCCGGAATGAATAAAATTCGTTGAAACTCGCGTAGCATAAAATAGGAAGAAGTCAATAACAGACCGGGGTACGTATCCTCGACCCTCAGAAACTATATGAAATCTTACAGCCATCGTAAATCAAATATCCCCTCTTTGCGCGTAGCGAATACACAACTGGCAGAAAAAGCTACTTCCAATTTACGCATGACCGATCAAGAGCTACATAATCATGATGATATTTATTTTTCATTCATTTCCTGATTAAAACAATTTCATTTTGATTGATTATATTTTGCAGAAATTCAAAAGGAATACAAAATATTTAATTATCGAAAAACACAAATTGTGTGGTCTTTATTTTATCCCAAAAACAATCCGGTTGATATTTATTTTTCAATTTTGAATACTTCTAGCTCTAATATAGAGCCATGGCAGCGGCTAGACGCCAAGAATTTAAAAAAAGCTAGCTCGAGCGCTGCTGCACTATTATAATACTCAAACACGAGGTTTTGCGGATTATTTTTTATTTTCAAACCGCACTCGCGGAGAAACGAGTTCAGAAGCAAACATTTCTGTTCGTTTTGTTTCTTCCCTGTCCATTGGTCCTTCTCAGAAGTAAATATTCTTACTGTGATTTAGTTTATCTAAATCAGCCTTGATTAATGATTACGATTAACGGAAATCAGCATGATTAATCAAATAATTATGAGGAAAAAACTTTGCCTTGGTTTGTCATATATTCTAATAACACCTCGAAGAATTTGACATCTCGATAGATGCCCATCAAACGACAGTATATGAGGGGTTGTGTCCCTAATACCGCCCTCTTCTGACACTTTTGTCGGCAGCGCGACAATTCTCTAACTCGCCCTTCCAGCACTTTCACTGAAAAGCCAATTTTGTTGAAGCAGTTAAATATTTTGTTGGATACGTTCAACAAAACTATTTCGTCTAATCAACAAAATGTTTTATTGTTTCAACGAAGTTTCGTTTCAGTTGAACGAAGTTTTGTTGAAACATTGAAAATTTGGTTGCCTGGACGAAATAATTTTGTTGAATACGTCCAACAAAATATTTGAATATTTCAACAAAATTGGGTTTTCAGTGTTGCGACAGATTTCGGATCAACCATGAGGTAATTCATGAATATATCTATCTCTCTATGTGTAAAGCTGAATAGGGTCTGTGTGATGAATTTCAATTTAAATATTTTATTATTGGTATTCATATTACGAAATAAAAAACAAATAAGTAAATAAAATAAATTATTGAATTAATTTTTATGATAATTTCTGATGATTTGCCATTCTAACATTTTAAGCCAATTAATTTTTATGAGAAACAAATAAAAACGTTGAGTTTTCAAGAAAAAACAAAACTTTGCAGATTCAGGTTTACCTATAAACCATCATCAGGTAATCGCGAACAATTACGGGGTTAATCCCATCGGGATAAACCCAAACAAATTGTTGTTATATCGTAGAATGTTTTACAACTTTTTAATATATACTTTCCTTCGTGTTCAGCAGTAAAAACAGGGAATCGATTTTTCGTCGGTTTTGTTGCGATCGCTCTTTTCAATTTGATCGCAAATCATGGTTTTAAAAATGAATTTTCTTTTTTTTTTCTAAGCTGGTCCCTATTTTTTCCGAAAATTTTTCCAGGCAGAACCACAGTCAGAGGAAGTAAAAATAAATAAATAAAAATTCACTCGGTTGAGTACACAAAAAAGTTTTTTGGTTTTAAGCGAATATTCAGGATGAATATAAAATCGTTTAAACGTATTTCTATGTGGCATTCCTTTCATTCTAGGAATGGAAAATATGATAGTAATCGTAATGAATACCTCTGTGATTAATAAGCAATTTAATCGTTTAATTTTCAAGAATAAAGGAATTCTTTGTTGAAAGGCGAATTAGTGAGAATTACGAGAGCTAAAACGACCGAGGGAAGGAAAAGGAAATAAAAAAAAAGCCTCCACGCGCGCACAGGTGGTTCGAACGTAATAAAGGCTGTGCTCGCAACTCGCGTACATCCAATACGATCTCGTTAAACTCGGTAAACATATATATATGTATAAGCCGTAGGTACGTGCAGAGAGCAACTATCGTCAAAATAGAAGAAAAAAAAACAAGAAAGATTCCCTATATATGTCGCTCTCTGGTATATACACGCTCCCTTTCTCTTTTTCTCTCATGAATTTCCTGTATCGCAAAGTGTTTCATCTGTGCATATATAACAATCCTGCCGCCCTTTTCATCCCCTTCGAGCTACGCTTCTCACTCCCACATGCTTCAAATCTCGGGCATGGACTATTCTACATCAACTATAACAATTTTTATCAAAGTTTCTATCAAGTCGGCTTGAATAATTTGAATGCACGTATAAACTTTCTGGACTTTTTCATGAAATCACATTTTTCGGCATTCGGACACATTCCAAAATCTGGTTTAATATTAATCTCAAAAAAATGTCCACAAATAACGCAACGTTCGTTCTATACAACATTGGAGAATTGGAACATCATTAAAACGCCACAAATTCTTATTTTTTATCGTTTTTTCACATCTCAGCATCATTTTGTCACAAGGGAGGAAAAGAAATTCGAGTAAATAATACGTCGATAAAAGACCTGCACATCAAATATCATGGATCATGCGTGGATCATTTATCAAATTCTTCAAAACGCAATAAAATGCATGATCGTCCACTAAAGCGGCATTGAAGTTTGCATCGTTGAAATACAATAATTTTTTTTTCCAGCATTGCCCATCATTTATCTAGATTTTATGGCCACAATATATCAGAGTTGGTCAAACTTTTTTTGGGTTTTTAGTCGAGACTCGAAACAAATGAGTTCGCAAAAAAAAACTATAGACGATTAAAAAAATGAGGAAAGTGATACATGAAAAAAAGAATTTTTGTGGATCACCCAACGATAAAAAATTTAATACCATATTTGCTAAAAAAAAAAAATATATATATATATGAGGAAGTTACAGGACTCTATAAAACCTGGTCAGATCTAATAAATTTATTTAGGTCGACCGGTTGGCGGATAATTTATTTAAACACTATCGATCGAAATTCGTGCCCCCAATCTCACGTTGAAAACCCGATACATTTATATCATTTAATTCCAACGAGTCGACAGTGTCTCCCTCTGTATCCCCGTGGTAGAACAGCCGGTACGTGAAAGAACCGTCGTTACTTCAGGGACGCACGTTGTGCTCCTATATAGAAGCAACGAATTAACGGATTCCGGAAGTGCGAAGAGAATAAAGGGCTTCTAGCAACAGCACCGAGTCCCTCTTCCTCTTCCTTTCCCTGTACGGTTTTTTTTCTCTTGTCCTGAATCTCTTTTTTTTATCCTCCGCACCAAATCTCACTAAGGCTTCAGTCCGAACGAAAATGAAATTTTCGTTAAATTGCAGAGTCAAGTTCTCGTTACACTCAGTGTACAAAAACCCGAAGCCTCCGAATCACGTACTAGAAGCATCATAATTTGTTTTTTTCTGGCTGCTAAACTTGCCAAAATTCAATTGAATTTGAAGATCAAAAACTCGTGCAATTTAGTATTAAAAAATCACATTTTTTATCCTTATATCTCCGAAAGATTATACATACATCTATTATGTTTAAACCGATAGTTTTGGATCTGTCGTAAAGCATGGATTTTACGAAGGGAACGCAAGCGCAAATTGGAGCTCTCCCTCGTCGTGTGGCAATCTCACGATAAGAAGTCAACCATATAGATCTGCATGTATATATCACGGTATATAGAGCGAGGATCACTCGAGGGTTGGTTTTTTTGGCAAACGTAAGCGGAATTAATGTTCTGAGCTGGGAAAACGAAAAATGTGAATCTCGCCTTTTTCTCAATCCCTTTCTACATTTTACAAATGACAAGACTTTCGTTTTTAATCAAATTCAACTATATAAACGCTTGAACAATCATCAAATTATCAGAAAAATTGAATAAGAAAAAATGAAGAAACAAAAATAAGATGCACAAAAAAAAATTCGATTAAAAACGCACCCACAATGCGCTGCATTTTCAAATATGTCAAAATATGTGTACGAAGTTCTTTTTTCTGATCATTACGATTGAGATCACAATAAAATGTGCGAGTAAAACTTAGCGAAGAGTTCACGATAAGCAATTATTACTTCAAAGTTAATATATTACGATGTACTCTTTGTGTGTGGCACTGAAAAAAAGGAAGAGGCAAAAAATATTTAAACGAGGGTGAAAAATTTCTGGAATTTTATGGGGCGTAAAATGGGACCTGCCGGAGTCGGTAGAGGGTGTCACCACATCGCGAAGTGAACGGCGCTTACTCTCGTCGGTATATTATTAAATTTAATACGAGCAATTACTCCAAGTCACCGCAGAAACGCGATTTCCGTCGGAGCAAACACTGCTCCAACAGACATTATCCGTGAATTCGTACTTGTAGAGATAAAACAGATACACGAAGGGAAAGAGAAAAGGAGAAAGTTAGGCCTCGTTCGTTAATGACGCTGTTAAATCAAACGGTCAAGCCATTATTAACATGACATGTTGGTGCGAGCTTTACTCGCATGGATCAAATAGCGAAGAGCTGCCAGCCTCATGTGTATCCCCAGGCTTACAAAGCTCTACGGGTAATTCATTGCTCGACGGCCTACCCTAGGATAAACGTGGCAACAAGAACCCACTTGGTCGCGGAACTAGAAATACACAAAATAAATATGAAATTAAAAAAAAAAAAAAAAAAAAAAAAAAAAACTATTCAAGAATAACTTCACTACGTAATGACAAAATATTGTTCAGTTCCGCAATATTTTCAAATTTGAGTACACACAATACAGTATCGTTCTCGCCTTTAGAAAATTTAGAATAAAAATTATTAACGAATCATTCTGACGATTGATTTAGAAAATTCGTGATTTAAGGAGGTTGTATCGATATTTATATGACATCATACGAAAAATACATTATATTTGATTATTCCAAGTTAATGTATTGAAATTTGGCGTGAATCTTCTTGAACAGCATTTAATTATGTGTGAAAAATTTGGAGAGGTTTCACTGCCTGGTAATCGAGATATTCATTGTTGAAAATGACAAGTTTAACATGGGCTCTTATGGAAGCTTTCAAAAAATTGCGAACTTCAACAATAAATATCTCAATTTTGAGACGGTGAATCATCGGCATATTCCGCCAGAATTTTAATACTGTCTTAAGCTTTTTATTTACAAAATTTTATTGTGTAAAGTTGGAAAATAATTTTTACATGAGAAACGATAGAACCTCCTTAATTTAATTTAATTAAATTTTTTTTATAATCACTCATATATTTATTTAAATCGAGTAACATTATCGCACGTGAAAATGGCATGAAAAATTGAATATTGCTTTAAAAGAAGGTGATTCATCAATCATTCGATTGTTTAATTGATAAGACTTCATAAAATAAATTAGTTTGTTGATAAAAGTGCATTGATTGCGTTCGAACGTTCTATAATTGAAGGAGCAAGAAAAAAGTTTCTTCCGTACAGCAGTTCTATACATATACCGGTGGGACTAAATCATTATAAAATAATTAGGAAAACTCGAAATTGAATAGCAAGTTTATATCGTCGATAACTGCGATTAAAACTTTCTTTTCGTGATTGCTCCCTTGAATTATTCTCAATTTCCCTATCCGCTGAAGTTTCGATCGAATTAATGTAATTGTATCAGGGCTATTGAACAACTTTGTCAAGGGTCTTCGACCCGAGGTCTTCGAGAATAAATTTTATCGGCCGTTTCGGCGGCCAAGAAACGTGACAATGTAATTATCCTCAGGAATACTTAACAGTATTTCCGAGATTACAAAAGAACGGATTCAAGTTTATGGTGTGCAAATTAATGAGGGCCGTGAAAAATTTCTTCCGACTATATTTCATGTTTTCCTCTTCTTATTTCTCTGTCGGTTGTATTCAAAATCGTAGCTTCTACAACGTCCCGTATATATCTCAGCTAAACCAATGATACTAATAGCGTTCGCGAGCGGCCAACAGATATTAGCCAGAGAAGAATGGGCAGAGTTTACAGAGAGAAAGAGCAAAAGGGGAAAAAAGAGTACTGAACAGGGCGGGTGTATAGAAAGTGTGTATATATCGTATTCGTGTGTTCAGGGTGTATGGGTAAGAGAAGCGGAACGTGACAGGGGTGGCTACATCAACGAGGACTGACGAGAGACGAGCCAGCACACTCTCGAGCGAAATGGAGAGGGATGAACAGCAAAGAGCGAAAGAAAGAGACGGAAAGAGAGAGAGAGAGAGAGAGAAAGAGAGAGAGAGAGAGAGAGAGAGAGAGAGAGAGAGAGAGAGAGAGAGGTTGAAACGCGCCAAGGAAAAATCAATATCACGTGCTATTTGTGTGTTAGTATTATTTCACGCCGGCATCTGCAAAACCCTCTCGTATATAGGAAGAAACAGTGTCGACGACGTCGAAAAGCCTCTTTCTCTCTCCCTTTCTACCCCATCCCCTTGACGCTCAGTTCTCGCAACACCACACCGGGGGGTGTCGAGTTACGCGTGGTTGCCTCGCCCGACGGGGTCGAACGCGCTTGCGAGAAAACACACAAGCTCAGATAGCCATAAGCAAATTTCTTCTTTCAAGCTCAATTGGCCCGAAACGATCAGAACACTGGATAAAGCGAATATATTTTTTATTTATTTTTTTTTTTTTTTATATTTGCATTCTCAATGTCAACCCCCATCGTTGCATATTTCACCAGTGGTATACAAAAAATACGTATCGGGTCTGATTTTCGCCAATCAAAAAAATAATTACTTTTTGAAAATACTCGTAATGTATGTATAAAATACGAAAATACATCCAATTTCATCGATATTAAAGTTAGTGAGAAACGACGGAAGGATTGACATTTTTCGCACGTTTTATAATAGAAATAAAAAATAAAATAAAATTACTCTGTATATAGGAATACAAGTAAATAATTAACGAGTTCAAAAACACGCAGATACTAATTCAAACATTTTCAAAATGCATTTTCGTGAATTCGAAAGCCTGTCTTTCTGAAGTAACAAACAATCGGGAACCCCCTACTTTCAAAATAAAGTTTCTACATACCAACAAATTTTCCGGATTTTATGGCGATTCAAGCAATTTAAAATGATGAAAACTTACAACTCGATTGTTTTCTTCCATGAGAATCATCGTTTTATAAAACAACACAAATCCAACGATTTATTTCAAAAAATGCTTCATTTCGAGCGGAACATCCAGAAAACCAAGCACCCGAGCAAAAAAAATCGCATACCTTCTAACATTTCCGTATCATATACACTGAAAACGAAAATTTTGTTGATATATTAAAATATTTTGTTGGACGTATTCAACAAAATTATTTCATCCAAGCAACAAAGTTTGGAATGTTTGAACAAAATTGTGTTATACTGAAACGAAACTTCGTTGAAACAATAAAAATTTTCTGGATAAAATATTTTTGTTGGACGTATCCAACAAAATATTTTACTGTTTCAACAGAATTGGGATATCAGTGTATGTACGGCATCGACCTTCGAAGAAGCCTGAACTGCATCCGATTACAGATTCCGTGATCCTTATTGCATCCAATAAATTTTTTTCGCCGTCGTGTCAGGAAGGATCGATAATCCGTGAAGCTTTCACCGAACTTTTGAACCGTAACTCTAAGCATCATCCAAGCCTCTCAACGACCAGTTTTAGCCTCCACAATCTAATGTTTGGGAACTTTTCACCTCTGTCCATGCTGGTATTACCTGCAGTGGTTGAGCCGAGTTGATATATTCCTTCAGCTGAATATATACACACTGCACGTTCGTATACATATACACATATATAAATGCATGTGAACCTCGGCCAACAGCAGGAATAGCAGCGACCCCTGTACGCCGCCTCTGGCCAAATGTCACGTGACTAATATAATGTCAGAAGTGCCCTTGGCGCCATGGTTGGTGCTCTTTTAAAGGGGTTGCCGGATGGGAATGATAGAGTGACGAGGAGAGGACGAAAAAGTCAAAACTGAAGGCGAAAACTATAGGAGCGAGAGAAACAGAGAGAGAAAAAGAACGGAAGAGGTCGAAAGAACTTGCTTTGGGAATCGAGCGAGCTACGTGAGTTGGGTGTCCGATGCTTCATAACAAAAGCCTATGTATGTACACATGTGTGTATGTTTGTGTGGGTGAGAGTGAGGGTGAGAAAAAAGAACGACAAAGAGACCGAAGAGCATTGTCCTCTATACTCTCGATAGATCTTATACCGTCGAGACGCGTTCTCGTTTTTTTTTTTTTTTTGTTTCTGAAGATTTCACCCTGCTTGCATGTGTGCCTTCCACGCGTAAAGGGGAAACATTTTTTTTTATCACTCAATGATCGTGTGGAATCCGGATATCAAGAGATAGGGAGAGATCCTGATAATGCTGATACAGCAGTTTTTCCACAACGACGGATCCTCCGCCTCTATCGTGTATCCGTCATGTCGAAGCTTCCGCAAGTTTCTCGGTTTTTGCAAACACTTTAATTTTTATCGAACGGTGTTATCTTGTCTATACGCGCGTGTTAGATCTAAAAAACAATTTATCCGTGAAATCATCTAATCATCTTGGTAAATACAGTACAACAGTATTTTTATTTGCCAAAATTGGAGTCTAATTTTTCATACTTGACCTTTGCGCGTTTACCCTTTATTTTTTATTATTTAATTTTTGTTACGAAATAGGTGTTCGAAGCCGTAACCCAAATGATAAAACGGTACAAAAAGAAATTGGAAAAATTACATTAAAAATCCTTCGATCGTGCTATTTATATACGTTTGAATGGAAAACATATTCTAAAATGTGTAAAAAAGATGAAAAATTATTGTGGTTGAAAAGACACATTCACCTGACTAATAGATCGATATTCATACAGCTGAAATATTTTTATGTGGTCGTAACACACCAAAGAAGATCAAGAAATTTAGGCATGCACGAAACCCCAAGTAGTCAGGATAATACCACGAAATACCCAGCAGGACATCAGATTCTAGCTGTGAGCTTTATCACGTGGGAATATATATATTTGTGTGTAGGGAAATACACGGTAGTCCAAGCACAATCAACCATCAGCACGAAGCACTTGGATTTAGTTGGCGAGGCCAGAAGCGAACAACCCCCCTCGTGTGCCGATGTAATTGGATCCGGCCTGTTTACACGCTTGAATTATGTATTACCAAAGGTCTAGTGCTATCACCCTTTTTGACAAAGAAAAAATAAGACATTCTGAAACTGTTGCATTCTAATTTCGAAGATATCGAAGGATACTTTAAATAATACTTCAATTCATTCAAAAGAAATTCACAACTTGTCGCTTTCGCCATTGAAAGTTTTCCATTTTCCAAGAAGGGCTCAGAGGTTTATTTAGTTTATTTAAGATCATTTTTTTTTTTCAATCGAAACGAATAATCGAATTAGATGAGATTTTTAATTCCTCCATCCTAATATAAGGATCGAAGATAAATCAGGCATATTGTAAATGCTTAGTCTGATTTCGAACAATAATAAAAATATCGAAACTATTGATTTTTTTTAATGATTTTTAAATTCTTTCCATTTTCCGATTTTTTGGTTTCTTTATCTCTTTATCTCTCTCTCTCTCTCTCTAATCATTACTTATTTCTCAATACAATGAGATGTCGTTCTGTCTCGACCTTATTTGCTGAGAGGAAAATGCCTGAACAGTTCATGCCCGATCGTAGATAACGTAAAGTTATAATGAAAATATCTAGGTCATTGTGTAATGAACAAAAGTGTAGAAAGAAAATATGAAAAAGGTTAATTCGTTTCTTCCGTGTCGAAGAACTGCGTGAGAGAAGTGATATCGAAGTTTTCGGATTTGGTTTGAGACCACACAGACTTCTTCCCCAGCGGACGACATTATTCTGCGACATTCAAAACGCTGTCAATTGAAGAAGAATTGATATGTAAGAATAACCGTAGCGGCTTTTTTTCATTCGAAAAGTGGCTTTTTGAAAAATAACTGGAAATAACTTGGAAAAAATAGTTAAAATGAAGGATCACCAAGGACACAGATGCAGATCTGTTTCGTCGAAGAAGAATTAATGATATTTTTGGGCTTTACTAATAAAAACACACGAAATTAAGTTTCTTAAAAACAAATTGTGCTTCGAAAACCTTGCGGTATTTTGATTAATACACAAAAACGATGGTAACCCGATTTGTATATCGAGCATAAACTACAGTCGGTATTCCGATCATCTTTAGAATGACGCTTGGCTTGTCGATCGATCTTTATATTTCAATTTTTGGTGACATTAAAAATTGGATAATGGATTTTTACAATATTTTCGTTTACGTTATTTTCGCCAATGGTTTAATGTCTCTTCAAGGAATTCACACAGCGGTATGAACCCATAGTAAATCTCTGAATCTGCCAAAATCCTTATTCAAACACTTTTTTGACTCTCGCAAATTAAATTTTGTCAATCAGTTATAACGTATTGGAACATCGGGATTTCGGTTTTTCGTATTACTGATACCTAAAGCAATCAAACACGAATACGTTACTCTTCTGATAAAATATGTTTACAAACTATTTTTGAATATTTTTCAATCGTGAGTAACATGACCTCTTGAACTCACAGACATCTTTTATTTTTATTTTTCAAAACATAGCACTGACTTTTTCTTTTTTTTTTTGCTCGATCGAAATCTTTTTTTTTCATGCTGAACAAAGATGAAATATTACCAGTATGTTTGTCACTAGTTAATGTTCCATTTACTGCGGAGCTGCGTATGAGTGAGCGAAAAATCTGGTTCGTACGAAAATATCGCATGCAATTAAAAGCTTTTTTTAATACTTTTTTTTTGCAATTCAATTTACCATCGTACCTCGTCACCGCGTATCGATCCACTCTGGTTTCTATTCGTAGTCGTTGCGACGGAATCGTATATAGGAAATATTCGTGAATTCAGCGAACACAATTTCGATAAAATTGGACTCTTTTCACGATGCAAACCTGGCACGATATAAATTCATAGTAGCCATGTATATGTATGTTTTTACGAATGTATTTCGGACATATACGTTGTGATAAGAGGGCTAGGTTATCGTAAACGAGAGATAGAAAGCCCGCGCGCGACTGTATTCGAGTAGTTGCAGCGCGAAAGTGCAGTTGCGACGCGATGCACCGGTCAGACGAGCTCGATAAAGCGTTGCAAGTGGAACAACCCCGGGTTGGGTCAGACAGCAGCGATAAACGTTATAAACGACTACCCACGGAACTTGCAGCACAGATAATTCATCGGAACTAATACTTCGATCAATTTCACCAATTAATCAATCATTAAATCATTTTCAACGATTAATTATTCAACATATTTTAATAATTATTCTTTAAATAAACTCCAATATGTCATTAATAAAGCTATATTTTCGCACGTTTTGCACAAACAGGATCACAATTGCATTTCGCATGAGTAACGACGACCCGCATACGATAACCGCGATAAATAAAGTTTGTTCACTCAACAAAGCTGTCGTCGTGAAAAAAAAAAAAGAAAAGGAAAAGTGAAAGAATTGAAAAGTTGGCACAATGTCGTTTCTTTCGCTACTGTTTTATTGTTTCATGATCTCAACCACCAGAATAATATGAGAATTGTTCAGTCGACGTTGAGCCACGTGGTTAATCTTGTCGATCAATGACGCGCGTTCCGCGTTACCCCGCGTGCACTAAAAATGCCTCGAAATTATTCGTTTCAATCATTGATCGAATGATCGATGCTTAAAAAAAGAGACGGACGGTCTATCTGCGGGTTCAATTAATTATTTGTTCATTCGTGAGAGCTATGGTGTAAGACGGCAACACAGATTGTGATCAATTGATCGAATTGACTGATTAATTTCAAATCATCACTGTTTAAAAAGCCAATCTCCACGAACGATAAAAATAATAAATAAACGGCTTTTGTAAATAACTTTCCAACAAAAAAAATCTTTATTTATTAACACGATCTCTCACTCAATGTTTCACGTAACATCGCACATAAAATATTCACCAAGCTTTATTTTTCTCTTGTCCGCGAATCAATTTTTTTTCTCAATGTCTCCGAAATATTTTTGTGAACTCGCGGAATTTTGCCAAAGCCGTATAACACGATACGATTTGAGAATACGTGAGAGAAAGAGAGAAACAGGGAAAGAAAGAGAGAAGAAAAATGAGTAAAAGAGAGAGAGAGAGCGATGCGGCGCGTTTGAAGAGCCGCGCGCGACTGCCGACTCGCCGATAACAGCACCCCGGATTTCGTGTCAAGCGCTTGCGCGCTTTCGTCCATAAGTGCTCGCTCGCGCGAGTATGTGTTATATAGATAATACATACACGTGCAACAACGTCGCGATTAAGGAAAGAAAGGCTCAAAAAATGTATGGCAAAAGATAGTTTTTGGCACATTTAAAAAATATGATAACCAAAATTTTACAATTTTCAAGTAGCAAATGAACAATTGCGAAAGGATTTATCTTCAAATATCTGCGAAATTTCCTTCGCGGAAAGTGAACTTTCCTCATTTCCATCTTCATAAATACCGAACAAAAAAATTGATAAAAAGTGCATATTTTTTGCATACATTTCCCAGCCGAATTCTTGCTAAATTCAAACGTTACATTTCTTCAATAAATCTGTATTTACACAAGAAAACAATTATCCAATATCTCAACAACAAAAAAAACAGAAATATTGACGTACTTTCATATCTCGATGTTATTCAAGACCAAATCACAAGAAGCTCGAAGACTTTTTTTCAAGATGCCACGAAATACATCACATATCGTAGGTACGCGATATGTCAGATTACCCGGAGATGAGAGTGCAACATAGCGTGCAAATACGACTCGGCGCCGAGCTAAAGAGTCTGGGGAATTGATAATGGGAAGGAGGAACGAAGTGCAAAGAACGAGGGAATAAAGAAAATGCATTGCACATAACAAAACGTGTGCTTTGATGCAATGTATAGAGAGATATAGAAAGCTCGGTATCGACGACTACAACACCGTTAGACGTATATATACATTTTCATTTATGTATATGGACTGTATAATGTACACAGGATGTCCTAGACGAAATGTTGCCAGCTGTCGTCGCTAAAAATAAGCACAGTAAAAAGTCTTCGAAATAAGATTTATTCTATTTCGATAGGTCAACAAGACAAAAACTTTACTTAACGGGTAAAACCACTGTAGAATTTTCGAAAAATCAATTTTTTTTATTGGCTTAAAATATACTTTGAACCCTCTTGAATGAGGCAAAAAGTTTTATACCTGAAAAAAAAATGTTTCATTGAAATTTCGGGCTCTTTCCCGAGCGCGTCGATCATTTCAGTACCACGTTTCAAAACTTTAAGGCATTACATACGTCCAGAATTTTCAAAAAATCGATTTTTTTTTTTTACAGATTATTATTCTCTATAGTTTTAGGCGTATTTATGTGTAAGTCGATTGTACAAATTCCCCATAGATCGAAAGTTATTATAGAAAACGTGACTGCCCAACGAGAGTCTGATGCGCGCACTTGAAACTTTAAATGCATTTTTCTCAAAACTACTTTTTCTGGCACGGTCTGCATGATAACTCATACAGTTTTTAATATTTTTTGATGCTTTTTTTTTTTAAATATTCGAAATTGTTTTCTCTATAGTCTGTCGGGCCGGATTTTTGATGTTGTGATTAAAAAATTTTATAAACATAATTAAAGTGTGACATTTATGATACAAAATGCATACTTTTTTTTAAACTGCCGTAAATTGCCAAAATTTTTCGAATTTCAAAAATCCGCCTCGACAGACTATAACTACAACTTTATTTTACAAGAATTTTTTTACGTTTTGCAGATCCATCAGCATTTCAAGAAGAAATGATCCAGACCGTGGAGCAACTTTTTTTTCATAGTGCTTCGGGAAACGTGATTTTTTATGTTGTAATTTTTGAAAAAAAAATGAAATAAATTTTTTTATAAAGTTTAAATACTAATAAACAATGTGTAAAAATTATTTTCATTAATTTCTATTGCTATCTCTTCTAAAAACAGTTTTTCTTTTAGCGCGTTTTAGGCGCTGCTGGACGTATGTAAGGCGATAAACGCCTTTTTTTCGAAACAAGATTTTTCAAAACGACACGCAGCATAACTCCAACAATTTTCATTCTTTTCATTTGAATTTTTGACAATATCTTAAAAATAACATTTCGAAGTGAAATACGTACGGAATTTTCGATAAGTTCATTTAAACATTTTTTATCAACAAATAATTACCCCTTTTTTCTGCCGAAAATTGAACCTCTTCATTCAAACACTCGCTAATAATACAAAAATGAATATTTTCAAAATCCCCTACGTACTTCACTAGTTATGAGTGTCTAGATTGAGGTTTTTTTTTTTTTATTCCAGATCAACAATTGCACCAGTTACACTACGTGCCGTAGAGCGTCTCGAATTCAACAAGCCTCGTGGGAATGGCTCTGGTGTCGCCATTTTTTAATATTTTTCAATCATAATTTTTTGTTGTACAGTTAAATATATGCTTAATAACTCCCCAGAATATTATTATTCTGTTACCTTTCCTTCCCCCCGAAAAAAATTGTCGAAAAAAGGCATTTGTTGAGGCCGTTACAGTGGTTTTAGCCCTTAACTCAGTACCTTGCACGACAACTTTTACGGTTTATCAAAAAATTTTACCTTTATATCTTACAATAAATTATTTACGATTGTTGAAAAATTACATTTTTCCCTCATTATATGTTGGATGTGAAGTATCCGAAGTATTTTATGTTGTTCTAATTTTTTCTTTTGAACAAACTACAACACCGATATTGGCGTGGATATAGCCGATTAATCACAAACGTTTCTTATTGTCTTTTTACATGTTTGATATATGTAAACAAATAAATTAAACGAAAACAAGAGTCGTTATTTTAAATCGGTATTTTTCTTGATGCACAGAAAACCAAATTTTGTTGATATATTAAAATATTTTGTTGGACGTATTCAACAAAATTATTTCATCCAAGCAACAAAATTTGGAATGTTTGAACAAAATTTTGTTATACTGAAACGAAACTTTGTCGAAAGAATAAAAATTTTGTTGCCTGGATAAAATATTTTTGTTGGACGTATCCAACAAAATATTTTACTGTTTCAACAGAATTGGGATTTCAGTGTGGCTTAAATTGACAAAAAAGTAATATTATTTGTATACTGCAACTTCATGGCTTCCTTGGAAGTAACAAGATAATTAAAGCTCACGATATATGATAAATATATTAAGAAATATTTGTTCATACAACGCGGATGCTTTGAAAAAGAAACGCTGGGGGGAACGCTTCACCTGGTACAGCCTGTACATCAGGCAGGCCGAAAGTTTCGTAACAAAAAATCCCGAGTAAAATGCACATATAAGCCAGTAGAATCTCAACGGTAATGTTGGGGAAGTAGAATATCGAAATCTGTGGAAGAGCGAATGTTCACGGAAGCGTGTAAATACAAAAGAGAGTATAATGGTATAATGTGACATACATACGTGTACATATATGAAGGTGTGTAAATGTATGAGTATTGAAGGATATATGTGGCTTATTCACTGATGAGCGCCGTCAGCCCCACACTTGGGGTGCGTTCGAAGCACTGGCGAATGTAAATTGACATCGAGAGTTGGTCTCTCCTCCTTCATGTACATTTCATAGCGCACATATACGAGCACAAACCCACACAGAACCGCCAGTATTCACCGCAAAATTGGCAAAACTCGATACGCGACGCTCGATATTGCACTTTCGCTACATTAAAATTATTCGACACCCGCAGAAAGGGCGCAATCATTGTTAAAACCGGGAGTTCCAAGGTTACACGCAGATTTAGCTGGCAACACAGGAAATTTGCAAGAGATGGAAAAATAGTGAAATTTATTCAGACTCTGACAATATGAGGCGCAGTTTGATAAATGTTTCGATTAGCTTCGTTCTTTATTTAATAATTAATAGACAACTTACCGATTCCATTAATACGACGAATAAATTATAACCATTTAAAAAAAAAAAACTTCTACATTTAATATTTTAAAAGAATATTTAAATATTAGAATGGACAACATGAGATTTGGAGCGAAGCATGCAAAAGTCCGCTATTATAAAACGATAAATGAGATTTTATGTAATTTCTTCGTTCAGATTACAAGATAATAAAACAACTTGGTGTTAATATAGTGCCTCCGTTAATTTTTTTTCGATAACGTAACTTTAGCTTTGGCTGTTACGAACATTACCTGAACTTTGAATCCTCAGGGCCACGTTAATCCGTTGGGTTAGTCTGGTTAGGATATTACGACGTGGCCGGCAAACAAACGACCAAGCTGACGCGCTTTTGCTTATCTACGTAGATATATGTGTATAGCTAGAGAACAATATTACTTATGGCATGGGATAGCTAATGCGAGTAAGAGAGAGAAAACGGAAGCTGCGGTTGAACCGCACGTAGCGGTGGTTATATCCGCAGGTGGCGGCTGCATCGCGGTGTCGAGTATTAATCTCGCGTGCCTCTTAATCTTCGGAGGGAAAAGCTGAATCTCCGCGAAATACGCCAGTATGCAGCCTACCAGAGACGCTCTCCCACGAGAGCGTTAATTAAATTAAACTTAATTAAGGAAGGAGTTGGACGTTCGACCAAGTACCTGGTACACTACTACAAATTTCTTTTTCGATTTTTTTTAAATAAATAAGTCACACGGGGATTTACATTAACAATAAAACTTAAAAAAGGAACGTGTATAGAGCAAAATCGCATTCGTGAGAACGAATTAACGATCAATAAGTTTGGAAGAAAGTTTGGTTCAGTAAAATGACGCCGCTCATCATTTTTTAGATTTTTCATCTCGAACTCTTTATTTCTCAATCGCGTTCTCGTTTTTATTCGCTCTTAATTCGCAATTTCTTTTTGTTTTCACTTTATTCGTAGCCATTTCAACATTTTTTAAATTTCTATCTCTGCGCTTGGCAGCTCCTGGGGTTAAAATGTACCAATTCAACAAGAGCATCACGTCGGTCGTTTCCCTGGGAAAGAAAATTTCTCAATTTATTACGAAAAGGCACGTGGAGGCGTTTCATGCATGTATACCCTATTTTGTAATTTGTGCTCACGTTAACTCTTCTTCCTCTTATTATTCTGTCTGTCTGTACTCTTCCTCCTGTGCTCTCCAAGTCTTTTGCAGTATTTCTTTTATTTCTACGTCTCTTCAACCCAGTGATATCTCGATTCGCGTTTTATACGATCATCTTTTATGTCTTCGACGTCTCAACGACTCTCGGAAAGTTCTCGAGTTCTCAAGAGACATTGTCCCAACCCCAGTTTTATGTCGTACATATACCTACGCGCACAAGCATACATATATAAAGATATATGAATATATATTTAACAAGTACGCGATGTATACGTTGAATCCGATACTTGTTTCTCAATGTCCGAGGATAAAATCATGAGGACAAATTCAGGTACGTTTTTACGCTCACATCACAAAAACTTTGAAACTTTATGTGAAACACTTAAGATTTTTCCTATTGTATCGATAGCTCGACCAATCGACGACGAGCACATTTAACGAGGATCTCAAATGAAATTCAGAGTGTCGAGATAACAAAGAATCTTTGCAACAGTGTTAATTTATTACATCTATCAAACTATGTTAGCCAATTATAATGATAAATTAAACTCACTATCGAAATCAAATATAATAATTGAAATTCATTCAATATCAAAGCAAATGTTATGAATATATTAATAATCATAAAAAAACATTCCTGTTCGGAAATAACGACCCAAATGGTCACATCAATGAGTCTTTGAATACAATGATCCATTCATTTGATTCTATAAAAAAATGTTTGTAGATTCGGACGTTATAGGGGAAGAAAAAGAGGGGGGTAGAAGTTGTTGTTCGCAGAACGAAGACGAGAAAATCTGCAGAATGTGGAATATAAATTTAATCAATGAACGAGAAAGAACATAGAAAAGGACGCTATAAGCTGTATGGCGTCCGGTTTAACGAAAAGACATATGTGTATAACGTCTGGTCCTAAAAATAGTTTCTTTGAAGATGCACCGCTCCATAGAGAAAGAGAAAGAGAGGGAGAGAGAGAGAGAGAGAGCAGGTAAAACAGAACAGGTGAAGCCTTCGTACGTCACTCGAACAACTTTTCTCTCACGTTCGTACACACAGTGCTCTCCGAGTGCAATTACTCGTAATTGGGTTACGTTTTGTAAGTTCCTTGGATAGTAGGAAAGAATGACTTCACAGATACGAGCTCTTTCAAAAAAGGTCATAATTTCCATAGCATATTGATTTTAAAGAGACCGCCATTATTTCTAAGATATTAAACAATTGGCAGCGTTGAGTTTCAACGGAACTTTCTTTTTTCACTATTTTCCCATATCTTTTTACACATGTCTATTTTGTTTTTTTTTTTTTTTTTTTTTTTTTTTTAGATTTATTACACGAGCCTGTAACAGCTCAAAAAATTGTAATTTCATCGACAATAGATCGGAAAGAAAAATTTATGAGAGTGTTTTTTTTCTCAGATTATTACGGTCTACTGATCCTTTAAACCTGCTGCTTTAACGTGGCTTTTAAGACACTCTATATATTTCGTGTATGGGACGTTGAGTCGTATTCCCCTTTTTGCTTCGAGACGGGACGACCGATGTCGTCATCGTCGTCGGGACGTTTGCGACTGACACGGGTAATCCCGTGAGGTGGAAAAGCTCGACGGCTCACCTCACACTTGCATATAACTATATCGACATGTATTCTATTATGCAATGCGTTGTATGGACCCTCATAGACGGTGGAGGAGGGATCAGTCGAGGGTTCGTTGGATTGCAAAGAGATTGTAGGACGGTGAGAGACTGAACGATGTGAAAGCACTCTTGCGCATTATATCGATACGTACCGGTAAATATCTTGGAAATACTCCATACACATTTTTCTATCTTTTTAAATGTGAGCGTTAATTCCTGAACAAGATAAACTATTTTTTTCAATAAATGTATTCCCTCTTTTCGGAAATCGGATCATATTATTAAGAAAATTGAACAATATATTGAGATAAGGCTAAACAGTGTGAAAAAATTCTTATACAGCGAATATTCTCTCGACGGATGATCAAATGTGGTGTACAATATTTTCATCCTTTCAATTTAAGCATATCGAATTTTAAAGGAGAAATGTCACTATTTCTAAATAATATACACCCAGAAAAAAAATCTAGTTGATTCAACTAGGATCTAGTTAAATCAAATAAACTTTTTTCCTTGTCTCACGGCCAAATAGAGGTCTATATAATCCGTAGCAACCACCACTTCTATCGAGCATACATACCAACCACACTCGTGCGATTTGGGATTTTGCATTGTCAGACTCAAGCATAAATAATTGAAAATTATGTGATAACCCGCATTTCTTGGAGTAAAAACCTCCAGGAATTCAATAATTATGGTCGCGAATGCAAAAAATAATATTTATATAATCCAAATACGTCACAATAGTGTGATTATTACGGGTTAACTTTAAAAAATTACTTTTTTTAATCACACTATTTTTATATTCTTGATTAATGAAAAATTTTATATATGTTTTAAAATCGAACATATTTTTAGGGTTCCGTACGTCTAAATGAAAAAAAAAAACGGAACCCTTATAGTATCACTCGTGTGTCTGTCTGTCTGTCCGTCTGTGTCACAGCCAATTTCCTCCGAATCTACTGGACCGATTAAGTTGAAATTTCATACACATATGAATTTGTGTGACCCAAACACGTACGTGTAACGTAAATAAATGAATTTTGAATATGGGGGTCACTTTTGGGGGACAAATTATAAAATTAAAAAAAAAAGTTTTGCAAACTGTACCATGTGACATAACAAATAAAAGGGCTTGTTGTGAGGGTCTCAAATATATTTTTCTTTACAATTTTAAAATAAATAGTTTTAAAGTTATTTAAGAAAATAGATGAAAATTGACCATTCCCCCCTTAATCTCCGAAACTAATGAGCCTAAAATTTTGAAAAAAATACAGTAAATAGTTATTTACTTATAGATTACAGGAAAACCTATAAGAAGTTTATGGTCTTCAAATTTTTAGTTACCACAAACAAATTTAGGTCAGATTTAAAAAAACATGGTAGATAACATATTCATCGTACGGAACCCCTCTCCACGCGAGTTCAACTCTCACGTGTCCGCTTTTTTATCTTAAAAATTAAACGAATATGAAATTGAAATAAAAATAATATTTATATTACTATTTATAATATTTATGATATTATTTATACCATATTCAATTATAATATTATTTAATAATATTTTCATGGGTCTGCGGCCCTGGGTAGGTAGAAAAATTCACGTTCGACTTCTTAGATACAGTCAGTCAGAATAATAAAACTACTTTGGTTCCCGCAATTTATGCATATCCAGATCGCAATTCGTATGTGAGAAATGCCTCGATGCTCTGCCCCACGTGATGGCCCGAGCGAGAAGCTTTAACGTAGGTACTCAAATAAACGGACCCAAATAGCATTATCTATTTGATTTATATACAGCTTTCTAGCTGAAGCGAATAAAAATGTTGTTAATTTAAATTAAAAAATTTCGAATAAACGATCCTAGTAGATCTAAATAGAACTTTTTTCTGAGTGTATATATCCCGGAACCCTGAAAGAAGGACGATTGATCGAAATTGAATTACAAATTCATCTCATTCCCTTAATAACCTGTGAACCAAATTTTTCCATCCCAAAAATATTGAATATGCTTAGTTGTTTACAGACACTTATAATCAATTTTTTTTTGGACTCCAACAATTGAGCAACAACTTTCAGTTTGCAATTATCACAGTAGCGCAACGTTAAAAGCTATCAATCGCGATGTATTTTCTCAATAGATAGCATTCGATATTGTGAGAATGAGGGTGGATAAAAAATTGAAAGATAAAAAAATTAAACGGCAAAGTTGCAGTTATATACGAGCATCACCATACGTCATGTGTGCAACGCTCTGAGGAGGGAAACTTCCGCCCGAACGATGAAAATCTCAGCTGGGGCGTGATGAGAACCCGGGCTTAGCGCGCATGAACGAGCATCAGTATCAGTTGAGTATATATATCGAGAACTATACGGCTGATGTTGCTGTTGCCAGTAGCTGAATATACATGGTACATGTCCATCATATTAAAACCACCTTACTCTCGCTCTCGCAATTAAATTCCCCGTTCGAGGATAAACTCAAACCGCAGGTTACATCGAAATTACTGACTCGTACATCAAGAGGCAAAAATAATGAAACCAATCTCGTGCACTTTGCACGTCACAAAAAAATAATGTACTCAACTCGGGCCTTCTTTTTATGAAAATATTCTGCATGCTATTTGTTTGCTTCATGCTGTCAAAGATGGAAAACAAGTTCAGGACAATCCCACGTTGTAATATTAATTAGTTATTTTCAAAAAAATTTAAACAACACAATCGTGATATTCTCGGACTAAAATCTCTTGAAGCATTTTTCTATCCTAAATATCTGTGAAAAAGATATAAAAATGATTGCTCGGAAAAACTTCACTGTTTAAAAATATATGAAATTTACAATACTTTTACAATACAACGGTAAATGAAATTTACAAACCGGGTGTATGAAATGAAAATTATTGCACTCGTATGCCTAAATTGAAATATGAACATAAATTTTGGTTACTGATGTGGAATTTAAGATGCATAACATTGAATATTCATATGAAATCTGAAAATTTTGTGGGCATGCATTGAAATAAATCATATGTTTGATTGATAATTAATACAAATGTATATGAATTCATCTACTATGAACAATGTATTAAAATTACAGTATGATCTTCACTTTTCTTGACAGTTGACTGAAAAATAAGATACACATGAATGTTAATAATACGATACATGTTATTTCCCATCATAACTCTATCTCTTAAGAATACGGTACAAAAGTAGGAATGAAAATTAATATACCCTGCAGTGAAAAAAAAAATCCGTGTATTAAAATTCATTTGCCTATGTATTAATTATCAGAATCTCAATATTAAAATTAACGGGACAGACCTAGTTAGAATGTTCGAAAAATCGATTTTTTTTTTATTTCATTTTCAAAAAGTAGAATCTCTTACGAACATTTTCCGCCCAGGTAAATGTAAATCGGACCATTATTCGCCGAAATACAAGACTTTGTAGCACGTCGTGTCTGAGCCATGCAAACCGTACTCAAAACTTTAAATGCGTTTTTCTCGAAACCATGTTTTTGAAGTCGGTGATCACTGTAGCTCGAGAACGGCTTTACCGATCGGGTTGAAATTTATATCACTTCTTCTATACATGGTAGTCCTCCATATGAACGAAGGATTTTTTTTTTGGATAATTATTTTTATTTTTAATAGCAAAAAATGGAACTGATATTTTGGTCAAAAAAACACTTTTGACTTTTAACGGCCGCCATTTTGTGAAAAATGGAAATTTTTCAAAACCCTTCGTTCAACCGGAGCATTATATCATTAACTAAAAATCCCCTCCGTTTTTTTTGTTTCAGATGAGCCGTTGCAGCGTGAGCTTGATCACCGCAAACCGTGTTTTTTTTTGCAGCGTCCTCGGCAATTGACGGTCACCAGCTTATTTCGATATGTATTGCGTTGAAAAAATTGCAACATATACATTACATATGTATCTTTTAAACGGAAGAACTTTTGTTGTGAATTATTTTATCGTTTGACCAAAAAAAAATCGGAAAAAAGGCCTTTTTTTTGACGTTCCAACTAGGTCTGTCCCGTTAATACACAAGTGTAGGAAATTCGTAACGCTCTGTGGGCACCGTGCTTCGCGCTCCGGCCACCGTGTGGCGCAGAGCATCAACTTTCTCATAGGAGGCACGTGCTTCGGACGAGGATATATACAAGTCGCTCGAATCTAAGAAAATTGTGTAAAACATGAAAATGGTAAACACCAAACTTAACACAAGATGTTGAGATTGTAATAAAAATTTTTACGGCGACAATTGCTCGACTTGATTGCCACGGCATCAAGTAGTGATAAGTCACTCTAATTTCATGAGATGTCTGCATGATTTCGACCTTCAACTTTAAAAAATCGAACACAATAGTATGCCAATTAATGTATTCCCCGTAAAAACTCATAATAGCTGAATTTATTTAATATTCATTCGTATATTAATATTCAAAAAGGATCACCAAATTTTATGATACATTTCTAGAAATATCGTAGACATATGTAATGCGAAAACGTTATGCGGTACCTGAAATTTAGTAATCTTGAATCTGAAAATTACTATGCTGGTAACATGAATTTTAATATACCTGTATAGTAATATTAGTTGATGTTTCGTGTTTTTAATATGCACAAGGTCAACATTTCTTACATGTATATGATTTTTCAAATACACAAGTATATTAATTTTACTAAACAGTGCTCGTTTCATTAAAATACCGCGTCTCTCAATTTTCCTCAGCGTATCTGAATTTTCATGTACGGTATCCGCGTAAAAACTTCCTATACATGTGTATTAATTTTCATACGGAAATTTTTTACAGTGTATAGTGATTTAGGATGATCCGTAAGAGAACGATTTCAAAGTGTGTTTATAACTGAATTCTGCACCGAGTATTAGGAACTTCAACAAAAACAAGGACTGTCACGTACATCAAAGGAATCTTGCATCAAAGCAAATGTAATTTCTGTAACGCCTGTTTAATGACTATTCAACAACGTTACTAGCCAAGGAAAACACCGCACGAAACGTCCAGGATGTCGTGTCGGGGTCCATTGCAATTGCCTAACCGATCCAAGACAGGGCAAAAGAGAGGTAAAGAAAATGACTGAGAGAGATTGTATGAAAAATAAATCATATACAAAAGTCTAAGTGTAACTGAGATATGATACTGCAGATTGCATCTTTCAAAGGCGACGAAAATTTTTTTTCTTTTGTTTATCAATTTTTTCAATGTTCAACATGTTTTTTGACAATTTAGTCTGCGAAATTTTCAGAACAAAAATGATTTCGGACGATAGTGAATGAACAATTTTTTTGCATTTCGACTATGCAAACTTCGATATGACGCTTTGTAAGAAACTATATTCATAGTAAACGAAGACCCAAGAGGCGTAAATAAAATATTGAGAGAGAAACAGAGGAATCTGCAAGTAGTATTAACAGGCCGGTCCAGCTCATTTTCCGTCGGAGACTAAATAACGAAGCAAAATCTGCTTTGGCAGCAGGCTTTCTAGCTCAGCTGCCACATTAGACTACGTTAATCCGGAGACTTCTCCAACGTGAAATTATGCCTGACAGATGTGACAGGAATTTCGCGTCTCATGGTCTCACTGTTCGTATTATAATGACGTAGTATACACACAATTTATAGATATGAGACGTGCGGATAGAGGAAGGAATACAGAAAAGCCTTTTGAATCAAATATGGAGGAGAATAGGTGAACGTCAAAACATGGAGCCAGAAACTTGTTTTTGTATACTAAATGTGTATATTTAAATGTGTAGATGCTGGAAAATACGTGTTTTCCATGCACTCTGCGTTTCAGTCCTGTACTCCTAAATTCCTCGGATCAAAGGATTTGTATTTTACCCTTCTACATATTCCCCATAGTATTCCACCATTTCGCGATATTCTATATATATATATAAATACGTGAACAATTTCATGGAAAATCGCGTTGACACGGAACGGACCATACATGTTTATATAACATGCACATCCGTCAGCCTTTTTTTTGTTGAAATGCAAGAAAAAAAAGGATGACTACGATGATTTCCCTAGGGTCATGGCGCAGGAGGCAAACTCCGGCTTTTCACCCAACTTTTAACGTTCATATGTTCGGTTTCGTCGTCAGCTTTTTCTTTTTTCATTTTATTTTCATAGTAAACTTTCACCAAAACAAAACAAATATAAACTTGTTTATCAGCGAATTACCAATATGACAATCATGATTAACGATTGATAGAATCGAAAACGGATTGAAAGCAGATTTCAATAATTATACAATTCCGCTAAAAATCAATTCAAAAAAAGAAATAGCGTGACATAATGAAACGTCGAGATCCTGATTGTTATTTGCAATCGACTTAATTAAATTAGAATTTTGTAAATAATCACATTTTTCGTATTTTCTATTGTAATAAAATACAAATTATTTTCTATAACAAAAACGATAGAATAATATAACCATTGAAAATAGTTTTATCATCAATTCGTTGATTTTTTTTAATCATTCAAATTATTATGCAAATTTAATTTTTTGACCACAAAAAAGTCCTAACGAATTCTCGGTCCCAAAATAAGTAAATAAATGTTGTGCACTACTGAAAAAAAAAAAAAAAAAAAAAAAAAATTCGTCGGATTAAAACAATGCAATCGCTAACGTCACGTGGAGTTATTAAATTTACCGGAAATATGTAACATTTTACCGACTCCATTAAGAGGCCAAACTGCATTTATACATTATTACAACATTATGTTTTGTGTTATATACATAGAGTCTATTCATTGGAAGTTGAATCGATTCGAGTTGGGACGTATACGGAATACAAAGTTTTCCCGAGTCTCGAGAGTTATCGAGAGCGTATAAAGTGCACTTTCGGTGTACATGCACCGTTGTATATAGTTTGCCTCCCTGTGCACTGATATTCTGCTCTATGTTTTGTTCTATATATACCGGTGGATGCATCGGTTTCCGTTCCATCGATCGAATGTCACCGTATACATGTGCGTCATTCATATATGAATAAATATAAATATGTAAGTATATATAAAGGTTAGTGAACGTGTGAGTTTGTGTTTGGGTGTGTACTAGTGGAGTCGCAGTGGTCGCGCTCTTTACGACAAAAAGGGACACCGGCACGCTGGTCGTAACTCAATTTGCGCGAATAAATCCGTTGTCTATAAAGGGAGCAATGGTGTAAGGCATATGGAGCAAAGTCCAACGTAATATACAGACATACATCGACGATACAGACATAAATCGAAGATACGGAGTAGACCAAATATTCCAAATGAATGCCACACGACGTAGATCTTTGTAATCATTTTTCAACTCCCTGTTATAAAACGAACATCTGGAAACATTTTTTTCTCCCAAGATTCTATGAAAAATGTAGATACTTAAAATGTTTTTTCAATCCCTCGCACCTCCTCGGTTTTTCGGGAAAAAAACTTAAACGAAAAGAAAAAGGAGTACAGCTTTTCATTTGAAAGGGTCATGAAATTGATTTGAACCAAAATGTCCAAACGTGGTTGATGACGATTGGAATGATTTTGTTTTGAGATACAAAGTGGAATTTTCAAGAGAAAGGTTGAGAAATCAGTAAGTTAAATAGCCGGAACAAAATTCACTTAAAAATGAGAAGCTTCTCGTCAATGATACCAGAGATTTGAGATCCGAGCGTCTAATTACCAGAAAACCACAGAACCAACCACTAAGACCTAAATCCAAGGCAAAACCCATCAATATCGTGGAATCCTTAGGCAAGGGAATTTGCATCGTCTGAGCTCTAGGGATTGTCTCTCTGCGGTCCGAATCTTAATCTCGGGGCTTAACAAAGTGTATTCTCTCGTCGTAGTTGAGAAAGCATTGCAAAGAGCAGTCGACCGAGCAATTTGCCTCGATTATCCGTCATCACGGTAGTTATACATGAACGCGATATATACAGATATATAGTTTGAATTCCATCCAAAAAGAAAAACTTTCAACGCGAGGGTAAAAAATCAAGATGGATCAATCGACAACCTCTTTATTTTTATTATTTTTTTTTTTTTCATTCGTTCCTACGCGAAGAGCTGGCTGAAGTCATCCCTTGAGTATCATGTAACGAAACTGTCCAAAAAGAAGAGCAATAGATAGGGAAGGGAAAAGAGGACCCGAGAGATTTCCCGTAGGGTTTCGAGGGGTTTCTACCGATGGTTTAACGTACGCGAGCAGCTCTCGTACCAGGTCTGCCAACCACGACCAAGGCGGTCCATTCTAGAATGTTGTACTTCACTTTGCACAAACTTTCTCGCCCTTTCACTTCTGCATACCGCCATTTCTCTGTCTCTCTCTCTGGCTCTTTCTCTCCGGCCTCTCGTTTCATATTCGAGTCATGCCCGTCCCAAGGCTTCATTAATTAATAAACACCCCCGTCGACGTTCTAAACTAAGCCAAAACCCCGTACCGCCTCTTGGGTGAAGCAGCATCACCAAAGTTGGTACACAGAGCGCTTTCTATCACTCTAACTCTCTCTCTCTCTCCCTCGTTCTCTTTGGTGGTAGTGGTCCCTTTTCCGGCGTCCGTTCTACTTCACAGCACACCTATATATATTTATCTTCTGCGTTTCCCAACGTTCCCTTCCCATTCCAGATTCTCCAGCTTCCACGCAAAGGGCTCTCACAACTGGCACTTCGTAGCATGCCGCGCGGTACGCGGCATTCGCGAATGATAATAATCGTCAATATAGCGGGAACCGTCGAGAAACGCGGACTGAATTCGAAGCAGCAAAGTCCAGGCTTGGCAAGCATATCTGTATCTGTATTCCTGTCTACGTTGATTGAAATGGTAAGAGCTTTAGAAAATCGGGAATTCTCTACTGTAACGCGACTTACTTTCATTTCTTAATATTCTTGCCTCTTTTTCCGATGCAATGAATTTTTTACTACACCAACCTTACATAGATGTTATTGTAATTCTATTGATTTTTTTTTTCTTTTTCATTTTCTTTCGACGCTGTTAAACAATAGTTATAAACCTTTTTTCTTTGCAAATTTAACCCTCAGTTAACTTAACTGACCTGAAAAAAATGGCAATAATCGTAAATTTAACACAAAGATTTAAGAGCTGATATAAATTCCCTTGCAATTCAGTATCGTCTCTCCAGGGACAATAAAATAACGTTACTGTATCTTTCGTAGGGCTCAACGACCTCCGAGGGAAGAATATTAAAAGTTCGCCTTATCCATAGCGGAGATAAACAGTCGTAAAAAAAAAAACGACGTCCGTAGGAGAAACTCAAAGGCTGATGGGATAACAGAAATGAAGATATGTTATGATAAAAAAAAAAACGAAAAAGGTGTATTTGAAGGAAAGAAACGAGGGACGGAATTAAACGAAGATACATTGTACATTAGGAAAGAAAAGAATGGATATATATAGAGCTCGTTTGAACCACTTGAATTTCTTCCCTAGCTGTATAACTGAACCCTGGACGAATAATGTTCTTCCAGACTTTTCGACCCCGAATGCAAGAGCGATTCGGAATAACGACCCTCGACAAATTCATGCACACACGTGAACGTTTCCAAATCGAGGTTCCTCCGGGGCTGAATGATCAAGCAAGGGTTTAAAAAAAAAAATAATAATAATAGCTAAAAACCAAACTAAACATCTGTTCTCTGTAATCAACCTGGGATTCCAGTCCACTGCATAGAAGCTCTTGTCCACATAACAGACAATGGATTTGGCAATTCGAGAGAAAAAAAAGAAGGCAAGACCACGCTCGAAACGTAGAAACAGAACGTAGAATGAGTTGAATTTAAAACGAAACTAAAAAAACAAGAGGAACAACAAAAAACATAATAAAAAAAAGGACAGAGAAGCATAAGGATAGGCAAGGAAGGCCAGGCAGGAAAAAGACAGAGCGAGGGAGAAGGGGGTGAGCTTGAAATCGATAAAGCAAGATGGCGGTGGGACAGAGAGTGCCGCAGAGTACCGCAGCCTAGCAAAACCTGCTGCACACACCGCACAAAATTATCCACATGAACTTCCTATTACCACATTACCGATATGAACGCTCGTTTTACACTCCAAATCCTGTACATAACTCTTGTGTTTTTTCTATTTCTATGCAACTGAAGCTTATTCAAAGCGCGTCTTGAAAAAAAAAAAAAAAAAAACGATCCGACAAAGAAACTTTGAAAGAAACAGCTTCAATGAAAGCTATGGAATAATAAAAAATCCATCAGCTGTTTGTAAAAACATCGCACGAAATCTCCACTTTACAATGCTTTCTATAGAAACTAATATATGCCACGTCAACAAACTATTTCCACTCATTGTATGAAATTGATGAAAAAATAATTTCTATTGACAAGCTAAATCACGGGAATATAAATTTATTTCGTATAAAGAGTGCTTCATAATTCGAATATCATAAGGTCAGAATGCGTAGGATGAGAAAGAAACTATTGCAAAAGCCCCAGAGTAACGAAAGAGAATGTTGTCTGATCACAGTTTGACTGTAACTACTAGCGTTACTTTGTTTTAGAATATCTGGGTAATTCTCCGTAAACTGTCATTCTAGCAATGCAAAAAAAAAAAACATCGACATGAATAATTTTTATTAATCAACCGATAAATTGTCTTCATTGAACGTTTATAAAACATAATCACCGTAAGATCACATTCACTTATTCAATTCAAAGCTTATATTGGACTTTGAAAAAAAATTAGGGCCAAAGGAATGACGAAAAGGGTACAACATAGAAAGATACATATGATAACATTTTTTTGTCCATTTTAATTAGTATTGAACATAAATAAAATATATTGAACCCATTTTTTTAAATTAAAACCTCAACGTTTTTTACGGGCACTTCGTCGCAACGAACAGCTAGCTTTTACTGATCCACTGACAACTGATTTTACTGATGATTCAGCGCTTGTAGTCTTGGCTGCTGCGTTTGAAGATGAGCTTATTGATTTGTAAATAAGTGAACCAATGTAAAACTGATTATCTTCTTTTTCGATAGGAGTTAATGTATGAAAATTGAGTTTCGTCGATGTCTTGTTCAAGAAATCACCCTTCACGTGGTGGACTTTCATGGTCCCTTTGAAGTTTAAAAATTTCTTGTCCTTGAGTCGTGTCTCCAGTTTCTCAACTGCATTACCATCCACACAGAAATAAGTGATACTTCCAACATTGTTGCGTAAGGTCCCGATTAAGGCATCAAATGAGGCGATATCATTACCTTCGGCTACCAATCTATCGGCGGTTCTCTTTGTCACACCCCCAATACCATCTGGAGCCCCTTTTCCGTGACCAGCCTCTAAATAATTCCAAGAAAAGCTGCGAATTTTTGGATACAACTTTTGCAATTCAACGGCAAGGAAATGAAACATCGTTTTATTACGATACTGAGTAGCTGGACTATCACTGACGAAATGCAATGTATTGATCGAATCGTTTTGTTCTATCTGCTTTAAAATTGGATCTAAATGGGCCCAAATTCCTGAGACGTTGTGCTGAAGACATTCTGACAAAGTACAGAAACACTCAGTCTTCAATTTATCATTAGATTTCGTGTAAACTACCACTGTGTGTAGTGATATCTGTTGTCTAGATCCTCCAAAGTGGAAAGCTTGGATTTCTTCAGCATATTTCAGATTGTAATTTTCACTGAAGTCCATGTGTAACAATGCCTCGGTATCTTTCAAATTTTCTTTAAGCTCTGAAATCCTTTTATATTGATGACGCACCCGACCTTTGTGCATGAGGTACGTTGCAATATTTTTCTCAAACTCTTCTATCAACCCAGATACAGTGGACGCAAATTTGCGTTTAATAGTTTTCGTAACAGTTTTATTTTTTTTAGTTTTGTTGTCATAATATGTATCTTTTTGTGAAGTCCACTTAGAATAATGACAGTTCACAGAGCGATCTCCAGCTTCATACACAATCTTTTTGTTTTGGCATTCTAGACAATCTCTCAAAAGACATTTTTCCGTTTTATTTTCACAACAAAATGAAGATATAACGGCGTTACTGTTATTTTCCTTGATTGCCATTACTCGATGTAGGGAATCGATTAGTAATGACATATTCAAACATACTGTACAAGCACAAGTGTCTCTAGCCGAAATTTTTCTCCAAACAATATGGAAAGGACGATTTTTACACCAAAAGGCATAGCTCACAGACATATTGGGATGACTTTTTCTGAATTTCCGATGTAAGCTCACCATTGTGTCGTTTAAATATCGTTTTTGTCTGATGATACCATTTTTAGAACAGTAATCCTTTTTCCCTGGACACATTCTGCTATTGATATCTGATTCTAGAAATTTTCGAATTGCATCAATTATTTCCCATTTCTTCGTTTTTTTTGGTTTTTCATTACATTTAGAAATATCGATCAGCTTAGTCCCTTTCACAATCTTCCGTATGTCGTTTATGACACGATACTTCTTAACTATTCGACCTGCCAGTAGCTGCCGAAAATTATTTTTTTCTTTCGAAGTTTTCAAATTCTTGTAATTTTCTTTCAGTTGATCTTTCATAACTTCCGCGAATAAAAGATTACTGGAGATCGTTGATTTTTCATTTAGTTGAATTATATTATTGACTCGTGTTTTCGGAGAGGTTTGATCAGGTTGGATCTTTTGTCTCTCGAAACGCTGCCGTAATCTTAAATATTTTACTCGACTCGCGTTCAGTGATTTTTTCAAAGATTTTATCTTGTCAATATTTTCTTGAGATTTCCGACTTCTAGTTTTTCTATTTTTCGCAGCCAACCGTTTTCCTATTATACTTCGCTGGGTTACACCCAACATATTTGAATTTTCTGTAGGGAGCGACAAAGATAGTGAAGTAGGGTCATCTAACAAATTTTCTTCCTCCGCAGTTTTTTTATTGTTTTGTCGGAAATTTCGTGTGTTATTTCTCCACTGCTTCCTTTTTAAACGTTGATCTCTTTTATTAAGCTGATTAATAGACTTGACAATACCTTTCTCCTTTTTCTTTAAATACCGAACACGCTCTTTTTCTCTCAACTTCTCTCTTTCCTCAGGATCTTGCTTGAGCCGTTCATACCTTCGTTTTTCGCTTTCCCTCTTTTTACGAAGTTTTTCCTCCCTTGACATCGGCATTCTAATGATCTGTAAGACATATTTTTATGCCAAACCATAATAAGCCTGATTATATCGCTTTTCTAAGATTTTGTCATTCCTCTGGATAACAATATTCCAGAGGAATGACGCCAGAGGAATGACAATTTCGCTTATTTTCGATGCATAATTTAATAGGCAACTTTTTGCTAACTTCAAACTGCGGTGTGCAATTGATGCTCTTTAATTATATAATATATATACTTAATTGTTTATTTAAAAATTAATAAACATAAGTTTTGCTCTTACCAGAGGAATGACATACCAAGATGTGACATCACTTTTGGTGTATGTAAATGCAAAAAAAAAACAAAATGCGTACAAAAAATGCCTCGCCAGCGAGTCATTTCAGTAGTAGAGATCGAGGAGGCTCTGTTCCATTCAAATTCGGAGACAATCTCATGTTCGTTACTAATAATATTGACGAGTTTCCATGTTGACTTGCAAAAGCATAAAATCTAATTACAAATTGCATTTTTTTATTGTGGACTATTTATCAACACTTCAATTTGGTTTGTTACTGAGAAATGTAGTGAATGTTGTTTGATGCAGGGAAAAAATTAATTTTTCTTACTTTTAAAGCTATCATGTATGCTTACGACCAGTATCATACAGGAGTATCTTTATATTACAGCCCAGAGGAATGACAGTCAAGCAATAATATATGTAATAAAAGTCAGTGCTGACGTGGAAACAAAATTTCCAACATACAGATTTTGTTCAAAATACAAATAACTCGAGCAATCCGACAAAAGGGAAGATAATTATCGCACGATTATCAAAAAATTAGTCAATTACCAACAAAATGACAGTTTTTAGAGAACTACCCATCTACTGCTGTCTCCTTCTGACTCTAGCAGTAACACAACTCGGCGTGGCTTCAGCCGTAGAGAACTTAACCAGAGAACTCTCTCCGCCGCTAATGAACTCGAATAACTTTCCTTGACGTTGACTATACTGAAATAACTCTCGACGGCTGCTCAACCTGTGATGCTGCCACAATTGTTTACAACCCGAAGTGGCGCCCACGATACGAGAGTGAAACAGAGATCTTATTAAGTCGTTGATATACATATATATGAGGAGAATATTTTAAAAAATGGTCTCGGCGCCAGCCACGTCCTATGTTCTCCTTCTCCTCGGCTCTGAGAGCTCTGGATTTAATGTCAACTTCATTTGGCACGTGTTTCAATATTCTACGCGGAGGGAGTTGCTGTCACCATAATTACTGAACGAGAAAATGTTTCGAAATTGTGTGAGTGACATAAACAATATATATATATATATATATATATATATATATATATATATCAACACAGTAAGTATTTAGATTAGTCTCAGGATATGTGTTATACATACCGATAATATAACGATAACAATATATCGTTTTCATCAATCCTCTACACTTAAGCTTACAGAAAACATCCAAATATCAAAAAGTCTTATGCTGTTTTTATAATAATTAATAATTCATCAGGGAAGGAATAAGTCTTTTCAATAAAAAACGACATTAAAATTGTCGACTCGGAATTCGATCCTGGACGTAACCCCTTACCGCATGCGGAGCCAAGTATGGATTTTAAGCTAACGATTTTTTCTCGGCTAAGTTGCCTTCACAACATCAGAGCATAGTCTGTGCTATTAAATATGCTTTTCTTACATAATGAAGCAAATATTTTTTTTTTTATATTGAGTATTAAACATCATCACGTATAATTGCAATATGACTTAATTTTCACATTTTCGTTACATATTGACGATTATGAACGTATTGTGATTTTCATTGGTATTTAACATTCTTTCGGAAAAAAAATGTAGCGATCTTACATTAATCGAATATTCCATAATTCATGTAATGAACGATTAAGGAGGTTGTATCGTTTCTCATGTAAAAATTATTTTCCAACTTTACACAATAAAATTTTGTAAATAGAAAGCTTAAGACAGTATTAAACTTCTGGTGGAATATGCCGATGATTCATCGTCTCAAAATTGAGATATTTATTGTTGAAGCTCGCAATTTTTTGAAAGCTTCCATAAGAGCCCACGTTAAACTTGTCATTTTCAACAATGAATATCTCGATTACCAGGCAGTGAAACCTCTCCAAATTTTTCACACATAATTAAATGCTGTTCAAGAAGATTCACGCCAAATTTCAATACATTAACTTGGAATAATCAGATATAATGTATTTTTCGTATGATGTCATATAAATATCGATACAACCTCCTTAAATTCGCGGCATTGTCCACCATCAGTGGTTGGACACCCTGTATACCAGAAGCGGATGGGAAAAATTGTCCCGCGGCTGTTTACGAGGACCAAATCGAAAACCGCACGAGCAGAGCCGATTCTCCACTTCCTGCTTTCATATCCTGGCAGACCACAACGCCTTACCCAACATTTCGTTACAACGTTTCCATATAGCTAAGCTACTGGTGCGGTCTTTTACCGCTGGTATCTGTATGCGTTTGCCGTCTTATCGATCAGCGACTATTTCGGGCTCGACTGCTCGAAAGGAATAATGAACGCGGGAATACAAATACATCGACTCGATAGTCATAACAAGTCAGTATTTTTCCTTCTACGTTGGAATTACAATAGGCGAACCCTTTGTACAAGTTTGGTGTTGCTTTTTATCGTCGTCTGTGTCGGCTAGACGTGAAAATGTGTAAATGTAAATGAACGGAGAGAAAAAACATATTTTACTGTTTCAATTTCGAAACTATTTTAGCCAAATTGAATCACGAATGAGTAATAACGGTCTTTCTGCACGTGGTTTTTTTATGATGGGCCAGTATAAAAATATTTAGAACCATTTTTCAAGCGTCCAGACAGAAACCATAAGGTTTTTTTTACTGTCGTTTGTCGGATAAGCTAAAAAGTTCTATAGTTAGGCAATTCGTTACTCTCACCGACGATCGTGATAACCCATCCCCCCTCCCTCGCCATCTCACTCTCTTTCTCTCTTACTCTCTCTGGTTTTCCTCCCTACGGAATGTATACGTGATACGAGTCAAGGTCAGCTTGCAAGCGACGTTTGCACTCGATACCTATATACTCGTCTGAATCGTTTAGCCGATTTACGAGCCAGAATTCGATCGAGAAACTTTGTACGCGACCGACCAGCTTTGCCCACCTATATTACATTTATTACATTTTTTTCATCGTATCACGATGAAAAATACTTAAAACGACTGTTTGGTCGATAAATACTCATCATTTCCTAAGAATCTTAGAATAATCCACAAGACTCAATAATTCAGAATTCGTATTATGGCAATTTGAACTTTAATCTTATACATATTAAAAAAGATTCAATAAAACAACAACGTGTTAATTAATTATATTCATTCGATTAGAGCTTTCATAAAAAAATGTGCAATATATCAACTAAAATTAAAAGGATAATCCACTGAAACCCTAATTTCTGCTAAATTAAATCAACCTTTCGTGGTTCGCACGTGTTTCAGTCACTCGAAACCCCCTCTCGTACTTTTTTGTTCGGTTTTCAGCCCTACCAACTTGCTTTATCGTGTTCTCTATTTCGTTTTCACGTCCACGTGTCATAGTGGCTACGTGCGAGTGAGAAATAAGGGAGAAAGGTATGGAAAAGTAAATTTGGATAAATAGCGGTGCAATAGTATAGAGGCAGTGCGGTTTGAAGTCTTGTCGTTTTTCGGCACAAAGCGGGAGAAACTGGGCGAAAGGATCATAGCCAAAAAGGACCCTCGCTGTATGGCCCGAAGGTCGCCATCCCTTCTCTATCTCTTTCATCCCCTTTCTCTCTCTCTCTCTCTATATATATATATATATATATATATATATATATATTTCTGTCGTTGGCTGGCTCGGGAGCCCGAAAATCCATAACCACCCTCTACTAACACTCTCAACTTGCTTCCCCCGCTTCTCCCCTTCAACCCCAATGGAATAACGTTTTGCACGCGTTTCAGGGCATTGCGCTTGCGCCTCCGCACCCTCCGCCACCCTATCTTTCCGTCCCTCTTTCACGGCCCTCCTTCGCAATGAGCTTTCGCGTATATATCCTACCTGCCCCTTCGTCCCGCAGTGAAAACCGAAGAAAAGGAAATGCTCGAGGCTAAAAGGGACCAGAACGATGGGAAGAGAGACCGGGCAGGGAGAGGAACAAGCTTAATAGCGGCCAACAACCACGCTGAGAGTTCACCTCGTCTCCATCATGGCATTGCCCGGTGTAACATTACGACTTTTGTCGTTCTTATAATTGCAAAATTCCTCCGTTTAATGTCGAGCCATTCTTAGATGGCGATACCCGAGTGAATCGGCAACACATCCGGATGTACGAAACTTTTTCACGAGTTTAATAAAACGCACTATTATTATTATCGGGCTGGTAATGGGAGGCGGTAATTATCTTGCAATTATACACGCACGATGTACCCTACATTTGTACAGCTTTCGTGTGTATATGTTGTTGAAAAAAAAGTCAGCGTTGGGCTACGAACATTGGTCAAACCTCATTTCCGATATTTTTCGACGACCCGCAAAACGAATGCGGCAAACACAAACGCTGACGATGTGAAAAATTTTATTACGGAACAATATTCTTATTATTATTGTAACAAAAACAAAATTTTGATGATATAGATTTATGGTATTGAAGTTTGCATTGTTGAAACGCAACGAACAATACTTTTTCCATTCATTATTGTTTTTATTTTTGAAATCGTTCCATTCTTTTTTCGCAGATTTAGTTTTTAGATTCGAAATAAATATTGACAAATTATCGTAACTCTGCGAATAAACTTTGGGCTCTATAAAAACGAGGAATTCCGTTGTATTCCAATGATGCAAACTCCAACATCATATAAATTTCCGTTAAATGATTGTTTGCCTACCAATGAGCAGAGCATTTAGTAAAATTAATGAAAATTCGCTTGACTGAACTAATTGGAACGGTAAAAACATCCACTGCCCACCTGGAAATTTGTCAGGGTTTGCCTGTTCGGGATCAGGCCGTGATCAAGTTGAGGGCAGCCTCATTATGGAGCGCCTCATCTGGTCGTAATCAGACCTTTCTCAATGGTTGACATATCAGGCTAACTTTAATCGGTCCTAATCACACATGCCTTAGTGAGACTCTATGAAGCCTCCTCTTAATCAGGCCGTCATAGGCTCAATTTCAAAATGACCTACCGGGGTTGCTCTATGAGGACCTACTAAGGCCTGCCTTATGGCCGGCAGACTATTGCTCCAAAATTGAAACGTGTATCTCAAGCCTCAAAATATCAGACTACGCATGTTTATCTATTTGAAGCATGCTCTTGATTTCATATTTCATTCATTTATTTAATCTATTAAAATGTATATTTACAGTTTCAATAATTGGAAATTGAATGTTTTTTAAGTGTACATGCAAGTATAAATATTAGATTGAATTCTGTGTAATATTGTAGTGTTGAGTTTTTTCTGGATACAAATTCTAACCTGAAAAACGACCACGTGTTAACAGTGCGAGTGATGTATGCCTTGCAACTAGTTCAATATATTCAGACGAATCTAAAATTTCGAATGATGAAATTTGCCAGAAGTTAAAAAAGTGATAACAATATAGGGAAAAAATATTGATAATAATGCAGAACGTAAAAATAAAAAAAATTCTTGATCTAAAAAAATCATTCGGCAATGTAATTTTTTCATAACCCGTCAGCGGGCGCGCTATGAGACTTTTTCTCACACTTATATTAAAACGATGATTACTCGGAAATTTTGAATGGCGTAAGCATTTGAAATTTTTTCTATCATCACCAAATTTATTCTTCTGTATGAGAGAAGAGTTGAAAAAAATTTTTGAATTTTTGTTTTTGAATTTTTTTAATTATTATTTTTTGGTTTTTAGTGTCAATTATCGTTGTAATTGTTTATAGTTTTTGTGGTTTTTTTTTAATAAAAATATTTAATAGCCACAATCACTGTAGAGAAATTCTTTTCAAGTTTCTATTTATCAAATTAAGCACTTGATATACAAGTTAGTATGTACTAGTATGGACTGTACATGTGAGAAAATCTCTCATAATGCGCCCAATGTTTAAAGTGTACGTAGCGCGCCTGCTGACGGGTTAAGGGAGTTCTGCTCGAATCTCAAAAAGATGGCAGGTCTTTGAAATTTTAATAGCACTTTCGCAAACAAATTCCGCGTGTACCTGCAAAATTCAAACAAGATTGACCACCTACTTGCTGAAATAAGAAATCGTAAAATTACCTCCAAATTGCACAAAGTCTTATAGCACATACTGTTTTGAGCTAAGAAATGATTTAACGGGAGAAACCAGTCTAGGAGGCCGAAATTTTTGTGTTTTTCGTGAATTTTTTTAACAGGGAAGGAATAATCAGAATTTGTTTAAACTTGGAGGATATATAGGATATTGGAGGATAAATAGTAGAGTTAGAAGCTGCTGTCCATGGACGACTTTTTTTCAACTGGTGGGCATTCTAGCTCAAAAAGTAATTGACTAATCGTTCTGAAAATTTGGGTGAATATTCTTTATTTAATTACAATCTATATGAACCTAACTCTGGGATGATATTATTATTTAAAATATTTTTTTTTATGCAAAAAAGGTGAAAAAACATGGTATAAAAACATGACATTGTGTTCAAACACCTCAAAAACATGCAATTTTCAACTTTTTTGATCACAATTAGATTCATATTCTTAGGAAATATGTTGTTAACGAAAAAAAAAAATTGTAATGATTACAGATAAAAATTGTGACTTCAGGAATGTCCACCAGCAAAAAACTCGGATGGCGATCGTCCATGGACAGCAGCTTCTAACTCCACTATTTCCGGCGGAAATGACTTGAAAAAATTACAAAGTGTACTTCAAAACATGAATAAAATATCCTCCAAGTTTAAACAAATTCTGATTATTCCTTCCCTGTTAAAAAAATTCACGAAAAACATCAAAATTTCGGCCTCCTAAGCTGGTTTCTCCCGTTAATATCATGTAGTTGAAAAGGTGGTGGCTCATTGAAAATTGGATCAAATACAGACTTATATATTACAGTGGCATAGAAAAAAAATGAACCTGATTTACCACGCATGCCATGAGATATAACTTATGAAAATTTGTCAAATTCCTTGGGATATGGCTACAAAAGCCTTTGGAGCAACAACTTCGCAGAGCAGAAAAGAAAGACAGAAAGAAGAATGAGAGAGAGAGAGAGAGAGAGAGAGAGAAAGATAGAAAAATCAGGTTGGTAGCAGTGCGACTAGCCTGTGTATAAACATGGGGACCTCCAATGCCCCGCGCCGTCCCTCAAAGTACGAGCAGAACTTCATTAATGTTACATATTGCACAAGAACATGGGTGCCTGTTATAAACGTAATTGTACATAATATCGAACTTTTATTCTACGAATGTTAAATACCTAATAAGGTATTAAACAGGTAAGTAAGGAGTTAACATTAAATACCGAATAAGGTATTTAACATTCATAGAATAAAAGTTCGATATTATGTATAATTACGTTTATAACAAGCACTCACATTCTTGTGCAATATATAACATTAATAAAGTTCTGCTCGTACTTTGTAAATTGTGTGTTTTCGTTGTTGTTGTTTGTAAAGTATAAAGTTTGTAAAGTAAAATAAAATGAAAGTAGAAAATTAACATTAAATAAATTGGATAAATGAAAAAAGTTGAATAATATTATTGGTTGTGTTTTATTGTATGTGTTTATAGAATGCATATGCCCGTGTACACCTGTATGCAACAATAGCATTATAATGATCTGGCCAGACAGCTCAATCAGGTCCGTGTTTGGTAATTTGATGAAGGCCTGGTTAGGCAGCCTGACGAGGACCAATCCAAATAGGCGGATCAGGACATGATGATTCGAGTCGTTACATTTCGATTCAGGGCGCTGTCAAGTCGCGATATAAGTGCCTTTATACGGCAGTGAGGCAGCCTGATAACGTCCTGAAAAGGTCCCTATTATATTTTCTAGGCGGGTGTATTATTTAATTAATTCAAGAACATCAAATGGTTGCTTGATTCATCGATGCTTATCAAACGGCATTATTTAGTCGCCTGTATGATTTATAACACTGCATAAAATGTAACTTCGATTTCATAGATAACTTTAGCATTTACGTAACCAAATTAATTCATTTGGTTGATTTTGTTGAATAATTTCAATCCTTTTTCTCGAGACACTGACCATTTGTTTTTGTTTAGGTTTGTTTGTTTATGTAAAAACTTGTTTGACATGTTGTCGTATATAAAGGAAAATTAATACATATTTGGAGAAAAATATGTAGCACGAGTAATCAACACCTTCCACACTTCAATTCGAAAACCCGTTTCTTCAGATTCTAGTGCACTTACACAAACTCTTCTTGAAAATAACGAACCAACCCTCCCACGCGTTATTTGCGAAATTCACGATGAAGGACGTCAAGTACTATCGATTGATATATATATATATATATATATATATATATATTAATAAAAATGTGAATGCATGTATAAAAAATTGGAATTTCTGTTTGGCAGAATCAACATCTAAATTTTAGTTTTTGACCTACATTGAAATCGTGAAGTATTTCATTTTTTTTTTCCTTTAAAACTAAATTTCAATTTTAATGAAAACAGAATAAGAGTTCTAGTAAATTACTGATTTCAGGAAATCAGTGAAGAATATGAATACCAATAAATAATACTGAACTGCATCAAAATTCCCAGCAATATTATTTATTAAAAAAAGAACTTTCTCCGCGCCTGCACATTCAACATTATTCTCAAAAAATTTAGCATTTATTTCGGTGCACCCTACATGCAGCACATAACTACGTATACATGGAGAAAAAATGCTTCTACATATCGAACACCGTATGAATAAAAGCACTAATTAATTAAACCTCCTTTCCTCCTCTCCTTTTGCACTGTTGCACAGTCGTTGTATGCACATACTTTATAAAGCGAGCGAGAAATGAAGAGGGAAAAAGTTCACGATGCATTCGAATGTACGTTTGCAGTATATATCGTAATAACTTTTGAAGAGTAAAAAACTCTACGTGATTACAATAATAAAGAGAAAGAGAGAGGGGACGAGAGAAAGCGAGGAAGAAAAAAAAGGTTACTCGATAATATTTGTAAAACTTTCCAATCGGATGAACGTGATTCTTCAGAACGACTAAAAATCACAACTGTAAATGCATTTTAAAAATAATAACTTACGATCAAAATTTTATAAAACTTTCTGCTTCTTCAGCATATTTAAAAATTCACTTTTTCCTATAAACGATAGTTTCGACTTGAATCGACCGTAACGAAACTAAATTTATGAAAAGTCCAATAAAATGTTTTCTTTTTTTTTTCAATCGCTTTTGATAAAAAATTGCATGAAAAAAAATATGAAAAGTTCGAAAATAAATTATTCCGAACCGAGGTCAAATTCGCGGATGATATTGACGGTGAAAAAGAGGAGACAACGTGAAAGAACAGTTGGATATCTGAGTTTGCCAAATCTACGAATGACAAGATCCGAAGTATCCACTTACCGATTCAGGACGCCGGAAAGTCCTTCATGATGTACATCTTCCGTGGTCCGTAAGCAACAGTAGAAGCAGCACGAGCAGCACAATTACTGAAACAAAGGTCGTACGAACAATGTAATTAATGGGATATATATGTACAATTGTACGTATATATATACGTAACGAGGAATATGAGATGAGTATTTCGACCCTCAGGCTCACCGGAGCCCAGCGGTATCTCTCTCCCTCTTTCTCTGTCTCTCCTAGTCCCTGGTCTTTCTCCCTTAACCCACGGATGGATGAGAATCGAATAATAATACGAAAAGAGAGAAAAGAGAGAATCAGAGGAAGAAGGACCAAAATATAGGATGCGAAGAGTTCGGTTAAAAAGAGAGCCAGAGGAAAAGGCATAATGCAAAAATAAAAAAGGGATAGAGAGAAACAAATTGAAAAAAAAAAAAAAAGAAAAAGTAAGAAAAACGAAAAGTTTTCACGTTTCGACCCTCTTCTTCGTTAACGACGATCGTGCTCATCTATATTGGTGGTTTCTCTTCTTTGTGTACGTGAATATACACACTCGCGCGGAAATGTAAGTGCATGAGGCTGTGTACGCGCGCGTGTGTGTGTGTGTGTGTGTGAGTGAATGTGTAAATGTGTAAAAGTGCGAGTATCATCTTTATCTTGACAATACATGAATGTGTGTCGAGGGGTGGATAAGAGAGTAGAGATGTATACATCGCGAGATGACAAGGAGAGCTTCAGATAGGGACAAATAAAGCAAGATGAAGAATAAAAACTGCGATATAACGAAGGGGAAAACGAGAGATACATCAGCTTTTTTTATATCTAAATATGTATGTATATTAATCGATTGCTGAAAATGAAAAGGGCGTATAGAACTCAAACGAGCAAATAACATTTACGATGTTATAAGGTTGAAGCATTATATTCTATTTCTATATATATGCCACGGTTGCCAAGGGGTCGAAGATTTTCTACAAGGGGTTGTTTTCGTGCGTGAGATTTGCGTGGTTTATATGCGGGGGAGGATGAGTCTCGCATTATTCTCTATTTCTCCCGCTCCCTGGTCTCATCACAGACATTCTGAAGTGGTCCACGCGATTGGAGAGCATCCTCTCAACTTCAGACGGAGATATACATTTATATGTATAGATCGTGAAAATTATTCTGTTTCCCATTTAGCCTCTCGAACCCATGCTCGAAGTGTTTTTATGCATAATCTCTTCATAGAATTTCGCATAAATCCGTTTTTTTTCCTCTATTTGTTTTAATCCCCTTCAATATTCACACACTAAGAATTTTATTTATTTAATCCGAGTTTTTCATTAAGAAACTACGCGTAACTACTTCTTTACGCCGTGCAGGCTTTTTCAAAGATTTTCAACAAATTTCCAAAATATCGGTTTCAAGACGGAAAAATGCTTTTTTATTGATTGCAATATTTTAATATTGAAAATAATGTAAGTTATTTCCTTTTTTTTTTTTTTAATTACCGAGTTAAAAAATGTAAGAGAATCAAGAGATTCGAGTGCATTGGGATATTTTGATAATTAATTTGTCATTGACAGAATTCCGTGGAGATATTATCCTGCCATAATATACGAGGTACATGCTCTTATGCGGTTTATGGGCATCATAGAGATATGTCTCATCGCGGGAATAAGGGTCGTGAAACTGGCACAAAACCACTACAGTGCAACGTCAATTCGAGAGGCTGCGGCGCTCCTGTAGTTGAACTCCCTATAAACAGTTCATCCCAAAAGTGACGTTCCAAATGTGCAGAATGGGTAGATTACGAAATTCCGAAGAGAAAACTTTTCAACCCTTTTTCTGTGCGATGGCCCATTGATAAAATAACGATTAATTAGTTACGGCCAATCCTGAGCACCGATAAGAAGAGGGAGTGGCAAAAGCCTGGTGATAACGCTCGAGCCTATCCGTAATATCGCTGAAACAAGTGGCGGGCTGCCCCCATTCGAGCTCTCTTTTGCCAGAGCATCGGATTGGCTAGCAGTAATTAATTTTTATCTCACTAACGGCACATCGGAGAGAAAAACGTATAATGACTTTTAGCTTTGGAATTTAGCAATTATAGAGAGTATCTGTGAACTTTAAATGCGACTGATGAAACAACCTGTATGGATCCCCAAACGTATACAAACATTCAGTCGAGTATAGTTATCACCAGTGGCAATTTTAGTACAGTGAATGGTAGTGGCTACCCACATCGCAGCAATTATTTAGATTGCCGCGTGTCGAGTGTTCTCGCGTTACCAACCCCACTTCCATATCATTCATCTCGCAGTGCATTGCATGCTGCTTCGGCGTGCATATGGGCACTCTTTCCGTTATCGCGTATAGGATTTGTGGACAGGGGATGGCAAAAATTCGGTATGACGTCAAATTAAAACGAGTCCATAAAAATAATGATAAAAAAAATTGACGAAAACCGCACAAGGAGAATAATCAGGGTAAAAAAAAAAACAGGACAAACAGCGTGAAATCTTAATTTTCTATAGCTTGAGTTACAGAGCTAGAAAATGTACGAAAACTTGCTGGATTCTCCTTAATAAGATCTTCAAGTTAGTAAGTAAATTTCGTACCTAATAACGTGTGCCTCTAGCGAAGCTAATGATCTTGATTGTTTTACAAGATGAAATTTAAAAGATTTTCCAAGCCCTAATATTTCCATCGTCCTTTTACCACCCTCGGAAAAGACACGAGAAATTATCCGGTTGTAGGTCAATCTTTTTAATGCATGTATATATTTATATTCTTTCCTATTCATTGGACTATACCTCCATAAATTGCTTTCATAAAAATTCCCTCTACAGGAATGTTTTTTAAGAAGAGTTCTTTATTCCATTCAGTCGAAAGAGTCTTAGTCAAAGCGAACTAAGACGACCGTCTATTATATTAAAAAATAAAAAAAAAAAAAAAAAAAGGGAGGAAACTAAAAAATAATAAAATACGAAGGTTCTGACCTGGAAATGCGAAATGTCCGTGCATTATACGAGCGAACCCGGTGCTACTCACCAACTCTTCAAATTTTTTAATTTTCCATGCGGCGCTGATTAAACGTGGTGCCCAGACGAACAGCGACGTAGGAAAAAAGGAGCAAGAAAACGGACTTTCCTGCGGAAGAGTAAAAAAAAACTGCTATAGATATATAATGAGCACATTCACAGAGTGTGTTTCACAATGGGGCTCTTGGGTCCTTGTTATTACCTCTGATGTTCGCTCTCTCGTTCCCAGATCTAGTCCACCCTGTTTCTTCTCCATTCTCTTTCCTACCCATGCCCCTTTTCTCCGCATCTTGTTTTTTTTTTTTTTTTTTTTTTTTTTTTAATTTTTGTACGGGAAACTATCAGGGGGATTACTCATTGCGCCGCAGGACGGAAAAGCATTCCTTCGTGAGAATTTCAGATAGACGCCCATTTTTTCTCTTTTAATTATCATTATTGTTTCATTTTTCAAAACATATTTCCATTTATAATTCAATAAAAAATCTGTTTCCATACCCGAAAATAATTATAAAGTAGATTTTTCGCTGTATTCACATCAACAATTACTGAGCGCGTATTAAAATTTTAATTAAAGCCACGATAGTATTTTTATATAGAATAAGTAATGCACGGTGAAGTTTTACTCATCATCCACATGATTTTGAACTCTATGTTGAAAATATTGTACTCAACACTGAAATTTACTATCAATTCGACAAAATTTCTTATACTAAACAACTCATTTTTACAACAGTATTTACTCAAATTCAATGCCAGTCAAATGACAATGTTAAGAATTTTATGTTGTCAGTTAATTCTAATGATTTTCATAATAAATTTGTAATATGATTTCTCCTGTGTGTTTTTAAATTTTCTTCTGTTATTTTCTTGAAATGTTCGTTTCTAAAAATACATCTCCGATCTGCTGTGAAAAAGGTCTGCAAGTAAAGACAAAGAGAAAGAGCGAGAGAGAGAGAGAGAGAGAGAGAGAGAGAGAGAGAGAGAGAGAGAACGAGAGAACGAGAGAACGAGGGAACGAGAGAACGAGAGAGCGAGAGAGCGAGAGAGCGAGAGAGATGGAGCGAGGGAGGGAGGGAGGGAGGAAGGGAGGGAGGGAGGGAGGGAGGGAGGGAGGGAGGGAGGGAGGGAGAGAGAGAGAGAGAGAGAGAGAGAGAGAGAGAGAGAGAGAGGGAGGGAGGGAGGGAGGGAGGGAGGGAGGGAGAGAAATAAAACAGAGGAGCAATAAACAAAATGTGAGAAAAACGAAATAGCGAGTGGCACGACAAGACGCTTATTTCGCCATTAACACCTGACGCCCTCGCCCGACCTCTATCTTTTTCACTCATCTCTTTTGAAACCTCTATATAGTGTATACGTATAGGCAAAAGTTTTTATACACTCGCTATATATATATATATATATATATATATATATATATATATATATATATATATATTTCTTTCTTTTACGTGAAACAGACGCGAGCAAATGATGAAACATTAATGCTTCTGTTCTCCACGGTTGCTACTTCCTCTGGTCTCGTATACGAGAAAAAAGCACAGCCTCCCTCCCCTCCCCTAAATGTAATGAGAAGCGCAGAGTCCTTTGTATCCCTGAGGATGAGGCTGAATTGAACCTTCATGACCATCAGTAACATGAAGCCAAAATACGTATCATAAAATCTCGGACATTTTTTTTATCTTTACCCTTAGTTTTTTAACTTCGTACCGGAACGAATGTAATTAATTTCCCTTAACTCGTTTAAGAATTAAACAAATTCTAATTATTTTCAAACGCATGGCAATTCGAGCGAACCTGTTCAATACTGTTGTCACGTGCCAATGATCTGCTTCAATAAACCCCCATTTACTTAACTAACATTTTTATGGACGAGAACCTGCTCCGTTTTGCATCGTCTCGAAACAGAAATATCCAGCACAAAATACTATTATTTCAGAAGAAAACAATTTTATTTTTCCTTCGATATCTTCTCATTAGCTATCCAGTGTTATCGTCATTTTTTATCTGCTTTTCTGCATTTCAATGGAAAATCAATTTTTTATCTATAACCAGAAAGAAAAAAGTAAAAAGATCGAAACGAAGGTATCTAATGATGAGGCTTACGTGGATTGACCGGTTTTTTAAATTAATTGTTTCACGTTAATCGCCGAACAAAATATTTATAAGAAGTTACAGTCATTTGGTTTTTAATTTTTATTTTTATTATATTTGATTAATTTTTTCAAGCTTGCACCATTGAATTGAAACAACATTATTTTTTGTTTGTTTTGCTCAATATTTTATAGCGGATATTGAGGGTACGAAAACTGTACTAACTTTTTTCCGCATATCTTTTACTATCTGTAGAATCAATGCGAACTAATTTCCGAAAAAAATCATGACAATTTTCAAGATAAAACATTTAAACAATTTAAAAAATTCACCGTTCCCCCGCGATAGTGATTTCAAATTTGAAAAAATCATCATTATCAGGAGATGATTTGAAATGTTTGCGAATCAGGTGACTTAGCGAAAGTGTCAATTTACCATCATCTGCGATAGAAAAAAAAAAAGTGGAATGGGATGATACGAGGAGAAGGAAGAGTTTGAAACCTTCGAGGATAGACGCAAAGTGTCGAAGGACGCTTCAGTGAGCGGAAGGAAACGAGAGCTTTAGTTAATTTCCTGTCCAGAAGGTGCGAAGGAAAGCCATGAACACGACGCCATTCCAATATATATGTGTGTATAGATTAAGGGAAGAAGATAAATGGTGTTGGCATCAACGATGTAACGAAGAGACGAGAAATGATGCCAGCGAACATTGAGAACGCCGACGGATCGAAGCCAACGACTCCTTGGAGCAAGGGAAAAGGATGCAAAAAAGGTGCTGAAGATAGGGAGTGAACCCGAACAAATGAAGACACGAATAGGTTCAAGATACCATGTGTTGATTTCCGGTGTAACCATGACAATTCACGTTTCATGGTATTGACGGTACCGCGAGTTTAGGAACCAACCAAACCAACTATTTCTGCTCCTTTGTTCATGTCCTAATTTTCAAAAATGGCCACATTTTTTACATTTAGGTCGGTGTCTCTCTGTTAAAGGCCCGAAAAAGAAGTTCAACTGTTTTTTATGACTGATCCGCAAGAAAAAAGCGGACAAGTGCGAGTTGAACTCGCGTGGAGAGGGTTCCGTACGATGAATATGCTATCTACCATGTTTCTTTTAAATTTGACCCAAATTTGTGGTAGCTAAAAATGTTAAGACCATAAACTTCTTATAGACTTTTCCTGTAATCTATAAGTAAAGAACTATTTTCTGTATTTTTTTCAAAATTTTAGGCTCAGTAGTTTCGGTGATAAGGGGAGGGGGGAATGGTCAATTTTCATCTATTTTCTTAAATAACTTGAAAACTATTTATTTTAAAATTATAAAAAAAATATATTTGAGACCCTCACAACAAGCCCTTTCATTTGATGTGACACACGGTACAGTTTGCAAAACTTTTTTTTTTTAATTTTCTAATTTACCCCCCAAAAGAGACCCCCATATTCAAAATTCATTTATTTACGTTACACGTTCGTGTTTGGGTCACAGAAATTCATATGTGTACCAAATTTCAACTTAATCGGTCCAGTAGATTCGGAGCAAATTGACTGTGACAGACGGACAGACACACGAGTGATCCTATAAGGGTTCCGTTTTTTTTTTTTTTTGGACGTACGGAACCCTAAAAATGACATTATAAGAAGGTTACGTTTAAATGCACTTCCTTCTGTTTCTTTATTAGAACCAAATATTTATTTTGCAGCATCAGGCTACGAAAATTCAACAATCATCTTCCTGTATGTTCTAAATACTAAATCGGATCGAAAGGGTTGGAAAATATCGTAAATTGTTATTTTTCATGAATTATATGACAATCTTTCAAATGGACATCGATTCTTCACGTATTTCTTCTTGATTGTAAAAAGCTTCAATTCTAAATCAGTAAAGGAATGAGATTTGCACAGCTCGACAAAAACGACATTCAAATCATTGAACAGAATTAAGACGTCTGCCTAGGCAAATAAAGCAGAATTAAAATTTTCATTCGCCTGAGACTTTCAGGAAGTTTTTTCAGGAGCTTCCATAACGAGGCGGTAAAAAATTTTGCAGGAGACTAAAGGTATTAAATGGGACATTATACCCGGCGTAGAATAATCGTCGCCTGTTATAAGAAGGTGCAACAAAAACAGCTTCAACTTACATGAAATTTTGTTTAATCCGAGTGTAAAATAGTGGGGAAGGATAAGGAGAAAGAGGGAGAGAAAAAAGTGGAGAGAAAGTATGTATAAATTGAACGAGCTGAGAAATATATCATCTGCTCGTTCTGCTCTCATCGTTGATGCGTGTCGCGTGTGTCTGTGTGTAACGCGAGAACGAAATTTTAGATATACGAGCAGCGTCCTTCCGTTAAATCCAATTTAGTGGGGCTCGCGCTTGCTCGGGCGCGTAAGAGGCCATATTCCACGTTTATAAACGCAAAACCTTATGCCACCTCGTTCTACCATCTGACGATGAGGTAATATATAGCGAAAGCCTCTTGAGAAGCCGCTGCGAAACACTTTTCTTTTTTTTTTTACAGCATTTCTTTTTTTCTTTTCTCTTTTTTTGCGACAGCATCTCCTGATGGTCGATGTTTGTCGACGAGAATTACTGGGAGCCTGCGTACGATTTTCATGCATATACATGCTTCAACGAGCCCGCTATCTCCGCCGACCGCGCATTTTCACACATTTTCCGCATACACTTCGGTTTACATATTTATTTATGTCGACACGCCGAGAGCGCCGAGAGGAAGATGGAGAAAAAGTAGGTAAAGAGGACTGCGAGTGGATTCGACGAAAAAAAAAAAGAAATATTATGTAGCCATACGGTACCACGGAGGAGGAAAAAAAATCACATTTTAAAAGTCTTGGTAACGATGAAACGTGTATAGTTGAAAAATGCACTTTTCTACGTAACTTTTCATTTACTGCAACGTAATGGTTGACGCAAATTAAATATTCGCATCCTAAAAATTACCTAGCAAGAGTCACTATAGATCAAAATTTAAGAATAAAAGAAATTCGTACGAAAGAAGATGGAAGTCCCGCAACGGAAAGGTCCGCAAGATAGAAACACTTGGAACCGGAAATGGGTTTGTAGAACGTGAGAGCTTTGATCCCCTCAAAAGACATTCCGAAAATGGCAAGGCCATTACGGTTTTATGTACTATTGCTCAAAAACAAACAAAAAAACTGAACGGGTAAAGTGCTGAGCCTGAGGAAATACATGAGGGTAAAAAGCGAATTCGACGAAACTCTGGTCACGTATCCGAGGTATATGAGCGAGAAAGATAAGGTAAAATGGCAGCTCAGGTGTGAAACGAACAAAAAACACATAGTTGTACCTGACGAATAAAATAGAAGTAGCGAAAAGTGCTGAGGTTTGTGCTTACCAACGACAAAATACGAAAATTCAAATATATATGAAATGAAAATTGTACAAAGAGAGTATACACGAACGGGTGCATGATATATCGTTGGAAAACTCGTAAATTATTCGCGACTCGCAGCTGTCGTAAAATCATCGTGAAAACGTGATAGAGAGAGAAAGAGAGGAAATATAGTGTATAAACCGTGCATATATGCCCCGTTACCGCTACGGTATGAAAAGGAACGTAAAGCGTGTAAACGAACCACTGCACGCACCTAAAAACTCGTAAACTATATCTTACTATAAATTGGTACCCTGTATATTTGCAAACGCACAGTCAAATTCCCCAAAATACCTATTCACAAGCTTCCAATGACTCGAACACAGCAAGATTATATTTTCTAATCCAGCACATACCTTTATCGAATGCAGCTTTAATTTAGAATTGAAATTATAACCCTTTATGAGACAGTGCGGCCAGGCTTTTTTTTCTCGGTTTTAAGCAGTGAAAGAGGAACAGATTTTAACCAGATTTCGAAGACATAAATGAGTGAAGAAGGGTTGATAATTATGAATATAAAAAAATAAGAAAAAACTGTAAATATTTGTAGTACATTCCAACGATACACGTTTTGGCCCACCATCTTTATCGAGGGTCAAAAAGTTGATGTTAAAACATGTTCCACTCTCTTATACGAATACGTAATAAGAAAAAAAAATCGAATTAGCTGACGATACGATTGATTACGAGACAATTGATATTTTTTTTTACTTTCTATGAAATGCTCGAATAATTGAAGAGTATTAAAAATAATTATTCATTCCCCATCCCATCGATCGGTCGATTATTGTTGCGTATAAGGAGAATTTAAATATGTTTTTACTGTGTTAAATTACGAGAGATTTGACTATGAATTCATAATGTTTTATCTCGCTGTTGGAAAGCGAGTAAATTGGTCCACGGGAGGAGCAAATAATAAAAAAAAGTTAAAGCGATGCGAGGTATCCCCCCACGAGATGCAAGCACAGACGCCAATCTAAAATTGAACTGTCAACCACCGGCGCGTCGCGCACAGTTTCCGTTCTTCGCTTTTCCCTGACGGTAACGGGCACTTATCACTTTTATCAACCGGGGAATACGAAGCAACGAATTATTTGCTATCTTTTTCCCCTCTATTGTATATATACCTCTTTTCGACGTTTATTTTCGTGAAAAAAATGAAGCATTTAAACGTTTTTAATGCCAGTTTTCCCGATTGACTAAAAAACAGAGACTGAGTACTTTTACCGTGTTCGAATCGTTAGAAAAAAGTTCTGTAATCAATTCCGCGTTTCTGGTCGCTTTGAACAGTGTACAAACATTATATCGCGGAAGTACAACGCAAATTTTTTTATTATTATTTATTTACTATCGTAATTTTTAAAATTAACGTTTGTTTTATACCTAATCCAATATGGATATAAAACGGAAGTCCAAAATTTCGACTGATTGTCGTATCCCAAATGTGCAAACGAATTATTATCATTATTCTAACAATTCAAAAACAAGCATGATTTTTTTTTGCTTCCCAACAACATAAAGTTTATGATACTATAACAAAACGTGGGCTCTAAGGGTTTAAAACTCGTGAAGAATAATTCATATTTATATATGGGGCATTTCACGCCAAATCGGCCACTTTTGAAATTCCCATTTTTTATTGTGTTGATTTCTTTTTCCTCTAATAGAGCTCATTGAAAGGAACTCGTCCGATTTTTTTCTTTTTTCAAATTTTTATCTCAACACGTTCATCGGAAACGAATTTTTGAAAAATTTTCCGATTTTTTTCTTCAAATATCAATAACTCTCTCAAAAATGCAATAAACCGAATGAATGAGGGGTCAAAATTTTAGTTTTAAAACGTATTTTCGTATGAGAATATGTAGGAATTCATCAAAATATTACATACAACAATTTTTCAAATTCTAAGCGAGAAATGTTATTTTTCACAGTGTTAGCCCCCTTCGATTTTGCTCTTGAATTTTTATCAAAAACTATCATTTTTTCTAATTACTTTAAGCCTAGTTTGATGGTGAGGAAATCTTTAGTTGTATTTTTTATAATTAAATTGTGGATTTTTTTTACTATTAATCATGCACAAATCCCTGAAAAATCATACAAACCGAATGAATAAGGGCGTCAAATTTTTCGTTTTGACAGGTGCTTTCGTTTAAAAATATGTCAACAATTATTTAAAGATTACATAAATCAATTTTTTCGTTATAAGCAAGACATATTTTTGTCCCGCAGTGTTAGTCCCTTTTTATTTTGCTGTTAAATTTCTATAGGAAACTATTATTCATATAATGCATTTTAAGACTATTATGATCGTGGGGAAATATTAGTATAATCAACAACAAAAATCTTTAATAAAATTAACGATTTGAAAAATAGAACTAGCTATTTTCTCACGTTCGTACTTATCTTAAAATTCATTATATGAATCATGCTTCCGTACAAACATTAAAGAAACAAATTAATTAGCACAAGAGCTATGAAAAAAGGTTATTATTTTATCTTAGAATTGGAAAAACTAGGTGATGTAAACTTCGAATAATTTTTCACATATTTTTAAACAAAAGTACATTTGAGAACAAAAATTTTAACCCCCTAGACGATTTGCTTTGTTCGATTTTTCAGGGAGTTATAGATAATTGATTGTCCAAAAAATGTATATTTTAATTATAAAAATATACAACGGACGATTATCCCACGATTACACTAGGCTTAAAATTCCTCAATAAAATAATAGCTTTTTATAAAAAATTAACAGCAAAATCGAAGGGGGCTAACTATGTGGGAAAAAACATTTCATGCTTATAATTGAAAAAATTGATTCATGTAATGTTTTGATAATTTTCTGAATATTTTTAAACGGAAGTACCTTTTAAAACTAATATTTTGACCCCTCATCCATTCGGTTTACTACATTTTTGAGAGAGTTATTGATATTTGAAGAAAAAAAAACGGAAAATTTTTCAAAAATTCGTATCCGATGAACGTATTGAGATCAAAATTTGAATAAAATCAGACGAGTTCCTTTCAATGAGCTCTATTAGAGAAAAAAAATGAAAACAATAAAAAATGTGAATTTCAAAAGTGGCCGATTTGGCGTGGAATGCTCGATATATATATTAAATCGTGTGAGATGCTTGAAATACCAGAGTCAAAAGAGTTAAAATAAATATATACATATGTATATATTCTGGATTTATGCGTTTTATAACCGAGAATTTAACTCGGTGTCCCCAGAGGCGCGACTTCCTCCTGGCCGTTCATTTCTCGTCGCGTCGCGTCGCCATCTCTAATTAAGCGAGCGGGCCCGAGAGAGAAAAAGGGGAGGGAGACAGATGTCTGTATTTTTCTCTTTCTCTCTCATAAGAAGATTCCGGAAGGTCTGCTCGAGGAATCGCGTTGAACACGAATCGCGGGATTCCCGACGGAGGCCAACAACCGACCAACCACCCGTTTGCACGACGATTCGACAGACGCCGAAAGAGGGAGAGAAAGTGTAGAGAGAGTATCAAAGTCTGCCGTATTAGCTTCCGGTCGAGTGCAGAGAGGTATACGAGAGCTTGTAATTAACCACTAGCAAGTTTATTTCGAGAAAGAGTAGATTAACCACCGGAAATTAATGAAACGTAAACTCCAAAGGATTTTAGCTTACCAAAATTTTATTTGCATAATTTCTTTTCATCAAAAATTATATCGGTATTAAAAAATGTACAAGAAAATCACAAAAAACGTTCGTAGAATTGTTTTTACGTATATAGATATACAATTAACCGGATAACCGCGTAAAAATAACCAGTAGCCAATTTCGATGTAACTTCGACTCTAAAATCCATCTTTTTCCTCTGCCACCCCCTAATTTGGTATCGTAAAACCCAAAAAAAATCTTTCTTTAGTCATATTTTGGACCTTAGTCATATTTGGAACATAACCTTTTCCTGACTGTCCTAAAAACCCGTTTTCTAATCTGTTTTCAAAACTTCTGAAAACCCAAGAACCTCGAAATTCCAAATAATAGGTGTGCAAGTAGAAACTCGGCTTTTTTTGGTCAAATTCAATTTTATCTTAAAAGATACTTGTTACAAAGATTAATAATCGAAATATTCACCATTACTATCTATGGTCTTTTGCCATTTATCGGGTTTTCATCCAGTAAAACTTGAAGTTCTTCGTCTTCAATTTTTTTACTGCACCTGGACGTAGATCCTCCTCAAGACTAAAATTTCCATCACGAAATCTTGCAAACCACTTTTTTACTGTTGAATGACTAACAGAATATTCACCCAAACTTGAATTAATCAATTTCATAGCTTGAGCAGAATTTTTTTTCATTTGAAAACAGAATAGAATGCAGTGGCGTAAATGTTGCTTATCGACATCCATCTCTAATAAAATTGATACACACGGAATGACAGCTTGTAAATGACTAAAACTTATGTCATAAAAACAGCAATGACTAAGCTACATATATCCAAAATGGCGGGCGAATTGGATGCGTTCAAGTATATTTTTTAATGCAATCAAATTCAGAGCCGAGTTTCTACTTGCGCACCTATTAGTCATAAATGAATAGCGAGTTTCGTTAATGAAATTCTACAGTATGTATCAAAAGGATTTTGGTAGACTTAAAAAATTCGAAAAATAAGCTTGAGAATCGACAAAGAAATGCAATAAACATTATATTACCCGCCCAAAAATGCACACAATGAGAGAAACAATTCAACGACTCGTTACATTTTTACGAGATTTCCACTGAAATTGCAGTTTATCTTGTTATTATTAGAATTAGTTCTGCAACCAAATCCCGACGTAGCCAAAGGCTCAGCCTTCTCTATACATACTTATATATACAGATGTAAATATTTGTATAGATGACATTTAACGCAAACGGTTCTCGCTACGATGATGTGCATCGCTATTAATAGTACATTGCGGAAAATGTGATAACGAGCAATAGCTGCACGCTGACGATTATTGTGAATTGACAAGTTTATCAGAATCGATGAGAGGTCGAAGTATCGTCGAGAAACTCCGAAGCCTGAAGCAAGGGTTTTCGAAGGTTTTCATCGTTATGGCTACGAGCTATATCGAGTTCCATGCACGTAATAACAAAAACTTTAACAAAGTAAAAAAAAGAACGCCAAGTATTAAAAGACGCGACCTTAGTTATAAAATAACCATTCAATATTTTTCCTGTTATTATATTACAATTTTTACACCTCGAAAAAACCAAACAAAAAATGTTTATACTTAATTTCCAAAAAAATAAGTAAATATCAACATCCATTTCTCTTCCGTAATACTGAAAAGGGTACTTCACCCCAAAAACAATGAACAAACATACTAGAAAAATGTTGACATTCATTATCGAATAAAAACCTATTTACATGTTTTATTTTGTTTTTGTCTTGATATGTGATGAGTACATAGAAAAAAGATCTAGTTGTAAATTGTTGCCGATGATTGAAAAAAGAAATGAAATCATTTCAACGTAGCCAAGAATGGTGAATGAATTACGAGTTTCGGAATGGAATCATGTACATCTTGAAGATTGACCTGCTAGAGGTTTTTGTCACCTCAAGGGCTTCAAAAAAAATTCTGCGGATATAAAGAAAATGTTATTCTGCTTTTAAGCTCGCTAAGCACTAAGAATGTACAACACAATTCCACAGAGAATAATACAAAAAACAATTACATATAAATGCGCAAATACGTGTACAAATGCACGTGTTGTATTTACACGTATGTACCGCACTAATTCACTGCAAATACTACACACAAACTTGGCGTGCATGGTTTTCAAATTACAGCTCGGCGAAGGAACGCTCCATCCATCTGTATATTGAGCGAATTCAAATCACTGTAAAAACCAAGTGTGTTATTCAAACACACATTGAGCGTCTTCTGTGCTTAACGCCATAAGCAAACTATAGATTCGTTGTAGCCGATTTCTACATGTTTTAAAGTGTGTTGAAAATTCTACAGTTTGCTTATGGCATAAAGTCCACCCATGAATTCATTTACTCTCCTATTCATTTCTTCGTTCATCCTAACCATCTATTCATGTAGCCTATCTAATCGTCTGTCCGTACGTTCAAAAAATGAGTATACGGTAGAACGGATAGATGGGTTCAGAATAAAGACGTATAAGCGGTTCAAGTTCCGTGCGTACATCTTATTCCGTCATCCCATCTATTCATTTTTTTCTATCCGTCTGACGATTCGATCCATTATTTTATTCACTGAACTCAATCAATCATCGATCAATGAATCGATTCTATTTAGCCGGTGGGCCAGTCCATTCATAAATGCATCCCGTTCATCGATCCATTTATCTTATTTTGCCATTTCTTTTATTTGTACAATCCAACTCTCCATTCATCACATCCATTCATCATTTCATCGATTCAATTATTCGATTCGTTCATCGATATATACTATTCAACTATCTACTGTTCACCCATTTCATTCATCCATCTTTACAGTTCATCTCATTTTATTATCCATTCGTCCTTTTCATCCATTTTCATTCCTAATCTGTACAACCTAGTCATGTATTTCGTTGATCAAATCATTAATCGGTACTCTCCTGTTCTATCCACGGATCGGACTTCTTTCACTATTGATAGAAGAACTGGTTGAATATTGATTTGGATAGCATATTTAATCAACTGTGTCTTCTCGAGCTGTAATTTGAAAACCATGCACGCCAAGTTTGTGTGTAGTATTTGCAGTGAATTAGTGCGGTACATACGTGTAAATACAACACGTGCATTTGTACACGTATTTGCGCATTTATATGTAATTGTTTTTTGTATTATTCTCTGTGGAATTGTGTTGTACATTCTTAGTGCTTAGCGAGCTTAAAAGCAGAATAACATTTTCTTTATATCCGCAGAATTTTTTTTGAAGCCCTTGAGGTGACAAAAACCTCTAGCAGGTCAATCTTCAAGATGTACATGATTCCATTCCGAAACTCGTAATTCATTCACCATTCTTGGCTACGTTGAAATGATTTCATTTCTTTTTTCAATCATCGGCAACAATTTACAACTAGATCTTTTTTCTATGTACTCATCACATATCAAGACAAAAACAAAATAAAACATGTAAATAGGTTTTTATTCGATAATGAATGTCAACATTTTTCTAGTATGTTTGTTCATTGTTTTTGGGGTGAAGTACCCTTTTCAGTATTACGGAAGAGAAATGGATGTTGATATTTACTTATTTTTTTGGAAATTAAGTATAAACATTTTTTGTTTGGTTTTTTCGAGGTGTAAAAATTGTAATATAATAACAGGAAAAATATTGAATGGTTATTTTATAACTAAGGTCGCGTCTTTTAATACTTGGCGTTCTTTTTTTTACTTTGTTAAAGTTTTTTGCGATTGATTTCACTTCTTTTTGAAAAACGGCCATACTCACCAACTTTCCTATAGAGGTAAAAAAAATTCTCATTCGGGAACAATGATTAATCAGATTTTTTTTGACATAAGTTGAGTAACTTCCTTCATATGACAAAAACCAATCGCAGAGCTAAACAGTAATTTCTTCCATCACTGACGCACAAACACTGCTAAATGAGTATTATACGAGGAAAACAAGTTTTAACGATGAAATGGAAAGAAAATGATAGTTATAAAGAAAATCAATTTTTTTGCAATGTAATATCCGGATGTAAGGTGGTCATTTGACAACTAAGGTTACAATTTTTTAATATTTGGCGTACATTTTTAATACCTTTCCAAAGTATTACATACAACAATTTTTCAAATTCTAAGCGTAAAATGTTTTTCTCCACAGTGTCAACCCCCTTCGATATTACTCTTGAATTTTTATCAAAAACTACTTCCATTTTCATCAAAAACTTTGATGATGGGGAAATCGTTCGTTGTATTTTTTATAATTGAACTGTGGATATTTTTTACTATTAATCATGCACTAATCTCTGAAAAATCATACAAACCGAATGGATAAGTCGGTCAAATTTTTCGTTTTGACAGATGCTTTCATTGAAAAATATGTTAACAATTGTTTAAAGATTACGTAAATCAATTTTTAAATTACAAGCAAAAAATGTTTTTTCCCGCAGCGATAGTCCCTTTTAATTTTGCTGTTAAATTTTCATAGGAAACTATTATTCATTCAATGCATTTCAAGACTAGTATAATCGTGGGGAAATATTAGTCTAATCAACAACAAAAATGTTTATTAAAATTAACAATTCGAAAAATAGAACTAGCTATTTTCTCATGTTTGTACTTCGCTTAAAATTTATTAATTGAATTATGCTTCCGTACAAACATTGAAGAAACAAATTAATTAGTACAAGCGCTATGAAAAAAGGTTATTTTATCTTAGGATAAAAAAAGGTAGGTGATGTAAACTTCGAATAATTTTTCACATAGTTTTAAACAAAGTACATTTCAGAACAAAAATGTTAACCTCCTAGACGATTCGCTTTGTTCGAGTTTTCAAGGAGCTATAGATAATAGATTGTAAAAAAAATCGATATTTTAATTATAATAATAATATACAACGAATGATTTCCCTACGATCACACTTAAAATATGCTTAAAATATCTCAAAAAAATAATTGTTTTTTTTATAAAAAAAATAACAGAAACCAAAATACTAAACTAACTAAAATAACAGAAATATCAATAATGAGAAAGAGAGCGAGCGCGCTACGAGCGAGAGAGAGGGGACGAAGATTCGCGCGCTGTCTCTCTCACTCAGCGGCGCGCGATAAAAGGGGGTATAAACCTCGTTCAGCGGGACTGGGTGACGGAAAGCAGAGAAATGTAGAAGATTCTTATCAAAAGGACATGTGTCTCACCTATTCAAGCGTGACTTACGCCCGTTTGTCTCCAGGAAGACAGATTATCCCGAAACATTCGATTTTAATTCATTAAATTATCATATCTCAAGATTGGCTAAACGGATCTACTTACAACAAAGAAAAATCGAACAAAATTCGTCACAAATATTCAGATTTTTTACTCAAACGGTTCGTCCGTGAGAGCGATTTAAAAACGCTATGACGTCATAAAACCGGCATATTCGTGTATATAAAAGTGCGGCAGAGCTCGCGCTAACTTTTTCTTTTAATACTTGGCGTTGAGCCGCTACCGCGTCTCTTGATTTGAATAAAAAAATGATAATTCAGGGTACAGAAAGGGAGGACAAAACAATAAGGGTGTGTCAAAAACTAAAAGCGACAGCTGATGGAAAAACTGAAGACAGGGCACAATTTTTTCGGAATCACTATACTTGCACTGAAACTTCACTCATATTCAAATTAATATAACTTAAACAGAGTTAATAATAAAATTTTAATTCAAGACGAAAATTTAAAAAATTATGTTTCCCTCACATTTTATCGCATATTACTACGAAATACGCGCGCTGACGGTCTCGCAGGGGAGCAGCCATCTCAAGTATCTACGAAGATGATTGACTGGCATTCAGCGAGATTACACAGCGGTGATAAAACGTGTCCAAAATTATACTGATCGACATATAAATGTCATCCTTATATTTGTAGAAAAATTTATACAAAAACTTCATTTTTTTTTTTTAGTAAAAAATAAAGAATAATACAGTGCTAGAGCGCGCGATACAGAAAACATACGATATTTTCATTCATTATTTATTGAAAACAAATGAGAAAGAGATAAAACGCGCGCGGCTTTGCGCTCTATTTTTTTTTTTTTACTCTTACTCATTGTCAATGACACGCGATATCATATATTATATATTAATATTTTAATTATTACATGTGGTTATATTATTACATGTGGTTTATTTCTCATGTGTATACATATCAAGAGACGCGGTAGCGACTCGATAGTTAGTGCATACAGGAAGTACAGGAAGAAATGCTATGCGTATTATTTAATTCATGTAATTTAAACCAATTTTAAACAACTGAAAAAAAGTGAAAAACGACTATGTTCAAAAATGTATACAAGGTCGGAAAAAAATCGTAAAAGTATTTAAATAACCCAGAATGAAGCTGTATATGCCCTCTTCAAAACCTTGTTTGCAAAATTGGAATATCTACTTTTTTGGCAGAGCAATCGAATTATTAGTGCGGCTCCAAATTTTACGATTTCGGCCGGCATATATATTATATATATATATATATATATAGAGCGCGCGAAACAGCGGGAAAGAGAAAGCACGCTATACAAGAGAGAGAGAGGGGACGAGGTTTATCGCGCTGTCTCTCTCACTCAGCGGCGCGCAAGGAGAGAGGGTAGCCTCGTTCAGTGGGCAGCGTGACGGACAGTAGAGAAATTTAGATTATCGTTAAAAGGGCGTATGTCCCGCCCATTCGAGCGCGACTTATACCTGTCTGATCCTAAGAATCCAAAGAAAAGCACAGTATCCCGGAATGTTCGATTTTATGTCGCTAAATCATCATATCCCAAGATTGGCTGGACGGATTTACTTGCAACAAAGAGCAATAGAAAGAGAAAAATCGAAAAAAAATCGTCACCAATATTCAGATTTTTTGATCAAACGGTTCGTACGTCAGAACGGTTTGAAAACGCCGTGACGTCATAAAACCAGCATATTCGCGTATATAAGAGTGCGGTAGGCCTCGCGCTGGCTTTTTCTTTTAATACTTGGCGTCGAGCCGCTACCGCGTCTCTTGATATTGAATATTGAAGGGAATATCGTCACGAGAAGTCCATATAGGTTGACTAACCTCGTTTTCTATGATATACTCTTGCAGAGGGGAGAGTAAAACGACAACGTTTGAAAGACTCCAAATTGCTTCGAAAATGCATTTAGCGTAAACCTTCTAAACCTCGTCAGTATAAATTTATCACGAGATTTACATGCAGCTCCGAGGGAATATCGAAAATTACGAAAAATGAAAAAAAAAAAAAAACACTATAAACATTAACAAGTTTTTATTCAACCCCCAAAAAGTTTCAAAAACAAAAAAAAACCTGTAGAATTATCGGAAAATAGAAGCAGAGAGCATTTAACATGTAGTGGCTTAATAACTCCATAAACTTTGAGACTTTGGAGGCACGCTGTATTAGATGAATACAGAATTATGCTATAGATGTTGCTAATGATGAAAGCAATACATATAAGATGTAGAATTCTCGTTATTATGATAACCATAATCATGTATTTCTCTCGTAATTATAGCGCGGTTATACACTGAGAAAAAAATATGGTATTTCTGACTATATTTCAAGTATGCAGTATGTTTCCCTGAGGTGACAGAAATATTTTATAGTTACTGTAATCCACCAAAATATAGTTTTATTTACTATATTTCAATAACCGAATATATTAAGAGCACATGTTAATTGCAACAATGACATTTTTACATATAACGTTAAGTATCTGCTACTAGTGGATACTAGTATGTAGCACAAAATATGTAGATCTTTTCACTATCAAAGACAAATCACCCAATTATAGGTATAGTCAGACATACTATACAAGATACCATTAATAACTTTCCTGATGTTATGTATGCCAATGTCGATATAGTGAAATACAAGAAACCATATAGGGACGGGAATCATCCTATGCCGAAATTGTTTTAATTTAATTAATTTAATTTCCCCTTACTTTATTAAAGCAAAATTACATCGGTTTTCAAAGTCCAATCATTCCAAAAGACCAGACGCGATTTGCGATAAAAAAGAAAAACGTTTATATTCACATTATATATATTTACAGATTTGTTCTGTGGGTCGGGATCGAACTGCCTCCCTACGGATTTCCTACCTAATGCCTACCTACCTAACTCGGGACTCTAACCACTAAACTATCGACTATTACGGGGTTCTTTGAAATTAAATTTCATCTATAAGCTATATGTTAGTGCACTCTGATTGAAAAAAGTGGATTGCAGTAGAAACGTGTATCTCATCGTTCTCAAGATCACTGAATCCTAATCTAGAGTCAGAATTTTCATTCGTTGGTGGAACCATAATAACTTGAGTTATCAATATTAAAAAATCCAAAGTTCCGAAAATTCAGTGACGAAGTCATCGAATTACTAGCAAGAATGACTTTTTTTACAGTTACAGCGACCATCCTGGTTGCTAGTGGCCAATAGCTATACCAGTTATAGTAACCATAGTAGTTGGTAGTGGCCAGTAACCATTCAAGTTACAACAACCATACGGCCCTGATATGCATGTACCATTTTCTTTCGATAGTTGATGAAATATCTACTTAGCAGGCTGGATCAAGTGCTGTCATGGAGTAGCAATTCAATGTTTTTGAATTCAATCCCGCCGAGCGGACTTTTCTTTTTATTAATTTCGCATGCATAAATAATTTTTTTTCTTTTTTTAGATAGACACGTGGATAATTAATTCTAGATATTATTACAAAAATTATTTTGCTACATGTCTATTTAGAAGGAGAAACGGATTCATGAATGCAAGCAATTATAAAAAAAAAAATTAAGTCCGTTGGGTGAAATCGAATTCAAGATCATTGTATTGTGAGTTTGGCACTGATCCAACCTGCTAAGCTGATATTTTGTAAATTAATGAAAGAAAATGGTACATGCTTATCAGGGCCATACTGTTACTGTAACTAGTATGGTTACTGGCCATTAGCAACTAAGATGGTTACTGTAACTGTAAAAAATAGCTATTCTAGCTAAAAAATAAAATTGATCGTAATGTTTCGTTGATAGTTACTGTCGTAAAGTATTTTAGTGAGATTTACTCACCGGAAATTAATAATTACTATGTAAATAGTGTAATGGTGATTAAAATTGCGATGGTCCGATCGGAATGAAAATATGCTACTGTTGATCATATTTTTGTCTATATGGCAACATGTTCGTAGTTTTGTATTTACCATATTTTGTATTGTTAAACTTTTTACCACGACTAATAGTACTTTTTATCTAAGATATTGTTATATACACCATTCAGATCGTATGTTCAAATGAACATTTCAATTATAGTTAAGTTAACTATAATATGATATTTCTGTCAATACATTATAGTTAATTTTACTATAACACATTTTACTATGTTAGTTTGTGGGAATATACCATGGTCTTTTCTCTCAGTGTATCTACGATTGCTTCACCAAGAACTCGCGATGCTTTAATAACTAATAAACCAGCTCTATATTATAAAGGATACGACGGAGCTATTACTGTACAATGCAGCAATTCTCTTCGAATGGTGCTATGCCCGCGTGTCTATGTGATGGGTATTGGAATTACGTTAGCGATATCAAGTTCGGTCATAGCCAGAACTCGATAGATCTTATCGCTAATTAGAGAACATACCTATATATTATATGTAAATAATTGAGAATTTAACGAACTTGTATACCCAATCGGTGCCATAGCCAGCCGAATTTCAAATGGAGCAAAAACTTCGATCACTATAAACTTAAAAATGAACATTCCGAGTTAAGGATGATCGGGTGGTACAATCGTAGACAAAAGTGCTCAAAATTCTTATTTCACCAATATTTCTTTATTTTATATACCCCGAGTAAAAAAAAAAAATGATCCATGAGATATTATTACCGTTTAATTTTCGAGGAAAATCTATTGTTTTCAATTTTTAGTGTTTTTTATAGCAATTTTTAAGGTTTTATCGATTATAAGATCAAAACTTTTGAGCCTGAAAATGCCTCGAATCTAACTGTGAAACACGAAATTTTTGCTTGCACAATTATTTGAATAAATACATAAAAATATCAAACGATGTGCCAAGACAAATTAAAAAATGTAAATATACCCTTGAATTATATGAAATTGAAATATTGAATTAATAATCGTAACGAATTAGGCTTCGTTTGAGAGGAGTAACAAACGATGAATAAGCACTTTTTCTCGCGATGGCTGCCTGCAGATTATATGAAAAGCTGGAACATTTCTTATTATATAAAATTTGAGGTTAAGAGAATGGATCAGTCACCTAACTTCACCCCGAATTTCGAAGTTGAAAGTCTTCGATACGGTTTGACCGATTACAAAAAAGCTCTGTCAGCCCACGCAGGACGATGGCAAAAATGGGCTGACGAGGCCTTTTAGTAATCGGTCAAACCGTGTCGAAGAATTTCACTTTCGAAATTTGCAACTATCTCTCTCGCACTCACGGTGGCGAGATACCGACTGACCCATACCCTTATTACAGGTTCTGCGATCCCTCTAAGTATCAGCTGTTTCGTATGTTGCCACATTTCCACAGTGAGTGAGTCGCCAACTCGGAGTATAGCATCAATTTCATCAGACTTTGTTTATTTACTCTTTAATAATGTAGTAAGTGTCCAATATTTATCTGAGAATTGACTCCTCTGTATCTGATCTGCATAATCGTAAATTTTCAAAAAATTATTACCATTTTTTCAATGTGTGTTTACCTATTTTAGTGCACCAGAAAACAGTTTTCCCATTTAAGGCATCTTCTCACTTTAAACGCCTCAAAAATAGGCTGTTTTTGCGATTTTTTTTCGAGGATTTTTGCTTAAAATTATGAGATAAAACGGATCCTATGTAATAAACACATCTTTCAAGTACATGAAAAAATTTTTATTTTATTTTTTTAAACAATTATTATAATACATCAGTAGCATTGAAAAACCCGTGTAAAAATGTTATGGTCGTGGCTTGTTGATGGTATCTCCGAGACGGGTCGTCTGAAACAAAAAAATAAAACTGTTTTAGATTCAGTATGTCAGTGGCTATAGCGCATATCATCAGATTTTTGATATTCGCGAAAATAACAAAATGGCGCACGTTTTTCGAAAAAGTAAAAAAAAACCACGATTTTTTTGCAGTTTTTTGTAAAAAAAAAATTCTTAAAATCAAAATTTAAAAAATCTGATGATATGCGCTATAGCCATAACTATGAAGCATATGTCATTCAAATTTCATGACAATCGGCCGGATAGTTTCCGAAATTTCATCAACAAAGCACCGAAAAACCTTGTTTTGAGATAACTGCGTTTAAAGTTTTGGTTGCAGAAAAATCATGAAAAAACCTTACCTCGGGTTAATCAGCGATGCCTGCTCCATACAATGGACCTTCCGATTCTTCGTAGAAGGTGTGTTCGTCCAAAGTAGCTTCCCTTCGTCTCGACCTAGTCTCTTTTGAAGCGTTAGAGCTGCGGCGGTTCCCTACGCGTACGCGATCACTGTCGCGTTTCTCGGCGTATTGAACGGCGATAGGGCCTAGTTTGACACCCATCACCTCCAAAATTTTTAAAACAGGTTGTAGCCCTTCGTTATAAATGCATGCCGCTGTTTGGCAAGCAATTTCCACGGTTTTTCTTCCCGTAAAAACGTGTTTCGGCGCCATTGCCCAGACACAGCTGTTGAAACACTCGTTGTTATTTTGGGTATTTCCTCCGAGGCATCGTTCCAGTAACTCGTCCTTCGTCAGTTCTTCATAGATCGGTTTCAAAACCTCTTGAACATCATCAGCTAGAGCAGGAGGATGTTTAAAAGTTTCTATCTGATTGTTTTTCACTGCTTTCTTGTACTTGCACCATGAGTCTGAACAATACGTATGCTGTGGGTTGCTGTCGGTTGAAATTTTATGATAGTATCCATTATAACAATCCTGAGCGCAGAGATGTTGCCGTTACGAAGTTTCAAATTAGACTGATGAAATAACAGTTTAGCATCGTTGCCGAGTGATTTTCTTTTGAAAAATGCACGTGTTAAGGTCTTATTACATGAGTATAGACCCGAAAACAGAATATACCTAAGCAAGGGGTACTACATTAACAAAAGAACACGGCTATTCAATTGTATAGAGTCAGATATACAGGGACCGTCCGAGCGGCGTGAAAGGGATCGCCGGGTACTCTCAGGTAGTCACCTAACGGTCGCCAAAAAATGTAGTTAGACTCGTCCGATCTTTATGAAATTTCGAGATGACATTTTTGAAGATATGTACTTTCAAAATTTAAAAAAAAAAAAAAATCGATTTTTTTAAATTTCCAAAGTGAGAAGACGCCTTAATTACGTGTGAATTTGTTGAAAATTGGAATTGTTATAACTCTTGAACGGTTTAGTGAATTATCTTGAAATTTTTTTACCAGCCTTAGGACAGATGTACAAATAATCTGCAAAAATTGTATTCACTTGGTACCATTTTTAATATTCCAAACATCGTTAAGTTGAAGTTGACGCGATTATTAAATCTCACTAACGAATCGTTTATCTTCGTTCGCAATATTTGAGAGATTATTAACAACACCATTTAGGGTGACTCAATCAAGATGTTTGAGTTTTCATTGAAGAAAAACTGTCATTTGTTATCAAAAATATATTTAGTGTACAACAACGAGATAAAACAATCGATCAACGACGAATTACGAAGTCCAAAGTTTCCAATGCTCTTATAACTGGCAATTCACCATTTATCGTAATAGTTCAAGTTAATTTGAGAAACCCATAAACTGTGCAGAAAAAAATGATTTGTAATTCACTGCTTCATTGCATTACTATAATTTCTTTGCGCTATTGGATATTTCTTATTTAATTCATAGAATACAAATGAGCATGATGCGATTTATACGAAACGATGTTCATTAACTAATCAATGAATTAGTTAATAAGATAATATAGTTAATCAATAAAAATCATTAGTATGATATTAAAATTTACGTCGTTCTTTCTTTTTCAATTACGTAATCTTGAAAGAACGTCAAAATATTATTTTACCTAGTTTAATATGCGTGGAAGTAGATAAAACGTTCCACAATACCATAAACAAAGAAACTTTCCTTGTATCCAAATTCATAAATAGAATGGCTCCAATTTAAGAAAATTAGAGGAAAATTTCCATTTCTGAAGCACCCAGTAGACGGGGAATGATAATTTGGATGCATTTGGATACGGACTGAGACGCACTATAATGGGACGAACGTGTATCTATTCTACATGTACACACATCGTGGTATAATGGGAGACTGTTACACAGCCATTAAACACCTATCCCATCTAATACCTATTACCTGTAGGCGTTTCGTGACCGATATAGAGAATGACGAAGGAGGTAGAAGCCGAGGATGTGGATGAGGTATGGCAAGGATAGGGGTTTATAAGACCTGCGTCTAATCTCAAGACGATGCAATTAACCCCTGGACCAACCCTCGACTCTCCATTCTCGATAAGCAAATTACGCCCTCCCCTATCCCCTTTCCACCCTTCTGGCGCTTCCAACTGTGCTATACATTCAAACACTCTTGTATGTTGAATTTTCAACGAAATACTAATAATTATTATGAGCAATGATACGGAGAACCCACAGATTGTTATCTTCGACAACTCAATTTATGTCGGAATAGAATAATCAAAGCGCCTGATAGAATGGTTTTATTGATAATTTTCTTACGAGAAAACGAGGTCTTATTATGGTACTTTATCGCGGCTTAATTCATTGATTGATGGTTTGGATAAATTTATTAGCCAATCACGAAGTCTGGTGACTGATCTTCGTTTGTACAGTTATACACTGACTAGATCGACATTTCTATTTTAGAGAACAAGGTATTCGCGAGCTTATTCGTCTAAACTAGTAATAAATAATTCGAGAAATATGAATGACTCAAATGTAAGGGCATTGAAGAAACTTTAATTAAAAACAAAGTCAAAATATTACGAAATATACAAAAAATCTTCATAAATTAATCTTTATTTTTATATTCATCGCGTCGAAATTTTTTTCCTAGCTACTACATATTAACAGGGGTTGAATATTAAAAATTAAATTGATAAATTACTCCAACATAATTCCATTACGTGAATTATCTTTGTAACAATTATTTCGAGAGGAAAAAAACATCACAGCAGCATCCACCCGTTATATACGATTTGACGTATGGTATTTGACAACGTGGACGAAAATGAAGAAGAGTAGATGAATGAAAGCGCCAAAAGAAATCAAGTTATAAGAAGAACGAGCAAGTTCGAGCGGTGAGCAAAAAAAGTAGGATCGTAGCGGGTAAAAAAAAAAAATAGGAGCGAAAGAGAGAAGATAGCGAGATAGTAGCAGAAGTGGACGAAAGAGGGAGACTCGGTGAAGCTGCTCGAAGCAATTACCCGGATAATTGGCAACGACAAGCCCAATGATGGTGAATCTTCGGGGGATGTGAACCCCCTTGTCGACGTTGACGTCGACGTCGTTGTCGCGGCTAGCGAACCACGACGAGTACAGCCACCGGACGAGCAAGCTCCAATACTCCGAAACTTATACATAGAAATACATTCATATGATAAAATAAATGTATGTGTATACGGACACGATTTCGCAATGAATTTAGTGAAACGAAAATGTATATCTTCCTTTCTATGCTGTATCAACCCAGCTGGATTCCACTGCAAACTTTCCGCCATCTGATTCTTACATTTCTCTTCTCCCAGGTTATTTTCAAGCCTTTCGATTCATTCGTTCATTTTGAGTCTCCAATTTTTCGCGATTGTTATAACCGCTGTGTAAAAAAAATAACTCAACCAATTATTTGTGAATATTTTTGGTATTTCTTATGCCAACTACTGTTTCCTCTGTAAGGTGATCAAAAAAACAGAAACGTACGAAATCTTAAGGCTGTTGGTAATGTTTCCAAAAAAAAAAAGAAAATACACTTCCTCAGTCGAATAAATTGGTAAAATCATTACTATCAATATTATTTTAATAATAACAATAAAAATAATACAGTACAGGAATGAATTTTACGGTTGAAATCTAAATTTAATATCAACTACTGACTACAAGAATAACATCTGTTTACACATTGGCTCCTTTCCTTATTGACTCTGAACTCCCTCAATCGCCCTTTCCGTTTTATTCGATCTCAATTTTCAATTTTGTTTTCTCCAAAGTCATTCTCGCTGTGCTCCTTTTTTTCGTACGTTCTCACTGTTTATTATTTTCTTATTTATCCCTTTTTCGAACGTGCTTTCAGTCGCTTATCTCCTATTCACCCCTGAATCTTTCTTTCTCAAAAAACTTTGCTCTCCTTCTCGCCATTCCTTCTCTCTCTCTCTCTCTCTCTCTCTCTCTCTCTCTCTCTCTCTCTCTCTCTCTCTCTCTCTCTCTCTCTCTCTCTCTCTCTCTCTCTCTCTCTCAAAATCTCTCTCTCTCTCTCTCTCTCTCTCTCTCTCTCTCTCTCTCTCTCTCTCTCTCTCTCTCTCTCTCTCTCTCTCTCTCTCTCTCTCTCTCTCTCTCTCTCTCTCTCTCTCTCTCTCTCTCAAAATCTCATCTGTCTTTTCCCATCCTATGAGGACGTCATTTTGAAAATAGGCAGAAGGGGCAGTCGAAAAATATACAAGGTACGTGTATAACGATGTTGGGAATTACGGCGATGGTGGTCGTGTGTAGTACGTCGACCACCGTCGACGCCGGTGGCGCGTGTGCGCGTCGCACTGACGGAGAAATCGCCGTCTCGACCTCTACGATCAATACTCCCGCCACGCCTCGCGCCGCCACCACCGCCACATTCACCTCCACCACCTCCACCACTACCTACATTTCTCCCTTAGCCAAGAGATAGACGCACAACCCTGTATGTATAACCTGTGAGGAAGGAAACTTGACTTCACCCTCTCCCCCGTCCCTCCCTCTCCATCGTAAGCACGAGCGACTCTTACGACCCGACGGAGGGTCGAGACCAACTTTTTCGCGAGACGACGACGACGACGACGACGACGACGACCGAAAGAGAAACAGAGGGAGGCAACAAAAAACAAAGAATACAAAACGCTCAACGATACAATATGATGGTAAAGATACAAATTTTAAAACACACTAAAATCACAACGTGTTTGTTCGAACTTCGAGTTCTTTTTTCTTGAATTTTCATCCCTCGAGAGTGATGATTTGGAACAAGAGAGACAAAATACTCCAAAATAGAATCGGATACTATTATTTATTATTTGATAAGAAATGCTTCAAATAAAAATGATAAAATTTTAACAACGAAAAAAAAGCTAACGAAAAAAAAACAAGGAAAAAAACATTACGATAAGCAACTAAATTTTTCTTTAAGGGGGGACAACCATTTAGAACCTTCAAAAAATCGATTTTTTTTTTGCTTTAAAAGTTACTTTAATATCTGTAGAATACGAAAAACTTCATGACTTAGGCCAATAGCAGATTAGTTCATTATAATCGTAATAATCGTAATAATAGTAATAATAATAATCGTAATAATAGTTCGTAATAATCGTAATAATAGTAATAATAATTAGTTCGTAATAATAATAAAAATAATAATAATAGTAGATTAGGCGGCTTAGCAGATTAGTTCGTAAGTGGCTTTATCAAACACTTTTCCATTGCCAAAACTTTAAACGCATTTTTCTCGGAACTTTTTTTTTCACTATGTGTTTTTTTGGTGCCAAAGATTGTTCAGAAACTATTGAAGCAATCGGGCTAAAATTTTGCACACGTTTTCGTAACATATAAGACCACTTGATGAACCTAAACATATTTTCAATTTCTCAAAATAAACTAGTTTTTTTGATCAGCGAAGAAGAAAAAAATTATCGAAAATTTCGGTTTTTTTTATTTTATGTCCGGCATTTCTCCAATTCTTAACTTATTATTAAAAGATTAGGTTTATCAAGTGAACACAGGCATATACTGACCACATCCTTTTGCCCTTCTGTTTCAGATCATTTTTCACGGCGCTATAATTGGCACCGTAAAAAAAATGCCTAATGCCTAAAAATTCTATATCTCCGTCAATTTTCAATCTTTTCTAATGATTAAAAATGGAAAATACTCGTTGAAATATTTATAGTAAACTATCAAAATTTCAAAGAGATCCATTTATTTCTTCCCCTTCAAAAAAATTCTTAAAAATCTGCTCAATTTCGGCGTTCTAAATGGTTGTCCCCCCTTAAGGGGTTATATACACTTGTAAAAGTCGACAAATCACTTTTTTCAAAACCGACATATTTTGAAAGTATAACATCTTATAAATGTTTCCTGAAAATTTCAAGATGCCGATGGGATTAAAATTCACAGAGTTATAGGCTGTTACGTTGAAGCCCGTCGGAAGGCACGAAGCATATTTTCGAAACTTTAAACGCGTTTATCTTGAAAATACGTTTCCAAAGTCGGTGAGCAAGATATCTCGATAACTATTGCATCGATCTTTCTGAAATTTTTGGAGCTTTTTCTAGATATAAAAATCTAGTATTTAATCGAAGGAATTATTTTTCCGATGCATACTTTCAATTTGATGAACGAAAAACATCGATTTTTTTTCACAAAAATCGAGACTCATTTTGAAAACCCGCCATTTTGTTTTAATTTGATATTTCGGAAATTCCTTCGATCAATTACAGGATAAACTAATATACTAACGGAATCTGTTTGGTTTTTTTCATTTCAGATGACCTGGATCAGAATTACATTGCTCACCGCAAATGACGTTTTTCAAAAGTGCTTCCCGGAAATCAGCTGTTTCTCCGTTATAAATAAATATTTTTTAACAAAAAAAATTACCGATTGTTCTTCAGATGTTACTTTTTAATGTACCAAATTCCTGTTCAAATTTATAATTCCGATTGTCTGAGAAAAAAAAAAAAGTTGCAAAAATGCGTCTTTTTCGGTCCAACAAGTGTATATAATAATTTAAGCCGATAATATAATCGATCAGACGAGCGTTCACGTGCACTGCGACACTTTATTTCTCCATATAATTCGATATCTCAACATCCGTTGTTGTTTCAATTATGACATTGCTCGACAATTAAGGACTGCACATCGAAAATGAAAATCAAACAAAATTTGACCATTCGATAAATTAGCAATCTCTGTGTAACACTAACGCGATCTGAAACGCGTAAAATTTTGTCAACATCCTATGATATTTATACGATAATTAATGATTTAGTAGAGCGATGCGGAATGATGAATAATCAATATTGTATGATTCAGTTATAATGCAGTCGGACAAATACATATCGATTTATCATTAAAACTATAGGAAAGTACATGCACCAAGGATCAGTGACATCCTGTAAACATCGCATTATCGATGGGTTAACAACGTGATTCGGGGCGAGTAATATCGTAGCAAAACCAAAGCACATATGCAGAAAACGAATGGTGGAAGGGGGTCTTTGAATTTCGCTTTACAAATTTATACGGAGTGTCCAAAAAGTCAGGACCAATGTTCGCGAAATTTCGAAGAGAAAACTCCCAGAACATTTTTTGTCTCTTCGATGTACCGTTGATGAGATATTAATTGATTAGTGACAACCAGCCACGAATCGATTTCTCGCTTTTCTGGTGCCCGGAATCGATTTTCTCTAATTAAATGGTATCTCGTTAACGATAGATCGAAAAGAATAATGGCTAAAAGCTTTTCTCTTCCGAATTTCACATTTTAATTCTCATTATCCTCTACAACCAGCTGATAACTTTTAAAACCGCCGCTATAGTACAAAAACTCTATATTTACACTGAGAAAAAAAATTTGTTCATCGAACTGTATAATCCCATTTTGTTGAACGAAAAATTCATGGATTCAACTATTTTTTTGTTAAATGGCAAATAATTTAGTTTATTCAACTAAATCATGAAAATTTGTTGCAGATGAATCAGCTAAATCACCGGAGCCAAATGATTTTGTTCGAACAACTGGTACCATTTATTTGCATACGCACACTTTTTAGTTGCTTTAATAAAATATTTGTTTGAATCTCAATTACCAAATTGACTAAACGGTAATCGTTATGACGAATAAATAAATTAATTTATTTGGATGATATTTTGTTGCATTAACATTAATTTGTTTGGCTGCACCAAAGTTTTGTTGGTTCGACCGACAACTTGTTTCAGCATTCAAAAATCATTTTGTCTTATCTCAATAATATTTTGTTACCCGTATCGAAGTAAATATTTTGGTTCAGCGAAACGAAATTTGTTTTGGTCAACAAAATCTTTTTCTCAGTGTACATTTATCCGTAAATGGCACAAATCTAGCAATAGGTGTCTGTGACTATATATTACGTCCGAGTGTCACTTGTATCAGGTAAGTATAAGTTCGAGAGCTCTCAATTTATCATCGCTAGTTAATCGATCACGTTGATGACGTACAAAATTTTGCACGTATACACATAAAAAAATGTTCTATCTACTAGGATAGTTTTTTTCGATTTTTTTAAATTTGAATCAACAAAATTTCTATTCGTTTCAGTTAGAGAGCTGTATTTAAATCAAACAGATAATGCTATTTGGGTCCGTATATTCGAGTACACGCGTTAAAGCTTCTCGCTCCGGCCATCACGTGGCGCAGAGCGTCGAGTCATTTCTCACATACGAATTTCGCTCTGGGCGTGCATAAATTGCGGGAACCAAAATAGTTTTATTATTCTGACTGACTATAGCGTCTAAGAAGTCGAACGTGGATTTTTGTACCTTTCCAGGATCGCAGACCCATGAAAATATTATTAAATAATATTATAATTGAGTATGGTAGAGACGCAGCAGCGTCTTGATGCCAAGTATTAAAAAGATAGTGTTGAACGTCCAATGCAAGACGGGCCGAGTATCTATGCTCGAGATTGGGCGATTTTTCGTTACTTTCAAACTTTAAGGGGCCAGTCAACTTTGAAAATTTCAAAAAATCCATTTTTTTTACTGTTTTCGAAAGTACATACATTCAGAAATATTGTGTCAAAATTTTATGAAAATCCGAGCTCTCTAAGTATTTTTTTTTTACCCGCACGTCAGGACCTCATTTCGTCTACCTGAGCGTATAAACTTCAAACGCGTTTTTCTCGAAACAACGTTTTCAAAATCTAGCTCCATCGTATCTCTAAAACTAATAAACCGATTCTCTTGAAATTTGAACCACATATTGTAAACAAGATTCGCAACAAGATGACCCTTGATGGTTTTAAAATTTTGATTTTTACTCTTCTTTTTTATGAAAAACTGCGAAAAAAATGCGTTTTTTTTTTTTACTTTTTTCGTTTTTTATCTGCCATTTTTTTATTTTTTGATAAAACTTTATATCCGAGGGTCATTTTGTAGCTGGTGTCATACTAAATCTAATGGACTTCGATTTTTTTGTTTCAGACAAGCCGTTGCCGAGTTGTGATGGAGCTACCTAGCCCACCTATTTTTGAGGCGTTACGTTAAACTATAGTTTTTGTACTTAAAAATGAATAAAAATGAATTCAAAATTTTTTTTTATGTATTTCAAGACTTTATTTATCAAGCCCGACAACTTTTATATTCATATCTTTTATAAAATCCTCAAAAAAAAATCGCGAAAATAGCCTATTTTTCGTGGCTCCAAAGTGGACTGGCCCCTTAAGTCGACGTCACACGAAGGCTGATCGACTTATCGAAAAAATGAAACTTTCCGAAACTAATTTGTTCAATGCGCTTCCAATGGCATAATTTTAAATAATACTATAAATATTATAAATAATAATACAAATATTATTTTTATTACATCTTCATATTCGCTTATTTTTCAAGATAAAAATATATCCGATTTGAAAACAGTGCAGATTTTAAAACAGTACTCTTGATAGTGTGATGAAAAAAAATAATTTCTTAAAGTTAAATAAACTTCTATTTGGCCGTAAGACAAGGAAAAACATTTATTTGATTTAACTAGATCCTAGTTGAATCTATTTTTATTTTTTTTTATATTTATTTTTACCCTGCCTAGAGGCTTTCATCTATTACAGAGTCGGCCCGGGTCAGCAGCCAGTCCCCCCTGGAGGTCTGGTCGAGATCAGTAACTAGGCCCCCATGCGACTGCATCCGACTTCCCCGCATTCGCCATGGCACTCGATTCCATGGGCCCAGGGAAACTGCGGAAAACCTGTGCCACTACAGCCGGTCCTAAATTCGCCTCACGGTGCCGGAGCTAAGTCGCGCCTTGTCCCGAAAATGTAAACATGAACTACAGCTGTATACAAATGATATACACATGTACATGTATACTTGTGTATGTCTCATATATAAAAAAGAAATTTGTCTCAACAAAATTTTTGTTGAATCAACGAATTGCGGCGAACAAAATGAAATTTGTTAATTCAACGAAAAATGTTATTGTTTCAACAAAATTTTCGTCGTAATGAGCAATATTTATTTGAGCCAGTAAATTAAGTGGTTGAATCAACCAAATTTTTGTGGAGTTAACAAATATCATTTTGTTCGCCACAATTTGTTGATTCAACAAAAAATTGTTGATTCTCTTGGCTTAGAGGCAAGCACGCTAGCAACTAGACCAGAGCGCCGGTTAGTTGAATCAACTAGATATTTTTTCTGAATGTAGAAACTAATTATGTTAGTAAAAAAAAATATTTATGTAAAAATTGAAAAATGTTTACTTTAACAATAGAAAAAAATTACAAATAGTACGATTTTAACCGATAGCGATAGGTGCGCGGTCGGTGTGCGGCTCCGGCGAGCTCCAAAGTTAAGCAGCCTCGAGCAAGGCCAATACTTGGTTGGGTGACCGCTTAGCAATGCACCGGCTCGTACATCAATCGCTGGGCGAAGTCAGTTTTTCTGAGTTTCTGACGGTGCTAAACAATTGAAACTCAGTAAAAATATAGCCGCCTGTATCGGCCGGGTTTTCCACAGTTTCCCTCGGTCCTCGTGCAAATGCGATACAGTAGCGCATTAGGAAAAAGTCGCTGTAGGCAACACTTGAGGGGTCTCTCAGGTACATGGAAATTAGGAAATTGGAAATTAGTGAAATGGGGAAAAAATGGGGTTAAAGTGATGGGATGGGCTCGTAAAAACCCGCAAAAGTATACGCAGGAATAATAAATATTAAAAAATAAAATAAAATAAAATAAAAATAGTACGATTGTGAGTGACATTGTTAATCCTAGTTACACACTGTACATTTTAGTACCTTACTTACACACTATCGGTCTATTGGACCGACGACTTTTATTGCTCTATAACATTGTAACAAACGTGTCTATTGAGGTTTAATTGTAGTGGAATCGAAACGCCAGACTCCGACCAATCCGGAGAAGCAATCGGTAAAGCCAAAAAGTCGTTTGATTAAAAGTTGTAACGTTTATGAAAAAGCGTGTGGTGAAAAAAAGGTGAAAATGTATTGCTGTCGGTCCATTGGACCCCGTAGTGTGTAGCTAGAGTTAAAACCAATTCTTCTGATAACTATTAACCCATCGTTGATCGCGCCATGAGAGATTTTCTCACATGTATCGTTTCAACTATTTAATTTATAAAATAAGACATTACGAATTATTTCGAAACAGTAATTATGACTTTCAAATATTTTTATATCTTGAGAACAACAAGAACAACGATAATTGATACTAAAAGAAATGAATTGAATTTAAAAAAAAACATAAATACATTTTTTTTAAACATTTTCTAACTTTTCCATCATACAGAAAAATCAATTTAAAGTAGTTAGAAAAATGTTGAAATCAGTATGCCATTTGAAATTTTCGAGTAATCATCGTTTTAACAGAAGTATGAGAAAAGTCTCATAGCGCGACCGTTGACGGGTTAAAAAGACAGAAGAAAAGGAAATGCTAGAAACATGATGAAGTTTGCATTGTTGGAATGCACCGAAATCACTTATGTTGTTTTTAGTAATGCCTAAAATATATTTGCAGTTTCGAGAGACTCGAATTGTCAAAATTTTTCTTGGCAGCCAAAAACTAAATCAGATGAAAAAAGTGGATAAGATTTCAAAAGTTCATAAATAGAAAAACGTATTTTTCGTTCGACAACATAAAAACGTATAAATGTTACGATGTTTCGATTAAACCAGAGTCCGAAACCATCATGAGCATAAAACTCCAAATTTTATTCAACAAAAACAAATGACAAATGATCTATGAACTCTCATTTTCTTCTATTTTCTCGTCTCTTAAAAATGAGAGAAAAAAAATAGTTTCTTCCTTTTCGAAAGGGAGATTTTAACTAAAGATTGACCAAATAGTAATTAAAAAAAAACCTAAAATCCGCGAAAGACTCAATGGAACAAAAAAAGTGTTTAATATTTCGAGAAGGGAACGCTTTGGGAAAGTTTTCGAATAAATTGATACTAAAATGGTAATCTAGTTCAATGAAAACAAAGCTTTTTGCATATCGAGTATCAAAAATAGTATTACGATTGAGATGACAATTAGTGAAAATAGTCTGGTTCGGTGGGCGAATAAGGGAACGTTTTATAATACATATTTATGTGTATATATATATATAAGCGACAAGGCCGAATGGAAAGCAGAGTGCTCGAAGCTCAAAGTGAGAACGAAAGAGAGACAGAAAGAGAGAGGGAGTGATAGATGTAAGGGAGGGAATAAGTTGACGAGAGTCTTCCACGTGAACGGAGCGACTCGTAAATTGAGGTCGGTGGCAAAAGGAGGGTGAGTTTCGCCCTGCTCACGACATCGACTGATGTACGCGAGCCTAGGCGATATTTGTGTCGATAATGTAAATCCAATTGTTTCACTCTTCCGTATATTCCTTGTTTTCTTCAAGAATTCCTTCTTCATTTTTTATTCTTTTCTTTTTCGTTCCCTCTTTCTTGTGTCCCCCTCAAATCTGTTCGTCTAAACACGTTTACGGTAAGGTTAAACGTTTTTACGCATCACAGATCGCTTTGTATGCAAAAAGTAACACTTTTACTGGTATTGATATTGGACAAAAACATTTTAAACTTTCGAATAATTTATTTAAGAAAACTAGAGAGAAAATATTCGATCGAAGCAGAATTATGTAATTTCGTTATTTTTCGAATATATTATGCATCGATGTGAATTTATATTGATAAAGAATTTAATTCCATTTCGACCCTTTTCTACATTTTTTATTTTTTTTTTTTTCACATCGCCACCAGTTGTATATTTATTTTGGTAATAAAAGTCATGAGAAATCTATTTTTATCACCAAAAACGGCTGAATGTACTTTATGGAAAAAGAATTCTCGAAAAATCAGTCTAAAATAGACTCCACATTTTTTAACAAAACAAGTCCCTTATTAATCCAAGAATTGATTAAACAAGTCAGAATATTTACCAAAGATATGAGAAAAAGAAATTAAATATGCAGAAAAAAGAGTTGTATTAAAAAAAAATGTATGCTTCAATGTGATCTATATTTCTACTAGATTTTAACAAGTTCAATTTGATCCATTCAAATATATCAAATAAATGACCGGGATGAAAATCCAGGAATAACAAATAAACACTAAATTTACCTTATCAAATTTCAGAAATATTACAACGAAATACAGTTATTTTTTCATCATAGAATTAGAAATTTTGCATGGAATGCCCCATATATGTACATAAATTCTTCGCCATATTGACCACATTGCAGTGTAAAAAAAAAATAACCGTGATTTTATAGAAAGTAGAAAAACGTGCAATTCGAGCGTCACTCGACACAATCGACAATTCTCTTGTAGGAATAACAACGACATATTAATATTGCTAAAATTTGGAAAAATAATTGTTTTTCCCAATTATGCCGTATCTTCATAAAACACAAGCAATAATAATATAGTCGAAGCGAGAATTATGAAATCGATTTACTTTTCTATTATGTTGCCACACTCGAATGCCTTATCACAACGTAACAATAATAACAAGAATCCCGAGTATAAATAAGCGTTTTATAGAATTAATCGAAATTGATCGATCATTATAGAAAAAAAAACTCATTTACATCGTATTACACACGCGAGCACATTGGAATTTTACTCAATTCAATTTTCTCGATCCACGATTTATTTATCCCAACCATTTTACCATTTCGTTCAATCACATTCACGTTCCACCGAAAAAAAACGCAAATTTCGTTTTTGTACATAATGTTTATCGGGTGAAAACACCAAATTTTCCGCAACAGTGGAAGGAAAGAAAAAAAAACATCGCGAAAACGTAATTCGTCGTTTTTGTCGTTAGCCACCGCTGTAGGTTATACGAACGTTCCTGTTATCTGTATAAACCGAACACGTATACATAGCTGTGCAGATATATATTTGTATGTGTGGATATATATATGCATATAAATGAAAAGTATTTATTGCGATGACTCGATAAAAAAAATCCCCGAAGTTCGAATGAAATTCCATGAAAACCCGAGGCTCAAATCAATAATCGACAAGAGAAAGAAGGAGATACAATTAAAAAGATACGAGGCCGCAAAAATTTATAGGTTAACCTGTCACACTGTCGCTTCGGTGTATCAAGATTGTAAAAAATATATAATAGCATCATAAGCGTCGAAATAAAATGAAAAAAAAATTAAATGACATAATATAAATTTGTACTCACGTCAGATCGCACACGCTTTTAGCTCCACGTCAAAACTCGATTTTCTTTCGTATTCTTTTACCAACACCGCTTTGTGGCAACACGAAGCACCAAATTGACGATCAAAAAAAATAAAATCACAGTTCTTCGAGAAAGATTGAAAGAAAAGGAACAAAAAAAATTTTCACTCAAGTTTTTTTACCACCGTGCGAACGTCAAACTTTATCACGAAAACATTATCGGAAACATCGAGGGGACACACCGTACGAGAATCCACTTGCACCAACATTTGATGACGTCATTCGCCCCGTCGAGCAACATGGATCCCGGCAGCGCTGTCTCTCTCCCTCTCTCTTGCGGTGCGCGCGATTCTCCGATCGTGCGCGCTTCGGCCTTCTTATATTTACGCCTTGTATATACGTACACGTATTTAAGCTATTGTACACTCACGATAACTAAAAATGTCCTATTCCTTTTTAAAATTATTTTCATTTATGCTTCGGGAACGTTCAATCGACACGTGTGTATTGTCTTCTTCGATCCAACTCTCTTTCTCTTCCTCCCGTCCTCTCTTTCTCTCTGACGTCTATACACTCGCGACGAACACGTAAATTACGGAACAGCCGCGTTCTGAGGATACTACGTGCGCGACCGTGGCTCGACGACGACTGAAGCCGGCAACGTCGTTTCGTTCAGAGACGGACCCTTCTTTTCACGTCCCGCTCAACCACTATTTATTTATTTTTACTTATATATCTTATACCTTCGCGACTCATTATTTTATAACACATGCTGCAATTACTTGACGTTCTTATTTTACTCCGGAATTCAAATTATTATCATTCTGGAATATTTCGTTTCGAATAATTGAAAACTCCCATTGTTCCATTTTTAACTTTTTAAAAATTTTGAAAAACACGGCGTCGTAAATCCAACAATGCACACGAAATAAAAATTTCAGTCCTTGAGTTTTTTTTTCTGAAATAACATATAATTATACATTTTTGAAGTATAATCGATCTTATATAATTCATTACGAAAAATGATACCTAACTTATAACTTGAGTGTCTTGTCGATTTTCGAGGAATTGATAAGTGAATTGTGTCTGCTAATGTGATATCAGTTGTCCAAACAATTATATAAATTAATATCGAGATGTTTACTCAATATTTATTTTTAGTAGGTGAATTTTTTTCGATCTCATTAGATACACACTCTTATCAGATTCAAAATGCCAGCCCGAAAATTTGGGATATTTTTTCATTACTATTATAGTAATCGCATAAAATTTATTATGATCATTATTCAAACACGATTTTCCAGGTCGATTTTTGATATCTTTAAAACAAATACGTGTTGTCAACTGAAAGAGGTTTAATTTTCATTTCATGTAATTTGAATACATAGTTTTGATAGTGAAAATAAATTACGTAAATTGGAAACATTCAATTTAAACTAATCACTACGATTTTTATTAATTATGATTTTACTTACGAAAAGCTGCGAAATATAAAGTGGATAGGAGTAAGTGGAGTATTTTTTTTGGAGTAAACGGAGCAAACAAACAATACGCCAATAATGTTCACTCAAATTTTTAGTTACCGGCTGCGACGCCAAGATGGCACGAACATATCAGTGCCGTCAGTGCGACAAATGTCGGAGTAAGATTTGAAAAACATAAATAGTTTAACTAAAGCGTCGTCATAAAACTTCTTGCTGTCCTTTTGTAGGACATCGGGTTTCCTACTAATTTAATTCCTCAGGTATAATAATGCACTTTTTACTTTAACGTAAACACCCACGTAGCAATTTCCAAGAAGTTATCTTAAGGGTGTACTAATGTCCGCCCGGCAGGCATCCCAGTTATCAGACATTCAAAAGTTATCTTTCGGACTGGTTGTGAACTTTTGGAAGCCTGCCGAATGGCGGACATTTGTACACCCTTTACATAACTTTTGAACAACTTTTTAAAGATTGCTACCTGGGCATATCCTGGAACACCCATTCCTAACCTCACTTTTCGGCTACTTTTCATAATGACAATATTTACTGAAAGTGAATGAATTTGAGTTTTAATATATTGCTGTATAATTGCGGAACGAAATGTAAAGATGCAAAAATTTTAAATGGTGCTGGAGTTTGGACTGTCGACTAAAATTCGAACCATTTTCTGAGAATGGAAGAATCGGACGAACGTTATCAACTCTTGTATAATTGAAATTTTTGCAAAAGTAATCTTGACTTTTTCGAGAAACATCAGTTTTCAACTACTTTACTCTCTCAGGTAGTTGTCATGGTATATTTGCACTTTTTTAAAAACTTTTCTCGTAATATAAATTTCTAACCTCAATTCTCTCATTGCTTTTCATAAAATTTGTTTTCAATTAACAGTGCATTCGAATTTATCAATTCAATTAAATTCGTAGGCGGCAAAATAATTCGTGTTATTCAAAGCTTTGCATTTGTTTTTAATGTTTTTATAATAAGTAAATATAAGTAAATCAAAAAAATTTCTATTTTATTTAAATTCCCTCATAAAAAAAATTCCAAAAGCACTGAAGTTTTATCTAAGAATACTGTCTATTATTTTTTATTCAAGTGAAAAATAATAGACACAATTTGCATTTGATTCCAAATATGCAAACTGGTGATGTTAAAATTTGCATCATTAGACTGCAATGAAATCTTTTTTTGTTCTAGTAGAGCTCAATATCTATCATCATGGTATTAGACTATAAATTTAAACAATATTTTTTTGGAACTAAAAAATACTTCTGAAAAAAATTTAGACGGTTTCAAAATATAAAAAAATTGACCTGTCAAAAAATATTTTTGTTTGTTCCTGAACACAATGAACATAAAATAAACTTTCCACTAATCTTGCTCTCAGAGCAATCACCAAATCTTATTAATCGGCGTTTAACAAAATTTTATTTTTTAGTCTTTACCAGATTTTAGAAAATGACGGAACAGAATTACGTGTCTCGAATAAACCAAATAGACGCCGCTCAATTGGACGAAGAGATTTACAAGGTCTTAAAGATACAGATGCGTGAGATAACGAAATTGTGCCCGCAGGAAAAAGTGGAAGCGTGGCAGCCGGAAATAGATGCGCTTCTGAAGTTGGTAATATGGTGTTTTTCTCTGGGTAGCGGAAACTCGACATTCGGTCAACGTCTTTTGGATCTGAACTATGCAAAGCTAAACAGACGGAAAGCTGTATTTTTTCTCATTTTCACCGTTGTTCCGGTTTATCTGCGAGACAAGCTGGTGGACCGAAGAAGAGCGACTTCTTCTGCGAGTGAAGAGCAACTGAGAAAATGGTTAGAAACGATAGGAAATATTTTTCACTTATTGAGCTTCTTCAATCTGCTGGTATTTCTTCATCGAGGAAAACAGCCGAGCATTGTGGAAAGAATTTTGGGTGTGTCGAGTGAAAATTCGCGCAAACACAAACCAAGACAAATCGGCTATTCGTACATGACAAGGGAACTTCTGTGGCACGGCCTCATGGAATTATTCAGTATCGGATTGCCCATGATTAATTTTCACAGCGTTAAACAAGCAATTTTACGTTTCTGGACAAAAAAACGACAAAACGCTCGTGGTAATGTCGAAAATTTACATCCACATATGGACACTCGTACTCGATGTCCTTACTGCGATGAAAATCCAATTTTACCGAGGTACGCTGAGTGCGAACATCTTTATTGTTACTACTGTATCAAAGCACATTTCGCTGCGACTGACACGTTTCAGTGTCTCAGATGCGGCACCGAATTACATTCTGAAAATCTTCGTGTTTACGTCCCGATAAATAAAACTAACACATTGGACCTTGTCGATAAAGAGTTCAAGGCTTGATTCATGTAACTTTGAAACATGCGATCGGGCCAACGCCAGAATGGGGCGAAAAATTAATCAGTCGTACGATTAAGCGTTTGTAAAAAAAAACGGAATCTCGTATGCCAAAAAAAACTTGAAAAATCGCTCAAAGTGATCTCAGGAAATATAAATGAAACAATGTATATTTATGGGTATGGTCAATTAGTATTAACAGTGTAAATTTATTGTTTATACTTGATAAATGAAATACAAAAAAGAAATTTTACCAAAAAATAAACGTAATTTATTAACAACCATATTTTGGTAGCTATTTTGTCCCGAAAAATAAAAATCTTCCATTCAAACATAAAAAATTTTAAAAAGTATTCTCAAAATTACCACGATTCCGAATATTTTTCAATTTTTAACCCTAGCTACACACTATAGCTTTTAGTGCGTTACTTATATACACACTATCGGTCTATTGGACCAACGACATTTATTGATCTGTAACATTGTAACAAACGCGCCTATTCTGGTTTAATTGTAGTGAAATCGAAACGTCAGACCCCGACCAATCCGGAGAAGCAATCGGTAAAGCCAAAAAGTCGTTTGATAAAAAGTTATAATGTTTATGAAAAGGCGTGTAGTGAAAAAAAGGTGAAAATTTACTGTTGCTGTCGGTCCATTGGACCCCGTCGTGTGTAGCTAGGGTTAAATAAAAGTTGAATTTCGTACTTTGCCACAAGTTTCACAAAATATCAAAATTACAAGTGTTTTTGACTGAGACATTGAAAAACCTCTCCTCAAAATTTTCAAGACTGAAAACCGGATACGAAAAAAACTAGTGTTAATTTTCTTTCGAAAAAGTAAAATCTTCCATTTGAAAATCGCTGAAAAAATCGTCTTCGTAATAAGAACAACCGTTTTCAAAATAATTCGTACAGAAATAAAAAACTAATTTTCTACTTTGGTATAAATTTGATAAAAAAAAAAACTCAAGTGAATCTTGCTTCGTGAATAAGAAAATGTTTTCGTGGAATAATGAAAAAATAGTTGTAATAAGGACGTGAAGAGAAAAAGCAAAAGTATTTTAGTACAAAAATGTATTCTCGTTTATTCTTCGTATTTCAAACATTTTTACCATTAGGCACAAACCCCAGGTTTATCACCTCAAACTTTATTACAACATATGAATTCGCATTTGGATATTTGGCCTCGTATTAATAATTAATCGTGCAATTACGTTACTTATCAAAATACTTAGTACATTATTTCATATAAAAATATCATGCTGCACTATTAGTTGTAAAAAAAAACACATCTTCCCTTATAACACATTGACTTATTTCATCGTAATTTTTATCTATAATAATTCTTTCTTTTTGTTTATGAATGGTTGACGGGTGAGCTCGTCCCTAACTATTATCATCATTATATTAACCATCATCGTTATAATCATTGTTTTTCGTATCGCTAACAAATTCATCCCTAAAAACCCAAAACACACACCAGTAAATATCGATCATAACGTCCCATTCCATTTCTTCATAATTTTTCAATGACGTTGGGCTCTTTGGAATGTTTATTATTTTTCATTTGAAACTAACCAAAGTTAATTATAGCTCGTTTAAACATAAACATGTACGATCGCCCAATGTTGACAAAAAAAATTTTCAACCGCTTCTTATTTGCGATAAAACGAACGCTAGTATAGAACACGAAATTCCAGTACACAGTATTTCGATCCGAACGACGAACGTGTTTTATCTTGTACATTTAACAAATTTCCAATGGGAATTTTCGATTTGCATTGGTTTTGATCTTTTTTTTTTGCAGTTATCAAAAATATGAAATTACTCATTTCCGAAGTCAAAATTGTTTTGGCTCTGTATTTATCAACGAAAATTCCCACTTTACAATGTTCAACGAAGTTCTAGAGTACATTATACGGCAAGAGTACGATTTCCGGGGCGCCAAAATTTGATGACGGATATTGGGTCCTCGAGTCAAAATAAAACGAAAATGAAGAGTAACAAAATTTGATACTCGAACGGTTTTCGAAATATCGAAAAACGGCAAAATCGTTATTCTTGAAATTGTTTTTACTTTGGTCGAAATATTGAGAATCAAGCGCCAAATCTCCGGTGCCCCAGAAATCGTACTCTCCCCCATTATACGATATTGAGATTTACATCGTTGACGTGCAAAAAAAAACTTTTTTTTTAATTAGAATTTCTTTATTTTTCAGAACTAACCTCACTTTTTTGCAGAATTAGTTTCAGAAATGTTTGAACTACTTCTGTAATCTAAATCTACGAACAAACAATGAAATATGAAGAAAAAAGTGATTTGTTTGCATTGTAACTGTGAAAACTTCAATATCGTAGTTCATCGGTGAAAAAGTACAACAATTATTGTAATACATAACAGTGGCTCTCGAATGCTTCGTAAGGAAGCACGTCCTCATTGATCTTGGCAGTGTCTGTGGTAACACGATGTCGCTTTTGCGCATTCGATTGTTTTTCATTTTTATCATTTTTTTTTCGTTTCAATTGTTATTTATTTATTTTTCCATATTCGCGCAACGTTGAAAACGGCCTATCACGGCTTTTTTCTCATTATTCTCCCTATTTGATACTTCAAATTTCTTCATTTCGTTTTAGGATTCAGTTCTTCTGTTAATTCAAATTTTCGATCACAAATTTCGCCATTAATCGAGACAAAAGAACCCCCTTTTATTTTCCATTGTCTTAAATAATTTCTTCCTAATTTGACAAAAGGTAAATTTATCGTTTGGAGTTTAGGGCTCGATTGAGAAATTCCTAAGTACATGGATTATTTATAATGAACTATTATTATTTATAACGATAGTCGTTTCAGGTATGGACCGGCCTTTCCATGAATTGCCAACATAATTTAGTTTCTCCTTTTATACATTATCTTTTATTTTTTCAAATTGCTAAACGACCACTCGACAAGGAACACCAAATTGCCCGAGTCCATTAAAAACCAGCGCAACGTAATTTTTCCAAATTTCTTTTTTTTTCTTTCTGATCGCTATAATTCAGAGAGACGTTCGTGTCATGTTATTCGCTTCGTTTTGTTTTGCTTTTCAATTTATTTTCCGTTTTGGTTGTATTTCGATCTTTCGTGAAAGTGTGTCATTGAAGTTTTTTTGCAAAAAAGATGGAACGATCGGGATAGTACATTGCGAAGGGGGAGTGACGAGGAAAATATATATGACGAATAACAGGATCGAGGTAGTCCGAGTTGATCGACAATTCGCAGAATTTCAACCTCATGTTTTTCGTGTTTCTTCATTTTCTTTGTGTGTTGTGTCCCTTTCCAAATAATATGTTTGTTGGCTTCTCGAGGTTCTTATAAATATCACTAATTAGATTATTTATTATTTTTTTCTAAATTCAGGGCGTCTTACGCTCGTGTGGACTTTAAATACACTATATCGCATACACTTATGATATTTGACCCTATGAAAAAGCACTTATTGGTTCTAAACGTTACGATTACATAGGAACATTGAGAGGGGGTGGGGGAAGGGACTTTCTTTTTCTCTGTTTCATAATTTAGATAAGTTTCTTTTGTTGTTGTTGTTGTTTTTTTTTCTTTACCCCCTGTTTCGAGCAGTCGATTCTTCTTTTCTTTACTTCAATTTTTTTTTTCAGTTCGATTTTTTTGCTAATCACGTTATCGGCGTATAAATTATCAGACTCCAACACAGACTCCGGTGTCTCCTGACCGAATCCCCATAGAAATATACAAACATACACACAATGGGGTTTCCATAAAAAAAGCTTCTTAGTGTGAAAATGTACAAATTTAATCGCTAAAGCTTATGTTATATATTTATTTTTTCGTACGTGGCATATTATTGACGTATAAAAACTTGTGTTCGTCGAAAAATATATCATTTTTATACGCTAAATACTTTACACGAATGACAAAAGTATGTAACATACATTTCAGCGAATAAACTCTTAACATTGTCACACATGCACACGTCTATCGATATATATGCATGAATATATTTCCATGGGGGAATTCTTGACGAATAGAATTTCTCATTGACAAGTGAAAAAAAAAAAAAAAATTGTATAGCGGAACAAGATATCGGACTATCACATGGATTTACACTCTTTCTCAAAATTCTCACTCTCTCGCTCTGTGTACTAGCATACATTTTGTTTTCTCATACATATATATGTAAATATGTGAGTGCTCGTGGGCATAGATAAATCGCATATTGTTTGCTCGAGTCGGTTATTAATAGAGAGGAACTAAATAATTTATATACGGCTTTAAAACTTCACAAGCTTAGTCAACAATTTAATCAGCAGTAAAAAAAAAAAACAATCGTTGGCCGGACATTTCGACACGGAATTTCTTTTTTCTCTCGCCTTCTCTGATTTCTGCTAGGAAAGCTTGTTTTTTCCCATTTTAATGCTTTTTTTTCGTGCTCTCCTTGCTGTTGATGCGCACGATACGAGACGAGTCGATCCTCATTTTAAAACGATTTTTTTAACTGACACTTTGAGACAATAAGTTTTTCGGAAGTTCACATTTTTTTTCAATTCGAAACGTTATCGAACGAATTAGCAAGTTTTTTTTTTCGATCCAAACCTAATGATATAAAATTCAACTTTCATTGAATTTTATTGATTGTGAATTTATTTAAAATTTGAATAAATTTCATCTGACCTCTACGACAGTTTGACATTTGTGGATGAATCTTTTTTTTTTTTCTCTAAAAACAAGATTATCAAGCGTCAAATGACAGTGAAAAAAAGTCAAGGGCGACTATTCTCGGCCTGCAAAACTGCATTCAGAGGGCAAGAAAGTTAGCGGATGTTGCTCAACTAATGCTTGGTCTCTGCAGAAAAAAGATGCTCGAGAAAGAGAACGTGTGAAAAAAAAAGAAAAAAAAGACTATTAAAATCGAAATAATTTATAAAGCGGAAAAATTGAAGTGTATATAAATATTTATATATATATATATATATATATATATGTCGTGTAAATATAGTGACATATATACACTCTTGCTTTTGTAAAATTGGACTATTTTGTCTCGGAGAAACGCCTGATCTCTGACGCTTTTCACATCGTCGCGTCTCAAAAAGAGAAAGAAAAAAACACACACACACACACAAGGAAAAACGTGTCCTTTAAACCGTGTTTAAAAGTAGTAAATTTTACGAATTTCGGTACTGCGAATGTTTCTCAAACAAAAACTGCATTTTTGTTTTTGCTCAATTCATATGAAAAGCCGATTATTGTAGAAAAATACAAACAGAATTAATTCGTTAAAGAATTTTTTGAAAAATTCACATTGTTTTTCTTTATGCATATAACCAATTTAAAGCCAACTATTATTCGATAAAAGATTATTTTTCTCTTGGAAAATGACTCGATAATTTGATAAAATGAAACACAGTTGATTGAGAAAAAATCTGCATAACCAATTATTCGAAATGAACTTTTTTTTTTCAACACGAGGTGCACACACCCAGTGCATCCTCAAACGTATCGTACAAGTACAAGAGACGCGAATCGTTAACGAAAATTCGTCATTTTCTTAGAGTTTGAATTATAAGCCTTTTCATCAACAAAACCGTCCGTCTTTTTTTTTGACAGTTTTTGTACGTAACGCATGCACCTAACGTCTCTAATGTTCATTTTTTTCGGACAGTTTACGTGTATAACGCATGGCTTGTACTACTTGTGAAAAGGCCTATTGATGATCCACACTACCGATGGCGGCGCTCGCGTCACTTGAAAAAATGGCGCTATTGGAGTGCATGTTATGACAGCTGGTTACATTTAGCGGTGATAGTTGCTCATTCGACAATTATTCTACTGTTACTTGTTATAACATTACTTATTCTATCATTATTTATCTAGTTCTCACTCATCGATTATCGTTAAAAATGTTCATCGTGTTTACAGAAAAAACAGCTGTTTTGCACTCCAATAGCAGTTTTTCAAAAATCCGCTAGGGTCGCATGCTTAGTGTGGATCGCCAATTGTTCTGATTCGTTTGCCAAGAAAAAAATGATCGTTCTCGTAGCTTTTACGTTTGAGAGGGCAAAGGTACAGAAATAGTGATTTTTTTTAAACGACGGTGTCCGTGTCGAGAGATCGATGTTGCGACAGCAAAAAAAAGTGAAAAAAAAATGAAAAAAAAAAAAGGACTCCTCGCTCAACAAGTGCATCCAGCGTTCTCCGGTGAAATTTAATATAATAAATACTCTTATATCGTTATCTCATATTTTAATAGAATATATAATATATGTGTGTTTATATAAAACTCGAAACGCACTTCCGGGGAACGTCGTAACGGTTAATGTTATTTTTTTTTTACTCGAATCCCTCATCATTTGGTTATTCGTATGACTTTTTCTCATCATTTTCATCTATTATTCAAGTGCATTATTGTTATTATCATTAAATCTTAAGAGCGATAAAGTGTTCGTCACTTACGATTCGGGATCCTTCGTAATACGTACAAATCCGATTGAATATCATTGTATAAATATATTAATGATTTTTTTAATTGTGGTTATGATTTTCATGTGAGTATATAAATAATTCGAAAATATACATCCGTTACGTCGAACCGGCGCTTTCGAGCTTAGTCTCAATTAAATATCTTCCTTACGGTAATGAAAATTCTCTACAAGTCCACTGAATGGACGAGGTATTTTTTATGCATTTTCTTTTTTTCTTAATTTTCATTCTTTTCGTTTCGTTTTTTTCTGTTGTTTTTGTTTTTGTTTTTGTTTTTTTTTTTTCACAGCGCGGGACGGTTCTCGCCCATCCTCGCGAGTTTTTCAACATTTGTAGATATATTCTCTACCTCTTTTTCTTCTTGGCATTTTACACGTTAAACGTAGTCTCCACGGAGTTAATAATAATAATAATAATAATAATAATAACTTTAATGATAAGTGAAATAATTAATATTAATCGAACATACAAACACGCCTATACATATAAATATACATGTGTGCGTGGGTGTTTTATTTTTGCGTGCAAAAACGACTGTACGATCCACCGTTCGACGACTTTTCTCTCCTCTCATTTGACCTCTGCTATTATACAGTGAGATTGAAAAAAAAAAAGAAAACAAAAAAAATCACAGTATATTAACATCGTCTCTATCGCGAGAGCCTCGATGTGTCGTGTCTACGTCCTCGACGAAGATTGAACGAGACAATTGCAAAAAAAAAAGCAAAAAAAAGTTATAATTAAAAAAAATGGTCGATCGCCCCAATCAATGGATACGAAACGAGAAAAAAAACATCGTGATGATCGTCTCCATCGACGAGAATGCGCGATACACGACGAGACAACTCGCAGAGAATAGAAACGAGGCAAACGAGTTTACAAAATAAAAAAAGAAAACAAGAAAAAAGGGAAAAGTTGTCTTCGAACTACGAAAAAAATCGATCGAAACGGTGGATTCCCATTATTCGTGCGAAATTTCCATTCCAAACTGGAAATACACCCTCTGGCAACGAGAGAAAGCTGCATGCAATTAAAAAAAAAAAAAAAAAAAAACTTCCCTATGTTATCCAAATGGCGTTTCTAATTCGCTGATGTTCAGTTGTTTTGTGTTGTTTTTTTGTTTTGTTTTCGTTATTTGGTTTTTCACCATGTACGATCCGTTATGGTGCTCGCTGGCGCGATCGACACTGCCACCGATGCACTACTCGTACTCGTGTTTATTTTTCTCTCCGCACCTGGCGCCGCCGCACCCGAAAAAGGATTCGAACGCTTTTTCATTTCTGTTTACGAAAATAGAAAATAATTTGAATAAATAGAAGGTCGATGTTGTTTCTACAGAGTTGAAACTGTTATTCTGCCCTTTCAACCTTACTAAAAAGAATAATCGAACTATTTTTGTTTCTATTTTCGCGAAAACTATTTGAAAATGAATGAAACATCCGTTGCTTCATCGTTTTGTCTCAATTTTGTTTAAATTTGGTGGAACCTTTTGAACGTTGCAAAATCTGAACCGCAAATTTATTTTGGGAAAGAGAAAATCGATTTTAAAAATAGTTTTTCGTAGATTTGAATAATGAATTTCGTTTCATCCTGATATTTCATTTCGTTCTGCCCGAAAAAGGAAAATTAACGCCAACGGATGCGATGAGGAAAATTTATAAAAATCAATACCCAGCTTCAAAAATATGCTAAAAATGAAAACGTGAAGGTCGTTTTTGGACAATTTTTAATTTGCCACAAAATTTTTGGCGTCTTACTTTTTTTCAGCTATTTTTATTTACTTTGACCTACAATACTCACTACTTTTTGATTCAACCCGTTTTCTATCATTTTTACTGGGAAATTTTTCAAAAATATTAAGTTTTCTACCATTCCTCAACAAAATCATATTAAGAGAAAAAAAAACGTTTAATTCATCGTAATGTTTAAATACGAATGAAAATTTAATTTCGAAATCTCAAATAATCCAAAATTTCAAATCGTCACAACCAGAAAACGGATCAACTTTGGATGATTCGAAAGAGTGTTTGTGAAAGGGTTTTCATAAATATAAAGAATTACTTTAATTTCATCCCAGTATCTTTTTTGGTTCTATCCCAAAAAGCAGTTTCGAAATCAACAACGAAAAACGCAAAAAACAAACAAAAAAATTAAGATTACAGCAGAGATTAGAAGAAAAAATTGCGTTCCCACAGCAATTAAAGAAGCAGCAACAACGAGAAAAGTAGCAACAAGCATAACAAAGCAATTTACATACCGGAAATGAGAAGCAGCAATTTGCGTTTAGCGCCCCAGGCAGTAATGCCTATTTCGCAAAGATCCTTTTCCGTAAGTGTCGGAAACGTTGCCATATCAACTTCGTGAGCGACGAAAAGGCCTGATGACGTTTTTCCCCCAGTTACGAACAATTGTGGCGAAATGTTTTTTTTTTTTTTTTTTTTTTTTTTTTTTTAAAGCAAAGTGTTTATTAACAATTAGCAATAAATTAAATGCGTTGTAATGATAAATCGAAGCGAGGAATGACCAGTAAGCACCAAATTAAAATTCATAGCTTCCATTAGCTCGATTAGGTGGCGACAATCAATTAAAAAATCATTTTAAACAATTTTTCTTCCTGAGTAATTATTTTCAATTGTTAGAATACGTGAAAAAAGTTTGTATCAATCGTTCGAATGGATTTTACTTTGAAAATTAATTCAAACGATGAATTAATCGAGACAAACAACGAATTATTGTTAACTCACTTATTTGTTTATTTACTTATTTATACGTAATAAAAAATTGTACTCACGTATGTACTTCTCGAGATTAACGCTCGTCAGCATTGTCGCGAGTTCGGTATAATTCTCAGACGTGATTTTTTCGATTTGCGACGACGGCGTGTGCTCAAGATAATTAGACGTCATTCCAATCGGCGTGGCGTCTTTGCTTGTATTCATGCTGAAATTGAATGGCTTGTAGCTGACCGGTGTAAGCTCTCCGTCCCAGAAATCTGAAGTATCCGCAAGACGTTGCTGCAAAACATATTTTTCACAATTTTAAATTAAATCATTCCTAATAAAACGACTGATTTTCAAAAAAAGAATCAAATCTATGAGATTAATTCAATTAATATCAAAATTTGCAACGTTCGCACCCAGAAAAAATATCTTATTGATTCAGCTACGATCTAGTTAAATCAAATAAAAATTTTTCCTTGACTCCCGGCCAAATAGAGGTCTATTTAACTTTAAGAAATTATTTTTTTTTCATCACACTATTTTAATATTCTTGATTAATGAAAAATTTAACATGTGAATTTAATAAAAATTTAATATATGAAGTTATATGAAAATTAAATATATGAAGTTGAAATAAAAATAATATTTATAATGTTTGTAATATTATTTATACCGTATTCAATTATAACATTATTTAATAATATTTTCATGGATCTGCGACCCTAGGTAGGTACAAAAATTCACGTTCGACTTCTTAGATATACTCAGTCAGAATAATGAAACTACTTTGGTTCCCGCAATTTATGCACATCCATAGCGCGATTCGTATGCGAGAATTGCCTCGATGCTCTGCGCCACCTGGTGGCCGGAGCGAGAAGCTTTAACGTGGGTATTCGAACAAACGGACCCAAATAGCGTTATCTATTTGATTCGACAGCATTTTAGCGCCGAAACGAATAGAAATGTTGTAAATTCAAATGAAAAAAAATCGAATAAACGATCTTAGTAGATCTAAATAGAACTTTTATCTGGGTGCGAACCTTTGCATTTTACACAATGTTGAACGGTTATAAAATTGCGTACACTTTGAATAATTATTTATTAAATTTTAAGAAAATTTATTTTAATCTTTTTATTTTAATCGATTTTAAGCTATTTATTTTAATCGACGACAAAATTTATGTGTTTTAGGGTGTAATTTTTTCGTTTTTTTTTTTCTTCAGTTTTGACGATTTTTTTTTTTTTCATAGATCACGAAAAAGATACCAAATGTTCTTCATGTTTTGGTTTTTGTTAGATATCGACAGGTTGAATTTCTTCAAACGTTATAAAAAATGTAAGAAAGTATAAAATCGATGAAATATGATTATTTTGTTGCGTTCTAACGCAACAAACTTCATTATTACGAAGAGAGGCGACATTTTCAATGATTTGAAAGGATAAAAAAGAGGAATTCACCTTATCCTGTTCGTTGGTTTCGGCGATGACAGGCATAGACTGACTGAAACCATAACCGGACCAGGCGGAGTTGGGTACCCGATATTCGTTGGATTTGGGTCTATTTTGAACAGCTTTTACCGCCATAATTCTCTTTTGATCGTAATCGTATGAGGAGAGATTATTTTGCGCCGCCATTTCAAGGATTTTTTTTTCGCAACCGGGTGCACGACGATCGCCGACCCCGAGATCGGTGAGCATAATATTTTTGTCCATCATGCCGAAGTCCATGTTCGACGAAGTATTTTCGGACGGATTTACCGGAGAAATATTACGCGGACTGACGGCCGGACTCGAGAGTGAGCTCGAGGCGCTGCTCAGCGAAGAATACGCGCTGCTGCCCCCTTTGTTATCGTACTGAGAATTCCCGTTCAAATTTCTCACAGCCCCGTAGCCTTTCATCGCGGACAAATGTTGTTGCAATTGTCCGATACCGAGCAAACTTTGTCCCGTTAAATTTTGATGGTGGGACATCGACGGATTCGATTGCATCATTTGGGGCGATGCTCCTGTCAGCAAATGATTTATCTGCTGATAGGTATAATTATGCGGTATCGGAAGTGACGAAAACAAAGACGGCGGCAATGTCCAATGCGGCGAAAGTCCCAACGGATTCGGCGAGTGCGACATCGGCGACATGCAGAAAGGCGAATTTTGCGTGTTTATCGTTAAAACGTTCGAAAAATTTTCCGCCAATCCCAACAAATTCGCGTTACCTACTGTCGTTCAATTTTAAGAAAAAAAAAAAAAAAAACAAAACAAAACAAAACAAAAAACAAATTATTATCATAGCCTCAATCATGAGAGAAATTAGAAAATATTTCCTTGATTCATCCGTAATACTCGTGCTCGAAACAAAATTAAAAACAAGTCTGGAAACGGTTGGATTGTTTTCAATAGCAGGACAAATTTGAACATTTTTTTTTATCCCATTAGACTTTTTTTGTTGTTGAAGTAAACGGATGAATTCGTCAAATATCGAGTTTGAAAAACTGTCGGATTTACGTGAATGATTCGTTGATTTTTTTTTAGTCAACCAAAAAACATGTTCAGTTTAATCGATTGCTTTTCACAATACTCGATACTCGATAGAAAAAATGTTCACGCTTCATCATCGAAAGCCACATGGATTTGAGCAATCGATTGTTTTCTTATCAAGGGCTTATCGCAAAAATGAGCATTTTCTTCCGACTCAATTAAACATTGTTGTCAAGTATTTGACGTTTATTTGTGACCATTATATGCACTTGAAATCCGTCGAGAGTCTCGCGACTAAAACTGCAACGTGATTGGTCTGATAAACAGCAATTTTTCAACAAACGAATCGCGTACAATAAAACAAAGTACTCACCACTATTGGTAACGTTATTTCCTTGAAATACGTTTTCAGTATTGGGTATCTGATAAGTTTCCGGTATCTCAGCGTGTACTCTCGGCTCATCGATACCCAAAAGTCTCCTTCTTGCCTCGTAAATGTTATTAGCGTTTCTCTCGATTCCTTTTATTATTACCGAGAGCGTACTTTGGTTTGGTTTCGGTCGTACATTTATGAAAACGTCCAGAGTCTGCATCAGCTGCGATACACTGTCCGTTACCACACTCGGTGTCGTATTCTCCGGCAAATCAAACATCAGAACGAGAGGCAAAGAACCCTGAGAAAATGAAGAAAAATCCTATTTTTTTCGTTTCTATTGTGTTTAGTTGAAAATTAAAATCCAAGTTTTTTCTCTAATGAAAGAAATATATATAGATGACACAAAAATGTATTTTTACAATTATTTACGTAATGGGATATTAAGATAGTACTGTCGGTTTTAGAATTACCGTTCAGAATTCAATCAAATTTGGTACAGCAATAGATTATGATAAAAAATAGATCCAGTTAAATTTTCCATAGGCTACAGAGAACCAGAAAAAAGATATTGGTATTGGTAATTTCACACAATTAACATTGAGTCTTATGAGAAATCACAGTTTTCATTGTACTTAACAAAAAGTACCGTTCAGAATTCAATAAAAAAGGATAGAATAAGAGAAAATATTATAAGAAACATTTTAAATCCTTAAAAATACAGGTTGAGAGGATGTGATAGCAGTAATTAGCAAATAAATATCCCAAATGTACGTTTATATCGTAGTTCAGTATAGACGTGGCAACGTCGCGGAGAGGTTGCAATGCGCGCGTAATTTAAAAATGTTCAATTTGTTGCAATCTCTTCCGGTACATTTTTTCTGTTACTCTGCGGCCCTTCCAGTGGTAGATTTTTTTTTCTTCTCGTGATTTTGACATTTTAAAGATGTTTGATTTCGAGTTGACACACAGAACCGAATAATGATGCGCCCCGTCACCTGTCAGTCTTTGCGCATAGCTTTTACACACCTCTCGAGTGAAAAAGACCATTTCTGTCTCTCTCACTCTATCGCGACGTTGCCTATTCTAATTACTACGTAAGTTAAACATGACGGTGTATACACATTTGCCTCTTGCAGTATCGACAGTACTACCTTAACTCTAAACTCCTCCAATCTATTTTTTCCGAACGTAAACCCTACAACGAGGTCGAAAACGACTCCAATCTTCTCTTTAGCATAAAATGTTCCTCGTATGCGCCTATAAAGTTTAATTGTACACTATTCTCTTCGTTTTTTTATAACGAAAATAATGCTGTACGACAAATTTACATTTGGTGAACATTCAATGATGAAAACTCTAATATAAAACGAAAAGACCTTTTGAAGAAATACAAAAAATAATTTTTTTGCTGAAAAAATGAACGTTGTAGGTGTGTAGGGTTAATACTGACCTTTTTTATTTAATTTCGTTACTACTTGCTTGACTTCAGGATTCGAAATTTCGACTTTTTTGTACAAATGCTTTTTTTGTTAGTCGTTCAAAATAAAAATAGACGGAAAAATGGAAATTCATTGAAATTTTGAAACTATAAATTCGTTGAAAAAAAGGATATTATTCGATATATTGGTATTTGAATAAACGAATTTTCATCGAACTGTTTAGTTGCCTTTTTCAAGTTGCCCTGACCCAATAGTGCTACGCGCAGGCAAAGCTATAAGTAGTGTTTTTGTTTCAGGGCTTGCACATATTGCGATACAACTCGATTGTCACGTGACCTCGAACAAAATATACTTGATACCGTGACTTTGACTCTTTGCGTTGGATTTCATTGATAATAAATTTACTTGTGAAGGAGAAAAAATGACGAAAGCTCAAAAAATCAATTTCCTAGTCTTCTCGATAAAAAATCGTGTTTCTGTTCTACAAAACTTGTTTCGTATTATGTTTCCGTATTAAATTTGACTAATAAATCAATTAAAAAGCGGTATATCAAAAAATTGTGAAAAATTTAATGAAAAAAGTGAAACAAATGAATTTATTGATTAATTTAGAAAAAAAAAAAATATATTGGCCACCCCGGAATTTTATTATTTGAGCAAACTTGGTCTCGTTCAAAATGTACCATAAATGATTTACAATAATTTCATCATGCTTAAATGCATGATAAATGTGAGCACAGCACGAGAGGAAATAAATAAAAGCGTTCACGACTGTAGGAAAACTCGTCGTTGCCAACTATATATATCGATGCACTTGACCCTAGGTTCGAACAGACCATGACTTCAATTTGCAGAATAATCGATCATCACTTCCACGACAAATTCTCACAGAAAAACGATAAGAAAGTAAAAGCTCGTACTCGAACATTATACACTTCTTATCTCATCGACATACTTTATTATCAATTTTTTGTCACGCGCGCCCTCTCAGATCTTTTTTGTATCATCTTTTTTCAATCGTGCTTTCCCCAATTATAAACTTTATTTTCATTATTTTTATCGAAATGCAAGTTTTTCTTCAATTTAACTTTGAATTTCAGTTGAATTTTAGCCTGATCTTGTCCAATAACGAACTTTTTTACAGTCTCAGTAAAACCTTATGAATTAAAGCCTCAAAAAAAAGTTTTTTCTTCAAGTTTTTTTATTCACCAATGATTTCTGCACGATATATAACGCAGGACAATATTTTTCCCAATTTTTTAACCCTGATTTTTAATATTGTACAACATGAAAGAACGTAGACTGATTCGTCGACACTCGTCAGACATTTAACAATAGTTGGCAAAAAAAATGATGGTCGACAATCGAATGGATTAATTAGGCTTAAATACCTGGTGCATAATGATGATAATTAGTACGGTATTACCGGTATTTGAACACTCACGACTAATTGCTGACGTGCCAAGTAGACGTTACGAATAGCGCCTGTAATGATGACGTTGCTCTTCTTGAGACTCGGAATATAAGGATCGCCGGCGTCAGGAAACATTATTTGCGTGGCAGTGCGTTGCATAATCATCTTAAGATTCGTGTTTTGCTTGCCCAGCACGATGCTGTGGTGCTGAGGTGAAATTTCCATTGACATTTGTACTTGAATCTGGTTCTGCATGTCATCGAATGAATAAATAAAAATAAATGAAATATCAATAATAAATATCGTAGAAAAAAAGTTTGTTTTCATAAAAATTAGTCTCGAATGGATATAAAAATAGAAAAATTTACATCGTAACTCAAATTCAACTAATTCAAGCAGCTTTAATTGAAATTTAACAGATAATTTTAGTTCAAACGTAACTGGACTATTAAACATTTTTTAAATTTGCTCCCATATTATCTCAGTCTCTTTTTCTCTTAAATTTTCATTGAGTATTATCGCTATCGTTATATCGACGCGGTTTCAACGATGGCCAAACGTTTATTTTCGTCCGAGCACATTTCGTCTCTCTTCGATATTGCTTTATCTGTTTGGACCGAAAACCGACCCGGTCTCGTGTTTGCTTTCGACAAATACACACAACTTTTTGCTACTCTATTTACTTTTTTTTCCGATTTTTATATGAACTCCCATCGACGATATAGATCGAAGTATTGAACGTAATTGAGCAGTTTTGTGTATTATAAAATTTCAGGCTTTAGGAATTTCAGGCTTTAGTTCGATTAAATGACAAAGTTGGCGAAAAGAATTTAAATTTTATGAAATTTGTTGTTGTTTTCTTTTTTTTATGGCCAGGAAAATACTCACCGCGAGATGGTCGCACATGTAATGAATCAATAAAAGCGTAGCATCCTTAGTTTTGGTAACTTCCCATTCGCAGCCTTTAACAACAACAAGAGTAGCGTGAAGCTTTGGTTGTGTTCGAAACATCACTTGAACGTTATACTTTTCCTGAATCTTCACGACGTACGGCGAAGTTAAATCGGGAGTAGCTTGAGTTGATCCCATTATCGGCAATTCAAAAGTAAATATCAAAGGTGTGAGATTCTGCGAAATAGAAACGTTTCCTTAAGGGCGGATCCTCCTTTAGAAAGCTCAAAAAATCGATTTTTTTTTTATTGCTTAAATCTATTCCTAATATATCTAAGAATATGTATCTAAAGTTATAGAGGCTAATTCGCAATATTTTCAAAGATACAGCACTAAACGCAGTAAGGTGTCGAGCAGGTATACGAGCGCTCGGGCAGCTGGAAAACGCGTTTTCTCGAGTTTTCGTTTTTATGATTTTTCTAAACTGGCGGGCGTGATTGCAAGAAAACTAGACGACCAATCAAAACGAACCAAAGCTTGTTAGCTTCAGTTTTGTATTCTGTTCTATTTGAACTAAAAATATTCATAAAAAAATTCTAAACAACTTTTTTAGCAAGTTGAAATTATTTTTTTTTTTTTTGCAGAAAGCACATTTTTTTTAAATCTGAGAAAAACTTTAGATTTCACAATTTTTTGGGTTTTTCTTAGTTCACCTAGACGGAAAATATATGAAAATGAAATTTTTTTTGGGTTTTTTGTTTCAGGCAGAAATTACGAGCTTCATCTTTCCCGCCGATTGGAAACTGGTGTTGCACAAATGTGCATAAAAATCGGCTGCGTTTGAATATTTTTCTCTCAAAAAATTTTTTTTTAATGCTCAAATATGCAATTAAATAATCTGAAAAGTTTACTGGACCTGCTTTTTTTTTCTGTCCTAAAAAAATTCCCTCAAAAACGCTTTTTTTCGGCCTTCCAAAGGAGGATCCGCCCTTAACTGCATTATAATTTAATAACTTTAGAAGCGAATAGACAAATTATTTTTTTCAATTAACAAATTATGATCGTGTTTTCAATAATTAATATTACCAAATTTTAACAGAACTCTCGCATTTTACGAAAAATATTGTTACCATTATTTTAAACATTCGAAACTGTGAATTTGATTAAATAATTGGGGAGAGTGCAATTTTCGGGGCGCCAAGATGTGGCGATTGATTCTGAATTTTTCGACCGAAATAAAAACAATTTCAAGAATAACGATTTTGCCTCGAGTTTTATTTTGACACGAGGACCCAATATCCGTCATCAAATTTTGGCGCCCCGGAAATCGTACTCTTGCCAAATAATGTAAGAAAATTCTTAATTTCGATATTTTTATATGATTTTTCTTTTCAAACTGCAATAAAGTGTCTAATGAATCGTTCATAAACGTTAAAATAAAAAATCCTTTCACTTACCCTAACTCGCGCTCTGGCTCGTTCCACACCGTCCATCTCACCGGCAATGGAAACTTGATTACTCTTCTCCTGGTGATTGCTTCGATTGCTATCAGGAAAATGGATATGACATCCAGTCTCCTCCATCACGCGTTTTATCGTCAAACCTCCTTTGCCGATAATGTGCGAGTGATCAGTGTAACTCACGTCCAGCTTCATTGTTACTCTATTGTTTTGCTGTACGTGTACAAACAAAAAATAAACACGTGACAAAATGAATAAAAAATAAGAAACATTAAAAAACTTGAGAAAATTATTGCTATTGAATGGAAAAATTAATTAAGGAGAAATTAATAAGCGTCGACATTGGTGAATGAAAAAATCAAAATGATAACTCATGTGATATAAAATTGAGAATTAATAATTAATGCTAAAATTAGTATCGTTTAAAAGCAACAACATTTTTTAAACTCATTGTCGCCTCAATATTTTTTTGGCGATTTCGAGCTATGCAAGTTGATAAATTTTTTATTTATTTTTCATCTGTTATCAACGATAGACGAATCGATAGGAGAGTTCCAACGATTACTTTTTTTTTTTTTTTTTTACTAACTTACACGAGCGTTCAAAATTTGCATAATCTTTTCTCTAGCCGCTCGAACGTCATCGGGTCGACCTGCAACCTTTATGTGAGGATCTGAAGGAACAAAAAGAGAAAATAGAATTAGCATCCAGCATAACGACACATGCATTGGGACTCGGAATTTTTTTTCTAACCAATTGAAATAAATATTTGTTTGACAATCTTATTTTAGCGATGCCAATCGACGTCGATATTTTTTAATTATTATTATTGTCGCAAGATTGCTAAAACCTTGCGGCTAAAATCCGGATTATTCGCCGAAGACTTATCGTTCTCGGGTGTCCAAATTCCACGTCTGTTTCGTGCATCATAATCCTTATCACGATTACCCAGAACAAAAACTTTTAACGGGTTATACACTGAGAAAAATTTATGGTTCACAGTACCATATTTGCATATTTCCCTGAGAGGATAGAAATACTTTTAAGGTAACGCTAACTCAAAAAAATATGGTTGCATTTACTGTATTTTATAAGTCGTTTATATTACGCGCATATATTAACAGCAACAATGATCTTGCCAAACATATGTTGCGTATTTGTTACCAAATAATAGTGATATCTTTCCTAAAATAAATATTACCGTTAACGATCAGGAATAGTACTCTCGGCTATACTCACGGTACGCTTGGCAAAAATTTAAAGTAGACCATACTAGATATTTCCTTGGTGCCATAAACATATTATATTGCTACTATAAGATGAAAATGTTTAGTCAGATTTATCACATTTTAATAAGAAAACCTGATGTGCACATACGTTAATAGTAACATTCATTTTTGCGAATACAAAATAGTGTGATCCGTAATGTTTATTGTAAGGACCATTGATATTTTTTGAGAATACCATTTTTTGATTTTTTAATAAATTTACTTTGCTCGTGTTCTTAATTATCACACATCAAAAGTGCGTTTTACTTTCTGGAAAGATGTGTTTAATTAATACTTCGTTTTTGCAGAAAAACCATTGTCGCGTCGTACTTTTACTCAGGTGAACGGCATAAATATCCCTTGCGGTATGGTTGATATAACGACAACAAATAGTCATTGATAGTTAGAAACACAAGTCTCCGCGACATTACATAAATTGTTACCATTATGAGATATTTTAATAATGCCTATCCATTAAAAGATATTAATTACCATATAAATGGTAAAATTCAGTGCAGGTCAATCCAAAAATGAATATGCTACAGTATACCATATTTTTCATATCCATAGTAACTTACTTATAATGTTTCTTGGATTATTTGATCATTGTAAGGGTTTTTACTATGATTTTTAGTCCTTTTTAAATAACATATGGTTATCCACACCATTGGGATTATATGTTTGGATGAACACTACAGATATAGTCCAATTAACTATAACATAATTGTTCTAACAATATTTTTTGGTACATTTTACCATAGAGCGGACAACTATACGTGTATAGTTGCGAGAACTAGTGTCTTTTTTCTCAGTGTACGCAGTTGCAAGGCCAAAAAAAGTCGTTTTTTTACGAATTTTTTCTGATAAGGGATTTTATTTGACAAATGCAAGAAGTATTAATGAATGTAGTGGTAGCTTTTAACTTTATAACGGCATTTTTTATTTTCAAAAATATTGATTTACGCTGCTCCTGTAGACGATCTCCTGGAGGTCCTCCAAAAAATGTGTCTGGCGGTGAGCACGATATCTCCGGTTTGGATTATCTAAAATAAAAAAACCAAAAAGATTCTATTGGTGGATAGATAAATCTAGGTATTGATAGAAGGAATAGTCGAAATTTTGATTTTTTACAAAATGGCGGCTCCAAAAAGAAAAAATTCCAATCTTCGACCAAAATTTTTTCGTTTAATTGTTTAAAAAAAATAGAAATAATTATCGGAAATCATAATTTTGACTATTCCTTCGATCAATACCTAGATTTATCTATCCACTAATAGAATCTTTTTGGTTTTTTTCTATTTTAGATATTCCAAACCGGAGATATCGTGCTCACCGCCAGACACCTTTTTTTGGAGGACCTCCAGGAGATCGTCTACAGGAGCAGTGTAAATCAATATTTTTGAAAATAAAAAATGCCGATATAAAGTTAAAAGCTACCACTACATTTATTAATACTTCTTGAATTTTTCAAATAAAATCCCTTTTCAGAAAAAATTCGTAAAAAAAGGACTTTTTTTGGCCTTGCAACTACTGTCTAATTTTTAAACTTTTTTTCAATTTACGTTTTCTATGTATATAGCCTGCCTTAAAAATCTCATTCAAATTTTCTCAAAGTTAGATTGCAAAATTTCGAAAAATTGTTATCAATTTAGTTCTTTACGACGTTAGAATTGATTTTATTCGGTCATTTCGAACACGATTTTCGTAACACTCTTCATAAATTCTATTGCTGCATTTCTCAATTACGTTCGTATTTATTTTCTAAGTACGTTCGTAACAAAATTTCATAACCCGCAATGTATTTTACATAAAAAATAAATAAATAAATAAATAAACAAAATACAGTCAACGGCTTACTAATCGTATTGCCTTTTTCATATAAAATAGTCGCATAATTGGTGACGTCAAAATCGAACAGTTTACAACAATCTAAACGAACCGTAAACAGTCGAATTAAAGTTATTTTCAATTTGAAAAAAATATAAATATTGTGTTGTTATATTCGTTTTATCGTGTTTTCTACTGAAATTATTGAATTTCATCAATAATAAAAAAAATAAATAAATCAAGCTCGTCGCTGTATCCTATCGGATTGCAATTAAATTTTAATCGTTAAAGTCCTTTGCAGATAATGGGCTAGAGCAGATATGAGCCATCATTGTGTTTCTCTCTCAATTTAGTTAGGCGTAACTTCGACAGCGTGGAAATTCCCAGAAGGTCGCGAAACCGAGTGTCCGGCGTCGTGACGATGACGACGTCGACGTCGACGTCGACGTCAACGACGACAACGACGACGAGTACGAATGTTTTACCGTACCGTTGTTTGTCGAGTCAACGCTGAGATTTACAGCTCGTGTGAATTTCCACAGTAACAGACAGCGCAAGTTAAAGTGTCTCTGTAGAAAAATTCTTTCGTTTTACCGAGACCGGAATAGAGCCCTAAAAAAAGTTCCTCCTTGTCGAACAATTTAACTCGAAAAACCAGTAGAGATTCTCAACCCTCTTTCGGCAGACTCCAAAAGGACCAAGACTAAATTGTACGTAAACGTGACATTCGAAATTAGAACGCTAAACTGAAAATAGGTCGATGCCATTCTTTGTATAAAAAAATACTGTGAAAAAAAATTAAAAATAAACTGAAAGTTCTCACTCGAGAAACAACTTTCGAATAAATAGTGATCTGAGGAAAAGAAAGAAAATGAAAAACAGCTTTAGATACGTAGCTGTATTTCGTTATGTTTTCCTTATATTATTCGTTTTATATATTTCTTTATTTTTCATACTAAGCATTTATTTCATGAATACGAAACTTCGTAGGGAAACGAGGAAGAAAAAGAGACCGGAAAAACCAGGCTCTTATTGTTATATTCATGAAAATAACGCTCATCATTATAATTTATATGGATATTATGATTATGATTATTTGTCAATAATTTTATATAAAAATTTGGTAAAAACGAGTAATTTTTTGTTATGGATAGGATAATGCTAAATAAAAAATAAAGAAAGTATCGCAATGTTGGGATATTGAAATGGAAAGCATGAAATTTAAATCTTTGCTTTGAAGAAACTTTCCGAAATGACATAAAATCGAAGACAAATTTGCAGGTGATATAAAAATAAATAAAGTGAAAATTCCTCGGTTGTTTTTAAAAGATTCGATAAACGAGCGTCCTTTGAAAAATAAAAAATCGTTGTCGTTCTCGATTCGTAAGACGATTCATTTATACGTTTACTGATATATGTATATGCATCGATATATCTATAGTCACGATCTTCGTGGTCAAGGCCCCTCGTCGATAAAAATAGTTTCATTGCATATTGAATTTGCAAAGAGTAAGCATCATCTTTATGAATATTTCTATATTCGTAATCACAGTCACATTTCGAACTGCTCGATTTTGTATGTGGTTTAACAACGTTAACAGAAATAAAATGTAAAATCGTTACGTATTGAAACAGGAAAACCAACAAAATTTAGGAGTCGTTTTAGCAACGAATGGGAGTGTGTAAAAAAGAATGAAGACAATTAAAAAAAAGTTCTGACTCGCAGACGTTAAAAGAATATCATGATGCCGAAAATAAAAATGTTCTTACAAATTTCTTGACTGCTTTTTTTTCGTTTTTTTTTTTTAATGAATAACGATTTTTTAAGTCTGAATTACTCGCAGTGATAAAAATTACGAAAACGATTAGATCAGTAGATTCCTCTTGCATCGTTGACCTCTCCTGAGAGAGAGAGAGAGAGAGAGAGAGAGAGAGAGAGAGAGAGAGATGTAGATGAAGGAAAATGAGTAAGAAAGAAATGGGAATGCAAGATCAAGTGAAATATAAATATTTTATACATTACGATACACATGCGATGGCGTTAACGAGCAGAGATCGTACGATGCTTATGCGCAAAGGTCGGGGCCAAATGAACGAGCAAGATTCTCATACACTCTGCAAACGCAATCTTTCACTAAGGATGGTCGGGGATTAGAGTTATTCGACTTACAAGATTAATTAACTCTAGAACCCCACAACGGGGTAATTAATTACCCCATGAAAATGTCAAATTTCCCGAACCAATTTTTTTAAACCACTCCTTCCGTTTTATAGAATTTTCACCATTAAATATTTATCGAATACGACTTTAACATGCACCATTCTCTTCGTTTTTTGATAACGAAGAGAATGATACAAAATTAAACCTTATTATCACATACGAGGAACATTTTATGCTAAAGAGAAAATTGGGGTAATTATTTACCCCAATTTGGGGTTTACGTTGGAAAAAATAGATTGTGGGGTTCTAGGGTTAAAATCCATTTTATCTTTAAATAATCGTATTCAATGAATACTAGTATTAACTGCCCAGACACGATTTTTTTCGAAATCTTACTTATTCTATCGAAAGTTTTATAATATTTAACAACCTTTTCTTCGTACCTAATTATTTATTTATTAACTTTAACTTCTAGCAAAAAAATGATTAAGATTACACGCTGAATTTTTTCTTTTTCATTTTAATAAATCATACTAATATTTGACTAGTAATTTGAATTGAATAGATCATTATGTCATTGTAAAATAATTTTTAGTGGTCATTTATCCTTACGTTTCATTCTGTAAAAACTGAATTGCATAAAGAGAGTTTAGCCAACGACTTCAAATTAAAACAAGTAAATGTTGCTTATGATTTCGATAAGGAGAAAAAAAGAGGAACAAAGAAAGTAAAGTCATGCATTAATCCAACGGAATTTTACCATGAATAACTCGTGACTAAAAGATTGATTGTTGCTTAGAAAATAACAGTCCTTATTTGATAAATTACCGATAATAATAGAGAGTATGACTGGAATAAATAACATGAGAATATATTTAATTGAGTACTTCGTAATGAATGATCAGTCGAATATAACGTCTAATAAAACGGAAGTCAAGAGTGTTGACCCAGTGGAAATATACCTTCCGTAATAGTACGTGCCTTGTCATATTTCTCCAAGATACGTATAAGTAGATACAGCGAGAAATTGCGGAGTGGGGCAGTAGTAAAAGTACTTAACTGAACAGACGGGGCGGAGGTAAATGGCTCGCATTTCGATAGCCACGTCAGGGACGTGGCCATCGAAATACATGTATGACGTGAATTGTCTTGTCAGAAAAACTTTTATTTTGTGTAGAAAAAGTGTCGTATATGTTATAATTAGGCAATTATGATCAATTAACATAACGTAGTATATTTTTTTCCAAATAAATAAAAACCTGAAAATTCAACATTTTCATAAAACGCTGATACTTCGGGATTGAGCAGGAAAAAAAATCGAATAATAAGTAAATTGCGTATTTTTAGAATAATATAAATTAGAATAATAGCGATAATTTGTTTTGACAGTGTTTTGACATATTTCGAATGGTAACAGAGATGAGTCTCCCAATGAGATGAAGCGATGGAAAAAAAACAGCTGCAGATATATGAATCACCGAAAAAAATTCCACACAACACCGAACCACAACGAGATCGTAGCCCCCCCCCCACTCTGAAGTAAATACAACATAAATATTCGTTCTGACAAAACGTTTGTATTTTAGTCACTGCAATTAACACTTTTGGGTTATTATTGAAATTTGTTAACAATTATGAAATTTTCCTTGTTGTGTAATATTGATTGTGCTTCCAAAATTATTTTAATAATGTTTACCGAAGAAAAAATTCATACCTTATTTGTACGAGTGATGGTTTTTAAATCTGTTTTTTTTCTTCCTAAATTTGTTGATAAATGAGTTATGTTAAAAAAAAAATATTATTTACAACACGTCGTGTCAAGATTACATAACACAATAGTTGGTTTCGATGAATGAAAGAAATACATAAACAGAAATCATTGTTTGCAAATAAAAATAAGAATTTTTTAAATTTCGTGTCATTATTAGCTTGTTTAAAAATTAGCAAATGAAAATTCGATTTCTGTAGATTAGTCATTTTCTTCAAACGATATCTCTGTTGATGGAAAAGTTTTAGTGAGTCTCTACGTTTCCATTCAATTTCTTCGTTTCGCTTGCTCGCTCTCTCTCTCTCTCTCTCTCTCTCTCTCTCTCTCTCTCTCTCTCTCTCTCTCTCTCTCTCTCTCTCTCTCTCTCTCTCTCTCTCTCTCTATTTCTTGATCTCACGTGATCCAATTCGGCACTTATTTTTTTTTTACTATTACAGCATTCGACCGGAGCATTTTTACGTCATTCAAATGTCGTCACGCTTCGATAATGCCACAACTGGATGAACAAATCATCAAGTAACGTAAAGTGCAATTATATATAGAGATCGTAATCACTTTCGACAAATTTTTGACGCTTGACCGCGATTACGCTTATTTTCTCACAGATCACATTTTTTAAACTTAAAAACTAAGCATATTTGATTGAACGATCGAAGTATCGTTATTGTGATGAAATGATTATGAACCACTGTGAAAAAACAATTAAAAATATTTTTTCAAACGGTCACGATTTATAAATAAACGCTATTATTATCATGGAAACGCTTCAGCATTTTCACAACTAAATATTAAAAAAATATTCTTAAAAATAATCGTTGCTTACGATTTGGGTGTAACATTTTTATAATTAGTAGAATAAAATATAATTTCAATACGTATCCGACTCGATCCTAAAGGGAATAAAGTCGAAGATATACGTACCTGTCGTTGGGACTGATTGACAACATACTACATGCAGTCATGTAATCATAATACAAGCCTATCTTTTCCACGAGTCACTGTCATTAACACTTATAAATATATTTTCAACTGAAAGCTGTGGGAGTAACTTTCATGACAGCGAAAAAGGAATATGAGTTTAAAAAAAAAATATCGATTACTCACCCTTCTTCGTTTTGGCTCCGATCTTTAATCGCGATGGCCACGTTACGAAGGTACTTGTCTCGTCCATTACCTGAAAACATAAAATATTACATAGAAAATCGATTCATCAGGGTATAATTTTGTCCGTGTAATTTATAATTCAAGAGAGTATGAATTACGTGATAATAACAAACACAACACACACTTCGAATAACACAATGAAGGAAAATAAATAAATGAATATAAATACGTAATTGTCTACTTCAGGAAAGATAAAAACACGGTTCAAAAATAATCTTGAAATATATCAACAGGTCTAATATAATTCACAATAATGCTGTCGAAAAATATTATGTTTCTCTTTCCTCATTTGCGAAGAATATTTCTAGACATAATAATAATCTTTTTTTTTTTGTTTTTTAGATTAACTAAAATAGTCATTTGTTTAAATGACGTCAAACAATTAAAGATTAATTATTTATTTATCTATTTTTTTATTATTTTTTAATTATTTTTTAATTATTTATTAAATCTATTAAAACAAATACACATATTGCAATGATTATGTTATCGTTTTTTATTATCATTTTAGCTCAAAAAAAATATCTTACTATTTATTACGTAAATTGAAACAGCAATCAGATAATGATATTCGAAAAAATGTTAATCAGTTCTGGTATAAATTTGACAATATCTCTCTTTACGAGATTGCAGAGAAATTTGTAATCGCGTTCGATAGAAAAAAATATAATTAGTCTGACTTCCTAAAAAAAAGACAACTTTTCCATTCATTCTATTCAATGAGATATTCATTACGATTTATGATAAGGACAAGTCCATGTTTTCTAGAATGTCTTTAAATCGAAGAGTTAAGGCGAGCAACCACTTTAGATGATTCAAAAAATCATTTTTTTTTTATTTCATAAATCGTTAGCAAAATATCTTAAGAATACACCCTGAAAATTTCAAAACGATATTCGGATTCCTTCTAAGGGTATGTATATAAATGATAGAGACTCTTCGCTCGACTCCCAAGCGCGCTCAAACTTTAAACGTGTTTTTCTCGTGACGACATTTTTTCAATTTGCGGGAATCATAACTCAAAAACTAATTGATGAATCATCCTCAAATTTGGAACACGTTTACATAATATAATTTATTAAAACATGAACCTAAAGTTGGAAAGATTAGATTGTTTAAAACATATTTATTATTGCAAAATGCCGGGAAAAAAATGCTAAAAATCGATCATTTTTTTTTCAAACACGTATCCAACATTCAATTCTCGATTTTTTTTTCAAAATTTAGGTTCATGTTCTTAAGAAACATCTCAAGAATGTATAAAAATTTGTTGGACTATTTCAGATGCGAATTACGAGCTGCACAATTCCCGCAAATCGACAACAACGATGAGGACACGCCAAGGGACACAGCGGATTACACCTTAATTAAAGCATGACATAACTTGAAAAAATTACCAGAGGTGTATGAAAATATGAATAAATTATTGTCAGAGTTGCGGAAATTTCCGTTTTTTCTTTTTCATAATAAAAAAAATCGAAAAAATCATCTAATTTTCGGTCTCCTAAAGTGGTTGCTCACCTTAAATTGACAATAATACACAAAAATGAACGTTCTTCAAATGACGAAATTTTTAGAGGGAAAATGCAAAAGAAAAATGTTATCTTCTTCGTTTCATGAGTAAATATCGTGAAAAGACATGAGTAAATGTCTTAGTCCGAATTGTGTAGTAAACTGTACAATGGATCTTTCGAACGAGTATAACCCTCTCGTTTCGTACATCATGGCAAAGCGCGCATGTTGCTAGAATGTATGCAGAATAAAAATGCAAAAGAAGAAGAAAAAGAAAAAGAAAGAATGAAAAAAGTGCCAGTACGAGCGTTACATAAAAGATGCGATAAATCATACGTTATTTATATGTATTTGTCTTCGCAGGCTACCAGTGAACGCACTATCGGTCGTATTCGGAGTTAAAGATATCGATACGGGGACCTAAAAGCATCGAAGACTAAGAATATTAAGAAATAAAGAATAACGAAAAAATTAAATTTAAATGAATTTTAAAAATGACAATAACTTTCTTTCATTTTAAAAAACAATTAAACCGAACCACGAAAATAATATTCATTTTCCAAAGAAATCTTTCAGCATTTCGTGCTTCTGGTTACAACTGTGTTATCTTTATAATCTTTGATCAATATTACAAAACGAATCCAGGGGCGATAAAAAGTTGTCATAAAAATGAATCTTATCATAATCATTTACCACAGTCATTTTTTTAGATATTTTCTGACACGACGTTTCTTCAGATGTATCTCGATCCGAATGTGCCTGAGCAGAATTAAATCTCACTTCTCAATGGCTTCGTGATGCACTAAGAACTTCTGTTGTCACTCGTTTATTTATCCGTTCTATTAATTCCGTTCGTAAATTTTGACTGATGTGAACGCCCCCCTTCAGAAAGCACCGATTGAAGTTTAAGGAAAATCGGAGCGTCCCTGACTACGGCAAAGTTCAATGACTTTCGGTCGATGGCCGAAGATTCAAGCTTTCAATCGATGATTTTCATTCGAAGCCTTTTCGGACCCTTTTCGAAATGACGCCAAAGAAATACTCTTTCGACGGTAATCGAACACTTTCTGTTCGATGTCAATTAGTCAGCTGTATTCCGAGTCGTACTGTATATATTTGAATATCGATGTATATAAATGTATAGCATGATTTGCCACGTTACTTATTTGCACGTTATTAACACACGTAACTAAATTCGACTATCGTTCACTTTCACTCCAGTTCGACATCGTTGTCTCTCTCACTTTTTAGTTATGAAAAAAAAAGTAATAATTAACCGAATTTAATGAATTGAATTTTATTATATTTTCAATTAAATTAGCTCATTTATATATTCGTAGAATATTTCGTTGATCTTCGAAATGCGTATATGGCTGTACGCCTTTTAAATTCGTTATAGATTTACTTCAAAATCCGTGGCGTGTTATTCCTTCTATTTCCTTATCCACGTTTGTTTCTTATATTCGCGTTCACAAGAACGTACGTATACAAACTGTGTTGTCTCGCAAAATGATTTGCACTTTTATTATTTGGCGGTCAGTCCACGTAGAGATCGACGATAAAGCAAGTGCCAAGAAACAACTGGTCGAATCACTACAATCACCAACGAAAATTTCTTCTTCACCTCTTTATCTCACTCTCTCTTCATGCTTTTTATTTTCAGGCATAAAAATGCAAAGTTGCAAATGATAATTTAAAAAAATGGCTCTACGTGACTTTGGAATGGGAAAAAACGCACATTTTTTTATCACTGCAAATCCATTTTATCACACCTGGTACATCCGGCTATTCGCAATAATATTTTTACTTTTCATTTACTTCTTATCTCTCAGCGTGACTTCTTGTTTTTCAAAATTCTTGACAATTTCAAAACGAAATATGAAATTTTATCATTTTTTTAAATACTTTTCTTTTGCTTCAGCTTGCATTCGATATAATTTGTTGTTGTTCTTTTTTTTTTTGTTTTTTTTTTGTTTCTTTAATTACGCGCAACAGTCCGAGAAAGTCAATGAAAAATGTTAGATATTACAATTGGAAATATTCGTGATCGATTGAGAGCGAATTCAGTGCCGTACCGCCACGGAATCGCTCGCTCGACTAACTGACTAATTCGAGATAATATGTATAACGGGTTGTGCTCGCGCGGCGGTAACCGCCTCCCACTCGACTCACCATGTACTCAAACATTCACACAAACACGCACATTTATATACAAATTACTCGCACGTTTTTTTTCTTCGATTTTCAACACTATTGCATAGCTTTTCTGTAAATATATACGTATAATAATATACTATCATAATAAAATATAATACGGTCATTAAATTTATAATGAAATCATACTTTTAATTATAGTGACAAAATGTCCAAGTGATTTGACAGGTTTTTCTAATCGCTGCGTTCGAATATTTAATTTTTTTATTGTTTTTATTAATTTGATTTAGTTAAATCAAATTCATGATTTAATTCAATGAAATAAGTGACTTGCGATAAATAAATTGGAGTGTGTAAAAAAAATGAGCATTTTGGAGGGCAATTTTGGGGAGACAAATTTTTGTAAATGACTCGAAAAATCAAGAACATTGTTCTGAAAACATTCAGCCAATTTTACTAGAAATAATTATACCTAGTTTAGCACTTACGAAATTTCGAAAATTCGATCTTATTTTCATAATCGAATAAATTTCGTAACACATTCATTACGTATTTATCGTCGAGAAGTATTGTGCATTTAAAATGATAAAATTCGAGATATTCCATCCATTTATCTCATACTTCCTCGAATATTCGTACCTACTTATTTCGAGGATAATAACGTGAACCGAAAGTGAATTCAATACTTCGATAACAATGTTTCAGACCCTTGTCTCGGTTACCCTCCAATTTAATTGCAGCTTGTTGCGAAGATCTTTTCTTTGGAGTCTCAAATGCCTTTATTGTTATCCAAAATTCCATGCTTCTTCCTATTTTCTCGGTATCGACGTTCGCAATTAGAGACTCCGAATTTTACTTGCTGTTACGTCATAATACTGATAATTATAATTATTATTTTAACTATAAATATCGAAAACAAATGCAAACGATAATAATTATGAATTTATTCATCCTTGTAAACGCAATGTAATGAAAATCTCGAATCATCGTAACATCGTTCACGATTCTAACGATTTTTTAAATTACACCAAGTTATTCCTATTTTTTCATAAATCGCTTTTTAATTTGATTTTACAAACACTAAAACGCTCCATATTTATATATTTTTTAATAAAAATCGCTTTGACTCATTAACGACAAACAGAATTCTAGTAGCGAATCATTTTTTAATCTTTCAAATTTATTTTTCCCGTATTATATTTGTATTTAAGTGTTTTCTCGGTTCCAATTTGAGGGATCAATTTTCTTGCAACGCTGCCAATGCTCATTTTATTGCATCGTTGAAATGCAACGTATTTTTTTTTCTTTTTTTTTTTACAAGCAAAACTTTTTGGCAAGATTTTTGTTGGGTGTGCACATATTAAATTTGTATGAAAAAATACTGACAATTTAAAACGAGTACGAAATGCATAAATTGAAAGAAAAAAAAAATCAATTTTTCTTGCATTCCAACGATGCATATTTCGATTCCATCCACTGCTCTCGACCATAAATCGAGCTTTATTCGGAGTTCGCGAAAGGTGGGAGCCATAACGAGAGAAACGAGATTTGCGTTCCGCTATACATTTGCGTGTCGTTTGTCGTTGAAGTGAAAGGAAATACCGGATAAACGACGCTTACTTCAATCCACACCTATTTTCAATCAAAAGCATATAATATTCCCCCCGATACGTACGATACTAAAACATGTTTTTACTTTCCCGTAGAGAAAGTCCATTTTTTTGTTTTAAATAAACTTGCAAAGAAATTCCTCGAAATGGCGCCAAATATTAATGAGTCAGAATGTAACGCTCGCTCCTTCAATTCTTCCTCATTTAGACGTACAAATGTTCAACAGCCTCGTAAAGTTTGTTGAAAAAAATATAAAATAAAAAAGAGCTGACAAAGCAGTCCAGGAAAAGAAGAGAGATCGCGATGAAATTTTGATATTTATATCGAAGACGATTTCGTACGTGCGTAATTGTCCGTGAGGACATCTATGTATTTTGACCAATGGAGGTTCAGCCACTAGGACGACATCGGGGTACACTGACTCGATCTAAAATTATACGTTATACACACGTCCCGTTAGACAGTGCAGTCCGAGTCAACTATATCCTCGACTGTCTCGGTATTTCTAGAACTCCGGAATAGGACAGTCTCACCACCCCCTTTTTTTTTTAATCCACCACATCGAGTTCTATATTTGATCGTGTGAAAAAATTAGAAGAAAAAAATCAACAGCAAAATGTGTATTTTCCACAATTTCTTTCTTATTTATTTCGTCAATCAACGAGACACCAACGACCAACTCAAAGACTCGAATTATTCGAAAGACTTTCTTCCAGTCACTCGAGCTTCCTCCACACTGAGAGTGAGATAGCAAGTCCGAGGTATTTATAACGCGAGAGAATGATGCCCTAGACGAGAATATAGCTATAGCATTGTATTCATAAAGTCATCGTACTTGATATAAAAATAAAAAGTCAACTGGCAAAAGTGAGAAAAATTAAGTAAATTTCATTTGCCCGAATCAAAATTTACTCCGTACGAGTATACAAAAATCTTCTCTGTCAAAGCTATCAGAGTAGTCTTCCCATTTTTTATTAAATTCAATCAATCTAGTTAATACAATCAATTTTTCAGCTAAATTCTCTTTTGCACAAGAATCTTTTGGTATTTTTATCGTTTAAAATGAATCCCCTTGGAATGATGAATATTTTTTTCAGACGTTTAAAACAGATTTCATTTCACCTTACTAAAGTTAATTTGAACTCGAGATTCGTTCCTTCGAATCTTCGCATTATTTATCTCTCGTGAATTATGACCTGAATCAATTCAAAACCTGAGCTAACCCCTGCAAACAAATTCTTTTATGCCCTTTCGTGAATGTTTCATTATCTCGGGGATTCTTCTCGTTGGAAGAATTTTGGTTTTCGATAATAAATTCACGCCATCGCGCTGACGTCAAGTTGATACTCTCGTCTGCGACGAGTTTTGCACGACGCTAATACAGTGACGAGCGTTTACACAGGTGTGAGACAATGTCTTTCCCATAAACGACAATGATAATTGATCGCTCTCAAAATATCGAAAATATTATCGTTTTTATTTTTATTTTATTTTATTTTTTTCTCGTATGTAAACTGTCTAGTAGAATAGTATATAAATCTCTCGCCCGATGACAATATCTACGTGTCAATGAGTTAATGGAAAATGATGATGTCGATGACGAGGACGATGATGTAACGCAGGAGTGTCGTAGGGTTACGAGATCGAGATAAACACAGACGAAATATTGTTTTTCATCTTTTACTATACCTCGATGTTATCGTATCTTGACTAATCCCCAAAAAACCCAAAAATAAACAATTATGTGATCGAAATATACGTATACCCTTGAACGTGTTATTTCCTCCAAAAATATCAGACATGCACCTGTGAACGTGTGACTTTATGAACTCAACAAAAATATTAGAAATCCAACCTCCAACAGTTGAAGCAAGAACTCCCCGATTCTCGAATAATCAAATTTATCGCAATTAATGACTCACCTTGTGGAAAAAAATCGCGGCCGTTTCTCCAGATTCTCGATCACCTGGAAAAAAAAGTATCGCATCAAAATAGATGTTGCAAGATATTTTATTACACAAATATGCACGCACGAGTCCGAGCGTAAATTTCATGTTGATTTAAACTCGTCTGAAATGAAAACTTTTTTAACGGACACCACTGTGACGGCTTCAAAAAATCGATTTTTTGAAAACCATTTTAATAAATCTAAAATACTTTTAAGATTGAAATGCCGTTGGACCCAGGTCGAAAAAATAATTATTTTCGTAGATATTGAATATTTTGTGGAGCGGTGCAGCGGTCCGCGACGCTCGGGGTCGCAACTTTGAACGCGCTTTTCTCAAAACCACTTTTTTGAGTGCGGCACGCAGCAGAACTCGAGCAATTTTTATCCGATCGACTTCAAATTTTTACTGTATCAATAAAAGTAGATTATCTAGAGAAGTACATAAGTTTTTTTCGATATCTCAATAATTATAAAAGTTATAGCCTATTTTCGACGAGAAATTTTGCTCAAAAATCATTCTTTAATTTCAAAGGCGTGCCTATTTTTTAAAAATCAATATTTTTCCAAATCCCTATGTACTTCTCTTCAAAATATCATATTATTAACGAAAACACTCGGTATTTTTTTTCAGATCGACGTTGAAGAGAGTTCTGCTGCGTGCCGCGAACCACTGCGGAGATGACGCGAGAGCTTCTCCAGCGCCACCATGCGGTGTGAAAAATGTGAAAAAAATGTTTTTTGATACATTAATAAACAAGGAACAAAACCCAAAAAAAATTTTTCGAATATCTCTTTGTTTTCCACAAAAAAAAATTCTTGAAAAATGTGAAAAAAATAGGGGGTCACAGTGGTGTTGTCCGTTAAAGCAATAGTGTGGCGCCTACCGAAATATCTGGCTAGTGATTACAGAGAATCATCCATTTATATTCAGTTATCGAATCAACACCCAAAGAATTTGTGAAAATTGAATTAAATCGTGCAATGATTCTCAATCTCCGTCTCTTACGAGCCTTTTTTCAGCTTTTTTTAAACAAATTTAAATTCACTACTTGAACTGGGTGTTTCATCACAAACCTGCCTTCGAATCGTAACGTACATTAGAATCGTTTACTTCGCTTTAAAACGAGGCCATATGAAATCAACTGAATTTTACTTTGCATTGAATATTTTTATAACTTAAAAAGGATATTATCAGGTTTACAATTCGCTGGAAAATGGAATGAGGAAGAATGAAAAAATTTGATTGTCTCGAAAATGATCGAAGATTAAATCATCTTTTCAAAATTAAATTTCGAATAAAGTTTACGGGGGTTTACACGCCACTTTTGAGCTTTTTCTTACATCGAACTCATCAGCAGTTTCCATTCCAACTATTATGAGCTTGGCTATGACAAAAATTATGGACAAACATGAATGAGTTATCCATTTTTTCAATCGCTATTTTTTCGAATTTCTGAAGTGTATAAAGTTGCGTCGTTATTCGTACATGAGTACTGGAAATTGAATTGAAAATATCGATCATTTACACGTACAAATACTCACAGCACGATCAAACATAGCCAACAGTTTTGCGTGTCAATACAAAATATTGATCCTCATATCGCTTGTCGTAAAGAGACACACATCGTGTTAATATACATATACATTATTCGTATAGACTGGATCCAGCAAGAGACAGTTTGACAGTTTACTAATAAGCATAATCTCATTTACTAACACGGAGAAGCACAAACAGTTAAAACTTTTCTCGTGTCTATTTAAACGACTAAATGATCTTTATTGGCACGCAAACGTTATCGCATTAACGTAACTCATAATCCGTAGAATATTCACTATCATTTTGCAATGAAAATTCGATTATTCCTTTTTTACTGTTTTATTTCCAAAATTAAACTTCTTTGACAATCATTAAAAATATCAAAACTTAGAGGAACTAAAGAAGGAGGTAAATTCGAAATATTTATGATTATTTTTGGAATCCCAAAAATAATCATAAATATTTCGAATTTACCTCCCATGCAATTCCAAAAATGCTACCCTTCCGCTACTTCTGATAATTGCTTTTTGAACGAAGCGATCGCCACTTGCATTATCTGAATATTTTTATTTTGTTTTGAATAAAGAGTATTTCAAAAATCGGAGTAAAATATTTGACTCTTCGTGATTTTTAAAAACCAAGAAATTCGGACATTTGGATTCGTTATAATCCAGAATAAAAAGTACAGAAATTGATATAAATCCTGTTCTGAAAAGGATTCTCATAGCCTGAGAATTAAATAAGTTTTACTCCAAAATTTGGATTGGTCCAGTGCAAAAAAGCGTTATAAAAATCGGCAAAAAAATGCACATAGATTAGCCAAAACGTCATTTTAAAGAAGATTCAACTACGCATAGCTTACTAATTTTTAATATTTTTTTTTTTTTTTTTTAACTCAAGAACTCAAACTCAAAACAACGAATTTTAGTAGATTTTTTTTAACTCCATTTTAGTTTCTTCTCAAATAATGTATTATTTTTAAAAGCATTCCAAAATGTGTTAATAACGATGATTAAAATATCACTTCACTCAAGCTGATAAATAAATTTTCACAAAATTGAAAGCCGTTCGTACGTCGGAAAAAAGATTGTTTTAATTTCATAATACACGATGACTCACCCATCAGCATGCTCTCTAATTTTCGACGATCAACACGAAATCTCTCCTGATGCAAATCATCGAGACTGGCCAGTCCAAGAAAAGCAACGAGATCGTGGAGTTCTTTACGGCTCTCGTACACCGATGCACCGGAAACGCTGGTTGTATCGGTACCTTCTGAAGTCTCGGACATCGTTTCAGCGAGAGTACGACGCTCGTACTGTGTCACTTCGTCCGGTCTCATCTTTAAGGATTGTTGATTTATTCAACAATCAACGAAATTTTTCAAAAAAAAAAAAAAATTCACGCTCTGTATCCTGCAAATGAACCAATTATTCAAATTATAATTAATTCATTGTTTAAAATATATTGGAAAATAAATATCAACGACTCCAGTATTCTTTAGTAATTACAAAATAAATACCGATCTATATTTATTTACAATATTTACAATATTCCTTGTAAAATATAAAAATTAATTTCTTCATTACAAACAAAGCTAATGAAAGCTAAACCGTATTCTCATGAAAGAAAAATATTTTTATGCAGCATACCTGATAAAAAATCATACAACGGAAATAAGATAAAAATATCTACCTGACCCATAATCAAAACATATTCAAGTTTTATCTGGGTATAATGGTTTATAAGACATAAAAAAAGTTTTTGTGGCATGATTTTTTATATTTTTGCATCAAATTCTTCCGACCTCGTAGAAGAAAATGATAAATTAATGCAATCGTAAGACGATAAAGAATGGAAGGTGAAAAAAATGTGTATATCGCGAGTGCTGATTTGTTAAGAAAACTCTCATTATTATTAGTTTACACAATTTTTATTGAAATTTCATCTAAAAACGTATAAATAATATTTAAACGTTCGAGATTAAAAAAAAAAGCATATTTTGTTGTTAAATTACAAAAATAGACTGAGAAATATATAAAATATTAATGGCCTACGTATTATAAAATACCTTTTGAATGTACTTTATATATATATATCGTTTACCTCGCATGAGTATTTCAGAAATTGAGGAGCTTTAAGGAGACTCGAAGGCCAATGGTACACCGACCCCAAAACTCTTCGCGTCCTTCCAAGCATTTTGCTCAACCGAGTTCGCACAAGATCGAATAAAAGAAAGGTAGAAAGCTACTTTCAATAAAGACCTCTTTCGATTATATTTATTAATAATTCGCCTATTTCGTAATTTTACACTAAAATTTAATTATCTAATTAACAGGGTTCCTCTGATTGCAAGTTTGCTGGAAATCAATCAAAAGCACAATTTCCAATTTCCAGCGTCGAAGATAATCACATAAAAGAATGAAAATTGAAGAACACTAAGAAAATTAATCACGATTGCCGAAAGATTCTAATTCGCAAAAGCTCATAAAGCCAGAAATTTACATATAAAAAAAAATCTTTATTAGCATCGAATTGGAACGCGAATCGAATATAATAATTTTCGAATTAGTTCCTCAAATTATCATTCACTCGGATATTCGTTGGAAGTTTGAATTAATGCGAAAAAAAATTGATGAGAATTAACGTACCTCTGTTTACGTAACGTGAAAATCTCTCTTCTCTCTCTCTCTCTCTCTCTTTCTCTCTCTCTCGATAATTACGTCTATATTAATCCTTGTCTCTCTAAATAGATTATATATACACACAAACATGTGTAAACACATGTAAATATATATAATCTTTGCAGGGTAATTAACGATTGTGAGATTTACGGTTCAATCACGTCCTCGAAAGACGCGTGCGAGAGAAAGAAACATTCACGGGAGATTCCAAGCTGTGACAATGCGCGAATTCTTGGAAAATTGCGTTTCGAAATTGTCCGAAATTCGGAAGTAGGCTCGAATGGGGGTATGGCCAATCATATCAAAGAAATGATCCTTTCTCCCACTCTAAATATCCCCCGCTAAATCCATTTTCACCCTTTGGTAATGTTTCTTGTTTTCGGGAGAGGTTCTTGCCCGTAGAAAGTATTAACTGGGTTGCGGAGTTTGCTTTTAATTGGCAAAACAAGAAATATCGTTCGAGTGTGTAACGAGTAAATACAAAAGAAAAAAAATTATACTCAAGAGACACCTCGTGAAGGCGGATCTCATGGCATTAAGAACTCACGCGAGGAAAGGAAGAAAGACGGAGAGAAAGAGAGAGAGAGAGAGAAAGAGAGAACAGAAAAGGTCTCTAGAAAGAAAACAAGACAATCTTGACGGTCAAGACACGTGTCTACGAGGGAATTCCTCACCGTTTTGCAGCAAACGGTGTCAACGGCCTCTTCAGCAAAACAATTCGGACTACGCGTCTTTTTTCAATCAATCTTCGTTCGCTCTTCGTTCCTCTTTTCACTCTTTCGCTTCTCAATTTATAGCTCTATATGTTCTAAGTTTTCGAGTCTAGTCTTCATCACGAATTTTCTAAGTTACTGCTTCGATGTTAATATCGCGGTAATAGAAAATTCAATGCAAACTTCATTTTCACTATTAATCTAATTGGTTTAAAATTGCCTTTCACTCTAATCAATAATTATAATTGATAACATCAACTTATTATAATAAAACTTAATTTTAATACTCAAATTTTGATACCTAGGAATAAAAAATTGAGTAAATATCAAAATTTGTGCATTATGAAACGTTGTTCTGGCTTGAAATTTTTTTCATCGCTATTTCTGATGCAGTTTTTATTGATGTACAATGAATCGATATTTTTTCGAACTCGAGGGCATTTCGGTTGGAGCGATCTTTCAGTTTTGGAGCTTGTGCCAAGTATCGACAAAATGATCGATTTCATACGTGATCGAAAGTCACCTTGTTTTCGTTACACAACAATAGAATACGATTTACAACGATGTTTACCGATGAGACACTTGCTATCGTTTCGTACCTTTCGCTTCGACAATTTCTGTGTCTCAACGAATTTTCGAATTTCTCTCGAAAATATACGAGCTTCATAGGATTTCGAATTTAATCGAAATAACGATAGAACGATAATTGAATTTGAAGTAATGTTTACATTTACTTAACGAAAAATAAACTCTTGAAGATTGAAATCTATCGCATGAGCTATTTTTGCAAAAACAAAATTTTGAGTCGTCAAAATAATTGATCGAATAAAGTAACGCCATTGGAACCGAAAAATTATTTAAAATTTATATAAAAACGATAACAAACAAATTTGAGAGTTTAATATAAAAATATTAACAAATTCTTTTTTGTAAGAATTCGGAAAAATAAGGAAATCTGCATTCGAATTCAAGGGCATGTTGAAATCATTTGTTTCGACGCACGCGCCAAATTTGGTCCGATCTTTTCACTTTGGAGTTTGCTTTGAGAATTAGGGGAAGTATCGATTTTGTACATTATCAAACGTGACCTTGCTTTTGTGGTAAAACAATAGAGTTGGATTTACAACGATGTTTACTCGTCAAAACCGTGGCTCAGTCTCGTAGGTCTCGCTTCAACAATTCTCGTGCCGTATCCAGTTTTCGAGTGATTATTCGAAAACACGTGTAATCCGAGGAATTTCGAATTTGATTGGAGCAATGATTTAACGGAAATTCACTTTAAAAATTAACGAATAATTCATCGAAATAAATGCAAATTACTTCGTTAAAAAATAAGCATCAAAATTAGAAAAAAATTGACAAAAAACCTGACAATGAATCCGAGTGCACGAAAAATTTCAATGACGAACATAATAAAAATAATTATTAGATCATTTGAATGAATATTTTTATATTTTGAATAAATATTTTATTTAGTTAATAGATGCATAGAAATTAATGGAAATATAAAAGGAAATCGGCGATATTTTCATTCATTTCAAATGTAAGGACAAACTCACAAATGTAACGGCGATAACACGAACCAATTTTGTCAAAAATTGATAAAATAAAATTCAACAACGAAAAATAACAATTTACAAGAAAATACAAAATATTATCAGATTATTAACAAAATTTTTGTCATTTCAACAATTTCAACGGACTGCCAACAAAATATACTGTTGAAATATCAAAAAAATGGTTCTAATTCCAATAATATTTTGTTCGCCGTATTCAACAAAATAATCGGCTTTTTCAATGAATTTTGTTTTCAGTGCGATATGCAAAAATATTGAACAGTATATTTGACGGATAGTTCAAATAAATACTTAAAAATTGGGATACAAAAATAGTGAATAAATTGAATAAACTATCTAAAGAAGCGTTTGGAGCGAAATATTAGAATTTTACTTCCATTTCACCGTAAAACTTGACGCATAAAATGAAAGGAAATATTGATTGAGAGCTCAAACAAAAAAAAATTCAAATAAATAGAAAAAATTCACCAACCTTTTCTGTGGCAATCGGTGTTGCATCGATACTCCAACGAAAGGGAAAAACGAACCAATGAAAGATTCGTTTGAATGGGATGAGGAAAGAAATGGGCGTCCGGGTCCACGTGGGTGTTAAATCGAGCGGCGATTTATAAGTGAATTTTCAATTTTTCCCAGTCGACGACAAAGCGTTATTTTGTTTAAATAATCAATTTTCTAAAGCGGCCAGGAAAAAGAAACGCGCGCCAATTTTGCCACCCAACGTGGCCGTTTATTAACGCCCGATTTCTTTCCTCGCGAAGAAATCACGCGATTTTTCGCGGGTACTTTCTTCTATTTTTCGTATTTATTTTTATTTTTTTGTTATAAATAATTACTATTGTCATGGATTAATAAATAATAAATTAGTGTGATTGTTTTATCGGAGCAGAGGAAACAACGCCGCCGACTCTACGCCGATTTCGACGTTACTGAATCATTCGTGATGATCAACGACCAACAAGAAGCACGCGGGATTCCCGAGACCGCCCCGCACCTCATCTACATTATTGTCGTTCACACTCAACCTCGTACGTACCCTCGTTATACATTCTCAATTTAGCACATTCTTGCATTTGGCCTTTCATACATTCGTTCAGCATTTTTCGAAAATTTTCCATTTTTTTATTTATTTACAACTTATTTTTCAATCAAACACCGCTATCAGTTTTTTGTTCGAATCGTAATTGTTGATCTATTCGATCAAGATCTATTTTAAAAGTAAGTAAATGTTTTTTAAAAAAACTCGCTGGTGTTTTAAACGACCCTAAAGATTTTAGAAATATCTCAACAAAAATCAGTATCTCATTTTCAAAATATATCCACCCACGGACAATATTTTGTTTCGAATTATTTGAAAATTCGTAATTAGCCCTTGCTGTTGGAAAAATGGTCGAAGAAACCGGATGCGGCAAAATATTCAAATCAAGTACTGTTGAGCTTTTCGTATCACGATAATATTTCTGATAGATTCAATATTTTATAAAATTTGTTGAAATAATTCCATTTTCTTCGGTTCACGTAGGGCAAGAATCATTGTTTTTATATTTAGTTTGATCAAAATTGTAATTCGTTAAATATTGATAATGAAATCGCACTTGACTCTTCTCTTCGAATGGTCAAGTGCGATTTGACGTGAGTGGAAGCGAAAGGTTCGATCCTTGCATCAGTCAAAACCACGTCAAAACATAACATGTATTTTAACCTCGTACGCGACGAAGTTTCTCAAAAGTATACCGATGTAAAATAAACAAAAATGTTGAACGGTAGTCTTCCATGTATTGTCGCACAATCTCGGTGATATTAGAGTTTACGAATGATTAAAAATAAATAAGTTATCATATGTAAACAACTGTTCTCTCACCTAGAGAGGTTATAACACGAATCAGTATATTTTCTAACCTCTCGTGCAGTACGAGAGCTGAAAAATAAAGCTATTCTTTTTAATAATTATATTCTTCTTTTCGCTACTATTTCAACGATTTAGTATTTAAAATAATTTGACAATGCTACAGACACTTCGTGAACGCTCCCAAAAGCGTAAAAAACTACTCGCACAAACGGTAAGCTTTATTTACTATTTTTTTCTGATCCTTGTGAAACGTCAAATTCGTATCGAGCCGGAATTTTCGTAATATTTCGAAATTCGAAACGAAGCAAAAAAACTTTGTCACACTGGCCAAATTTCGATCTTTTTTGATTCATTACTTCTTGATTTTTGTCATTTTTGAAGAAGAATTCGAAACTTCCAGCAATGAAAAATTTAGTTTGCGATCGAAATCAAACGTCCCTTGGATTTTCTGTAATTTTTAATTTTCGTTCAGAAATAAAATACATTAATTAATAATTAAACAACTAAAGAGTAGATGTTATTATTTCCTGCAAAAACTTTACTAATTAATTACAAATAATACATTATTTCTTACCAAATTAGTTTTAAATACTGCGTTATGTTGATTTTTACAGTTGGGTGTAGCCAATGTCGACGAACTCCGACAAATCTTGGGCACTGATCTTGACAGTGTTCAGAAAAAAAGAGCTGACACAAGATCGTCCAAGGCAGACGACGGAGCAAGAAATTCTAGAGAAGATAATGCCGATGAAATTGTTTACAAAGATTCATCAACGTTCTTAAAAGTACGCTTGATAGTGAGAGATGTAAAACCAAATTTACTTTCATTTTCTTTTATTTTCCACACAAGCATTGGTGTTATCTGATTTCGATCTAAGAAGACATCATTTTTGCAACTAATTTTTATTATTATATACTAGCCCACAAAAGTTTAGAAACACTGTTGCTGAATAATTTATTTCATTTTTTTATTTATATTTTGGCACCAAAAACTATTATTTTCTGGCAGCATATTTACTATTAATTAAAGTTGATATTAAAGGCCTTAATCAAGATAGCACGTAATTTAAAAAAGAAACTAACAAATGTTCCTTAAATCATCTTTTTTATGAAATAAAAATTAAATTAGTTATAGTCATTAAGCTATAGAATTATTTGCATGAAAAACTCATTATTTCGATTCAATTTTTTTTTTAAGTCTAATTAATCAAAAACTCAATTAATTTATATAATCAAATTATTTGGTTAAAATAAATAATCCAATGTTTATAATTCAACCTGTTTATAAATAATCCAATGTTTATAATTCAAACTTACCTGTTCGCTACAGAGATTTCAGGATTTAAAAATGACTTCTTAATTAATAACTTACCCTTGTATTCAAGTTTTTTGTTGAAATAAATAGAAGAACAAAATTGATAAGCGATGAAAAAAAGTTCGACTGTTTGAAAACTTATCAACGGTTATACAGTGATAAAAATGAAAAATCTTTTGTTCATTCTATTTCCTCTATTGTCCACATTTTATTTTGCATTAAAGTGTAATAATTAAATACATTTTCTTTGTTTTCAGGGTACCCAATCGTCAAATCCACACAACGACTACTGCCAGCACTTCATCGACACAGGTCAAAGACCGCAGAATTTTATAAGAGATGTAGGACTGGCGGACAGATTCGAGGAATATCCTAAGCTCCGTGAATTGATTAAATTAAAGGACGATTTGATATCGGAAACAGCGACTCCGCCGATGTATTTAAAAACGGATTTATTCAAGTACAATCTGAAAGAGCTCAACTGCAAATTTGATGTTATACTGATCGAACCACCGCTCGAAGAATATCAGAGAACTTGCGGAGCGACGAATTTGGAACTTTGGAATTGGGATCAAATAATGGAGCTTGATATTGGTGAAATAGCGGCTAATAGAAGCTTCGTTTTTCTCTGGTGCGGTAGCAGCGATGGCCTCGACATGGGACGTTTCTGTTTACGTAAATGGGGCTTCAGACGTTGCGAGGACATTTGCTGGATACGGACCAATATCGATAATCCAGGACACAGCAAAAACCTCGATAGCAAAGCTGTTCTACAAAGAACAAAGGAACACTGTCTTATGGGAATTAAGGGAACAGTTAGAAGATCAACCGATGGAGATTTTATACATGCCAATGTCGACATCGATCTGATTATATCGGAGGAACCCGAGTACGGCTCCATCGAAAAGCCGGTTGAAATATTTCATATCATCGAACACTTTTGTCTCGGCAGAAGAAGGTCAATGAATAAATGCTTTTCCCTAAATTTTAGACTTTTAAATTTGCATCGTTACAATGCAACGGAATTGTTTTTTTTAACAAAACCCAAAATTTATTTGCAGTTTTGAGCTACGATAATTGGATAATATTTTTTTAGAACCCATGAACTAAAACTGATAAAAATTTGGACAATTCCAAAAATTAAGACATGGATAAAAAAAAATCGTTGTTTCCTATCAATGAAAACTTCATTAACGTAATTTTAGAAGCTTTCAAAAATTAACGGATCACTTTTAAATCTTGATCTTCAGGTTTTTAAATCTTGATCTTGATCTTCAGAGACATTTTCTGTACAGGCCCAAAATGAAACGTATTCAAATTTGTAGAAAAGTGCCGAAAATTTCAGGGCAGTATAAAAAAAAAACGATACTTCATTGCATCACTGCGATGTAAACTACAACATTGTAATTGACTTACAAAGAAAATTGTAAATTTGATACAATATTGTCGTGTATGTTTACGCGAGTTTCGCGAAACGTAGCCCACTTATTAAAGTGTACTCAAAACAAATTATCCACTCATAAATTCTCGATCACTTCCTTACGAGAAAAAACTATTTTTATTTGAGCGACCGCGGTGAATTGAAACTCAATAAAAATATCATCGCCTGCCATTACTACTTATAAAAAATATTCTACATGAACATTCAATAAAGAAAATAATGAATAAAACTTACCTTCTTAATCTCGTTCACCATGAAAGTAATCGCCAGAATAAAGAATAAAATATTCAGTCGAAACAAACAATAAAAACGAATTGAAGGATGACAGACAAAAAAATGAATAATTTTATTTTTGTGTTGTTTAAATTAACTCAATTTTTTAATTTCAGGCTCCATCTATTCGGTCGTGACAGTACGATCCGTCCAGGTTGGCTCACAGTGGGTCCGGAACTAACGAACACGAATTTCAATTCCGATCTGTACAGCAGTTATTTTTCATCGGGCCAAATAACGACCGGATGTACGGAGAGGATCGAGGCTCTCAGGCCAAAGTCACCGCCACCAAAAGGAAAAGTTTCAGGTCGTGGTCGAGGTGGTTTCAATCGTGGACGTGGACGAGGAAGGTAAAAATCCTCGAGGAGGAAACACTTCAACAACGAAAATCGCACAATTGTATCAGTACCTTGGATATAAAGTACCAAATTTTAATGCGGTGCTCCGAATCGCGACACTTTCAACTCTCAGCGTCTTCGTACGAATATTTCTCAACAGCAAAAGTTCGACGCGAAGACTTTATTTTCTGTAACGTTTTCTCTACATAAACTTTTTCTCTCCACCGTCTATTTCGTGTCGTTATGTTTTGTCGTTTTTTTTTTTTTATATTAAATATATTCAACATAAAGTAGATACATGATATCCCCTTATAAATAAATAAAAAAAAAATTGAAACTCCGTAGATGTGAAAAGACAATGAAAAGGAAAATAGCGGGAAACTCAAACGTGGGATTTTTGATCCAGTCCTTCCATTTTCTGTATTTTGAGATGATTTTTTTCGCCAATTCGTCTTAAATTGTGTCTCAACGATCATCGAAATATGCACATTAATAATTGACTCACTAAAATGTTTTCAACGATTTTCTCATCGTCGTCGATGAAAATAAACGTAATACATTTTTTTTTCTTTTTTCTTTTCATTGCCACAAATACGCGCACATACGTACACTCTCGTCGTATCCTCCGCGATCACAATTCCAAATATTCTTTCGACAATACTGTATTCCGGATATAATCATGTGACACAAAAGAAAAAGAAGAGAAAAAAAGAAACGCTATGAGAGTATAAATTACAAGAGTATAAATTTATGATTGCTGTCCCTATCTATCGAACCTACTAAATCCTACGTAAAATTATAAAGTTAAGATCACATAGCCAATAAACGACGGTTCTCACCGTAAAAGCAACGATAATATCGCACTCTCGTCGTCCTACATCCTAAGGGAAAAAAAATTCATCGATTTTATTAAACTTCGATCCATTTGGCCTTGTTCGCCTTTGTTCCTATTGTATAGCTTTGTTCGCTATTGAAATTAAGAAAAACTTGGAGGATCGGTTTCGTTCGTCGAGCAACACATGATTTAAAAAATCAAAGAAATTAGTGGAAATAGCAATTCAGTGTAATTGTGCTTGATATCGAATATTTTTCTTACTCTCACTAACCCTTAACTTCTTTTAAGGCAGCGAAGTGCACGTTGCTGTTCATAAAAACATTTTTTGTACACTATTTGGCATAACGACGTTAAAACGGCATGAAAGAAATATAAACCCCGATGAATTGTAGGTCATAAATTTAATAAACTTTTTTATTCGTATTTTACGAAGGATTATTTATTGCTGATACCTTCCGACTGTAAAAACGATTTTATATATTTAAAAACTTTGATTTATATTCAACTATAATAAATAACTTAAAGTGCCTCCGAATGCAAAAGCTTTTTTTTAGTTAATTAGGTCGTAGTTTGAAAAAAAGAACCAGTACTAAAAACATAGTACTTTCGAATCTAGTCACGCGTCGTGTTTCTTTTTTTGCATACGTGAAATTTACGTTCTACGATGCCAAATAGCGTGCAAGCAAAAATCATCACGCTTATAGTGTGTACAAATCACACAGCTCAGTTGTGCACTATTTGCGCTGGACCTCTTTCGTTGTGTCTATTACAAGAAATTAAAAAAAAGAAACATCATTTCAAGCTAATCAATTTATGCTAAATCATTTTCGTGAAAACTCAACTTACTACGAAAACTGTTTTTTTTTCTTCTTCTTTACCTTTTAACCTATTTGAGATCAAGTCAACATCTTTGTACTCTATAGGTTGAATGCGAAATTATTCTTTTAAATAGTATACCATATAGATATATTTCCTCGAAAGGGATTTATACTTTTCTCATTCGTTATAATCTGTTTCGGTTCAGGGGCTACTCTCGGTCGATTACACAGGCACACAAAAAAAAAGTGGTTGTGCGGCGGATACGACTATACTTTTTCTACGTATTTTGAGCTGCTGAATCGATATTCGAGGTTAAAATTGAGATCCTGTGTACCATTTTTTTGACAACCTCAAAAAATGACGTAAATAGGCCATTATTCTCGTTTAGCGCCAACTAGATCGCTTTGGGAGAGTCCGTTGGCTTCATTATACTTAGATATTCACATATTCACATCAGGTCATAAGTATCAACACTGTAGGAACCAAAAAGCACGGATCCAGGACCTGCAGAACCCGTATATTTGGCGAAAACTACGAAAAAAACGCATTTTTTAACGCCAACACGTTAAAAATACTTCTAAGACTTATATATCTGTAAATTTTTTCACCGACCTATTTTATACTTTCGAAAGCTGATATTACTCCACCGACAACACTCCAAAATATCTGGGACCGCGTAAAAATGTCTATCGCCTTCTACTATAACGCACCTTTTTTCTTCAAACGACCTATTTAATGAATTTCTTTTGCGTTTTATGCCTTTCCTGGATGTTTCCCTCTTCAACATTCAACAGAAATCTGCCATCATATTAATATCCCAACGTTCCTGATATCGACGTTCCTTTTCTTTGAGATCTTGATGGAAACGCTCTCCCTGTTCTTCACTGTAGGCGCCAAGGTTTTTAGGAAATGCATCCAGGTGAGAATGTAGGAAGTGCAATTTGAGATTAATCAAACAACCTTGTTTACCGTAGTTGATAACCATTTCCCTGACGGGTTCTTCATAATTCGGGCTTTTGTTATTGCCTAAGAAGTTCTCAACGACTTCTTTGAAACTGCACCACGCGGCTCTCTCTGAGTTGTTCATTGTCGTCACAAATACTTCATCTCTCAACATCTTTCTGATTTGTGGCCCATCGAAAATCCCCTCTTTCAACTTAGCATCCGAAATGTTCGGGAATTGCTGTTGTAAATAAATGAAACAATCTCCCTCTTTGTTCAAAGATTTCACGAACTGCTTCATCAACCCAAGTTTAATATGCAAAGGGGGTAGCAAGATTCTATTGGGTTCGACTAAAGGTTTTTGGATGATGTTGAGTGCTCCAGGATTCAAATTTGTTCTGTTGGGCCATACTTTGTCCGTGTTATGGTTTTTCCAATCCCTGCTATCCCATAGACATAAGAAGCAGGGATTTTTCGTAAAGCCGGACTGCTAGCCCAATATCATAGACAGTATTTTTTAATCGCCACAGATCTGCCACTTATGTTCGACGTAATTGATATTCTCTAGAACCTTCTGAATATTTTCGTAACTTTCTTTTAGCACCACTGAATGGGCTGCCGGTATCGGGGCATAAAAGTTGCCGATGTGAAGCGAAACTCCTTTGAGACTCCGCTTCGATGAATCAAGGAACAGTCTCCATTCGTCTGCCTTATAAGATTGAGGCTTCAGTTCATTGATCAATCCTTCTACATCGTTGCAGTATACCAGTTCCTCCTCCTGAGAGTAATATTCTCGAAACTTCTTCTCTCTATCCCGATATACTGCAACTTTAGTGCCCTTGGCTAACAAATTTTTTTTTCTTAGCGAAGAAGCTAGATATTCTGCGCTATCTTTCGGCAACCCTAGATCTCTGATTAAATCGTTCAATTCCTGCTACGTGTAAGGTTCAGGGATTTTTTGTTTTTTATGCCCAGGCATGACATACTCTTCATCATCTTCCTCTTCAGATTCGATGTCCTCTCTCTCATTCTCCTTATCTATATCTGATGCTTCTTGATCTGCATTTGACAGATTCGAAGCCACATCTACTTTATCTAAGGATATCGCATGCCTGCTGTTACTTTCCTCTAATGATGATGATCTTCGCTCGATAAAGAGTATGGAATACGACTGGGAATATTGGGATAAATGATAAGTGATCAGTACTTCAGTACTCCTTACTGAGAGGAGTATTTTTATTTTAACCTAGCTTAGGACTGGGATTCGAATCCAGACCTCGGCATTTCGTGCCAACTATTCTTCCGTTATGCGGAACAATACTCCAAATTCCCGCTACTACAACGGGCGCTGCGGTGATGATGACTACCCTGAAAGGGTATGTGTAGAATGATTCACTTTACGGTCCGTTGTAGTATCGAAGCCAGCGAAGGCGCGCTATCCTGCGGGGGAGCTCAAAGCTGGAAAGCTACATTATTCATGGCTAATTCAAATTCAAATCACCTCTAAATGCATATATGTAACTAAAACGTAGATGCATTTTGTTATATATGTGCCCGATTCACGTCGGTGAAAAACCGTCGAAATCTGAGAGACGAGATACGGTTGATCTACAAAAATTGTTTCGAGATCGAGATCGAAGGTAAAGAAACGACTTGGGTATCACACAAGATTTGTAGTACTTGTAATCTTATGCTTTTCCGTTGGAATAAAGATAAAAATCCCACACATTTGAAATTCTCAGAACCAGCACGATGGAAAAGACCACAAGATGAGAGGGACTGCTACTTTTGTACAATCAAAATAACCCCCAATTACGCGAATATCACTTATCCCAATGTTCCCAGTCTTAAGTATCCCGTACTATTCAACAAAGGAAGATCATCGCTAGAGGGAAGTGGCAGCAAGCCTTCGACATCCTTAGAAAAAATGGATGTAGATTCGGATCATCCAAATACAGGCCAAGAAGAATCAGATATAGATAAGGAGAATGAGAGAGAGGACATTGAATCTGAAGAGGAAGATGATGAAGAGTATGTCATGCCTGGGCATAAAAAACAAAAAATCCCTGAACCTTATACGCAGCAGAAATTGAACGATTTAATCAGAGATCTAGGGTTACCGAAAGATAGCGCAGAATATCTAGCTTCTTCGCTAAGAAAACAAAAATCTGTTAGCCAAGGGCACTAAAGTTGCAGTATATCGGGATAGAGAGAAGAAGTTTCGAGAATATTACTCTCAGGAGGAAGAACTGGTATACTGCAACGATGTAGAAGGATTGATCAATGAACTGAAGCCTCAATCTTATAAGGCTAATATAATATAATGGATACTATTCCTTATATAATATAATATAATATATTAATAAATAATAATAATATAATGGAGACTATTCTTTGATTCATCGAAGCGGAGTCTCAAAGGAGTTTTGCTTTAGGCAAAACTCCTTTGAGGGTTTTGCCAATAGGCAATTTTTATGCCCCGATACCGCTAGCCCATTCAGTGGTGCTAAAAGAAAGTTACGAAAACATTCAGAAGACTCTAGAGAAGATCAATTACGTTGAACATAAGTGGCAGATCTGTAGCGATTTAAAAATACTGTCTATCACATTGGGCCAGCAGTCCGGCTTGACGAAAAATGCCTGCTTCTTATGTCAATGGGATAGCAGGGATCGGAAAAACCATTACACGGACAAAGTATGGCCCAATAGAACAAATTTGAATCCTGGAGCACTCAACATCATCCAAAAACCTTTAGTTGAACCCAATAGAATCTTGCTACTCCCTTTGCATATTAAACTTGGGTTGATGAAGCAGTTCGTGAAATCTTTGAACAAAGAGGGAGATTGTTTCATTTATTTACAACAGCAATTCCCGAACATTTCGGATGCTAAGTTGAAAGAGGGGATTTTCGATGTGCCACAAATCAGAAAGATGTTGAGAGATGAAGTATTTGTCACGACAATGAACAACTCAGAGAGAGCCGCGTGGTGCAGTTTCAAAGAAGTCGTTGAGAACTTCTTAGGCAATAACAAAAGCCCGAATTACGAAGAAATCGTCAGGGAAATGGTTATCAACTACAGTAAACAAGGTTGTTTGATGAATCTCAAATTGCACTTCCTACATTCCCACCTGGATGCATTTCCTAAAAACCTTGGCGCCTACAGTGAAGAACAGGGAGAGCGTTTCCATCAAGATCTCAAAGAAATGGAACGTCGATATCAGGAACGTTGGGATATTAATATGATGGTAGATTTCTGTTGGATGTTGGAAAAATCCTGGAAAAATCCAGGAAAGGCATAAAACGCAAAAGAAATCCATTAAATAGGTTGTTTGAAGAAAAAAAGGTGCGTTATAGCAGAAGGCGATAGACATTTTTAAGCGGTCCCAGATATTTTGGAGTGTTGTCGGTGGAGTAATATCAGCTTTCGAAAGTATAAAATAGGACGGTGAAAAAATTTACAGATATATAAGTCTTAGAAGTATTTTTAACGTGTTGGCGTTAAAAAATGCGTTTTTTTCGTAGTTTTCGCCAAATATACGGGTTCTGCAGGATCCGTGCTTTTTGGTTCCTACAGTGTTGATACTTATGACCTGATGTGAATATGTGAATATCTAAGTATAATGAAGCCAACGGACCCTCCCAAAGCGATCTAGTTGGCGCTAAACGAGAATAATGGCCTATTTACATAATTTTTTGAGGTTATCAAAAAAATGGTACACAGGATCTCAATTTTAACCTCGAATATCGATTCAGCAGCTCAAAATACGTAGGAAAAGTATAGTCGTATCCGCCGCACAACCAACTTTTTTTTTGTGTGCCTGTGTTATTATTGTAAAATAATGGTTTTTATAATGAGAGAAAAAAATCATTCGGTTTTTCGGACGACACTCGATTAGAGAACAAAGAGAAAATGTACAAAAATGACGACAGGTTGAGTCAAAAGTTAAAAAATGTTCTATTTCGTTTTAGTACTTTACGGTCAAGGGGCAGAAAAAAAACTTTGTCAATCGTTGAAAAAGGCTATCGCCTCAGGTAATTCGTAACATTACAATTTTTTCATCTGCCAGTCTGCTTGCAACGGTTACATATTCGCAAACAAATGAACAAAAAAAAAAAACAAAGTGAATTGAATGTGCCGGAGATGTTGGATCATAAAAAAAAATAAATTGCTCGTTTATAATCGCCATTAATCGAGGAGCGTAATGAACAACAGACGACATCGAAGTAGGGGCTTATTAATGTTTCGATTAACCCTCATCTTGCTAAATAAATAAATAAAGAATGTTCCTAATTCACTAACGTCAAGACGTTTTCAATCACAGTGGCCTTTAACGTGGTATTCTTAATCGTCACGTTTCAGCACACAAAAACACTACTTATCGATTAAATCTCATAAAGTTTTAACATTGTTGTGCAAGTTGATAGCTTTATCCTGAAAAACTCATCTCAGATCCCACTTTTACGCCCGGATACTTCTTCGCCGGAAATGAAATGACGATTTAATAAATTAGAGACCCAAGCAACGTGTTTGAAAAGAAGGAATTACAGAAAAAAGAATCGAATACATCTATCTGTGAAACAAAAAAAAATATCTACTCTAATATCATCAAAAGAATCTTTTTATTAATTCTATTTTTTTTCGAAATCACGAGTCTTTGGAATTTTTTTTTTGATTATCAAATCTAGATTCATCCATAGCTTGGAAAGAAGGGAAAAAAAAGTTCCTCTAATTCAAACACGTTTCTAAAATCTCACGAAAATAACACGATTTATTGTGACGACCACGAAGATCCGATCGCGTTGTTCTATTCGAATCGAATATCTAGGGAAGGACCAAAGGGATGCGGTTGGTCGATTAGAAGAAAACAAAAATATATTAATTAAAAAAATCATGCTTAGCGGATGGCAGGCGGGAGATGCGATGATTGATGTATTGCGATTGATCAATTGATAATCAAGCGTTGTGTTGCAGTCGGGAGTTGATCGTCTGTGAGGAGTTTAGCTCTGATTGGCCCGCCATCAGTCATGTCTCAAAGTCACAAATACGTGGATTCCCCTGCAAGCAGACCCAGTGTCAGTCATGTTTTTTGTTTCTTCAATTATTCATTTCTTTTAATGCGTCATGATTTTATTAAAATATACTTTTTCGATTGAAATGATTATTTCTTTTGTACTCTTACACACAAAATCATGGGATTGAGTACCATTTAATTGAATGAAAAAGAAAAAAGAAAATACCAACTATTCTTTCTTAAAACTATGAATAATTATCAAATTATTCAACACTCGATTATTATGGCCGAATTTGATTTATTTTCGACAAATATTTATTTCTAATTATTGTTTATTTCGAGAAAATAATATAATCGATATATAAATTCTTTAAACCTAATACTTTCTGGAACTGAATAATTGATTAAATTGAATGATACTCATTTCCATGTACAATACCGCATCATTTATGTAAGAAAAATGAAAATGGATAAATGCAAAATAACAGAATCCCATGTATTGTATGAAGATTTTGCTAACGTACTTTAATCGAGAATGAATTTGTTGTTTTTCGTTATTTCTCAGGAGATGTTAATGAGTTATTTCAATCTATGAAGATTTATTTGGTAGCATGCAATTAACCGCACGTAAACTTACACAAAAGCACCGTATGGAAATATTATTGATGATTCCAGGAGTGCATGAAAGACAAAAGGTGAAAGTATGAAATTCGCTCGAAATAAATATTTTAAAAGTAACGTTCGATTTTTTTTTATTTTCTAAGTTTCGTTTGTATCATATTATTTTTGTTTTGTTTTGTTATGTATACATATATATGTATATATACATATATATATAATATATGACGATATTTTGAAAGTCCATCGATTCGGAGTTTCTATCGTGCGAAAGAACAAAAAATATATATGTATATATATTTATAAATGTACCGTGAACAAAGAATTACAGAAAGCGAATCATATCTCATTTTATCGTCGCGGAAATGTTCGTTTCCCATCGCGATTTATGTGGCTCTATTACAATTGAAAAATTCCTATTTACAATCATTTTTATGTTTTATTTATTAATTTATAATTGTAGAAGAAAACTTGATTTTATGATGAGGATAGAAGAAAAACTGAACTTATAATCGGTGTATTGTATTTTCTGTTTTCTCCAATTATCTATTCGGAGACTCGTTGAAATTTCGCTGATTATTTTATAATAATCTTTTACAAGCGCGATATAGATAAATAATCTTGATATCTCTCTCGCTCTTTCTCTCGCTCGATCGCTCTTATTCACCGCCAATCTTACTATTGTCACAATATTAGTTAAACTGTACACACTCCTAACGTCCTTGTGAAAAATAATACATACGTCACAAAAATATAGTCAAAATGAGATGTGTTAAAAAAAGAAGTAAAGAGTCAAATGATTAATCTTGATTCGTAAACGCTTGGTTCTTCCAATTTTTCTTTTCTTTATTTTGATTCAAATTTTGATTCTCTCTCTTCTCTTAATTTTGCATACGAAATAATCACAAGGGTTGGCTTCCAATTTGTTTGATACATCACCAAAGTATATAGCCGTACGTACCACGTACTAACATTTATTCCTCGAGAACTAATTTTATTACTTAGTCATTCTACAAGAGGACGAAATCCCCTCGTCACGAAGGGAGAGCTTCAACAGGTATTTATTTTCTTTTCTCTCTTATTTCTTTCTTTCTTTCTTATTTCCTGTGTGTGTACATATATATGTAAATATATGTATGCTTGTTTATGGTGTATGAATGTTTGTCACTTATACCTGTTTAACGTAAGAAAACGCTAGTTCGTTCATTCCCATTACATTTTATTTTATTTTTTTCTGAATAGGACCGCTCTATTGCAAAAAAAATATATATTTATGCTAGCACCGGTAAGTGGCAAGTGCAAAGATTGCCATGCTCACAATTACAGCTGAACATTTCTCGTTACGTTCCAAATATATTTTGAGTATTCTCGGGTTTCATAATTACTTATTATTCGTTTATTTTCTAGAAATTTCTAGAGAAAAAAACACACACGATGAAATTCAAGCTTATTCCCGAATATTCCATAACCGTAAGGAATTTTTCTAAATTTTTTTTTCAAACATAAAAGAATCTTTTGAAATATTACGAAATTATAAAAGTTTTTGATTATTTTAGATTGAAATGGAGGCCAAAAAGTTTGACAAAAGTGTTATTATGCCACTAAAACAAAATTCATAAAACTGATGTTACGTGATTTGACTTTATGTAAATTCATTTCACGCAATAGAATGAAAAAATAATATTCTGAAACATGGAGTACCAAGGACGCATTGATAACTCGCGTAAGATTGTAAACAGTAAACAATCAACACAAAAACTAAGTGAAATATGTTTATTCATTCAAAGTAATGAGATATGTCCATCACCATTGATGAAATCATTTTGAGCATGGTAATCCTTTAATCCTCTCTCGAAAGAATATTTTATTTTCTCTTTCACCAGTTATTCTTGCCTAGGACAATAAATTACTCATATAAAGCCTTTGTACTGTTTGAATACGTATTAGAAATATTAACACATATGTAAATATACCTAAATAATTAGATATATATACATACATATGCGTTAGACATACACGTGCATGATAATTGATCGTTAATCGAGATAATTATTCAAACAGCGTTAATGGGCAATAATAAAAATTCATGTTCGCCTTCGGATGAGCTTTTCAATTTTAAAAAATCTCTTCCTTCTCTTGATGTTGGGTCTAAATTTAATTCACAAAACGGGCCTACACACACACACACACACACACACACACACACGCGCGCGCGCGCGCATTTGCACAGAGAAGGATTGCTTTTTATATCCGTACATCTTATAAACAATCAATTGGACGAAACTACAAATTTCTTATTTTTTCTGTTGCTTGAATTTGTCCTTCGAGATGGTACCGATTGGGATGTAATCAAGAGCCTCGGTAGCGGCTCGACGCCAAGTATTTAAAAAAAAAACCAGCGCGAGCTCTGCCGCATTCTTATATACTCGAATATGACGGGTTTCGAATTTTTCTTTTTTTATATATACCACGATCGGGGCGTCGAGAAACCGTCGTGAGAAATTATCATAGTGGGTTTTTTGTAATTCGTTTCTTTTTTTTTTCTGTTACTTTAAATTATCAAATTACGCTCACATTCTCTCGCACTCTCATTCCTCCTTTCATTACGCATATTATTGACTTATAATTTATCACTTATGAAAATAGTCTTGCTTTTGTATATCGTTATTTTTTTCACCGTCATTTTGCCTCCTCCCAAATCCTCTACGCCCTCTCGCCCTTCGAACGATTCTTCTTATTTCTTTTTTTTTTAATAGTACGTTACAATTACGTGGCTCGTTTAGTCGTCATTTCCCCTATTCTCGTTTCGTCTTTCTAACGTGTGCTCATCTTCGTATTTCATCGTTCATCTTAGATCGCTCAGCATCGGGAATTGTGAAATGTTGTCAAAAATAGTATCGTCGGTAATGAAAAAATGCTATCGGAAAAATGGATTACTGGTGTTGAGAGTGGTTGAAAGTCATGTTGAAAAAACATGAAAATTAGGAATTGAAGGATTTACATCGAGAATGATTTAGCGAAAGGTGAGCCATCGTAGAATAAAAAGTGTCATTGTGTTTTTAAACATTTCATGTTTTCTGACTTTTTCGAGGATGTCCTATCAGTATTTATCATCTGACCACCGGAAGTCACGGATTAATTCGTCTCTCTTCAAAAAGACTGGGTTTAAATTATAAAATGTTTTTGTATAACGATAAGTAGTATCGAAATGAATTTTAACGAATTTCACTGTAAACGAAGAATTTGCAAAGCCCATCGAAAAAAAATTGCTTTGACACTAAGTGTCTACTATTTTTAAAGCCCTTCGCAGAAACTTTTTTTTTCCTTGCTCTACAGACAATTCGAGCGTTTTTCAAAACGACACACAGACAAAATTCCCACTATTATTATGCCTTTGTTACGTGAAATTGCAAAATAAAATTGAATTAAATTTTACATTTTTACTAATACTATTCTTTGCATATATGAAAACATGATAATGGGAATATTGATAGTGTTCAAACGCTGACGATAAATCATGTTATGTCATGCAAAAAAAAAAAATAGAATGTGCGCGCTGAGCAATTGTAAAATAAGAATTCGCCGATATAAATAAATTGCAGAAATTCTCAATTTGTTGTTTGTCATCCCCATCGTTAATTATCATCTAACATAACTCTGTTGAGAGATGGAAACGAACGGGGAGAAAAATAATGGGCAATTTTAGAAAAAGTATTTTATATCACGTTAGTCACACTCTTAAAACGATTTTTGTTCCAAATACACCAAAGAATTCATTCAAGAGAAAGTTTTAAAAATATTTTCATTGTATTTCCAATCGAAATCCCAATTTGGTAGACAACTATACAAAATTCCATTTCAACTCCAACTGAACTGCGAGAAAAAGAATTTATGTACCAAAATTCATTTATAAGTATATCTCCTATAAATTTCTTGTAAAATTGTGTAAATTAAATAAATATTTTCTTACACAAATGTACATTACCGAAATAAAATAAACATTTATATTTAATATCGTTTCTGCCTGTTAGAAAAATGTTTGCAAAATTCTATAAAAAATTCTGTGTTATTTATATATTTATATTTCAAATTCGTAATAGAAATATTTGCCACAAGATTTTTGTCCCTGAATGATAATGATAATCGAGATTCAGAGACACGATAAAAAGGAGGAGGGAGGAATTTTTCGATGATCGTCGATGATATTAGCGAATTTTTCAGGCGATAATGCTTCCGGGGGGATTGTTTTTTTCTTTGCTCACATACACATGAAACGACGCGACAATGCACGATCGTAAGAACTTCAAGATTTAGTAAATCTCAGTGATACGATCGAAGGCTCAAAGATGAATGAAGATGATGGACGACGAGGGTCTCTCACAAAACATCTATCATCCCTCCATCGGACAGAAGGCGGTACCGGCCCACACGCTGATCCAAGTCCACTGGCCGGGCGAACAGACACACAGAGAGATACACAGGTGAATAAGTCAAATGAGCCAATTTTTTTAATGAAAAAATAAACGAAAAGAATTATTTGTCGAGTGAAAATGAATGACAATGAATGGAGAACAATAGAATGAATCTGAGAATCAGAGATAACCGAGACGTGGTACTTCGAAAATCAAAATAATCGATATTTTGTAAATCAATCTTTAGAAATTGAACTTCTGTATTTACAATTACATTTTAACGTTGAAGTTGATAAATTGTTTATTTTTCGATGGCAAATCATACAGAAAAGGAATTATAAATAAAGGCCACTCGTAAGTGAGAACACTACGATTACGATTTTTGTTTTTAACGTGTATTATTATTTTCTACGAAAAGAAAAAGATAAACAACTATTTACTTTGTGACTCAAAGACGAAACATATATACTTGAACTTTGGTACTGAATACGAAGTGAAAAATGCTACTGTTTTAAAAATGGTCTTTCAAAAAATCATAAAGCAAAAGAAGCATTTTTCCGAAGTATTAACAGCTGGCGATCTCTGCGACCAAATTCTAAAATTTCCAAATTTATTATTGAAAAACGAGGCTAGGCGCAATTGGCTCCAAATCGCGATACTTGAATACGACATTGAAAAAATCCCTCAACGAAAAACTAGCGAGAATTTACAAACAGTTTAGTGTCTAAACGCTTCGAGCATGCGACAAGATAAAATAAAAAATCGAGAAACTCACGTGCGATTTACTATCACATAAAACGCAAAATTTGGGCAAAACATTCACACACAAATTCACTAGACACGCGTGTGGGCACAAGGGAAATTAAAAAGAAAGAACAGTAAGATAACGAGTGGAAGAAAAATTGTATAGAAACAGCAACAGCGGTGCATAGTGCAAACGAGCAAAACAGGAATTTGAAAAAATAGATTTCCGAGTGTCTTGTTCGTAAATAATGAAATAAAAATAAACAGAACATTTATCGATCTTCATGAAAAACTGGCGACTCAGGAAACTTCCTCGATACGTGGTTTTAATACACATATAAAAAAGCATACGCGGGAAAAATATAACGAACCATCGACTGTGAATCATTGCAACAATTATCTTCAAATTTCGTTTGGAGTCTAAATTAATAAAATAAGTAATGTACAGGGTTGTAATAGTGAAATGGTATATTTTGTTCCTTCTTTATCTCAGAAATAATTAACATAGTGATAGCAGTAAAAGCGGGAGTGAAAGAAGTGAAAAGAGGGTTCGAATTTTTTTGTTTCGTGGTAGGTGAATGTAACGGTTTTCCGGTGTTTTTGTGTAGTGCGAAACGTTGTACAAACATTAACAAGTTGTATGACAAATCGTAATGGCCGTAGTAGCAGTTTCTATTTTATGAATAATAGTCGCAATATTAATCTTAATAATAATAATAATAATAATAATAATAATAGTGACAATAATAATATAATAATAATAAAATAGTAATAATAAGAATAATATTAATAGTAATAATAAGTATAATATCACAAAATAATAGATATACAATACAGTAGCAATTGTACATAAGACTCTCGCCATAATTAAACTGTTAAATTGGCAATCGAATAAACAATTATCGTTTGCTCATACTTCGACGAATAAACGGCATGCAAACTGTACCAAATTGTGAAAAATAGACGAAAGCAACGCGCTTCACTTTCGACAAACTTTCACACTCTCTCACATATTCATTTAACCATATAAAAGAAGAAAAAAATCGATATTACGAAAAAAAAAAAAAAAAAAAAAACAAATTCAATTATTTCAAAACAAAGATTGAACTATTATTAATATACATTTGTATATACTCGCTCGTACTCTCAATCAATCTCTTTCTCTGTCTCGCTCATAACGCTGATCAACTCACAATCGAATTCAAGTTTACGCTAAAATAATTTACACGGTCATGATATTTACTTGAAACGTGAAATGGAGGTAGTGTATTTCGTCAATCGATCAATCCTCCAAGATACTGAGTTTTGTTAGACTTTAATGCATCGCACGTTCGCTCAGAGAATTAATAAATGCGTGTTTTATATATACATGTTTGTTTGTTTGCTTTTGTGTGTGTGTGGGTGTGTGTGTATGGGTACGTGCGCATGCTCGCAAATTCGTGAGAATTTCGCAAATGCGCTTTTCAATTTTACACATTTTTCGGGTAGTTGCCAAAGTGACCGAAATTCGACAAGTTTACTTTGCTTTCTTTTTTTTACTCAAATCTTCGTCACATTCAGATTCGGTGAATAAGGTGTAAGTTGAAAACGAATGAAAATTAAACTTTTGCTAAAATTTCTGCTACTACAAATTTAGATGGCATTGAATAGTTTTATCTCTTTCAACAACTGGAGAAAAAATATAAATAAATTAAAGACGTGCGTCGGCATGAACTTTCCCATATATAATACATTTTACGGTGTTCCATTTTTATTTCCGTTCGATTATCAACCTCTGAAATACAAATTCCGTCGCAAAATAACATCGATTCGAGAGGAAATAGAAATTCGCTAGGACTCGAAGAATTTTGAAATAACGCGCCACAAATGATTTTTCATCATTCCAAACGTGAATGGTTTCGTAAGAAAAAAAGGGCTCTTGACACAAACTCATTCGCGGAGATCAAATTTGGATCAGTCCTCGACGATAGGTACAATTTTTACAACAACGCTTTACATTAATTGACTAATTCTTTATCGACGGAGTTGGCAAATGTCGAAAAAAAAAAAGAAATCTTGAGGCGACACTCCGAGAATGAATTTATAAAAATAAATGAGATATCGGAGACGAAAAACACGTTGGAACAGCTTGTGAATCTCGATAATGAAAATTCGATTTTCAAGAACACGATAATCGACGGCGAAAACTCGAGCAATATAAACAAAATTTTGCTACACATTAGAAATTTTTATGGAATTAAAAAAACCTCGACTCCCTGCGCAGCCCTTAAGATTGACGTTTGGAAAAAAAAATTCTGCCAAACAGAGACGGAGAAATCTGTCGGCGAGGAGAAGAGTATCGTTGAAAAGAATAGTTCAAGAGTTTGTGGATTTGAGAAGAAGCTCGATGGAGGAAAACGATGATTTTCATTTGAAAAAGTCGCGTGAAGCAAACGAATAACTATGAAAGTATGAAACGGATATAAATAACATTTGACTGTATCGAACTTCAAATGATGTTACTTTGAAAGATTTTTTTATAATCTGGTAGTCTAGGCTTTCAGAAGCTGAAAATTGAAAATTAGAAATTTCAAATAATAAATGAAACACCGTCATGTATGCACACGTATGTATATGTGAATTTTCGTGTATGCTCGATATACGAATCACGAAAATGCCAAGAGAAAAAAACTAATTCGACAAGTATTATGAACTACGATAGAGATATTATCCAGTTTCTTACTATTTTATATCTTTTTTCTTTTTTTTTATTTCTTTTTCTTCTCGTTTTATGCTTTTAACATTGAGGCACCGTCTATTCCAATTCTCTACAAAGATTTGTCAAATTATGCGTTATCGATACATCAACGGGAATTAATTGCTACTTATTCCTATTAGAATCCGCATATTCGAATTGTTTTCGTTTTTTATTATTTTCACATGTATTTTTTCTTCATTTTTTTCTGGCGGGCTCCGAGGATACAGAATACCGCAGTGATTGGCGACTCGTTTTTTCGTTCTTTTTCACATGAAATTGCGATAAAAATTTCAACAAAGTTTCGAATTATTCTGAAAAACAAGTTTTTTCTTCAAAGATAACGCGCAAAAACGAAGAATACTCGAACGACCAAACAAAAGATATTCTGTAGCCGGAGCGAACTTTTTCGTTCTTCAATAATCCGTACGACTTAACAATATTTTACATTCGACGTTCAATAACAATTACACGTATCGGCTAGTTTATAAAAAAGAAAACAAATGAAAGAAAAAGTTTAACTTCACTCTATTACGTTATAAAAAAAAAGAAAAAGAAATGTGTTGAATCTGTACTCCGTTCGTTCGCTCGATTGATCGTAGATGAGAATTCAATTTTTTTTTTTTCGTTTTTTTTCCACATTTTTCCTCACCATCGTGAAGTTTCAATTTTACGACCGCTTCTATAAAATTGAAATGCACGTGATAAATGGAAAACTTGGTTGGAAAGAAATTTTATTTGCTCCAAAAGATGCCCAGTGACGAAACTTTCCATCGTGTATTTTACAACCCCTGAACACGCTCTATGACCAGATGTTTTTTTATAACAATAATATTGTCGAATTTTTTTTATTGTTCGACACCCCTTCGTTCATACGCAATTTTCACGTTTTCGGAATTTTAAGAAATTCGTTCTTCCTATCACGGGATTCGTGGATATGTTTGTATAACGTAAAACGCTGATTCTGTCTCGAATTAGAAAAACAGAGAGATTTTAATGAATCCACGATACCGAAATCCCGTTTTATACTTAGTCGTCTGCGCTATCGACTTGTTTAAAAGAAAAGAAAATGTGGCTTTTGTCATAAAAATGATAAATCTTTTAGAATCGTCCAAGGTACAAAATTACCTTTGGAAACATTTGTTTTTGTTCGTTTATTTATTAATTCCATTACTTCAACAGAATTGCAACGAGTACAGATTCACGGAACGTCGAGAGTGTCATAGTACACATACGGATAACTAAATAGGGCCACAGTGCATATCGAAAATATTGAGATAAAAAATGGTGCTCCGTAAACGAACGAGAAAAAAAAAGAAAAAAAACGAAACTTACATTTCCCAAAGAAGATAAGTGCAATTAGGGAGGAGAAGAGAAAATAAATGTTTCAACAAAAGCATGCGGACAAGTTCATGAAGATCTTTTTCGACGTAAAGTGCGCTCACTGTTTTTTTTGTTTCTCCTTACTTTAAAAAAGTGTACGATTGTAAAAGCATGTCGAACGTAAATCAATTTTCAACATTGCCAACAAAATTGTTTCAATTTAACTACGAAATGTGGTTGTCTCTCTATCTCTCTCTTTCTCCCAATCAATAACTCCGTGTTTTTCTTTCTCTAACGACAAATTCCATGCGAATATGAGAGACCAGTTTCTTCATATACGCAAGAAGGTTAATTGATCATTTGCCCATGAAAATTGATCGATAAAAGAGGACGAACAAACGAAAATAGTGAAAAGATTTGTTGAATATCCGATCATATCTATCGAGGCACTTTTTTGGACGCACGACAATTTAATCGGAACATTTTTCTTTTCTTTTTCTTTCCTCCTTATTCTTCGTAACTTAGCAGACCCGTTTAATTCCACTCTTATTTCTCTCGGCTCTAGATGTTTCCGTGGCATACTTGCCGAATTCAATTTACTCGCAATATTCAAAGGAAAAATTAGCTATTCGAATAATGCCGAAATCATAGAGATCCAGAGAGGAGAAAAGAAGAGAGAAAAAATCAAACAATCTCTCGTTTCTGTTTTTCCTCAAGCACGTCCCTTACCCATCGATCCGATAATTTTCCTTGCAGATGACACTTGTAAAAAACACTTTTGAGAAAAGTTTCTCGTACATAGTCTAGTAATTTGTAACATTTGATTGTCAATAATACATTTTGGTCGAAGCAAAGAAAAAAAAAAGAAAAAAAGTATTAAAACGAAAAAGAGAGAAGAAATTAAAATCTTGTCAGATCGTTAACGGATTTATATATACATTATATATATATATATATATATATATATATATATATATATATATATATATATATATATATATATAGAGTACAATGTCTAACATACGATGCATGAAGAACACAGACGTACTAATATTCGTTATCCATCGATGATAAATCGTGTATCTTGTTTTTTTGTTTTTTTTTTTTTTTACATTCAATCAATGAATATCCTAAGTAACAGTTAAGCCATCGTTGGATCTGTGTCGATTTTTATGTGTTTATTTTTTCTCATTCCATCACGACGCGAACGCTCGTCCGGGAGCGAACGACATTGAAGGAGAAAAAAAATAAAAAAGAAGAAAAGAGTCACAGTTTGGAGGCTCGAGGAAAAAAAGGTGACGAGACACTACGAATTTTTCGGGCATAACATTTTCGTGCTCTCATGTGTCTAATGTCGTCGGACGTGAAAAGGTCGACAAACGCTTTGCGCTCGCTGTACCGGCGTTTTGTCTCTGACTATTTCTCTCTTTATCACCGCGTGATAAAAAACCCTTGGCGCATTCCCTTAGACTAGATCTGTGGTGCTGATTCGTATTTGCGTGTGTACGACTACTGCTGTGTGTTATTGAATGATGATTCGCCATCAGAGATGCAGAGGACTCACCTGATTCCCAACCGTCCTCGTCACCCGTCGTGTCGCATTCACTGCTGTCAGCCTCGCTTGACTCGCTTGGTGTTTCCTGCCCGCTCATACCTATTTGTACACCTCCCGGCCTTGGTACGTTCGCGGGCACTGCCTGCGTCATTCCGCCGCCCATACGATGCATTAACAAACTAACCTGTAATTTATTATTTTTTCGTCAAATTAGTCGTACAATTATGAAAGCTCCCAACTCCGTACTCGATCCAAATTCACACGAAAATGCATTCTAATTATGGTATGAAAGTTTGGATCGTTGGAAAACAATGATAAATTTTTTGTTTTGATTATCTCCAGTTCTTAATTTGATCAAATAAACCAATTTTTCTTGGCTGGACCATTTTTGTTTGTAGAATAATAACAAAGGTCCATATGAAAAGTTTCGGTCACTTTATAGCTCGAAACTGCCAAAAAAATTAGGGAGATATTCATTTAAAAAGGTCGTTGCATTGCATAAAGCAAACTGTAGTATATTTTCTAAGAAGAATTGGAATAAAAATCGATAAATCATGTTTTTTTAATTTTTTTTACTTTTTTTAATTTATTTAATTATTTATTTATTTAAAAAGTTGATTTTTTTTAGTTTACAAAACTTGACCATAGCAAAAATGATTCAACGTGCTTTTTAAAGTAGATTCAACTTTTTTGAGGTGGAAAAACCGTTTTTTCATTTTGCATGTATTTCAACCAGAACTTTCGTTTCAAAAAAAAAGATATAAAAGTGAAAATATCATCGATTACAATCCATTATTCATTATGGGCTGAATTTAGGGTCACGAGCTCTGAATTTCAATAATACAAATATCTTCGTTGTTACGTTGTATCACGAATTTCCGTGACGATAAGAATTACTCAACAATTATTTAATCATATTTTTAATTATTATCCTTGGTAGTTAATAACAAGGCTATTCCCGATATGAATTTTTTACTGCTCGGAGAAGTTTCAGATGAAAAAGTATTTCACGAACCGAACATTGTCACACAATATAATGGTGTAAAAAAAGTCTAGAAAAATTGAATGCTCTTGAGTCTTCATGAAACTAGTCAACAAAAACAACCACCACGTAGACATTTTAAAAATTCAATTTTTTATAATATATTCTTCTTATAAATTCGATTCATTGATTTGTCTTCAATATTATTAATGAAAATCATTAATCCCGGACCCCAACCATCTACTTTTTCGAATGTAAACCTGACAACGGGGTCGAAAAAGATCCCAATTTTCCCACAAGCATAAAATGTTCCTCATATGCGATAATAAAATTTAATTATACACCATTCTCTTCAGTTTTTGATAACGAAGAAAATGATGTACAATAAAATCGGATTTAGTGAACATTTGACGATGCAAATTCTTAAAAACAAAAAAAGTTTGGAAAAAATGCAAAAAAGAAGTTTTTCACTAAAACAATCGGGGTCGTTTTCGACCCCGTTGCAGAGATCCGGGGTTAACATATTAATGCGAAGCCTTTGCTAAATTATGCATTCAAAGGATAAAAAAAACAATATATTCGCTGCTTTTGTGTCGATAAGAATCGGCGATCTAGAAATACTCCTTAAAATCGGAAAAATCGATGATATTAACCTTGACTGTCGTCTTTATACCTTAAAATCCGCACTGTAGTCCTTGTGATGTTTGTCCTTGTGCGCACCATCCAAACCCCATTTATCTATTCTGAGAACGAGAGCCGGTGGCATTGGTCCAAGGCTCGCTAGCGAGCCGGCTCTTGGTTTGGCGTGTGACGTTACCATTGGTAGTTCCATAGCCGTACCGTCACAGCTCAATGCTCTCGTCGATCTCTCGATCGGTATTTCACCATTCTCGTACTCGGGCGTTAAATGTTCTCGCACGAAGAACGTGTTGAACCAAAAGTGAAACATTTTTTCCTGCATTAAAACAAAAAAAATCAATTAATTAATAAAAATACGGAATTATTCAAACGTCAACTGACGCTGAAGAATTTGGAAGCGCTAATGTGAATAATTTCGATTTCTTATTTATACTGTGGCACCGAAATCCTTTCTTATGCTTCGCAGCGTATTTATTATTGACGGGATTCGCTATCGAAGAGCTCCATAAAAATCGCGATAATTTATCAATATAAACAACAATTTGAAAAAAGAAAAAAGAAGAATAATTCGTATCGAATTAAATTAAATGAAATTGTATTAATGAAATAATTGAACAAATTAATTATTAGGACAAAAATTGATTAATCGAATGATCTAATTGTGAAATTCAATGATTTTTGAATGATATCCAAACTTTTGAACGATACTGAAACCGAAAATTATATTATCAAAACAAATTCCAAACGATAAGAGAAAATAAACACAAGTATAAACTTAAAAAAAAAAATAAATTTAGATATACTCACTTTTCTCTTCACCTTCGGTCGGTTAAAAAAATCTACGCGGATATCACCGTTAAGAGCTACGGTTTGATCCAAGGGAATGCATATCGATGACATTCCTTTTCTCACTTCGTAAATTTTCGAACTAAATACCTTCTTGTTAGATTCCGATATCACAAAATGAAAGCCTGTAACAAACGATGAAACAACGTTATTAGAGGGAACAAAAATTGGAGCATCTTTCGTTTTCTCCATCTCTCTCTCTCTCTCTTTCTTTTACGTTGGTAATGGAACGCGAAACTCGTATCGATGCGAGATAACGCGGTGGCAATACGATACTCAAAGATCTATCCTCTCATACATTCTAATCACAAATGATACATTTATACACACACAAATGCGTATAACTTATACGAGGACACTTACAGCCTTGACCTCCATTAAAATTGGGAACTGGATCGAGTTGTATTTGTCGAAGGACTAGCGTAACCGGTTGGTAGTTAAGACCCTCTTGAACGAGAGTTGCATAATAACCAACGTACCTCCTCTGCGAAGGTATAGTCACCCCTTTCCTGTTAACGATAACATGGTGCGTGACTTTGAAGAAACTTTAAATCCTTCCGTTTCATTGAAATGAACTATAATATCGCTCAATAATAAAATCAGTTGAATTACGGTAAAAATTGTTTTATTAACATTCGAAAAGTTCTATATAATTATTCTAAAAGCTTTAAATATGAGCAGGGTTTGACTTTCAAGAAACATTTTCTAAAGAAGTACTAAAAATTTACTCCATTTACTTGAAACTTGATTATACTTGAAAAAATTGGCGTGCAGTGGTCGACGAAAATTCATTAATTTTATTAAAGTAATTTTACTGCTGGAACGTACATATTCCGTTGTGATTCTTTTTTCAATTTGTGAATTTTTCGATTTTTCGTAAAATATTGAAACTTACCTGTCGTGCGTTCTCTTAGTCCCATAAAAATTGAGTGCCTCCGTTGCTGTCGTAAATTGCTTAATGTGCAACAGATAACAGCATACCATAACACCAGTTCGTCCCTTGCCCGCTTTGCAATGTACAACTGCGACGTTTTTTCTGTCCTGCGACAGCCATTCGTGAACGTCTTCACAAAAAGGTCTCAACATTTCGAGCTTCGGTGGATTGTGATCGTCGAACGGGTAGATCGCGACTCTTTGCTTGAATTTCTTGAAGTCGTACGTTCGCTCGGCACAGCTGTCGAATTAATTTCGTTAGTTCCATGTTCAAAAATCGCAGGAAAAAACGGGATAATTGTGATAATTTGAGCTTTGATACTCACAGATTGTAAATTTTATAATGATCCTTGTGTTTGGATTCTAACAATTTGACGACGTCGTCTATGTGATTCCTGTAAACGCCCTCCAATTTTTCTGCAGGAAACCCCATGGCAATCAAGTTATCCCGTATGTCTGTGTTTTTTTATTTATTTCATTAAGGAAAAAAATCGGATGAAACGGAAAATTTAACTTTTCGTTTCTTAGTTTCTGATATTTTAATTATCGATTTGTTTTTTACCAATTATCATAGCATAAGGAATGCGCAAAAAAATTTAGAATAATATTGAATCAACGACCTTTCGTTGCATTCGAACGGTACAAACTTCAATATAACATTTTCTGCTAGTGGTAATATTTGCATTTTGAAAGTGATGAGTAAGTTACCGGTCCAGAATAAATATTTGAAAAATCCTGGCAATATCTAGAAAAATGATTCTCTTGCTTCTGCACAAGAACACCTAAAATTTTATTTCTGGACGTATTCAAAATCGGTGATTTTCAAAGAACATCTTTCTTCGCCAATTTAGAATACCGAAGTAGCTTTCACTCTTCTTATAAGAATCAAATTCAAGTTGGAATCAGCTTGTGACTATAACGAGAAGAAAAAGGATACATGAGAGATCAAGATCAAAGCCATCTTCCGTGAAGCGTTTGCGCCTTTTACTGACAAGCCCCTTTATGGGGTTAGTCATTTTCATGTTGCTTATGGTATTTGCCATGCTTGGCTGGCAGTGTCTTAGCTCCCCGGACCCGCTTGTAGTAGATCCTGCCTCACTTGTTCTTGACACCGCTGAGTTTGTCTTGTCCTCCCAATATTCTTGGCTACCCTTGACCTAAAAAAGAAGATAAAATAAAAATCACAAATTTCTTCATGTGTCCATACATTCTGTTTTATTTTTTCTTTCATAAATAGAGATTTACCTGTGGCTTGCGAGCCGAGGCGTCACACGAGCCCAGTTCTGGTCCTCCCTGTTCTTCCAGGCAAACATGGAGGGGTGTTACAGACGCCGATATGTGCTCAGAAATTTTGTTATTCAGCCGACTGCTCGAGGGTCTCCTGCAGGAAAAGCATAAACCCATCAATTTGCAGAGCATGGGCAATGGATCTTATCCATCTTGACGATAGTCCTTTTTTCTTTTTTTTCCATATCCATAAATGTATAAATGTGAAATTATCATAAATATATATATATATATATATATATATATTAATGAATATTACATTTATTAACAATGTTGATAAATATATATCTATAATATATGTGTATGTTTTAAAGGACGTTTTTTTCTTCTACAAATGTTTATTATTCTTTTCCCTCCTCTTTTTCATATACAGTCATTAAGAAAACAACTCGGAGTTCATTACCGCCGCCAACTTTGCATACAAGACAAAAAAACAAAAAAAATGGAAGAATAAACCACAGTTCGACGAACCAAAGCTGATGCTCAAACGTTCGAAGCACAAAGTTACACAGCACGATAACCAATGACCTGGTATTACTCTTTATTCAGAGAGTGTGCAAGTAGCGTATAATAAAACTTCCGATGAACATGGCCTTTTTTTTATCACATTCATGTCACTCAAACGTTCTTTGTATTCACTGACTCTACTTTTTTTTTGTTTACTCATCTGAGATTTTTGCTGGTTTTCACACAAATGAAATCGTCACAACTGTCTACTTCAAGAAAAACAGTTTCCTACGAATTTTGTTTGCTACAGTAAGCGAGCAAGAGAGGAACAGACAGGTTAGCGCATGTCGAAGAAACCCATGGGAAATGCAAGTCCAACAAGCAAAATGGAAATGTGATATTGAATAAACGACAAAACAGATTCGAACTGAAAGACAAAAACACTGGACGGACGAAAAAATACGGTTGAAAGCAAAAAAAACCTCGAATACTCCGTTTACACTTTCGTGTCATCCATTCCGAACGTTTTCGTCGATATCCTTTACAAACTTTTTTCTTCGTACGAACTTTTCGTGTTTCACTAGTGGATGTTTGTTGGAATTAAAACTCACGAACAATGGTAAAAATCTCGAGTTTCTGAGAACGAAATAAACGTGAATCTTCGTGATTTAAGGAGAACGGGAGTCGCGCGTACACTTTTTATTTTGAGGTTACAAATGCCTTTCTCGACGTCAAAAAATCATGATTCCCTAGTTTTCCCCAGAACTTTTTTTTCTTTCTTTCTTTCATTCTCTCTCTCTCTCTCTCTCTCTCTCTCTCTCTCTCTCTCTCTCTCTCTCTCTCTCTCTCTCTCTCTCTTTATCTCCGTTTATTTAGTTCCGGTTTTCCGTGTGTCAAGCGAAATATCAAAATGCTTTTTGATGAGAAAGACTTTCTTTTTCTTGGATCCCTTTCTTTATCTTAAATAATAGTTGTAATCGCAGCAAGGAAATTATTCGTACTCGCGATGATTTTATTGGATGTAGGACGAGCGCGCGTCGAGGAGGCGAATGCGAGAGGAACGCGCGCGAGAAACGACCTGGGATTATGTAGAAAAGCGAGAAAGAGCGAGAGAAAAACAGAGAAACTCGGAAGAAGGGATATGAAAAAAAAAATCGCGAGTGTATAGGTTATTTGGTTCTCAGCAGGCAATTCAAAATAATAAAAAAAGAGAAATCGGAGCATGTCGGGCGCGACATGCGCGACACTCCCACTTTTTTTTACGATAAGTCTCTCTCACTTCCACCATTTTAGTACATATGTATACATGTATATATATTTCTTTAATAATTATTCGCACTCAATGGTTCACTGCAATAATTTCGGGCCACGCGCGCAATCAAATCTCTCAAAATTTACCTATCGAGCTATTATAGCGAAGTAATTGACTCGTTCCATTTTTCTTTAACTCTAAAATAAAACCGTAAAAATCTTGCTGCACTATTGTAATGTTACGTTTCTCGAAAACTTGTGTGTATTTCGACTCTCCCACCAAACGGCCTAACCACGAAATCGACGAACCCGTTTTCACACGGGATCTTGAGGAGCGCGCGCGCGCGTCACCTCTCTCTCTCTCTCTCTCTCTCTCTCTCTCTCTCTCTCTCTCTCTCTCTCTCTCTCTCTGTGTGTGTGTGTGTGTGTGTGTGTGTGTGTGTGTGTGTGTGTGTCGCGCGCGCGCGCGCGCGCAAACGGAGAAAACGCGTGCCCTGCGCGAAGAGAAAGAAAAATGATGTCGAGAGGAAAAAAAAATCATTAATACGAAAATATCAACGAAGATGACATAAAGTTATTTCGTACCGATTAAACGGAGAAAACGTTGAAAACGCAAAAAGGGCTTTAAAATACATCTATATATTACCGTGCTCGCGGGATAACTACCAAACGAAATCGCGCAGCATTCACATCTCTTCGTTTTTATTATATATCTATATATTCATGTATTACACTTATCTCTCTCCCTCAATGTACAGTGGCTCTAACGCAAGCTTATGCATGTGCACGTATGTACGTGTACAGCTTTAAAGATGCGTGCACAATGAGCGAGAAAATGATCCAAGGAACAAGGGAATAGGACGTTACAAGTGAGAAAGACAACTAGAAAATTGAAGGTTTTGAAACTACGCATAAACCAACTTTTAAGCAGTGATTAAGAGTATGGGTCAGTCGGTATCTCGCCACCATGAGTGCGAGAGAGATAGCTGCGAATTTAGAAAGTGAAATTCTCTGACACGGTTTGACCGATTACAAAAAGGCCCTGTCAGCCCATTTTTGTCATCGTCCTGCGTGGGCTGACAGAGCTTTTTTGTAACCGGTCAAACCGTAACGAAGAATTTCAACTTCGAAAATTCGAGGTGAGGTTAGAGTGACTGATCCATCCTAAAGAGTATGGGTCAGTCGGTATCTCGCCACCGTGGGTGCGAAAGAGATAGCTGCAAATTTCGAAAATGAAATTCTTCGACACGATTTGACCGATTATAAAAAGGCCCTGTCAGCGGATTTTTGCCATCGTCCTGCGTGGGCTCACAGAGCTTTTTTGTAATCGGTCAAACCGTATCGAAGAATTTCAACTTCGAAAATTCAAGGTGAGGTTAGACTGACCCATCCCCTTAAGGTGATCTATCAGTTGCATGAGTGAGGGGTCGATAACTGAAAAGTAGATACACGGTTTTCTTGAAATATCAAAAGCGTGTCCGAGAAAACCGTGTATCTATTTTCAGTTATCGACCCCCCACTCATGCAACTGATAGATCACCTTAAGGCTAGGAGTCATACCGACTGAGTCGCCATGAGTGCGAGAGAAATAGCTGCAAATTTCGAAAGGGAAATTCTTTGACATGGTTTGACAGATTACAAAAAGACCCTGTCAGCCCATTTTTGCCATCGTCCTGCGTGGGCTGACAGAGCTTTTTTGTAATCGGTCAAACCGTATCGAAGAATTTCAACTTCGAAAATTCGAGGTGAGGTAAGGTGATTGACCCATTCCCTTAAGGGGATGGGTCAGTCACCTAACCTCACCTCGAATTTTCGAAGTTGAAATTTTTCGATACGGTTTGACTGATTACAAAAAAGCTCTGTCAGCCCACGCAGGACGATGGCAAAAATGGGCTGACGGGGCCTCTTTGTAATCGGTCAAACCGTGTCGAAGAATTTCACTTTTGAAGTTTGCAGCTATCTCTCTCGCACTCACGGCGGCGAGATACCGACTGACCCATACCCTTAACAACCGAAACCTACGTAAAATTCGGGAAATGCCAATTCTAGGTTATATCAAATTCCTCGTATTTAAATCTGTCCTCTTGAAAAACTATTGTTCCAAATATTGTATCCAATGATTCTATAGACATTTGTCAGTGCAAATAAACGACCACATTTATTGATTCATTACGAAACTTCTTGCGCAATATAAACGTCCGAAACAAATGGAAAGAAATTGTTGGTAAGTGCAACAAACAAAAAAAGATTGATTGAGAGTCGATCCAAGCTCTACTGGTGAAATTCGGTTCCTGTCCCTTAGTCTCATTTCCTTTGTGAATACTCCTTCAAAATCGCTCATACAGTTTTGCACACACACTCGTACACACATATACACAAGGGCAACTGTCATACCACGGGCTCTCTCGCGACGACCCCACACTCTCACGTAATATTGTATACACGTACATATGCTGTGTACATATGTATATATATAGCGAATACTACACGCAACTTTAATTTTACTTGACCACGCGAGCACGCGCGCGCGCACACACTCACCAACAATGCATTGGAGCCCCGCACCGCAGGTGTTGCGCGATGACCGATCCTCTTTCTCTCTCTTTCGCCCTCGCGCTTTAAATTTTGTCTTTTTTCTCTTTTGTTTTAAATTCAACTTTTTTCTTCTCTCGTTTTCTTTTTTTCACTCGATTTATCAGCACTGCTCTTCCGTCTCTTTCTCTCTCTCTCTCTTTAATCTTCTGTTCGACTTTCACGAAACTCGTCGGAATCTCGCGACGCACTCAATACCGACGAGTTACAGCTGAAGCATCCTCGTGCGCGTAAAATTCTCGTGCGCTCACTTTTATTATTTTTTAGCCCTTGTTTTTTTCACCACAATGTTGCGATTTACGAAAAAAATCACACACGCGAATTTTTGTGGCGTTTGTATTGGACGAGCGTAGATCACGCTTTTAAAACTCTTTCACAGTGTCTCGGACTCCACCTCACTTTCAGACCTTGTAAATCAGACTTTTCCGGAACGAGTAGCGAGAGAAAGAGTGAACAAAAAAATAGAGGATTTCGAGGGGGATAAAAACAAATAAATAATAATGCTCCTCTCCCCACTGCGTTTTTTTTATAGCTACAAACAGCCAACGTAGAACAGAGGTTACGGATTTTTTTTTCTTTTTTAGTTATCTACTGACGGGAGAGAGTGCAGGAGAGAGAGGGAGAGAGAAGTCACGCTCAATTAGTGAACGGAAGTGCTGCTGCTCGTCATAGCGTCCATCTAAGATGTATACGTTCTCTTCTTCTCTCCCCGATGATGCACTCCCACAAGAGTGCTCTATCTGTTTTGTTTTTTTTTTTTGTATTTTTTATACGTGACCAACTATTCTCACGTACACCATTTCTGCGTGTCCTCAAACCGTTACAAAAAAAAAAAGAAAAGAAAAAGATCAGGCAAAAGATGAACAAAAAATTTAAAGAGCTTGCAGTCACAGATTCCACTCCATTACAGAGTATTTGTTTTTTTTTCTTGTAAGGCTTACGGTACCATACGTACGCGGGTTATCGCGATTACAATAAACCGATGAGGACGCAGTACACAACCGGTCCCTGTGCAGCATTACAAGGGAGGGTACCACGGGCTTTGTCCTGTTGCGGGTCTCGTTATACCCCAAATTCACGCAACATACGTCAGGTGGCGCGTTATCTCGCGAATTACACGCACGCGCAGTATATTTATATTTCTCTTCCTACTATTGCAAAACGCTGCCATTGTAGCCAGGAAGTGGCGGTACCAGCGGTTTTTTTTAGAACTATTGTCGAATAGGCAACCCAAGCCCCTAAAAACGAACGTTAAAAATGTATTTTTTAGTCACAACTGAACCATGTACCGTTTTTAAATCATTGAAAATTGTCATTTCGATTGTGAATAATTTATATATCGATTAAAAATATAGAATATTATAAAATTGCGGAAATCCGATAATCGCTGTGTCTAACTCAGAAACTAACTAAGAAAGTTAGAGAATAAAAATGATCCAGAAAAGGGCTTATTTATTTCGAAATTTTATTGAAAAAAATGAAAATAGATAGGATATAATTTTTTTCCGTGAAAGTCATACAGAAATTTACAAGACGTAATTCTTTTTGCTCCTTCAATTTTTAAATTTTTTGGAAATCACTTGAATAACGAGAAATTCATTTTATTTGTCAGTTCTAATTTGGGTGGGGGTAAAATTTTCTAATGACGAAATTTCGAACAGCTAAAATAGCGAATTTTAACATACAGTTATCGATATATATATATATATATATAATTGTATGTTAAAATTCGCTATTTTAGCTGTTCGAAATTTCGTCATTCGAAAATTTTACCCCCACCCTCTAATTTTGGCATTATTATTTATATTTTCATCATTTTTGATTATTCATTTGTGTATTAATCATAATAAATAACGTCATGGTTGGAATTGCGAAAAAATAAAATTTCGAACGATAGTAATAATATTTCATCAGTTTTTACGCGTTGAACAATTTGTCGTACAATAATGCAAAGAAAATAAAAAAATTGATTCTCTTGATACTTTCGAGTCATTATTTTTACGTGTGGAAAAACTTTTTTCTTTTTTAACAATAAATATTCTTTTTCTTTGATAATGATTTATTTTTTAAATTATTTTGTGGTATAATCATTATCATTCATATATTTCATAGTTTTTAAATGAAAAAAATTGATTATTAATGATCTAGATAAAGCCGCAATGAAATCGCACTGCAATACACTTTGGAATAAACAAGCAAATCTCCATATATTTAATGCGTTTAACAATTTGGTTTAGAGAAATAATGAATAAGAAAATTTATAATTTGAGTCGCTTGATATCTTCGGGCCGTAAGTCCGTTCTGAGCGAGGCTATTCGTCGAACTTCGGGAGGTGTTAATCTCCATGCTATTGCATCCGCACCACAATAATCGGACAATTCTTCGACCTTCTCCACGCTAAGTATTGTCGCTATTTGCGTTAATCGTGCAAATTTGTCACGTACGGACCAAGAAGTTGCTGCGGCCAAATAACTCGCCAGTGAACGAATTTCTTTGTCCAGAATTAATCCCCCGGCCTAATTAAAAATGTATATCAATGAATAGTGATTGAAATTGTTGCTAAATGGTGACATCGTTGAAATGCAGCAGAAATTATTTTTTTATTTTTTATATCTCGAACTTTTTTTAAGGTTTCACCATTTTTTCACCAATTCAATCTGTGGTTCTCTAACAAAAACAAAAAAAAAAGTTTGACCCATTTTCGTAGCCTGAACCGATGGAATTTGTTGAGAACACTTGAAACCAAAAAATTGCATTGCATTTCAACGATTCAAATTTCGACAGCATCTATTGTTTCGAAACTTTTCAACTTGTAAAATTTTTGTAAAATTCGTTACCCTGTTGAATGTCGATTTTAAAACAACTTTTTCCAAACGCGCTGTTACTTCCGCCGTCAGAATACCAATCAAGGCATCGTAATTCGCTGCCGTCAGACTCCCTTTGAATGCTTGTAATAAACCCTCGAGATTCATCACTAAAGTCTGAACAAAAGGCTCGTCAGTCTCGTATCTGAGTAACTCGTCCTGTGAATAAGATAAAATAAATATATCAAATTTTGTGTCATCCACTTACTATTTTACTATTTTTCTATACGTAACGCTCTTACGAAAAAAATTAAGCGTTTACTTTAATCAATTGGTTACTTGGAAAACACAGAGCTCGAACTTTTTATGAATTTACCCAGATCGTGAAATCTATAACTTTCTCCTAATTTCAAAATCTCAAAAAAAAAAAAATATTCTATAAAATAACAAAAATATTAAAGTTTGTCCCCGAAGTAAATTAAAACTTTTTTTTTTAATTAAAAAGAAATAGCTTCTATAATCTATTCAAAACACATTAAAAAATTTGCAAATGTAAACTTTGAAAAAACTTTAAAACGCAAAACTTTATCTAGAGAACGGGGTTCAAAAATGTAGAACTCTGATTACATTTGAAACCTAACAAAATAAACAAGAATATTTGATACAAAAAAGAGCTTCGACGATGAGTTAATTAAAATGACGATGAGGATTAGTTTTACACGGTGTAACAAGCTAATTTTTTTATTAAAAAAAAAAAATTATCCCATGGTTATGAACATGACTTTACCTCGTTAACGTGATGGTTTACGGACAAAAACGCGTCTACCCATGGCGTGACTCGCGGTTTAACAGCACTTGCGCGTAATTGTTCTAATCCGTAATCAATCACAGCTCGCAAAGTCGTCGTAACGGCTTTGAGTCCGGCCAAACAGCTGTCGACCTTACCGCGATCTTTTTGCTGCATTTGCGGAAAAGCTGCATCTATTTCAGCCGCGAGACTTTGTCCGAGAGTCTCAACGTATTCTATACTGACGTCAGTGTTGTTGAGATAAGCCTAAAATTGAACAGTTTTTTTGACACTTAAAGAAATAAATGTTTACCCAATACAGGTTTCCGGTAAAACTTTATCACAGTCTCGCCAAAGCGTTTTTCTATACAATTTTTAAAAATTTCGAAGACACATTCAAGACACAATTAATTACGTGCAAAATTTCAAAAGGATGCACTATCTCATATTTGAGATATTGAAAATCAAAGATTGCACAGTTTTACATGTGATCTTATGGGGAGCAGTAGAAAATTTCACATTTTAGGCAATAACTCTGAAACTTTTCTACAGATTTTTTTTTTAACCCGTCAGCAGGCGCGCTACATACACTTTAAACATTGAGAGCGCTATAAGAGATTTTCTCACATGTATAGTTTCAAGTACTTAATTTGATAAACAGAAATTTGAAAAAAAAATTCGCTACAGTGATTGTGGTTATTAAACATTTTTATTTTTAAAAACCCATAAATACAACGATAATTCACACTAAAAACCAACAAATAATAATTTAAAAAATTCAAAAACAAAAATTCAAAAAATTTTTTTAACTCTTCTATCATACAGAAGAATAAATTTGGTGAAGATAGAAAAACTTTCAAATGCCATTTGAAATTTTCGAGTAATCATCGTTTTAATATAAGTGTGAAAAAGTCTCATAGCGCGCCTGCTGACGGGTTAATTGTCATTTGCAGAAAAACATGACGAAGTTTGTCAAAAAATGATCAGAATTTTGACCACTTAGTTTCGGAGATATAGTGATATAGGATGTGTTATGTGTATTAGATAGGAAAACGTGATTATAGGAAAACTCAAAATTTTATATTAACATTTTTCCTGAAAGTTTATATGTTTATATCAAAGTTTTCGAAAATTGACCGGAGAATTGACTTTTGAACGTGACTGTGGCAAAACTACTACCTTAATTATTTGTACGCGTATCTGTCTTGCCTTTTACTATTTTATTTTCATAAACCTTTGGAAATCTCTACCGAGATCTTACGTGTTTTTCCATTAAAACACCAAAATAGTTATTTTCGTCCTCATACGCATAATAACGTTTATTAAATATTAATTTAGAGAAAAAATATTTTTTTCTAGAGTAAAATAAAATACTAGAATAACATATTCTGATGCTATGCAGAAACAGAGTCAGAGGTAGATGATTATTAAATTTAAAGAACTCACAAGAAACGTCAATCTAGCAAGCTCATTGTCCGAAGCTTGCAAGCGACCCTGCTGAATACTCGTTTGGAGTGCGCTGTAGGCTTGAGCAAGGTCGAGATAACCAGCTGGATACCCTTGTCGCAATCGTCCTCTCAAACGATTTGAAAATTCGCCCTCTAATATTCCACATGCCATATTTACGACCGCACAAACTCCGTCGATGCTCCAACTCGATATTGACCTCCTTCATAATCACAAATATTAAGAAATAATCATTTTTCTCGTATTATTTCGTAACAGGGATTTTCAATCCATTTGTTTTAATTATTTTTCTCGATTCTGCTTTTTTTTCAACAAAATTCATTGCCTTCCAACGATGCAAACTTTAACTTCAAAATTAGCAATTTTTATATGAATAAAAAAAAATTATTATCAATAAAATGACGCAGAAATACGAATTATGCTGTAAGGAATGTATAATTTTGGCGGATAATAATCGTTACATACTTTTGACTCGAGAAAACTAAAAAATTTGTACTCATTTTTTTGGCCTCTTTCGAAATTATTAAAGTTTCTCAGTATCGCTCACCTGATACATTTTTTAACGATATAAAACACATCGTCCACCATGCTTGAGGTTTGTTGCTCTTGATCGAGAGTGTCCATTCCGACAGCTTTGTTCACGCTTTCCTCGAGAAAGTATCTCTCGAGAGCGAGATAAGCGCCCAACAATTCTTGCATACCATGTGACAATTCAGAATTTTTAATCATTATCTCAAACTCCTTGAATTGAGATTCGCGTTGACTCTCGTCGGGAGTACTGATCTCTAAATCGTTCTGTGAAGTTTTTTGTTACAATGAATCTTAAGTGCACCAATCGTAATAACAATCAAAAAGATTATAATGACATACGGTTATTCGTCTTTTCAAGAATCTGATATACAATTCCGATCTTGCGTGCATTATCGTCAATTCGCCGAGTAAGAGATCGAGGCTTTTTGGATCCGCCTTCTCTGGACTCTGCTTTCTCATATAATCGTTTATCAGTTGCACCTTTTTCTGAATTCCGCGATGTCTCATGAATTCCGCTAAGATTTTTTTTATTTGCCTGTCCAAACGAAACGTTAAGCATTTTGTTCAATCGTATTCTTGCTTACTTTTGTAATTTTTTTTTTTTTTTAATGTTAATTCCAATATGCATGTAAAATTATATAAAATGAAAATTTAAAGCGAGGTAAAACTTATAAATTATGTTGAATGGCATTTTTTTTTTAAACGATATTGCCCGAAATATAAATGCAGATTTTAGCTACGAAAATTGGTTACTTTGTTGATTTCGAGTTCCTGAAAAAGTTCAGAAATCGAAATATAATTGCAACATTTTTCATCCTATTCGAACAGTTCGAACTTCAATACCAACTACAATCTTTTTTCTTACAGGAATATTTTTTTCTCATCTTACCGATCGCATTCTTTCTGCAATATTGTAACCGTTTTCAGCAGTCTGCCAGGACCGTAATACGTCTCAATAATCGGCTGATGTATTTCAATTATTCTGGCAATGCCCTCGAATAGGAGAGTCATGGTATCAGCAAAAATAACAGGTGCTCGACCATCGTTACTTTTGACGTCAAGGGCAGCTTTGAGATTTTTCTGCGCTGCATCTTGGAGCTTGGAGCAAAGATACTGGCAAAATTTGTTGAGGCCCTCGTTGTGCATACCCAACAATGGAAATATTTTAAAGAAGCGCTCGACCGAAGCGAGGTCTTCGGATTTAACGGCCTCATCAAATCTGTGAGTCACAACGGCTCTCAACTCGCTCGCAGCCTGCTGAAGAGTTATCAGCGAACCTGCTATACTCGTACGATCACCAGACACATCCAGAGCTGTACGTTCCAAAAGATTCTGATCCATTGACAAGTAACGATGGACGTGTGCTGCTCCTTGCTCATAATCTTCGTTTCTCAATGCTGTCGCTACACCCTCGCTGCATAATTGCAGATCTAGTATATCGTGCACACGACTCTGACATTCGCAGACTCGGCTCTGTCAATTATTCATATTTTTGTCTATAATTTTATGTTCATTTGATTCTCCATCCAAAGTGAATAAATTTTCATCAATTTTTTTCTGTATTGCAACATTAAATTCTCTGAATTAAAAAAATAGAAAAATCCAACGATTCATTTAATTCCTAATTAGACTGATTGTTTAATGTAATTTGAATGTGCTTAGAGTCGTTCTTTTTTATTTGGTAACTAATTTGATTGTTAACATAATTTCAATGGGATTTCAATCTTTTCCAATCTTTTTAAGAACTTTGAATAGAGTAACACCCTAAAAAACGTAGATATTTTTGCTAATATTTTTAAATTAAACAATATAAAATATTAATATTTTGTTCTACAACGCGTAACTATTGCGAGTTCTACAACACATAATTTTTTTTTACATCTTTGGATTTCTCTCTAAGCTCACAGTCTATTACACAAAGGTTATTTTTTATGCAAATAAAAAAATATATAATTATCTGAAAAATTAATACCTATAATGTTCTATAATGTTCATCTGATAATAATTATTATGTATTATAACATTAATAAATACCCTAGCAAGATCGAGCTGCCTAACTTTAGCACTGACTGCCTCCGCCAATTTATTAGTTCTATCGATCATTGCGCAGAATTTTTCACTCTCAGCCCTGATGACAACAACGTTCGGAAGGACCTTGCTGATATTTTGTAACTTTGCTTCTACGTGACAGTGCCGCTGGAGCATTTGCTCCAGTTCATTATTCACTCGTATCTGAGTATAGATAAAAAAAATAGTAACCATTCAATATCTTTTCCATTAGAAATAAGGTACACCATAATTTTATATAACAATATTAATCATAACAATAATAATATGATGAATTGACGTGTCACTTGTACCTCAGCTTCTTGCAGTTGTTTACATATCGTTGATAAGTTTTCTTCGTTCACCGGTAATTCTCCACCACCAATCATTTTTGTGCTTAAAATAATTAAATATTACACTAAAAAGATTGATTTTATATCGGGAAGAACTGTAATGAAGATAATTATTGAGTTAAAATACTAATGTTTTGAATTTGAGGTTATGTTGTTTAGACTTTTGTCGGTCGCGCTCTCTGTGTGTAAAAATGTGATAAATAATAAGGCAAATTTACTGAGTCGCCACTATCGTCGCTGTCGTCGCGTTCTTCCCTTGCCCGCTTGATGGGGTGAAGCCAGAATCGTTTCCTTTCCCATTACCGCAGCTGTACCGCGTGTATTATTTGGAATTTTATATATTTAACAAAATAAGGAGCTGCAATAATGGGTGGCGAGGAAGGTCTAGGAGTAACAACTGGTCAACCAAATCTTTACAAACAGGACTTATCGAAATTGGTGAGTGTTGATTTGAAGCGTGGCGTCTGTATATTCCATTTTCTTTCTCGGCTCGCTCGTGCCGCTTGGTGTAACCTCAATCTTCGAGATCTAAAAGCCGCCCTTTTTATGACTTTCCGCGGGCTTTCTTCCACCGTAAACGCGTCTCTCGCTTATCCACGAATTTTCTCATTCCTTTTGTTCGCAAATTAAATTAAATTCTCCATACTTGAAAATATATGGATTTTTCGTATTATCCTTACTATCTTGTTAAATCTGTTGGACAACTAGAAACGTTCAATTGTCACGTCTTCATTCTTTTGAGACTTTACTGCTAATTTTCTTTTTATTGCATCAGCTTGTATCGTGTAATCCTTCAAAATGTAACTGGAATAATTATTCAATACTCAATTTTAATATGTACTGTAATAGAAAATTTTGATATAAATTATACTTTTCCTTTGTCTTTTTTACATTATTGTCCCTGTGATCTCCAATCAACACTCACAATCGCAATTCTATCCCACTCTCTTGTCAATGCCCAGAATGATTATTTTTAATAAACCAAGACAATAATACCCAGACAGTTACCATAATCCTATTGTCAATGCTCGCTTGAGTATTAACAAGAGGATTAAAATATTAGCTTTCAGGCATAAATAGTAATTGAATGAAAATTTATTACCATTAATTATTTCAAGATGTATATTTGGTTGAAAAATGTCTCAAAAGTTTTTTGTAACAATTTGTGTATAAAAAAAATGATTATGATCATTTGTACATTATATTGCTTAACTTTTTAAATCAGTAATCGATACTTTACCACATTCTTTATTTTTATTCTGTTTCTGATTCTCATTGAGACTAAACATAATTAGAAATCTTCATATCCAAACAATCAAATTGAAATCTTATTTCCAATTTTTATCTTTATCTTTTTAACAAAATTCTTTTGAGAACACAACTGGTTACATTTTTGTTATAGATATGTTTTTTCCTGCTTGAAACTTGTTTTATACGTCTCTTCGTTCTACCATGCAAGGCAATAATTACAAATTTTTATTTTATTTTTCAATGTTCTTCAGGATGTCAGTAAACTGACCGCATTGTCCCGTGAAGTGATCAGCAGGCAGGCGACAATTAACATCGGTAAACATAACATTTTTGGCTCTTATTTAGTAATTTAAGAAATGATTTGTTGATTTAAAATGTATTTTTATTATTAATTTCATAGGTACCATTGGTCATGTAGCTCATGGAAAGTCGACGATCGTAAAAGCAATCTCGGGCGTGCAAACCGTTCGTTTTAAGAATGAGCTCGAGCGCAACATTACCATTAAACTGGGTATGTGAAATACATTTTCTCCAACTTGCGACTAAACCCAAGCATGCAAAGAAAACACAATGCCATAATTATTATGCTCTATTGTTTCAAATCTTGTACACGGCAAACACATTGCCTTGAGAGGTGAATTTGGGATTTTTTTATGTACAAGGTTTTGTAAACCTTTGAAACTTAGTGTCCGGAAAAACTAACAATTTGCCGTCATTTTTTTCCCATTTTCCAAAACTATGTGCTAATAAACAAAAATAATTCTGTTTTTCCAAAGCACTAAGATGTAAGGGAAAAAAAAACTTTGAATAGTCAAAGAGTCCTCGGTTGACTCAACTTAGTCTCGATAGTCACGGTACAAAATTGCGATAGTCTTAGGTCACAAATTCGAAGTAGAGATAGGTGAGAAAATGAAGAAGAACGAAGAGGAGAACAAGAGTGAAAGAGGGATAGTGAAAAAAAACTAAAAGGTTAAGCAAAAAACGCACCCAGCGCGCACCGAGCACACCCGATGATCTTATCCTAAGAAAAACAAAAAAAAGCAAGGAGTGTACTGATAAAAAGCAAAAAAAAATTCCAGAAGGATGTGAGCCGAGAGAATGACGCCGTATAAATGTTTGGAATTGCAGAGGCTCGTGCGGCGGAGAATACCAGCGGAGAATCGGCCAAAGTACCGGGCGATATGAGTGAAATGCTGCCGTCTTATTGTGAAAAAAGGTCAAGATCGCCAGGATTAACAACATCGCCTTCTGCAAAACGACCAAAGCGCGAGGATTCTACCCGCGATAAGGATAATAAAGTATCCAACGAGAGTCTGCATTTATCAACATTAGAAGATCCATATTCAATAGACGCGAAAAAATACGACGAAAGTACACCGATAAACGTAAACAATAATACGGAGACTCGGACAACAACAATATCACTAAACGTAATATCGACAACGACGACGTTATCGTCCGAAGATAAAAACGTAGTAAGAAAGGATGAAATTGGAATGAAAGAATTGCGTGTCGTACTGCGCGACATTAGATTGACGAATTTTCGATTCAACGGTAATAGAAAAGCGAGCAAAGAGCCGAACTTGTTCGAAGTTGAGAAAATACTCGGCAAGAGAATGAAGAATAGCGTGCCTCTTTATTTTATAAAATGGAAGAATTGGTCGAGCGACAGTAACACTTGGGAGCCGGTGGAGAATCTTGTCAATTGTTCCGAAATGTTGGACACGTTTGAGAAGGAGAGGGTACAATTGCTAGACAATTTTAAGCGTGAAACTAATTTTTATCCGGACACGAAAGAGGTGGAGAATTATATGAAAGAGTTAATAAAAAGTAACAAACCGATTGACGGTACGTTCACCGATCAGGACGATCTCTATCGTAGTCTCAAAAGTTTTTTCCACCCTCGAACGTTCGATAAAAAACGTGAAAAACTTACCAGGTGGATAAAGCGCGGCATATTGCATGTGATGTTCGGTGAAATGAGAAGGGACCAACTGGAGTCGTTGCTGGAATGGGAAGCCGAAATAAACGGTATAACAAAGGGAAAACCAACGATACTGGTAGAAAATTTAGCTGATTTGGAGAGCGCGCCTCAAGATTTTTTATACATCGAGGAATATTTGCCGGGCAATGGAGTTATTATCCCTGACGAACCACCGATCGGTTGCGAGTGTGAAAATTGTGATTCGAGATCGAAATGTTGTTTTGCCCAGTACGATGGCGTTATTCCGTACACACAGGGTTGCCGAGTCCGCGTACCGCCCGGTACACCGATCTACGAATGTAACAAGCGTTGCAAATGTCCGGCTGAGTGTAAAAATCGAGTAGTACAACGGGGCTCGAACGTAAGACTGTGCGTATTTCGTACTTTCAACGGACGTGGCTGGGGCGTAAAGACTCTAAAGCTCATTAAAAAAGGCACTTTCGTAACGCAATACGTCGGGGAGGTAATAACGAACGAAGAGGCTGAAAAACGTGGCAAAGACTATGATGCCGCTGGCAGAACTTATCTCTTCGATCTTGACTACAACGTTTCCGAGCTCGAAGATGCTTGTCCTTATACCGTTGACGCTGCTCTCTACGGCAACGTTTCACACTTTATAAATCATTCCTGCGCTCCAAACTGCGCGGTTTATGGTGTTTGGGTCGATTGTCTCGATCCTAATTTACCAAAACTCGCGTTATTCGCGACACGGGATATACCTAAAGACGAGGAAATAACCTTTGATTACATGTGCCAATCATCAAGAAATTATGAGAAAAACAAAAATTCGACTATCCTCGCGACCTCGGAATGTCGTAAGCGACTCGAATTACCACGACAGGTCGTGAATAACGAAATTACGGAGAACAAGACTAGATGTAAATGTGGTACTCAACAATGTAGACAATATCTCTTTTGATTATTTCTTATCGTTGAGTTTTTTTTTCTTGCTTGCAGCAAAAGCGATTAAAAGTACTTGATGAGCAATCGAAATTTGGATATATACACTTAACGACTCATTTATTCGTTTACTATTTTCTTTCCATTGCGTACATGTGTATATTTTTTACAAACGAAGCATATTCAATCGAATTTATTATTTATTAATCTTGAATACCAATATTCGATGGAACTATTACACATCATTATTAAAATATGTATACATATATATATTCTTAGTTATTCACGTGCCACCATATTGTATTTTTATAACGTGGTCGTTGTTTACTGTTAATGTTTGAATGTTTGACATTAGTTATATAATCAAACAATAAAGAGGAAAACTTGTTCTTCTTTTCGAATTTGCAGACAAAAATCATGTCGAAAATTCCGAGGGAAATAAAACCGGCAACGCCTGAAAACGCATTATAACAATATTGGGGAAGGTGTTTAACTCAGACTGTACACAGGGTCAATTTGGCCTCAGAATTTTAGAGTCAAACACACATTTTTCGATACACCTCTATTTTTGAGCACTTCAATTTGTTTTCATTTTAAATAGTGGCCCCTGGACCTATGATTAATTGGTTAAAAATAATATCTAGATTGTTAAAAAAATGCATATTTTGCTAAATACGGGGTCAAATTGACCCCGTACGCAGTCAACGCCACTGAGCAGTATTGTGCAGTCGAAAGGTTTATAAATTGTTCAAAAAAGTACACATTTTCAGAATACCAAAGATTTGTCACATGATTTTTTATAAAAGTGTCCAAATATTTCCTACGCTATCCAGGATTTTTTTTTTTTTTTTTTCATTAATACGGTCGACAGAATTTTTGATACGAATTTTGTTTTGCAAAAGAAATTAATAGAAAACAATTTTCATCGTTATATTGAGCGCAAGGCTCGCTTCTGGGACTAGAATAATTGTATAACCAAGAATATGTGAGTGAGAGAGAGAACGTGAGAAAGCTTATGGGATGTTTTGTATTTCGAACTTCAAATAATTTACTCCCTCCAATCAATGGTGAAGCCTCAAACGCTAGAAATCGAATATCAAGGACGTTTGTGATATAAATAAATAAAATAAATCGAAGAAAAAAAAATACGTATCTCGATATTTGTAGTAACATACAACACTCTAACTATATTACTGCCTTAAAAATAAATCATTCTAGTAATATAATGCTCGATGTATCACAGTGATAAAAAAAATGAAAAAAATAAAAAAAAACTGTAAAAATTTCGAATAAATACCAAACAATCGATGGATATTCAAATAAAAGAAAAACGAGTTTTATTCTTTGGATGTTTTGTGTTGTCTTGCCGCAGTCAGATTTAAAATTTGACTCTTCGATCAATGTATGAAAACTTACGTATAACTTGCAGAATATTCTTACGCCGTCGAGTGACTGTGACTTTTAATTTTTCTTTTTAATACTTGGCGTCACAATGCTGCGATGTCTCTAGATAATTTCAGGTGTTATATATTGTACCTGTAACACCTGATATTCCAGGTGTTATATATAACATAAGATTGTAAAAACTTATAAAGTAATGAAAAAAAATGTCTGATGTAAAGTTGAGTTTCAGAAATAACAACGTTCCCAACTTATCCCAATTTCACTGTTACTTTCCTTCGCTATATTTCCGAAACTAAACGATCAAAATCCGTTTTTTTTTTTTGACAAACACATGTTATTCTGTAATCGAGAATTTGAAAAAATTAATCTGTTGAAAACTTTTAAAGTTATCGCGAGAAATCTGAAAATGCTCCCAAAAAGAAACGCATGTAAAACTGCAAAATCTTCGACAGAAAATGTCTCACGTCGTGAACGGTGAATCCTTTTCAAATTTGGCAAGGAATCACGTGATAGTGTAAATACTTGAAAAATTTATTAAAAACCCTTTAGCGAGACAGCAATTTTTTTTTTTTTTTTTTTATGTTAATTTTGTTTCATTTGTTACTTGGATTTTATTTATTTACAGGATACGCTAATGCGAAAATCTACAAGTGCGACTACGAAAAATGTCCGAGACCCTCTTGCTACATTTCCGGTGGTTCGAGCAAAGATGACGCTTTTCCATGCTTACGTCCAGCATGCCCAGGACGTTTCCAACTTGTTCGTCACGTGTCCTTCGTCGATTGTCCAGGTCACGATATTCTCATGGCTACCATGTTGAACGGCGCAGCTGTGATGGACGCCGCACTCCTTCTCATTGGTTGAAAATTTATTTTTATTCAACATTCAATTAGTTCAACTGAGTTGTCCTCAAAATTGAGTTATTAAATCGTAAAATTAAAAATATTGTTTATACTCTACGGTAAATTAGAACATTAACAGATTTTGCAATTTGTCGACGATTCCACTTAAAAAATGCCTGTCGATTAGTGAAAAATTTGAAATAACAGGTTTAAATTTTGTTGAGTTTCAGGCAATCGAAAAAAAAATAATTTTGGCCTTTACTCTTTCACAAAAATTATGATTTTCGATATTCAAGAATTTATCAATGTTCATTGACCAAAAAATGGTAAACTGTGAATTTCCAAATCTCCGATCTGAACGAATAATTAAGCATAAATAATAAACAAATTTTCAGCTGGAAACGAATCATGTCCGCAGCCTCAAACCTCGGAGCATTTGGCCGCTATTGAAATCATGAAACTGAAGCATATCGTAATATTGCAAAACAAGATCGATTTGGTTAAAGAAGGCCAGGCTAAGGAACAGTACGAGCAGATCTTGAAGTTCGTTCAGGGTAAATTATAGTTTTTTAAGTATGCAATAAGCATCAGGCGGGTGAAAAAAAAAACAACAAAATTGATTGCAGATAAAATTAAGCGACCTAAAATCAGAATTTTTTTATATTATGGAAATAATAACCGAAGGAGTGTTTCAGAAAAAACTTCAGGAAGAATTCATTACCGTTTTCAAAATAATCAATATTCAATTTACTCCCAAAAAATATACTTAAAAGAATAAAATATGAGTAATCAAAAATAATTTTTTTCTTTCTAAACTATTAGAGTATTTCTATGAAAGCTTTTCGCATCTAGAAACATACAATTTGCAGAACATTTGCAATTTCTTTTCCTTAAAAAAAAAATGATACTGAACTTTGACACGAAGTCGTCAAGAGACTTCTTTTTCAATGAAAAGACCAGTGTACCTCCACCAAAAATGAACTAACGAAAAATATGTAACGCGTTATAAATTACATTCTACAATCTTCCACGCGTCATAGCGGATTTTCAAAAGATACATTTTTGAAAAAATCTTGAACGTCTAAACAAAAAAGGTCCGATTTCTGAAGCAAAACTATTGAATTTCTGCCAAAAACAAAAAAACTAAGTAAAAAATAATTTAATTTAATCTACAATTTAAATTTACAATCTACAATTTTAAATTGTTCAAAATCTATTAAATCACATCAAAGATCCTAATAATAAAGCAGTTTTTATAAACGTTAAACAGGTACAGTAGCAGAGGGTGCACCGGTGATTCCAATTTCGGCCCAGCTGAAATACAATATTGAAGTTTTGTGCGAATACATCACGAAAAAGATTCCCGTACCCCTGAGGGACTTTACTTCGGAGCCTCGTTTGATCGTAATTCGTTCTTTCGACGTTAACAAGCCAGGTTGCGAGGTCGATGACCTTAAGGGTGGTGTAGCCGGAGGAAGTATTCTCAAAGGAGTACTAAAGGTAGAAAATTTATTAAATTTACCACTAAAATTTATTTACTACTAAATTTATCAAACAACAAAACAGAAGACAACAAACATTAAAAAAAATATCGATAAAAACGAATAAATTCTTACAAAAGTAAACACCTGACAAAATTCCATCAACAAATTGAAGATATTCACGAAAATTTGGCATTCATAATGAGTTCGGTATAATAATTGAAAAAAGAAATAATGAAAATCTTTGATTACAAACTGCAGGAACTGTGAATTGTGACTGCTATTGTTGATTATCATATTTCCGAGTAGTAAATAAGTGTTTTGATTAAAATAACAATTGAATAGCGAGAAATTGGGAAACTTGGCGGTATTATGTTCAATAAACTACTACAATGTTATCTCATCCATTTATCGGTAACAATGCATCGACCCGCATTTAATCACCATAATTTATGGAGATATATATAACGTTTGTCATAATGATTTGTGTATGAGCACGTTTATCATTGTAGATATACATAAATTATGAATCATCGATTTATGGGCGTGAATTTCGTGGCGAATATTCGTTCACACATCTACATATATTTTATCCGAATCTACAGGTCGGTATGGAAATTGAAGTGCGACCGGGATTAGTGTCGAAAGATGGCGAGGGAAAATTGACCTGTCGTCCGATATTTTCACGCATTGTATCGCTCTTTGCTGAGCAAAATGAGCTGCAATTCGCTGTACCCGGTGGTCTTATCGGTGTTGGAACAAAGATAGAGCCAACATTGTGTCGTGCCGATCGTTTGGTCGGTCAAATATTGGGCGCTGTTGGTGCACTTCCAAAAATATTTATTGAGCTTGAAATATCGTATTATCTTCTCAAGCGTTTATTGGGAGTTAGAACTGAAGGTGATAAAAAGGGTGCCAAGGTAAGGCCGATTACGAAATACGTTTACCAAGAACAAAAAAATTAAAGAATGAAAAGGATGGAAATTTCGAATTTGCTGTTGTGAATTTACAAAAATTACAGCACCTTCCATGAACAATGGCGATATTACAAAATCCAATATTTTATTCAATCTTGAAGTTTTCATACACTCGAGCGAACTTTAATGATAAATATATTTGTAAGAAAGATCCGAGAATTTGAAGCATTCCAAAGAATTTCGAAAAATTGTGATTCCTCTAAAAATCGGAAAAACTGATTTTTTTTTTTTTTTTTACAAGAATTGTAAGTGATTGTTCTAATTGAGCGGTCTCGAGTTCGTAGTTTTGCTACGATGTTGAAGTCATAAAGATAAAAATTTACAATCATAAAAACAAATCAAACGCCCATTCGAACATTGTTTTGATACAATTTTGATGCAAAAAATGCGAAAATCGAGAAACCGATACCGAAGAATGTTAATTATTTTCAGGTGCCAAAGTTATCGAGAAACGAAGTTTTATTGGTCAACATTGGATCATTGAGTACCGGCGGACGAGTTTTAGCAACGAGAGTCGATTTAGCTAAAATCAGTTTGACCAATCCGGTGTGTACAGAAATCGACGAGAAAATCGCGTTATCGCGACGCGTCGAAAAACATTGGCGTCTTATCGGCTGGGGACAGATCCGCGGAGGCGAGACGATCCAACCAGTCGTCGATCGCAAATAAATAAATAAAACAAATAAAAAAAGAATATAACACGTGAGCACGAGGACTCGTGACATTTATTCCAACTCAGAAACGAAACATGAGCGTCACGCTGCGAATCGCATTGTACCAAGTTTCCAATAAAGTCAGGCTTTATAAACACAAACACATGTATTTTATTGAATCTCTCTTTACTTACATTTGTCAATGGTTTTTGTTTATCGCAAAATAAATATAAATAAAAAAGCAGATCGAATTAGAAGAAAATATAAATAATTTTGACACTTAATATTAAACAAAGAAATGCTGTACGTTTTTATTACAAATTTTTGTTAATTTATGTTTAATATTTTGATATGAAGGCCTTGAAAGAAAAAAAAATATAAGGTTTTACTGTTAAATCTGCATTTTTATTTCGAAAAAGTATAAATTTGGTTCAACAGATTATACGAAATAAAAGATTGACAGAAATTTGTGCAAAAACTATACTTCAATCAATAGATAAAAAATAATTTTTAATAATTTTCTGCGTCGAAAAATTGCCTTATTTCTGTTTACGATCTATCGAACTAAAAATTGTAAATCATTTGAATTTTTGATTCGTTCGATGAGTATGTAATATTTGACGCTAAAGTTTTTACGAAAAAAAAAATAACGAAAGATAAAATTCGGTTTGAACTTTGCCAAATTTTTATACGACGAATCATTTTCTTTTTTTAGTTTATTGTTTCTCGAATCAGCAGCAGCGCCACCCAATTACAATCATTTCTCAACGTCGCAGATGATCCAACACGTAGAACGGGATCCCCACTTTTTACCATTGTTATTACAACAGAGTGTATGCACTGAAATCGTGCGGTCAATTTCTTCGAATATCGAGTATATGTTTTAAATATTTTGCTCGAAAAAAACATCTTGTAAACGTCAATTTCTTGAAATTCATCTATAAACTGTACATAGAAAACAATACTGTTAATTACGAAAAAAAAACAACTGACGTTACCGTAAATCGCCGGCCGGCTGATGAAAAATGATCTTTCATGTACGGATCGTTTTTATTTATCCATAAATCATAGTAATGGGAAATGGATTTTTTCTTAAACCATGAATTGTTAAATGAAAAAAAAAAACAATTATTCTGTTTATATGAGTTCGATGTTTTTCATGCTACCAGTATCAGAAGCTATTGTCACCATTGCTGAGAAACACAAATGTCCAGCCTAAAAAATCACTAATGTTTTACTATTTAACGGTCGTATGGAACAGGTAAAAATTGTATGGTATTTTTTTTATAGGTTATACACTTGAAACTTCGAATTTATACTAGCCAAATTCTTTTAACCCTCAATACGTGAACGTTTTTTAGGCACCCTAATTCCGTGAACTGGGGTCGTTTTCGTCTTCGCGCTATCACACCCGTAATTGTAAATGAAAAAATTTGAAAAAATTCATGGTCAATCTTCAGACTACTTTTGAAGCGAGAATAGAAATTTTTTTTTCTTATTTTTAATCATTTTTTTTCATCAAATATCAAGCAATGTGCGAAGAAAACGTTCGAGAAGAAATTTTGGGCTGGACGAAAACGACCCCGGTTCACGGGTTGAGGGTAAAATTCAAATTTATTTTGGTCAATAATCATAATTTCTTTAATTCAAAGTTCTCAACTACCATTTTTTTCGTAATATGCATAAACTCCTCACATTAATTTTGTAATGTTGGAATAAAAGAATTTTTATTTTTCAAAATTTGTCAGACAATATAATATTCATTAGAAAATTTTTCATTAAATTGAGCGAATATGCATTTCATTTTTTTAACATTTTTTTATTATCCCAAAGAAGCTTGAGTCACTATAAGTATACGTGCGCGGTAATTCATTTTGTGCTACTTTTCCAGATAACAAAATTCAAATAACTCAGTTGTTGACTTTGCTTATCTTATTTCTTTTGTGCCTGAAAAATTATTATATTTTTATAGTGTTGATGAAGACAGGATAAAAGAGCTTGGTCCTGACAGAGCTTGTGCAGAATGGTTACTGAGAAACGGAGCTTCTGTCAGATGGAAAGGCGCCGATACTTTCCTCGCTGATTATGATGTTCTGCAAGCCTCGGGGACTGGCCAATTTATCCAGGCGGTATATGCCGAAGATGCTTCCATAAATCACATTGGATTTCCTTATTTTTGTCAGTATTTCTATGAATGTGTTTGTACACATTCATTTTTTTTTTTTACACATTTTTTAAACATTTTGTACACATTTGTTATTTTAATTATTCTCATTTATACATTCAGCATATAAATGAAATGTATAATACTTAATGCTTAAAGAAAACTTTGCACTACTCTATTTGTATATACAATTACCCTTAACCCTCCGTTACACGCGTCATGAGCAAAACGCCGCTTTTTTATTTCTTTTTTTTATTAACAACCAAAAAATAGTAAATGTTACGTTTCTGGAATTTTCATGAATATTTATATGGTGTTTCGCAAAACGTATACGCTTGAAATGATTTAACTCACGATGTGATAAAAGCGCCTAAATTTGATTATAAAATTTACAGTTTTTTTGGAGTGTGTAACGGAGGGTTAAAATATTATCACTTTCCTGTGATAATATAAAGGCTACATGGGTCGAATCGACCCCAGTGTGTTTACACTCTTGCTAATTAAAAAGTAATAAATATTAAGGCTTGAAAAAAATTGTGTATCATTTTAAAGCATTCCTTAATAAGACAGAACAATTTTTGTTTATCAAAAAAAATACATCAACATTTTAGGGGAAGTGATGAAATTTCGAACGTTTAGTTTCAATTTGGGCTGAAATTTATTTACTTGGGGTATTCTAGACCCCAAATATCCTTAAAGGGTTGAGCTTATATTGATATAAGATATCATTCAATTCTTTTTAATTTGATAATCCATCTAACAACGTAACAGTAGATTCAAAAAAATAATTTATGCCGTAATACTTTACCTTACATTTATTTAAACATTGGGGATTCTGTATTCTCATATTTTGTTGATTTTTGTAATCCGAAGCGTAATTATATCTTGAATTTCATGTCGAATTCAAATCCTGACAAGATATTTTCTTGTTGATCAATTAAGCTTCAATTCGGTTGGTTCATCAATGTTTATTTTTTTTTTTCGATTTTTAGTGAATTTGAAAAGACAAGCATCAACTTTGTCCTCGCCTTTTTTTACAATTGTCAAGTGGCTTTTTCGAACCGGCCAATTTATTACGATGATTCGAACATTATTTGAAAATCAGTGCGACAAATTTTGACGAAAAAATATGAAAATCTAAAAATTTTGTAATTTTTGGATCTTCAAAAATTGCTATCAATGGAGACTCCATTTTTCTTCGAGATTCAAAATATTTTCAATTAATGAAAAATTCACGCATTAGAGTGAACCAATTTCTATCGAAGTGGGATTTTTGAGGACTTTATGAAAATTAAATAAACAAAACAAAAACAAACAAACGCAGTCCAAAAAGTGCCTAATGAATAGTTTTTCTTACGTTTTTTGTAAATAAAGTTGGAGTAGTGTTTCCTCATTTAAAGAGAACTTTAACATAAAATGCTCCTCGTATGCGATAATAAACTTTAATTATATGCAATTCTCTTTATTTTTTCATAACAAAGAGAACAGTGTATGATAAAGTCGCATTTGGTGAACATTTATTGATAAGACCTCTATAAAACGAAACGAAGTTTCGGAAAAATGGTAAAAAGAAATTTTTTTGCTAAAAAAATTGGGGTCGGTTTCGACCCCGTTGTAAGGGTCTAGGGTTAAACATTTTCTATTCCAAAAGTATTTTTTTTTTTTTGAGTTTATCTTCGCATATCAACATAAGAAAGGTTGTTCAAGTTTTTAATTGTAATTATTTTTTTAGCCGGATGTAAACACATAGATGAAATAAAGCTGATCAAGTGCGGCTACATAGAAAATCCGGCACTGCGTCGTTTGGACGTGCTGAAAGATTCGCTGAAACATCTCGAGGTTATCGACTGTGCAGACTTAACGGACGAGGCGCTTAAAAGTTTAAAAAATCTCACGTAAGTCTTGCAAACGTTAAGGTGTATACTCTGCCCAAAATACAATTACATTTCGCTTTGAACTTCATGGCCAAGCGTCTTATTTTCTCACTCTTGATTATTTGCGTTTAAAAAAATAATATTTTTGGCAGAACGTTGAATTTCAAGAATTCACTAAATTTGTTGTTACATTTCCAGGAACCTGAAAATACTGAAGCTTCGAGGTATGCCATATGTGAAGGATAAAAGTGGCGTTGAGAAAGAGCTGACCGAGGCATTACCAAATTGTACAATCGAATGGAAATAGACGAAAATTTAACGTTCTTGTGTCTGTCTATTTGAACTTTCCGACTGGACTAATAAACTGTTTCAAAGACGAAGGATAAATTTATTTTCGACCATATTTGCAAGTGTGTGAAACTAACGATTTATAGCTTTTTAAAAATATTTAAAATAAAAAATCGTCAATAATTTGTCAATAATTGATGAAATATTTGAGACTTTGAACTTTTTTTTTTCATTTCCTAGTCTTTCTTTGGTCTAACGACTCTGGCAAAGTTGTTCGACTTTTAGTTCAAAGCTGCAATCATCAGAATCAAAAGTTTTCTAATACCCAATCTTCATTAAAATAAATTTCTTTTCTATTATCAGGTAATCATGTTTGACCCATAACCTTTTGAAATAGCAATTCAATGTAAATTCTCTCAACGTACGTCTTCAGGTAGTGTTAAACTAAAAGCGTGTAAAGTTTCAAGAAAATCGATAAACGTGTTAGACCGTAATAGCGCGACAAACACACAGACTTGAGAAGTCTTTTGCCAGTTGAGCTTAAAGAGATCTGACGTCACTCGATCAACAAAGTAATTGGAAATGTGATACGTAAATTACGTGAAACTTTACAATACAGAGATTGTTTTCTTATCGTTGGCTTAATTATACCGAAATATCGTGATGTGAATCGGTCGGCTGAATTGGGGCGTTTTAAGTCCTGAATAAAAAGAAAGAACAAGGAAAATTCAGTTGAACCGTTGCTATCGTCAAAGATGTTAGGAAAACAGCGATCGTATTATTATTGAGAAAAACGACTTTAGATTCAGTTAAAATGATAAAAATGTATCACTGAATTGTTTAGTAAAAAATAATCGCGGGGTTGTTTGTAAAATATTGAACAGACCAAAAATAAGAAAAATTCATATCTATAGATGATTTGATGCTTTTTTTAATTAGCGTCGAAATCAATAGTTGGAAAACATAACTATAATTATAATGATTTCGACCTCGACGAATGAAGTTAAAATTGTAGCTTTGTAAGTTTAAGGATGTGAAAGCGAGTTGTAGTAGTCAATAGACAGTCTTTCACTACAATTTTGGGAATAAGCTACCACGAGTAACCATATACAGCACAATATCATTTCAAAATGTAATGATAATTTTTTAGATAAGAAAAATTTTTTAAGTCAATTCGTTATGGAAGTTACAGCATTCCGAGTTGTTAACCCTCCGGCACACGTGCTAAAATTCCAAATGTCGCTCGGCTATACGCGTCGCGGGGAATCTCCGAAATGCTTTTGAGTCTTACAGTGTTGCCATATCGTTCTTACGGGCATGCGCGCGCCGTTGGTGCTCAAGTGCTCAGGAGATATGGCAACGTCGAACGTAAAATCGTATGTACGACCTACACGCGCTAGCGGGGAAACGCTGCATTTCTTACACTTAGGGCCGGTTGTTCCACCTCCAAGGAAATTTTATCTGATAGTTAAAGGTCTGCTACTCAATGCTACAACCGTCGGGTAAAATTTACCAGAAGGTGGAACAACCGGCCCTTAGAGCGGGTTGTTCCAACCTCTGGGTAAGCCTATCTGGCAGTTAAAAGTTGGTAAGTCAATGCTTTTAACCACCAGATAAACTACCTAGAAGTTGGAACAACCGGCCCTAAGGGCCGGTTGTTCCATCTTCTGGTAAATTTTACCTGACGGTTGTAGCATTGAGTAGCAGACCTTTAACTATCGGGTAAAATTTACCTGGAGGTGGAACAACCGGACCTTAGGGCCGGTTGTTAAATGGTAAAATTTACTATCGGGTAAATTTTACCCGATAGTTAAAGGTCTGCTACTCAATGCTACAACCGTCAGGTAAAATTTACCAGAAGATGGAACAACCGGCCCTTAGGGCCGGTTGTTCCACCTCCGGGTAAATTTTACCTGTTAGTTAAAAGTCTGCTACCCAACGCTACAACCGTCAGGTAAAATTTACCTGGGGGTGGAACAACCAGCCCTTAGTCATATTAAATATTATTTATAAAATATAAATTGAAATTTATCGTATAATTTTCTGTTTTATTGCGTTCTACCAATAATAACACAGGAATAGCTAAATTGTCGCAAGTGTATCATTCATCAATTTTTAATTCATGAAAAAGCAAAGAATGCGGCGTTTCTCTCATAGCGCGTATGACGAAGGGTTAAGAGAATGGATCAGTCACCTATGTAACTTCACCTCGAATTTTCGAAGTTTAAATTCTTCGATACGGTTTGATCGATTACAAAAAAGCTCTATTAGCCCACGCAGGACGACGACAAAAATGGGCTGACAGGGCCTTTTTGTAATCCGTCAAACCGTGTCGAAGAATTTCACTTTCGAAATTTGCAACTATCTCTCTCGCACTCACGGTGGCGAGATACCGACTGACCCATACCCTTAATAATATCTCACAGACATCAAGTATCAAGCTTGAACTGAAACATAAAAAAATGAGAATTTGATCTAAAATCAAGCCTAGCGTTCATACATCTTTAAATTGATTCCAACAATTTGATATATATATATACATATAGCGAATACACGTAAGCTTGTATCGTAAATTAGTCGGAGCGTCAACGGAAAAGAGAGCAAGAGTCTGACGATTTTCACGAGACATCGATTGGGCGAGAAGTGATATATCGCGTGTGATAAAATTTATTCGAGGCCCCGAGGGAGGCATTTTCCCCTTTTACGTTCGAAGTATGCTAGTTTCGTGCGAGCTCCCCCACATGAAACGTCTGAAAATTTAATCAGTAATAACGACGAGAAAGATGACGCGATAGACGAGAGCGCATTGGTGGTGTAAGAAAAAAACACGCATGCGTCGAGGTCGTTCTCCCAGGGGCGAAACCCCCTTGATCCGGCATCATCCGTGTGCGACACCACCCCGAAATCGACCGGTGACCTCGGGCCCTCATATTGCGTTTTTAAATACACGAAGCAAGCGAGCGAGCGAGCGAGAGAAAGAGAGACAGACGAAGCTTTGAATATTGGAGCATTCATTCCGTTGTTATAAGCGTTCGCAAATCGATAAGTCGTTTTCTAAGTACCTCGTACAAAGACCCGACGAAAAGAGGACGAGATAAACATTTATAAGTATGTACATATATACATATTTATGTAAATACATAAATTATATATATATAAATGAACAGATTAAAAATACTGGACACTACTAGAAGGTAAAGAACTATAACAATAACGTGTTTTTTGTGACCTAAAAATGAGGATACATTTATTTTGTCTTTTATGATCAATGCGATCTAGGTCACCAGAAATACAAGTACTTCTCGTTTCGTTCTTTCATATTAAATAATAAAGGACTGTGGAGGAATTCTTTCTTGTTTTTTTTCGTTTTTTTGTGATTTTTTTTGTTTTTTTGTTTTTTAAATTTAATTATATATAATATATATTACATATATATTATGACTGAACCACCGACACGTCTGATGTTATTTTCTGTGCTTCATGTTCTCCTTTCATATCTTCTTCCCCTTTCTCTCGTTATCTCATTAATCGTTCGGTGTATTACTTGCTTACTTGCTCTTAAGTTTTTTTTCTTCATTTTTTTGTTATTTATTTATTTTTTAAGTAACATCGTACGAATCACACGCCAGTTTACGTCCGACAAAGCTTCCCTCTCGCGTCTGACTGGCACGGAGCACCCCCAGGAAGTGCACACCGATCGCGCGTTCGTTTGCGTCTCAAATTTTTTTTGTTTAATTTAAATTTCTGTCTTTCGTGATTCAAGAAAAGTGGTGTCGACGTTTCTCTTTTTTCAGTTTCTTCGATTTTCTTTTTTTTTGTTCATTTTTCTTATTTCTCTTTGCAGATACAATGAAAATTTTTTTCCTTGGAAGGCAGGATCCGAAGAGGAGAGTATTTTTTTTGTCTTTTTTTTTCGTTTTAGATTAATGACCAGGAGGCAGAGGCTCTCTCTCGGCACGTGCGTGTGTGCTTGTGATACTTTTGTTTTTCGGTGGAGAGCATCACGCCGCGCGAAGATGAATTAAGAATTTGAAAGATACATATTCTCATCGATAGGAATGTCGAGGATTTCGTTTACACGATGTTGTTTTTTTTTTATTTCATTCTTTCGTTTCTGATTTTTTTTTTTCAACCTTGACTAAGGGCATGATATTTATCCGCATCTTTCTTCTCCCTCGTCACATATAAAGACGCGACGTTTTGTGAAAAGTAGACGAAATCCATAGAAACGTAAAGACACGTACGAAAAGAGCGAGAGAATGAAGATCTCGTCTCTTCAAGGCTTCACGGTACTCTACTACAATTTTTTTTACCTTTTTTTTACAGATTTTCTTGTGCATTACTTATATAAATTAAATTACGATTCGCTAGACACTTTTTTTCGTTTAGTTATTACTATCATGAAACATCGAGGGACGAGGGGGAGAAGTGGAATTTTTTTTTTCTTTAGGAAGTCCCGGCGCATTGAATATATCGTGAATAACTCACTTAATGGTTCCCTGCACGAAATAAAAGAAAACATGGGCGATACCATTGAGATGAGGCTTTCTTTTTTCTTTGCAACATCGATGATCGTGTTTTCTCTCGTCCAATATGATTATCTCCACGTGTTCCATGGCGCGTTATTGTTATTCTTATATGATTTTCTTTTTCTTTCGTATTCTTTGCCGCGAAAATAGGAAACAATGGAGAGTCTCGCGGTCCGATACACGTAACACCGATGATCGTACAATACGTAGGTAAAGATCCTAATTTAATTTAGTACACATACATATTTTTTTTTTTTATTTCTCATGACGAGGATAAAACAAAACGTACAGTTGGACCCTTGGAACAAAATTTGACAAACGCCCGGGGCAAATTTTTGTGACAAAATTGCGAGACAACAAAATCGGATCGTATTCGATCTCACTTCGGGTTCGTGGAAAATATCGCAGTCAAACTTCGTTCACAGAGTATCCGAAAGAGTAAAAAAAAGAAAAAAACATGAGAATAATATCTTTCTCTTAGCCTAAACTCTTGCTTCTCCATTAGAATTTTTTTTGTTTTAATTTATTTTTTAATTTTTTTATAATCTCGGTCTCGCTTTCTCTCGTCTTTTGTGCAACTATTTCTTTCCCCCCCGTGAAGCTGCTCTTTCGATGTTAATACTTATCTTGTGAAAATTATTCGCGAATTTGCACCGACAACTCGGGAACGAGTGAATGAACGAGAGAGGGGGAGAGCTAGAGCGAGAGCGAGAGCAAGAGAGAGAGAGAGAGACTCGTTACGAGAGATAGCGCGGGAATACGAATATATAAGATGGTTTAAAAGTGAGCAAAAATTATGAAAAACAACGTGACCAAGGAAATAGTAGGGTAAATTTTCGATAAACACGAAAAGTAATTCAACAAGAGAAAGGACGTTTCCCTCGTTACTTTCATTCTTTAAAATCCTTCATCACTCATCGTGGATATGGTGAAAGAAAGAAAAAGAGAAAAAAAACAAACGAATAAACAAACAACGTGTGTACGTCGCGTAGGTGTTTGGAAATATGCACGCATGCGCGAATTACACATGTTCAAGAAGAGTAGTAGGTAATGGTGGTATACACTTTTTTTTTGGTTTTAATTAAATAATTAATTGCCCTTATTACTTATCGTTAAACGATGATTAATGCGTGTCAAACGGGACATTGACCTCTCGAGTTTAAGACTTCTTTACATCCTGGTACAAGGTTTTTTTTCACTTTGTTGTTGTTGTTGATTCGATTCGTTTCTCTTTCTCTTTTAGTTGTTGTTGTAGCTTTTCTTCAAATCGTCATGCTGTTGTTTTGGGTTTAGTACGTCAACACCACTCCGAGTCGCGAGTTTTCCCAGAGCACAGGTTGCATTCACTTTGATGTCATCATTGTGACGAATTCTGAAATGTAAATTCCACCATTTATTCACGTATGTAATACAGATCATTAATTACGAATAAATTGCTGCAATAAAACACTTCATAAGCAAATAAAAAGCTTGCTTCAGGGGATAAAAAAGGAGTAATTGAATTACTAGAGCCATTACGCATCGTTGAAAAAAAAAGAAAAAAAAACAAACCTTCCCCTCGACTCGATGCTAATTTGGAATGTTAATCAGACGAGCTTAACTGCATAATGGAAAACAGGCGTGTGCTGATAAGTGATTTGCTTCAAAGCTCATTTTACTTTTCAAGATCGCTATTAAGTCAGTCAATTATCGTTTATCGCACATTCCAGCTTGGGGATGAATCAGAAAATAAGACTGTATACGAATTCATTCGAAAGAGGATAAAAATTGTTCCGAAAGATCAATATAGAAGGGAAGAAATGAAATCTGAGAAAAATATTTTAAAACACATACAAAAAGTGGCTAATAGAATAATCATTGAATATCTCTACTGAACGTTTTTCACAAAATTTACATTTGTTGATTCTTTCAAATGAATGGGTTGTTCCAAAGTCTTCGACTTGCTATTAGAAAATGCTTGCGATAGAAAATGCTTTAGAACATTTTCAGGAGGAAAAAACGTTTAATTTTTTAGGAACGAAACTATTTTTATTAGGGTTTAATAAAATATTTAAATGCAGAGCATTTAATGATTTCCCAGATTAAGAGCATAATCAAATAATTGAAATATAGATGCAAAGAATTGCCAGATTCTTCGCTATATGTATAAAAATTGTTTTCACTGGAAGTAGAGAGGTTTTTTTATTGTTTTGAATATTTGATAATTACCTTCATAATTAACCTGACCATCGCCGTCGATATCGGCCTCCCGAATCATCTCATCAACCTCCTCGTCGGTCAGCTTTTCCCCGAGGTTTGTCATAACGTGTCTGAGCTCTGCCGCAGATATGAAACCGTTGCCGTCCTTGTCGAACACCCTGAAGGCCTCCCTGATTTCCTCCTCGCTATCGGTGTCCTTCATTTTACGCGCCATCATAGTCAGGAATTCAGGAAAGTCGATTGTACCGTTTCCTGCAATTACAAATCCATTTCAACGTACTGAATGTGGGACATTTCAATCTCTTTTTTCACGGGTAATTACGATTTTTTAAATTGTCAATTACTCGTTCCATTTTTTTGTTTCTGCTCTTTGAAAGTTCTTCAAAACGCTCATTTCATTGTGAAATTAACACTTTTTTGCAGACTTTTTCAATTTCTTCATTTTACGTTTCTTCGAACTAAGAAAATTTCAGTCATTTTCGATTGAGCATTAGAAAAATTTGAAACAGAAGCCCATATCGGAAAAGAAATATAAACTTACAAAAAAGTTCAATAGAAAGTCTAATTTTCTTTAAATTCTGTAATTTTTTTAATGGAAGGATTCAATTACAAAATATTTCCTCTCGTTTTGTTTTCGACGCTCTTCTTGTATTGCTTTTTTCCGTATTTTTTTTAATTCTCTATTTTAGTGAATTCACCAGTAACGTGAATGTCTCTGGTGTCAGCCAATCAGCCAATTTTGAAATCTGCACGTACCATCGGCATCTACTTCATTAATCATATCTTGGAGCTCAGCCTCTGTGGGATTTTGTCCAAGGGAACGCATGACTGTGCCCAATTCTTTGGTGGTGATGGTGCCATCGCCATCTTTGTCGAATAGCGAGAACGCCTCCTTGAACTCTGCGATCTGTTCTTCTGTGAGTTGGTCAGCCTTGAAAGGTAAAAAACAAAGAAAAAAAAGACGATTTTTACTCATGCAGACGGATATATATATTTTTTTTATCAATATTATTCCGTGCTGCGAAGCGTGAACGATAAAAAATTCACACGTATGTGATTCTTCGTTCGCTGTCGTAAGAGGCTGCCGCTGCGCGCGATAGTAATCTTTATTTTCAACCAATCTCGAGCCCTATTATAAAACGTCATTATCGTCAAGTTTATTTTTTGTCTTATTGCCGCAGATATACTTTAGTGACTGATGCGCGCTGTTTAATTTTCTTATCGAAACATTATGACTCAAACCTTACCAATATTGTATATCTCGTAATCTTGTCTGAATCATCTTCAAAGATTTGGAACACTGGATTTTTATTTGTTATTTTATTTCGACTTTAAACTCGATTCTATAAACTCCTAATCTCAACTCGTATCGTGCTCGATATCGAAGAAACATTGTAATGGAGATAAATAATAAGAAAAAAAGGAATGCATTATTGTTTTCTTTGCAAAAACAAGATTCCTCGTAAATTGCAATTACGATTGCACTTCGTGTTGACAAATAGAGCAAAACTGCAAAATTTCTTTTGCTGCTGGAACGTCCAGCAATTTTGTTCGAAACTTTACGGTCGAGTTATCTGCTTCGGACATGTTTTCTGATAAAATGTGCTTTTCTTGTTCTATCGGTTAATAATCTGAAGGCCGCGATATCCAATGGACGTTGGAATCGAGATTCAAAGAAAAACAAAAACCGAGAGAGAATAACAGCTTTTTCTGTGTAAAAAGCATGTCGAGGTTTCGTGCATCGCTCAATTAAAGTACGACGTAGTGCGGTTGTTCAGGTAGCTTATTCAGAAAGCTTTTGAGAGGACGTGGGGAGGGCGGGACGGAAAGGCGGCGGAGGGGGGGGGGGGGGGGCACTAGAGAAGTCTTGTATCACCGTTTCTGTTCGTTTCGCCTATGGTGCGAGACACATTCACGATAGAGAGAGAGAGAGAGAGAGAGAGAAGTGAGAACCACGCCCACTCATTAAAAATTTGCACATGAGGAAATGAGCGTAACAGTCATCCGAACGAGTGGAAAATATAGTTTAAAACTCCGAGGAATCGAGCAGTTTTATACTTCGTAGGAACTTTGATATTCTTCGAGAACTTTCATTCGAATGTAATATATGTGCATACGGATGAACTACAAACGTAATTGCTCTCGCCCTTTTTACCCTGTAACCGAACGATAAGTTGACGATATTCTACAAACTTTTCTCGCGATATTGGTCGACTGACAGTGCGATAACTTTTTTTTATTCTTCAAGAATACTTTATCGAAACGTTCAAGTGTGATTTTGGGTCACGATATTTAGGAATTTGTGATTAATCTTTATTCGCGTCAAATATCGAAAAAAAAGAACAATATCATATGAAACGATAAAAAATTCACAACAGTAAACATACGTCGAAAGAAAAAAGAGTTTCGTTTGAATTCTGTAGATAAGTTGAACACGAACGAGTTTTACACGGTTATAAATGGGGATTGTTAAAAAATTAATTTAATTCAATATAAATGATAAAGCTTGTATGGGTTTGAAATTAACTTGAGTAATCAACTGATAGTAATCAAATGATCGATCAGATTAATCAACTAACCGTGCTCAACCAATCAATTTAAAAAATTCGTATCATTGGATATTATTTTCCTGGAACTATCAATGTATTTCACTATTTTTAACGAAGCTCTTCGCTAGAGAAAAAAAAGTGATGTTTTTATAGTATCTATTTTTTATCGTGAAAAAAAAATGTATTGTCTGCATCGATGCCTGTGGAAGACTCGAAGGGATGTGTTAGAGACCCCGGCTATTCTAGTTTCGCTCTGTATGTCTTTATACGTGTACGTGTTCACACATACATATCGGTTTATCGCTCAATGGCGAAATATACTTTCATACCGGAATCGAAGCATGCTAATGGCATACAGAGTGAAAGGCGTCTATGGGATTGACATTCTCTCTCTCTCTCTCTCTCTCTCTCTCTCTCTCTCTCTCTATCTCTCTTTCTCTTTATTGGATCCTCTCGAACAATCCTTTTGCTCCAATTCTCGTAATCTCGTTATACGAACGCGTACACACACAAACGACGTTCCAACATTTCGTTCTGGAAGAATCGCGATTTTTTTTTCTTTCCTTTTTTAATCCTCTTTTTCGCATTGTGGGATAACGGAACAAGTACAAAAAGTTTGGTAGAGCTCTCATGCTGTAAACGAGTTAATTTTTAATTGACTCGATTGCACTATGACGTGCGAATAATAATAATAACAATAACAGTAATAATAATAATCAATATCGCAATACACGTTTCCGTTTACGATCACGTGACCAAGGTTGACAAATGTGATTACCTCGGATCCGGAAATAAACGCGAAATGACGAAGAATGAAAAGAAAAACAACTAATGCGTCGTTTCTAGTGTACTCGGAACGTTTTTTCTTTTCATCCAGGATAATAATTCACTCCGAAGAGAAAGTAAGACAACTTTTTTTTTAGCGAAACTTTGCAGGCAGGGTGGCTGATAAACGCATACCGGAAGTTGAGCCTCGGCCTCAGAGATGCCGCTACGAATCGAAGAAGCCGAGAGAGGGTGCAGCGAAAATTAACGTCGGGAAAAGATATACGATGGGATCTGTCGGATAAGGGAGAGACAGAGTAGAAATAAAAAGGGGAGCAAAGACGTCAAGTGTAGCGATCGTTCAAGCGGGGAAAAATGGAAACGACAGGTGCAAGAAGTAACCTGCACGCGTGCGTATACATTTTTTAAAAATTATTATTATTATTGAAACAAGTGTGCACGTATTGTTTCGTACTATAATCGGATTTTAGTGATTTGTAGTATTTTTTTAACGTCTACATTTTTAGCAGTCATTTTCGTGATGGCAAAACGTAAGCCTGTATTTTTTTAGACTCGTTTAAAAAGCGTATTTACGTATCGTTCATTTTCCGAGCAGCGGCCATGTTGTTTACTCCTAGTTCATCCGCATCCATGAATATTTATCTGCTTAACATACGTTTTTTATGCAAACGAACGAAAGTTTCGAAAAACGATTGATCAAAATGTGAAAAAGTGTATTTTTCGTCTAGAAAGCTGTATTGCCAAAGTTTAGGCATTCATTAAGAATTCCTAACCTCAAAATTTCCGATAAAATGAAAATTTCTTGCCAGATGGTGCAGGCCGTGTCAACGAAGACTCGTAGAGGGGTTTTCATTTTTTTTTATTTTATTTTTCGTTGAGCGCGGAATAAAAAAGTACAGGGAATATTATTATTGGATAAAAGTCAGGAACGATAGGAGTATAACGTGATGAAGAGTTCTTGCGGGGACGCTCGGCGTTCTTGCGTCTGTATAAAATGAAAGAGAAACAGAGAGAGAGAGAGAGAGGGCAGGAATGAAAAGAGTCGGGAGCACCGGGGTCGCGCGCCGACATAGTGGAAAGAGAGAGAGAGAGCTAGAAGGGATGAAGACTGTGGATAGAAGATCGAAGGAAGCGAAGGAGGATGAGAGGGGCGGAAGGGATGATGAGACTAGAACTAGCGAGATAGAGAGAGAGAGGGCGAATTCAGCAGGAACAGAGTTATCTTCAGTTCTCTCTCTCTCTCTCTCGTTCTCTCTTGACGTACGTAGGTGTGTGTGTGCGTGTGTGTGTGTGTGTGTGCACACGGAGAGGCGACTGCGAAAATCAATAGCGACGTATATAGCACAATGGCTGATTGGCGAATGCCGCAACGCGGCCTCAGCTTCACGTAAGAATCTCACAGGAGATAAGAAAACTTATTGCAACAAAAACAATGAGACTGGTACTCTTATGAATCCTCGTATAAAAATAAGACACATACGTCTTAATATCTGTCGAATCAACTTTCCGGAAAAAATCATTTTTATTGTATTAACCCCACGATCTATTTTTTCCAACGTAAACCCCACACTGGGGTAAATAATTACCCCAACCTTCTCTTTAGCATAAAATGTTCCTCGTATGCAATAATAAGGTTTAATTGTATACCATTTTCATTGTTTTTTTTTATAACGAAGAGAATGGTGTATGATAAAGTAGCATTTTGTAAATATTTAATGGTAGAAACTCTAGAAAACAAAGGAATGGTTTAAAAAATTGTTTTATTTTTTCTTTTTTTTCCTTCATTGACGATATTTTAACGATTACTGCGTCGTGTCCCCTTTCTGTCCCTGTCCCTTGTTCTTTTCCTCGTTAGTTAATCGCCCAAATTCCGATGACATTTTCGTGGAGTAACTAATTACCCCGTTGTGGGGTTCTAGGGTTAAAAAGGCGATTTTTGTGAGGTAATTAATCCAAATGATAAAACTTTGTAAAGCGATAACAAAGTCTTTTTTGTAATTTGAAGTTTAATTGAACTAGTTTTCATTGGAAACCAGCGTTCCAATTGCCCCCTTGATTTTAATCTACGTCTTTCATTTTTCTAAAGAAAAGGGAACGTACTTCTCGATTACCCGAGAATAATTTAATTGCGTATAAAATGAGAAAAAAAAAAAATTATTCAATGGGAATAATTCCGGGACAATTGTAGGATAATCGTTGCTGCATGTTGAAAAAATAACGCGCACGCGATAGAAAAACTTGTATGCAAACGCACCGACAATCTTTCGTACACCGTAGTGAGAAATTACATTGTTCACGAGAATGACATATAATTTGTTTAATTTTTCGTTCTTTTTTTCATTGTTGTTTTAGTAAAATCTCGGAAAGTTATACGAGAGGGAAATTGAATCGGCAATAGGTAATTTCATGGTGGAAAGCAGTGTGTGCGTATTGCGAAGGAGAGGGGGTTGACACGTAAAGGGAGGAAGCGAGAAGGGTGAATGTAGGCCAGTGGGAAATTTTCTCCAGCATATATATCTATATAGTTACTGCAACATCCACAGGGGCAGCACTATCGACACCCACTTGACTACGAGCATCAGTTATGTGTGTGTATATATATATATATTCGATGTACACATCCAAGTGTAGATTTTGTACATACAAATATGCTGTAGATGGGAAGGAAGCTGTACCGAGAGATTGGGCTACGATACGATCACGTTCGAACGATTTTCGATCGTGTTTCCACGAAAGTCGAACATGAATCATTCGTTGGACAGGCGTGGTAGTGGTGGTGGTGGTGGTGATGGGTATCATCATAAATATACGTACGTAACGAAAGATCTGCGCGCATCCCTTGACAGCAAAAATATGCACAATTCAACGTGCCTTTCCGTGATATTACTGCATCAAGGCACGCCCACATGAATCGAAATAATATTAGACAATCGTTACACGCGGATTGCGTCACGAGGCACACTACTGTTTCGCCGCATAACCTCACAAATATTCCAAAAACACGACGACACTAAAAAATGGTCGAATTTGCGTTTCCCATTGCGAATTAGTCTTTACCGATATTGAAAATCATTAAAATTAAACTTCGAACAGCTGGGTATGAGCGATGATGCGTAAAAATCATTTGAAGTTCCGAATTTGATCATCAAGCTCTAATTGAGTGGAAGGAAAAAAGAAAGTTGATTGCGAATTTGAGAAACTCCGAGAGGAGAGGAACACGAGAAAAGAATTTTGCATGTTCAATGGACAAAATAAGATGCGAATTTGTTGAAACACATGGGAATGGGCCTTGGCGACATTATCTCGATACTCGACAAAAACCTGCTTCTTCTCATGTCTCATTTGACAATTAAACTTTGAAGAACAGTCTGAAGAAGCAAAATTACCGTACGCTAAAAGGCCGTTCGCTGGAATCAATGTAAATTTCGAAATTTCCTTACGAATCATGAAAACGTCTCTTAGAAACGACCATTGTGCGATTTCGTCAATTTTTCAAAATAGCCAACAGTTACAAAAAAAAATCGACGGACGAAAGTTTCTCTAAACAATTATTTTGAAAAAAATATCATCACGAAATTTCGACGTTTTGTAATCTGCTGTAGTTTTATCCCCCGTAATGACAAATCATTCGCAGCAATGTTTCTTTGACAATTGACATGAAAAAACCTCGATTGTCGATATTCTATTGAAAATCGCAAGAAAAAAAAAACGCATTTCATTACAAATTTGTCGTTCCCTGTTGACGAGCCTTGGTGTAATAAACAAAAAAAAGAAAGAGGGACAATACGGTTCCCACCTGGGTGGAGTAAATGCCGATAATAAGCTGTGACGATGCCTTGACTCACTTTTTCAACGATCCCCTCCCGCTGGTGCAAGAAAAAAATGGACGATGTGGCATAACGAACGATAAACGCAATGATTTTTTCACCCCCTTGAGCGGGGGACGGTTGGTGAGCGGAAAAAAACGTCAATTTTTCATTCTCGAGGCTCGAACGATAAGAAAAAAAGAGAGAAAAAAACACACACGCACACTTCTTGACGACTTATCAATAAATTCTGTGTATTCCCAGAGGCCTCTCCGGCGCGGCTAACTTGAGTCTTGCGAACGCGCCTTCACGTATACAAAACCGACATCCACAAACACGATCAGAAAGACTCTCTTACACGCACACAAACACTTGAAAAGCCGGCTCGGTTGGAAGCACGAACAGAGGACAGAATGAAAAATATATATCTATAAAAGTGTGTGTGTGCATCATACATATGTACACACATATGGTAGAAGGTAAGGCAAAAAAAAGTGGGAGACTTAGGGCCGTTTTCTCCGATGCGGTTTAAACTCAGTTCAATTTTTTTGATATAGTTTTGACATAGGATGAACTGAGTTTGAACTCCGATTAACGTTGGAGAAAACGGGCGTTATTCGATTTTCGACGAGTCTACAAAGTTTATCTTTGGGATCTTCCCGTGACCTTCGATGTTTCGTTTTATTTTTTCCTTTAATGACGATATTTTAACGACGACTGCGTCGTGTCCCCTTTCTATCTCTGTCCCATGTTCTTTTCCTCGTTAGTTAATCGCCCAAATTCCGACGACATTTTGAAGACAAGGTGAAAATGGATCGATCCATGAGAGGGGAGGCAGGCACGAGGTGCCACACGCGTGTACCCACACAAACACACGTATACGCGGAGAATCATGAGGAAATAATATTTTCAACACGCCAGGAAATTCAACCGTCAAGGTATATTTCCCAGGGGCGCGGGTGTTTCGGGCAGGGCTAAGGTCTCATCCCTCCCCTCCCTCTTCCTGCCTCTCGTGTCTCTTCCCGGTCGGAGACTTCAAAAAACGCGATCACTTATATTTGTTAAAGTAAAAACACCAAAAAAAACATCGACTTCGAGCCGGGTGCGGGATTAAAAGACTCAATGATGGGCGAAAAAAAAAATAGAATCGCTGATCGATTTTTAGACTCGTCTTCTGCGTGGGTTCGCTCTCGACGTTTACTTTGCGCTCGAGGTTTCTTTAGCCACGCCAATCATGTGTGTTTGTGTATATATTTATGTGTAATGCGAATGTATTCTGCAATATGCGTATGCTAATAATTCGACATTCTCGGAAGTAATATGCCGGACGTAACGCCCTTGTCGTTTGCAGCGAGGAAAAAGTTCCCGGAGCCACCGCTAGAGCATACAAAAAGCGTGTGATCGTTTTGATAATAAGACGGATTTAACGTAAATTTATATTGTAAAAGTGTATTTGAAAAATTATATTTGCGAAAAAATGAACAATGAGATAAATAAAAAGCAAGTGCTCGTGAAAAACGAGCTCAGCCCGCCAATAGGGACGAGTTAAGTTGTATTATGAGTATTTAAAAAAGCACACGAGGGAGCAGCACAGATCAGCGCGAATGAGGGAGAGAGAGAGATAGAAAGTGGAAGTTGACCGTTGGGCGCTGTGCCGACGAAGAAAAACCTCGTGCGACAATAAAAGGCCGGTTAGCTGTACAGCTTTCCCAACCTCTTTGAAGTTACCAAGGACGTGAAAATTCGCGGGGTTTAATAGGGCTCGTACTCTCTCGAACATTTATTGGTTTTCTCGGTTAGGTTATCGAGGGGGAAGGGGGTACAAAAAATGGTTAGATCCGGCCAAAAGAGCGAGAAAGAGCGACACGTCTGGTCGTCGTTGAACAGGGATCGAGAGAAGTGCTCAACACTTTATCCTTGTCGCACACCGCGAGAATTCATGCGCGCGCGACACATCGTCGATAAGGCAGAGAATACGAAGCAAGGGGAAAAAACGCGAAATGAAAAAAAATGACGAAAAACAAAAAATTGGATTGATGTTCCGGAGTAGAGAATTGAAAAAAAAAATAAGTTCGATGCGGCAGGGAAAGTGAAAACCGGGATTGATGCACACGCGTGTTTTCCCGTGCGTCAGTGGCTCGAAGAATCGCCGCATATAATGGCAGCCGTTGCCGGAATACCGTGAAATATACAACTATATATACACGCACACCACTAACATATATGTCTACATATACACACATATTCGCGATGAAAAAAAAATGATTTAAGAAAAATTATTAAACTCACCATTGCGAGACTGTTTTTTTTTACTGCTCTACTGCTTCACTAGCCTCTCCCTCTCTTTCTCTTGCACTCCTTTATCACTCTCCTGGAGTTTTTTAGAGGTTCAGCTGCGCCGCTGCCGCGTTTGCCGACCCGTTGGTGCTCGGTGCTCTCGTCTAACTAAACGAGAGTCTCGACGGGGAGACTGCCGTTTCTCCGTTCGTATGTATGTGTGTGTCGGTCTGTCGCTGTTTGCGGTACTCTGCGGCGACGTGAGTATCGAGATAGCCCGCTAACTCGCCTCGTCGCACACTATAACAATTTTTTTTTGTTTTCACGTAGTACGGGGTTCACAAATTCGTGCAAATATACAAGAAAATCTATGTATACACATATATATCGATGTATGTATATGTATATATAGCTGCAAACGCGAATAAACTTGTATATACATAAATATGTGTATATATAAGTTGTACTCGGACACCGTGAGCGAGATCGATATAGCAGCGATATTTGCTTCGCTGTTTTGCCGATATGCGCGCGGCTGTGGATTAACCGCAACAATCGTTCGCGTCAATACAAAATGAAGCAATCGGACGGAATAATTTGACAAACGCAATTAATAAGGGCAAGTGGAAGAATATGAATGATTTTATATTTAAAAACAGCAGCACACCTCTTAGTTTCTATTCTAACCGCCAGCCGCAGATGCTTCTGTCTATGCCCTCTATCACAATCTTCTTTCTCTCTCTTCGCTCTCTCTTTTTTTCTAAAGAGGAAGTCAGCACCAAATAAAAATCTTATTTTTTTTCTGTCGCTATTTCGCAGAGACGCGTTGGAGGTATCTCTGGCGTGTGTGGGGGTTGTGTTTGAGAAAAACCGAAACGCGAAAATGTGTTTGTTTTTTTTTCTTTTGCTCAAGTGCAGCTTTATTGCTACTGCTTCGCGAGCTCTCGAGAGCTTGCGGGAAAAACGAGGCTGCCTTGTTTTTTTTGACTGCTCTTTATACCCTTGTTATTTGTTCCTCAGAACCCTTGGGCCAAAGGGTGTATAAAGGAATTATTAGGATAATGTGAGATATTTTAAACGATGAGAAGAAAGTTCGTATAATACGGTGAAAACGTGCGGATCAACCGTACGCGGAAAGTGCTGTCTTCCGGTGAGCAAATATATTTATTTACGAATAAATACGGTGAACACGAGCGAACGATGTAAACGCACTAAAGGAGCGACAGCAATGGAGGTCCACCTTGTTAACCGTCCGAGCTCGCTGGTATCACTACGCCACGCGACGGATTGCGCACTGTGTTGGGATTCGCACAGTAGAGCACTATCTACCCATAGAGTCGCAGATAGAATTGGGAAAAAGCGAGCGAGCGAGAGAGAGAGAGAGAGAAAGGGATTGCGAGAAGACGAGAGAGAGAAAGAGGTAGGGCGGTATAGAGTAGTGGGGGTAACGAACGCGACAGTCTCGTGCGGGACGAAGGGGGTGAAAGCGTGTACGTGTATCTGCATGTGCCGATACACGAATACAGTAGAAAAACATCGCGGCTGCGCGCGTTGATGCGGCGTAGCGCGGAGAAGGGATAACGCAGAGGGGCATAACTTCAGTGTATACGTGTGTATACGGCGTGTGGTTCTGTGTATTCGAGAGAAAGAGAGAAAATCGCGATTTGTATCAGGGGAAACGGCAAGAACCGACGCCGCGCGCACTTACTACGCGACGCGAAGCTAGCGCGTCGATGGCTCGCCGTTAAACACGGCAAAAAAAAAGGAAAAAAAGTACGCTAAGGGGGAGAGGAGGAGAACGGGTTTATTTTCGCTCTTTTCCTTGCTTATTTTTTTTCTTGCTTTCTAGCCTGGCTTTTCTTTTTCCCTCCCTCTCTCTCTCGCTCTCCTCGTTCGAGGAAAATCGGCGCGTACTTTGGTTTGTGTGTGATGTTGCGCGCGAGTTCTGCCCGCCACACACAGGGGGATGTGGAGTTGGGTTTCGGTGTGCGCCCGCGTGTAGGGTAGCTTTATAAGCCGTGGGTGCGGTCTTGTTTACAGGACGGGTCCGGGCGAACTAAACGGACTCCCGTGATTGGCCGGCGCGCACCTGCAATGCGTCAGGCCGGCCGCGCGAACTGCTCGCTCGCTCGCTTGCCGCTACCGTTGCCGCTGCTGCTGCTGCTGCTGCTGCCGCTGCCGCCGGCTACCAGGTCAAAGCCAGCCACCCGTCTCCGTCGTTTCGTACTATCGGCAGAGCGCGCAGCTCACCGCGCGCGCCTTCGCTAGTCGGCGCTACCTCCTAGCGCTCGCATCGGCATTGCTGTGTACGCAGAGCGCGGACAGCGCCGTGCACAACCGTGAAGTTAATCGTTCGTGTATGCATCGTCCTCGGGAAATCCCCCTAGTTGTCCACGTCGTCGTCCAGGGGTGATCGTCAGCGACCTAGGAAACCTGCTTTTTTCTTTCTTTTTCCACTGCCTTTCGGCTGCTGCGATTTAACGGGTGAAAAAAAACGTTTGCCAAGCCTTTTCATTTTTTTCGAAAGTTCTTTTTCACACAAATAATCGTTATATTAATATATTTCTCAATAAAAATAAACAATAAAAGTTCTTATGTGCATGCAGCAAGCATTTCTTTTTCACCGCCTCCCTTCGTATATATGTATTTATATAATGAACCTCTGTAGCTTCCCATATCTTATAGTCTTATGGGATAAAGTCGGTGATTGAAATCTAGATCTTATAAGCCCAAAGTTACACCACTTTAGTAAAAACATACCCCAAGTTCGTTATTATTATCGAGAGGGTAAATTTTTTTTTCAGAATCCAACAGGAAGCTCCAATTTTCCTGTCTTATCAATAGCTGGCTTTATATAATGATGTTTATGCAATAATAATAATTCCTTCCTATTGGGATTATCTCTGGCACAAACATCCATGCTATTCACATAGTTCAACGGTAATTACTGTTTATTCAGGCACGCGAGAAATACTCAAACAAAATGAGATAAGAAAAAATAATTAAATACCACTTCCAAAAGGTATTAATTAAGAAAACAAATTAAAAATTGTAGGTTAAATAAACAAGAAAAAGGATAAGAGGGAATAATTTGAGTGCCACAGGTGGCATCGTCAACGTTATATTGAGCATACATTTTACGTGTATACAATATTCAACCTCGACTAGGAAAGCGTAAAATTCACGATTATACACACCCGATACACCCCTTTAACTTAAATGTATCGATATGTATATGACGGTGGGTTGGCTGCGGCGTGTCAGACATAATTTGTTGGCAGAACGCGTCACGCTAGTACACACAGGGGCGGCAAACTTGTGGAAAACATTTTTCAATTGTCGCCATTTTGTAAAATACAGAAGAGAATATTCGAATGTAGTGAGAACCTTCGTGAATTTTAATGATCTTGTAAATTTTGGGTACGTGGCGACACCACACGCCGTTTCGCCCCAAATTTAGCGTTTAGAAGGCGTATGAATATTTGAGCTTTTTCAACTTAGTCACGTGGCCTTACGATAAGAAATGTGACGCACAATTCCCTTTGAAATTTCCTTCAAGACTTAAGGCTAGAAGTCATGCCGACTGAGCCGCCACGAGTGCGAGAGAGATAGCTGCAAATTTCGAAAGTAAAATTCTTCGACACGGTTTGACCGATTACAAAAAGGCCCTGTCAGGCCATTTTTGCCATCGTCCTGCGTGGGCTGACAGAGCTTTTTTGTAATCGGTCAAACCGCATCGAAGAATTTCAACTTCGAAAATTTGAGGTGAGGTTAGGTGATTAATCCATCCCCTTAACGAAATATGCAAAAGCGCATTATTATGCAATTGAGAATGATAATTTTTTCGATTTAAGGCTAAGTGAAGGAGACCCTTTTAGTGCTCACTAAAATATACATGTTTTATATGTATAGCCTCGTTACGGTATATACATATATCTTCATCCTTATACCCGTACGCCTCGCGCACGCTACCCCCAGAGGCTTCTCTCTCTCCCTCTCTCTCTCGCTTTTTCCTTTCGTGACCCCCACCACTTGGATTCGATCGAACCTGACAGCAACAACTACTACCACAACGACGTGGTCGATGTAAAATAGGTTATAGTGTTAGACCATCTTTCCCTCTCTCTCACACTCTCTTTTCCGCCATCGATATATATCTCTCTGTTCTTCCTTCGTCCCTCTTTACGTCCGCTTTGTGTCTTTTCCTTACTGTATGTGTTCAATCGACGATTTCTCCCTTTGATCTGTACCAGTCTCTGCCAACCGAGTGCGTTATACCGCTCCTCTGTACGAAGAACGACCCAGAGGAAAGCGAGAGGTTAACTCAGAAAGAGAAGCCTATATATCTAACCTACATCCATACTTTTCTATACATATGCATATAACCTTCCATAGTCTTTCTTATATCGTGTTACTGATATTCCCTGCGAGAACCCTCCATCACAATATATATATATATATATATATATATATATATATATATATATATATATATATATATAATCCATCTTCTAGCCCGGGATACGAGGGTTGCAGGAGCAGAGAAGGAGAGAGTCCCGGAAAGTCAAAGGCCGACCGTGACTCTCTGTGCTGCAGTCCGTTGGTCTGGTGTGCGTGTGGGGATGACACAATTTTCTCTGTACCCAACCCTAAAACACCCCCTCCCCGGGCTCCTCTTCGTTATTCTTATACATATACCCTACTCACATGCTCTTTTCTAATTTTTTATTTCTATTCCCTCGTCCTCTCTGTTTCACGAAGCATTTTTTTTCCTTTGTTACGAGCTCTGAATCCACGATGGGGACGCACATATATTTCGTACATATTTTGTCAAAGGCGCCATTTAGATGGATATATCACTTGTCTTTCCTCTTTTCTTTAGTCTCTAGTTTTTATACCACGTGTACCAGTTACCAAATGTGTATTTACGTCGATAAGCTCGTATTATTATGCTGTCGCTCATCTAATCTCGTTCTATCTTACGTGGCTTCGAATCGTATTCTTAGCTCACCAAGGAAAAGCATATTGACGACCGGAAATCCGCAATTGAATTCTCTTGTCGAATTTTTTTGTTGGATTAATTATTATTTATGAAGCTTCTGATGGTGTGCACTTTTATTTTTTTAAGGATTCTTTTCAGGTACAATCCTAGACAAATGAGCTTCAGATTCGAAACACAAATGCGCAGTAAATTTACATGCAAATCGAAAGATGAGTTTATGTCCTGTTTTCTTTTTTATAGGGGCGTTTTTTTATTTACCTCGAGAATGATTTTCATAGTATAATTTATAGTGTTGAAGTTTGCAACGTTGAAATTCAACGAAATCGTTTTTTCTTTTAATACCTAAAATATATTTGCAGTTTCGAGGGATTCAAATTGTTAAGAGTTTTCTTGGGAACCACAAAACAAATCTCAAAAAAATGCGAGTAATTCTAATATTTGAAAAATTAACAAATAGAAAAAAGTATTTTTCGTTACCCTCTGTCGATGAAAACTTCAAAACCATAAAAAACTAAAATCAGTGGTACCATTTTTGTTGAAGGTCTACATTTCGCTTGTTTTATCGGTAAAAGTCGTAACTTTCTCATAAACTTACGTATAAATTAGTGCCAATGAAAATCGTTGTAACGCAGTGGGGGTCGAATGGATGCGATGAAAATTTTTTATCGGTGAAAGGCCTTGTAAAGTTTTATCGACTTCGTACTATTCCGAAGATATAACAAACGAAATAGGTGTAAAACGAAATTTGTAATTTCCCTAAAACTTTTTTTTTTGTTCAGTAAAATTAAATATTTAGCTCGATATTGCTACAATTCATCACTGTCTAATAAAAATTTCAATCCGATAGAATATTTCGTTTCGGAGAAATTCCAATTGACATTTACGAAGTGGTTTGCTCCGAGGGCATTGGGAATCACGTTGAAATGCATGCTGCGGTGGTTTGGATATATACACGCGAAAAAAAAAACTTTATTGTTGGTCGATTGTATTACGCATAGAGTACTTTTGTATACATAATTGTGTGTATGTGTATGAGAGAAAGAGAGAGAGAGAGGTTATACCTCCTCTAGTCTACCTACGATGCAGCATTTTATGCGCTAAAAATGACGCGGCTAGGCGGTAACGTCGGCGTGCGGCGACGACGCTATATGCAATGCCCGCTCTGCGACGCCGAGGCTGCGTAAGAGCCAACGAATTTCTCATCAGGCACCGTAGACACTTAAATATACACGCATATATATATATATATATATATATATATATATAGTACAGGTATCTATACATTGACAATAAGAGTTCAAATGACGCAAGAAAATAAAAATGATAACGATTGTGCGTGTCTGTGTGTGCAAAAATAAATTTTAGTTATGTTGGCCCGTCACTCAAGTTTTTTAATGATAATTAATCGTCAAGAGATAACGATAAGGTGAACAAAAGCGAAAATATATTTATATATGAAAAGTAATAAACGTGAAGAAAAGAAAGAAGATGAAGAAGAAGAAGAAAAAGAAGAAGAAGAAGAAGAAGAAGAAGAAAGGAGAAAACGAAACTCTCGCGAATGCCTAAAATCCATTGGGCGTGCGCGAATGTACGCGCAATGCGACACGCGAACGAGGGAGACAGAGATAGAATTGTAATCTCGTTAGAAGGAGCGAGGAGTATATATGGGTGAGGGGGCCTCGGAGTAGGGGAAGCAGGCGAGGCCAGAGGATTTCCTCCTCTATGCTGTAGGTTTATATATACAAGTATACCCGGCAATGTGGGACGAAGGGGTGGACATCCAAGACACCGAAATATATATCTATACATGCATAATTGGAGGGATGAGAGGGAGCCACCGCCGCGTTAACACTACGAAAACGATGCTCACCATGCTTTACTCCTTTGTCTGTATATACATATCTTTATATGTTGAGAAAAGGACGGCGGGGGGTTTGCGAGAAAACTTAATCTCGTTAAATAGAATTGAGTTAAGAGCGAGGCCTATGACTGCTACGCTCAAGAAGCGCACCTACTACTCTTTGGTTTTCGCTTTCTTTTTTTCTCTTTACTCTTCACTCGTTTCGGATATACTAGACTTTTGTAACTCGTTTATTTGCTATGTATCTGACAGAGCCACCACTCGAGGATTATACAAACTGCATTTGCACACACACACACACACACACACACACACACACACACACACACACACACACACCCATGCGCGCGCGCGCACACACACACACACACATTGTTTCCTGAGAACAGTCCTAAGGCTATGATTATCTTGCGGAATTTTGTGCATCCGCATTTTCATTTACAATATTGAGCTGTAGATTGAAGCTGTATTTGCCCCTTTTTTATTTGTACGTTCTTTTCGCATTACTGCTATGCGAGATGCAATCTTGCCTGAATTGCGGAAATTCCCGTTCACCCCATCCGTGATGGAATCTGCGTTTTACTGGCACGTTCTTATTCGTTTTTTTTTACAAGTAACCGCTAAACCGGAAGCATGTCGTAAACGTGGTTTCTCACATGTATTAGTAGGCCTGCCTTCACGATTATATTAGGTACATCAAACAAAAAGGAGTACTCATTTGGTGTTAGTTGCAGAATAGCTTGATAATAATAAAGAAAATTAACATTTGTCATTTTCAATATAAAAAAACTTTTATCGAAATTCACGGTAATTTTTGCCATTTTTTTCTCGGCTCCAATAAAACGAATCTTTTCGAATTTCTTGGGATTTTTATTATATACCTGTAATAAATCCCAAGAAATATATTAAGACGTTATTAAACCATTTTTTAAATACAAAAAAAATTGATTTTTTATATACAAAATATTCTGAAATATTTACAACATTCCGACGCTGAAGTTATTCATCGGCGTACGATGCAACGTGCGTGATTTTTGGCTTGAACAAAAAAACCAAAGAATTTCTTGATTTTTATATAATTATATTCTATGTGGCTCTCTTTTTTTTGAATATCATCAATTGAACGAATGGTCCTACTTCGGGAAAAAAAAGAAAATTTTTACCAAAAAAGTTCAACTTGGTTAAAAAAAACAGTAAATTCAATTTTTCAAATAACAGGCTCACATAATCAGTAATTATATAAAAAATTAAGAAATCCCTTAATTTATTTGTTTCAGACAAAAATTACGCTTCGGGCCGTTTTTAACATTAAAAAATATTTGGTATAAAAAATAAATATTTTTGTATTTAAAAAATTGTATTGTCCCGTCGAAATACATAATAAAAAATGTGAGAAATTTTGAAGAGATTAGTTTTATCGGAATCGAGAAAAAAAATCGCGAAAATTACCATTTTTCAACGTTCTAATCAGAGTTCCCCCTTAAGTTGCATGTTGCAAAAAATGGTTCTTTGTGGTACCGCCACTAAGGAACCAGAAGTGGCGCTTCCAGTCGTCCTCAAGCATATGGAACAAAAGACAATGTAAAGTGGCGCCGTTGGACTTCAGCGTTTGATTTCTAGCGACAGACAAGTGCGCCTCAAGGATACGTATAAGAAAAACCAAAGGTCGTATTTAAAAACACTTGAGGTCGATTTTTTTTTTGAAGTGACCCTTTAGTGGCTTTAGACTTCAAGGACAGTATTTAAAGACATATCTTAAGAGGATGGATCAGTTACCTAACCTCACATCGAATTTTCGAAGTTGAAATTCTACGATACGGTTTGACCGATTACAAAAAAGCTCCGTCAGCCCACGCAGGACGATGGCAAAAATGGGCTGACAGAGCCTTTTTGTAATCGGTCAAACCGTATCGAAGAATTTCACTTTCGAAATTTGCAACTATCTCTCTCGCACTCACGGTAGCAAGATACCGACTGACCCATACCCTTAAGAGGATGGGTCAGTCACCTAACCTCACATCGAATTTTCGAAGTTGAAATTCTTCGATACGGTTTGACCGATTACAAAAAAACTCTGTCAGCTCACGCAGGACGATGGCAAAAATGGGCTGACAGAGCCTTTTTGTAATGGGTCAAACCGTGTCGAAGAATTTCACTTTAAAAATTTGCAACTATCTCTCTCGCACTCATGGCGGCTCAGTCGGTATGACTCCTAGCCTTAAACTTCAGGGGAAGGTTTGACCGAAGATACTGAAGCAACGCGCCACGGCAGTCTCAGGTAGCTCACTTGTATCGACTCCAAGAGCGCCGAACAAGTGCCTGCTACCCCAGACCTTGCATGAGACCTTAAAGTCCTCATCCCCGAAACACGAGTATCAAAGATGTAGCTCTAAATGGTACTGTCTTTTATGTCATTTTTTCAAACGAATTCTTTAAAAAAAAGGACAGTACGAAAATTTGCGTCGTTGGAACGTTAAGGTGCCTTTTCATGCTGATGCTAGACGCTGGCTTGAAGCGTCAAATCGAGTCACGTGACTTCACCTTCCAGAAATCGAGCGTCAAAACACGGTCAAACGCTTAAGGAGGTTGGATCGCGACGATACAATGTTGCCATGGTAAACCATGTTAAAAACATTAAAAATTTCAAAATGATAAGAATTTAATAAAATTTGGTAAATGTATTCTTTAAAAATATATATGACAATACAATTTTTTTTTAGATTTTTCTACCATATAGTTCTCGAGTATTTGAACACTAAAGTTCACGTGTATAAGCAGAGTTTACATATATACAGTTATACATCTCGTGATAAGAACTTCGATTCAACGCTCAATTATTCGATAATCATGTGGTAAAAAATTTTGAAAAAAATTGTGTTTGTATACTTGGAGCCAAAGAATGTTATCACCAAATTATATCAAATTCTAATTATTTTGATTTCGTGATCCAACCTCCTTAACGTTGGCTTCAAGCATCAAAACGCTCGGTCCCAGCGTCCGATCGTCACATGATCAAGCTCTGGTATTCTGAAGCCGTGCTTTGTAGAGGGGGAAATTGCGTAAAAGTTAAATCGTGTTTAGCTTTTACGCTATTTCCCCCTCCACACGCACGTGGCTGGGTTGACGCTTGAAGCCAGCGTCTAGCGTCAGCATGAAAAGGCACCTTAACGAAATATTTTTGTTTTCGCCCATCTTTAAAACCGTTTACATTTTTCTTGCAATTTTGGTTTTTATAACCCGATAAAACAAAAAAATGTTTGTAGTCTATTATTGCTAATAAATATTGAGCTCTACGAAAGAAAAAAAATGAATTCCGCTGACTTCGAACGATGCAAACTGCAACATTGTGAAAAAGTAGGTTAAAGAGGTGGTATGAAACTCCCAAATTAACTGGAGAGCCGTATTTGTTCCGAAATGGTCAACATTAACAATAAAAATGTTCTGAATGTGTCATTTTTCGAACCGATTTTTCTTCATTGGCTGTCCAAAAATATCGCTCAAATCGATTTTGCAACTTCGCCGTTACGAGATGCTTTGAATGCGAATCTAGCGATCAAAATGGGAATTACAAAGCAACGTGGTCGTTATATACGTTCAAGATGCCACAAAATACAATGCTCGAATAACTATTCTCCATAAAAGTGAAAAGACATAATATCACCCAATGCTCGTTAAACAAAATGACAAATACGCTTTTGACCCTATTGAAACGACTATTTTTAACGCTTTTCTGGTTTATTGTGAAACGAACGATGAAAAATCGTGCCCTAACCTCGAAATTTCAATTGTTTTTAACGATTTGCATACATGCGAGAGCGTAATCTTCGAAAAAACTTTTATAGAAATGAAGGGATTCCTCGATAACAATGAAAATCAAGAGACTAATTAAAAATATAACTAGGTCAGCGTAGCCTGCGTTTATACTATTATCCTTGTTCCGGCCCCGATTTGTGTTTCAACTTTTAGACCAGATAGCTCCGTCATTTGAGCTCAAAATCATTGTATGGCGCACGGTGCAAACGTTTATACGCAAATAAATGCTGTACTCCTTTACGGTCAGACATATGTACATGTTCCGGCGGTCTTGCGGTTTAGTAACGATCAAACATTCTACTCGGTTATACACCAAATTCTGACGTCACACGAGATATCCCTTCAAGCAAATGTCTGTCGTTTAAGAGACTGATAATTTATCGTCTCGAATCAGATATATATATCCGTGCTTATGCATAAATGCCCTTTCTCGGAATATGCAGCCGCCCTATATTGCACACGTTTTGTGCCACATTCGAACATCAACTTTGTCGTCTGTTTATTCTACTTTTATTTTGTATTTCGTTTTTTTCCGCATATCATTTTTTTATATTGATTATTATATACCTTTTACCGGTTCTACCGCCACAACCACCGGGAAGGACGTAGAGAGGGGGGGAGGTCTTGTGATATTCTTATTGCTCAACAAATATTCTTTACAATGCTTTCGCGCTCGATGGAAACGAGGGTGAAGATCGTTGATGGGGTGGGGATTGTGTTTCGTGCGGCAAGGCCGTAAAACCGGGTCTGAAAATGACAGGAAATCCGCGCGAGAACCCGACAATGAAGCGAATGAAGCTCTACAACCCGTGCAGCGATTTATATCGCTCTTTATTTTTTCTCTCTCTTTCTCTCCTTTTCTTTTATCGTTTATTCACTCCAGTATTGCGTCAGCGAAACACGTCGAAGCTTGAACTTTTCTCATTTTAATCTAAAAGCTACAAACTTAATTAATTTGTCGAGAAGTCTTTTTCGTCGCCTTTTTTGTCTTAACGTTGAGACGAACCTCAGGGAAGTGTTATTTTCGCTTGTTTCGTTTTCATCGCAGCTGACCTTGGATGTTTTGGCTGCAACGTCTCCGAGATTTTCAATGGGGACAATCGACCCTTATAGAGTATTTGGAGTCTAAATGATCCTGGCCGAGTTTGACCTCAAATTTGCACGACTGGTCTTCCAAACATTGATGTCTCCTGATATGTTAACCCTTCACACTTGATTTTTACGGATCCTCGACAGGTAAAATGTTCCAAGCAAATTCTTAGGACGGTTGTGGCGCTTGTAATCAACGTGTGAGAAAATGTCTCTAGTTTTCCGAACGTTATTGTTGTTTTCAATTATTTTATTCTTTATCGGAGATATTCTGAATCAAACACCGAAAGTTATTTGGGTTCTCCGAAATTCGGGCGTCTCAACATGGGGCAGTGTGCCTCTCTTGGATTAATATATTTTTTGTTAATAAACAAACTGTTTTCTCTTATTCAGAAATACTTGAAAATAAAACACGAATTTTTTAAGCCTTAATTTTCATCCGTTTTATCTTGGTAAGAGTCGAAAGATGCTGGGGTCGTATGGACCCCATGTAGCCTTTATGTTACTACAGGGAAGTGTAGAATTTAAGGGTTAAGAGGAACGATTACATTAAAATGACAAAAATGCACTTTTTTTTGTTATTTTCATGAAGTTTAGATTTTTATTTGACGCGTCCGTAAATATCGGGTAAAAATCTTGAAAAAAAAACAACGTCACAAAGATTTTCGAATTCCAACTCCGAGCAGCTGGTTGCGATTCCTGAAAGTTTGCATTTTTCTCAAAACTAAGTTTTCCAAATCGCTAGACACGGTAGCTCGAAAACTTATTGACTGATTCATTTGAAATTTAATCGGAATCTGCTTAATTAATTCCTTTATCTTGGAATTCAGTCGACCAGTTTTGATCAAATGTTTTTTTTTTATTTCAATATTTCACCTCGAATGAACGTGCAAAAAATGTGTGTATTTTTGAGCTTTTTGTTTACGCAGTCGCCATCTTTTAATATTCTTGAAAACAAAAAGTATTGGGGGAAATTTATAGTTTTGAATTTTATCTTTAAAATTGTGTCTAATTTTTTTCTTCCTGACCAGCCGTTCAGCCGGAGGGCTGTTCACCGTCGATAAGAGTTTTTATTTTACAAGCTGCCATGGGTGTTGATTTAAATACTAAAAAAAAAAAAATAAAACAAATTCAGTCTAAATGCAATGTAATAAGAAGGAAAAAAAACGAATCGGCCTTTTTCACTTTCTAATTAACCCGTTCCCCATAATCAACATATCAATGAACAAATTGGATTTGGTTTATTTTTTAATCTCATAGTTTTCGAACAGTTGAAATACAGAGATATTTCGAACCATCGAAATGCATAACTCTTTATTAAACTCTTTTACACCATATTATAATATATATATATATATATATATATATATATATATATATATATATATATATATATACACACATATATATATATATCAATGTATTATACATTAAACAATTTGTACAATTCAAACATTATCAACATGTCGATTTTTATTTTGTTCTTCATCTTATTTAATCTTTGTCTTATTTATACATTCGGGAAATACTGCAATGAAGTAAGCAGGTACTACTGGCACGATAGTAAAGCAAAACGACGCTTCTCTCTGCTGCGTGTTTTAGCATAATAGACAAATCGAGCACGAAGGGCTCTCCTCTCTTCGTCTCTTTCTCTTTCCCCCAAAGAGTTTTACCTCGTCTCCTCTTTTTTCTGTATTAGTTTTATGTGCATCCAAATTCCTAGACAGTCAAGGTCGTGAGACGATTCCAGTAGTTTCTCCAAAATTGAACATAAAAAAACGATTTATTGTGGCGCTGGTGATCAAAATGGATTTACGACCGCCATTTCAATGCTTCCCACTTTTGCCGCTAGACTTTGAGTGATCGCTTAACACGACTTTTTTAACGTTTTATTGGCTCTCAGAATCTCACGAGCCAATCGTAAATGTTTTCAGGTAAAAATAACACGCTCGAAATTAAGCCAGTGTTAATTCATGATAAATAAAAATAACTCATCGCGACTATCGTTTGTTTGATTTGAACACTTGAATGAAGGACACATCTATTCGGTAAATTATGGTTTACCCACAAATAGGATGTTATTGTCGAGAAGACTTGGTTCTTTAATTCAGTCTTTTTCTTTTAGATAATATTTTCGTCTCAAAATATTCTATGTCCTATTAATTCAACAAATGCAATTATTAATCATTTTTTTGTCAATTCGTTTACCAAAATACATTCGGAAATGTTTTTCGTTACGATTTATAGTCAAATTTCAAAATATTGGACGATTTAATTGCAAAAATACTTTTTTATCGTAAGTTTCTTCGTCACAAAAAAGGGAGCAATTATTTTCACTTCGACTTTTACGTTGTTACGATTTTATCATTTATTTTTGCATAAATAAGTATGATAAATATTTTTATTTTGTTTTCGAGCACTGGGTTACGTGCACCGGAGCTGTTTCGATAAAAAAAAGTTCAGAATATTTTCTTTCGTGTTTATCTGGAATATTTTGAACATTTGAAACTTCTCGATTTTCCCACTTATCTATTCTTTTTGCCATAATTCAAAGCATTATTGAAAGAAGAAAAAAAGATTCAAATTTTATGCATTACATAAAAACATACAGGGGATCGGAAAATCGGTCCTATAACAGAATATCCTATGACACAATATCCGCGGTCAAAATATCCGAGACAGAATATCCACGAGAAAAATTGTATATGGTTTTAAACCATATATGACCAAGTTCTAATAGTATATGACCAAGTTTGAATAGTATATGACCAAGTGCAAATAGTATTTCCATGTATTAAAGGTCTCACCAACCTAAGTTTGAACCAACCTAGGTTTGAATCGTATATGGTTTTAAACCATATATGACTAAGTTCAAATAGTATATATGACCAAGTGCAAATACTATTTCCATGTATTAAAGGTCTCACCACTCAAGGTTTGAATTGTATATGGTTTTAAATCATATGTAACCAAGTTCTAATAGTATATAACCAAGTGCAAATAGTATTTCCATGGAGTAAAAGTTTTACCACCTTAGATTTGAATCGTATATGGTTTCAAACCATATATGACTAAGTTCAAATAGTATATGACCAAGTGCAAATAGTATTTCCATGTATCAAAGGTCTCATCACCCTGGGTTTGAATTGTATATGGTTTTTACACATATATAATTCAAACCAACCACTGGAATTTTTTAAAACAGGTTATTCTGTCGCGGATATTGTGTCAAAGGATATTCCGTCGTGATACCGGTAAATCGAGGTTCGTACACCCATTAAGAAGCTCCAGAAAATCGTGATTCATACAGTACTCTAGTTGAGGATTAATATTTTTCATATGTTTTTGCACTTTTTTATGCAATTTACTCCTGTGATTTGTTTTTTTTTTTTAATTCAATTTTCTTCTAGCAATATTGATTTGTTTTAATTAAAGTTAAGACTCCCGTGAACAGGTAATTTTTAAGGAGTCTCACAATTCCATTGTGTTGGCAATGTTTTTTTAAAAAGGTACTTGCATGAAATTCAAGATGAAATTAATTCATGTTGACTATTAAATAAAAAATGGTATAAACATAATTTAAAAATTTGCATATTTCCATCACGTCGTTTAGGAGGCAATGATTGTTGAAAAATGAACTTTACTATAGCAAAGATTAAGAAAAAAACAATGATTCAGACGAAAGAAATCTGTTTTTTTATACGAAACGATAACTCTGTAAAAATTTGTTTAATTAATGGAAAATGTAATTTTCTCTTTGCAGGAAAAATTTAAATTATTTGACCGTGCATTTTTTATTTGCTGAAAAACAATTTAGAGGAACAAATTAATAGTTCGAAAGTGGTTCAAACCTTTTTTGAGTGCAAGTACCTCCTTAAGGATATCTTTGTGAATCATTTCAACTGAGTTAAAGGATGAATTTATTTACGAACTTACGACGATAATCAAAACTTATTTCCATACGAAATAAAAAAATACGATTGCGATCTGAAAATGTCGAGTTTCAATCGTCTACAAAATCTCTAAAATCGTGTCCTTGAATAATCGATGAAATTGAAAAAAAATAACGAAATTATGAAATTAAAATATTGAAATGTCGCCTTAACGTGTTATTTTTGCCTGCGAGATTATATATTTATGCATACGAACGCGATGTTGTGAAGAACGCTTCGAATTGGCATAAATCGTAATTTACAAGAATATTCATTGATTATTTGATTTGAATAATTTAAACGACCACAACACCGATTAATAATACCCGTACGAAAAATCCAACTTCTACGACCGGCATGGAAGCGGATTTTTCGAAAGCCAAATTTGACGAGACAATGTACATTAGGCAGATAGGTAGGTAATATATTCCGATGAGAGTCGATTGCGCGGTCAACAGGAAATTCCTTAGTCAATTTTTCAACAATGTGAACCAAGAAAAACCCTTTGCAAAATTTTACCTTTCTCACTTGATCCCCGTAACGGCTCATTACTTTTTTGTTTTATCACAATTTCCATTTATTTCATTTTCCCGTTACTTGGGTTCACTCGAAGGTTATTGGAATGGACATAATAGGTAGAATAGGATTCGTAGTTTCGACCTCCAGTGCCGTAGCCATACAATCATTCGCCGTTTCCATTTCACCAAGCGACTCGAGTACTTTACCCAAATTGTACCAAGTCTGGTGAGAATTCGGATCGATCTTCGCCGCATCGCGGAGAGTTTTTTCAGCTAGCCTCTGACTCCCAAGGTAATGATAAATCAGACCCTGCAAAAATTTCGAACGTTTATTTTCACAATTTCCTGTCGAATCATGGTCAAAAGAACGATTCACAGAGAATACTCCTTCATTTTCTTTCGTACTTTTCTTCGCAGAAATACAAATCTAAAATTGTTCCGATAATTTATCATTTTAATAGGAAAAATTCTCTAGCTAAATTCAGGCTGCCTTAGAAAATGATAAATTAGGCTCTAGAGTTGTGATATTTATTTTCAGCTTTTTCTATCGTTTTATATGGTTATAAAAGGAATTGCAAACAAATTACGTAAAAAAATTTTTGAAAGAAAATTTGCCAAATTTTCGTAAAAATTTATCATTTAAGCAGGAAAAAGACTGCTAATCTAATGACGAAAATACGAGTAAGCACTTTTGAACCTAAATTCGTCGTCACGATTTTTCGTGACGACGAATAATTTTTATAATTAAATTACCAAATGTTGAAGACTTTTTATATGCAATGGATTTATGGAAACTGCATTTTGGTAACACTGTTTTGCCTCAGCGTATTCGAGCTTGTATTCGTGTAACAAACCTCTCTGTAAAAAAAATGATATTAATGACAGATTGAATATTTTATTTTTATTTTGAGTTCTGACTGTTTTTTTTTTCAGATGAAACACTCACGGTAAACATAATATGGTGACTCATGGGAAAAATGTTCGTCGCTTCTTGTAAGGATAAAGTAGCACCCTCGGGTCGATCTAACGCCAAAAATACTTCGGCGAGCAAAAGCCAAATTTGTAATTGCAATTGCCAGGCCCTTTGAGGTCCTGGTTTTGGCGTGAATGAGCTCAGCGATGAAGCAACCTCCGAAAGTGCCTGCTCGATTCTCGAAGCAGCCAATGATTGTGCGTGGAGAGAACCTTCGAATTAAAAAAATCGTTACGTGCCAATTTTATGTGATTTCAAATCCACGACGTTGCATTAATTTACAATTTATGAATCGATTTTTTAATAAATTATATTAACAATTAAGGACGATCAGAGTATTTGAAATATCAAAATATACGTATAAAGTTTCGTTTTATCCCATTCTTTGTTTTTTTTTTTATAGATATTTTGTATTTTATTACTTCAAACAAATTTTTATAACTAAATAGAGAAAAAAATGACGATCCAATTCGATGAATATTGAATCCCAGAATTTTGTATTCAAATAAATTAGATTAATAACAAAAATTTTTCATAAGTGTTTTACAATTTATTTTGAAAAATACGATTAGGAACGAATTATCATTTTGAGAATTTAAAAAAAAAAAAAAAAAACTAGAGAAAGTCATTAAAAACGAGAACGCGACTCACTGGAATCTTTATCGGACATTTCCGAAGTGTAAAGCTGGAAAACGCTTCTAGTTTCGCTGCGTTTTTCGCTCTGTTGATCATTGCAATCGACATTTGTTTGATCTTCGTATAAGTTTCGCCAAAGATGCAACATTCGTTTTATCGTAAACAAAGCTTCGTCACCACCCAAACTATGGAGTTCAAGATTAGCCTTGACGTAGAGAAAATTAAGATTGTCCGGATATTCTTCGAGCACGCTATTTATCAGATGAAGCGCGTCGCTGTATTGTTTTTGTGCCGACAACAAAAGTGCCAATAAGTGCAAGGACGGTATGTGTTCGGCTCGCAGATTCAAGGCGACTTTTACGTGCACCATCGCATCGCTTATCTGTCTATTTACAGCGTATTCATGCGCGAGATAGTATTCGGCGAGATGATCATTAGGATCGCATTGTTGTGCTCTGAAAAAGAAAAAAACGAACGATGATTTTTTCAAGTAGGCAAAATTAAAAATAGATGGCAGTCATATAACCAAGAAAAATATCGAAAAAAAAAGAATTCCAGTCATTTTTTGACTGCTTAATGAATAAAAAATAAAATAGAAAAAATATAAAGTAGGGAAATGCGACAGACTGGGATCAATCACTGCGGTATCTCGTTTATATCCGCAATGCGTCGCTGACGAACCGTTCTACAAATCCGAGGAGACCTTCGAGACGGCTTACGAACCGTAATCCGATAAGTGGACGAGCGAAAAGAAAAGGGAGATCGACAAGCTAATAAACAACACACGTTTCCACCGTTCCACTAATCGAATCAAAGTTCAACCAACTTTTTCTTTCAAATCCTTTTTATTTTTTATTTGAATTTACTGTAATTAATTGGAGCTAGAAATTCGACAATGGTATGTAAGTATTTTATGATGAAATATGAATATCGAACAAAGAATAAATTTACGTTTTCTTTTGTATTGAAGAAAATCGGTATTGAAGTTGGAACACAACGAAAAATATTTTTTTGTTCGCTAATTTTTTTGTAGTTTTTAAAATTATCCAAAATTTGTCGCAGTTTTAGTTTTTGGAGATCAAACAAACCTTTGTCCAAATTTCGTAGTCTAACAGTGATTCTTCTGAAAACGTGGATTTTTTGGACAATATTTTTCTTTTTATTCTCTAGTAAATTAATCTGTTAAAATGACGATGCATCGGATTAGCAATATTCGTATAACATTTAGCATCAACGACCTCGATTGGGGCCTAAATACAAGCAAGCAAACTTTTTACGGTTCAATACGTTAATTGATTCGTTCACTTAAATAGACACGATTACTTCCACCAAGTGGTAATTTTTCTATTTCTGTCATGCTTAAATTGGTCACGTCACGGTTAAGGTTACTTAAATATACTGACGATGCTGACGCTAAATTTTACTATTTCATTCATATTTTTATTATTTGAATATTCTTATTAAATTATGGAAAATTCCCATGTATTCAATTTTTCACTCAAAAAATTAAACATTTTTTTTGTATTTTTTTAAATTTAAATTGAAAATATTTTCTTCACTTCTATTTCACATATCAAAGATTCAACAATAAGTCAAAAATTGTGGATTCTTGTTTTTTTTTAAGTCCAGAAAATCTTTTCCATTCAGAAATTGAGAAAGAAACATCAATTTTTTGTTGCATTCGATGACAAAAGCTTCAGCATTTTTTCTAAATGTAAACATCGAATTCTCTTTATTTTCTAAATGGAAATTGACGGCCAAATTCAATGGGGAAGAATATGGAAATTTCGAGACGTTGATGTTTTACTTGTAATCTTTAAATACGCTTCATCAACGTTAACTTACTTGTGGAAACAATCGAGAGCAGTAGTAGTGTGATGGACCTTGTCCTGCTTGAGTATCGTGTTCGCCGATAAAATGCTATTCCCAATTCCGATGTAGAGATGACAACGCGATTGTAAGCCCTGAGGGCTCGATGTTTCGCGTTGCAAAGCTTTTTGACTCCATTCGACACCCTCTTTGATCATATTGAGATGTTCGTAGCAGAGCCTCGCAGCCAATAAACACGGTATAACTTTCGATGATGATAATCTCGCCACAACTTTTAGTACGGCGTACGCGTGTGTGTATCTCGTGAGATTAATCAAACAAAGAGCATATTGTGTCCAAACGTGAACTTCCTGATGGGAAAACTTCATAGCTCGTTCGAAAGACTGAAAGAAATGATAATTGTCATTAATTGAAAGAATTCTTTATTTCGGGAGTGACATACAAATTGATCTCGTACTTTCAGTGATCGGTTTTCAATTATTTAATGTTCATATTTATCTTCGTTATTATTAATCGTTTTTCATTTTCATTAGAGCAATTTTTACCTCAAACAAAAGTTCCACTTGGCTCCATCGTACGACGACAACGGTCAAAAGATCATAAACCGCAGTTGCATTTTCAAAAGCGTGCAATCTTGCTTCCTTAAATTCGGGCGATTGACTTAGAACGGCGTCTCTCACAGCCATTGCTTCACTTATAAGCAGAAGCAATATCATCTCCTCGTTTTCGTTTCGTGGTACGAACAAATTTGGTCCCACATATTTTTTGGGCTTCCAGGGTGACTCCGCAGCTCCGGTACTCGACGAATAGTGATTTAGTCGACGATTTGTCGTGCCAGTTCCTGCGTTTATTATTATTATTAAAAAAAAAAAATTTCGAATGATTCAAATGAATTTCGATGGATTGGTGAAGAATTAAAAAATATTTATGAGCATAAATGTAAATGAATTATTATTTATAAAACATATATAAAATTAAACAAATAAATGAAGGATTAGACTATTGAAAAATCAGTGAAATATCAATAATCATAAAGAGAACAACGAAGTTTGCCATGAAATAATTTTTTTCGAGTAGTGGCCAGTGTTTTTCTAAAAACTTAGACAATGAAAATTTATCAAACTTTTTTCAACTATTTTTTAAGGACTAATACTGCAAAAAAGGGCTAATTTGAAAATATCAAAACTGAAAAATGAAAAAAATATATATATTTTCACTTATTAATTTTTTAATTATTCGTTAAACGCGACGAGGATTGAGACTCGGTCAAATGTTGAATTACCAAAGCGCTAGAGTTATTTTCAGAGTGTGAAAAAGGTAAAAAAAGTGAATGCTAAATATTTCAATAAATGAGATTCGAAGAAAGGCGTTGAGTCTGAATTTGTTTATAAATTATTTTCAGTACCTAAGGAAACAGCAGGTGGTTCGGGAGCTTGATAGAGCGAGCCGCTGACTCCACGTAACAAAACCTCGGCCAATTGTCTCGTCAACGTGAGACGTAAACTTTGAGTTGCGGTGGATTCAACAGCTGAGAGTATACCTCTGTAACGATTTATCGCAGCTTGGGTATTTCCGCTCTGTATGTGTAACAGAGGTGCACGTTGCAAAGCCGTTTCTAAAATAGGTCCTACATGCTTGGTCGAACTAGGCGAAGGCTGTGGCGAGTAAGAACCTGAAAATAAAAAATAAAAATCAAATTCAAAGTTTAAGGAACAATTAATCATTTTTAAAAAATCGTACGCGATTATTCATGCGTATTTACGTTAATAATACAAATTCAATCCACAACTCTACCTATGCTACTGCTATTGACGATAGAGGTACCGTTTTGTGGCTGCATCGCTAATTTGTCTTGTTCCTGAAGATAAACCAATGTCAAATCACCAGCTATTTCGAAACACTTGATAATCTGCTCGTGCCATTCGGCTATTTTGTACTTTGACTTCAATGTCGGTAGCTGCTTCTCCATACATAGACCTGAGAATCATTCAGAAGATATATCTTTAGAAAACTTGGGCCGAAATTCCATGATTACGAAATTTACATCTTTGGATCACAGAGAAAATTTTCTTGTTGTAATGTTTCTAACATTTTTTATGCAGATTTAGGCTAAAATATTTTCGAAAATTTCGATTTGTCCTTTTTTAAAAAAAACTCTGTGACAAAATCAGAAAACAGATTGTGGGCACTTTTTTTCATGTGAAATTCGATTATTTTTTATAGCTTTTCTCATAGAAATGGAGGAATCTAAATTTTTCAACAATTCGTGTAAATACGCAGAAAATAATGGTTACAAATTGCTAATATTTAAATTAACATTAATTATTTATAAATAATTTGGTTTTTAACATCTTACTAGATAAATTTCAAAAATTTTTATTCGACATAACAAACCTTTTATCGCAAATGATTCAGCTATAATACGCAAGCTCCGACTGGGTAATTGTTTCTCGGTGAGGGACTGCAACTCCGCTTGTTGATAATGTTGGAGCGCTTCTTCGTACATTCCCATCGCATAATGAAGTTTTCCCAAAAGTAAATGAGCATCCAAGACTACTATTGCCTAAAAACGATTTTTATTTGTTTAGTATCGATTATACAAAACTTTTTGAATTTTCTCCGATATTCTTTAACCCGTCAGCAGGTGCGCTACCTACGCTTTAAACATTGAGCGTGCGATGAGAGATTTTCTCACATGTATAGCTTCAAGTGCTTAATTTGATAAATAGGAACTTGAAAATAATTTCGCTACAGTGATTGTGGCTATTAAACATTTTTATTTTTAAAAAACCATAAATACAACGATAATTGATACTAAAAACCAAAATAATAATTAAAAAAATTCAATAACAAAAATTCAAAAAATTTTTTTAACTCTTCTATCATACAGAAGAATAAATTTGGTGAAGATAGAAAAAAATTCAAATGCTTATGCCATTTGAAACTTTCGAGTAATCATCGTTTTAATATAAGTGTGAGAAAGTCTCATAGCGTGCCTGCTGACGGGTTAAACATTGGGAATAAAAAGAAAGAGACAAGAATAGCAATGCTATTTCTTTTTACATTTTTTCATAGAATGTCCATACTGAACATAATTTTCAAGGATCCAAGTAACAAGGATGAAAATCCATAAAATCCATTTTTTTTATAATTGAAAAAAAACAATCTTTTTTTTTTAACTTTTCATTGACACAGAATTTGAATGATAAAAGTTTTTATTATGCAATTGAAGGATGAGAATCCACAAAACAAAATTTGACTTGCATCAAAATTTGGTTGCGATTGAATCTTTAAAAATTTATTATACAATTTTGTTCTCTGTTTTGGAAACTTAAAAAAATTTTTTTCAGATTCTACTACAAAATCTTGTTTATTTCTACATATTTATTTATTTGTTAATTGATTACAGTTAGTTTAAAAAATATGGAAACGATTGCGTATAACCACCTGTTTGTCGCTTTCGTTAGCTGCCAGCAACAAGAAACGTTTTGTTTCCTGAAGTCCGGACTTTGCTTTGGTAACATTGGCATCGACAGGAGGAGTTTGATCCAAAAAACTTTCCAGGCGACCTTCGCCGCTGAGAAAATTTGCTAGACATTCTGTGACAAGTTATCGAAAAATAATCATTAATTTTCTCACTTTGATTAAAAATCGAAAAGATATTTTTCATTTACTGGGTTATACGATTTCTAGGCAAATGACGATTTTTTTATTTTTGAAAATGATAAGTTCGTTATTTATTCAACAAAATTCTAATGATTACCGTTACTGGGATAAATTTCCTTGAGATGATCAGCCAATTCTATAACCTTTTTCCAATTTCCTTCGCTTCGATTTTTGTCAATTTCCGTCTCGATTCTCACCGTATGGCCTTTTTTACTCGTCATTTTTTATCACGATCTCTCACTTCTTGCATATGTGATATGATATCTAGCGAATTGTTCAAACGATTAAATATCCTCGACGCACTCTCGCTCTCTATTCTCACATTATACTATAAATGTCATTGGATTTAATTCACGTTTACTCGTGACCTCGGAAATCACGATTGAAAACACACAGATTGACAGCCAAAAGGCCAGCAGCCCAGAATACAGATCTCGCGACCGTGACTCTTGAAGCTTCGCCAAAACGCCGCAACCACGAGTGGTAGCACCAAGTGAATCGAATTCCAACCGCGTTATTCTCGCTGTTCAAATGAACAATAAAATTCCGGTTCTTTTGTATATTTAGCAGAATTAATGAAACAACTCATACTGTTTACATAATAATGGTGAAAAAATGGAAAAAAAATAAAAAACAACAGATAAATAAATTTGAATAAATTTTGATAATAAATTATACCTGTAAATATAAATTTTGGAATATTTTAAGAGATTTTTATACGTGTATGGCATAATGGTTTGCGAAATGAAATTGATTAAGGACAATTCGCAAACCTCGCAAACATGATTCTTAAAAAACAAATTTCTCTCCATTAATAAACTGAATACTTAGAAAAAATTCACATAATATCAGTAAATTTTGATAAATAACGATTTCATTGTTATAATCTTGAAAATAAATTATTTGATGACAATCGGTTTCAAAAAATGCGAGAAACATGTTCTACATTATCGTCAGTGTGTTTCAATAAATGATGTGAGGTGGTCAGCTGATCATATTGATCGAAAGTCGGTAAAGAAGTACTTTTTGTTTGTTATTATTATTTTTATTGGGAAACGTTATTGGCTCGAGTGACAGTCCGCCATTACATCTGAGCCATCTCTGAGTCAGTTTTTTCTAATAATTATTGTCGCGTAGATCCGCTTTTCTTAGAAGAGGAATAGTGTTCTTAATACGTCAACAAGATTAAAAAATCGTTCTACTCATCGAGATATTTCAATCGTAATTATCGAGATTTGAGTACCTCGTCATGGGTCTCGCTTGTTCTACAGCGCAGGTAAAAAAATTCGTTTTTTCTTTACAATCTCTTTAAACTTTTCAAACATTTTTCTTCAATATCCTTTTGTTTTTGTTTTAATGACGACTATTCTATGATTTTGGAATTCACGACAAAATTAAAGGATTTACGTACGCGTATTTTAATCCACATTTATTTCGAAGTTTGGTTATGGACCAAAATTTACAATTTTTTTTTACTTTTTCTTTGTTCATGGAAAATTTTTTATAGAAACTTTTTCAGAAAAAAAAACTTCGAAAGTGCGCGTTTTTTGTAATTACCATTTATTCCTCCAAAAATCGAAGTTTTGACGTTTATTTGCCATTTTTTTTCTCGTAATTTCAGCTCGCCTGTCTGTGCGGAAGTACGGCATGCAGTTTTTGTTGCTCGCAATGTCCGACCTGCCGCAACAGCACCAGTGCTCGTATTATGTACGCGCTGTTATTGATGCTGGGTACCATTGCAGCCTGCATAACTCTTGCGCCCAGTCTTCAAGATACTCTGAAAAAAGTAATTATTATTTTTTCATTGTTTGCTATTTTTCTTGCCACAAATAATATTTTCGCTATGGTGAATAACATCACAACTAATTTAATCCAATTATGACTACAGTAAGTCTTTAACTTCATTATCAAGGTTGATCAAGAAGTGTGTGTTTTCTTTGAGTCATCACGATAAAAATTGAAGTAGTTTGGTTCTCAGAAAATGTTGAAAATGTTGATGTTTTCCTAAAGAACAAGAATTTCAAGAATTTAAGACTGAAAAGGAATTGAAACAACAAAAAAAAGAAAAAAAAATAAGGAAAAGAGCTGAAGATATCCTTTTTATTTTAAAAAATTTCAACGATTTATTAATTTATTCGATATTAGCATAAATTGAATGTTAGACTTTTGGATGACATATATCTTCTGTATTTGGAAACTGGATTGAAAATATTAAGGATTTCCTAACTTTATGAACTCCAGATTTACAGAAGGATGTCAATTTGATGGATTTTTAACGGGAAATGGGTCTTCTTAAGAAATGTCATAAATTCAGTGTTAATATCCAAATGGGAGAATATTGTACCATTATAATTGCTTTGAAAATATTTACGATTTACGAAATTATTCAATATAGAAATAAACAATTTTGCTTAACTTTTGTGATTGTTTTTAGAATACTAACAATATTCTAAATTTCTTAGTGTTAATATCAATTAATTTATCTACTTATGTAGGCATTTTCGAAATGTAAACAATTTGCCAAATTAATAAAAGTTTAAATCATTTGTGTACTTCTGTAATAGTCTTAACTAATGAAACTAATTTTCGTACTTTTATATCAGGTACCGTTCTGTACAAATAGTTCCAGCTACGTTCCCTCCTCGTTTACAATAGACTGTGAATCCGCCGTTGGTTATTTGGCTGTTTATCGAATATGCTTCATTCTATCGCTCTTCTTCTTCCTGATGTCAGCCATAATGATACGAGTCAATAGTTCCAAAGATCCTCGGGCTCCTATACAAAATGGGTAAATTCCAAGTCTGCCGCATTTGCAGCAAAAGAAAGAATATCTGATATTTTTTAATGGACTAAAAACGTTTACTAATTTCACAGTTTTTGGGCCATAAAGTTTCTCCTCGTAATCGGAGGAATAATTGGTGCGTTCTTCATCCCTGAAGGCTCGTTCGGACCAACATGGATGTATTTCGGCATGATCGGTGGTTTTTGCTTCATAATAATTCAATTGATACTCATCGTCGACTTTGCTCATTCCTGGGCCGAGGCATGGGTTGGGAATTACGAGGAAACAGAGTCTAAAGGATGGTCTGTATACAAAAATAATCTCAAATGAGAAATCGAATCATTGTTCTATTAAAATAACAAATTTTCTTTATAAAAACAGGTATGCAGCATTGTTGAGTGCAACATTCATTAATTATGCTCTGTCTATCACTGGCATCGTTTTGTTGTACATGTATTTCACCCTGGTACGTTATCTCTTGAATTTCACAGTATTCAAGTTTGCATCGTCGAAAGACATCGAAATGTCCTTTCTTTTCCACCATTCCTCAATTTTCGAATTCGTCAAATTGTGTTTTCATCTTTTGTGCCTAGATTCAAGTCCAAAATTGGATCAATGTTCAAAAAACACTTATGCTGATTTTTAAAGACTAAAAGCTACACAAAAAATTCGAGTGATGCTCAATTAAAGAAAATCCCTTGTCTTTCAAAGACGCAAACTTCAATATAATTAAAGCTCTGTTTTCATGGACCACGAGCACCATAAAAATTATGCAATTTTTTTGTTTAGCCGAACGACTGTGCTGTTCACAAGTTCTTCATCACATTTAATCTGATCTTGTGCGTTATCGTAAGTGCTGTATCAATAATGCCAAAAGTACAGGAGTATCAACCTCGTAGTGGACTTCTTCAGTCTTCGGTTGTAACACTTTACGTTATGTATTTGACCTGGAGCGGTGTTTCCAACAGTCCTGGTAAATAAAATAGCTTCAATGTCAGCTGAAAAATATTTTTAAAAAAGAAGAAAAAATTCTCAATTATTTTAAGAGCGAATTAAGAATTTTTGAAAAGAATGAAATACTTAATAGCCAATTAATTATCAATAATTAATTTGCATATTATGTTAATTACTTACTGAAAATTTCATTATCAATTATTATTCTTAATTATTAATTATTTTTATGTTCATTGTTTTTTTATGACTAGATCGCGAATGCAATCCTGGATTGTTCAATATTATTGCTGGCAATGACATAAAAACTCAGAACGGTGTAGCGTTCGACAAAGAGAGCGTAATTGGTTTGGTAATTTGGTTCAGTTGCGTGTTGTACAGTTCGCTTCGCACCGCTTCGAAATCCAACAGAATAACAATGACTGAAAAGGTTTTGGTGCAGGAAAATGGTGCTGGTAAGTATTCTATTTTTCAAACTTTTCGTAGTTTTTTCTTCATTACTCCAATTTTTTTTTCTTTTGTATCCTAAAAATGGTGTACAGTGGTTTTACGGCTCAGCAATGTGTGGTAACTTTTTGAATAACTTTGTTTTATCCAATAAATTATTGTTCAATTCATCACCCAACCGAATTTGAGAAAATTCGTTGTCTATTTATCGAATGTGTTCGCATGTCTCGTTTATTTAAGAGAATTTTTTGTTCATACAGTCCGGAACACGGGAGACACGTCTCTCATCAATAACGAAGGTACGCACATACGTGTTAGAACGATTTTACAATTCGACTACGAATTTTACGCATCGTTTCAATTTATCTCAACGGGGTCATCCCATGTGATAGCTATTTTTTTTCTCGCTTTTTTGGGAATTTTTTTTGATAAACCATTAAAACACAATATCTTTGCATTTTTACCACACATTTATTAACATTTTTACAGTCCCTTAGACTTTTATCAAACAAAAATAACGAGTTGAATCGACTTTACACCGTTCGGAAGACACTCATGTGTTGGTTGACGGCTGCCATGATTTCGAAGGTTTTGCTCATCTGAAATCAAAAATCAAACGGCCTTTTAATTTGTAGACCTGAGACTATCGCTGAAACTAGAGTAAAGTAAAAATATCGAAAATTGAATTTTTAGCATGGTTTTAAAAGTCGAAAAAAACAACGAAACTTGGAACTTAACATTTAAAACCGTGCCAAAAATTCAATTTTCGATATTTTTACTTTATTCTAGTTCCAGCGATAGCCTCAGGTCTACAAATTAAAATGCCGTTTGATTTTTTGATTTTAGATGAGCAAAACCTCCGGAATCATGGCAGCCGTCAACCAACACATGAGTGTCTTCCAAACGGTGTAAAGTTGATTCAGCTCGTTATTTTTGTTTCATAAAATTCTGAGGGACTGTAAAAATGTTAATAAATGTGTGGTAAAAATTCAAAGATAGTGTGTTTTAATGATTCATCAAAAAAAAATTCCCAAAAAAAGCGAAAAAAAATAGCTGTCACATGGGATGACCCCGTTAACATTTTCACGTATTCTTTCATTAAACATTGAGATCTCTCATGTTCGATAATATCGATTTTGGTAGTTTAGTATTTCATGTAGATTTGAGTTTGAAAAATTGAGAGAAAGACCCCCCTTACGGTATAATAATAATTCTAGCAGTAGTTTTGTGTGTGCCTGCCTTTTTTCATTGTCACTGTTTGCTTTTATTTCCCTCATAATTTTATCTACGACGTGAAAACTATGTTTGTCGATTTTCATATGTAATTTCACGATAACGTTGCGTAAAGTTACGACACAGAAAATTCGTCCTCGATCACTCAGAAATTTCGTGAATCCGGATTTTACTGAACGCTAAACATTTATGCATGTGCTATTTTAATTTTTTTTCAGTACTTCTTAAATTATGTTTATGTTTTCCAAAGCTTCGTAAAGCCTTCCATAAATTATGGAAGCTTTTTCTAGTTTTTTTTTCCTTTTCAATGTTCTTAGCCCCTTTTTATTTTCTTTTATCTTTTGTCAAATGCAAATAGACTATGTTGCAGTTAATGGACATAACGGGGACGAAGAATCTGGCGGTGAAGCCAAAGTATGGGACAACGAGGAGGATCAAGTTGCTTACAGCTGGAGTTTCTTCCATCTCATGTTCGCTCTTGCAACTCTTTACGTCATGATGACTCTTACCAATTGGTACAAGTGAGTACAGGAAATATTAATTTTACTTTCTTTTCACAAGGTTCAATAGTTCTGTCGAGAAACGTTAAAAGTACGTTTTCCTAAATGTAAGTGATGTTAAATTCTCATTGTTGATAATTTTCGAATTGCTTTAGAAAAACTGCCAGCAAAATAACTTTAAATTTGAAAAAAATTCAATTTTTTTGAGAGAAACGAAGGATTAAAAAAAATTACAATTTTATCTATAATCTGTTGTTTTTTTTTTCTCTTTCACAGGCCGAATTCGACACTGGAAACTCTAAATTCCAACGCTGCGTCGATGTGGGTAAAGATCATATCCTCATGGATGTGCCTCTCGTTGTACGTTTGGTCACTCGTAGCACCAGCTGTTTTTACAAACAGAGACTTCTCTTAAATTCGTCTGAATCTGGTCGCAGCTTCAAGCATTGGCTAATATATTGAAGATTAATATACGTGTATATGTAAATCCGACAAATATCTACGATCGATGAATCGTCGATACTTAATGTATATTCTTAAAGTTCTGTGGTTCCTCCAATTGAGCCCTTTACCTTCGAAGCTTTCAATTCGCTGTAGACTTGTATATTTTTCTTTTGAGTGCATTGTCCAAGATTATTCGATCGAGACGACATTTATTCAGAAATTGCATTTAAACCTCGGCGTAAAACAAAAGCTTGCGATCTAAGAAATAAAGTCCTTGAGCCGTAAGATTTTCGATCGATTATTAATGAAAGAGAATGAAAGAAAATGATTTTTTTTTCTTTAATTTTGCGTTGTTACCGAGCGACGATATAATTTTATACCCGTTACGCGAGAATTATATTTTCGTGCAGTCCCGTGATCTTTGGTGTTCAGATCGCTTGTAAACATATTCATATTCTGTACTACGTATATTACTTAAAATAAAATTCTGCATATTTAGCGATAGACAAAGAATTGTCATATTTGTTTGTAATATGCTCGTGTGATAAAACTACATATGTAATCGTTCGAGTTACGGATTGGTTTGTCAATAATTTAGATTCCTGAGAAATTAGACAAGTTCTTTTTTTATTTGATAAATTTAGGCTTCTGATGCCTCGTTTCTTTTTTTTATCCTCGAATCTCCTTATAAAAATTGTTGAAGAAAAAAGAGCACCTAATTTATATGCACGAAATATCGCCATTTTCTAGTCCGATCTTTCGATCGAATGAATAAAGAACGAAATATTATTTGGCGCAATGAAATTTAAATTAATAACGATACGAAAAACCAAAAAAAAAATTGTATGAATGGAGAAAAAAATATTCAAATTCAGAATATTCTCAAATGGAGACAATGAAGTGAGAATTGTAAACAGAGAAGGAAAAATGTATTCAAAGTATAGAGAGGACTTTAAAGGAAGGCTAATTTTTTCTAATGTCCGATTTAAGGTTTCAGATTTTCCCACTGATAGTTTAAGGTGGGAACCTGATTCAAAACGCTCAAAATGTGTAATATTTGTGATTTTTTTTCTCCGCTTCATTAAAACCAATCTTCTCGAAACTTTTAGGGTATTTCATTACCTATTTCGAGATAAGAAAACATTTTTTAATACAAAAATATTGATTTTTTCTACAAGATATTTGGCAATGTTTAAAACACCCCGACGCTAAAGTTGCTTAATTATTGCATAATTACCTTCTAAGTGAACCTAATCAATTATATAAATATTTTTAATTAAACAAATTATGAGATTATGAAACAAAATTACGATTTTCCAAAAAGTCGTTAAAATCAATTTTTAAATAATTCTCTTAGGCTCACGTAGAAATTCAATAAATAAATTCTTTAGTACTTTGGTTCCAGACAAAAATTACGCATGCTAAATTATGCGTCGGTGAAGCATCGCAGCGTTTCAAATATTTCCGAATATTGCGTGAAAAAAAATCAAAATTTTTGCATAAAATTGTTTTACATTATCGAAATATGCAATATAACGTGCGAAATTTTTTGAAAGGATTCGATTTAACGGAGCCGACGAAAAAATTGCACTTCTTTTCAGCGTTTTAGTTCACGTTCTCCTCTTAAAGTGGGAACGTCTCATTATGTAGAAAAAAGTACACAATTCTTTTCTTTATAATTTATTGATAATCAATATTTTTTTACAGGTCACCTAGACTTTTTATAAATGCTTAGATTTACTTGGTTCTTTATAACGCTCATCATTGTCTTGTATTTCATAGAAAAAACGTGTTGAAAGTTAGTGTCATATTTTTCGTTACGTGTTACACTTTTAATTGTTTTCTTATGGCTTCTTTGACAAAATCGACTAGAAAAATACTGCTTAGAAAAAATGGCGTGACCAGTTAACGTATGTACAATTAAAATTATTGGTCTTTTTAATAAAATATTTGCCAATGCAGAAATCCTAGAAAAATTGAACAAAGAAGGCTCTCGAAATTTGTCAAATTTTTGTAAACTTCGAGAAACGATGTGGCATTTGATGAAAAGCTTCTTTCAGATTAACCTTTTTAATGAAAAAGAAAATAGAAAAAATAATTAAGACACAAGGGTGAAGTCCCAGCTGAGCTACGAAAAGTGTCGCTGTTTTTTGAGGGTTCTCGTCATAGTCATTATTTTCTTTAATTGTATCAAGGTCCAACGTTAAAATTATGTCTACTTTCTAATGACTCTATTTCATAGCTTAAAAAATTGATCAATCACTGCCAACTGATAAACTCCAACGATATTGACACGCCATTAAATATTTCGGTACATCAACGCTCATTTGTGTACGAGGGTAAGTACGTACGAAATATGAAATGAAATTTTAACATTTCGTTACGACTTTTTGATCTCGTGGACTATTCACAAAATCCATTGGATAACAATATCATTATTTTATCTTTTCAATGGATTTAAGTTAAATTTTTTCATTTTTCCGTTATTTTTTCACAATTTCTTCGTTCAGTCCACTTTCGTGGAGGCTGCGATCCTCGGAGATTTCTTGAGAAGATGATTCTTTATGTTTTGGAAAGGTGTATCGAAGAGCAACGTCAGAACTGCCGATATACCGATTATCCAACCCAATTCACTTATATTGAACTGTAAATGAATAGAAAAGTTGGAGAAATTAGTAAAGGTGACAAAAAAATGGCCAAGCAATAAATATCACAAATTCGCTGAAATTGAGGGTTCGCTTGGAAGGATAAAAAAAAATCATTTTTTCAATTTTTAACATTCTTGTTAAAGTTTCACGCGTCTGGTGGAAATTTCAAGTCAACGTTTCAGAAATCACAATTCTTTGGAACATTATACCTGACTTTCTCTTTCGCTTTTCTCGAAACTACATAATTCAAATTTGCACCAGAAATATTTTAAAAACTAGACGCTCACTTTGCTCGAAATTTGTCATGATTGTTCTATATACAAATATTTATCTAGTAACGTATGATTTTTTTTACGATTTGGTTTCATTTAGAAAGAAGTAGAAAAGAAGTCTTGGTCTTCAGAATAGCTACGTTTTTTTAAAGTCTGTCATTCTGTCAAAAAGAAGAACGTACGTTTTTTAATATTCCACTCTATTTTTCCTTTCAATTAATTCCATTGGCTTCATCCAATTACTTCGACAATTTCCATTAAAAAAAAAATGTGATTAAATATTCTGTTTTGAACACTTTAGCTACAAAATTCCTTGAATCGAATACGCAGCCTAAATCGAAGAACGGGGAACGATTAGAAAAATCCAATTTATTGTTTTTGCATTCATTATGAAATCAGAATTATGGAAGTGAACATGTGACAAAGTGTGCGGAAAAAATGGATTGTAGTAAAATAATATGGGAGTCACGTTTCGGGTCTCGAACATTTTGAAGGCCGTCCAGAATATTCAATCCCGGAATCGCCTTGATCAAATCGAAATGACTCAATATTAAATGGAGAAAACTTTGATATGTGAACTTTACCATTAGCTTCAAGAATCCATAGTGCGCACTACTTCGTGTTTGTCCGACGTTGTAAAAAAATACAGGAAATTGCGTCAGGTAAATGGCGTAACTCAGTCTGGTGCATATCAAAAAACCTCGCCACGCAAAAAGTTTTTCCAGCCATCCTGTAATTATACGGTTATATTTTTTTAACAATCGAAATGTAAGAAAACAATTAATTTTACATTAAAAAAAAAAGTCAAGCATCTTTTACACTCAATCTTCCCAGTAAATAATTTTATACAATCTCAAGATTTTGCCAATTGGAGATTCAAAAAAATTTCAAAAATTCAGCCACCATTGAGATGACACGAACATTGATTTTCAAAAATAATTATAATACCCAAATAGTTATTAACAATTTTTTTAAGGAAATAAAATGTTCAACGAATAACTCTTCGTTGTTGTTATGAGAAAAGATTTGTTGATTCTTTTGGATACTCTTCAATTCTTTCAAAATTTAAACTTTCTTCGAAAATTCTAAAATATGAGTAAAAATTTTTGCATCTTTGATGTTCGTTTTCGGAAGATTCAATATTACACTCAAAACGTTTTAAAGTCACTGAACAAAGATTTTTATTTCAAACACTGCATTTTGTTCAGATCGAAAAGTAAAAATTTAAAAAATGGGGGAAAAATTTGGAAATATTTGTGCGTACGCGTACAAGTTAAAAAATTCATTTCATCCGACACAAAAAAATTTATTTTCATTATTTGCTGCTGTCAATTTATTTTTCAAAAAAATTTGTTTTATAACTTTTATGCATTTTTATTATTACATAAAATCAATATTCTCAATATTTCTAAGATGGCGCAATTTGCTATGATTTTTTTTTTGGTTAATATAAAAAATTTCGATCAAATACAATTTCACTTTTCGGAAAAAAAAATGAATCTTACCACCCCCGTTTCCAGTGTGCGAGACAAAAGTGAGCCAGGCGAAAATAGCACACCAGCCAATTGGCGCGAAGGCTGAGTAAAGTGCAGCGTGCATTGGATTGTAAACGTAATGAATCGAACCCATTGCAGCTGGTCCGAGAAAAGCTCCCAAAGTCATGAGACTCGAAACAATCCATCCGATATTTAAAGCGGTCTAAAAAAATTAATAACTGTCAATAACCAAATATTTTGCAGGGAGCCGGAACAATTTTATGTGTCAAATTACGAAATACTAACTTTGCTCATTCTGAACTTAATCGGACAATTTTTCAGCAGATATCCTAAGAATATTCCCATAATGTATACCGTCAATCGGTGAGATGGAAGGATATATGAGAAATTAGCAGTGTCAAAAAGTTGCCTAATTCTGTAATAATAAAATAATTAAATAAAAATTAATCGATTTTTTCGGAAAGAAAATCTCAAATTTACAATAAAATTCTTAGATTGGCATTTAAGGATGTGAAAGCGAGTCGTACTAGTCAATAGACAGTCTTTCACTACAATTTTGGAAATAAGCTACCGCGAGTGACCATATACAGCACAATATCATTCCAAAATGTAACGATAATTTTTTAGATAAGTAAAATTTTTTAAATCAATTCGTTATGGAAGCTACAGCATTTTGAGTTATTAACCCTCCGTCACACGTGCTAAAATTCCAAACGTCGCTGTATAGTCCAGTCACCTTAGGCCATATTTTACGAAGTTCTATTCAAGAGACCCAGCCTCTGGCCAATTTTTTTATAGGTTGTCTGGACCTATAGGAATAGCCCTGAGTTTTTTGTAAAAATCCGAGTTGCATTTTAGCAATAAAAAAATGTTGAAAATTAAAAAATCGATTTTTTTTAGTTATTTTTTTTGGAACGCGTCCTACCGAAAAAAGTTTCCAATAAAAGTTGTTCATCATAACGTCCTCTATAAAAAAGGTCATATACAAAAATGAGCTAGCATTGTTAATTAAGCGGTTAATTGCAAATGAAATAAAAAATTGTCAATTTAATTTTTGCAACCGCAATCGATTGTTTATCAACATACCGATTTGAAGTTCATTCATGATATAGAGGAGCCGAACCCCAAGAGAATCGTGCAAGATTTATCGATCTGCGAGATATAGTTTAGCAACAATCTGCGTTCATCGAAAAAACTTTGGCATTCAATAGAATTTCCCGACGAAGTCCCACAGCGTAGAAAAAAATCGAGAAGCTTTGTGTCATCGTGCACAAGCGATATGGAGAAAAAAATATTGTTTTCGTTGAAAATAAATACTGTTTTTTGATGATTTTCGATTTTTGCTTATAAACAAATGGCAATTCTGATCAAAGTTACAAAGATATCCGGAAAGTTCTTAGACCATCTAATTGCGTTTTTAAAAAAACGAACAATTTAAAACAAAAAAGTTGCAATATCTTGATTACAACCCGAGATATGGATATTTTTACGTTTTATCAATTTTATATTGTTGTAATTAAGATTTTTGCAAAATTCAAATTCGTTACCCTTCCCTACGCTTCCGGCTACGGGATTCAATAAAATACTGACCTTTACGAGGAATTATGCCATCACAGTTATCAACGTATTCCGATCGACGGCGCGCGGCCGAGCGCGCGGCGTCGGCCGCTCGGCCGGACGGCGTGGCATGATTTTAAAGCACGGTTATATGTAAAATTTGTAAAAACGATGGTCATGGGTCTGCTATGGGGTGAACATGATTTTTAAGAATATATCATCGTGTTCGCGAGAAAAAATCACGTAAAATTAAAAAAAAATAAATTGTTCTACGACCATTTTTAAGTAAGTTATCAAATTTGTTAACTAAGCCGCTCGCGCGAGGCTGCGGAGCGAGAGGGGGACTCCCGCCACGCCGTCCGGCCGAGCGGCCGACGCCGCGCGCTCGGCCGCGCGCCGTCGATCGGAATACGTTGATAATTGTGATGGCATAATTCCTCCTAAAGGTCAGTATTTTATTGAATCTCGTAGCCGGAAGCGTAGGGAAGGCTAACGAATTGGAATTTTGCAAAAATCTTAATTACAACAATATAAAATTGATAAAACGTAAAAATATCCATATCTCGGGTTGTAATCAAGATATTGCAACTTTTTTGTTTTAAATTGTTCGTTTTTTAAAAACGCATTAGATGGTCCAAGAACTTTCCGGATATCTTTGTAACTTTGGTCAGAATTGCCATTTGTTTATAAGCAAAAATCGAAAATCATCAAAAAACAGTATTTATTTTCAACGAAAACAATATTTTTTTTTCCATATCGCTTGTGCACGATGACACAAAGCTCCGCGATTTTTTTCAACGCTGTGGGCTTTCGTCGGGAAATTTTATTGAATGCCAAAGTTTTTTCGATGATCGCAGATTGTTGCTAAACTATATCTCACAGATCGATAAAGCACGATTCTCTTGGGGTTCGGCTCCCCTACATCATGTATGAACTTCAGACCGATATGTTGATAAACAATCAATTGCGGTTGCAAAAATTAAATTGACAATTTTTTATTTCATTTGGAATTAACCGCTTAATTAACAGTGCTAGCTCATTTTTGTATAGGATCTTTTTTATAGAGGACGTTATGATGAACAACTTTTATTCGAAACTTTTTTCGATAGGACGCGTTCCAAAAAAAATAACTCAAAAAATCGATTTTTTAATTTTCAATATTTTTTTTTATCGCTAAAATGCAACTCGGATTTTTACGAAAACTCAGGGCTATATTCCTATAGGTCCAAACAATCTATAAAAAAATTGGCCAGAGGCTGGGTCTCTTAAATAGGACTTTTGCTAAGGTGACTGGACTAATACGCGTCGCGGAGAATCTCCGCAATGGTTTTGAGCCTTACAGTGTTGCCATATTGTTCTTCTTACGCACATGCGCGCACCGTTGGTGCTCAAGTGCTCAGTAGGAGCAGCGTCGAACGTAGAATCATATGTACGACTCTGACCGCGCTAGCGGGGAAACGATGCATTTTTTGTACTTACATATATTAAATATTATTTATAAAATATAAATTGAAAATTATCGTATAATTTTCTTTTTTATTGCGCCAAAGATGATTAATACGGATTTTTTTTTTTCGTTCAGGAATTTATTTGAAAAATCAGCAGTCTCCTTTGAAGTAACGGTCGTAATAAAATTAGAATTGTATTACAAAACTCATGAAAGACCAGAAATAAAATTCTAATTTTATTATGTGAACTTCATACGTTAAAAGTGATATTTACTCACGATTGTTTTAGCCGTGGTTATAAAAATCAAATTCTTAGATCGGAGATTTTTCAATATTTTCATCGTTTCTAAAAGATTTGATAAAATTAGATAAACAAAAAACTTACGATGCACCGAAAAACACGTAGTTGTTGAGATTCTTTTGAATCGTTACGTGATAACGAAGTACAGTGGACAGAATAGCGATCAGGGCGAGAAACAGGGAACCGAGTTTTGGTCTTTTATACAGCAACATCACCATCAGCGGAGAAAGTGCAAAAAGTTGAGTATCAATGCCCAGATGATGAGTGTGAGTAAGGCACTGCAAATAAAAACAAAAAATCAAACCAAATGAACGAATAAATATTTAAGAAAAAAAGTCAATACTTTGGAGAAGTAGTAAAAGTTTATTTACGTATTTCTTGATTAAATCGAATAAAATTTGATTAAGTTCAAAAAAAAAAAGAAAAGCCCGAAAACCATCGTATTTGAGTATATAAGAGTGCGGCAGGACTCGCGCTGGCTTTTTTTTTATTCCTGGTGTCCAGCCGCTGCTGCGGCTCTTGATTTAATTGACTTTTTCCACATAAAACAATTTTATGAAAAAACGTATAATTAAAGGTAAAAATTACCATGTTTTCGAATCCAAAATAATTGTGAATAAATAAAAAGTTTCGCCACCACGTTTTTTTGCAAATATCGGCATGATGGGTGACGACAAGATTCCACTGTGGTCCAGAGCCAATGAATGGCATTATATGAGTACAGAAAAGTATGAGGGCACCGAGTGTAGGAACCAACCTGTTGATGGAAAAAATCAATAAAAAAAAAAAGGAAAGAAATGAGATTTTTTCCCCCATAAAATCGAAGAATTGCAAATTATGCTCTGCTTTTCAACGAACAATCTAATCAACATTTTGTAATTAGCAATTTTAATGCGTGATGTTATTTATTCAAAAATTCAAAAAATTCTGACCTCATGAGTCTCGAAAGGTACTCCTTCTTCACATCGAGATTTCCGGTCTTTTTGAGTCTTCCGACGAATGCATATGTCGTCAAAAGGCCGGATAACATTATGAAGAGATCGGTGTAAAGACTCGCAGCTCTTCCGATTACGGTCCACGGTTTTCCAACGAACTTAAATGATTAAATTTTTTATTATCATTTGTGAAAGATCAGCGTAGCAAATACAGCCTTGCTCAAAATTATTAGGCACCCTGTAATTGTTGGATCCGCACTAAAATTCTAATGCGTTAAAAATTCAATAATATACCTTTTTCTCCTTTTGATATTTTGATTGGAACCTCTTAGTTTTCAAGTTGCGCCGATAAATTAATGAGACAAATCGTCGATTGTCAACCAGAAACAGCGATACAAAAAAATTTTGGAAAAAGATCCATTTTTTTTTCAATGAATCCAAAATAACACAATGCAACTTCTTACTTCTTACCCAAAATATTTCAAACCCCATAGTTTTCGAGATACCCCGCCTTTTCGGAAATCTGCATTTTTTCGAAAAAAACTAAATAACTCTGCAAAAAAATATCGCAAATTTTTTTTCCAGAAACCAAAATTAAAGCTGGAGATATCCTTTTTAAGGTTTTCCGACCAAAAAGTCTGTTTACTATTCTTTAGGAGCCCAACATCCGATTTTACAAGGTGAGAAAATCATGAAAAATAGCCATTTTTAAAATTACGTACCGGGTGCAAAAAAAAACGCATAAATTAATTTAAAAAAGTAAAATGATGCTGGATTCGTCTGTTTAAAAACCCCGTTTGCTAACTCAAGTTACGATATTTTTTGATCGAGATATTCGACTTTTTGTCCCGATCGAACAATTACAGGGTGCCTAATACTTTTGAGCAAGGCTGTATTATTCGTAAAAATTGTAAATCTAGTTTCATTGAGCGAATAAAACAGTTTAATATTTTTTATCTTTTATCTTCACATTCATTTATTTTTTTTTTATTTACTTAGTTATCTATTTTTCAATGAAATTTTCTATTATTGTACCTCGGTCATTTCAGTTCTGTTGATATATGGATTGAAGATAAGCGCCATACTCTTGTGTGCGACAATGAGCATTAAAGCATTGAGAGTTCTGATCCCATGAAGAGTCGCAATGTCACCGTCTCCGCGTTTAAGTGATACGAGTTTTTCAACGTTACGTTTAAGAGAAAACGAGAGAATAATTTCACTGACATTCGCCTCGTAATGATCGCATATTCCAGCGACGATTGACAGGACGACGATAGCAATGAAGAAGAATCTTCAATTTCGAAGGAGAAAAACAGTTCTGATTAAAATTCAAACGTAATTTATTTGGTCGATTAATCCATTTCTCAATTGTAGAATTCTTACCCGACTATTATCGTCGCAGTCGGAAGTTTCTCCGTTCGTTGAACTTGACACATGTCCTTATCGACTTGAACTGTAATTTTGAGACCTGTATCTGCAGTGTGCTTTGTTATTGTTTCCCTCAGAGACGCCTCGACGTCTTTCGACGAACATGCCGCTGGTGTGCAAACAGCCCAGTTGACCGTTGAAAATCGAGGAAGTCGATGACCAGGCTAAACGATTAATTCATTCGAACAAAATTGTGTAAATTCATTTTCATTGTCGTACGTGTACACTGGGCAAGTTTTGATTTCAAAATATTTCTCATATCGTACAAAGAATTCATTTCTTAACGAGAACGCATGCATCCAATTGAAAAATTCATTTTATCATTTATAAATTATGCGTTTAAAAAGAGTAATTACAAATTTTCTTATTTTTGTAAGAAACTTTCCAAGTATTTGAATGAAGATTTTTGGTGGTTGAAGACACAGTTTGAGAGACGTTGACCAAGAAACTTGAGAACGCGATACCGGATTTGCCTCCGTTAAAAACGACAAAAATATCAAGTATAATAGTCAAATATACTCAAAACTTAGCTGCATCGTATCGGATTTAAAAAATAAAAAAATTTCAACTTTTGACGAAACGAAAAACTTTTAAACGAAAGAGAAATTTTCGAAAAAAACTGCTGGTTTTTTTTCTCAAAATACCACTCACAATCAGCCATAAAGAAATCGGATGATTCGCGACATATATTTTCGTGTTTAATATCCAGATAACATTTGACGCTAATCCGTCGACTGCTTTTCGATGTATTTTTCGTATCAGTTGAAAAAATATACTTTTGAGGAAAAAGTACACACTGAATTATCGATACCAGATCCTCGGTATAAATCGCCTGCAGCAAACGTCTTGACACGTTAACTTTTTAAAAATAGTTCCTATCGAAAAATCGATGTTTTCGATGTCTTTGATTCGTTAGATATCGAAAAAATGAATAATGGAATGTGTAATAAATCGGATGACTAGCATAATTACTTTTAAAGAAACGAGAAAGGATTTTTTTCATTCAACGTACAATAAACTTCGATTGAAAATGCTTAGAAAAATGTTCACTTGGAATTCGCAATCTGTCTTAAGGTTCGATATAAAAAAAAAATACTACGCATTTTTTATAGATAAATAAAATCATCTCGTTAATTAAGAAGTGCCATTAATACGTAATTTCCACAGAGACGCCTGCTTTCGACACTTAGCATAATTGTGATTTACTTATGATAATGTGTGCTAGTTAAATAAATGTTTGACTTTTTTTTATGAGGAAAAATGTGGTTGATGCGCGATCTTTAGATTCATCGAGTCGTTAATCAACGTCATTTTAATTATCTGTTCGTTTCTCGATTTAAATGAATCGAATTTGAACTATGGTTTGTGGTATAATTTTGATAATTATCACTTTTATTATTGTAATTTCATTTAACGGAAATATTTTCTTGATTATCAACTTATTGACATATTATTCTAAATATGTGACAATTAGTTTGTGCGCAGTTTTTTCTGATTTATGACGATCGATCGATAGTTTATTTTCTGTCAATTTTGTGTTTAAAATTGATGAACGATGAAGATAAATACTTCGCTTAATAACGGCTATAAATTTAATTTTATTCAAAAGAATAACAAAAGCCAAGATAATTATTGAGCTTTCATACTTAGCAAAAATCTTACGATTTTAACGTAGAATAAAATTTCACAATAAAAATCAAATCCTCGAAATAAAAATTCAAGTCGCGTCCGTGGATCAACGTAAATTGCTCAGTTATTTTACGAAACGATTTTACTTCGAGCTGACGACAAAAAAAATTATTTGTCATTCTTCCTCGAAAATCTTATATCACGCTTTTACCTCCGCAAGGGAAGTTTTTCACTATATCTATAATTTCGTTGAGAAAAATAAAACGTTTATATCGCTGGCTCGTATATTTTCTCGAGACATTTTTCGAATCAGCTGAGCAAGTCGCGTTCGGAGTTTTTTCTTTTTTTTTTTTTTTTTTTCACTTTCAGCCACGTCGTGATTTCGCGAAGCAAACTTTTTTCGTATTCTGCACGAAGAGCAAGGATCGCAATTGAAATCTCTGAAGCGTTCTCGTGACGACCGGAATAAAGTTATACGCAAACTTGTACAACTGCATAATTTATTTATTTACTTGAACGCAAAGCGTCTTTTTTTTTTAATTTAAATTTGTAATTCGAAAGTGAATTCAATCAAGATGAAAAATAATTAGTATGGAAAATTATAATTTTGTAATTTCTTTTGTCGAATGTTAGAACTTATTTCTTTTGATACATTCGAAAACCGTTTATTCCGAGACGTTTTTGTTTATGCTGCAATATCTCGAATTATTTTTAGAAATCAAATTAATGGGCCAATTAGTTTTTTTTTGTAGTTTAAAAATATATAAAAAGGAATTTTTCGAATAAAATTAGCATCCTACAAAATTATATAAAAAAAGAATGAGTTTTTCAAAGCTTACATCACTCATATTGCTCTTGAAGGCATAATGAGAATGGAGAAGGCGATGAAGATTCTTGAGATCCGATCTAGATTCATCGACCTCCAGTTTCAAGTAGGCGAGACAGTATTGGCCTCTCACTCCTTCATTTCCCTCGATCCCCAGGCACTCGTCGAAATCGCCAAATTGATTTACATTTCCGTTTAATAATCCAGAGGGAATTTTCGCAGTTGCATCAAACACTGGATCATTTACAAAGATGAAGAATATTATAATTTTGCGGATGCGTGAGAAAATTTTGACAGTTCAACCAAAACTGCTGCGAAACCAAGGGAAAAAAAACTTGATTGAGTGAGTGGAGAATTGACGTTATAATTTTTTTAATGAACGCAACTCTCATTCCAATCGATCATTTTTTGAATATTAAAAATGCATTTTTTTGTAACCAATCGTAAAAGATTTTGTCTTCTTAGTAATTTATATAAACGATTGTAGAAAAAAAAATAGAAAATCTTCAATTTTTAAGGCGAGAATTAAATGCCATTATCGATCGATTTTTCAAGGCAAGGATTCCCATTTTTTATTTCATTTTCTTTTCTTTTGACAGTGAAAAGAATGATACGTTCTGTTCAGCGGGAATATTGGTAGAAAAAACAACGTAACCATGAAACAGGCGGAAAGAGAAATCAGGAGAAAAAAATTCGAGGTCCCAGTGTGTAAAAGCATACATCGTGCGTATATATTAGTGAATCTTTTATTAGGCATTAGGAAAGACTTTAACCTCACGGTAACAACGATTTATGTGCTCCAACACACATTCGACCACCAGCGAATTAAGCGTCGATACTCGCACGTATTACCACTTTGAGATCGAACGAAATTGACGAATTTTGTTATTGTTACATGTTAAAACACAATGGCTCAAAACAAAAGGCAGGAACCAAAAAAAAAAATATTCTGAGGCTATGAATGAAGAAAAAAATTAGTTACGTTAATTAAGATAATTGAAAACTCTTCTTGTGATAATGAAGCAACAAAAATCGTAGCGTAAAATTTCAAATTTCCTCTTATAATAAAAAAACATGGTGCTAATTCCTTACGTCATAGGAAAAAAAAAATATCTCAAGTTTCATGAGAATGGAAAAGACTTTAAAAAACAATCTACAAACGTATTTTAGTAATGAAAATATTTTTAAATGTGTTAATTAATATCTGCTATCAATGTTTTTATATTTTGTAGCAAGAACGTTAATAACAAAAAAGTGTAATGAAAAATATGCGATTGTATCGTACTCACTCTTCAGAGCCCACAGTGAAAATTTTTTTAATTCTCTCTGATAAATTTCGGCATGTTTTGTGCATCTTTCACTGACCGATCCTATTGCTGGATCGAACGTGGGTACAAGCTGGAAAAATTTTTTTGCCTCGACGTCGATCTCTTCGGAGAATACTTCTGTAAATTAAGAATAAAAAAAACCCCTGGTTTATTAATAATCCCAAAACATGCATGTATAAAAATAGAAAATAATAGTTTTTTTTTATGCATATGCAATTCCGGTTTCCTTTCTTTTTTGCAGCGTCAAAAAAAGTCGTTTTCAGGAGTTTAACATTATTATAAAAATTACATAATGATGATAAATCGAGACAAAAACGGAAGCGAAATATGAGCTTTGGACACAAAATCACGCTACTTGGGAAAGAAAAAAAAAAAACATTTCGTTCCAGCTCTTGTTAATGGCTCACATAAAAATAATTCCTGTAACTTATCTCATTGCATAACAGGTTGTATATATTACTCATAAATATGTTAAAACATATACGTAACGCGAGATTCAAGTTCAACAATCATCGGACACTTTTTCTTTTATGTCTCGAGGATTACAAGGTGAACCAAAATGGACGTTTTTATTGCTACACTAATTGACCACGATTTTCGTGTCCATGAATATATGATGTATTGCGTTTACTTCGAACATATAACGGAGAGAAAATTTTTCCGGCAACATATCAGGAAACGACACGCTTTTCAATAGTATTAAGTATTTTTTTTTTTTTTATTTTGTAACCAATCGCCCCCGCGATTGTTACTTCCACGGCCCAGGGTCCTTCCCTCTTAGCCTCTCCACTCTTTCCAACTATTCCTCGACTCTTCCTTCCCTCCATTCTTCCACACGTGCGGCTGCAGCCGACTTATTCCCGCGCTGTATCGCATTTACCGAGGGCGAAGGGAAACTGCAGAAAACCTTGCCGATACGGCCGGTGCCCGACTAATCTCCACGGGTGGCATGCGAGCACGCTCAAGTACGGCCACCAGAGGCACTCAGGCAAGCACCTTCTCAGCTGTGATGCAATGAGCCAGCCAGTGCACGGCTAAAGAGCCACCATCCGCACGATGAGAACCGTCCAAGGGAGGCCACCAAGCCGTACACCGACCGCTCATGCATCACAGAGAGGTGTTTGGCCATGGATTTATGAAGGTGGAATCCGAACCAGCCGGGATTGCAGTAAAAACACTTGAAAAAATTTTCAAATTTTCATTGGTGCTTTGGCCGGGATTCGAACCCGGGACCCGCGGCGTGCGAGTCCGAGCCCTTATCCACCGGACCAACCGCTCTCCCAATGGTATTAAGGGACCAGTCCACTTTGAAAATTTCAAAAAATCGATTTTATTTTTTTTACTGTTTTCGAAAGTACATATGGGGCATTTCACACCGAATCGGCCACATTTAAAATTGGCATTTTTGATTTTGTTGATATTTTTTTTCAATAAGAGATCATTACCAGGAATTCACCTGATTTTTTTTCAAATTTTTATTTTCACATTTCTGTCGGCTACGATTTTTTCAAAAATATCGCAATTTTTTTTTTAAATACACATAACTCTCTGAAAAATTGAGTAAAACTAATGGATGAGGGGGTCAAAATCTTTGTTTTGGAATGAACTTCCATTTGATAATATGTTAAAAATTATTAACAGATTGATTCAAGCAATGTTATCTGTTTTAAGTGAGATTTTTATTTTTTCACTGTGTTTGCCCCCCTCGATTTTCTTTGTAATTTTTTATAAAAAACCTTAATTTTTTTTATGAATTTTAAGCCTAGTGCCATCGTGGGATAATGGTCCGTTCTATTTTTTTACAATTATAATGAGAGTTTCAACTCCAATTATTTGTGAAATTAAATAAACCGAATGCATGAGAGACTCAAAATTTGTGATTTGAAATGTACTTTCAGTTAAAAAAAAGTCAACAATTATTGAAAAATTATTCCAATCATTTTTGTCTGTTTTCAACAAAAAAATGTTCTTTTTTTTTTTAAAACTAAAAATATTTAAAAAGTGATTGAAAGATTCTTTCAATATACATTTTTCCAAAGAAGAATCTCGTTGGAATACGCTGCAAGAGAAATAAAAATTTGAATGTAAAAAAAAATTAGTTTATTTTATGTACAAACATTTTGTATTGAAAACTCGATAAATTCAAAATTTTGTGTATCAAGTCGTCAGATGCTCAAAATAAGTTTACACATTTTTTTCAAATTTTGAATTTATCGAGTTTTCAATAGAAATGTTTGTACATAAAATAAAGTAATTTTTTTTACATTCAAATTTTTCTTTCTCTTGCAGCGTATTCCAACGAGATTCTTCTTTGGATCAATATATATTGAAAGAATCTTTCAATTACTTTTTTAATATTTTTAACAAAACAAAAAAGAACATTTTTTTGTTGAAAACAGAAAAAAATGATTGGAATAATATTTCAATAATTGTTGACTTTTTTTTAACTGAAAGTACATTTCAAATCACAAATTTTGAGCCTCTCATGCATTCGGTTTATTTAATTTTACAAATAATTGGAGTTGAAACTCTCATTATAATTGTAAAAAAATAGAACGGACCATTATCCCACGATGGCACTAGGCTTAAAATTCAACAAAAAAATAAAGGTTTTTTATAAAAAAATTGCAAAGAAAATCGAGGGGGACAAACACAGTGAAAAAATAAAAATCTCACTTAAAACAGATAACATTGCTTGAATCAATCTGTTAATAATTTTTAACATATTATCAAATGGAAGTTCATTCCAAAACAAAGATTTTGACCCCCTCATCCATTAGTTTTACTCAATTTTTCAGAGAGTTATGTGTATTTAAAAAAAAAATTGCGATATTTTTTAAAAAATCGTAGCCGACAGAAATGTCAAAATAAAAATTTGAAAAAAATCAGGTGAATTCCTGGTAATGATCTCTTTTTGAAAAAAAAATCAACAAAATCAAAAATGCGCATTTTAAACGTGGCCGATTTGGTGTGGAATGCCCCATATACATTCAGAAATATTGTGTCAAAATTTTATGAAAATCAGAGCTCTCTAAGTATTTTTTTTTTTATCTTAACGTCAGGACCTCATTTCGTCTACCTGAGCGTATAGCGTGCCAAACGTGTTTTTCTCGAAACAACGTTTTCAAAATCTAGCTCCATCGTATCTCTAAAACTAATAAACCGATTCTCTTGAAATTTGAACCACATACTGTAAACATGATTCGCAACAAGATGACCCTCGATGGTTTTAAAGTTTTGATTTTTGCTCTTTTTTTTGTGAAAAAATGCGAAAAAACGCGTTTTTTTTTTACTTTTTTCGTTTTTCATCTGCCATTTTTTTATTTTTTGATTAAACTTTATATCCGAGGGTCATTTTGTAGCTGGTGTCATACTGAATCTAATGGACTTTGATTTTTTTGTTTCAGACAAGCCGTTGCCGAGTTGTGATGGAGCTACCTAGCCCACCTATTTTTGATGAGGCGTTACGTTAAACTATAGTTTTTGTACTTAAAAATGAATAAAAATGAATTAAAATTTTTTTTTATATGTATTTCAAGACTTTATTTATCAAGCCCAATAACTTTTATATTCATATCTTTTATAAAACCCTAAAAAAAAAAATCGCGAAAATAGCCTTTTTTTCGTGGCTCCAAAGTGGACTGGCCCCTTAAGTATTCGATTTTTGTTTTTTTAACGGCGTTACTTTTCGAAAATCTTATTACAAATTCTGACCAATTGGACAGTCATCATGCTGGAGTTCACTGATAAATATTTAAAAAATTGAGACCTGGTCCACCCAATGCACCGTGTTTAATTAGAAATATTTTGAAAACCTGTTCGATGATAAACCCCAATTTTTCATTAATCGCAATAATAATCCACGAAATTGTACATAAAAGTGTTTAAGAGATCAATTTCAATTATTTATTGCTCATCGACATAAAATGTATTAATTCAATTACGTCAGGACAAATTTAACAAAATTTTTTATATTCACTCACGAAAATGGTCGTAATTTTATGGACCCTTTCAAAAAAAAATGAATCGAAAATAAATAAGGAAAACTATCACATGATGTAGAAGGTAACGTTGACGACATAACGATTTTACGTGTGAGTCTGATATTATTGAGTCCACCATAAAAGTAGAGGAAAATTCTTGAAGACGTGCAAGTGTACCCAATGCAGTCGAGACTAATTATTTAAAGCATCGTAAAAAAAAAAAACAAAGTAGCACGATTACAAAATCTTTGAAGTCGCTTGAGTAACGTGGATCAAGTTATGAAGCATGAAATTACAGCAAAAAAAAACATATTTTAGGTCCCGAAGTAAAAAATGTTAGTATTCGATAAAAAAGTGATTTTTGCAAAATTTTGAACCTTTAAAAATATTCTACAATTAGAAGGAAGCCTTTTTTGATATTTTTTATAATTGTAGCTAAAAATTGACATTTTTTTCGTGTCACAGCAAAAAATGTTATTATTTGATAAAAAAGATAGTGATGCTCCCAAAATTTAGATTCTTCATAAAAGTTTTGGGAACGTTAATTTTTCATAAAATACTTTTCGTAATGTGCTTTGGGAGGGAAAAGAAAAATAGAGATTTATGGCGTAAGATTTGATATTGCTTTGATTTGATTTAATTTGATATTTAAGGCACATTAAAACATCCTAAAATCGATTTCCTGCTAAACAGTAACGAATTTTGCACAGCAACATTGTTCAAATTTGAATACAGTGTATTTATTTTGGTATTTAATTCCACGAGTATTTATAAATTTCGCAACTCTCTGTAAATGCAGCTGCCGGTAATTAATTGATTTGAGGAATTACGTGGTGGTTGCGAAGTTTAAATGAGTCACGATCGCAAAATTTCTAGGGTGATCGACTTGCAGGTCAAACTAACACAAAACTAGACTGAATCTAAAGTATTTTCTATGCAAGTACAAGTATATTCGTATGTGTGTATATAACGCAATCCGTGAATGGATCGTTGCGTCAATGCGTGTCAAAGAAAACACTCTTGTCTCGGCGCACGTGTCTCGCGTGCTAAATGCTAATGAAACGAAAAGAAAAAGCAAAAAAAAAAACAAAAAAAAATACAAATGGGAAATCGCGTAATAATTCGCCTACACAATGAAAGCGAACGTGAAATCGCATAAATGGGCTACAAAAAGTACCGCAATATCCTGTCAATAGCGAAGACAATAAAGCATCTGGAAAAAATATAAAAATAGATTGAAAAGTGCGTAATCTTAAGGATAGCGAACGGAAGACTTAACCCAGTTGGAAAATCGATTCGGCGCTTAAAGCGATTTGAGTTATTACGAAAGGTTTTTTTTTTTTTCAAATAAGAGGAACGTGTCATCGAAGTAATAACTCTTGAATAATCATCTTTTTTATAGATCCTTCAGATAATTTGAGAAACTCACAGCGGTTCTCACACTTTTATTAAAACGATGATTACTCCAAAATTTCAAATGGCATACTCATTTGAATTTTTTCTAACTGCTTTAAATTGATTTTTCTGTATGATAAAAAAGTTAGAAAATGTTTGAGAAACATTTATTTTTTTATTTTTCAATTTTATTTTATTTTATGTTAGTATCGATTATCTGTCTTTTTATTGTTTTCAATAAATAAAAATGTTTGATAAAATCATAATAATTAACGTTCCGAAATAATTCGTAGTCCTTCTTTTTTAATTAAATAGTTGAAACGATACATGTGAGAAAATCTCTCGTCGCGCGACCCACGTTTACGATGTAAGTAACGCGTTAATAATGTTTGAAAAATGCCATTAATTAGGACTAGGGTTTTGTTAGGTAATAACATTTTTCTAGAATTTAGCATACGATTTTTTTTACTCAAAGCTCTTAAAGAAAATTGTATATGAATAAGTGTGCAAAAAGGATCGAGGAAATGATTGCGAGGTAATGACAAAAAATCGTAGATTGTGCAGTCTTTCTAAATTATGAATGAAATCTTAATAATACGTATGTCGTTATTATTGCTATAATTATAGAGCTGCAGAGTCACACTACTTATTTGTAAAATTGCTCCTTCACTCTAGAAAATCACACCTTTTCGGGTGCACCATGATCTTTGAGATATAAAAAATACCTCGAATGTTCACTCATTAGTAACTACTCATTTAAACCGTTTAGCAATCGCGTATAAATATACAGTGCGTGCGATATACTTTCATTTTGTGCTGTTTTAAAACTTGCACTCCAATACATCGACGTACACAATTTGCTATGGAGAGTTCCAATCTAAAAAGCCGTTTGTTGAGCACATTTAATTATTTTTTTACACTGTCAAAAAAAAACGAAATGTTTCATCAGACAATAAAGACCAATGTATCTCTTCCTTTTAGTCAATAATCCCAAATATCAAACAGCAAACACGTCGAAAAAAATATTCTAAATACGTGAATCGGATGAAGGATTTCGAGAGTTTTGAATAATTCAAAGTTCAAATTGAATTATAATCAATATTATAAATTTTTAATCATGAATTTGTTATCAATACAATTAATCGCGACCAACAGCGTGGATTAAATATCTATTCGTTCATGATAACGAAATGTGTATTTAAGGTTGTAGGCTCGCCAAAGCATTTTTCTATAAATTTTTTTTTTTATTTCGAGGATATTATTATGTAATTACGTGCAAAATATCAAAAGGATTCACCGTTCCATATTCGAGATATAGAAAATCAAAGATTGCACAGTTTTACGTGTGTTCTTATGGGAATCGGTAGAAAATTTCACATTTTACGTAATGACTCCGAAACTTTTCAACAGATTTTTTTTTTCGATTGTCATTTATAGAGGTATATATGACAAAGTTCATCAAAAAATTACAAGAATTTTGACCGCTTAGTTTCGGAGATATAGCGATACAAAGTATATGTTATGTGTATTAGATAGGGAAACGTGATTATTTCGAAAACTCTAAACTTTACCTCATATCTCAAGATTGGCTGAATGTATCTACTTGCAGCAAAGATCAATAGAAAGAGAAAAATCGAAAAAAATTCGTCACCAATATTCAGATTTTTTATTCAAACGGTTCGTCCGTGAGAGCGATTTAAAAACACTATGACGTCATAAAACTGGCATATTCGCGTATATAAGAGTGAGGCAGGGCTCGCGCTGGCTTTTTCTTTTAACGGAGTCATCCCATGTGACAGCTATTTTTTTTTTCGCTTTTTTGGGAATTTTTTTGATGAACCATTAAAACACAATATCTTCGAATTTTTATCATACATTTATTAACATTTTTACAGTCCCTCAGAATTTTATCAAACAAAAATAACGAGTTTAATCGACTTTACACCGTTCGGAAGACACTCATGTGTTGGTTGACGGCTGCCATGATTCCGGAGGTTTTGCTCATCTGAAATCAAAAAATCAAATGGCATTTTAATTTGTTGACCTGAGATTATCGCTGGAACTAGAGTAAAGTAAAAATATCGAAAATTGAATTTTTGGCACGGTTTTAAAAGTCCAAAAAAACGAGGAAACAGAACTTAACATTTAAAACCGTGCCAAAAATTTCATTTTCGATATTTTTACTTTATTCTAGTTGCAGCGATAGCCTCAGGTCTACAAATTAAAATGCCGTTTAATTTTTTTATTTTAGATGAGCAAAACCTCCGGAATCATGGCAGCCGTCAACCAACACATGAGTGTCTTCCAAACGGTGTAAAGTCGATTCAACTCGTTATTTTTGTTTGATAAAATTCTGAGGGACTGTAAAAATGTTAATAAATGTATGGTAAAAATTCAAAGATAGTGTGTTGTAATGGTTCATCAAAAAAAAATTTCCCAAAAAAAGCGAAAAAAAAATAGCTGTCACATGGGATGACCCCGTTATTACTTGGCGTCGAGCCGCTATTGCGTCTCTTCATATTGAACATTTTTCCCGAAAGTTTATATGTTTGTAAATTCCTGTAAGATGTAACAACTACCATTATTAAATTACTCCGCAAGTTATATCCAAGTTTTCGAAAATTGATCGGATAGTAAACTTTTGAATGTGACTGTAGCGAGACTAATACGTTAAGGATAATTCGATAGAAAGTCAGAATAATATTTGACAGTTATTTCTAATGAGCGTTGAGAACCTGTCGATTTGTACCGTATCTGCCCATACATTGATGCGAATGTTTGTCAACATTTGCCAATGATTCGTTGAGCAATTCTAGTTGTAACGTTTTGAACGATCACCATTTCTAGCTCTCAGAATCTCACTCAAAGTGGACGGTTGCCTGATATAACGGCAGCATACTGTCGCTTTTTAAATGCATTTCTTTAAATGCAATATTGTTAGTGATTCCTGTGAATTAACTTCTAGTGGATTTTAAAAAACTGTTGTCGATGAAAAAGTAATAAATCTTTCCTCGAAAGTAATTTAATTAAGTTTTAGCATTTCTTGCTTATGTGATTCGAGACAGGTTGAAAAAAGTTCGTGTTAATGAATCTCCGGGACCCCAAAAATCCTTGAGAATCTGCTTAATGACGTGTCAATGAAGTTTTAGACTTGGACGGAAAGAATTTCTCTCTTCAAAATTGTAGACGGTGAATTTATAAAGATGAAGCAACGCCTAAAACTTCTGCGGAAAATAACAACGTGGAATTTCTATGAGGCTGCCTTACCAGTATGATAATTACATAATTGTCTTTTCTTTAAAAAAATGTATATCCGAGATTACAATTTCATTTTATACATATAAGATTCCTCGTGTTCATGCGGTTGAGACTAGGACCTTTTTTATTTACTCAAACTGGATGCTCTATGGGTTTTTTTTTTATAATATTATTCCGTCTACGAATACCGGTTTTCTGAAATATTTCAAAACGTTCCAGGATCTTCGGGCATTGAATTATTAAATAATCATGATATGCGAATCTTTGAAATGGAATCGAACAATCTTTTCTTCCTTTGAAAGGAATCGATTAACCCTGAAGAATGAATCCCGGGGTGGAATATGGAAAATTTAAACTTTAAATCAAACGGGAAAAACAGTAATTAATTATAAAAAAAAAATTAACTTTTTGTCGTTCTTGCTATTACGAAAATCAACGCAGAAAAAAATCTAAGTAATCCCCGCGGGGGGGAAGTGGCGAAATATTGAAAGTGGTTTTCTTCTGGGTCAAATGTTCGGTCTGTCTAACTCATTAGAACCTTCGGTTATCGCTGCTGGCTATAAATCTATTAAATATATTTAATAATATCTATAATTTCGTACGTATCTAAACGTGTCTAAATAGATTAGATGAAGGAACAAGTTCGTCTCAAGAGTTCTCACAAAGTGTTGCAATAACTCATACTTTTGACAAAACCATAAAAACAATATCAAAAACCCATTAAAATAAGGGATCAACTCTCGCAAGGGATGGAAAGACTGAGAATTTGTTTATCTAGTGTTTCATTTAATTTAAAATCTTTCTGAAATGTGAGCCATTGATTTTTTTCAACTAGCCAATTATTTAAAACGTAACAGAGAAAAGGATTTATTTTCGTGAAGAAAAATTTTATTGAAATCGTTCAACAACGCTGATTCGTTAGTTTACCAGTTAAACCAGTTAAATTGCTGGCGCAATTAAATATAAACGAGAATATCATTGTTGAATTAACAAAATTTCGTCTAATAAAATAAGCTTTGTCTATTCAAAATTTTTTTATCTCAGTGTATAAATGAAACTATTGTTTAAACAATATGCATAGCGAAAAATTTAAGCCACCAAAAAAATGAGCGGATTCATGATTTATTCATGATTTGTAGATCGTTCAAAATCACCTTATGACTTGAAATTTATTTAATTTTTCATATTTATAAGTGGTATGTACATTTTGAACAGGATTTTTTAACCTGTGGACTCCAAGCCTAAGGATTCGCAAACAGATCGAGTTTCGAAGGAGACGTGACTTTTGTATAAATACATAGTCCATATCTAATATTAAATGTAAGTATACCGCGTCGTATAATTGCTTACGCAATGAACTCTAATGTCGTTGATTTATCAACGAACCGTAGGCTACAACGGACTGCGTGGATACAATAAAAATGTTAAAGCGCATGTAGACAACGCCTGCACCGCCTTCCTCATTTTTTAAACTATTTTTTCATCCAATTAAGTTATTGTACTGACTTTTTGTTTCGAGAAAGCGAATGGGCGACTCTATATTTACGGGACACTAATTCTTATCGTTATTCCTTTACGTATTTTAGATATACGAATGTCCCTAAGATATGAAATTACCATTTCTTTTTGTTCGCGTAATAAAAATGCTTATGTAAGATCGCGTAATTCGAAACTTTATTTTCCAATAAAAATAATTATTTATCGGTCTGAGACAATGGAAAATATTTGAAATATAATACACTTTGCGCAAACTTTGGCCTAGTTATTTTTTTGATTGCGATTTATGCATGTTGTGTGTTGCTCAATAAACCTGTTCACACAAACAAATGTTTTGCTATTGTGCATTGTTGTATCGAAAATTCGATTTCAGTAATGTTTGCGTTTTATTGAGTTCATTTTAAAATGATCGAAAATGTAAATTCATTTGAAACCGGCCATCTACCTGTCGGCCCATTTTGATGTCGACACACGAACATATTTTTTTTTTGAAGGTAGCATTGAAAATGTTAGAATTTCTTTAGAGTTTCATGAATATTGGCAAATCCGGCAACTTCGGAATAAGGAAACACCTCCAAGATTGAAGCAATTTTGTGAATTCTATTACGTTGATTATATCGATAATAAATGTAGGAAATTAAGAAACAGCCGATTTTTTTATTAAACATAATCAATGTGAAACATTTTTTTGGAATTTTGTTACTTGTTCTCGAAAAAAACGTCCAATTTTCGAGGATTTTCACACTGAAAAAAAATTAAAGTATTGTCAACTAGTGTATTTCATGTGATGCAATCGTAATATATGGTTACATTGGAAAAAAAAAACAAAACGAGATACAGAATCGATTGAATCTGAAATGATTACACGGAGGTTGAGTTGTATACAGTTTGCCCGTGAATTGGTAAAATAGAAGCATCGAATAAACTTCTCTACGTGAATCGAATTCAATGACATCATAGATCGACGGAATATAATTTGTGATTAAGCTAATTCCTTAGTAGTAGTTTGGTTGAAATCTTTTGTTACTATTCAAACAAATAAACCTTGGCTGGATTTCTGTTATGGCAGAAATCCGCTAGAGGGCTGCCGGCGGAGCGCTCTCGCGTAGGCATGGCACCGCCCGTGTGCCTATAAGGCTCTGACATTGAATCATTAAATAGCGCTCACTCCGACCGATGGTCGTCGAGAAAACTCGAACCATTGTTTTACGAGGTAAAGAGGTCTGAAGATAAGGCCTTATCGTACAATTAAAGTAAGCTGATATCAAAAGGTTTTGCCACTGAATTATGTCAGGATAGAGACACTCTTACAAGAGAGAAGAGGACCTAAAAATCGATCAATCATATTTATTATTGAAAGTCGTAAAATATAAAATAAAAAATATCAAATAAAAAATATTTTAAAAAATATATAAATGAGGCATTCCAGGCCATTTCGAGAGACCGTGGAGTTGACCATTTTTAATTTTCCTAAAATTTTTTTATAAAAATTGACATTTTGTCGATAGGTCGATTAGTTTAAAAGATATCGGCGTTAGAACGTTTCCGAACTTTCTGAAAACTGGATTTTTTGAAAAATTGTAACTCTTGAAAGACGTGAGATAAAAATCTAAAAATTCGTGTGGATATTCCGTCCATGGGGTATTATTTTATTAAAAAAATTCAGGGAAATAAAAAATGGTCGAGGTGTCGTCGGCCTCTCGAAATGGCGCGGAATGTCGGATATATATAAAAAAATTTCAAATATTTCTTACAGTCATTTCAAAATAATAATTGTTCGGTATAATCATTGTACGGTATGATTACGCTATGCAATTCATTTAAGGGGCCAGTCCACTTTGAAAATTTCAAAAAAACGATTTTTTTTACTGTTTTCGAAAGTGCATACATTCAAAAATATTGTGTCAAAATTTTATGAAAATCCGAGTTTTCTAAGTATGTTTTTTTTTACCTGAACGTCAGGACCTCATTTCGTCTACTTGAGCGTATAAACTTCAAACGCGTTTTTCTCGAAACAACGTTTTCAAAATCTAGCTCCATCGTATCTCTAAAACTAATAAACCGATTCTCTTGAAATTTGAACCACATACTGTAAACATGATTCGCAACAATATGACCCTCGATGGTTTTAAAATTTTGATTTTTGCTCTTTTTTTTGTGAAAAACTGCGAAAAAAACACGTTTTTTTTACTTTTTTCGTTTTTCATCTGCCATTTTTTTATTTTTTGATTAAACTTTATATCCGAGGGTCATTTTGTAGCTGGTGTCATACTGAATCTAATGGACTTTGATTTTTTTGTTTCAGACAAGCCGTTGCCGAGTTGTGATGGAGCTACCTAGCCCACCTATTTTTGAGGCATTACGTTAAACTATAGTTTTTGTACTTAAACATGAATAAAAATGAATTAATTTTTTTTTATGTATTTCAAGACTTTATTTATCAAGCCCAACAACTTTTATATATCCCATATCTTTTATAAAATCCTCAAAAAAAAAAATCGCGAAAATAGCCTTTTTTCGTGGCTCCAAAGTGGACTGGCCCCTTAATCCAAACATGATTGATACAATTATTTGAAATACCTCTCCTCCCTCCCCCCATTTCCCACGCAATGCGATATTATCTCAAATATTTATTGAATTTTATTCAAAAAATGTTTTGGTTCTATTGAATATTTAAAGTTTTACCTCAAATTGTGGGCGTAGTTGGCTCAACGAAATGCCTTCAACTACGCGCGATAGTTGCGTCGACTACGCCATTGGTTTCGCCGTATCCAACCTCAGGGCGTAGTTAAGCCAACTACGCCTTCGTTTTCAACACTATGCCTTTTTTCAAAGCAAGAAATATGTAGAAAAAAGTCACTCACTATAATAAGGGTTGGAACGTCGTAGTTCAGGGTGTCCGGTGACCCACCAAGCTTCATTTCCATCATGACGATATTCCTCGTGATTATCGATCGTGTAATTCGCGCGATTACTGACAAGTTCGACGAACGTAAAGTTTTCGACGTTTTCGGCTTTGTTTTTTGGCAAAACTCGTACAGTATCGTTTTCGGCGAGACTTTTGATGCAATTTGGCCAAATATTCACAGATTTACTGGCGAAGCTCAAACGTAAGAGGCAAACGCCGATTATAAGACACAGATTTCTTTGAAACCAACCCATGTTTCAAATTTTGTACAAAATTCTTAATTGTTTACGTTAAAACGACAAATTAAAGGGTCGGTGCATTCGCAGAAACCGCAAGATCGCAAAAGGTCCCCAAGGAAAAAAATCGACAAGAAACTGTATTTTTGACTCATCTAATTCTCCCAACAAACTTAATTGAAACAGGGACGAAAATATTTTCAAATAGCTTTTTAAGCTGAGGTTCCGTGAGAACACATCGGAATTGATATCACACCTTCACTCCACTCCGTACATTGCTTTTCAATTATGAATCAAATCGAAAAAAAAAAAAAAAAAAAAAAAAATCAATGTTCAATCTAATCCAGGTTGACTTGAGTCAGCGCGCTTGAACTAAAGTGAGTGAGGCCGAGTGGTCGAACATTAAACTCTCGATCTATCGGATTCTCTTGTCTTTCGCGATTCACCTGTGCAGTGGCCTCTATGTCGTCGAAAGGTGCCAGAATCGAGCAATACCAAATGGGGGACTCACAAACGTGAGCGTGTACATGTCGCGTTTGTAGGATCCCTTTCCATAACGACACGTAGTCTCTCCCACCATGAGACTCACTCCCACGAGACAAACTTCGGATATAACGTTTACACGGAAGAAGAAGAAGAAGAAGAAAAAGAAAAAGAAGAAGAAGAGGAGTACGAAAAAACAAATATATGTTGCGTAGTTGATGATAATTTGTTTGGCATTTCTGATTGAAGAGATTCCCATAAGATGACTTCGACACATTAGACAATAAGTGTTGATAAAAATAGGAATAGAACTACGAATAATTATTGAAATCATCTTCAAGAACGTTCGATCCCGCAGAAGTTATAACGTGAGATAACAAATCAGAGATTAATTACAATACAAAATAAAGCATTTCTTTTCCACAATAAAATCGCAAGCGGTAGATTGTGCAAGTTTCCTTAGATCACTTATCTGCGATAATCATTAATTACAACAGCGACCAGGAAGAGGGCGAAAAATCCTTGAAAATATACGAATTGATGGATCGAATCCCGGAAGTCGAGATCTTCCTGCAGCACAACAATGTGGACGTAGAATAATTTATGCAAACAATCATTTGAAGTCAAAACCGTATGAATATTTATTTTGTTAATCGAGATAAAAGTTCTTGGTGTGATTCTCTATTGCGAATCCTTCCGTCACTGAAAGTGAGTGCCATTTTTTGTTTATATTGTCTTTTTAATATTTCCTACGGCACGAATCCTATCTCGATATTTACTCTCGCATTAGCTTACCACAACAAATAATTTGCGATCGTGTCAACGATTTAGGTGCAATGATCATGATAATAATAATAATAATAATAATAAAAATAATCATGAAGGTAGTAATAAAATAATAGCGTATATTAGCGTTATTACCAATTGATGATAGTTACAATATGAACAATTTGAAAATACTAAAGATAATGAAACAAACAAAAATTCTATTTTACATCACAACTATTATTAAATTTCCTAACGATTTTCTGTAACCGGAAGTCACACGTGTCAAGACTAATGATTTAATCGAGAAATATACTAATTCATTCGCTCATCGCTTGATTTATTCAATTTCTAGTTTCCCTTGGCATTAAAAAAAAAATCTTTGGGAAAGAATTATTATTGCGTGGTTCTAATCGCATATTTTTACCGATGAATTATGGAGCAACGAATATGAACGAACTCTAACAGATTTGTTTATATCTGATTAATATTGAATAAAGATATTTTTTGTTTAATACCAAAAGTTGCGAAAAAAAACAGAATTGCACCTATTTCAAACCGAAATCCACTATCGGTTCAAATTCAGTATGATTTCGGTACAAAATGAGTCGAAAATATTGATTATTTTGGAATATATTTGGTGTCAAAAAATTCACACATTAATCAATTTATTTCGATATGTTTTTGGCAAATTATTAACGTAATTAAATTTGCTAGGGATTTTTTTTAAATAGTTCATTAAGAGAGGAAAGATGTTTCAACATCGTTGAAGTATAATATATTCAATTCATCGGGAATTTTGATCCAATGAAACGAAGTCTCGTAAACTACGAATAAAGAAAGTAACCGGCTATGTGTGTTTAGTAAAAGAGGAAAAATGAGTACGTAGTCGAGCAGCGATTAGTTTTTCCGAACTCGAATAGAGTTTGTTTTTCCGCGTAGTGAAAATGCCGATAAAACAAGGGCTAGACCATGTATTCTGGTCTTTCACATCCCTTCTCTTATTTGGTATCGACTCGAGAAGTTTTTGTGATACACTACCGTCCAAAAGTTCAAAAGCAGTACTTTTTTTAAATTTGACAAACCTAAAATAAATGAACAAGTACATTTAAGAAATTATGTTAACAACATTGAATAATTTATTATAAATAAATAAAATTCGATTATATTAATAATCGAATTTAAAGAAATTGAATACATAAATTAATTAATTATTGAAATATCTAACCAATTTGTTTATTTAACAAATCGGAGAATTCAATTTGTATGAAAAATATAATATTATTCATTTTTTGCATTCTTTTTGGATCTTTAATATCACCTACCTAACCGACAACGATGGGTGCACGGAGAGATAAATATCACAAAAATTATCGTGCCTGCACTACAAGTTGGGTGCGAAAGACTTTTTTGGAACGATTTATCGAAAAAAAATTAAAGATTTCAATGAGTATTGCAGTATTTAACATAAGCCTATGAATTTTTGTAATACGGCAAAGTCAAATTTCAGAAAAAGTACTGTACAAATTCCCATTACAAACAAAATTGCTGCTTTTTAACTCGTCGTAAACGAAAAATTAATGGCTGCACCGCAACTAAATCTCAGATGGGTTAGAAATTTTAATACAGTGCAAGGCAATTTTTACCGTGCTGTTTGGTCGTTTTGGTTCAAATTTCGTCTTTTGTTATTGCACAAAACGACCAGGCTAGAGTGCTAGAGCCTGTCGTCTACTTTTATTATTTTTATTCCGATGTGTCATGTGACATGACATGGTCTTTAACCTTTGACAATTTTTTATATACTAAAAAGGAAAAAAGAATTCTTGGGATGAAAAGAAGTAGCAAATTGAGTGGTGTTCTCCTTCAACTTCAAATTGCCAATCCAATATAATTTTTCCTATCGCAGCCGTGTCCTGACACATACATATATTTAATTTGATATCCTGATTTGAAGGCGAACTAAAGAAAATTCAAAATGTTTGATCTCATCGATGATTTCTTTATTCAATAAATTTTTTTTGAAAAATCATTTGTTTTTGAAAAAAACAAATTTTTTTTTCAAATTTTGAAAATTTTGAAAAATTTTGAAAATTTTGAAAAAATTTGAAAATTTTGAAAAATTTTGAAAATTTTGAAAAAATTTGAAAATTTGAAAAAAAAATTTTGAAAAAAAAAATTTGTTGTTGAAAAAAAAAAATCATTTGTTTGATGAATGAATAGTCAATTGATGAATAACCTTTAATTCATTAGCTTATTAGTATTATAATTATAATAATGCTAATTATTATTATTATTATCATTATTATTATTATGAGGAATAAAACTAAAAAATTAGCACTATTGAAATTCATGTTCAGGCAAGCAAAAATAGACAATCCTCACATGAAATTTTACAGTGCCAGGACGCTACTTTTTATCGTACTGACACCATTGATTTTATTTTTGCTTTTTAGTGACATTTATACGCACTGTTCACATGTTTTATTGTGCCTGACAACGGCACACATATAATTGGAAAACACGGCAATTTTTGCTGGAATTTCTTACCAATATTCTAAAACATTTCTCTCCGCGTGCGCGGTCGGTGTGTGGCTCCGGCGATCACCAGAGTTAAGGGGCCAGTCCACTTTGAAAATTTCAAAAAATCGATTTTTTTTACTGTTTTCGAAAGTGCATACATTCAAAAATATTGTGTCAAAATTTTATGAAAATCCGAGTTTTCTAAGTATGTTTTTTTTTTACCTGAACGTCAGGACCTCATTTCGTCTACCTGAGCGTATAAACTTCAAACGCGTTTTTCTCGAAACAACGTTTTCAAAATCTAGCTCCATCGTATCTCTAAAACTAATAAACCGATTCTCTTGAAATTTGAACCACATATTGTAAACATGATTCGCAACAAGATGACCCTCGATGGTTTTAAAATTATGATTTTTACTCTTTTTTTTGTGAAAAACTGCGAAAAAAACGCGTTTTTTTTTTACTTTTTTCGTTTTTCATCTGCCATTGTTTTATTTTTTGATAAAACTTTATATCCGAGGGTCATTTTGTAGCTGGTGTCATACTAAATCTAATGAACTTTGATTTTTTTATTTCAGACAAGTCGTTGCCGAGTTGTAATGGAGCTACCTAGCCCACTTATTTTTGAGGCGTTACGTTAAACTATAGTTTTTGTACTTAAAAATGAATAAAAATGAATTAAAATTTTTTTTTTTATGTATTTCAAGACTCTGTTTATCAAGCCCAACAACTTTTATATTCATATCTTTTACAAAATCCTCAAAAAGAATTGCGAAAATAACCTTTTTTTCGTGGTTCCAAAGTGGACTGGCCCCTTAAGCAGCCTCGGGCGAAGCCAATACTTGGTTGAGTGATCGCTTAACCATGTACCGACTCGCGCATCAATCACTGAGCGGGAGGCAGTTTTTCTGAGTTTCTGATGGTGCTAATCAATTGAAACTCTGTAAAAATATAGTCGCCTGTATCGGCCGAGTTTTCCACAGTTTTCCTTGGCCCTCGTGCAAATGCGATAAAGTAGTGCATTAGGAAAGAGTCGCTGTGGGCAACACCCTCGAGGGGGTTTCTCAGGGGTTTTCATAGAAATTAGTGAAGTGAGGGTTAAAGTGATGGGATGGGCTCGTAAATACTCGCGAGGATATACGCAGGAACAATAAAAAAAATAAAAAATAAAAAATAAAATAAAATATCACCTCCCTCTAATTCCTTCCTAATTCGTTCCTTATCTAATTTCTCATTCTTTGAAAAGTGTTAATTTTTCTGTTTACGCATTCAAATTGTGTGCTATTTTTTTAGACGTTTATAATATCACGTTCCGTTAATAGTAAACACATAAGAAAGAACTTTATTGCCAAAGTGTGAAGAATAAATCAAATTTATTTATCGAATAATGGTGCTCCGAAACTTTTGAATAGTATTGTATATGTGTGAGAACTCGCTAAAGGAGTAACGTGCGAACGTTTAAACCGTGGCCTTTAAACATTCTGGAATTTCTATATGGAGCTATGGAACAACATTCGAATTTACGAGTTTACGAAATTCCATTGCAATTGCATTTGTTACTGCAATAACTTGTTTATCTCATTAATTATTATTTTTATGTTAGAAATTAAAAGTTGTTGTAAGCTCATACCATTTATATTCGTATCTTTGCGGCTGCCATTAACGATCCGACGATCGAAACTCACTTGGAAGAGACGAGGATTAGAGCCAACGATATAATTGAGACTTTCCAGGTAAGCGACAAAATTGATGATCGTCGCGCATTCTTTTACAACGCTCGAATCAATTACGAAACAAATATATATTGCCAACAATCATCGTGTCATTTTACAAATTATTAGCCAGCAACGGTTTTGCGAATCTTCAATTGTATTAGCATATTTATCCGAGTAAAGAAACACTTTTATAATAGTCTATATTTCAAATTTATCACCGGGACTACAGTTTCTTAATTACCTCTTTTGTATATTAATTCTCCGTAATTTTAATGATCGGTATGACAATCGCAATGAATTATTACGATACTTATCAAATGACGGGTATGTTTTAACAAATTTCAAAATTTTTACGTCTCCCTTATACAGATCGAAAGAAAATTCTATTTACGAGGTGAAAAACTCCACTTCAATTTTGCCGATTTATTTATTTATAATTATAAATAATTATTTGTCCTTTTTTCAGTTTTGACAATACAATAAATCTACTCTTCATTTCTCTACTGCGAAATAACTTTTCTTTTAAATTCCTCTACTTTGTGCCATCTCTAATCTTAAATATCTCTATTTATCGTAAGGTAAAAAATTATTACTCCAAAAAATGGCTACTCCAAAATACCATCATTACGTAAGGATGAGAAGTTTCGAGCATGAATGATAATTTACAATCGTTTTTTAAAAAATAAAAGTACAAGCGTTAAAAAAAAGAATAGTTTCTCTGGAATTTTCGGACAGATCAGTCGTGTTGTTTTAACATGTCAAGAATTAAAATAAAGATTCATTATAAATTTTTCATTATTGACACTGGCTATTTAATTCATAGATAAATATATAGAGGCTCGATATTTTGGAGTAGGCATATTTTGGGGAATACCTCACGATAACTGGCCATTTTTTGGCGTAATAATATTCTGAATAGTTAAAATTAGTGATGACACAGAGTAGAACTGTTATGGTAAAGAAAATATTCTAACATAAAGATATTGAAGAGAGGAGATGTTTTAGAGTAGATAAATAAGTAGTAGAGTCATTGTACTGTCTTATTTTCCTATTGAGTACGATTAATTTCGTAAAGTATCCTTAAATTCAAAAAATGATAACAATATTTTTATCAAATTTGACACTATCGTTGTCGTAAAAGTATTGTAATTAGTAACACTTAATTGTGTTTACAAAATAAGAAAATTTTCCTAATGAGTTCACGTCACCAACTCGTACTATCGTTCTCGTAATGAACTTTCGATTCTGTAGCGAGAAAAGAAAGAGGCGAAATTATGCGATTTCATGACAAGAATACTTCGTCACTTTGTGCACGTAAGATACGAAGAGACGTGTTAAATAATGCTAACTCGACGGTTAGACGTCGAATTAACGTTCAGTTTTATGTGACAATTTTTCAGACGTTTTTTTTGTCATTATATACTTTTTACCGATTCTCGAATTGCATTGAAAATGTAATGTCAATTAGACATTACATTTTCAATGAAAATGTAATGCAAAGACACTCAGTTCGCAGTGTGTAAATAAATAAAAGAAGATTTCAAGTTCGTTTTAAATTACAAACTTAAAGAAAAATAAGTGTGCTAATTTGAATTTTCCAAAGGTATTTTTGTACAGCGATGAAAAATTTGTCTCGATTCGTTTTGCAAAAAAATACCAAACTCACACAATTCAATTGATTTCAGAATATCATACGATCTCTATAACTACATTTTTGTTTCTATATTGAACATTTCATTTTTATGGGATATACCCAAACCCAAACAAAAAAAAACGAGCTCAGAAATTCGATACTCACACATTGCTACTTCATCGTTTTTTCGCCTACAGAAGTTCCTTTATTAGCAACTCGGTTTCTCCGTTTTGGCTAAATTCAATGCTGATTTCGATGTCACTTATAGCTAGTGAAAAAATCATCTTGTTTCGTTTTTTTCCCCTACATTCTACATTTATACACTTTTCAATGTTTTTCCTGTGATTTTTTAATGTTTAGGAATATTCTGTACACTTTGGCATTGAAAGTTTGAAGAAAAAGGTATCGCAATGCTTCCTCTATGAGAAAGTCAAACCAATGGTAAAGAATTGAAGAGTATAAATATTGAACGGCGATTGAAAGTGTCCAAGTTTTTTTTTTGAGTTGAAGACCTTACGGGAATGGTGCAAACACGAACTCCACATGTTGTATAACCTTGAAAAATGATACTACGAGGTTCCTCCAGTATTCTGTGGGTCTCTGTGAAAGTCAGATATTCGTCACCGAATGATTTTTTTTTAAATCGTTTTTTTATTCCACAAAATCGAACCGTGAACATTTTTTGAACAACCCTATTATAAATATTGCCGAATTCCATTCTTTTGCAATTCTGAATAAATGAGATTAAGAAAAACGGAGGAAAATAGTTCCTTCATCTTTCGGTTTTCGCGAAAAAGTAAAATTTTCGTAAATTTCCAAATCTGTTAATCTTCTATCAGTTTCCGATTTTTTCATGAGATTCTGCGACGGTAAATGAGAATTTTTGAGAAATAAAAACGGATTTTGAAGATGTGATTTCCATAGAAAATGTTTCATTTTCTTTGCTGATGAAGTTTTAATGTGTTTCCACTCCGGTGGAAGCCCGATTGAAAATGTTTGACGAATTCCGAAAAAGGTCAGTATTGAAACTTTTCAAAAAATTTTCATAATTTCTCCTAAAATCTCCTCATTTTCTGTTTTAGAAGACTCGAGGAAAAACGCGAAGGAACTAAGAAATTTTTCGTAAAATCAAATAATACCTCACTTATTTTCTCGAGATAAACGTTTTTTCATTCTGGGCCACACCTAACTTGAACGGTCGAAGGAAACATCAGTATGACACGATTTCCAAATAACTCTTACTGTGTTATTGACAATTTTATATATGTCTTTAAATTCAAATTTTTCAATAGTCCAAATTTGCATTTGTTTGTTTTAATTTAATCAAGGTAGAAGTCTCGCTACACGGAAAAAAATTATCTGTAAAAATGAATGGTCGATATTTAAAAATTACTGAAACTAAAACAAAGTGTACAGTTGAAAACTGTAAATTACTCGTTTTACAGTGTATTCCATTACAAAGTAATAAATTTAATGTGGTTTTCACTCTCTGATGAGTTATTAATGCTGATCTAAACTGAAAAAAACTCAATATCCATAGGAAAAAAATGACATAGCAAAAATTACAAATAAAAATGAGGAATCCCACTGCGTGTATGAAATGTAAATTTTACAGTGCCCGCAGTAAAATATTCAGTACGTATAGGAAAATAAACTGTAAACGAATACTATTTACTGATATTGAAAATTATAAAAAATGTTAAACGGCATTCATGAAAAATTGTAATTTGAAAATATAAAAATTGGGTATTTCCTATTGAGAAAATTGCCGTCGACATAAATTAGAAATTGCAGTGTGTCCAGTAAAAATTCGAAAACATAGTGCAAAATTTGTTATGTTACTTCCAATTTTTACAATTTGTACACTGTAATTCCTCCAAACACGTGAGCCAGGAAATTTCAAGGTGAAACACTTATTGAAGACTGTTGCTGTATTTGCTTATTATAGCTCAAACAATGGGCCGGGGGGGGGGGGGGGGGGGGGGCGAATTTTCAACTACACGAAAGCGTTACGGATATGATACATTGTAATATATGAAAATTCAACATTTTTTATATTTCAAACTCTGGTCTAGTGGCAAGCGTGCTTGCCTCTGAGCCAGAGTATCGGGAGGTCCTCGGTTCGAATCCTGGTCCCCCCCGTGTAGCCTTTTCACGAGAATTAAGGCTCTCATCAAGATCGACCAAAAAATCGATTTTTTTTGCATTTTTCGATAGTTTATTATATGTAGAATATGTTCCCAAAACGGTTTGGCCGAAAACAATTTTATAAAAAAGATATAGCATCAGAAGGGAGCCCACCTTTTTACGCGAAAATACCAGAGGTCGGAAGATATGCTTTGACTGTGAAATATTGTGAGGCGTGCCTCTATATACTCTAATCTTTAAGGGGCCAGTCCACTATGGAGCCACGAAAAAAGGCTATTTTCGCGATTTTTTTTGAGGATTTTATAAAAGATATGAATATAAAAGTTGTTGGGCTTGATAAATAAAGTCTTGAAATACATAAAAAAAAAAAATTTAATTCATTTTTATTCATTTTTAAATACAAAAACTATAGTTCAACGTAACGTCTCAAAAATAGGTGGGCTAGGTAGCTCCATCACAACTCGGCAACGGCTTGTCTGAAACAAAAAAATCAAAGTCCATTAAATTCAGTATGACACCAGCTACAAAATGACCCTCGGATATAAAGTTTAATCAAAAAATAAAAAAATGGCAGATGAAAAATGAAAAAAGTAAAAAAAAACGCGTTTTTTTCGCAGTTTTTCACAAAAAAAAGAGCAAAAATCGAAATTTTAAAACCATCGAGGGTCATATTGTTGCGAATCATGTTTACAGTATGTGGTTCAAATTTCAAGAGAATCGGTTTATTAGTTTTAGAGATACGATGGAGCTAGGTTTTGAAAACGTTGTTTCGAGAAAAACGCGTTTGAAGTTTATACGCTCAGGTAGACGAAATGAGGTCCTGACGTGCGGGTAAAAAAAAAATACTTAGAGAGCTCGGATTTTCATAAAATTTTGACACAATATTTCTGAATGTATGTACTTTCGAAAACAGTAAAAAAAATCGATTTTTTGAAATTTTGAAAGTGGACTGGCCCCTTAAACTTGTTTCCTGAAAAATCATGTTTTTCAAATCGGTCTCCACAATATCTCAAAAACTACTTGATGGATCGACTTTTTTTTTTATTGTAAAGTAGATTAAATTTATTGGAGCCTGAACCTAAATGCAAGTGATATTTGTTGTTTTTTTTTTTTATAGTACTTTTAAGAGCGACAAAAACATGAAAAAACGCTATCGACAATTCAAATGCCTGCCATTTTTTTAATTTTTGACTTTTTATTGATATTATAGGTTCAGACTCCAGCAAATATTATACAATTAATAAAAAATTTTGGTTTTTCGATTTCAGATCATTTTTGAAAGTGCTGCGATGGAGACCGATTAGCCACCTTTTTTCCGACGGTCATGTTACAGCACGTATAAACAATTTATATGATTCTATTTTTTACTAAAAATTTTTTTTTTCTGTACCTTAAGACTTAATAAATATTAAGTCCTAATAAATATTAAGTATTAATAAATAAATTTATAAAATTTATAAATTTATAATATTTAGTATTAATAAATAAGTCTTAATAAATATTAAGTATAATAAATATTAATAAATATTAAGACTTAATAAATATTAAGTCTTAAGGTACAGAAAAAAAAATTTTTAGTAAAAAATAGAGTCATATAAATTGTTTATACGTGCTGTAACATGACCGTTGGAAAAAAGGTGGCTAATCGGTCTCCATCGCAGCACTTTCAAAAATGATCTGAAATCAAAAAACCAAAATTTTTTATTAAGATTTTTGACACTTATTTAAGTGTCAAAAAACTTGAGTTGTTTATTTACTTTGGTCTATGGAAAAAAAAATCATGAAATTCACGTTATTTTTCGGTCGCTTGATGAGAACCTTCCCTTAAATATAAGCGTGACCAGCTCCAAATGTATATATGAGGCATACACAAGTACCTGCATATGTGTATGTCACATGTATACAGCTGTAGTTTATGTTTACATTCTCGGGACAGGACGTGACGTAGCTCCGGCACCGTGAGGCGAACCCAGGACCGGCTGTAGTGGCACAGGTTTTCCGCAGTTTCCCTGGGCCCATGGAATCGAGTGCCATGGCGAATGAGTTACAGTGGGAAAAATTGGATGCGGCCGTATGGGGGCCTGGTTACTGATCCCGGACCAGACCTCCAGGGGGGACTGGCTAACTGACCTGGGCCCGACCCTGTAATAGGCGAAAGCCTCTACGCAAGGGGAAAATAAATATAAAAAAAAAAATATTTTTAATTTTTCTTGCTTTCAAAAGATTTGCCTCATAGATTATTCATTGACGTTACCGATTATATTCCGGATTGGATATGTACGTATCACTTTTTTTACCAATAATTACCAAGTAGATAGTGGTGTAATAGATAGCGTCCGTGCGCATTAGGTCGTAGATAGGTAGGTAGATCAGATCAAATCCCAGTGCAGGTAGGTAAATTTTTCGGCAGAAATTTATGTGGGAAGTGATGGATGTAAGAGAAAATATGATTGAAAATGCATTTATAATTGAAGAATTTTAAAAAATTTTATTTGTTTTAAACAATTTTATGGTTATGTTTAGGTAATTTTGATGAGGATAAGTTCAGTTTATTATTTCGTATACTTTTTACGGTTTCACACTGTAAAAACGGGGTGAATGTAGCGAGTATTTTTTACTGTTCGACACTGTAAAAATTCGTTTGCTGAACATGCAATATGTCATTTACAGTATTAGTATTTTCCACCACAGGAACGTGCAGATTTTGTTTAAAGTTAAGTTAGAAATGTGGAAAACTGTAAAGTTTCATGGAAATACCAGTAAAAACTGCAGTTCATTTTTTTTCCGTATACAGTCACGTTCAAAAGTTAACTTTTCGGTCAATATTCGAAATCTTGGATATAACTTGCGAAATAATCTAATAATGGTAGTTGTTAGATCTTACAGGAACCTAAAAAGATATAAACTTTCGGGAAAATTGTTAACTCGTCAGTAGACGCGCTATGAGACTTTTTCTCACACTTATATTAAAACGATGATTACTCGAAAATTTTAAATGGCATAAGCATTTGAAATTTTTTCTATCTTCACCAAATTTATTCTTCTGTATGATAGAAGAGTTACAAACATTTTTTGAAATTTTGTTTTTGAATTTTAATAATTATTGTTTTTTGGCTTTTAGTGTCAGTTATCGTTGTATTTATGATTTTTTAAAAATAAAAATGTTTAATAGTCACAATCACTGTAGCGAAATTGTTTTCAAGTTCCTATTTATCAAATTAAGCACTTGAAGTTATACATGTGACAAAATCTCTCATCGCGCGCCCAAGGTTTAAAGTGTACGTAGCCCGCCTGCTGATGGGTTAAACATAGTTTAGAGTTTCCGAAATAATCATGTTTCCTTATTTAATACACACCATATATTTTATTTCGCTATATCTCCGAAATTAAGCTGTCAAAATTCTTGTAATTTTTTGACAAACTTTGTTATATATACCTCTGTAAATGACAATAAAAAAAAAAAAATCTGTAGAAAAGTTTCGGAGTTATTGAGTAAAATGTGAAATTTTCTACCCCTCCCCATAAAAACACGTAAAACTGTGCAATTTATGATTTCCAATATCTCGAATATGAAACGGTGAATTCTTTTGAAATTTTGCACGTAATTCCATAATAATATCCTGACTGAGTCCTCAAAATTTAAAAAAATTCTGTAGAAAAACGCTTTGGCGAGACTATCACCTTAATTGCAAAAAAATGCAAAAAAAAATTCAGAATATTTTTCACCAACAGCGATAGACACGCGCTCAGTGAATGATTTTGTCGATCTCCCGAGTTATGCTGCTTCGGACGAAGCCGCATTAGGTTGGGTGACCGCTTTGCTATGCACCGGCTAATGCATCGATCGCTGAGCGGGAAGCAGTTTTTCTGAATCTCTGATCGTGATAACAAACTGAAACTCAATAAAAATATAGCCATCTGTATCGGCCACGTTTTCCACAGTTTCCCTTGGCCTTTGTGCAAATGCGATACAGTAGTGCATTAGGAAAGAATGACTGTGGACAACATTCTTATGAGATCTCACAGGAATAAGCAAGTTAGGAACGGTCAAGACAGGAACATGAAAAAAATACAAATGCAAAAACTTCAGAATATTCTTGGGAAATTGAGCAGTTATTGGAAAATTCACGGAAATGATGAAAATTGATGAAGCATTATTCAGGGAGAATTTCAGAGAGTATTACTTTTTTTAAAATAAATATTCCAACCGTGCAAAATAACTTTTTAAAAAACCGGAAAGTAATAATTCTTAGATGAGAAAATGAGATTAAAAAATTATAAAATGAAGACAATAATTTTAATTACGATATTTCTTAATCGATATACTAAAATCTCTACTTGAAAAACAACTGTCTCCTTTGTATATGATCACCGGCTCGAGATTCTTCGTCATAAACGACCTTCTCCATCGAGCGTCACAAGACTCGAGTGAAATCATGTTGGCATAACAATTGAGAGGCACGATGCATGTTTAATGAGAGGAATAATATGAGAAAAGGTATTGACCTCTAATTGAAGGCCTTTGCCGCATAGCGACAGATTTATTATTATTAAATAAGGTTTAAAGTTGAATTTTCGAACTTTATTAGAATAAATAGCGTGGACGGAGGAAACTAGTATGTGCGCCCTTCAGGGAGGGCGAAATGAGGTAAAATAATCAACCCTAGAACCTCAACTTTATTTTTAGCATCGAAAAATCCCTAAAATGGGTCATGAGCTTCCGTCGCTTATGGGACTATGTAAAGTGTACGGAATAGTCTGAAAAAAATCATGAGACTTATTTGAACCCCTAACTATACGATTAAATTTTTGCTATGCCGATAAAATTATTTTTTGCAAAAATTAGATATGCATTTTACACTAAATGACAAGGACACATATAAAAAAGTGTTTTTCTTCAAATTTCATTGTTATTTTTTATATATTTTTATTAAATAAATCCACAATAACGTCGATGACAGAGTAGATGTTGCGATGGTATTTAAAAATCGATTACATCGGCCAAATGTAAAATATTGCGAAAAGCTAAATAAAAATTGAAGGGAGAAACAAAACAAGAAAATCTCGGAGTTTAATATACGAACGAAAATGTATGTGATCGAAGTTTCTAACGATTAATGCCAATCCACGTCGTCTGAATATTACAAACTCGCAACCGGTTTGCCCTTCGTCGAAATTCCGATACGGATCTAAAAGCGCGTCACCTACACGTGACAATTTAAAAGTCGTTGTGACTTGGATTATAATAAATGGCAATGTTGCAGAAATACGTACGTCTAAGGTGCGAGCTCACGATTTCACAATTTCGTCAGGGAGCTCAGAATTCCAGAACGCCTTTAAATTTAATCACGTGTACCGTGTGTAACATAAACTCTCTTTAGAAATAGATATGACATGCAAATACGAGCAAGTGGCAGAGCGTAAGAAATTACGACTTTTTCACACGCAGCTATGAAATTTTGTATCCGAATTTCAAGCTGAACCTTTAGGTGTCAAAAAATATTATTAGTCAGTGTGAAGTTTTCCGTAAAGCCAGAAAAATGAATTAGAGGAAGTAATAAATTTTAATAAAATCCATTTCAAAAATTAAGTTTTGAATATTTGAAATTTTAACCAAAAATATTTTATTCGTTTATAGATATATATATATCGATTTTGGGTAAAGGTTTAATGATTAATTCCATAAGAGCACTATCCTTATTATCATAACACATTCACTGCATTTTCATTTATTCATCAAGTCGAAATCCCACTTAACGACCGGATTCAGTTTAGTTTCTCGGATTCCCGCAATGGCACTAACAGTCAACAATTCTTTTCGATCGACGGAGAGCAGACAATCTAAGATTCTCTTGTTCCTTCTCTCTTCCTAACGTCAAAACATCTTTTTCCATCCTTTCTCGAGCTTCCTCCCCGGCAAACACGACTTGTATTTACTGTTGTCTTGCGAGTCTCCCTGTAATCTCCTTCAAGACGGTTCGATCAGAGGTTAGATATTTCGCGAGCGTCAGCCTCGTCGGAACGAGTGCACGCATCTCATTTTTTTACTTCGACACCGGTATTAAAAAAATATTGCATACATACGTAAAGATCAAGGAAAAACAGGAGCATCGGAGTAAACAAACGCAGCTGAAATAAACAAAAGGAAACATTGTCGCTAGCAGATAAGAGATAAACGCAGCTGAAAAGATGGCGAAACGACGTCGAGCTACAGTTTCGTCAGCTGCATCATTTTTACACGACTAAACCGGTAGCCAGTACAATAAAACGGTGTGTCTCTTAATTATATTTCCTTGTGACTTTGTCGTAAACTCTATGTAAACTCGTATGTGTGTGTATGCGTTATGCGCCGGCACAGGTGTATTGTTTTATTTACTTTTTTCTGACACTTCGATTGAACCGAACGATTCGCGTGAGCAGCGAAATCTTGCTGGCTATCCGCGGGTTTAAAAATGGCCATAGTATTTCTACTTTTTAAAGTGCAAATCCACTAAAAATACTTACTCATCAATTTTACATTTTTTGTGAATTTTTTTTCGCGATCGATAATGATCGTAATAATCGTAACTTGGTAATGCGACAACGGAATTATTGTAAATCGCGGGAATTGGTTGTTTCGTACAATTTTGGAAATAAAAGTTCAAAACATTAGGGAGATTATGGAAAAATTTGGCAAAATAAAGGAAAAAAAATGAAATTGAAAAAGCGCGCGATGTATACGCGTTTTGTTTTCGCTCGCTCCACTACTGCGAGAACTCTAGTGGCGAATGTTTCGCATTCGTGAAAACTCGGAACAGCAAAGAGAGGCGCCGTTTCTCGCATTGCCCTGTTCGTCTCTGGTATCGCTCCGTCTCTCTTCCTCTTCTCCTCCTTTTTTCCTTCCCTCGGTGTTCCCCCGTTTCACGACACGGTTGTGCGTCACCGCCAAACACGCCGTAAACGTAAGTTCTCTTTCGTCATGAGTGTCTCGTGCTTGAATCACAGCAGAGCCAACGAAATTGGCCGATAAAACGTATACAAATGCGAGGAATTTTCGTTACGCGTGTGTTTTTTACGCTTTCTATCATTGTTATGGGTGGGTGTGGGAACGTACGGTAATCTCTTTCTCGAGCAACTCACACGTTCTCCACATGTACACTTGACATCGACTGTTTGTGCTCACTGATAAGACTCAACGAGAATCAACTTGTTTATTTATTTTTATTTCATTCTCTATCAATGGTGAGTGTTTTATACACGTTATTGTTTATTCTGGATATCTTAAATACGATTTCTATTTTTGTCTCGTTGTAGGATATCTCTTTTCGACTTTAATTCATGTCAGTTGTGCGAAAAATTCTAGCGGAAATTTCATAACATCCGGTTGGTCGCTTCAGCTAAGAACAGCCAATCTCGAAATTATTTTTTCTTTTTCTTTTGGCCATGCGTTAAATGTTGTTTTGCTTTTGTATTTCGCAGCAAATTGTACATATTGGCGAACTGTAGTGAAAAGTAACGAATGTAACTTCCTTTTTCTAGAATTACTTGCATTTTCAAGATTTTAATATTGAATTTCCGTATCAATTATTCAAAGGATTATTGACGGAATACAGATTGGAAAATTGTAGTCGCCTTGATCCAATAGCAGACCGGAAAACAATTGTTGTTTTGTTTTGTCAGCTTTGCAGATACGTCACCTTAGAGTCTCTTTAACTTTCTTTCACTTTCATGATTATTTTCGTTTCATAGGACTTCGAAGATACATGGAATTGATTGCAATGTTTTTTAAAATTTAATACGTTTTAATAGAGCGCCACGCTTATTTACTGAAAAGGGAGGTCGAAAAGAGAAAAGACAAAAAGTAGATTTCTACTTTTTCGTATGTTCGCAATTCATGCATCGAAAGTATTTACTAAATTGCGTTTTCTTTGTTAATGAGTCCGGATAGGGAAAAGCGAATCTAGTCACTGGATAAAAAGAAATACTTCGTAAAGGTTATGATCGATAAATCTCTAAGAAAGCACATTAAAATGGCCTTGTGGATTGTGTGATCAATGAGGCGTTAAGTATCTTAACGTTGTGATATGTTTTTTCCTGTATAAACAGGTCATTTTTATTATTAATTGCTATTTTAGGAGATTGAGTTTATCACGATTTTAATAACGATACAGGCGATTTCTCAGTGATTTTTTCGCTTTAACCCTAAATTCTATTTGAACAAACGACATTTATTAGAAATTCCCCTAAAAGCTAAATTCGAAATTAAAAAAAAAGCTGCCAGGTTTATCCATATGTTTCGATTTTCAAAACATCGAAACAATTTTGAATGTAGAAAAATGGTCTCTTTTGCGAAATGGTCCCTTTCGCCTGCGGCTTTCGAAAAGCCAATAATTCCAAAATCTCTCAACGTTACAACCCGCCGGCGAATGTACCGTATAACCCCGATTAACCAGGGTCGATTTAACCTTGTGAATCTTATGCCTCGGGTACTCCGGTTTATCGGGATTTTTTTGTTGTTCGAAAAGGACAAAAGGGTGGTTAACGTTTTCTGCAGAAAATGGTCGAAAAAAAACGTTGAAAATTGACTAAAAAATGTAAATAAAGATATTTGACGGTATTCTTCATTCTATTACACGATCAAAATTGTTTTTATCGTTTTTGAAATATCGATTTTCTAAAATTACCAGCACTTTTTTTGCTATTCTTATCTATGGGTTCTTAACCCTAGAACTCCACAACGGAGTAATTAGTTGACCCACGAAAATGTAAAATTTCCTTCCTGAACCAATTTTTTTAAACCATTTTTATTTTTTTTTTATAGAGTTTTCACCATTAAATATTTATCAAATGCAACTTTATCATGCACCATTCTTTTCGTTATCAAAAAACGGAGAGAATGGTATATAATTAAATCTTATGATCGCATACGAGGAACATTTTATGCTAAAAGGAAGATTGGGGTCATTATTTACCCCAATGTAGGATTTACGTTGGAAAAAATAGATTGTGGGGTTCTAGGGTTAAGGGGGAACGCCACTGTGACGGACCAAAAAATTGTCATTTTTTTGGAAATTTATTTACCCATGTTTAAATAATTATTTGAGGATTGGGTAAAGAATACTTTATTGAGTATATATTCAACAAATTCAGTACCAATTTTTATTGAAAAATATTTAAAATTTATAACGTTACGAGCTTCCATGTGATGATAAAAAAAAATTTCTCTTCACTGTCCCAAGGAAATCTTGGTAACGGGTTTGTTTGGGTTTGGCTTACCTGATGATCGAAAATAAAAAAATTCCAACATCTATATGAATGTAGCTATGGTTGTACGTGGCCGTTATTTTTTTTTTTATTTTTTTTTCACAAAATAGCGGCAGTTTGAATTTTTTTTTAATCATTTTATCAATTTTTCAACCTTTTTTTGTTTAAACGGTCTAAAAAAATAGTAGTTATCGAAATTTCTAAAATCGGCCACGTACAACTATAGTCAGTGTAATAACGAATATTTGAAAAAAAAATAAAATACAAATCGGTTCATTACTCTTCGAGTGTTCCCTGGGACAAGGTCGAAAACAGTCGTTTCAAGGAACATGCGTTTAAATTTTTCGTTGCTTTTTTTCTTGACATAAAAATGAGGTCTTATCTTGAATATTGGTACTTACTTTTGACTTGAAAATTTTGTTTACACAATTGTGAATACCTATACTGCAAGAAAACGTAAAAAATAAAAATATAGAATTTTTTGACTCGTCACAGTAGCGTTTCCCCTTAAAAGATAGCAAAAAAAGCGTTAGACTAATTTTCGTAGTTTCTACACTACATCGAGATTTTCAGCTGTATTATTATTTAGAATTTTTTTAAATTGTATTCCATTCATGCAAACTTTAACGTTAAGTCATATTTGAGAATTTTTGTAAAATCGAAAAAAATATCAGGAATATGGACGAAAAGTCTCACTGAAAAAAAAAATATGAATACCCAAAGAAAATGAGCATTGCTTGAACGTCCAACATTCAATGAAAATGGAGTTACTTTAATTCTTGTTGACTGGCTAAAAGGAGGACAATGTTTGACATTTGAACCCTCACCCTGGTCAACGTGGGTCATTCATCTCCAGGCCTATTTAAATTTCTGTGATTGCTGTAAAATTTATCGCCCCGCTTAAGTCAATATCTGTTATAATTTCCAAAATTAAATTAAATTTTTAAATTAATTTATTTATTTTTATTTAATTTTTATTTATTGTATTATAATATAATAATATTTTAATAAAATAAATAATATAATTTATTTTAAATTATAATAATTAATATATTTAATAATATAATTATTTATATTTATTATATTATATTATTTTATTATTATATATATATATATATATAATAGTAATAATATAATATTTAATAATATAATAATTAATATAATATAATAATAATAAATAAATTATAAAATAAATAAAATAAATAATAAAAAATAAAATTTAAAATTTAAGTAAAATAAAATTAATAAAAAAAAAGTAAATTAAAAAAAAAAACAATAAAATGTCATAATTTCCAAAAAAAAATATTAAAGCGTAGCATTTATAGGACATGGACCTAACTAACGACAATAATTTTTTGCGATTGTTCAGAAGTTGTTAATTGGACGAAAATGCGTCGACACATTCCCACGTTTCCCATGGAACAGGGTGCCGAGAAAATGTTGATCACAAGGCTTAATATTCGACTTTAGTGTAGCCTGCTTCGATTATATTATTCGAAATAATCCAAAATTACCATTTTGTTTTTTATTCCCTCATTTTTCGTTAGATGGATTCCAAAAACTTATTTTTTTATATTCACCTTTTGGTTTAATTCCCTTTAATTGAGAAAAAATTTGATTTACAAAAATTTGGAGAAAACCCAATTTTACGACGACAGGAATGCAATTTAATTCATCCTGATAACTCAATTAATCAAAAATTCAACATTTTTTGAATGGTTTCCATTCATTTGTCCAAACTTATTAGTCATAACGAACTGAGGCTTAATTAATTTTTAAGTTGTATTCAAATTTATATTTGTTAAAAATATGTAAAAAAATCAATATTTCCGACTATTAGCGAAGAAAAAAATATCCATTAGTCTTCTTTTTCTGTCATTCGTCACACACGTTACAAAATATATGACCCGTGAAAATCAGCTAATATCGAAAATCGATTGCGGAATTTGCATCCGTAGAAGTGAAACAGGGTCGGCTTAATTAGAATTGCCAGGTTCCCGTAAATTAATTAACCAACACAAACTTGCTATGTTACGGAAGTTGGTGCGAAAGATATATACGTTTATAGAGGATTATGTTTTGCATATTCAATATTACATAAGTAAATGAATAATCACGAAAGTTTAACAGGTGTAAAATTAAAAAAGAAAAACTTCATGCACAATATCACCGAAATGAGATGAGTTTAGTTATTAACAAATTTTCCATGTTTCCGAAACTTATTTTTGATTTGGTTTTCTAAAGCAAATTTAAAGTTCATAAAAAGTTCATTCTTAACGAAAAAAATCTCGAAAAATCACACATTTTGGGATTAAAAATTACAATAGGTGGAAAACTTGGAAGAAATTTTGATGTCGAGGTTTCTCGTGTACGCGATAAAAAAATGTGAACTACCGCACTACAAGAGCCACCTGACCCGCTAAAAATAGTCAAAGTACCTCCATTCTCGAGTCCACGATATCTTTGTACACCCCTCCCCAGAGGAGTCTTTGCTTCGAGGGGTCGCTAACACACTAGACCGGAAAGACATGTTTTCAACCCTCCTGATGGAACCCTCCTTGAAACGTTTTTTCTCGCATCTTTGCTCCACAGAATCTCTCGTCACCAGAAAATGTCTTCGCTCAAACATAATACAAGTCTGACTACCGCCATGACAAACTTGCTTGGATTAATTTTTTTTATTTTATTCTCTTGGGAACGGAACTGGATCTGAATCTTTAAAATTTAAATTTTCTTGGCAAAAAAAATGTATAAAAGAAATGAATATTGTACTTCGATTATACCAAAATTATTCCTTTGATAAATAAAAACTAATGATTAATGATAAATTAATGATATCTTAAAAATGTTTGTACCTTTTATTACGGAGCTTTTTCAGAGATCTTTAAATAAGTAAAGATATCGAACATTGAAATCCGATTTAACGGATTATTTTTTATTTTTTTACGATTCTCCAAATTTTATATGCAGATGAAAACTTGTCAGTATTTTTGAGCCACTTGTGGGGGGAACCCACGGACGAAATCAGGAAAAAAAATATATAGGCAATTGTAGGAATTAAGGAAGTAACGCAGGAAATAGAATTGATGGACAGACAAATACCAAACTTGGCAGAATGTTCGATTATAATATAAAAGAAACTCATACAAATTTTTAAGGTCCGAAGTGGGTTTTTACGCGAGATATTTATAATTTTGTTTATCTCTTTGCAAGCCAATTCAACATGGTCTCTTATGAGAAATCACGGAGTTAGCGCTACATTATTTCTCATATCTCCGTAATTGATGGATAGATCAAGACGAAATTTAAACAGCAGAGAGATGAAATACTTAGAATCATTTATCTGGCTTAAAAATATTGAAAGGTGACTTATGACAGGAATAATAAGAACCATAAAAAGTACTCATAGCAAATTTTCGGACCTTTGCTCGAAGTGCTGCAACGTCGCATATTCGAGGTTATGAGCGCGCATTTTGAAATTTCAACGTATGTAAAAGTTCGTGCCGGCTGACTGCTACATATTTTTATAATTTTGTGTTTTTTGTTTACATGACATATTATATTTAATATCAATAGAATAAATAAATAAATTACATATTCAAAAACAATTTTATTTTTCATACGTATTATCTTACATATACGTAGAATATTTTTTAACTCAAATAATATTCGTAATATTAACACAGTCTCAATTACTTTTCAAATAATTGAGATACATATACACTTGAAATCTTTTTGTTATCACGCAATGATGTGCTCCGAACGTTTCTGCCTGCTTCATGCAGATTAATTCTAGCACGGTACACCTTTTCGGTAACTATTTTACCTTTCCAATAAAATCTCCGCTTTTTTTCTTTTGGCATAACGAACTCGCGATTAAATTAAACGAAAATTCACTGACACAGCTGATGAGCTGTCAACGGCATATGCAATGCTTTGAACACGCATATACACGCGCACACATATCAACCGAAAGCGACGTTGCCAAATTAAGTACTACTTAGGTCAAATTTTTTTATGACTAGGTGGGTAGTTGCGTTCCTTCCTTAAGAAAGTAAATTCAAATGAAAAAATTTCTGCGTCGTTCGCAGTACAAAAGAATTTCAATAAATTTAGAAGTATAAATTTGCGAATAAATATTGAGGAATACCGAAAAAATGGTTTCCATTTATTTAACGTTGTATAAATTAAATTAATTATGAAATAATATAGACATAAAAATACTTAGATCCAATTTAGTATATGAAGCGAGCTTCCTTATACTTGAAATAACATTATTTTTGTACAAATTATTTAGTTATTTTATTATTTTATTAGAATAGTAAAAATTTCGTAGTCATGTGAGCAAAAAAAAATGAAGTTTAATAAAGCAGAGATACGACAAAATTGAATTAATCTCGTTGAATAAAGAGCTTAAGCCCTTTAATCAACGAGATTAATGAATCTTATTATATTTATTATTATATATATTAATATATTTGATTATATTAATTATTTTTTATTATATTAATTATATTTATTATATTATATTAATTATTGTATTAATTATATTTAATTATAATTAATTCAGAAAAATTAATATTTAAAGATAAAGTTTAAACATTGCCATTATTGGCTCAGTGATGTGGCTAAGTATTCTCGAGGCTTTGTCTCGTCTCCGTTAAGTCGATGGTTCGAGAAACTGCGGGAGAAAAGTTTTTAATTGTATATGAACCTCAAACTTGGTTACTCGGCTCAGATCGATGATGATTCAGTTGGGAGGAGATATTCTCCCTGGACTCTTTAATTCTCTACTGCCATAATAAATTGACATTTCGATAGACTCGAATCTCGAGTAGATTGACGTTTACACTGGATTACAATTGTTAATTTGTACGACGTAAATTTTGCAAGGTAGACTGAAGCTCCATTGAGAATTGATCAAATCGTCTTTCTCGTAAAATTTGTAAAAGTTTGTTCGAACGAAACAAAAAGTACTCCGAGTCGATAGACAAATAATTAAGGATGAATTCTACATTTATGCTTTTTATTTTATTCCATAAAAACTGCAGTACTTAACGTTGTTGAAGTTTGCATCATTGGAATGCAACGAAATTCATTATTCTTTCTTTAGCAGAGCACAAAATTTATTTGCAGTATTTGGCTACGATAATTGGACAAGTTGTTTCGGGACCTAAAAACTAAATTGACAGGAAAAATAGGACTATTTCAAACATTAAAAAAACTAATGAATAAAAAAAATATTTTTCAACTTTCAAATTTTTCAAATATTATTCAACAAATAATCAGACGATTTTTTTTCGTCGTATGAAATGAGTTTGTTAATTTTCTAGATTACTCTTGATTGTTTTTTTAATTTCTCCTCCGTTTTGTTATTGTTCTTTTCGACTTCTTCTGGAGGTGGTATTTGAAATTGGTGATTATCTATTGATTTTTTTTTTAGATTTCGAAAAAATCGTATAAAGAGAATATCCTTTAAAAAAATTATATGGGGCATTTCACGTCACTTTTACATTCTTAAAAATTCACCCTTTTGATTCGTGTGAATTTTTTATATGCTTTTCTGTATCAGAAATAAGGGTAATTATGCAGTTTGAGTACTTCTCCGAAAAAGGACGGAAAATTTTCCATCAATTCCATAAGTTATGGGGTTTTGAAGTTCCCGGAAACACGTGATAAAATAGAGCATTTTCGAACATTTCGACGCCTACGTTGGGGGTGGGAGGTGGGGGGATTTATAAAAGAAGCCTTTCTGAATACGATTCCACGCGCACACACCGAGATGCCCCAAATCCATCGTACTATTCCACCTACGATTTCACGCACACACACCGAGATGCCCCAAATCCACCTTACTATTCCACACGCGCTCTACGATTCCACGCACACACACCGAGAAGCCTCAAATCCACCCTACTATTCCACACGCAATCTACGATTCCATAAATCATCCATAAAAAATCAGAATTTAGCCATTTTGGGTAATTTTTTGTTTATAAAAAGTGAATTAATAAAAAATGTCAATCTCCTTCGACGGAATATCATTAGTGGTGACCAATTAAAGCAGACCATGGTAAAAAAAAAATTTTCCATCCTTTTTCGGAAAAGTACTCAAACTGCATAATTACCTTTTTTTGTAGAACTCATAATGTTTCCAAGTTATCCCAGATTACATGCACCATGAGGATAAAGGTAAAATTTAATAATTCATTTTGTTATGAAAATCGAATAAAGAGCAAATCGTAAAAACATTTATTATTATTTTTCTGGGTTAGAAATTTTTTGAATTTTTTATCCTATGGGCAAAGAATACGCAGGAAGAAGATACGGGTTTCAGCATCTGTTAATATTGCCATATATCCGATTTTTAAACTAATTAAATATTTTAATTTTTCCTTTTTTCTTATGAACGTGAATTTAAATCATTTGGAAACAGTATGAGTCTGACAGGAGAAATGACTAGTAGTGTCGGTAGTCAATTTCTGACGTACTCTTAAAAAAAATTATACAAATTATCAAAAAATAGATTTTCTATGGTTTTGTTCAATAAAAATAAATTCTGAATAAGTTTCTTTTCTTTTCCATTGTCGTTTTCATCAACAACAAGGTCAAATCATAATATTCGTAAACGCAAGTAAACATTTATAACAAAAAGTTGCAGCTATTTAATTACTTTTATTGAATTTTCATAAGTTCATGTAGGTGTAAATTCTACAAAAAAGTACACCCACTCTGAACCTGCGCTTAAAAATTTTGTAAATTTACCTAATTTTTGAAAAAAAAAAAAAAAAAAAAAAAAAAAAATAGTAATCAAAAATCGATAATGCCCTTTTTAGAAAACCCTCGGTTTTTTGCCTAAAAATAGAAAAAGAAAGTAGAAATCTTTTTTCAGTTCAGATTTTCAAAGAAAGTAGAAATCTTTTTTCAGTTCAGGTTTTCAAAGAAAGTAGAAATCTTTTTTCAGGTTCAGGAAAAAGTAAAAAATTCAACCAGCTGTAAGAATCGAAAAAATCATCAAATCGAAGAATCTCCCGGAATACGTATCCGCTTATTTTTTACATAGAAAAGCATATAAAAAATTCACGCTAATCAAAAGGATGAATTTTTGACTTTTACCCTCATATGCATTAAGAAGAATCATCAAATTCATGTCACATAATGAAAAAAAAAATTCGTCAGGTTTAAGGCTAAAGTAACGATTTTAAAAAAGTTTTGAGAGCTATTTTAGAAATTCGAAATTCATTAGATTCCCATTAGTTATTAATTTCATAATGCATTCATTTCTTAATGACAATGCACTCCAGACCAACCGAATAAAAAGAGAAATTATTAGATCGATTTCGTTTTAGTTGAATTTTTATTAGTCAGTAAACGTGAAAATAAGGCCGAGTTTTGTAAAGCGTTTGTTGAAAAAAAAAAAAAAAACGAGCAGGTGAAGCAGCAGAAAATTGTTCGCGATGCCAGAGGAACTTCAAAATTTCCGGCGGGCGTCATTTCGAAGACGACGTGCGCTGTACTCAACGATCATAAACGACGTGCAGGTATCTTCCGTCGTTCTTCTTGCTCGAAACGATCGATTAACTATTTTTTCAAAATCATGTGCTTATTATCGAGCTGACCTTTTTTTATTTCAATTTTTTTTAAATCGCGTTTTGTTAATTGCCACGGAATGGACTCACAAAATGAGACTAAATTAACCCGCTTTTTTTATTTAATGTTTGATGATGAAAATTTAATTAACAATAAATATAATAAACATGGCGTTATCTCGGAACGATCATTAATATTTTTTGTTCGTAAATCAACTCACTGCATGATGTAACTAATACAACGCAATTTCAAAACGAAGCCGCTAAATCAAATTTGTTCTGATTTTTTATTTTATTTTATTTATTTTTTTCATTTTTAATCATAAGAAATTTGATTTCTTCAATCGGGAATACTATTTTATATTATGCTTATTACCAAAAATTTACATTTTCTCATTTTAAGAATATTTTTTTAACGAAGAAGAGATTACGTAATTAATTAAGTGGGCCAAGGGATTCGGGTTAAAAGATTTTCAGTGCATAAGATCTCGAGAGACTCGCTCTCTAAACGTATTCAGCGAATATGTAAAAAAGAAGCACGGAGTTATAAACGTTTATTTAAACGACGGTGAAAAAGAAATATGGAAGACAGATTTTTTTTCTATATAGGGCGAAGAGTGAATGGAAAATTTAATTATAATTCAAAGAGGAAACTTTTGAAGCACATGATCAAAGTAGTGGAAAAGGAAAAAAGCTTGTATTTAACAATATTAATATTGTATGCGCCGTTCTTGTGCTATTCGAGAAAGAAAAAATGATTACTTCATAACCGATGAAAATAATCACCATGAAAATAGCATTTTATTAATTTAAAATTCAATAATATCCATGATGCTGAATCGTTCGACATAGGTGAAAAAAAAAAACGTGACGAAAATCAGGGTAGTTTGGTTCAGAGTGTTATGTACATATTTAGGTTTACAACAATCATAAAAATATATATCAAGCTCAATTAAAAACGAAAAATCGTAAAAAATTATCCCAAAATACCGTAATAATAGTCGATCAACGTGACAGCAACATTTTACTTATACACAAGCCGTTATTCATCTATTCTACACCAGAGTAATTATTAGACATGAAAACTAAACACAAATTACTAACAGGATGAGTTACAGCTTAAGCATCCTCCGTAAAACCTCAAAGCAACAAGTTTCCGTGTATAATTATTAAAAGAATGAATGTGGTACCATTTCCAATCTATCAACAATTAATTTATTAAAATAAGTCAGTTGAAGCGAATAAATTCGGGAAATTCATATCGATAATAAATGTAGCAACAATTCTACTTTAATTTTAAAATACCATTTAAAGGAAATTCTTTTTATAAATACTATAAAGCTTTAGTTTACAATTATTTGCATTGAATAATTTGTAATCGAAACCAACGCCGCAAATGATTTTGAAAATAAAAATGTTGTGAGTGAATTTTGATATTTTTGTGATCTCACATTTGGAAACGATTGTTTTATCTTTCTTAACTCGAAGCTTTAATTTTTTTTTTTTAGTAATGTAGTTAAATAAATAATAAATTAATTGAAGCTATTAACATCAATAATAATAAAATTAATAATTCTGATTTTACATGGAAAAAATCAGTTTGAAATAACGTTTTTTTTTAACGCACCACGACATAGTTTTACTCTAAAAATTCTTTTACTAAAAAATGCACATTTTAAATCTGCGCGATTAAACATAATGGCACTAAAGTTTGCATTGTTGGACTACGATGAAAAATATTTTTTATTCGTCAATTTTGACAATTTTTGAATTTGATCACATTTTTCTCAGAAAAAAAAAAGAAATTTTGTTGCATTTTGATGATGCAAACTTCAACATCGTAAACGAAAATAATAATTTAACAAGTGTACTTAAGGGTTTTCTCAATTGCATAAAATATTTGATTTTTATTTTTTATATTCGTGACTTAAAATTCAGTTTTCTTTTTTACCGATCTCGTTCCAGTTCTGAAAATGTTATCTCAGAAACACCCAGAGGTGGAGACAGAGGGTGAACCTGGGGAAGGAAGTGCAAAGGGTGGCGGAGGTAGAAATGACAATGGAGCAGTGACGCCCGGAAGTTATGCAAACGGGGATGGCTCGAAAGAGTTTCTTTCGACCGGAAGAACCGGACGTAGAAACGCGATGCCCGACATACTTGGTCATCATGCGGAGACGGGAACGGCCGATTTATCGACGAAGCTTGGGGCACTCACGACCGAGGAAGAGCACGGTAATATGCCAACAAAATCCACGTAAACCATGTTTAATTATGCAAGTCAATCCTATTTTTTAAAATCTATTCATGCTAATTATTTCATATTTTTTAATATTTTTTTATTTGCAGTATTACTGTACATTAAAAAAAAAATTCAGTTATTTAAAATAATTTACGAAAACATAATTATAGTCATGTCTCAATGTGAATCGTAAAAATAAATTGATAACAGTTTTGACAAGTCAATTTTTATCAGAAGCCTAAAATGCAAATGTTGAAACTCACGTCATTGCAATGCAACGAATTTCTTTTTTCTTTCTTTATCAAGCATTCGAATTGTCCAATTTTATTCAACCTCGCGTTTCACTGTCGAAAATCGAGCAGACTTTAGTCTGACTCTTTATTAGAAACCCACGAACTAAATCGGTATAAAACTTATCAATTCTTTAAAAAAGTCCGAAATGGCAAAAAAAATGCAATTTTTATTGATTTTCAATCAATACGAAGTGACTGCGAAAACGAATTTATTCAGTAAAAACTTTATTCAATTTTATTCAATGAAAACTAATGACTGCTAGAAATCGATAATATAAGTTTAAAAAAAAAGCATTTCATTTTGCAGATCGACCCGGGACGAGTGGTGTAGGTCAGGGCGAAGGATCCTCGTCGCAGCCACAAATGGGTTGAAGAAAAAAAAAGAAAAAAGAAAAGAGAGACGTTCTCGAACGTTCGATAATCTCGATGGTAAATTTCCGAGGGAAACGCGTGTAAGAAATCATCGGTAAAGTTGCCACGACGTAATCGGACTTGACGTTGTACTCGAGTACCAACAGAAGAGGAACGAGCAACAAAACATCACGATGATTATTCTCTGTTGCTTCGAGACAATAAGTTGACTCGATAGCGAAATTGCGTTTTGTCTTTGCGTTGAACAAAGTCATCGATATAATGCTCTACTAACGATGGGTACATGTGTATGCGCATATATATATATATATATATATATATATATATATATATATATATGTATGTATGTTTGTATGTATGGATACACATTTTGTAATTAGATCGAACATTCGGCTGTGACGTTTACGTCGGATGAATTGATTAGTCGCAGGTTCAAAATCCCTCATGCCACAGGATAGAAAAAAGGGCGAACCTTTTTCAATCTCTCTCGATAAATTTTTCCCCCTCCTGAAGCCGGGAGAAACGAGAAAGAGTGGAAAAACCCGTGACTGACAAGTCGCAGGATCGATTTGAAGCTCAAATCTTTTTTTTTCTAACGCCCTTTCACCCTGCAAAAACGAATGTTTTATCAATTTTATATTATGACCAAAAATAGTTTCGGAAAATTCGTGATTTTGACATTTTTTCTTTGGATGTAAAAAAAACGTTAGTTTTGAAAACTAATTTTTGAAATCTATGGCGATTTTTTGACTATCGCTCTTTTGCGGGTTCGTTGCGAATTTTTTCGTCGCTCCTCCCCTCCTCAAATCTTAATTTACATATAAATTTGAGGATGTACGAAGGATTTTTAAAGTCACATTGTTCGAACGCGGCTGTTTTTTTTTATCCACTTATCAATTTCTGAATTTTTGATAATTCAGACAAATTTTTCATTGAAATTTCGTTTTTAATTCTCAAAACGTTTTCATTTCAAGGATGTAAACTTCAACTTCTTGCAGACGAGTCGTTAGAAGGGAAAAGTAATTTTGTGTGATATTGATAAATTGATCGTCTTTATGAGATCTTAATCGGATTTCATGGAAAAGATAAAAACTTAACGAGACATCACCATGGCGAATATTTTTCGTATTGTAGGCCGTAGAAATTGGGTCGATCCTACACTCTTCCTTAAAGTGATATTCGATAGTCCCGCAACGAATTTTCGCGAATGGCGATTTGGCAAGTCTGTTTTATTTTTATTTTTATTTTTTCCAATTATCGTTGACAACGATCGTGCTTGATAGCTTCTGAGTCGACAATAGTCTCAATTGGAATTTATCGTTTCTAGTATTATTATTATTATTATTATTATTATTATTTTCGTTCCCTTAAATTTCTCAAATAGAAATTATTTTTTAAGGCTCGTGACCTACCACAATATGATAAAATTTGTTATTTTTTTTCAACATACGTAACGTTGATACGTACAGATGAGAATAATTTGCAAGATCGTACAAAAAAAAATACAAAATCGACGATCGAAATTTTCCTTTTCGATATTCAACTTTACATTATTTCAATGCAAATCTTTTTTTTTTTTTTTTTTCATTCAAATATCATGAATTGTATTCGTTAGAATTTGATATTTTATTTTGTCACTAAACATAAAAAAAGTGAATAATTATTTTCACCACACATGCACCGAAAGTTCAACTTTCCGAAATCGGAAAGTTGAACTTTCGGGGCATGTGTGGTGAAAAATAGTATACGCTCCATGGGAGTGAAATTAGACTACCTCAAACCGCGTGCTTGTTACCCTCGCCTTCGGCTCGGGTGACAATTCTGCCCGCGGTTTGAAGTAGTCTACTTTCCCTCCCTAGGTGCGTAATATACTATTGTGTATTGGGAAGTTTGACATTCGACGTTTGTTCGAAATTTGTGATCATGCAATTGGTAAAGCTAATGATTTTTGAGCGCATAGGAATTGTCCTTGTAACTTTTGAATCCGAAGGTATTTTGTGGAACAGAAGATAAGTTTTATTATTAAGGGGGAGGAGAATTAATTAATACCTTGATGCTCTAAGCGAACGTCAAACGAGTATTTCCGCTCGACGTAGCTTTTTGTTTTTGTTCATTGATCGAGAAAGCAAATAGAGTGACCTCCTTGCTATTCTCGCTACCTCGAGTATTTTCCCAGTAATATCGATTTACGAATTTTTTTCTTCAATTTTATTTTTTTAATTACACCCTTAGATTGATGTTTATGTAATAAACGATGTAGAATGCTTTTCAAAGCGTTGCGAGCGATTTATGTTGATATTATAATATTTTTTTCGTGGATCGACTAATTCAATCGAATAACGAACATTTTTGTTTTTCGGTGTATTTGCTTTGTCTAGCCTGTCGCATCGAGTCGGTCAATTAACCATTCGTTATACCGTATTTACAAATCGCTCGATCCAGTGATATTTTTATTATTCTACGGTATTTCTGGAATAGTGAATTTCACTCGCCTTAAGAAAATGTTCACTGTGCAAGAGAGAAAGAAAACAAATTTATAAACGTAAGGATCTTCATCTTTTCATCAGTAACGTACAAGACATTTTTGAGACTCTGAAAATGCGAAAAAAAAATATTGCTTCTCATGACACTTATCAAACATGACAAAAAAATTAGTTTCCTTTTTAACGCTTTTGTTATTTTCGAAATAATACGAGGCTGAACTGGTAATGCACATTTAACAAAATTCTCTCTTCATTAATTCATTACCATTGTTCCTCATTAATTCGTTGTCAGCTCTCTTTTTTCATAAAAGTACAACTAGAAAAATAAGCGTGTAAATGTTCATAAAAAATGTTAATTTGACTTTTTTGTGGATCAAGCGACAATAATGCGTTGGGACCTGTGAATCTAAATGTATTCTTACCATATCATGAAATGAGGGGCAAAAAGTCGTGGCATATAACGAAAGGCTATATTTTCGTGAATTGTTTACATTTATGATATCTAAAAAACATAAAACAGTCTTTTATTTCAAATCGTCCGAAAAATCGTTTTTATTGTAGCAAATAATTGAACGAACCTCATTCTTGTCATAATTAGATTGAAATATAATTCTGAATTATTAACTTCCCTGAAATTGAAGTCTGGGCGCCGCTTGATTTTCAAAAAGGATATAAAACATTAAAAAATTAAGATGAACGAATAAAGAAAACGTCACACTTCGATAGAAAGAGAGAAAGCGAAAGTGCTTGAAAAATATTGTATTTCTTTGTAATCCATGACCAATCTTTTTGGTCACATCTAGTCAATCGAGAGCAGAGATAAAAGAAAAAAAAATCCCACAACGTCTATTATCCCTCCATCACACGCCCTAAAATTTGAAACGTCGTTACACGTGTCGCGGGAAATCTCCGCAATGCTTTTGAGTCTTGCAGTGTTGCCATATCGTTCTTACGCGCATGCGCACGCCGTTAGTACTCAAATGCTCGTTAAAAGATATGGCAACGTCGAATGTAAAATCATGTAGACTGTACACTCGCTAGGAGTGCGTCGAAAACGGCAACCGTGTACACACGGTCCATCTTATGGTATCGGCCACTATGCACACGGGTGCTATTTTCGAACGCACTCTAGCGGGGAAACTCCATTTCTTGCACTTATGGCCGTTTTCTCCGATGCGGTTTAAACTCAGTTCAATTTTTTTGATACAGTTTTGACATAGGATGAACTGAGTTTAAACTCCGATTAACGTTGGAGAAAACGGGCGTTAGTCGTATTAAATATTATTTATAAAGTATAAATTGAAAATTATCATATAATTTTCTGTTTTATTGCGTTCTACCAATAATAATACAGGAATAGCTAAATTGTCACAAGTGTATCATTACAATTTTTGTCGATTAATAAAAAAGCAAAAAATGCGACGATCGCTCATAGCGCGTGTGACGGAGGGTTATAAAACATGTGCTTACGCGAGTACTGAACTAAGACATTTTTTTTTAAATGATCGAAATTTTTTCAATTACAATCTCAGGAGAATTGTAAATTACTCCAGGATTCAATTGTTCGACATTAAGTGTGTGTGCGTGTGCGAGCGTGCGTTGAGTAAGTGACTACGACCGAGTGTTTCCAAGCACTCTTCAATACTTTCGATAATTTGCAAGAAAAAGTATGTCGAAACAATATAGAAATTAGAACGAATGTTTGAAGATAAAAGTATGTTTTTTTCGTAAACTTCGAGTCGACTCGAATTTGTTGTGCATACCCTATCGTTACGTCGTGAACGAGACACGCATTTTTCAGTAAAACAAAAAAACAAGTTTAAAAAAGGGACAACGATAAGCCGTAAGTGATTCGGAAAAAAAACAAACAAACAAAACAAACTTCAAATTGCTCCGCGTGTCTCCACGATGAATTTTGATATTCTTCTGAGACCCGCCCTTGTTTCCTGATGACAAATTGTTCTAGTATTTAACTATGCGACCAGAAATAAAAATGTTTTTATATGTAAAATGAGACAAGCGTTTTCGACGGTATTTTTAATCACCATCATCCTCAAAGTGACTCTATTAAGGTCCTATTTTTGTGGCGCGAAAAAAAGGATTTTTTTTTCTCATAAATTGTTTGAATTTTCGTCTTTACAATTTTCACGACAAATTTTATACTTGCGCACGTGATCCTCGAACTTGGCGCATCTTTTCCGAAACAGGTTTTTCAAAATTGGTGTGCAACATATTTGAATAATTATTTATTTATCAATGTGGTTATTATCAATTTATTCAAATGTGGTTCAATGATCAAAACTTTCGATAAACACGTGCTGGATTTTCTTTGAAACGAATGCTTAAAAATCACGAAACTTCGCGTTTTCACGTCGATTCAAATAAAATAGGGTGTCCATAATCAAGAATTGAGTGCTTGACTTCGTGCTTGATTCTGCGAATAGATAGAGCTTTTTTTATACCGCAGAAATCGAGAAATAATTAATGCAGGTGCGGGAATATCCAGGCACTTATCTTTCGCTTTTAATTCTGTGGTACATTGACAGTGAGGTGGAAAAAAACCTTTTTATCGGAGTTATTGGTTTCAGGTGTTAATGTACATAAATGTATATAAATATATTTGTATATCGCAGCTTTGACGTCCTGTGTGCAACGTTATTAAAAACGATCTGGAATGATGGACGTCTCCATTGTGCCATGAGAACGGGTGCTATCCGTTGTCCAGGATACACGAGCTACGAGTTTTACAATAATGCATATATAGGCCAATCCTCGCATTCTCATGTATTTTAATTTATAGTCCGAAGGTGGAAAACCCAATCTCCAAAGTGTCCCAGAGTTGAGACATATATTTCCATTTGATGTTATTGAAATCCATTTTATCCTATACAAATTTTCATAAAGAACGAATACACGTTAAGTCCCTGTTTCATACATTACATACTCGAGAGAATCGTCCGACCGGGATATTGTACATTGAAAACCAATAATTCATTCATTACTCTGGACTACCCGAGGATGATGATAGAAAAATATACAATTCCTTCTTTCGCAAAGTCAGAAATTCGAAATTCAATAATTCCTTGAACTTAAGGGAGGAAAGTCATGTAAACGTGCGTTTTTTCAAGATTTTTTAATTAATAAATGGAACAGCTTATTGAATTAACATAAAGCATATCTCAAAATATGCGATGTAAGGTATATTGACAAATTTTTTTAGACTAAAATATTTCAAAATGCCGGCGCCACAGCTGCTAAAAGTTGGCACCTCAGATTTGTGCCGTGCAGCCTACAGGTCTCAAATCTCAACTGAAATCAACAAATCAAAATTTTGTTGTTAAAATACATTAATACGATTTGCATGACGGAGAAAAAAATTAAAAATTGAGGACCATTTTGAAAAAAAAATCAATTTTTGTAAATGGTCTTAAATTAAAAATTTTTTTTATTTCAATAAACTATTCCATTTATTTATAAAAAAATCTTGAAAAAACGTGCGTTTACATAACTTTCTCCCGTTAAGGGAGGAAGCTCATGAGAAATCGAAATTTTTAACACTTTTTTTTTATTGCTTATAAAATTTATTCAACATCTAAAGAATGTATTTTTGGTGTTGTAAACCCAAATTAGAGCCCTAAAAGACACCATGGAGTCATCAAAGTGACGCCCTCCGAACGGCACCTATCGCAATTTATATTATATAATTATTAGCTATCTTTTTATATAGCTATTTCTTTTTTTTCATACTAGATGACACTACTAAGGAAAAATAACAATTGTTTTTGCTGTATGTAACGCATATTTTCGAAATAGTAGCGTCCCCAAGCGAACAGCTGAAAGGCAGCGTGCTCTCGATATACGCGTTTTCCTCAAGACACATTTTTTCGCGGACGATGCAACTTAGCTCAAAAATTAATTGACCGATCGACTTCAAATTTCACACAGATATTCTTTAATTAACGGGAGAAACCAGTTTAGGAGGCTGAAATTTTGGTGTTTTTCGTGAATTTTTTTTAACAGGGAAGGAATAATCAGAATTTGTTTAAACTTGGAGGATATTTTATTCATGTTTTGAAGTACACTTTGTAATTTTTTTTAAGTCATTTCCGCCGGAAATAGTGGAGTTAGAAGCTGCTGTCCATGGACGACTTTTTTTCAACTGGTGGGCATTCTAGCTCAAAAAGTTATTGACCAATCGTTCTGAAAATTTGTGTGAATATTCTTTATTCAATTACAATCTATATTAACCTAACTCTGGGATGATATTATTATTAAAAATATTTTTTTTAATGCAAAAAAGGTGAAAAAACATGGTATAAAAACATGACATTGTGTTCAAACACCTCAAAAACATGCAATTTTCAACTTTGTTTATCAAAATTAGGTTCATACTCTTAGGAAATATGTTGTTAATGAAAAAAGAAAATTGTAATGATTACAGATAAAAATTGTGACTTCAGGAATGTCCACCAGCAAAAAACTCGGATGGCGATCGTCCATGGACAGCAGTTTCTAACTCCACTATTTTCGGCGGAAATGACTTGAAAAAATTACAAAATGTACTTCAAAATATGAATAAAATATCCTCCAAGTTTAAACAAATTCTGATTATTCCTTCCCTGTTAAAAAAATTCACGAAAAACACCAAAATTTCGGCCTCCTAAACTGGTTTCTCCCGTTAACTTATTCACAATATCTTCAACCTAAAATACCATTAAAAAGTCAATAATAAATATTGCTTGTAATAATTTTTTTGTAAAACATTAATCGATTTTTTTTAAAAGTGCTCTGAATTTTTAATTATAGATTTTTTTTCTTAAATTTAGGTTGAAGATCTGCGCAAGATCATATTTTAACAAAAAAAAATTGGTTTTTTCATTTCGGATAATTAGAACGACCTGTAGCCTGCACCGCGCAAAAAAAGAATCAACTTCGAGCAGTTGTAGCGCCGTCATTTTCAATTTTTATGACACAAAAATTTTTTTTTCTTATAGCATTTATTGTCAATATTACGTCGTTCTTTACCAAAATTTAATAGACCTGTTCAGTTTTTATAAATAAATTCGTACAAAGATGCCTGTTGACATTACCCTCCCCCCTTAACTTGTGTTTTTTCCTAAGAGCTTTCATTTTTGCATTAATTTTTTTCATTTATTTGATAAATAATTCCTTTTAAATCTTTTTTTTATTGATTTATTGTTGAAAATAACGTCAAGTATGTGAAATGTCACATATTCGATTAATGTCTTTTTTTTATTGCATTAAAAAATGAATTATTTAGAGTAAAATTGACGAAATGACGAACCAAATAGTTGGGATATTTATTCAAAGTTTTAATTCCCTGTTTTTTTTGAATCCTTTAAGAGTGTTTTGATAAAGATCAATTATTGTATCTTCGCGGAATGAAAAGATCGTTGAATGTAAGGGAAAAGTACGTCGAGGCCTCGAAGAACTTGAACTGACTCATTGTTTACCTGGCGAGCTTCGTTAAACTTGCAAAATCAATTATTCAAAGGGGTGACTGAATCAATAGTGATATAAAAATGGTGAAACTTGTTGTTTTACATCACTCGGCTCAGCTAAATGAATTTGAAAACCAGGGAATTAAGATGAAAGTGTGCATAACACGAAAAAATGTTTTTTTTTACAACGAACGATTTAAGACCGCGAAAACAACTTTATTTCAGAACTATTTTGATGTACTTAACATTGAAAAAAGTCGTCACGCTATTCAGATAAACTTTTCAGATTATAATAAAACGCAAATACTTGTTTGTTCTTGCTCACAGATAACAATAATTAAAAAACGCAAACTATGCTTCATAGCAATCAATAAAGTACTGTATTCAGTGTTATAAACATTAACAGTTCAAATCGTTACAAATTTTTGAAAGATAATTGATTGAAATAAACAGTTAAAGTGATAAGCTGAAAAATTTTAATTAATTAAAAATTAATTTAAGCTCAATAAAAAAATTTCAATTTTTAATCAATGTCAGTTTTTATTTTGAAATAAATTTTTTTTTATAAATTGAAACAACTGAATTGAAGTTCAAATGAATTAATTTCAAATTGATTATTTCTATTTTACTTGAAATAGAAAAAAAGCGGACACGTGCGAGTTGAACTCGCGTGGAGAGGGTCCCATACGATGAATATGTTATCTACCATGTTTTTTCAATCTGACTCAAATCTGTTTGTGGTAACTAAAAATTTTAAAACCATAAACTTCTTAAAGGTTTTCCTGTAATCTATAAGTAAAGAACTATTTTCTGTATTTTTTTTAAATTTGAGGCTCAGTAATTTCGGCGATAGGGGGGGGGGGGGGGGGGAATGGTCAATTTTCATGTATTTTCTTAAATAACTTTAAAACTATTTATTTTAAAATTATTAAAAAAATATATTCGAGACCCTCACAACAAGCCCTTTCATTTGATATGTCACACGGTACAGTTTACAAAACTTTGTTTTTAAATTTTCTAATTTTCCCCCCAAAAGTGACCCCCATATTCAAAATTCATTTCTTTACGTTACACGTCCGTGTTTGGGTCACAAAAATTCATATGTGTACCAAATTTCAACTTAATCGGTCCAGTAGATTCGGAGCAAATTGGCTGTGACAGACGGACAGACACACGAGTGATCCTATAAGGATACCGTTTTTTCATTTGGACGTACGGAACCCTAAAAACATCAAAACTTTTATAAATTGAAACAACTGAATTAAAATTCAATTGAATTAATTTCAAATTTATTTTTATTTCATTTGGCAGATTTAATACCGATCAAAATCTTCTGGAATTTGTATTTTTTTCCATTTGCAGGTATTAAAATTTTTTTTTTTACCTTTCATTTTTGTGGAATAATGGTGGTAGTTTTTTTTGCATATATAGACACGTAATAATCTAGATGATGTTTATGGAGTGCACCAGTAAAAAAAGCGATACGTTGTTCTTGAAGTACGTAAACTCCCCTTGGCAGTGACTATCTCGTGACGAAAACATTATCATTCACATACGCGTCGTTCAGAAGCACGGTACACATGTCATTTACATGTCGGGCGCGAGATTAATCGTACAAGCCAACGTACCGATATATATGAAAACAATCCTCGATCCTTACACGACTACGACAATCGTGTACTTCAGTCACTTTTCGACTTCGTGCCCTGATAGAATTAATTGTGCTCGACATGAAAGTTCCTCCTATTAAAATTCATGTAATGCGATCTGCGGTTGGTATAAAATCATAAAAATAAACGATTAAACGAAAAATAAATAATTAAACATTTCTGAAGAGACGAAAAATAAAATAAGGATTTCATCGGACGATTTAGAGGTCGATGGCGTACAATTTCATAGTTTTTCTTTCAATCTAAAAGCTTTTCTATTTATAAGGTGGATTACGAGAAAATAATGAATTTTTGAAATGTAACTCCACGAAAATATGGTAATTATGAATTCTTACAAAATCGAGGATGCTCAGAGTGATACGAGACGCGGTCCAACACCCGTATGGACGCTTTGTCGGGAAACTTTTTCTCCCACGCTGCAATTGAAGCAAGTTTTGAACTACTTTTATTTATTTTTTTTAAATTTATATATTGATAAATCGCTCATTTTTTCATTTTTTCTTATAAAAGTCCCTGGCATTTGAATCTCGTTCTCATTATTCATTTATTTGATATGAAATTTTGCCTTGTTACGATTTTGTGATCACGATAAAAGCACACACGGCAATAAATATAAAAAAATCGTTTACATATGAATCGTTGGTGGCAAAATTCGAATTTCGGATTACACGTATCGAAATATTAACCCTGACCCTTACGATCTATTTCTCCGAACGTAAAGCCTACAACAGAGTCGAAAATGACCCCAATTTTCTTTTTAGCATAAAATGTTCTTTCTATGCAATAATAAGATTTAATTATACATCGTTCTCTTCGTTTTTTTATAACGAAGAGAATGATGTATGATAAAGTCGTATTCAGTGAACATTTAATAACGAAAACTGAATAAAACGGAAAAAAGTTTTGAAAGAATGCAAAAAAGAAGTTTTCCACTAAAATAAATTGTGGTCGTTTTCGATCCCGTTGTAGAGGTCTAAGGTTAATTAACCCTCCGCCACACGTGCCAAAAAACTAAATTTTAAAATTGACTTTAAGAGTTTTTATCACACCGTGAGTTAAATCATTGCAAACGCATACGTTCTTCGAAATAGAAATTTTCATGAAAATTCCAGAAATGTATAATTTACCATTTTTGGTTATTAATAATAAAAAAATGTTAAAAAATGGCGTTTTGCTCATAGCGCGTAACATTTTTGGTTATTAATTAAAAAAAGATTTAAAAAAATGACGTTTTGCTCATAGCGTGTAAGGAAGGGTTGAAAAAATTAATTATCAAACGTGTTTTCAACATCTTGAGTAATTTTTAGCCACATATTAGACAACTTACTAATTTTGTTGAATATCAAAGTTAATGAATCAGTTTGATATTTTTTACAATTGGAAAAACATACTGTCCCATATTTTCCATTATATCGGGTTGTGGAATAATCCACTGTGAAAGATACAGAGCGTTTGTGAAGGCATTGGAATAAGGAGAGTTTGGACAGGCAAGGACTTATCTAATAGCCACAAGACCAGGCAGGGAAATCCCTGCCTAGTCGTTCGACCACGAGGGCCTTTCTTATTGAACTTCCCATGTTTGCAGGGCATCCTTCGTTGTTTTTTTCTCCTTCACTATTTTATAACGCACTGTTTCGATAATACTCTAGAATAACGAGCTTTCTATCCGACGATCAAAGCGAACAATCCGTGGTGGGGTCGACGCAGTTACGTATCGGAATTCCCTGAACGAAGGACGAGTATTGAGTTTCTTCGATTTGCAAAATATTCATCAAAATTACTGTTTTTTTTTTTTTTTTTTTTCATTTTTATTTATTTTTTATTGCTCAACGAAATTTTCCATCAAATTGAAATGCCGATCTTGGACATTTTTTGTTGTGATAAAATTTCGTCTATGCCATACTCTCGCGTTGATAGGATTTAAAATTTGAGGTAAAATTTCGTAAGATAAAAAAAAGTTATCGCCCCATTTATTCATAATTAAAACTGTGTAATCAATTTCAAATTTGAATTTTTTCAATGGAAATATCATGTGCAAATTCGTGAAGAAAATTAGTTTTTTAATGTTTCTCTTTGTGTTTAGAGTAGTCAAACGCGATTTACAAATCGGAAGATACGAAAACCTGAAGACGGAGGTGCTAATTAATGAAAGTGAGTTTGAAAATCTTCGTGATCCAGGAATTATTTTTATAAACTCTGGAATACCGATAATATTTGATGATTAATGCTTTTCAATAAATATTTGTTTAAACGTATCGAAAGCATCGACCGTCTTTTGTTCAATCATTCAAATTTCTCAATTGCAAATTGAATTTGGTAAATTTTCAGTGACGACTCCCGTGTTGACAACGGGTGGAAATTTTGTGCAAACAACCGACAGTTTATACGCTGCGTTGAAGCCAATAATTACATTGGCACAGTGTTTTGCATTGTTTCCAGTGAGCGGAGTGAATAAATCGGATGCGTCGTATCTCAGGTATATTTTACAATACTCAACATTTAGAAAAATCTCATAAAATTATTAAAAAGTAATTTAAACCTGCAAAATAAATTGCAGATTTACATGGCGAAGCTTCAAGATTTTGTACGCGTGTATATCGTTGATAAATTCGACTATCCTCGTGACGTGCAGTTTTTTGCGTATCATGGAGACAGGAATTACGCCGTCAAGAATGAGTAAGATCATCGATATGAATTTAAAAAACGTATTTGTTTTCACTTCCACTGTTTGTCTTCAAATTAACAATTAATTGCAAAAAAATTGATGTGAAAAATACTTTCTCTCAATTATTAACTCGATCACGAATATTTCAGTACAATTGTTTATTATACTTGTGAAAAATAATTTAACAATGACTGTGTGCTCTAAAATCAGCGAGGTTAATGTTCTTGGGAACAACATTTGTAACGAATCTTCTATTTCTTCGTCTTGCGATGAATTGGCCGAGCTTCGCATCATCTTGGGAAAAATTTGAACGCGAATTAGCGCCTCGTCATCGTCGAGTATCCAAATTGAGTCTTGCAACAAGATTCAAAATCATCACAGCGGTGATAATGGTTCCTGCAATGAGTAAGTATTGCTCATTCATTTTTCTAACAAAAATCGTTCAATGAAAAACTAATAATCAACGCTTAATCAATAATGTTGTTTTTACTGAATCGTTGGACGTTCTGTGCCATGTATTCATTTATATTTCACGTTTATTTTTTATTTTTCTCGGTTAAACTCATTGTGATCGCGATAGAATTGATTTTTTTGTTATTTCCAGTGGAACATTCCCTCTCGATTGTGTCGGGCTACGTCAGTGCTGTTACATGTGCTAGTCTGCGTGGTGACACTGACATTGCAGCGACATATTTTCAGTCACAATTCCCACACGTAATTATCCAGAAAATAAAAGTATTTAAGACAATTAGATTTTATTGATTAATTCTACGGTATTTTTCCACTCAACGTTATCGCGTAATTGATGAATTTATTCAATACAATTTCAACTAATATATACCTTGATTATTCTATGGGGACAAGTTTATATTGTAAACTATTTATCTTAGGTTTTCAATAAAACTACGTACAGTCTATGGAAAGGAATAGTCGTACAATCGAGCAATATTCTCAGCACATTTTCATGGAATTTTATGGACCTTTTTCTCATTCTCATAAGCATCGCTCTAACTAATCAATTTCGACAGCTCAACAATCGTCTTTACTCGATACGAGAAAAGGTACATGCTGAAGTCCTCATTCATTAGTTATTTTATGCAAAATCTTTCATTTTAATATTTCATTAAAGTAGTAGTCTCGCCAAAGCGTTTTTCTATAGAATTTTTTTTTTTTTTTTTTTTTTTCATTTTGAGCACACATTCAGGACACTATTATGGAATTACGTGCAAAATTTCAAAAGGATTCATCCCATATTCGGGATATTGGAATTAAATTTACACTGCAACTTCGATTGTTCGAACAGCGGCGGGATCGACTCCGCATCGCACTTGTAAATATAGAACGTTGCGCACACTTCGTGTTTCCGTTTCTGCGCACCGGACCAACGACCGGATTGGACCGAGCGCTTCCCCTACCAAACGCATAGCGATCGATACGAGTCGTTTAGTGGGGAATATTGCCTGAATCAAAATTCGATAAATCGAGGTTGCAGTGTATTTGGATTATCCAATTTATTATCCAATTTATTAATTATCCAATTATTTGGAATCCAATTAATATTGGATTGCATAATTTTACATGTGACCTTATGGGAAGCGATGGAAAATTTCACATTTTAGACAATAACTCCGAAACTTTTCTACAGATTTTTTTTTTTTTAGTTGTCATTTATAGAGGAACATATGACGAAATTTGTCAACAAATAACAAGAATTTTGATCACTCAGTTTCGGAGATACGGCGATATAAAGTATGTGTCATGTATATTAAATAGGGAAACGTGGTTATTTCGGAAACTCTAAACTTTGTATTAAACATTTCTCCCGAAAGTTTATGTTTTTAGATTCCTGTAAAATGTAATATCTACCATTACTAGATTATTCCGCAAGTTATATCTAAGTTTTCGAATATTGACCGGAGAGTTAACTTTAGAACGTGAGTGTGGCTAGACTACTACCTTAATAATATATGTTCGCATTACTCAAAAATATAATTAACATTATTTCATCTGGAAAATTGTTATTTTGTTTTATTAAAAGAAAATCTCCGTCTTAAATTGTATTTTATTTTGTCTATAAATCCACATAACAGAAAAAGTAATTTTTCGACATTCAAATCATGAAAGTTTAGTTTTGATATAAAAATAAAGTGTCCATTCTTTTTCACCATTACCACAGATTAATTTCGTTTTTTTTTTTTGACACAATAATGGTTTTCGTGACACTTTTAGTAATTAATATTAATTTCGTTTTTATTCATCGAGCACCGTTTCAAGTATTTATTGTTTTTCTCGAAATTTCCGAACGAATCCATTTAGCATTGTTTCGTTGTGAAGGCGATGCCGGAATGGTGGTGGGCCGAGGCGAGAACCGATTACAATCGTCTGGCATCGTTAACAAGACAAGTCGATACTTATATATCCGGTATCGTCGTTCTGTCATTTGGAACAAATCTTTGGTTCATCTGTATTCAACTGCTTAACTCGTTCAAGTATTTATCGAAGAAAGTTTTGGAAAATTTATCTATCTTAGTAGAAACGTTAATCGATAGATAATTTTTAGTGTAAATTTATTATTAATTATTAAATTATTAAATTATTTATTTATTATTTATTTATTTATATAAATGAATTATTAAATTATTAAATTATTAATGTTTAAAGCCTTACGTAAACCTGGAGATGCCAAAAAGAGATTTAAGAGAACTTTTTTTCGTTTGAAAAGACATATCGTTGTTTATGGAATCGGGAAATTTCATAACTAAAAAAAATTGTACGAGCCGTTGTTGGCTTTCTTGTAAAACAGTTTTTTTTACCAAACGCTATTCGCGGTAATCACGATTTCGACTGTACGCTTATACTGAAAAATAATACATTTTTTCTTAAATAAAAAAAAAAAGACTAGTCTTTGTCATGGATGATTTTTTTAAAGCATTTCTTGTTAAACGACAGAGGTCTGAATCGGGATTTTTCCTAAAGGATTCTTTTTTGTTCATATAAAAATGTTATGAATTTATACAAAAAAAAAAGCTATAATGTTTGAAAGAAAAAAATCCTTCGACAAAAACTAGATAATTATGTAAAAATCCTCTGTACCAAATTTCACTCAAAGCGGTCGTCTAATTTTTGAGATACGATGGTTAATGTTTTCAAAAATACGATTTTGACAAATAACCATTTTAAGGGTTAAGCACCTTTCAAATTTAGATTAAAAAAATGTTTTCCAACTCGAAAGATGTCGTTGATTTCTGGAAATTTTTTGTAAATTATGTATAAAGGGCGACACTATCGAATAAAAATGTTTTTTTTAAGAGTCACTTCTTTCTGGCCTTCCTAGGTGAGTGTAAGCCCTTGAAACAACAACCATTGGTACAAGAAACCAATTTTTCCTATATAAATAGTAATTTTTTTATTGTGCTTCATGTCTCATTCTATTATCCTCGATAAAATATTGATATTTGATATTGTTTTTTACCAGTCCGTTTCCGAGCATCATGAAGACCATTTACTTCTGCTTCTCTTTTGGATTTTTGGTAACACGAGCCTCGACGGTCTCTTTGTGCGCTGCAACTGTCCACGACGAATCTTTGCTTCCTGCACCAATTTTGTATAGCGTCTCAGGTTCCAGTTATTCGAACGAGGTAAATTATATATCAAATATTTCACGTATATTTTCGTTTCATACGATAAATCAAAATAAAAAGTACAAAATATTTAAATACAATTTTTAAATAACAACAAAAATTCATTCATTTTTTATTTACTGACAATTACTTAATCAGGTCGTAAGATTCCTGATGCAGGTTACCACCGACAACATCGGGCTTACAGGGATGAAATTTTTTTCAATTACAAGAAGTCTCGTTCTCACAGTGAGTATCTTCATTGAGTAACTGACTTTGTTGAATCGACAAAATCTTCGTTGAACCAACTAATTATACTGTTGAGTCAACTGACAGGCGACGAACAAAACATTTTGTTGCTCCAACAGAAGATTTGATTGTTCCAACCACTTAATTTGCTGGCTGAAATAAATATTGTTCACCACGACGGAACGTTTGTTTAAGGGCTAAAACCACTGTAACGGCCTCAAAAAATGCCTTTTTTCGACAATTTTTTTTGGGTGGAAGAAAAGGTAATAGAATAATAATATGCGGGGGAGTTATTAAGCATATATTTAACTGTACAACAAAAAATTATGATTGAAAAATATTTAAAAATGGCGGCACCAGAGCCATTCCCGCGAGGCTTGTTGAATTCGATGCGCTCTGCGACACGCGGTGCAACTGGTGCAATTGTTGATTTGGAATTAAAAAAAAACCTTAATCTAGACACTCATAGCTAGTGAAGTACGTAGGGGAATTTGAAAATATTCATTTTTATATTATTGGCGAGTATTTGAATGAAGAGGTTCAATTTTCGACAGAAAAAAGGGGTAATTATTTGTTGATAAAAAATGTTTAAATGAACTTATCGAAAATTCCGTACGTATTTCACTTTGAAATGTTATTTTTAAGATATTGTCAAAAACTCAAATGAAAAGAATGAAAATTGTTGAAGTTATGCTGTGTGCCGTTTTGAAAAATCGCGAGAAAATCGAGAAAAACGCGTTTAAGGGGCCAGTCCACTTTGGAGCCACGAAAAAAGGCTATTTTCGCGATTTTTTTTTTTGAGGATTTTATAAAAGATATGAATATAAAAGATGTTGGGCTTGATAAATAAAGTCTTGAAATACATAAAAAAAAAAAATTAACTCATTTTTATTCATTTTTAAGTACAAAAACTATAGTTTAACGTAGGTAACTAGGTAGCTCCATCACAACTCGGCAACGGCTTGTCTGAAATAAAAAAATCAAAGTCCATTAGATTCAGTATGAAACCAGTTACAAAATGACCCTCGGATATAAAGTTTTATCAAAAAGTAAAAAAATGGCAGATGAAAAACGAAAAAAGTAAAAAAAACGCGGTTTTTCGCAGTTTTTCACAAAAAAAGAGTAAAAATCAAAATTTTAAAACCATCGAGGGTCATCTTGTTGCGAATCATACCACATTTTACAATATGTGGTTCAAATTTCAAGAGAATTGGTTTATTAGTTTTAGAGATACGATGGATAAAAAAAAAATACTTAGAGAGCTCGGATTTTCATAAAATTTTGACACAATATTTCTGAATGTATGTACTTTCGAAAACAGTAAAAAATCGATTTTTTGAAATTTTCAAAGTGGATTGGCTCCTTAAAGTTTTGAAACGTGGTATTGAAATGACCGACGCGCTCGGGGAAGAGCCCGAAATTTCAATGAAGATTTTTTTTTTCAGATATAAACCTTTTTGCCTCATATTCAAGAGGGTTCAAAGTATATTTTAAGCCAATAAAAAAAAATACATTTTTCGAAAATTCTACAGTGGTTTTATCCGTTAATCAACAAAATTTAATTTTTTCGCTTTTAATTGATTTTCGTTCGATAGTTCGGATTTAGTTGATTGAGCAAGATCTGGTTTTCAGTGTTTCTAATTATTCAAATACTTTTGATCACCAATGTTTTTATTCATTTACCATACAATTCCTCAAATTTATCACAGTATGCATTTTTTTTCAAATGGGAAACAATAATAATCAATTATTCTACAATGTTCAATTATTCAGGTAGCTGGAACGATCGTCACGTACGAGCTCGTGCTTGTGCAATTCAACGGTCTTCAGCCAAGTAATCCTTCAAACATAACTCACGTTTGCGAGGTGAACTAGACGCTCGTGTTGAAGCAAATTCACCCCTAATTTAAAAAAAGTATTTTTCACCACCTTGTATATCGATTATATATATATATTTCTAATTTGCTTTTATATATTTGTCCCACGAGATACGACTTTGTGATTATCGAAAAAGAAATATTTATTTTTCCCTTCAAGCAAATATCATCGAAGAATTCAATAAAATTTCTCATCCCTCTTTTTTTATTCAATATTTCCAAAGCTAATTTACAAAATTGTTGTTTTTCAACTTCGAAAGATCATTCATAAGTTTAACTTGAAAAAAATATCGTTTCGCATAATTACTATTGATTTTTTCGTTTGAGGTATACGTACTGATTCTATATCGATTTAATCGCCGTGTAAAATAACTTTTCATTTCATGACCACAATTCTCGACAAGATTCTCGATTTTTGCCTTGTTTCCTTTTTTCTAGAGCGATGTCGGGGTATGAAGACCTAATTATGTGTCTTCCTAACTATGTGATAGAAAATAATAAGAAAATTAACATATTAATATGCAATGCATTGATTTTTTAAGATCATTCCTTAAGGGGGAACATCCGAGTAGACAGCGGAAAAAATAAGTGAATTTTAGGAATTATTATCTCAAAAACTATTTGTTCGATTTTATCCAGGTTTGTTTTATTCGAAAGTATACATGTTGAGGTATGCTGACAAATTTCTTTATAAATATATATCGACTTGGAGCGCTGCTGTCATGGCCGGCGTAAAAAATGTCCCTCACTCGCACGGTCTGCGGTCCCCAAGATTACACGCAGTCGGTTGATCTGAAACAAAAGTTTCAAAAAGATTCTCAACATGTAATGTATGATGCTCTTCGCAACGTAAGATTTTTTGAAAAAAAAATTTTTTCACGAAATGCCAGCCGATTGAACTTTACATTCATTTTTCAACCTTAATTTCCGACCTTTCTGGCTTGATAAAAAAAAATAATTAAGTAAAAAAAAATCCTACGTTCCGAAGTAGAAAACCTCTCCGAAAATATTGTGTCAAATTTTGGAAGCAATCGGTCAAGTTTTCGAGATAATCGCGTTTGAAGTTTGGCAAAGAAATGACGCGCTTGGGAACTAGGTCGGGCAAATTGCCCATAACTTCCACAATTATTGGAATTTCAATGTGAAATTTACACACAATATTCTTAAGACTATAAACTTTAAGATGAGCGAAAAAAAAATTGAAAAAACATTTTTTTTTACTCGGATATTCTCCCTTAAAGCAATTTTATACAAATAGTCAATTTATGTACACGTACGCGGTAATTTGTTTTTATATCGTTCAATCAACACGTAGATAGACATTTGTGTGTTAAATTACATTCCAAGGCATGTGTCAATAATATTGATAATAAATAATCAGGCCTTAATGGCAAAAAGTGATATAAAATAAAAGTTGACAACTATTATAAGTATTTGATTTTTTTTTTCGAATTTTTACGTTACCTTGATCAAGGTAAAAAATCGAGTAAGTTCATTCGGAACGTATGATTGATATATACCTACGGATTCAATTTATGATAGTTGATTTAATTCGAGAGAAATCAGTACACATTGAATCATCGTAAAAATCACAAATAGAAACTTGTTACTCAACGTCTGAGATAGGCGGTGCATCCAAAAGATCGAGAGACCCAGACCTGCATGGTTTAGCAGTATTTTATCTTCGGATTTACTCTGATTTGACTCACCTTCTTCATGCACATAAGCAAGTAACTAAATAATTATCAAGAAATTTTTCAAAAATCAATTTGAAGTACAATGCGTTCGCCTTTACATATGTTTAAATATCTTATGGCTCTACGATGCGTTTCACTTTCGGTTCCGTTAAGGATGCGATGGAATTCAACCGCGTACAAATCCTATAAAAATGCGAAGTGTTTTTTCAGTCTTTCATATGTGCTGATGAAATTTTCGCAGGGAAGTCTTTTTTTTTTATTTAAACAATTTGTGAACACTTTTTCGATATTGTTATCAACGGCAATCAATGTTCACAACATTACAACGATGGCTTAATTTCATGCAGATTTGCATCGCTAAGTATCAAAGTTTTGGGTGTGGTTTTGACCACAGTTTAAGTTTTGAGTTAACGTATGTATAAAATATCCCTAATCGATTTTATCAAGGGTAGGAAGGAAATGTATTCCAACCATCACGGAAGACATTCAGAGTCATTATTATTCTATTTTATTGAAATTGTATTTATTAACGAATCCATTGTTTTTATATTTATTTCCATTATGTGCCACACCGTTACATTTCGTGTGAGGGCGCTATCAGATCTCCTTTATACGGCAATGAGGCAGCCTGATAACGATCTGAAAAGGTCCATATTATAATTTCTAAGCGGGTAATTCGTATTTATTTGTGAATAAATTATTCGAAAGATAAGGAAATGATTCAATGTTTTTTGCGGGTATGAACCAATCGTTAAAACATATGGATGAGTTAATTGACAAATGAAATGAATAAGACTATCGAAGGTGACGTCTGAAAACGAATACAAAAGTTCCAATGGAGGACCAACAAGACAGCCCGTCACGTGTTTCAGCAGTACAAAGCTCATGATTGTAGCGGTTATCATTGCAAATTTGCACCGCAATCAAGTTGCTTGATGCTGACCTCTGCAAACAAAAAAATCATTTTTCTCATTTCCCAAAAGATGTGTAAAAAAAATATATGTATATATTTATAAATGATGTGGATATAAACTAATTATATGAAAAAATTCATGTACAGCGCGACCATTTTTATTATCCTGTGAAATAATAAAAAATGAAAACAAAAAATGTTCTATATGAAAAAATATTCATTAATATGTTTTTTTTAAATTTTTTTATTGGGGTTTTGTAACCAATCGCCCCCGCGATTGTTACTACTTCCACGGCCCAGGGTCCTTCCCTCTTAGCCTCCCCACTCTTTCCAACTATTCTTCTACTCTTCCATCCATTCCCCCACACGTGCGGCGGCAGCCGACTTATTCCCGCGCTGTATCACATTTATCGAGGGCGAAGGAAAACTGCAGAACACCTTGCCGATACAGCCGGTGCCCGACTAATCTCCGCGGGTGGCAATGCGAGCACGCTCAAGCACGGCCACCAGAGGTGCTCACTCAAGCAGGCACCTCCTCAGCTGTGATGCAATGAGCCAGCCAGTGCACGGCTAGAGGGCCACTTCCGCACGATGAGAACCGTCCACGAGGCCACCAAAGCCGTATACCGACCGCTCCTGCATCGCAGAGAGGTGTTTGGCTATGGATTTATGAAGGTGGAATCCGAACCACCCGGGGTTGCAGCAGAAACACTTGAAAAAATTTTCAAATTTTTCATTGGTGTTTTTGGCCGGGATTTGAACCCGGAACCCGCGACGTGCGAGTCCGAGTCCCCATCCACCGGACCAACCGCTCTCCCAATATTTATTAATATTTTTTCATATAGAACATTTTTTGTTTTCATTTTGGACATTTTACTTTAACATTTGAATGATCAACGACCTGTTTAATAATTGTTCCATTGCTTTCCAATCCTGTTGCACTTTAAGGCGTCTTCTCACTTTGGAAATTTAAAAAAATCGATTTTTTTTTTTTTTTAAATTTTGAAAGTACATATCTTCAAAAATGTCATCTCGAAATTTCATAAAGATCGGACGAGTCTAACTACATTTTTTGGCGACCGTTAGGTGACTACCTGAGAGTACCCGGCGATCCCTCCAAAACTTTAAACGCAGTTATCTCAAAACAAGGTTTTTCGGTGCTTTGTTGATGAAATTTCGGAAACTATCCGGCCGATTGTCATGAAATTTGAATGACATATGCTTCATAGTTATGGCTATAGCGCATATCATCAGATTTTTTAAATTTTGATTTTAAGAATTTTTTTTTTACAAAAAACTGCAAAAAAATCGTGGTTTTTTTTTACTTTTTCGAAAAACGTGCGCCATTTTGTTATTTTCGCGAATATCAAAAATCTGATGATATGCGCTATAGCCACTGACATACTGAATCTAAAACAGTTTTATTTTTTTGTTTCAGACGACCCGTCTCGGAGATACCATCAACAAGCCACGACCATAACATTTTTACACGGGTTTTTCAATGCTACTGATGTATTATAATAATTGTTTAAAAAAATAAAATAAAAATTTTTTCATGTACTTGAAAGATGTGTTTATTACATAGGATCCGTTTTATCCCATAATTTTAAGCAAAAATCCTCGAAAAAAAATCGCAAAAACAGCCTATTTTTGAGGCGTTTAAAGTGAGAAGATGCCTTAATCCAGCGAGGTACGAGCCACATAAAAAAAGTCGTACTCAGAAAAGCATCGCTGTAGAATATTGACACCCAAAGCACGATACCAAAACTGTCTGCCATCAAAAACAATAAGTTTATGAATTCAACATGTTAACCCTAGCTACACACTACGTGGTCCAATGGACCGACAGCAACACTACATTTTCACCCTTTTTTCACCATACGCCTTTTTATAATCGATATAACCTTTTATCAAACGACTTTTTCGCTTTACGGATTACTTCTCCGGATTGGTCGGAGTATGACGTTTCGATTTCACTATAATTAAGGTATATACTGTACTGCATGCTAGTCAAATGAGTACTAAATTTTCACAATTGTTTTATGCCAAGCTTAACGGACAACACCACTGTGACCCCCTATTTTTTTTCACATTTTTCAAGAATTTTTTTTTGTGGGAAAAAAAAGAGATATTCGAAAATTTTTTTTTGGGTTTTGTTCCTTATTTATTAATGTATCAAAAAACATTCTTTTTCACATTTTTCACGCCGCATGGTGGCGCTGGGGAAGCTCTCGTGTCATCTCCGCAGTGGTTCGCGGCACGCAGCAGAACTCGAGCAATTTTTATCCGATCGACTTCAAATTTTTACTGTATCAATAAAAGTAGATTATCTAGAGAAGTACATAGGATTTTTTCGATATCTCAATAATTATAAAAGTTATAGCCTATTTTCGACGAGAAATTTTGCTCAAAAATCATTCTTTAATTTCAAAGGCGTGCCTATTTTTTAAAAATCAATATTTTTCCAAATCCCTATGTACTTCTCTTCAAAATATCATATTATTAACGAAAACACTCGGTATTTTTTTTCAGATTGACGTTGAAGAGAGTTCTGCTGCGTGCCGCGAACCACTGCGGAGATGACGCGAGAGCTTCCCCAGCGCCACCATGCGGCGTGAAAAATATGAAAAAAATGTTTTTTGATACATTAATAAACAAGGAACAAAACCCAAAAAATTTTTTTCGAATCTCTTTTTTTCCCACAAAAAAAAATTCTTGAAAAATGTGAAAAAAATAGGGGGTCACAGTGGTGTTGTCCGTTAATGTACTAATTGAACGTAGTGTTAGTGGATTTATATCACAGCATGTCTTATTAACGTAGAAAAATATTAAAAACGATAGATTTGCGAAGCCATCAACTGATAAATGCAATTTCCATGATGGCACATTTTCATCGAAATTCGTCAAAGAATAATCCATAATTTTTAACCGATTGAAATGCACCATGTCTTATTTTGTTCCTCAAGAGATCCTTTACGAATTCACCACGTACATTTCTTTTCAGCTTAATCGTTCCACTGTTGCAGCCAATTGTTTATTTAGCGAAAAAAATCTTTCATAAACAAGTTGCTATAATTTCCAAACAAATAAACTTGGAGAAAATCTACATGGTGAATACATAGAGAATCTCTTGAGAAACAAAATAAGACGTGGTGCATTAAAATCGGTTAAAAAATAGAGATTATTCTTTGAAAAGTCCCAATGAAAATGAATCATAATGGAAATTTGCCACTATCAGTTAATGGTTTCGCAAATATATCGTTATTAATATTCTTCTAGGTTAATTAGACATGTCATCTTACAAATTTACCTTCACTATGTAAAATTATTAGTGCATTAAACTTGGTATAAGAACATTGTGAAGTTTTAGCACTCATTTGACTAGTATGCAGTACAGGATTTACCTTAAACCTCAATAGACGCGTTTGTTATAATGTTATAGAGCCATAAAAGTCGTCGGTCCAATATACCGATAGTGTGTAAGTAAGCTACTAAACGTTATAGTGTGTAGCTAGGGTTAAGAACATGTAAAGAATCATGAGAAGAATTTAACACTTAAGAAGTTAAAATGTATGTGGGAATCTCGAGCTATGGAAATTTTTTTTCTTCCACTTATTTCGATCAAGTTTTTAATAAATAATCATGTTAAAAAGGCAATCTTCACTCAATACATTTTAATGTATAATACAGAATTAAGAATTATTAACAAATGGTTTTTTTAATGTCCAATAAGAATAAATTTCCGTTTTGAAACACAGGGGTTTATACAGAAAAAATGCATTAATATTAGGTGTATAACTTAGTTTTTACCGTTCATCGATGAATTTACTGCCTCAAAAACTCCTCATTTCTTTCGAGATGGCATCCGTATGTTGCCAGACAGATGGAGAAAGGTCATCGAAAACAGTGGACAATATTTCGAAGATTAATGTTGTTTTGTATATTTTATAATATTAAATAAATTTTATAAAAAATAAACGGTAAAAATTAAGTTATACACTTAATAATTTTACCATCAAATTTATCAGAGGACGGATTATAATTATGTATGAAGTTAGCAGCTGCGCTTATAAGCATTAGCATCAACCAAAGCAGAATTGCAATTGCGTAAATCGTTCTCGGATAAAATACTTTAAATATGAGGTCGTTCGAAGATTTTGAGTTCACTCCAGCTAGTGGTAATATTCCGAAAAACTGTGCCACACACAGGATTAGTCCTATAGGACAGTGAAAAACTCCCACAATTCTGAAAAAAAATCATTTTTTTTGCGATTTGGTGTCATTGAGTAAATTCAGTCAAAAGTCAAACTCCCTAACAAAATTAATAAATAAAAATTATATCCTCGTCTCGTTCTCGAGATTACAATTGTAGTACCGCCTACTTCATGCCAAATTCCACGAATATTCAGAGTCAAATAAACGGAACGGGGAACCGGGACAGCCCTCCCGTTCCACCATTCCGTACGCTCCCTTCATAACGTTTTTTCGTGCCGAAAGCGTCGGTTCAGAGTCAAATCAAAAAGTCAATTGTCCGCTGGAAGCACCGACATTGAACCCAGAGCTTATCTCCTCGCTGAACGAGATGGCGGTGAAACGTGACCGACACTTTATCGACTCACAATGTTTGATCGGCTCAGCACTGTCGGCTTTGGGAACAGCGATCACGCTGCTCCTGAACGACAAGAAAGAGGGCGTAGACAGAAGCGAGCTGTTGAAGCTCATGTGTGACGCAGGAAAGTTAATAACGGATCTGCATCATAAAGAGTCTGTGGCCCGGAAGGCCTATATCTTACCAGGTTTGGACAAACGAGCCAGGACGATCCTGGGAAAAGTTGAAACAGATAAATTTCTGTTTGGTGAGGATTTGTCGGAGAAATTAAAATCGGCGAAGGCTATAGAAAAAGCTGGCCTCGATTTGAAACTGCAACCGGTGAAAGCAGCAGCGGTGCCCAAAGTTCCATTCAAAAAGAACTCGGTAAACTGGAAAGGCCCACCTGCGAGGGTCCAGAGGACGAATCAGGTGGGCAACAACCAACGTGGTCCCCGGAGAGGAGGACGAGCGCAGCAGGAGAATCGCCTGCCAGAGCAGTCTCAATCCACGGACGAGAAGTCATCGAAGAAGTAGAGGTAATCAAACCTGCGGGAAGACTTCGTTATTTTGTGTCCGAATGGGAGAAGATTGCCGAAAATTTTGTCATACGTTGCGTGAGCGGGTATAAAATTGTAGCTGCGCATCCGGTTGTTCAAAAAACGTTGCCCCGAGACCTAGCATGGAAAAATGAAGTTGAGAACAGGGACTTTGAGCGCACGATAGAGAAATTATTAGATCTTGGCGCTATTCAATCTTGTTGTCCAGAAAAAGGGCAATTCTTATCAAGCTACTTCTTGGTGCCAAAACAAGATGGCTCTCATAGGTTTGTTTTGAATTTAAAGCGCTTAAATGAGTTTTTGCAAACGGAACACTTTAAAATGGAGGATTGGAGAACCGCGGTAAAAATTGTGTCGCGAAATAATTTTAGGGCAGAAGTCGATCTGGAAAATGCTTATTATTCGGTCCCGGTAGACCAAGATAGTCGTAAGCTATTACGATTTGTGTTCAAGGGGCAATTATATGAGTTTACTTGTTTGCCGAACGGTCTATCCACAGCACCGTGTATCTTTACAAAGATTTTGAAGCCGGTGGTTAGCCAGCTAAGGGCGAAGGGATTCGTATCCGTTATATACTTGGACGATTTACTATGTATAGGTGAGGATTACGAGAGATGCTCGCGTAATGTGACGGCATCAATCGAGCTGTTGGAATCATTGGGTTTTATAGTGAATAAGCAGAAAAGTATTTTGGAACCAACGCAAATTTGCCCTTTCTTGGGTTTTAACATCAACACAGTCGATATGTTGTTGGAGCTCCCCAGGGATAAGAGAGAAAGTGCGAAAAATTTAGTACAAATATTCTCGCGAAAGACGGTATGTAAGATTCGAGAATTCGCCCGATTTTTAGGAACTCTTGTAGCATATAGTCCGGCATTGGAGTATAGCAGCGTATACTTAAAAGCTTTCCAGAGAGAAATCTTTCAGGAGCTTCTCAAAAATGGACAGAATTATGAGGCAACGATGCGTATACCAATCTCCCTGCGCGAGGATTTTGATTGGTGGAAAGAAAAATTGCAATCGGCAAAGAAATCAATAGCAAGTCCGGTATACGTCCGCGAGATTTTCTCTGATGCCTCGTTGACCGGTTGGGGAGCGCATTGTAATGGCGAGGGTGCTCGCGGTTTTTGGAAGGAGACCGAAAAGACCTCGCATATTAATTATCTAGAACTCACAGCGGCGTTTATAGCCTTGCGATGTTTCTGTTCCGATTTACGTGGGGTGCAGGTATTATTACGTGTCGACAACACGACTGCGATTTCGTACATAAATCGTATGGGCGGGATTCAGTACCCGGGGTTAGTCAGCCGTGCCAAAGAATTATGGAAATGGTGCGAGGTGCGGCAGATTCGAGTGTTCGCATCATATATCAAGTCGGCAAATAACAGAGACGCGGATCGCGAGTCAAGAAACCAAAACGTAGATACGGAATGGGAACTAGCGGAATTTGCGTTCGAAAAAATTATTCGTCAGTTGGGTGTGCCAGCAATAGATCTTTTCGCGACAAGAGCTAATGCAAAATGCGAGGTCTTTTGTTCTTGGCATAGAGATCCCAAAGCCTCAGTGATTGACGCGTTTACCATAACTTGGAAAAATAAATTTTTCTATGCGTTTCCGCCTTTTGCGATCATCCCGAAAATATTACAAAAAATAATTGCGGAAGAGGCCTATGGGATTCTCGTAGTACCCGATTGGCCGAACCAACCGTGGTATCCATTGTTCTTTTCACGCGTGTGCGAGAGGCCTATATATTTCAATCCGTCTCATGATTTATTGTTGTCTCCATGTAGGTCGATTCGTCATCCGCTAGCGAGAAACTTACGTTTAATTGCCGGCAAGTTATCCGGAACGCTTTCAAGAAAAAAGGCTTACCGGAATCGACAATAGATATTTTTGTGGCGTCGTTGGCGGTTTCTTCAATACGACAGTACGCGAGCCCGTTAAAGGCTTGGTGGGAGTATTGCTCAAACGCAAAGATTGACCCTCACGGAGCGAATGAGAACGACTTATTAGCGTTTTTAACAAAAAAGTTTGAAGAAGGAGCATCCTATGGAACCCTGAATTCAGCTAGATCGGCTGTGTCGCTAATTTCAGTCAACAATATCACCGCAAGTGGCGTTCTTGCACGTTTTTTTAAGGGTATTTTTCGACTACGTCCAACAAAACCCAAATATGAAAAAACTTGGAGTCCCGATGTGGTGCTGCGCACTCTCGCGAGTCATTGTGCAATTGAGGATTCAAATCTGCAAAAGTTGTCAGAAAAGCTCGTTACACTAATGGCGCTTGCAACAGCGCATCGAATTCAGACGTTGTCTCTGATTAAGTTAAGTAATATTAAGCGATCAAAGGACGGATTCGAAATAAAAATAACGAATTTAGTCAAGACTTCCCGTCCAGGGCAATACCAGCCCTTATTATTAATAAGATATTTTAAGGATAAGCCCGAGGTTTGCGTGGCATCGTTTTTGGAGCGATATTTGGCCTTAACAGCTCCGCTAAGAAACGACTGTGATACTTTGTTCATATCGTCAAGAAAACCGTTTAAAGCGGCAACGGCGCAATCTATAAGCCGTTGGATTAGAGCAGTGTTAAAAATCAGTGGGGTAGGCGACGAGTACACACCGCACAGCACGAGGCATGCGGCAACGTCGACAGCACTGGCCAAAGGTATAGATTTAAGCATTATTAAATCAACAGCAGGATGGTCCAAGGATTCGCAAGTTTTTGCAAAGTTTTACAATCGACCAATTGAGTCGGATAGGGGCAATTTTGCAAAGGCTGTTTTCGATTAAGAAATGTTCCTTTATTAACTGTTAAAATGTTCTCAGTTTAATTAAAGCAAATAATAATAGTAATTGTTGTTTATTACCTCTAAACATCTACAATTGTAATCTCGAGAACGAGACGAGGATATAATTAACCGATTAAACGAACTTACCTGTTGTGAAGTTCTATCGTAATTATATCTGATGTCTCGTTCGGGAGATTAAACTCCCACCCGTGAAAAGAAAAAATTTTGCTATTTTATTTGTTTTCCCTACCCTTTGTAAATAATCTATAAACATTATGAAGGGAGCGTACGGAATGGTGGAACGGGAGGGCTGTCCCGGTTCCCCGTTCCGTTTATTTGACTCTGAATATTCGTGGAATTTGGCATGAAGTAGGCGGTACTACAATTGTAATCTCTCGAACGAGACATCAGATATAATTACGACAGAACTTCACAACAGGTAAGTTCGTTTAATCGGTTAAATATTTATTTCAAATAAATTTTGCCCATTTTCAATCAATTTTCATAAACTCGTGTCATTCTTCATCTTGTTTCTTTTTCACATTGTACATTCGACGCGATAATTATTGATGATTGACGTTGAGTCAATAGATTATTTTAATTTCTATCATATTAATTCTTTATTTAACATTTTTGTTTTTCATAATGGATATCAATTTCTTATTTTGCTTTATAGTAACGTGTTTGAGAATAAACGTTGAAAATGAGTTGCCGGGTGGTTAAGGATCGTGACGCAGATGGAAAATAAAATAGCCGACAACGCGTGGTTGAGAGCGCGGAAACCGCTTGTCTTTATTGAGTAAAAATGAGATCGATGAATTCACAAATTAGATAAGTCTCGTTTGAGACGATTGAATCCCGTGAGTTGGATTATATTAATCACAATCGCGAGAGACAATGACAACGCGCCGTGAGTGCACGTGGCTTGGCGTTACCACGTGTCGAGTTGAGTTCAAAATGCTGATGTACTTTTTTATTAGAGATTGCGCACCGTTGCGACAACCTTGAGTGAGTGAGTGTCCTCGAAAGGATTATTTAACTACATGAGAATGTGATGAGTGCTCAAGAGAGTTTATGATTAGTAAAAACAATGCGAAATAGAGTTGCACGATGTATCGCGTGGCACGAACCGGACAACAGTGTTGCCAGACAGAAATATTTCACCGTACTAGATGGCGCCACAAAACGTACTAGAATTATGAATTTCGTACGAAAAATCGAATTCAACCAAAAGTAGGAAAAAAAGTATTTCGCCCGAAAAAAAAAATCAAAACTGCAGGGATATATAATACAGCTTGTAGTTTAATTATAATTGTATTGTAGATGACGTAACTGTGTCGTACTACAGTAAATGTAACTGTTTTACCGATAACATTTTTACTCCTTTTATTCAGAGTTAAAGGAACATTCAACGTAAATTGAGATTCATTGGATAGTAGGTAGGGAGATCGGGCTCGTTAAATGAATGGAAACGTATAGTACAACAGCTGTTATCAGAAACGGATATGCACTTTATTTTTTCTGGATTTTTTAATTCAATTGTACAATGTTGGATTATATCTTTAATAATATAAATCGGTTTTTTGGTCACATATTTTTTCTTATTATTTTTTTTCGATTACAAGCAACTTTAAATGGCAGCCAAATTGGAAATTTTCAATTAAGGAGCTATTAGCGAGTGTTTCATTAAAGCACTAATTGCACGTGATAAAACGAATGTAAATAAATAAATCTACTAACTAATAGACTGTGTATTCGAATTTACACATGAAAGATGGTTTTAGAATCACAATATGTACCCTAACACGTACATTTATCCATTGTTTTAATCTGTTTTTTTTTGTTTTTTTTTTTAATCTAAATCTAAACTGAAATCTTATTTTTATTGTTTACCTTATTTAATTTCTTTTATAATATTTCGATTTCTTTTCCATTGCAGTTTTAAATTATGTGTTCACAGTCACGTTCTAATCACAGACACATAAATATATGGCAGCATCGATTCTTTTAATTAATTTTCTTAATCGTATTTAGGTTTGCGCTTTAGCAGTGACTCATTTGGTTCCCACGTATGGCAGGTATTTAGTTTGCCTAACAATTCTTTGGCATGTAAAATATTTTCGCAGGTCTCTACATTGAGTCGGTTTCGAGTTTTATTTTTCATCAAATTTAGTTGAGAAAACACTCTCTCAGCTGCTGCTGAAGAATGAGGCAAGCACAGCAGTCCCTTGACGAACTTCGAAAGATTGGGAAAGATATCGTTTTCTAATTGATTACTCATATCAAACACCTTTTTCCAAAATTCCACCATGCTCTCGTTTTTGAACTTTTGAAGCTCGGCCATGTCGGACAGCAGCCGCCACTCGCTATTGAGTTTTTCGATGTCATCAACGAGCATGGGGAATAATTGTATAGCGTCATTAGCAATAGAGGGAACCTCTCCGTGTAGAACCGATTTGGGATCGAAGTGACTAACAAAAAGGAGGACTGGGTTTTCAAAGTCGAATCTTTTTTTTATTTGTTCCGCCAAGGTCACGTAAAAAGAGAGAGCATGAGTTTTGAAGTTATGTACTTCGTTTGCTTCGATTTTTCCGCTTTTGATCAGGAGTTCAGTTTTCGCTCCGAAATAAATATCATTCAATGGAATGAAATTTCGGGGATTACTGGGGTCGACCACTTGGAGACGAACATGATCGAGATAATCTTTTTTCAAGAAATTACGGAGAACATTTCGATAGAGATCTCTCACTCGATTCAATAGCAAATGCAATTTCGGTTTTTCAGCTTGAAACTCAATATTCAAGCGATTGACCGTATCCAAAATGTAGGACAAAAAGGTGAAATAAATCTTGAAGTTCGGACTCTTGAGCTGGGAGAGTATCGTCTGACTAACAGGAAGATTGTCTTGAAAGCACTCGTGCGTAAAAAAGAGAATGAGAGCATCCCAGTTCTCTAAAACACGATCTACCGCAGCCTAGTATGAGGATGAAAACAGTGGAATAAGAAAATTAAAACTAGCAAAAACATTTAAGACGCCGGAAATAGTCACCATCGATTGTTGAAAAATACTGCGAAGGTAAGAAGTTCTTCATTTAAATTTCGGAGACTTACTCATTTAGTAAAATGGTAAGTACTTACTTGAATGGATAACCAGCGAGTTTGACTCGGATGGAGTAATTTGTGCGGTTTCAAAGTCACGAATGTCTGGAACTCCTGTAATCTTTCCAACCTATTGCTGCTGTGTGCGAAATACTTGTAGATTGACCGGAGCATTTCTTCGACGCTTTTGGGCAATTGCTGGGCCGCTGCCGATGAACACAGATGAAAAGAGTGACAAACACACCCCATGACAAAAAGGTGTGGCAAGATTTGTTTGAATCGAGCCTGTACACCACTGATGTTCCCCATCATCACAGATGCATTATCAGCAGCGAAACCGATCATGTTTTTGATCGGAATAGCAAGATTTTGCAAATGTTGTGTAACGGCGATGAAAAGATCTTCAGCGGTGCACGATGCCACTTTAATCAAACCGAGAAAATTATCTCGACACTGTCCAATACTGCCATCATAAAATCTCGCGACAATAGCAAGACACTTTTTTGTTCCAATATCCGTTGTTTCATCGATGATCAATGAATAAACAGTCTCGTTGAGTTTGCCAGAAATTCGACTAATTTATTCTTCCGCGATGCAGTCTGTCAAATTTTTTGTTTTCGTTCGACCACATTTCAAAGCTTTCGCCACTTCAGAATCTGGACACACCGAAGCGATAAACTTGGGGAGATGATCCATGAGAAGAAATGGTAGATTGTGTTCGTGAAGAAATAGAGTCATTTTGAGCTCCGACGATTTCACCAGTTTCTCCCTGTTCTTCGCTTGTTGATGCTGTTGGTCACCCAAGTAATTTTCGATTGCCACAGTGTTTTTTGCTTTCTGGCAATTTGATTGATGCAGCAGAGAATTTTCATGCCGTTCCAATTGACTTTTTCCTCCTTTGACGACTTTGCAATAGGCTTTGCAGAACGACGTCAATTTGCCCAACTGCGACGTCCTTTCGAGCCAGTGGAATTTTTGTTTCCAATCATCTTTGAATCGTTGCGGATATGATTTTTTCTTCGTTATTTTATTTGACGATTTCAAAGCGTTGCTGTCGGAATCGGCGCTGTCGATTGCTTCTGTCGAATAATCTTCAAGCAGCCTATAATCAAAATATTACAGTCTTAAATTTTGTTGATTAGTCTTAAATAATTGAAACCTGCAGTAAAGCTGCAGCAACAGAATTTTTATTTTAGCGACTCTTCTCGTACCAAAAAAAGTCTGGCCAAGAAAAGTCTTCAACGACTGTCATCGTATCAAAAAAAAGTCTTGCCGAAGGTTTATTTTATTTAAAAATAAGTTATAAAATTGAACATATTTCTATAAAGAAAATGAGTTTCGCGGGGAACTTACCTTTTTGTCGAAAGTGCCTGACATTGTTTTTTCCTTCTCTTTGTTTTTTTCTTATCTTCGGGACAGTCGATGCTGGATCCCGAAGACTCTGCAAGATTTTCAGCAGGTGGTTCAGAAATAGATGGACCTGGGTTGACTGCATCAATCCTTGACTTTTTGATCAAGAACCTGACAAAAAAACTTCATCCCTTAGTCTGGCGCCGTTAGAAATTTCGATTCACAAAATTCACGAAAGATGAACCAAATAAAAAGATAAAAAAGGGAAAAAAGAGCACATCATCTCTACGCTTTTCGTATCGTGGTACCGTACTATTGTGAAATGATCGTTTTATTCGTTTTCTGTGACATTCACGAGAGTTATGTGAATCGGGAAATTATAGGTTATAGCTAGATTTTTTCACATACCTGTCCATTATCGCAAAGAGCTCGTTAGCTCAGATTTCCCCTGCCACAAAATGTTTCGTCGCGGAACTCACGGACACTCACCGTACACGTACACGACTGAAAGAACGAACTCTAGCTTAAAATCGTAATTAACAATTCGACAATTCAAAATTCAACCCGCTGAACTCGCACGTGTTTGTCCGTGTGTGTGTGAACTGTGAAAACGTTGAGCGCTGTTGTCGTCGCGGCGGAATATAAAAACATTTTTCGGTTGCACAAATCTGGAACGCGTTAGCTGAATTCCTGAAGCGGTATCGACTGGACTTTTGGCAATAATTAATTTACAAAAATATTCACTGGAAAAGTAAAAAACGAATGGAACAGTATTTATGCCGATACTAAAAGTTTTGGGAAATAAGTGAAGAATTAGAAAAAAAAAAAATTATTCCCGAGTAGGATTTGAACGCGGGCAGTGCGAGCTAGATTTGTTACCGCGAGACTAACGACGACAATTGACATTATAAGCATTTTACTGAATTAAAAGCTGTGATCCCTTGCTTGATATTTAGATATATTTGGAATATTTTTTATTACATACGCCTGTTTATGGTTTGAAAATGTCTGGAACTATTATGTATGTATATCTATACAATTTAAATTATAATGATGGATAAAACGTACTAGATTTAACGAAGTCGTACTAGCGTACTAGAATCCAGTAAATCGTACCAGATCTAGTACAATTGTACTAGACTGGCAACACTGCCGGACAAGACTGTCTAAGATGGCCGCTCTGGCCGTAGGCCGGCACGAAGCCTTTGCTCTCGTTGCCGAGCGCGTCGCCTTCGTGTCGCGAAGAGAGCGCCCAGTAGGTGCTGCCCCGGCGTGAGCCGCAAGAGAAGCTTGCGTTGCTGGTAAGGCGAGGTGGATTCTCGACATAACTAGAAATTCATTATTGAAAATTAAAATGAAAAATTAGGGTACCAACCAAGTCCTGAAAATCGGTAAAACCACTTGTTCGTAATAAAACTGTTGACCTCCAAGGAACAGGTTGATTGATTGTATCCTTGATCCAATTCCTGGTCATATTTTTGTCCACTTGATCTTCCTCCAGTTAAAATATTCTCGATCTTGTAAACTGATTTATTTTGTTTTTCGAAAGATCAAAATAATATGAACTTTTTTTTCGTATCAACGGTAATTCGTGGTAATTCTGCAAAATCTTGGGCATATTGAGTGCATCGCTCTGTGACAAAGCTTGTACCAATTAATTTCTGATGAATATTCATTGGATAATAATTCATTTATTGAAACAAAAAATAACATTTATTTAAATATTTTCATTTATTTTGTATGTATAAATAAATAATGTTCAATACGATTTTGTGAGCGTTGATTATTTTCGAGCGATTAACATTGATCCAAATTTTATTTGATTCTCGTATTAACCACGGTTTATCTGTTTAAATCGAAAGTTCAGAACCATTCGATGTATAAATTCAGTAATACTGGTTTGCAAAAAAAGTAGCCTAATTGAAAAATTGAATTATTTACATTTGCGAACCAGGAACGTTACTCGGACGAACGTAAAACTCCACTAACTAAATAAAATTAATTGTGTATATTCCCTTGATGAGACCAAGTTTCATCAACTGTTCGTTTTATATTTACCTTTGTGCGGGTTTGATCTGATACCCAAAGGAAAAGAAAGGAGGCGCTTTTTCCCAATGGGAATTGTACAGTTCATTTTTTTTACTACATTTAAATATTACATTTTACTTCTTTTTAAAATAATAATGCATGTGGCTAAACATAATTAACTCATATAATGAAAATGCAAAAAATGCCACGCGTTTATTTTTTATTACTAATACGGAATCCGTATGAAAAGGCAATTAAGAAATTTTCGCAATTTGCAAACGATATATTTTAAAACTTGTTTATTTTTTTTTAATAAGAATTTCTGCACATAAATCTCATGTATAATTTCGTCACAATACTGTGGCACATTGTGTTGATAACGATAAATTATTTTGTGCTGCAATCGATTCTGAAACACGAAGGTTTCGTTCTCTATTTCTTTCGTGGTTTAAATTATTTGTTCATTGCGACGTTAAATTGTAGCAAAACGACTTCGTACGTTACGATTGCACCAGCAACCTTAAATAAAAAAGAGTTGTGTAAAAATTAAAAAAACACGACAAAACATTTCACGAAATTGTCTCTTTTGAAATTTTTCGTTGCCTTACAGCCAACATGAAGTTTCGAGTGATAGAAAAAAATCTCAATCCGGTTAAACAGACTTCATCGGTTGTGAGTTGTTGTTGCAGTCTCTGAGTCTGGAATTCAGAAATTTGTGGGTCATACAAACAATAATAGTTATTGTAATATGAAAAAAAATAATAATTTCTAAACATTTTAATAACATTTAAATGCATTTAATAAAAAATAAATCATTCAATCATATTTTATTGCTTCTCCATAATTGTGTCTTCTTATTTATGTCTCATTATTTCTGCTTCTTTATAGAGACAAACGAGCAGGATAAATTTGAAAATTATCCGAAACCCCGAAAACGAGGAACTATCTAAATATCAAGATGAAATATTAGAATGAATCAATTATTCAATAAATAACACATTACCTCGACATTGTAAAAGGGTCCTGGACAATTGTACAGTGCGGGAAGTGCAAGTTTGCTCTGATCGTTTATTCGAGCAGTAAGTAATGTCACAGCGACTGTTCTTCCCACAAGAAAGGCGAATGAACCGAAGAAATAAATGGTGCCTAAAATGTTGGTTTCGCTCGGCCTTTAAACAATCGTATTGACACATTATTACGTCATAACAAAATAACGAGATAGTAAGAAAAAAAATCAAACTGGAAGCAAAATTAATAAAATTTTATGAAGAGTGAACTATTGCTCTCTATTTAAAAAGTACCAAATTAACTCTCACGATGAATTATTAAAATTTACTATAAAAATATCCCTAAAAAATTGAAATATTATTAAATATTAATATTTTGAATACATTTAATAAAAAAATATTATTTTTTACCTCGGAGAAAAGTATGGCATCGAACGTGAATGACAACAAAGAAAAAACATAATTTGGGGATATAATTTTTAAAGACATAATTCAAAGCTGATGATAAGGTCGATGAAATAAATAAAATTCAGCAAATTATACATACGATGTACAATCATTTCAAAGACTATACGAATTCAATCTGTCCAGGACTCACGAAAGGCCGTTGAGCAATTGAAGACAAATGAAGTAAAGATTATTGACGAATGACAATAATATAATAGGTGATATTTTATTGTCGACACTCTTAACCAATGTACTGAGAGTAGCGTAAGATTCACGAAACTCTCGCCAATCGAGGTTTCTTCGATAATATGGAACATTGGTAATCAACCTTTTATTAAGGGATTTGTATCTTTCTGCCAAGCCTGTTGAAATCTGTTAAAAAAATGCGATTTTATATACTTCATCTACAAAAACACACTTGTACTATTTTTAATGAAGTTTATAAGCAGTGATTATTAAGACGTTTAGTCAACAGTACTCTACCTTTTATTTCAATACCCTAAAATAATTTTTTTGCTATAATTTCTCTACTATGAAGTATATCTAGTTCGTGTCATCTCTATTCTAAAATATCTCTACGTTCCCTGGTGGATCCAATAAAAAAAATAAAATAAATAAATAAAAAAATAAATAAAAATAAATAAATAAATATAAAAAAAAATTTTAAAACCTTGTAAAAAAGACAACGGTAAATTCTGTTGTCCTTTTTACAAAGTCAGACCCCACAAAGGTAAAACCAGCGTTACTTTTAGCGTCTATAGTAACGGTAATGAAAAAGACAACGGAAATTTCCATTTCCTTATCGTCGCCGGATCCGTCAGGGTTGTAAAGTATATTCCGAAATCAAGAACCCCGGTAGCGGCTCGACGCCAAGTATTAAGGGGTTATATCTAGTTGTGTGGGTTAAAAAAATGGAATTTTTTAATTTTTTGCATTTTCTCAAAGTACACCATCTTAAGAACGTTTTCCCAAAATATTATAAGGATCTGAGCACTAGAACGGATATATTTAGGCGCGCTACCTGAGATGGCGAGTCTTCGAGAGCAGCGATCGACGACTTTAAACGCGATTATCTCGGAATCATGTTTTTTAAAAAGTGCCGTTGCGGTGAGCCAATCAGTTTGAATTTTTCACAAGCTTGTTTCTAATTATAATGGCTTGTTCGTGAACGAAAGAATTTTCATTTGGACGAAAATTTATATTTTTTTGGGACAAAAAACCTAATTTTTGGAACTTCAAATATCGAACTTTTTGAAAAAATCGACATTTAAAAAAAAATCAACATTTCACTAAACCCTTCGTTATTACACGGGTGAATGGGTGGAACAGTGGAGGAATAGTCGGAAAGGGTGAGGAGGCTAAAAGGGAAGGAGCCTGGGTCGTCGTGGAAGTAACAATCGCGGGGGCGATTGGTTTAAAAGCCCCAATAAGCATTTCTTTAAAAATCCTTTTTTTTACTCTCGTAATCTTTCTCTTTTTATATTAATCCTAATCAACTCTTTTTGAATAAGATTTGACAATTTAACTCGATAATTACCAATATTACGAATACGTCCGTGAAGTTCCATGTAAACGTTGAAATTTTGCTGATGCAGAAGATAAATATTCCCATCATTAGATTGTAATTACCTACGAAAAAAGTTGTATGCAATAATGTGCGAGTAATTTATAATAATTGTCTATATTATAAAAACATTATAATAGAAAAAAGTGAGATTAATGTGTTTTATTAATTTACGAACAAAGTGAGAATATAAAGGCGTGAGAATTTTCGCAGTACGACTGAAGAAAATTCTCGACGGTCAAATTCGATGTTGACGACCAAAAGTGAAGCGGAGTGTTGTTCGCAATACTTAATAAATGTTCTATCAGAGCGAAAGTCATTATGGCAGCGGTTAACATTGAGAATTTCCAACGTAAGGCTGGTGGTTTATGTTTATCCCTGTGTAGGAAAAAAAAATTCAACCCTTTGATCTTTAATCCGTAAATATTGATTTTAATAATCGAGTTTTGAACTTTTTATCAAGAGTAAAGTCGAAAGAAAGGAAAAATGAAAGGAATGTATGATAATTAATCAATATAGAGCTCGTAAGGTTTCAACTTGATTTTTCTAATTAAAAAATATTATTTTTCGAAATCTTGAGAGAGAATTAGAACGAAACATTTGTAGGATATTGATCGACCTGTCCAAAACTCGTTCCATTGCTCTCCAGTCTCGTTGCAGTGGAATCCAATGTGGACAAAGCCACATAAAAAAAATCGTTCCAAGAAGGCTATTGCTGTAAAAAATTGCACCTGCAGTCGCGGCTCCAATTCCCCCTGGGAAAAAAACAAAGTTCAGGGTTTTTTACCATGCGGTTCATTTTTCTCGGTTGTCACACGCGTGTCTTTTATCGTAGATAAAAAGCTTGACGGTTCATTACACCAGTTAGAAATGTTGATAAATTTCAAACCTTACACGAAAAAAATATTTCACGACGGATTGCTGTATTAACATATTTTCGTCGGACTATGTCAAACGAAACGACAAGAATTGTTGTATTGTCGTATTGTTTACAGAAAGCCCACAATAATTGTTCATTATGGAAACACGATAATTCACAAGAAGTAAATATTACAGTTTATTGCAGTAAAGATACGTTTTTGAATTCTCCATTTTCACTGAACAGCACAGTAAAACACTCGAAACATCGAGTCGAACGCTCGATTTAGATTTATAAAAATTTACAGAAAAACACGGTAATTTTTCATCAGTATGAGTTGAAAAAATGTAGGCTTCAAATTTTTCTTGAACGATCTGAGTTTTTCTAAAATACACAAATATTTTATTTAAAAATTTGTACTGTGTTACTCTGTAAAATAAAATGAGATGTGCGACATAGTTCGACCTAAATTTGTCACACAGTAGTTCTGATAAATATTTTTAGTAAACATCAATGGAATTTTTTTCTCCGTTTACTGCATTTTTCTGACGCGTATCAATTTACTGTCAATGATTGTCGGAGATAAAGCGTACTAAAAAAAAATCATAACTCACTCATTGCAATGCAACGAAAATCCTTAATTTTAGAGTCCTAAGTTTATTTGCAGTGTTACGATGGTTCGACAATCTTTATTTTCAACCTAAATACTAAATCGGCGAAAAAAATTGGCACGATTGCAAAACTGAGAAAAATAATAAATAAATAAAAATTATTTTCGTTGCCTTCCAATGATGCAAACTTCGATATCATTCTAAGAAATAAACATTGTAAAACACCAAATTTTGTTCCCATTCACTTTGTTAGGACTGCAGACTCAAATTTAAAAAAAAATTGACCAATAATCGAATACTTGTTACCGTCAATGCTGAAGGTGTTTGCTCTGAGGGTTTGTATCATGTGAGCAACCGAGATCGCAGACATAACGAACAACATGATCATAACCGCGATCGCGTACGCTACTCTTAATGAAAAATATTTCATTGCAAGCTTTTTTGGTGATTCTGATCGAACTCCGGCGATTGGCAGAACTCCAAAACATTGAGCGACACCGAGGATTGAACCTATTGCACAATGGAAACTTTCGCGATCCTGAAAGTCAATATTCGTTTCAACATGATTATTTTGATTAAAAATCAAAAAATATCGAATAAAATAATTTCAAAAAAATTTAGAATTGTTCTCATTCTGTAATCGAATATTCTCGGAAAGTAGGCCGAGGAAAATTCCCGATTGATTTTGATCGTCATTAATGATTATTTTGGATTTAACCCCAGAACTCATGTCCCATTTTTTTTACCTTCTAGCGCAAAACCGGAGTCGTTTCCAACCCCATGCTATTTTTGGCTGTAAAATCGTTTTTACAGAAATAAAGAGACTTACCACCATATGAAACTTTATTTTTTTTTATAACGAATATAATGATATGCGATAAATTTCATTTCATGGAAGGCGAGTTAACGAAAAACTCATTTAAAAATTGAATAATTTCGAAAATTGACAAAAACTTAATTTTTTCGACGTTCATCTAGGGTTGAAATCGACCATGTCCATGAATTCTCGGGTTAAATCAGTTAGATCATAAAAAATCGGATGATTTTCAAGACTATTCGATCCCCTATTCTTGTTAAACCTTAAAGTATACTTGGGGCTCTGTCCCAAGTTTTTCTGTAATCTTTATTGGCCAGCAGGGAAAAATATACATTAACCCTTTGAGCCATGGTGGGACATACGTTGTCCCACCTTTTTTTATGCAGTTTTTTCATTACTTAATTACTTTTGCCGCAATAAATACCGGATTTTTCGTTAGTACATGGTCCGTGAGACATTTATGAATGTACAAAAAATATGTACACTCATTATTTATTAATTGCATAAATACCATGTATAAACAAATAGTCGAAATTCGTACTTTTTTCTGAAAAAATGCATTTTCTACTAATCCATTGTGAAAATCGCGATAGCAATTTTTTCACAACCTCAATACACTCAAAAGTATTGTTCAGAATTTTTTTTTAATTTACCGGAGTGTAGTTTTTGTTGAAAAAAATAAAGATACATTCGTTTCTGTACTAGGTCCAATTTAATAACAGTATTGACTGAACATTTCCGCTTATTTTTCAACTTTCAGTTCAGATTCTTAATCAGCGACCCTAAAAACTTATACATTCAAACTTTCAAGTAAATAGTAAGCAAGGAAAAATGTATGACTCAAAGGGTTAAGCCTTATTCCGTCATTTATATGCTGGGTCTCCCAGATCCATGTGAAAGTTCCGTGTCTCGACCTTTTCTTTGTTTTTTTTTTCAAACTCTTATATCTCAAAAACGGCACAAGATTTTTTAGACTTTTTACATTACTTTTGCTCAAAGTTCATCATTGAAAAAATTTCGACTCTGCGCCGAGATATTCGCACGGGTCTTTCAGACCCAATTTGTACAACTTAAGTGCCTTTTTCTCTCTATCCACAGAGGGTCAATTTCAAAAGTGTATCGATTACGATTTTACAAATTGCTCTTCGTCTATTTTTTGTAACTATGATTTTACTTTTATTTTTCATGAATCATTAATTTTTGTTTGTTTTTCTCCAAATATACATTTTTTTCGAAAACCACATTTGGTTTGGCTTTAAAGTTATAAAATTTGCAATTTGAGCCTTCAAAAACATTAATTAAACAAATTTTCAATATTTTTTTTTTATTTTTATTTCTGTCGATTTGGGGACACTTCATTGAAATTTTATCTTCAAATAATTTGAATAATTTGAAGAATTGATTCTTTATAAATCGTGAAAAATGCGTTAATTATTTTTTTCTTACGCTTACATTGATATCGGCAGTTGTTGGAAAATCGGTTAAGCCCTCCGCTCGTAGCAAAGATCGTGATCTTGTTTGAGCAGGAAAACAGATCTCTCTGGCCCATTCTTCGTGATTTTTTACATCGGGCGTTGGCCAAACTTTGCGATTTATGAGTTTATTCGCCTTGTTAATCAACAAATCACTGTTGTTCGTAACTTCTTTTGGCTTTAGCATCGTTTACTAACTTTTCGAAAAGGTTCGTGATAAATTCAGTACAACATCGTGTAACGATATCTGAGGTTAAGAACAAAGATTAATTAGTGTACGATCTGCAATCGCAGTAGAAAAAAAAATAAGTCTATAATATTTTGAAACATTTTATTTTGCAAATTAAAAAAAAAAAATTTGCCATATTTATATGTCCAAATAATTTTCAGCGCTTTTTCAATATAATTTCGTGCGTTGTAAATCGAGAATAAAATTTTAGATAAAATATAATTGAAAGATTATTTCAATCAAAAGTCGTAATTTTGATCAATTTCATTGAAATTAAATACTCAAATTTTCATAAATATGTTTTTCGTAATTTTAAATAAAAAGAGTACGAACTTTGATAATTTTCTCTTCATTTTCCTCCGACGTCCGCCTTAATATCGTCCAGATTTAAAAAAAATCGGATATCGGTGTAAATTATGAGGCCACTAATTTTGCGAAAACACTTGATTTGTCAATCGTTTTTTTACGATGTTGTAACTTATTTCAATTTTTTTTCTCAGCAATATCGTTCATGTGATGTAAACAATCAACACCTGCTCCTTTTCACACGTGTCTAAAGTTCTTTTTCGTAATTACTCGCCACTTTGACACATGCACGTTTTTTATCATTTCTCTCAATACCATTTTCTGCGCAATCGTTAAAGACGTTATCAATTATTCTGCTCAACAGTTTATTCTGCTCAACAGATCAACAATGAAAGTAAATCGGAGTCTTTTTACTGATGAAAAATAACATTTTTGTTATAGTCATTTTTTAAAATAATTTTTAAGAAAATTCGATCAAAAATTCGACAAATTTAAAAAGTCACTATCGATGAATGACGAATAATTAAGTTATCGTATAAAAAATAAAGTTTGGTACGCTGCGAAACAATTGTATCGTTTAATGCCATTTTTTTTTTTTTGAATATAATTGCACGATGTAGTGAAAATTCGAATTTTACCCCATTAATTACACCATTATTTAGTTGTATTAAATTATTAAAAAAAAAAAATTAATTAATTAATGAAAAAATAAATTAATTAAAAATTTTTAAATAAAAATAAAAAGTAGTATTAAATTATTTGAGCGATTTTGACCAACAGCGATAGGTACGCGGTCGGTGTGTGGCTCCGCCGATCTCCAAAGTTAAGCAGCGTCAGGCGAGGCCGATATTTCGTTGGGTGACCGTTTAGCTATAGACCGGCTTGCCCATTAATCACTGAGCGGGGGGCAGTTTTTCTGAGTTTCTGATGGTGTTAATCAATTGAAACTCAGTAAAAATATAGCCGCCTGTATCGGTCGAATTTTCTACAGTTTTCCTTCGCCCTCGTGCAAATGCGGTACAGTAGTGCATTAGGAAAGAGTGACTGTGGGCAACACTCTTGGGAGGTTTTTCAGGAATATGGAAATTAAGGAAGCTTTCCAGTGTGAAATTTTCAAAAAATCGATTTTTTTTTTTGCTTTATCGAATAGTATACACTCTTCCGAATATTCCCTGAAATTTTCATGCCGAAATTCAGATTATTTCGGTTACTGTACAGCATTTCTTGGAAGAAGGCAACGGAGCGCTACAGCTGCCGCGTCGGCCGTCGAACGCGTTTTTCTCGAAACAGCATTTTTCAAAACGGTGTCCAACTTGGAGGGCAGAGTTTTAAAGCTATCGAGTTGAATTTTTTACACAATATTCTTAACGTCATTGTTTATCGTGCTATGGAAGCTTTTTTTTTTTTGACATCTTCCTATTTTTTTGTAAAAAAAACTGCCAAAAAAAATGCTAAAATCGATACTTTTTGTTCAAACCGGCGCCATTTTTGCAAAAAAAAAAAAAAAAAAAAAAAAAAGCCTCCATAGCACAAAAGCCAATTATATACCGATCAATAATCTTTTTGTGTTTTTTGTTTCAGATCAAAATTGTGACCCCCAACGTGGACACCACATCCAAGTGCATTTTCTGCAACAATTGTTTCATCATTTTTATAGATATTAATTAATAAATAAATCGATCTTTAAAAAATTGTTTTGTATTCTTCAATACCCAATTAATATACGAAAAAAAAACCAGACCGATTAGATTATTTTTTCTTTAAAAAAAAAAATCGCGAAAAACAGCGATTTTTCGGGCTGTCACACTGGAAAGCTTCCTTAAGAAATTGGAAATTAATGAAGTGATGGGCTGGTCTTGCAAAAACCCGCAAGGGTATACGCAGGAACAATAAAAATAAAAAATAAAAAAAATAGTTTAGCGATTTGGTAAGAAATCGATGTGGTACACGATGAAAAATGTTGTATCTTTAAAGACGATAAAAATGATATATTAATATGATATGTTAATAACATGGATTCGGATCTATGCTTAATTATGATTTGGTTAAATGTGATCTACAATTATAGTCTTTTTATTTTTTAAGTGATTCGAACTGTTAGCACACTTGATACTATTGTAACGAACGTATATTTATTGGAAAAAAATGTAACGAAAGGCTGATTAGGATGTAGAGTACGTGAGAACTTTGTGTGAATTGTTCGTGAGCAACAAAGAGAGTTACGAGTATGCAAACGACTAATACACATGAGAAAATTGAACTGGTCGAATATTTACGATCGTTGATAATTACCGCGACAGTGTACCCATGACACTGCGGTTTACGACGCAAAAAACATGCGATCTTATCGAGAACTATTACTCAACTCACGTCAACGTCAATTTTTATCCCATACTTGACTTTTATGATATTTGAACGTTTTAACCCCGCTTACAAGAAGTACGGATGACGGATACGGGAAAAGGATCGGTAAATCGTGAATAGTGGTGGTTACTTCCAACTTTTAGGGAGTTCCACTGGTTTTCGAGAATTTCAGTAGTTGGAAAAAGCGATGCACATCTCTTTTGCGATGGTGACATCAGTTTTTTTTTTAATAATCTTTTTACACGTGCATGCTTATTCTGATACGTGAAAACCCAAAGGGAAAGGCTCCCCACGTGCACACGCATCCCTTAATCCAAAACAGAACAAAAAGTGTCGGAAAAAAAATTTTTTCGGTTTCTACTTTCATGCGAATATAACAAATTCCAACGAATCACGTCCATAAAATAAATCACTTAACGAACTGTCACATAAGATTACTGATAATTGGCGACAAAAAAAAATTGATGAAAAATAATTTCGTGGTACTTAAAAAAACTGCTGGTTGCATTCTCTCAGGGTACTTTTCAAATGCACTTTTTTGCGAAATCATTTTTGAGCACTATGATATTTTCGAACAAAATAAAAAATTCATTTTGTACATTGATATCAATAATTATTCACAAAAAAATCGATTAAAACTTTTATATTTTTTTAAATATTTGCGGTGGGGTTTCGTAATTCTAAATTATTTTTTATTCATTTTGACTATTCACGCTTTTGCTAAAAGTTTGAGCGTTTGTTTAGTGTTTATTCGTTCTCAATAATATCAAAAAGTTAACAAAGACAATGAAAAAAATTAAATTTTTGATGCTCGTTCATTTTAATTTAAAATGTTTGACTTTTTTTTCTTACTTTCCTTGAGCTGAACTCTTCGCAGCATTTAATAAGCTTCGACTCGATTTTTTATTTTCAGGAGTATCAGTTTTGGAAAATTTGCAAATACTATTGAGAAATGGTGATGACGTTTGCCAATTTTTGATTCAAAATAATCATGGGTTTATTTATTGCAACGAAAAAAATAAAAATGATCCTTCTTCTCAACTTTCCGAGGTATTTAGTTGAATTTTAAAACGTCGTTATTCAGAGTTCTCTACCTCAAAAGGAGAAAACGAAATTCTTATGAGACCACTTATTTTTTAATGATGAAATTCGATAAATTAACAAGCACCGTTAAAAAGTAGTGTTATTGCTAACACTGCACGCGACGTTAACTGTTGTGTGATTTTCCACGTACTCGAGGATCGTGAACTGGAGGAGTAAGCTGACGCTTGATTATAACGTCGTCGAAGGGTCATAAAATATTCAGAAAACGGATTCAGTTGGTGTTGCAGAAAACAAGTGTAGTACTAAAACGAGGATAACGATGAGATATTAATCTGAACGTAAACAATATCGTCATATTATCGTCAGGCTTTTTTTTTCAATAACAAGACTCGCTCGATCGCTTTTACCGTCTATTTTTCCATCAACGTTACAACGACACTTTTTATACATATATGCACGTGATAAATATGTGTTACGTAAATTATGTAAATGTATATTTATGATATATATGTACGAAATTGATATATTTGTTACTTAGAGAATTTGGAGCCTTTCTACCACATGGCTCTTTGAACACCGGACAATTTGTTGAAATCCGCAAGATCTCGGAATACTATACGAGATAATCCCCAACGGTAAACCACTCCACGAGGTCGGGAGGTCAATTTGCAACGAAACACAATTTGCCTCAACGCAGCTTGACGCGGTATTTTGTCCATGTCTTTGCTGGCGAGTTCCTTAGAATAAAAAAGAAAACATACGTGAATTCTAAAAAATCGCCACACTATTAAATTCAACTTAATAATTGAATAAATTTAATGTTGTCAGTAATTTCATTTCATACAGTTTTAAACTATAAGCGCTTTTTCGATCTTTTATTATTTAAATAAACTTCATTTCTACAAAATTCGTTGGCAAGTTTTGAGAAAATTTCTTGACGCCCGTTACTTTGCTTAAAATTTTCTTTGACAAACATAAATGAGTTCTAAGAAATTTAATAGTCTAATATCAACATGACAATTTTGGGAGTATTAACTCTCTGCTGATCACTGGGATAGTTGAGTCTTTAATAACACACGAGATAATTCTTGAAAAAAATAGTTCCCATGCACCAACCGACAGTGATGGGTGCACGGTCGGTGTGTGGCTCCCAGTGATCTCCTCTCCAAAGTTAAGCAGCCTCGGGCGAGACCAATATTTTCGTTGGGTGACCACTTAGCCATGCACCGGTTTGCGCATCAATCGCTGAGCGGGAGGCAGTTTTTCTGAGTTTTTGATTAGCACCATCAGAAATGATGGTGCTAATCAATTGCAACTTAGTAAAAATGTGGCTGCCTGTATCGGCCGGGTTTTCCACAGTTTCCTATGGCCCTCGTACAAATGCGATACAGTAGTGCATTAGGAAAGAGTGGCTGTGGGCAACACTCTTGGGGAATCTCTCAGGAACATAGAAGTTAGGAAAATTGAAAATTGGAACTTAGTGAAGTTGGGAAAAAGTGGGACTAAAGTGATGGGATGGGTTCGTAAAAACCTGCAGGGGTATATGCAGGAACAATAAAAAAAAAAAAAAGAATAGTCTCCATGCACAATAGACAGTCAAAAACTAAATCGTAAATTTTTGTAAATTTTTTATATCAACATTATGAAAAAAATAGTATAAGGCAGATATCGATGACCCAGTGTGTCTACAGTGTCAGTAAAAAATAAGTGTACCACCTCAAAAGGAAGATGATTTTTTGTATCCAAGAACGCAAATTTCAACGTCATACACATTTTTTATAATTGAAAAAAATAAAGGAAGTTGTGAATAATAATAAAAAAATAACAAATGATTTCGTAATTTTTTTCTTTTTTTAATGACAATTCTACAAAACTTATATATGAATGTACTAGCTCACCCTTATTTCAGGAGGAAGAATATCGTTTCTCTTCATGGCTATGAGACGCAACCTCATCGGAGCATGTTCCTTAACCAATCTTCGTCTTCTAACATCACGATACATTTTATGATCCGGCCATTTCTCCCAATTCATTCCAACAAACTTCGGTCTTACAACTTGTGTTGTTGGTGGTGTTGTTGATTTATTTCTGGCCTATATAAAATTAACAATGATCGTTGTATGAATTTTCATGAATGAAATGTTTTTGAGGTTAAGCCGGTCAAAAATATCGATAACGTTCAGTTTAGGGAAGGACACGTATTATCACAGAACATTTTGTTTTTATAAATGAACAAAATATTTATTTATCATGAATACTGACTGCAATTGCGCCGATTACAGGTCCTCGACTAAATAACTTAGTTATCCCGGATAAAATCGATCCGAGACCGGCCATTTTTTCTTCTTTTAAATAGTGTCGGTAATCAGCTGGTCGAAAATTTAATTAATATCGATGTATAGGGTGGCCCGACCACAAACAGTGATTGATTGAAGAGTCGAACAATAAAATAAAGTTTTTATTTCAGGCCGTTCCGTCTTGATAAGTTATTTATTAAGGTGATCTATCAGCCCTACAGTCGGTAAAAATCTTGTTCTTGAAATATCAAGCCTCTTCGAAAAAAAACGTGCAGCAGGATTTTTACCGACCGTAAGACTGATATATCATCGTAATTCTTAAAGTTGGAGGACTTCTGAAATCTCGGCCGAGTTTCGATAAATCGACCTCTTCGCAAGTTAACCGCTAGGAAAAAGCGCCACGTCGAAAGAACCCAAAAATCCTGTCATCGGAATTATTGTTATCACTGTCAACATGATCAGCTGATAGAGATACGAATTTAATGAATTATAGTGTTCAATATCTCCAATATTATACAGTGTTCGGTGATATTCTAATTAATCAAATCGATGACAAAAATACTGATACATAATTAGTATACAATAATTGTACCATAATTTTTATTGCATTCATGAAAAATGACTGATAGCTACGAAATATACGATTTCATTCACGCCTGCTGGAATGACGTTTTTGAAAAAGTCCAAAGTGCTGCCGTTTACATTGATCATGCCGCCTCCGAATGTTTACACTGGTACAAAGGTGACAGGGCATATTTGTCCCTCAAGGATGCAGGGGCGCAATCTGTCCACGAATTGGCAATGTACAATTTTCAGGTCAGTTTTACACTATTTTTATTATTTAAATCATACGTTTGCAGAAATGGTTAGTTTAATAGCTCCATACAGTCCTGAAAATACAAAAATTTTGACATTTGAAAACACGTGTGAGTTCAAAATCCATATAAACGTGAAAATTAAATTAATATGATGTTCTTTCGTGAAATAATGATAATAACAGACATTGGAATTATTTTTGAAGAATTTTAAAAAACTTTATTATTTCAGTATGTCAAAGTTCACGGTACTACCAAAGCTGTTATCATCGTAACATCTGCCGACCAATCCTTTTATCAGAGAACGCTGAAGCTCATTATTGAGAAAAATTCCTTTGACAATTGTACAATTGTATGCGCGGCTCATTTTACCATATTCAATTATACAAGTCTTTTCGTGGAAGGAGATGAAAACAGCTATGAACAATTGAAGCAACACGTTTTGAGCTGGATGAGGATGAAAAATCCATCAAAGGTATTTGGTACTCCATGAATTATTGTTCGCTGATCCTTTGACCGCACACAGGGTCACCAGCATTTTTGCAGTCAAACGCACATTTTGTCAGTGTATCTCCCTTGAACCAATTTCAAACGCTTGAAATTGTTTTTTTTACATTTAAATTACTTCAAACACAAAATATAATTAATTTACTACAAAAAAATATGTGTACATTGAAAAAAAATGCACATTGTGCAAAATATTATTATTTCAAAAACTTCAGAGCTCAGATTGATCCCATATTCAGTCAATGGCACTCGAAGGAGACACGCAATCAAAGGATTGATTAATAACTTTTAGCAATTTCTCAATGATGTTTACCGTTTGTCGATATATTTTTCTTTCTAGGATCCAGAGGTCGAAGTTATGTTTCGTCCATTATTCGCAGCACCTATAACAAGAAACGTATTTGTTGCACCACCTCTCGAAAGATTAATGCCTCCCATAGATGGAAAATTAACTGAAGAGCATGAAACAAGTGCGGATTATTTAGTTAGCTCGTTGCACAGTTTATTCGCACATTTCAATGTCAAAGAGGACATTTATTCGTTGGGTAAACACAGCGAATACATCGCTGACAAGCTGGAGAATTTACAAGCTGCTGTTGATAGAAGAAAGGTTCATACAATTAACATATTTTTTTAAACGATTTTTTTAAGAAAGAAGTAATGAATCTGGGAAAGAACAACTTAGTACAAGTTTCTATTATTTTTCTGCAAGAAATGGAAGTTGATGATTTTTTATTTTTTCTCAAAAAAACCATCAAACTGATACAGAATTATTTCTAATCTATAAATCAAAAATAATTGGTTAGAATCAAGTTTAAAAAAAAAATTCTTTAATCTAGGATTATGAGACTTCTTTCAATTTTACAGAAACAAAACATAATTTGTGAATTTTGCGTTCAGAAAAAACTGTGAAAACTTTAACAATAAATTGCTCCTTCTCTTGAATTCAGTGTTGAGAAATTTTGATATATTTTCTCAAATAATTAATTTATGTAATAATTAAGAACTGCTGTGAATTGCTATGAACCGTAATTAATTTTGAAACAGGTGTTAATAGGTCAATCGGGTGTTACGTTGATTTTGGTGGATAGAACAATGGATTTGTGTACAGCTGCTAGACATGACACGGAATCAATGCTTTCGAGAATACTAAGTACATTGCCACATTTACCATATCACAACAACGACGTTGCCGTTAATATGACGCCTTTGTGTCCAGACAATGAGGTAAATTAGAATTGGCCAAAAATTTGGAATCTTCAAAAAATAATTGTGTAAATTGTGTAATAATTAAGGAATTAAATTAACTATTCAAATAGTTGTCAAAAAATGTATTTTATTTGAAAAATCTGAAAAAAAATCTTCAAAAATTTGTAATATTAAGAATTTTCTCTTTTAAAGGAGAGTCCATTGACCATGATGATATCTGGATGCCTGGCGAACGACGATGATACAACATTGAATTTGCTCATAAAAAAAAAGCAAAAAGACGTTTTGCTCACACTCAACAAATGGTTAATGGAAATGTCGACAGTGGAGCAAAGTCCTAAAACTCGATTACCAACGCGAGTTACCGTTCACAGTTTGGAAAAAACCGTGCACTCGTTTCGCGATACTGAAAAAATTGAAAGTATAACGAGATCGAATAAAAAGCTCCAGGTATAAAAAAACAATATTCAAAATATTTATCCATATTTTTTAGTGATATTTACAATTGAAATTGCTTAATATTAATAATTGATTTACAATTAAGAGAAAAATTGCAATTGAAAAAAATATATAGAAAAATGTCAATCAATAAAAAAACACTTTTTTAACGCAGATTATCTTAGCGGTGATTCAATCGTTAAAATCCAACAAAACTGCGCAAATCGAGCTCCTCGTAAGCCTGGAAAAGTTGGTACTCCAAAATTTGGCTGTAAGCCGAGTATCTTCGAGTATACTTTCTCAAATAAGCAACATAATGAAAATGCGAAACGCCAGAGGATTGGATATGGAAAATCTGTTGGTTTTATTAATTTACATTTATTCTCTGGCTGGTACGGAAATTCCATTCTCAACTGTACAAGAAGAATCGTTAAGAAGCTCTTTGATCGATGCCATATTTGAGGACATACAAAAATGCAACGATTACGTGGAAACTCACGAAGTGTCGGTTTATCAACAAACTTTACTTCTTTTGGGCGCTAACGACGAAAAAATGGCGAAGGAATCAGCGATGAAAATCACCGAACAAATAATCAACGTTTTACATGCAATCGCGTTACAACGGGAAACTCTCCTTGATTATCGGTAAAAAACGCTTTTTATAGAATTAAAAACCTCTTTAGTCGATACATTAATTGCCATTTTATTTTTTCATTAAATCAAGGTCCATGATCGTAAAACCAAGTCCCCAAGAAATGGCTCAATGTACTGGGCTGATCGAACGCCTTGTTAAAGATATTTTGGATCCAGCAAAACCGGAAATTCAGGACTTGCAAAGGAAAACGGCGTCCCTCATTTCGGCGGGTTTCAAGTAGGCATCGTGTAATTTTTCACTTCTAAATAGAATTTTCTGAAGTTTTAGGCACATCCTGAACACTTTGGCAATTAAAAAATACAGTTCTTTTTTAACGTATCATTTTTGCGAAGAAATCGAATACTTACCTCGAAATTTAATAATAATCTATATACAATCATGGTACTAAAGTTTGCATCCCGAACGCAACATAATTTTTTTTTTTTTTTCATTTAAAAAAAAAATAGTTTTTCGGTCACATAGAAACGTGATCGATTATCATAACCCAAAATTGCAAATAAATTTTGGACACCGCTGAATAAAAAGAAGAAATTTTGTTGCATTTCAACGATGCGGAGTTTAATCCCATGCAAACGGTTCCCTCGTTTGGGTCAATGAGATTCTTTTCATATATTTAAAAAACATATATTAAACTATCAAATATAATTAGAACAATTTCATTATTACAGTTTACTTCTCAAGGGTCGAACGAAACATCATCCAACGGATAATCCATGGATAATAATTTATGTTCTCGGTGGAATCACGGCTGAGGAAGCGAAGATAGTCGAAAATATCGCCTCATCGAGATCAAATATTCCACGAATAACATTGGCTGGATGTAGATTGTTGTGTCCACTGGATGTATCTGACAAAGTTCTTTTATCTACTATAAATATCTAAAGTTTATTAACAACAAATCATCTGATTTCGTTCCTTTCGGTCATGTCACAGTTTGCATCCTTCCAACGCAATGAGAATTTTTAAATTTCAGCTAAAGAATTTGCAAAAAGGTCTTTTTTGGAACTCGATGAAATTTTTTAAATTGCAACTGAAAAAATTCGTGAAAGTTTTTTTGAAACTCAACGAAATTTTCTAAATTTTAGCGAGAAAATTCGCAAAACAGTTATTTAAAACTTTTTTATGAATCTACAAATCAAATTGACGAAAAACACTTAAACACGTTGCAAAACTTGAAATTCGAGGGAAAAAAACGATTTTTCGTTGCGTTGGAGCGGTACAAACTTTGATACCATTCATTTTTCCGAAATCCACTTTAAACCGTCCGAGCCAATTTTAAACGTGACTTTCGTCTTTTTCTCAGCAGTTTCAATCGCACCGGAGCTGCCATTTCCAAGATCAATTCTATAATTTATTTTCTCAATGCTTGGTTGTGTCGCTAATTCAATCGCATCGTTCGTTTTCGAGCCAAAGTCGTCAGGCCTCGTATAAATCAGTACAATGTTATATTGAAAAATATTTTTTTGAAGGATTTTCAAAACGTTTCTGAGATATTGATTGATCAACCAGACTCCACCAATATCACGATCTTGCCAATAAAACGAGGAGATACTGTCGACAGCTAAGAGACCAATTTGAGGATTATTCATGAGAATATCATCTAAAATAGCGAGTGTGACCTTGAATTGAGTATTGTCGTAACAATTAACGACTGTGAGATTTTTCAGGCATGGAATTATTAATAATTCTCTTATCGTTGTTCCGGAGTACAAAATTTCTTGGTTCTTACAAGCTTTCGCGATGATACAGTGCATCAGTTGAACAAGCTTGGAAACACGAAAATGATGATCAGTGTTTATTAGTAAAACTGCTATGCCGCATCCTTCAATTTGTATCCCGTCGTAGGCTGAAGGCAAAATGCATTTTGCTATAAGTTGCATAAGCAGAAGAGTTTTGCCGCTCGATAATTTTCCAGTTATTTCAACGCTTTCTCGAACATGTGGCCCATTAGCGAACAGTCGACTATCCAATTTTTCTACCAACGGTCTCTTTCTGATTCTTGCCAAAAATTCCCATCCTGACTCTTCCTGCAGTCGAGGTTTTGTCGTTTTTTCAGGTTCATCCATTTTTCAGTTTTTTTTATGAATCACAAAAGTGTTGATCCAATAAAAAAATTTGTCTTATTTTCTGTAATAAAAATTTCAACTTCATGGATTTATTTGTGGCATTGAACTTTGCCTCGTTTGAATGCAACGTAATTCCTTTTGGTTTCTCTCGAGATTTACGAAAATTTGACGTTTTTTTAAGACTTAAATAAGCTACATTGGCAAAAAGAAATTTGGACGATTTTAAAAAATTTAATAAATCGACAAATAAAAAAACATTTTTCGTTGCGTTCCAACAATGCAAAAAAGTGAAATACAAAAATATATATAATCAATAAACCATTACCACTTCAAGGATGGGGATTGTTTTTAAGAATAAACATTTTTGATTCATTGGGAATGAGAAAAACTTGTGCTACGGTGTATTAACTGAATTAACGAATTTTAACGCACTTGCTACGCTTTTAACAATTTAATTAAATGATAAATGAATTAAGATTCGCGATAGTGAAACGTAAAGAAATCAAGTCAAAATTCGGTGCTTGCTCTTCGATTTCGATGTCGGTCTCTTAAGGAAGGAACGCAACTACCCACCTAGTCATAAAAAAATTTGACCTAAGTAGTACTTAATTTGGCAACGTCGCTTTCGGTTGATATGTGTGCGCGTGTATATGCGTGTTCAAAGCATTGCATATGCCGTTGACAGCTCATCAGCTGTGTCAGTGAATTTTCGTTTAATTTAATCGCGAGTTCGTTATGCCAAAAGAAAAAAAGCGAAGATTTTATTGGAAAGGTAAAATAGTTACCGAAAAGGTGTACCGGGCTAGAATTAATCAGCATGAAGCAGGCAGAAACGTCCGGAGCACATCATTGCGTGATAACAAAAAGATTTCAAGTGTATATGTATCTCAATTATTTGAAAAGTAATTGAGACTGTGTTAATATTACGAATATTATTTGAGTTAAAAAATATTCTACGTATATGTAAGATAATAATACGTATGAAAAATAAAATTGTTTTTGAATATGTAATTTATTTATTTATTCTATTGATATTAAATATAATATGTCATGTAAACAAAAAACACAAAATTATAAAAATATGTAGCAGTCAGCCGGCACGAACTTTTACATACGTTGAAATTTCAAAATGCGCGCTCATAACCTCGAATATGCGACGTTGCAGCACTTCGAGCAAAGGTCCGAAAATTTGCTATGAGTACTTTTTATTGTTCTTATTATTCCTGTCATAAGTCACCTTTCAATATTTTTAAGCCAGATAAATGATTCTAAATATTTCATCTCTCTGCTGTTTAAATTTCGTCTTGATCTATCCATCAATTACGGAGATATGAGGAATAATGTAGCGCTAACTCCGTGATTTCTCATAAGAGACCATGTTGAATTGGCTTGCAAAGAGATAAACAAAATTATAAATATCTCGAGTAAAAACCCACCTCGGACCTTAAAAATTTGTATGAGTTTCTTTTATATTATAATCGAACATTCTGCCAAGTTTGGTATTTGTCTGTCCATCAATTCTATTTCCTGCGTTACTTCCTTAAAGATTTGTTTATGTTTACAAAAGAAATTTTCTTTTGTAAACATAAACAACGCTTCCCTCACCGTGCCCCCTTACCGGCCATCGTTTACTGCTACATCGGTAAAAACCCGCCTGCTGCGAATGTCCGAAATAGAAAATTTTCAGCTTCGTTTGACCAATTGGGATGATAAAAAATGGGCTAAGATTTTTTTTCGAACGGCCAAACGATACGGGACATATTCATTTTCGAAATTTGCAGCATATATCTCTTTTGCATCCACGATGGCTCAATCGGTAACATACATCGCTTTATAATCGACCGACTGAGACGCGTATTTGGCATCTTTGCATTTACCGAAGCAGTGTTGGTTATTCATTGACCAAAATAGTACCATAAATCGCCTCAACAACATTTCGAAATTGGAGCACAAACGTCGGTGGTGTTGAGAGAGGCAGCACACACAAGAAACAGTCATAAAAAAAACGAAAAGAAAAAAAATACCCATTCTAACCTTAAATTAGAAAATGGTCGACTATCAGTTGTGGGTGTTGCTGTGAAGTATAAAACGACACAATAAAGAATATCTTTTATTCCTCTGCCCATACATCAGTGTGCCACGTTTATGTGTTCGTGGTATGTAGTTTCACGTGATTATCCAATTTGTTACATCTACTACGGCTTGATTGTATGTAAAAGTTATACCAGCCAGTTTAACTCTGATACTTCGTCAGGTGACTATTGCCATATTATTTTTTTTTGTTTCTCTCAGCATCCCACAGTTGCAAAACAACTTTTGCTCTTTCCCTTATTGCTAAACAATGTTGAACTCGCTACACTTTTCGTTTATTCCTTCTATCGACGATTTTTTATCTAGCGTCACTTTTATTTCAATTATAATCGAAATCAATTCTCGTGTTATTGACAATTTCCGTCCTTCATTGTCTGATGCTTTCTTTTGTCGAGATCCAAGGTTGAATCTCTCTATAATACTTATAATGACTTTTTCCTCGTTTGTTAATTTATTTCATACATTAGACTTGGAAAAGTGCTATATGTTGTTTTTATGACAGAGTTGTGTCAGAAAGATTACAATAACATTTGCGTGTTCTGGTTTGTGTGGTCTGGTCCAATGGAAATTTGCTTAAAATCTGTGGCTGTCCGACAAGTGTGACTCATGTTTGGCATCATTTCAATGCAAATATAAAAATTTTTCGCAGTTTTTGAGTTTGCATTGTTGGAACGCAAACAGTTTTTTTTATCCATTATTTTTTCTAATTTTTGAAATAATGCTAATTTTTGGGACAGATTTTCAAGTTACAAAAAGATTCATTTTCAAGTTATAAAAAGAGATTGTCCAATTATTGTTACCAAACTATGCACATATATTTTAGACTCTGCTAAATAAAAAGAAAGGAATTTTGTAGCCTGCCAACAATGCACATACAATTTTAATACATGTAAGGGTAAAAGCTTGAGAAATATTGGATTTTTAATGATTTTAACTCATCATTGAAAAATCTACTGTATTTTTTCAAACTTTTCATAAAATGTTTTTTTTTTTTCATTATTCATCAATTGCCATTTGTTGAGAAAAATATTTTATAGCAGAAAAAATTATGGTTTTGAAGTTTGAATCATGTAACGTAGCAGAAAATATTTTTATATTTGTCATTTGTTTCATTTTTAAAAATAAATATTTAGCTTTGCAGAATCAAAGGGAATTTTGCGTACTTCTGATAATGCAAATTTCAACATCCTAATGAATTTGATAAAAACAGGCAAATCTAAAGCCAAAAGATAAAGTTAACTTTCTGCAAAGTCCATTCCTGGAGATGATAGTATAAACACTGGATATGCGTTTTGTAATGAGAAATCAAAATCAACCAAATTTTGGATGCAGTGGAAACTGTATAGGATGACCTGATAGTTCATGTGATTAAAAAAAAAATATCCAAAACAAAAAAAAACAAGTTTTACTAAATTTTTTAGGTACCCCAAGTTGCCCGGTTTCCCCTACATATGGTATTGAAGTTTGTTTCATTGAATCGTAACAAAAATTTGATTTTCATTCATATTCTAATTGTTTACAGTTTGGAAAATGCCAAAATAATCCACTAATTTCTGTATCTTGAAAACTGCACCAATAAAATTGAATGGTTTGAGGTTTGAATCGTTGAAACGCAACAAAAAAAGTTTATTTCAAATTTTTTTCAATTGTCAGAACATTTCTTGTTAATTTGGTATTTTGAGCTCGAAGAAAAATGGTCCAATTTTCATAGCCTAATACTGCTAAAAATATTGGGCTCTAATAGAGAAATAAAAAGGAATTTTGTTGCATACATTCAACATCGTAAAATTAGAGTGATGTTGACTCGACAAATTTTGTTATGTTAAGGGCTTACATACATCTAGAGGTGCCAAAAATAGGGTCAATTTCAATAATCTTTTTCATACTGAAAAAATGTATCTATTGAAATAATTTTTTTATATTTATAAAGATATTGTTGTGAATGAAAGTGGAAAATTTCATTGGAAAAAATAAATTAGATGAGCAGTGTTTTTAGTTTTTGTAAAACAGTTTATTGCAAAATACTATTTGCGGTAACCACAATTCCAACTGTACGCTTTAACGAAAAATAAAACAAAAATTTTTTCTTAATGTCGACAAAAAATACAGTCTTTGTTGAGGTTGAATTTTTTTTAATGCATTTTTCGCAAAATGACAGGTTTGAATCATAAAGTCGGGATTTTGCCAAAATGTTTTTCCTTTTTTTACTTATGAAATAAAACCTATGATGTTTCAAAGAAAAATCGATCGACAGAGACCAGACAATTGTGTAAAGGTCCTCTGTACCAAATTTCATCCAAATTGGTCGTTTAGTTTTCGAGATAGAATGGTTACCGTTTTCAAAAACACCATTTTGAAAAAAAGCATTTTGGTGTTTAAGCATCTGTCAAATGGAGATGAAATTTTTTTCTCTTAGCTGCAATATGTTATCGATTCCCAGGAAATTTTTAGAAATGACATATAAAGGGTGACACCATCGAAAAATAATGTTTTTGAAAAATCGAGTTTTTTTACCTCTCTAGGTGTATGTAAGCCCTTGAAGAATAGATATTTCATTACAATATGTTCATATTTTAGATGTTAATGGTGGATATTTGATCTTTTGACGGATAAATGAACTCTTGACCATCTTTGTCTTATATTCCTTAATTAGGTACTTTTTTAATGATATTTTAAAAGTTTGAGAATTAAATATTTGATTTTTTCAGCCATGTCTTCCATTAACAGCGTAGAGTCCCTTGGGACTCTACAATTCGACATGATCGAGCTAGCGGGACATTTGCGTCAGGAGCGCTTGTTCGTCAACTCGGAACAATTGAATCTCCAATCTCTGAATGAAAAGGTATCTCGTTCGATCCTTCTTTCATTATAATTTGTCATATATATTTTTATGCACTTGTTTTTTCCGTTATATTTTTACGTAGTTATGTATTATATTTGATAAATTTTGGATTCATATTACCTCAAGCCTCCATCAGCACACTGGATCGTTGAAAACACAACTGCAAACAACAGATTTATTTTTTTACAAAGAAATGAATCAGTCAAAAATAATCCTAAACTTTACTAGAGACCTTAAAAACTAATGCAGAATTTTTGTAGATTTTTGCGACTGAAAGTCGAGAGTCCGTAGAAATAAGTGTGCTGACGAAGAGTTGAGGATTAATTACACATGGTTCTTAGCAAAAAAATTTAGTTGCAATAAGAATTCCGCAATTTCGAATTTGAACAAAAATCTGAATTTTTTTATTATTAATGCTTCATTTGTAATTAACTGTTCAATAAAATTTTCAGGTATTGTACGTATCCTCGGATCTAGCACAGCAAGCATGGGTGACAGATCAGCAAAGAGTGAATCTGAACAGATTAATAGTAGCAAGGCCGGACAGTACGCCAGCTTCGTGTTGTCAGCGTGCGAATACTCTAGAAAATTCGCACTTCATCGACGCTTATAAGCACCTCCGATACCAGGCGTGTTTGGCGTACGGTGAATTCTTAGGCTCTCTACGAAAATCGCCAAAACTGTTGGCAGCTTGTCTCGTAGAAGGTGACAAAATGGTACCGGAGACAATGCAAACAATAATCCAATCGTTATCAGCGGGCCTTTACGGGAGTTGCCTCTTGCCCGAGGACAAAATGTTCGTTTTAAGATTACTGAGGGAATTGATGCTTTTACAAATAATACCATCGGACAATCCGCGCAGATTGTTGAGGCACGGAACTTGCGCATTCTCACGATTTTATTCGGTGTTTCATGAGAGTTTGTTCTCGGCGAAACTGTTTCTCACCGCTGCATTGCACGGTCCGATAACGCAGTTGCTCATGGAGGACGAGATGTTTCTTGACATCGATCCGGACAAAGCACCGATACGTTTTCCACCCGCTGAGAGAATGAAGAAGTTTGGCAAAGAGGGGACTTCGGAGTTTCAGTCGAAGCTTCAACGTTACAGACTTTGGACGGTTAATTCGTTGGTGCGAATCGCACAGAGATTTATCGTCAGTATACGGGAAAGCATGCATTGCTTCCCAACAAGCGTTTGTTGGCTGGTCCGACAAATGGCAGGTTTATTGGCCAAAAACGGTAATGTCGATCGCAAAGAAGTTCACGCAATGTGCACCGATCTCGTTTTCACTTATTTCATATGTCCGGCAATCGTGAATCCCGAACCGTACGGAATTACCGACGCCCCTATAAGTTACGTCGCGAGATTTAATCTCATGCAAGTCGGCCAAATTCTACAAATGCTCTCGTTAATCAAATACCAAACTATCGACGCTAAAGTCATGGATCTTTATCGTCGTTTTGAGAAAGATTCTGTATCCTCGATATTGGATACTATGCTCGAGGGTGTCAACGATGAACTCGACGATGAGCCCACCATTATTGATAACAGCAAACTACAAGGCCTCTGCAGATCCGCTGGATTGTTCACCGAAATTGAGCTTAATGCTCTCATCACTTTTCTACAAGCTGTCAACAATCGCAAGGAATTGTCCGATATGCTCGTACATTTGCCACCCGGATCTGTAAGCGCTAATAAAATTCCGAATCATCCGTCGGCTGAAACTCCCAGCAAACGAGGCGGATTGTTGGGAAAAGGTAAATTCAAATTGAAATAATACGGTTTTCAGTTTAGAAACGAAACACCGTCCCAAACAAATCCCAATATTACAAAATTTATTTTCAAATAGAATTATATACTTTTACAATGATATTGAAACTTACATCGTCGGAAGGTAACGAAAAATATGTTTTGAAAACATTTACTTCATTCTGAAAACTCCGAACTTTAGTATTTTCTTCGTTTTTACAAATATCGAAATATTTTTTTATAGGTTTATTTCTTGGGTCTCAAAAACACTCTCCAATTTGAAATATAAAATTCGATTCCTTCGTTTATAATTTCATAAACAAATTTTTCAATCATTCGAATAACTACGCATTAAATACACCTTGATTCCAAAAATAAGAAGCATTTTTTGCCATTTCTGTTCTGCATACAGAAAAAAATGATCAAATGTCCAAAGGAAAGTTAATTAGTGAATGTTGGTCTTTCAGTGAGCCGTGCTCGCGGCAATAGAATTTCGGCGTCGTCGTCATCGGGTGCGACGACTGATGGAGCTGACGAAACGAACGGCGCGTCTGGTCCCGAAGATGATGCTCAAGATAAATTTCAAGATGTACTCGTAATTCCATTTGGATCAGTGATCGGAGAATCCGTTGGATTTCTCAGTGAACAAAAAGTTCTTTGTATGGGAATACAAAACAATATCGGTGCGGAAGGAGTGACGCACAATCTCGCTACTGATTTGCCGAATGGTCATGCCAGCCGGGAAGGTGGCAATGTTGACCGTATCGAGACTCATGAGAAAAGAACGCGATTTTCACTCTCTCACGATGAGGGTAAGAATTATTACGAAAAAAGCTTGCCAAAAAACAAAAAAATATTTTTTGCGAACACATTTTTTCACGATCACACGATTAGTCTTGTTCGAAGGTTCGATCGGCAATACATCGGACAATCTTGAGGCCGTTTCAGAGGCCGCCTCGAATCACAGTGTAGCGTCGTCGTTGGAGCTCGAGACCGAGGATCAAAATGACAATTTGTCGGACATGGTGTCCGCCAATGTCTCAGGACGAGGTACACCAAATATATCTGGTCGTGACACTCCGTCTTCGCAAATAACCGAGGGTGACGACGGTCGAGCTGTGGGCGAAGCGAGACAATTGGATCTTGCACCACCTACCATAACGGCCAAACAAACACGCTCCGAAATTGATGATAAATTTTGCAAATTCGAGATTAAAAAACTCATCGAAGGTTTGTACTCGTTGTTTTGTTTTTTTTTTTTCACGGTTCGATCCGTTAAGAATGTACAAACATAAAAAAAGAGTAAGCAAAGAATGTTTTTTTGAAAGCTATTCAAATAATTCGGATGAAAGCTTTTCTTGACTGAAAACATAAATTTTAAAAACCGTTGACAATTTTTTCTCTAACAAAGTAAGTGGTGCGCAGCTGTGATTCTGCATCGTGAAAACGCCACTATTAAAATAAAACCAACCGCGTGGAGGTGTGGTTACGCTAAAAATAAATTGAAGTGGGAAATGAAAGTACATTCTTGCATTGTCCCGAATTTCATAAGTATCGATTTTTTTACAAAATCTCGGACTTTTCGATAAAAATAGCGAAAAACTAAGTCATAAAAAAATTCAAGCAAATCGGTCTTGTGGTTTTCGAGATATTTCTGGTATCTGATAATACTCTGAAAAAAAAGAACGATCAAGCCATCCTGTCTAAACGCATTGCGCTCGTCAGTTAGCGTTTTTACCGGAAATGTTTGATATGTTAAACTTTAAAACATACTCTGAAATCAATTGAATAACGATCGGATGGTTTTCTTAGTTTTGATCCACGAAAAAAAAATTTAGGCGATATTGTATTTTAGGCAAAACATCTGAACGATGCAAACTCCAACATTATTTAATGAGAATTTTTTTCTAGGTGACGAAACCGTCTCGTTAGTATCTGACACTTGGTCCACTGATGTACTGGCGTCTGACAGCGAAACGGTCGAGCAGCAGGAGCGTTTTTCATTCCCCCCGCCTCCCCTTGAACCCGCGCAGCCCGTATTACCCTCCGAGCCTTCGCAGAGTAATCTCGACGTTAGTGAAACAGCTTCCGAAGCATGGAGCATGGACGTACTCGCGAGTGATTCAGAGAGATTGACCGAAGTCGATACCGACGATACAGCAAGCGTTGCGAGGTAATTTGAGATTGCATATCGATGTCAAAATAATATTTTGTTGCCGTCACGTAAATTTGGTATCACGACTAAATTATTGAGGTCAAAACATTCTGATCAAAAAAATATACACAGACAAAATAATTTCCGATAAAATATTCGTTTATCAATCCAGAAGCAATTCCGCATTCTAAAAATTACAGTAAGACGTATTCAAGGACTTATAGTAAATGTTTCGTTGGCTACTTCGTTGTGATTAGTTTTAAAAGTAATACATTTTAGTCAGCATCTTTATACGAAAGAAGAGAATTGTTATATTTGCCTAATTTTGCGTATTTTTTATTTTCGAATTTATATTTGAAGTCTACGTTGAACTTTTGAGTTGATTTCTATAATTGAAATAATATTTTATTATTTAAATTATCAATTTTTTATTTATTTATTATGTAAATTATATAAACATTTGTTTTCAGTTGCAAACATTTTGTTTAAAACATTTTGTCTTCGGTTCATGTCATTGGTACTTTATATTTTATCAACGGTGCTTTTTCGCAGATCTGATGACACGGCACGTTCGGAAATTGAAGTCGAAAGCCGCGGCGAACCTGAAGGTGGAGAGGAAACTCCACCACCAATCAATTTACGTGAGTAACCGCATTTCCAAATTCTGTAATTTTTTTTTTTTTGCTCTAACGATATTCGCGACAATTTCGAACGAAATGCTTTGAAATGAAATTTATTAAAAAAGTATGATTTTTTGACCACGATAAAAGTTGTCTTTCTAAATATTATCTGAAATTTTGTTGTAGTTTTAGATGTAAAAATAAATCAACTTTTTTTCCGCTCTTAGCGCGAAAGAGAAGTAGGAAATTCAGGCAATTTTAGAAATTCAGAATATGAGAAATCATAAAATTTTTACCCTCACCATCACGAATCGCTTTATTACGAGAAAAGATACACAGCGAGCGCTCGGGACAGCAGACGACAGAGCTGCAAATGTACTTGTCCCGAGACTCTACCAAGTCTCTTGATGATGCAAAGAATTATCCTCATATACCAACAATGCCAACTTTAATGCCAAAAACTTTCAATTTCTCGAGAGATTTTTTTTTTTTTTTCGAAAATATCGGTTGTAACAGAATTTGATTGTTTTTCCAGCTGTTGGATCAGTCGTCGACGGTGCAGGAACAATATTTCGACCAATACGCGGCGAGCCCATTGGTCGTTCAGCGAACGCAATACTATCTTCGCCAACTGCGTCACTTTCACCTTCAAACGTGACAGGACGAGGTGGAACGAGATCCGATTATCGTCAAAGCACTCGTGACTTTGTAGACAACAACGCGAATGGGCCGCACAACAACAATACGGAATATGGGAAACCCGGAGGGGATGAGAAACTGGTACATTTGATAGATAAACTGCATATCGATAATGGCCAGAGCAATAGTGGTGAATGCCAGAGCACTATTAATCACATCGGAGCAGTTGCTGTGGCTCCTGCATTGCTGTTAGCTAATCACATTTCGGCCCCTGTCCTACCCACTGACAAGTCGGTCAATGGCGATGCGAAGCCAGAGGTCAGTAAGCTCTTATCCTTGTACGAGTCGGTTCTCCAGATTTTTAACATCTCGAAGAAAACCGCGATTTTCTTCGTTACTTCGTCTCCATAAACCAACGATTTACGCTGTTTCAAATTTCGCGAGAAGAGTAAAAAACTAAATCTCAATTAGATTTTTTAACAGGAGTTTGAGGCTTTATTGCGGTTCGACGTGCAGTTCAAAAATAAAGTCGCATTCGATCCTTTTTACTATTAAAACAATGAATTTTTATTACTTTGCCCTTGATGAATATGCTAATTTTTCGAAATATTAGTGGAAAATTATTTTTTTTACTAATTTACTATCTCGAAAATAGCGTCTTCCAAAAACTGTGCGTGATCGGAGCACATGATTTGATTTGTAAAAAAAAAAAGTTGGACCAGGAAAATACCTGAAACTAGAACAAAACGTTAAAAATTACCACGTAACTGAGATTTGTGGTTTATTTTATTGTGAAGCTCTACGATGATGGTATATTATATGTTCACCGTTGTAACGCAACAGTTGAAATAGTAACGTGTTGAAATTTCAGAATTTTGAGCCGTGTATTTTTTTTACCGAATGCCCAAGTTCTAAAAATATTATTCCGAGAAATACGCGTCTAAATCAGTAAAAAAGACGAAATATTTGCAATCTCCTATCCAAATTTTTACAGTTCATTCTCGAAGGTATAAACAATCAAAATGTTCCAAAAGCCATTTTTTTATAAATATTTTATCGGAATGATTTGCTGAATAGAATAGGCTCTTACAACGGCATTTTTTTCGTAAAAAAAAAACTCCGACGTAACGCTCCTTTAATCCTTGTCGTTCGTAATCATTCGAGTAATAATATCATCATGCTTTTACATCGCTCCTCAAAAAAGCTTGGGTTCAATGCATTATTTTGTCATTAATTTCATCAAAGAAGCGTGAATGAGCTGAAACGCAGAGTAAGTCTGGTGTTGAGAGGATTGGTTATTTCAATATGTCAAAATTCGTTAATTTTGCAAATTTTATTACGAGGTTGCATAATTTGAGCATTGTATTCAGGAGCTCGAGCAAGGTATTGCCAGTGGCAGTGATATAATCGTGAGATTGAGCACGGCGAGTCTCACGTCGAGCAGCAGTTCAGGGTCAGAGCCAAGAACGAAAAATGTCACTTCGACTCCGGAATTGCCACTAGGACAACAAATCGCAAACGGTGATTGCGATATTACGGACAGCGGTGTGTCATCTTTTCCAAAACCGAGCACGTCCACAGGTGCCATTCCCAAAAGCATAAGTTTCGACATGACCGCCGCGCGTGGCGACAAAGACCTGCTCGACGATGACCAGAAAAACAAACGCGGCTTTTTCGGCAAATTAAAAATGTCGTTGCGCAATCGCCGCGGCAAATCACTTCGAGGCACTGACGACCTTGGCAGATGTTACGAACGAGATGCCAGCGGTGATTGTCCTGATGTCGCGAGACATCGACTTCGCAGAATCATGTCGGAGGATACTACTTCGACCGCGAGTATGAATAGTGGTGAGTTTTTCTGGATTTAGAAAGCTTACGAAAATATCCAATGATTTAATATTCAAGACGAAAAAATCGGATTTCAGTATAGACAGGATCAAATTATTCCACCAAAATAACAAACCGAGACCAAAATTAAATTAACCATATAAACAAAACGCACCAAATTTCTTTTTAAAATTGTTTTTAATTGTTATATTTATATAAGCTATAAAGATTATCACAATTCTTTGGCGTCTCTTTTAAAAAATCCACTAATAAATTCACCAAAAAAATTACGAATTTGAAAAATAATGGAAAGATTTTTCGTATCATGACCACGATGCAAATTCCGACATTATAAAATTCCGCGGTTCACGAAACAGTTGGGAATAAATCACTATTAATTTACAAGTAATTGTCTAATCGATTAGAATTTTTTCTTTAGAAATGTCAATCGTACAACAAAATATATATTTTCAATAATCTTTTTTGCTTCAAATTTCAGTGGACAGCACAGACGATATTCTTGCAAAATATCGGCGAAAGCCAAGCGCAACGAGCGACACAGCATCTGTGGAAAGCAGTCAGTCACGAACGAAAGAAGCCGAAGACGAGAGACTTCTCATAGATCCAAACAACGTCGAGATGTCGTTCGCTTTCGCCGATGCGAAGCGAAAACTTCGAATGGTTCTCAGTACTGCGGACCTACAACACATTCCCTTGAGCGCTTCACCGGAGGTACAATTTTGCGTTTCATTCTACCTTCCAAATTCTGTAATTCAAGCAAATGGTCTAATTACAACATTCTATCTCTCGATTATGTTAACGAAACTCGTACGGTTATTTTTCACCGTTTTATTATCTGTTCAATTATTTACTCGGTACTTGAATCGATTTTTCCAGAAAACGTGACGATTAATTGAGAGTTGAAAAATAAATAATTTTTTTTCTATTCAATTTAAGGCATAAATATAAAATATCTAAAGTTTATCAAAATTGAAGGCAGGTAACTGTAAAATCCTGAAAAAGCATTGAAACGAAAATAAATAAATAACGTGTAACAAAACTTACAGCGAAGTACATGGTTTCAAAAGGAAAACGAATTAGTAGCGTTTCTGCAACTCCAATTAGCCGAAGCTATTAATTTGCAAGATCGAGCTTTGATAGCTCACCTTCACGAAACCCTGCGATGCGTGAGACTCTTTAACGATGATGGCTGTCGAAAGCTTTTCAGATCACTGCAAGACGATTATCAAAAGAGATCGCCTTACATCGCGTATTTGATACGTTGCCGACAAGGTTTATTGTCGACATTGGCTCATCTCGACAGGTAAACGATCGGCAAAGAGAGCAAATGATCTTTTCAATTTTTGTTGGACAATGAACTAAAAAAAGTCTTAAAATTAAAAAGTTAATATTAATTGTATAATTATGATTATGAAAATAAAAATCACGATTATTTCTTACAGATTGGGCGAACGTGTAAAATGCGATCGCGACGCAGTGAACAGTCATTTGGTAGCAGTATGCGTAAGAGTATTTTTAGAGAAACGTGAATCTCACGTTTTGTCTTTTTGCGACGAATTTAAGAAGCTCACGTTGGCGGACGAAAAGCAGGATTTGGTTGATAATTTTTTGGGAAAAATTCATACCGAAATGGAAAGCGATTCGATATGGCAAGGTATTTGACTCACGGTTATCAAAATGTATGATAATTAATTCTGATTCTGTGAAGATTCCAACAGCACTTTCAAAATGTAAACTCGAATTTTTCACATCTATTGCAATTTTTAAATAGTCAACGAGTTCAAAAAAATCTGGACCTATCTTTGTTACATCATTATAATTGAACTTAACTTAAGATATAAAGGTGAATGACTTCAAACTTAAAAATGAAAATTTCGTTTTTTCATAATGTTAAGAATTTCGTGTTATCACTTTGATCTTATGTTTTTCAAAGTAATTATCCGAACATAATTATTTGAGTGCAGACATGAGAAAAAGAGAACTTTTATTGTTCCTAAATAGTGACCAATTTTGTTTTTTTTTCGTTTCAGCCGCAAGCGACAGCCAATTGGAATTGGCAAGGGTGGTAGTGGAGCGAACAGTGATGGCACGAGTTTATCACAACGCTTTGTATCCAAATGGCGATGGTGATGTTTATCGCGATCAATTGCTCAACGATCATATAAAGAGGCTTGCCAAAATCATAACGCCAAATCATAAAGATTTGAGAATTCCCAAGATTTATCATTACGAATGTCCCTGGCCATGGGCGCAAGCCGAATTGGCTGTTATATCGGCTTACAAAACACCCAGGGACAAATTACAGTGTGTATTTCGATGCGCTACTACCATCATGAATTTATTATCCATGGCTTCGGAAAGAGGAATTCCCACAGCGGATGATATGATTCCTGTTCTCGTATACGTCATTATTAAGGTCGGTCAATCAGTTTGAGATAGTTTTCAATAAAAATTATAATGAATTTCATTGGATCATAAACATTTAAAAAATTATTCTTTTAAACATCGATGAATAATTTAAAAAAAAGTATTCGTAATTCAATAAACATATAAAAAAAGTATCTTTAAAACATTTGAAAGGACTGCCAAGATTTTAAAAGAAAAGTTTACAAAAATCCCATCAACAAAATCTTAACTTCTTATGAGAATGAGCTGAACTTGATCTGTAACATGACTCTTTGGACTTGGAGAATAAAATTAAATCGAAAAATATATCGAATTAAGTGTCTGAACATTTTGATCAATAAGAAAATAATTAAAATGTTATTCGTGATTTTCACATCATTTTTTAACGGTTCTTCGTTTTTTTAAATTTATTTATTAATTAGACAAACCCGCCATCGTTGCTCTCGACAATTCAATACGTGGATAGCTTTTATGGCAATCGTTTGGTGGGCGAGGAACAATATTGGTGGACCCAATTCTGCTCGGCGATAGAATTCATAAAAACGATGGATTGAAATAATACTCCCGAGTTGATAACTAATAACCAAGGAGAAAAAAAAAACGTAATTTGCCAGCCACCATGCGCCATCAAGGATACGCGACATAAGAATTGATCTTTGCGTGTCTGCGGAATCGTGAAACTTCATCGTAAAAATCATTGATTAGAAAAAATAACTCGATTGTAAAAAAAAAAATGAAAAAAAAATCGAGTTTCAAGGGCACACCAAAAAAGGATATACAACCACACGTACACACGCATTTCCATAGAACAGTATTCCAAAGGCGTAAAACGAATGAAAAATATTCGTGGCTTTAATTGTGTTGGATGATAACTGAGAAAAAAAAGAAAAAACACCTCAGTAAAATCGAGTACACAAGTTACGAGCGAGCTTATGCAACGAAGCATGAAAATTGGGCACATCACATGCCCAATTTAATAAAAATCGTAAAGTAATGACGTAATCGCCAGCTATTAATTCGTGGGTGTATATTTCCCCGGTCTCGAGTCTCGAGTCTTGAACGAACGTTGTCGACTTGAACCGCGTACAAATTTTTTCCTCGCGTGTCGAACGTGACGTTCGCGAATAATCGCAAACGTCGACGAAAGTCAACGTTGATCAATGAAACATCGGAAATAATCCGAAACGTAAACGAATGTAGGAAAGAAATAGAAGAAGAAACAAAAGTCGAGAAATACTCTTCGTACAATACGTGCGCATAATGACATGATCCCAAAATATTTTGCAATATATATTTTTTTAGTCGAAAGAAAAGAAAAATGATAATACTGTCTTTGAGATATAATAGTTTAGGGTATTGCACAGTACTTCACAGTAAAAAAAAAGAATAAAATGATTTGCACAATATGAGGAAAGAAAAGAATTAAGGGGTTCATCCCATGTGACAGCTATTCTTTTCGCTTTTTTTGGGACTTTTTTTTGATAAACCATTAAAACACACTATCTTTGAATTTTTACCACACATTTATTAACATTTTTACAGTCCCTCAGAATTTTATCAAACAAAAATAACGAGTTGAATCGATTTTACACCGTTCGGAAGACAGTCATGTTTTGGTTTATGGCTGCCATGATTCCGGAGATTTTGCTCATCTGAATTCAAAAAATCAAACGGCATTTTAATTGGAAGACCTGAGGCTATCGCCGGAACTAGAGTAAAGTAAAAATATCGAAAATTGAATTTTTGGTATGGTTTTAAAAGTCGAAAAAAATGACGAAATTTGAAACTTAACTTTATAACCGTGCCAAAAATTCAATTTTCGATATTTTTATTTTACTGTAGTTCCGGCGATAGCCTCAGGTTTACAAATTAATATGCCGTTTGATTTTTTGATTTCAGATGAAAAAAACCTTCGGAATCATGGCAGCCGTAAACCAACACATGAGTGTCTTCCGAACGGTGTAAAATTGATTCAAATCGTTATTTTTTTTTGATAAAATTCTGAGGGACTGTAAAAATGTTAATAAATGTGTCGTAAAAATTCAAAGATAGTGTGTTTTAATGGTTCATCAAAAAAAATTTCCAAAAAAAGCGAAAAAAAATAGCTGTCACATGGGATGACCCCCTTAACAATGCCTGGCACGACTCGGTATAAGGGCACTATGTGACATGGTTCGGCTCATTCGGCTGTGCTTTACGGGGTAGGAATCTGTATCTATTTAATTTTAACGTGTACACGATTACGATTTCGAAAGAAAAAGAAAAAAGCGAGGGCGAACAAAGAACATGGATGAAAGATGAAATTAAGCAATTATTTATAAAAACATTTATTTTTTGTTCAGATACTCTATGAAGACAGCATATTTTTTAGCTTGTATCGACGTTTCTTTTTGTCTCTTTTTTTATTGTACATTTGTTAATTATATCGCACTCTATCAGTAGGAAATAATAGTTTATTAGAAAATATTCAGTGATGGAAAGTATTCTTCAAGGAGAATTCGACTTGAAAAATGCGTCGTAAAACAGCAAAATAAAACGTCGCTCATTTCGTTGTATGAACGCGGGATTGTGTTTGAGGATAAAACGACAATCTGAAATAACTTCAGACGTATACAACGCGTAATAGAGTTAATGATTTTCAAAAGCAATACGATTTGTTGGAAAGCCACCATTCTACGATATTCGTCACCTATTATGTAAACCCATAGGAAAATCGTAATTCGCCAAGTTTTTTTGTTACTAGCTGATTATAGAAACTGGAGAATTTATCGACGGTAACGAATTGTCTTGTATACATACAACACACAAACACACACAACCATAGAATGAAGAACTTTCGTCGAATATGTAGAGTTACGTAAAATAATTACCATTACCTGTATTTATTGATTTAACAATTCACGTGTACGTAACAAACATATATATATATATATATATATATATATATATATATATATATATATATATATATATATATATGTTTTTTGTCTTCTTTTATATCAGATTACATTTTTATTTCATTTTCGAGAGCTAAAATATATTTTCGTGGTATATGATTATTTTTCTTTAAAAAAATTTTGATCATTGTTGTTATATTGCTTTTAAAAAAAAAAGATATTTTTAATCTTTATGGGTTTTCAATATATTTGTTTCATTTGGAAGAAAATATATATATCTTGTGTAAACTTCTGGTCCACAGTATTGAATTTATGTTTGTAAAATCATTGTTTCGAAGTCTGGTTAATGCAACAGATGAATAATGATTTTTCAAATACCAATGTCGAAATTAGCCAATGGAAATTTGGTGTTAGCACACGAGAGAGTAGTTTAAAAAACCGCTATTTCTCATTTTAGATACGTTGCTCATCGACTTTAATGTCTGAAATGTCTCGATTCGATGACCAATTGCATCGTTAACAAAATTGTGTTTTCCTTCAAATGCATAGTATTTTTGCTATAGAATATTTGTAGATTGTCACAGACAAATAGTTAATTAATGTAAACTCATACGTAAATGCTTAATAAACTGGTTTACAAATTTTCCATAATTAATTGAAAAGTTCGATCGAAATAGAACAGGAAAATATGGTAATTGAAGGAGCTGATTCACGAGATTTTGCACAATTGAATTTTTTGTTTTGCAATAGCCGAGACTATTTTATGGCTCATCGGGGTATTTCATTGATAACTAAATGATTTTCTTTTATCATTATTATTTATTTTCATCTTACAGCACGCTCAATTATTTTTTAAATCCAGCTTTACTTCTGAATTCAAGTCGTGTCCAAGCACCTACGAATTCCACATACTTCTTTTTATTTACTCTAATTTCGAATTTTTCTATGATTCTAAAAAATGCATAGTTCTTAAGTTACTCAATTTTCTTGCCAGGAAGGAAACACTAGTTCGAGCAACGAATATACAATTGTGCGAATTAAACAAAAAATTTAAAAATAACGTCAGATGGATAAAAATGAATAAAACGATCTGAATTCGTTGACGAAATCTATGCAATAATTACATTAAACCGATTCCGAGTTTTATAACCGTAAATTGTTATTATTCGTTGTATTTTTATTTCTTTAATTGTAAATGTACTAAATTTTACAATATTTGTTGAGCCTATATGTTTTTTCACTTTTTAACCGAAGACCATTTTTAAGTTAGTTGTCTCGCCAAAGCGATTTTCTATCATTTTTTTTGAACTCATAGGACATTTAAAACCTTCCTACATGTGATTATACTTGCTATATTTTAAAAGAATTCACCGTTCCAGATTTGAGATATTTTCTATCAAAGATTCTACAGTTTTATATGTGTTTCTTATGGGGACCAATTGAAAATTTAATATTTCCCGCGATACCTTAGAAACTTTCAACAGATTTTTTTTTTTTAATCAATTACGAACGAAAATGTGACGAAGTTTGTAGTAAAGAACTGGGATTTTAACGGTTTAGTTTCGGAGATACAGCGACAGGAAGCAAAAGTGATTATTGGAAGATTTGGAGAACAATTATATCCTTTTTTCCAATTTCTAATTATATTTACCAACATAAACTCAACAATTCGTCATTATTTTAGTGCTGTTGAGTAATCTGTACAAATTTACTATTTCTTGGAATATCTGTTTCTTTTTTTTTTTAATTCCATGCACACAACTTCAAGGTCGAGCGTCAAGGGGCGTGTTCGGGGAGTCGCTATTTGCGCTACAAACGCTAACGTTACCATTGAATAGTATTACTATAGGTTGCATTTTTAGCGCAAATAGTGACTCCCCGAACGACGCAGCCAAACTAGTCACGTAGCTTCCCTCCCCAGAAATCGAGCGTCAATCGCGAAAGCTAAACACGTTTAAACTTGAAAATTGCGCATGTTTCCCGCGCTTTAAAACCAATGCGCGCACGGATTTTACCAAAAATTTCTAGACGTTTCGCCCGGTCACTCAGTTCCACAGCCATCGCGCTCCCAGTTTTTATACACTTTTTATTGCATACGCAGCGCGTTGTTTATTAACACAAATTTGTGACAAATTACGGAAAGACTCGTACCGAGTTTTGAATATCATTCTGAAATCTCATTGGGACAACACCATCAAAAAATTGCACAATGTCGAGAGCTCAAGAGGTACGTTTATAAACGTTCATCTTACGATTATAACCTGTCGCATTGGCCCATTTGTTTGTCTCCGAATTATTTATGTCAATGTAGTTATTTATTATTTCTGACTTCGCATTATTAATTTTTTAAACGGTTCAAAATAAGAAATTTCCTTGACCAGAAATTTTGAAATTCAGCAGCGTGACGTATTTATTCTCTTTGAAAATAAATACTAGTAATAAAAAAACTGGATATTATTTCAATAAATGTAGCTTTGAAGTCTTTCATCTTTTTCACTACTTTTGTGTTACATTTTTTAATAATTATTCAATATTCAATACAGTAATTTTTAAAATTAGTTTGAATTCGTTAAGAACCTCAATTAACAGAAAACAATTTTTCATTGTTAAATTCCCAATACTTTAACCCTTAATAAAGCCTACTTGGGGTTCAGACTACCTTAGCGTTTTTAACTCTTGAAATTCGAAAAAATGGATATTAACCCTGCGTGGATCATATGATTTCTGCTGGCTTTATTTGTGCTGGATTTATAGGTCAGAAATGACCCATATGATCCGTGCAGGGTTAAGGATTGAAGAAATTTGTATATCACTTTCAAGTATTCCTCAATAACAACAGTTTGTTGATTTAAAAAAATATATTAACACATTAGGAAAAATGATCATTTTTCTGAAGACCTGATGGTCAAATTTGGGCTGAAAATTTGTCTGGGATATTTTAGTCTTCAAGCACTTGAACACACAGAATTGTTCACACACAAAATTTGACAGATCAAAAGTATTTTCTATTAATTAAGGTTCCGAATGAATCTAAATCATTTTTGAAAATTCCATATTCAATAATAATAAAAATAACAAAACTTCGGGTGGGTTCTTCAGAAAGGCATGGGAATGAGGTATGTAAAAATGTCGGAGCCATTCACAGAAATACCAAAAAAAAACAACAAAAATCAATAAAAATAGTAAAAGTTTGAAGACTTAAGGGGACAGAGCTAGTTGGAACGTCAAAAAAAGGCCTTTTTTCCGATTTTTTTTTGGTCAAACGATAAAATAATTCACAACAAAAGTTCTTCCGTTTAAAAGATACATATGTAATGTATATGTTGCAATTTTTTCAACGCAATACATATCGAAATAAGCTGGTGACCGTCAATTGCCGAGGACGCTGCAAAAAAAAACACGGTTTGCGGTGATCAAGCTCACGCTGCAACGGCTCATCTGAAACAAAAAAAACGGAGGGGATTTTTAGTTAATGATATAATGCTCCGGTTGAACGAAGGGTTTTGAAAAATTTCCATTTTTCACAAAATGGCGGCCGTTAAAAGTCAAAAGTGTTTTTTTGACCAAAATATCAGTTCCATTTTTTGCTATTAAAAATAAAAATAATTATCCAAAAAAAAAATCCTTCGTTCATATGGAGGACTACCATGTATAGAAGAAGTGATATAAATTTCAACCCGATCGGTAAAGCCGTTCTCGAGCTACAGTGATCACCGACTTCAAAAACATGGTTTCGAGAAAAACGCACTTAAAGTCCGCTACCTGCTTACCTATGGCTCAGACACGACGTGCTACAAAGTCTTGTATTTCGGCGAATAATGGTCCGATTTACATTTACCTGGGCGGAAAATGTTCGTAAGAGATTCTACTTTTTGAAAATGAAATAAAAAAAAAATCGATTTTTCGAAAATTCTAACTAGGTCTGTCCCGTTAAATCTTTGTTACAAATATATCAAAATTATGCCACAAAGTTTCTTCATTGCTCAGTAGCATTATTACTAAATTGTAAAATATTTTTATACGGAATGGAATGTCGTGAGAATATTTATAAATTTAGCTTCATTCAAATTTTTTCCATTTTCAGCTTAAAATGGACATCGAAGAGTTGAATGCTCTGCTGCAACAAGCGCAACGTCAAAGATCCAAAGACGTGCTTGGAATAGAAGTGAGAAAGTTGCAAACAGAGTTGTCCATGCTTCCTGAGTCTCATACGCATGACTCAAAGCCAGCAGTTGCGTCATCTGATTCATCAACCAAATGTTACGAAGTTAAACTCAACAATTATGGTTGGGATCAGTCGGATAAGTTCATGAAAATTTATATCGACCTTAAAAACGTACAAACGCTACCAGAGGGTGCGGTTCATTGCAAATTCACTGAAAAATCCCTAGATCTTAAGGCAGAAGGTTTGGAAAATCGTAATTACCACATGCTGATAAACAACCTTTGCGAAGAAATAGACACGAGCAAGAGTTACATTAAAATCAAGACAGATACGATAGTTATTTTCCTGGCTAAGAAGATTCCCAATAAAAATTGGTCACATGTGACCGGTGTGGAGAAAAGAATAAAGGAGGCAAAATCAGCTCCGCCGCCTGACCTCGAAAAGGGACAAGATCCTGAAGACAGCCTCATGAATCTTATGAAGAAAATGTACCAGGATGGCGACGAGGATATGAAAAAAATTATAGCCAAAGCATGGACAGAGAGTCAAGACAAAAAAACAAACTACCCTTCCTAATTTTCCATCGATGTAAACTTATATAAGAACAAAAAAAAATTATACATACGATTTCGATATTATTTTGGTCTACCAATTGAAATAGCCCTACGCAAGAATCGATACAACATTTGTATCATGTTAAACTGCACATCATCGTTAGAAATCAACGAAATTTCTTCAATTCTGTTTTGTCCTTATTTTCAATTTCTATTATCATAAAAATGATAATAAACAAAACTTTGTTTTCAGACCTTTGTTTCGTACTCCTTGATAAAATTTGTAGTAAGGAAAAATTAAATTTAATGATCTGATTTTTCCAATGTTAGGAAATTGAGTTATAAGAAAAGAATTTTGTTTTGACGGTGTAAACTTTAAAACTATATATTTGTTGCAGCCACAAAGCACTTTAATTGAATTAAGTTTCGAATGAAATTTGGGTAGATAGGTTTGATTTTTTATTTTGTACCATTGTCAGCCATTGTATGTATTCTGAATTTTAGCAATGCCGAGGGTTTTCTTTAAAGTCTTGAACCAGCCTATATTCTCATGACGATAAAGTTTCGTCGTTGGAATCCAATGAAATATCTTTTTAATATTGCTCCAAATTTGGATACAACACATTCCAATTGCAAAATATGGTCTTACCTGGTCAAAATGAACGTTTGCAATATTTTTAATTAAACAATCCGAAAATAATGAAAAGAATTTGCATTGAATTTTGACGATGCAGACTTCAATCCAGATTTGATCTGATAATTCAAAGCTAGCCAGCTTTTGCGATATTATTTAAAATATTGATGAATTTACCGAGAAAGTTCATGACTTAGAATTTACTCAATTATCAATCATTGTTATTAGTCAAATCATGCATACTATTTTTTAAAAAATTCTTCGTTTCCAATTATAAATCAACTCTACGCGAAATTCAACTTTACTCAAATGGTACAATATATATTCGTAGAATAAGGTCAATAAAAACGAAGTTCTTGTACATAGCCACGTTTTTTCTTTTTTCTCCTTGGTTTTTTGTTTTTATTATTAATATTCCATCGTTCGTTATTACAATAACTTCCAGGTCATTGTACACCCATTCATCTTAACTGCTTTGTAATAATACGTAATTTACAAAAGTTTCTTAAGCGATGACATGGTTCTTTCTTTTTTTCTTAATTACAGTCTCAATGCGAAAGTGAAATGTTTCTAATTTCCCTTTTTTTGGATTAATCATTGGTTAGCACTGTGACCAGTGTAAAACTTGCACGATTGAGACTGCTCACATTCAATGTTATTTTTCATTGATATTTTTTACGTTCCTTCTACACTCGCTGAAATAACGCCAAGTAGCCAGAATCACAGCCTAACACACCCCCATTCGTCAAATACTCCCAAATTATCGGGTGATCGACTTGCAGATTATAATGAGATTCTCACAATTGAAATAAATAAAAATTGTAAGAACGAGCAAGCGTGAATTGATGATTTTTCATCAAACTTTCATCAGCGATGACTGCTTTGGAAAACATTGTCATTCAATAAATTATTTACAGGCAAATGAACAATTATTAACTAAAGAGGCGTTTATGGTATTTCAGGAGTATTTTAGGTAATACGACTGTCTGTTGATATCGTTGATCGTACGTACTCATCGACTTCTACTTTCTTCATTGCGTTTTATAATAACAATTGGAATGTTGACTTTTAGACGTCATCTAAATCAAATAAAAACTTAAAAAGCAAACTAAAAGAATTCAACATCGTAAAAAGTGAAAGGAAGAATCGATTAAATAATACTGAGAAGGAAGAATGGAGACTGAGCCTCGCTTAAGCAAATTTTATGGTTTCCTTCATTTGATCTACTAATCTAGTAGGTACTAGATCGACTGAATCTCGTAGAAAGAACTTTCATCAACGCGAGAAATGTCAAAGACTGATTCTAAAACCATAATAATTTTTCTTCACACAAGCCATTCTATTTATAAGTAATAAAAAGAATTTCAAACATTTTATTTCGATTACGTTAATTTTTGAGTCTGAGTTTTTTTTTCAGATAAAATTATTTTCAGATGTTTTTAGATAATAATAAAAAAATAATCAGATGAAATTATTTAGAAAAAACTTTTGTTCTGCATTCTTTCAATCATGTGATCAATCAGATCTTTTTGTATTGCGATAAATGATATTCTGAAAACATTATTTTGTCCATAGATTTGGATTTCAAAATCTGTTTGAAAATATCTTTCCTCATTATCATTACGCTTATAAAATCGACGAGTGATATTTTCGAAAGAAATTAAAACTGTATGTTTCGAAAATGAACTGCAATATTTTTGAAACATTCTTCCATATTGGCGTGAATGGGCAATGTGGAAAAAATGGTTATTTTTTTCGGTTTAGAACGCCCTTAATCCTTTCGTTGAATTTCATCGACAGAAGACTTTTAACGACGCTATTAGTATCTTAAAATATATTACAAACATCTATGTCAAATTTTAACTGGCACGAACAGATTAATCTGCTGACTGTTTCATAGAAGACTAAAAAAAAGCGAATTTTTTTGATAAATAGTACGTTTCTAGATTTACCAAAACAATATCTAAAATGTTTTAGAACGCAAGATTTTTTTTTCTTGTGAACATGCGTTGGGCGATAAAGGGAGTTTTGTAATGGTCACAGTGAAAAAATGTAAGTACATTATTTTTCTTCCACCGATTTTTGATATTGGGAACTATTGAGGATGATTGTTATTTTTATTTTGTATTAGAAATTTAATTCAATAATATTATCGAGTGCCGCATTTGTCCCTGATAAACTGGCCCACATTTGAGATCGTCACTTAAAACGATAATTACAATTTAGCATTTAACTAGTTTGTAAAGGGCTAAGAAAATTAAAATCGTTTGGTCGAAATAATGTCTAAATAAAATAAAATTAAACCAAAATGACTATTCGTATGATATTAATTTTGGTACAAAGACAGTAAGATTGTACGATAAGATACGCGACAAATATCCTCATCGAAGATTTGAATGAACGATGCTTTGCTAGTTGTCCAAAAAGCATGCAACAATTGTACCAAGTGTTTTTTTTGGTATTATTTAAAAATGAGACTTCAGACTTAGAGCGATGAGTTGAGATTGAAAATTGCCGCCTAGTGGATAAAACTTCTTACCACGAATAGAAAGTAACTATGACTAAAGTTTGAAATAGACAAACATGCACGAGTAAAGAAATAACATTCTTTGAATAAATTTTTCGTTCATTTCGTAAGGTTCACTTCGTTATGCCCATCTCTATTTTTCAGGAATCAAGAATCGTTCCGCGCAAGTAATTTGTCCTCGAAATTGACAACCATTTCGTTCGGTTTTGAGAAAAGTAAGGTTGAACTGTAGATTTGAAAAATTCCTGTGACTAGAATCGATTTGCGAAAGAATATCGTCGTAAAATTGAGATTCGTATGTTTACGAAATGATTATTATTGTACGTGGTGCTTAGACGAAGCGAGGGACGATTGTACCTCCCGGCTTGTCGCTTGGAATACGTCGATCATCGCGTTTCTTGTTTTGTCCATGAGTTCTGCGATGTCGTCCGTGCCTAGTCCCTCCGTCGAAATCGGTGGGAGAGTTGTGATGACAACGCGGCCTGCAATTATTACACAAATAGAACAAAAATGAAAATAATTTGTTTGAAATAAATAATTTTGAAAAAAAGTCGTTCTCACAATTTCAATTAAATATCGTTATTTACCGGCATCGAATCTCTTCTCTTTTTTCGACAAGAAATAATAAGATGAGAAGACAACTGGTAATATCGGAAGCTGGGAATTAATGGCGACGTGGAAGGCACCTTTTTTAAATGGATGGATTTGACCGGTGTTGTGTCTTGTTCCCTCAGGAAATATCCATAGCTTGACCTACAATAAGATGGTAACAAAAAAAGAAAGATTTAAATCATTGTTGAAACATCGATTAGTCCTGTATTGCACGAATTTATAAAGGACATGAAAAACCAATTTTATAGCTGCAATAATATCTTTAATTTGACCATTTAGAATCGAACATTTGTAGAAAATTATTTTGGTCGCATTGAGCCGCTATTGGCATAGTTGGTTTCTAAAAAAATTGTATTAAAAATTGAGGAATCAACATAAATTTTATGAAACAATATCTTCGAGAAAAACGATACATTCTCTTACCAATTTTTCTATTTTAATAAATTTAAACGCCCCTAAAAGCTGCAATATACTTGTTAATGCAGTCATATTATGAGATGGTGAAGTTTCAATATACAAAAAAACTTAATTTTTAATAAGAAACTACCATTCATGTATTATTAAATTAATGAATGCGAATTCATTAATGAGGCAAAGAAAACGTTAACTCGTGAAACTATATTTGACTCCTAACCATATACGATAAGGAGATATGGAAAGAGGAAAAGTAATTTTTCCAGTTGTTTAACCCGTCAGTGGGCGCATTACGAGACTTTTCCTCATACTTATATTAAAACGATGATTGCTCGAAAATTTCAAATGGCATAAATATTTGAAATTTTTTCTATCTTTACCAAATTTATTCTTCTGGAAGTGGATGTATGATGGAAGAGATAAAAAAAATGTGTGAATTTTTGTTTATGAATTTTTTTAATTATTATTTTTTGGTTTTTAGTGTCAATTATCGTTATATTTTTGGTTTTTTTTAAATAAAAATATTTAATAGCCACAATCACTGTAGCGAAATTGTTTTCAAGTTCGTAATTATCAAATTAAGCACTTGAAGCTATACATTTAAGAAAATCTCTCATCGTGCGCCCCCAATGTTTAAAGGGTACGTAGCATGCTTGCTGACGGGTTAAAAGTCAAAGAATTGAAGAAAATTCTGAATACAAAGAAAATGGCACATTTTAAAGAACTTGTTATTTTATTAACCCATAAAGTATACACCTATTTACGGTTCCATGGAGAATAAAAGGACACGTGGGGCATTCTTTAGTATACTTCCCAGTATATTCCCAGAGTATACTTCAAGGCTTAATTCTTGTAATTTATATCTTTATTCGTTAACAAAATTGATTAGTTGTCCCAATATAAAGGTCTTTAAAATATTCGATATTTACTGAGTAAAAAAATATGTTAAAGGAGATTAAAAAGTGTAAAAAAAATCTAGATATGGAACAACTTAAAAATTAATATGAATAAAAAATATCATAATTGTTTGTTGCTAAAATTTACCTTTTCTTCTTTGATGCTATCGGTAGCCAAATTTATGACGGTCCGAGCTTTTTCAGAGTTCATTCTATCAATGAAAATGAGGCCGCACAGCCAAGCAGCAAGACCAAAAGGCCAAGCATAGAAAATCTCTTTCTTGGCGACTACAGTACATTTGTCCATGATGGGCCAAATATCGAACATTCCTAAAATATCCAGAGAGCTTTGATGATTGGCGACGATGATGCAAGCTTGTTCCTTTTCCAAATGTTCTCTTCCTCTCAACTCCCATCGTAAGCCAAGAAGCGTACTCACGTGATGGCAGACCGAGGATGCAAGCCTGAAACCCTCATTTTATGAAAAAAAATACAGCTACAAATTTTTCAACTTGCTCTACAGTATTTACAACACTAAAATCAAAATACATTGTCAAAAAAATTATTCAGCCAAAAAATACGTGTAAAGCAAAGAAAAAAAGTTATTCGTACCTTGGGGTAAGATGGACAAAAAAGAAATACGCCTATGGAGAATAAGAACAAACACAAAAATACAAAGTAGAAAATATGAAAAAAAAAAAAGAAATTAAATAAATTTCAAATCACTATTCATGTGCTACAGAGCTCACATCTAGAAGAAATTCTTACAGGCTTCATGCAACTTTTGCGAACAACATTCCAAGAGGTATTCATCGAAGCGAGATTTCGAATCAGCAAATTGTTTTTTTTTCTAACTTTCTTATCTTACTAACAGGAGATTTTTGACGTTCCCCGGCCGGAACATCATTATAGGAATCACGAGGATCGCGTTCGTCATAACAATGCCATAGTACATTAAAAACTTGAAGTAATATCTGAACGTACGACTCGTCTCGTAAAGAAACGGTAGAACGAGAATAAAGCCAACGAGTATCACTTCGAAGCACGATGGTGCCATTTTTTCGTTTTCTTTCTTTTTTTTTTGCTAATTCGTTACAATTTCTTGCCAAAAACTATCGTTGCCGAGAGTTGCACTTACAGTCTCGTCGATTTTGCGCGGTATTCGAGAGACACTTATGCAAAGGGAAAAAAACAAAAGACTGCGTAATTTAGCGCAGTGCCAATCACCCTCGATACAAGCCCGTAACCCTGGGGTTGCGGAGCAAATTCAACGGAAAAAACTTGTGCGTTTTCCCCCCGCCTCGAGGCTTTATCGCAGCTCTAAATCCATCACAATATGCCTACACCAAATTAGGGATGACGCTTTGTCAGCGCCTCCAATCTCTCGAGACGCAACTAACGTTATATGTATATATGTATATAATATTGGTGGTGCAAGCTCTATATTCCATTCATAAGCGCCGAAGCAGCTGCCGTCTGGGTACCTTGGTTTTTTTTTTATTCAACTCGGCAGCCTCCACGGTCGAATCATACACCTTCCCACAAGTTAGTTCCACCTCCCGACACTACGATTATTTACATTTTTTGTTCTCCAATTGTTTAGTGATCGTTACGTATGTGGTAAACATCGTTTGGCAGCTTGCCATTTTTCCAAATTTTACAAAGTTATCAGTTGAATTATAGTCCCTCGAATTGTTTGTTGTTTTTGTAATCTACGAATTGTTTTGTGATCGTTTAGGGAATATGATCGGTATGAGAACGTGCGGTAATTGGGTCTTCATTTATAGCATTGTCCACAAAATTACGAAAGCAAACATTTGTTGCAATTTTTTTAAAACCACTCATCGCACTTCCGGTTGATGTAGGGTTATTAGTTTTCGCATTCCTAAAATTGCTCGAACGATAAGTGAGACGCTGTTGTATCGACTAATGCACTCTTCCTAACCCAGATAACCAAACGGCGCACGGTACCAGTACGATCAGAGTACGTCGTATTTTGCTTATACTCGCGAACGTACGTTTTGTTTGGTGGGTAGCGAAAAGCCCAGTAAACCTACCAGCCAGCTAGTAAACCAGTAGGGTACTATTACAATTAGAGTACGCCGTACTTTGCCTATACTGATAGTATACTGTCTGGTATTACGCAATCGTACGTTTTGTTTATTAATACGAGTACGTATTGCTACGGCACCGTGATATGTAAGCGTACGACGTTCTGTACTAATTGGCTGCTAGGTGGTGGTGAGCCCCTGTCATTCGCGCTCGTGCAAAGACGGCCGACCCGTTACTTATTGAAGTCAGAATCGTCGGAAGAGTCGGACGTGAAAATGAAAAATGCAGGGAATGGAAACCGATTAGATGTCAGAATCCGACTTGTTAGTTACTTTTCGTTGAAAATGGACTGCAAAAAAATTTATCAAAAAATTTCAAAAACTAATAAAAGAAAAAATCTATCAAACCGTCAGGTGGTCAATCAAATAATAGAAATTTATGCTACAAGTGCGGAAAGCAACGAATTACATCACGCGTGAAGTTGCCGCATGAGCCTAAGGCTTATGGTGCATTTCATACGAGTACAAAAATGGGTTATTATTTGTTTAAGAGGGAAGAATTAAATATCAGAATGTCAAGGAGGTAATCTAGAGTCCTTTTGAAGGGAAATTTCCTTTAATTTAAAATTATTTTTTTTTATGTTTATTTTAAATACTTTGATTTTTTTTATATAATAAAATGCTACACGTTTACAATTTGTTGGATTCGTCGACATATATTATTTTATCGCCTTCAGTATCGCAGATCGCAGTAGATATCTTTGTCATCGATTTCATCTGCCTTGTCGACTGAAAAATAAATTCATAATGAAACGTTTTATTAATTTAATGACAAAGTTATTTATATTTACATTTTCACAGCAATGTTTACCTTCAGTGATGGCCACGTCAGCAATCAATTAAGGAAGCTGTTCATCCTCAAACCAGTAACAGTCTAGTTTATTCTCGTTTGTAATCCAGTCGTTTCGATCCGGATTTAACGGGAGAAACCAGTTTAGGAGGCCGAAATTTTGGTGTTTTTCGTGAATTTTTTTAACAGGGAAGGAATAATCAGAATTTGTTTAAACTTGGAGGATATTTTATTCATGTTTTGAAGTACACTTTGTAATTTTTTCAAGTCATTTCTGCCGGAAATAGTGGAGTTAGAAGCTGCTGTCCATGGACGACTTTTTTTCAACTGGTGGGCATTCTAGCTCATAAAGTTATTGACCAATCGTTCTGTTATTGACCAATCGTTCAAATTTGTGTGAATATTCTTTATTCAATTACAATCTATATGAACCTAACTCTGGGAGGATATTATTATTAAAAATATTTTTTTTAATGCAAAAAAGGTGAAAAAACATGGTATAAAAACATGACATTGTGTTCAAACACCTGAAAAACATGCAATTTTCAACTTTTTTGATCACAATTAGGTTCATATTCTTAAGAAATATGTTGTTAAAGAAAAAAAAATTGTAATGATTACAGATAAAAATTGTGACTTCAGGAATGCCCACCAGCAAAAAAACTCGGATGGCAATCGTCCATGGACAGCAGCTTCTAACTCCACTATTTCCCGCGGAAATGACTTGAAAAAATTATAAAGTGCACTTCAAAACATGAATAAAATATCCTTCAAGTTTAAACAAATTCTGATTATTCCTTCCCTGTTAAAAAAATTCACGAAAAACACCAAAATTTCGGCCTCGTAAACTGGTTTCTCCCGTTAACGGTATACATATAGCGTCGAAATTTTTGCATTATAAGTAAAAATGTTCATTTTCATCTACAATTTCATATGCCTCCAAAAAAAGTTCGTGTCTTGCAACTTTGTTTGTTGCAGTTTGAAAAACTGCATTTCTTTGGAACAATGACATGAAGGTGCTCAATTGAATGAACGCTTTTTGGTATTCTTCGGATTTTAGTAAGAGCTTAAACAGTCTATTTTTGCCCTTACAGCAAAAGGTCGGATTATAATCGCAGTCAGTAAGAGCATGCAAGCCTGGAAGAGACTGCGACATTGAATCCCTAAATTGAATACAATTTGATGATGCCAATTTCTCGTATATTATTTCCAGTGCCGTCTGCATCCAAACCTGTGAATTACTTTCAGTGTTTCATGTTGCCCAGCATGACTATAAGAATATCCGTATCATTGGCTTTTATAAGTACACGAGAGTCCGTATCAAGCTTGCAGATATGATACATAATTTTTGTTTCAGTCTCTTTGTGTCCCTCACACTACAATTGGTTATCAGTTCTAAACACTGCTCCATTTATTACCTCGATTCGATAGCGCAAATCGAAGTTCGAATTGATGATTTTTTTCCCCCTATAACTAGAATTGCCTCTGCTCTAGTCGAATACGTACTCAAGAATTTGGCCAATGCCTCTTTGAAATTTATGTTGCTTAACTCTTTTTAAAATTCTATACTCCTTTTTTGATCCAGGCCAAAAATAATGTACTCAGTTGTCGAATATTCGTTTCGCCTGCGTGACTTCTCAATCTTCCTAACTGACGAGGTGAAATATATGTCAAATATTATGTCAATTCTTTTTGCATTATACTTTGTGATCATCTGCAATATTTTCAGCCAAATTGTACCAAAGGTTTTCGGAACGTCTTCCATTGTGTGAACCAAAAAAACGATCGATGACGACCACATCGTAATGCATTGGTAGCTTGACTTTCTCAGTAAACTTGTCATCCAAAAGTTTTATCAGCACTGATTTGTCAGTCTTACAATTTCTTCCGTCTAAATAGCACAGTGATATCGGAACAGGCGTTATTGGATACAATTTTTTTGTAACGTCTATTTTTTGCTGCATTGAAAGACAAACCATTCGACCAAACAATCGCGTTGCATCCGTAGCTCATGAAACTTCCCAGCGATTTTTACTCTTTTTTTCTCAGTAATTGCTGGAAAATTCAAGAGTTCATTGCTTTTTAATACCTTGTCAAACCTTGAAGCGTCCACAGCACACTCGTTGATGAAAGTTTCTCGTTGTTGTGGAAACTGACACATACAAACTGAAATTCCCAGTACAAATGCTTCGTGTAAATATTAAATAATAGCTGACGAGTTGAACATATGTCAAATAAAATTGTGCAGTTTTTCCATACACTCCAACTATAGTAACTTCTTCATAATCTCTGTATTTTTTTTTTTAATAATTGAATAGTTTGCGAATCTTCGTCTTCAATTGAAATTTTTTTGTTTTTATACTTCTGAAGGTCCTCCTTGATATCATCGCCACTGTCGATATTTTCTCGTGCAAGAAACACACTGTAATGTAATATCTGAAATACCAATGCCAACAGTGGATCCAAGCGCTTGCATTGTGTGGAAAAGCCCAAATTCATCGACGTACTTCCCAATGGCTTTCAAGTAGGCCATCACGACGTGGAAGCCTCCCGAATGAATGAAAAGATTATCAAATCGTGGTTTTTCAGTGACTTGAACCTCTAGAGGGCATTTAACAATTGCCAAATTACACATCACTAGCATATATGTTTGCTTACACTCTTCCGCAATTTTTTGGCTTTGGAAAAACTTTGGTGTTGGAAAAATTTTTGGTTTTCTCTAAAATTAAACTGTGTAGGAGTAAAATGTACAGCAGAATTTTTACCAGCCGCAAGACTGATGGATCACCTTAAAGCCCATCCACATTGAAGTTTCTGACATTCCCTCGGCGTGCGAGAGTATCTAAATGTAGTCCAATCGTTTCGCGTTTTCTTCGTCACCTATAGGTATTATGAAGTGGCGATCATCAGTCATTGGTATTAAAGATCATCCATTCGGGGTTTTTTAACATACGGTTCCAGTTCAGGAGTAATTGCCTCAAGAATTTTTCTCTGCTTATCACCTACTTCGTACCCCCTCGGTTCCTCGTTAAAACTCCATCCATCTCTCTCATCGTTCTTATCATCAATAATTTAATATATAATTCCCGCAGTATTGCAGACAGCATCTTTTTTCGTGCGTGTGTCCACAAATCGATCAAAGTTATTGAATGCAACTCCCGTACATAAGTGTGGAGCTAAGATAATATCATCAGGACAAATTTTGGAGCGTTTAACTGAGGTAATAATGATCATCTCCGTTTCGAAGCTCTCTAGTGTATTGTAGCTGTAAATGTGACCGTATCGATTTAAAATGTTAATAACTTTTCGACTATTTACTAAGCTTTTTATTGTCATTCCCAGTGTAATGTGCTTTCAGCGTTTATTTCTTCATTGTGGACTGCATAAATGACATCTTCGGCGAATGATTTTGATTTGCTGAAGTAATCTGCACTATTTTTACGATGTTTTTTCCCTGGGCCTACGAGCAACGTTTCAAAAAAGTCCTCTAACTCGCTCGGAACCGCATACTCTCCAGTAATTAAATTTGTTGCACGCTGCTTCCTTGGCAATTCGTTTTTTTGAATTTTCAATATTCGTTCGCGTAAAATGATTGCTGCTTTTTGTAGCAAATCATCTGTTTTCAAACTTGCAAATTCCTCTTCCGTAAGAATAAATCCGCTATAGGGGACAACAATTTTTTTTTTGTTTTTTAAAATTATTTTAATCTTCTTGTCGCTGATTAGCGGTTTTAAAATTGTAGCTTCAAAGTGACGCGGCTCGATGTCGAGGCTAAACGCAATGGCTTGATCTGCGTATAATTCTTTTAAATTTGTATTGTATATTGTGCATAATGACGACACTAGAAAAGCGCGATTGTTTTCGATATCGGAGTCCTCTATCAATGAATATATTTCTTCGATGACTGATTTACGAATTTCCCGACTATAATGCCAATTTATCTTGCCTTGATTTGTCACAGATTTGTGCTTATTTTTGTAGGCTCGTTCACAGATTGAATGGTATAGCAAATTGTTATCTTGCAATTTATTTAGCATGTCTTCATCGCCTAAATCGAAGGCACATTGTTGTAAAGTCTTTAGCAAATGCTCTGTACTTATGGCCATGAACTTTCGTTTAAGTCCACGACCTGTCTTCAAATTGTTATTGCAAAATATACATAATTTTTCGTTAATATCAACTGATGAATCCAAAGTAACATCGTGAACCGATGTTGATGTACGAGGAAGCTCCGTAAACGGAGATGACGATGCGTCAGATGGTTGAGTAAAAATTGGTGATATTTGTGAGATTGTAACATTGGATTGTTCGTCGACAATTGATGATGTTGATGCATCAGAAAGATTTTCAGATTTCACCGAGTACTTAGATAACTCAAAATCAACTGACGACACTGGTGACGTCGAGATAACAGCACCATCGCTTATATTACATGATGCAATGCCGGATGTTGACGTGGTATGCAATATATCGATTGATGGTTTTATCAAACTCGAAGTTTGCGCTGATGCGGGTGAAGAAGGCGCGCTGTCTTTTGAGTCAATTTGATGAGTAAAATATTTTTTACCTAGCGCTGTAAATGGTCGATAACACAATGCGTGGTACCCATGCGTTACATTTACTTCAAGCGGCAACTGGACGTCGCTATATTTTAATTTGTAATTCACTCGCGCTCTTAATACTTCTTGACTTTTACCTAGTATTTTCGTGGTAAATAAAATGACTTTGTCCGTTTTTTTAGCACATAAAACACAAATTCGCGTATCTGTAGCCATACTTTAAACGAAAACGACACAAAAACATATTTACGACAATTAACTTCTCACGGATTTCTCTCGACTGCGGCAACGTCTATTGAGACTCAAAAATTTTAAGGTTACACAAAGCGTCTCGTTCTCCTGTGGTTTTGTCAGCTGCTCTTCTTTTCTCTCTTTTTATTAAGCTCATCTCTTTCTCTCTCACTCGTTCGTGTACGTGATCGCCAGCGTCTGCCCGTGACGCGTTGTTCCCTCTCCGGTGCGACGTTTGTGCGTGTGCGGAGTCACGGATGCGAAAAATACCGGACTGCAGCATTGTCTTACAGGGGTGAGGACTCGCCAAAATCGTCTTCAAATGGGTGCGGTCGCTTTGTAATTTTTTTTCTTTAAATTAAAAAAAAAAATTGAGTCTCGTAAAGCATCTACGAAATTAATTTTTTTTTGCATATTCAAAGCGTCTCACAGCACGCTACAATCGCGACAGTTTGCAGCAGTTTTAAGGCATATTTCTTGATAATATGTCGCAAAAATTAGCGGCCGCGAAATGTCTACATTTTGATTTTTTAAAATGACTTATTAACTTGAGGTTCCTATTTGGGGACAATTTGCCCCGAGCCAACATCGACTTTTGGCTGGCGTTATTTTTCTCTTCGATTTTAGAGGTCCCTGGGGGAGGGACAATTCAAGTTGAACCCATCTTGGTTCCTACACTAACTGGCAACCTTGCATAGTCCCTAGTTTGAACGCTACAGGCGTTCCAACTTCAATTTCGGGTGAATTTGTCTCGATCTAGGAACGGCGTCAGAATTTTTTGTTTTTTAACATCAATACTCGAGTGGTTCTTAAAAAGTGTTTTTTTTCTTTCATTTTTCTCGGGCACCATTCTAATAACTTTTGAATGCTGAAAAACTACTCCAGTATTTTTTTCAAATCGAAAAAAAAATTTTGGGGTAGCTACCGCATTTACAATTTTGCATTTTCGACTATAAATACGTAGAATGGTAGTTGTTAAAATTTTGGTTTCAATTACTTTGAAATACTTATTCCACATAAAACAAACCATAAAACAGCATCCAGAATAAGATAGCTAGATTTATGTTCCCAAAAATCAAAACGGACGGCGTCACCGCGCGCTATCCCCTCCACGCGCTCTTTTTCATGCCCCTCAGTCTGTTTTCGTGCAATATGCTAGATTTTCAATAATTTTTTTCGTCATGATTCCACCACCATTTTTGGCTGGCTTTTTTTTCCAGCTTGTATAAAGAATAAACTTTTGGCATAAAAAAAGCCAGCAATGATACTATTACCTGAAAATTATTTTTTTTTCCTAATTATAATTACGGCTGGCGACATCTTTCCACCAACCGATTGACTCAAAAATTTTTTTGGGTGTATTGGGAAAATAGCCAAACAGTTTGAAACAAAAACGAATCATGATACTTTTACCTATTTTTTTTTTTCCCCCACCCCATAACACCTGAACCCACCAGGTGAGGCCTGCCAGATCGACGATTTTGATAAAAAGGCCCCTCAGGTAAATTGAATCCTGAGTTTTATCGATGATAAAATTACCTGGCCATTTTGGTCGTCAGCTCTCCGACTAGTATACAACCCAACCTCCGTGTGATTATTTCAAATTCAATCAATTCTGTGTCTCAAGTTTTATTTTTTTTCAATGTAACCATTTATTGCGGTGGTATCACATGAAATACACTTAACTCAAATAAATTAAAATTTAGCGGCAAAATCGTGGCGTAGTTGTCTCAACGATATGACTTTCAATGGATCAACCACCGGGTGATTAACTAAACGTAATATGACTGTTGGCGCAACGAAATTCATCCAACCTTATCGCGTAGTTGGCGATACTTTAATTTTTTTTTCAGTGTATCATTTAAAAACAAATTTCCCATTTCTGTTTTGTTTCATGGATATCTTTATTATTAAAAAGAGCAAAGGCTACTAGTTCTTCTAATAAGAACCATACATGGCCTGAATATGTGTGTATTCTTTTTATCAATATTTTACTTATCATTGAATATCAGTTTTTATGAATGGCATTTTTTTCAGTGTTAAAAATATTACCGTAGTATAAAGACGTGGTGACTAATGAGGATGTTCACAAGTAATTAAATAAAATTATTCGCACAATTCCCGAACAACACACAATAGTCAAGTTGATGTGAAAATAGCATCAAATTGAGCATCAAATGACTGATTTACCGTCAATTTGATGCTATTTTGACATCAACTTGACTAATGTGTGTTGCTTGGGATTGTTAAAACTATGTTCAATTAACCGCTAAGTAAAAAGCTTACGTTTCGAACCAACGTGGGTCATTCGTGTCCTTTCGCGATTTTAACCGCTCGATAATGGGAAGAAAATGTCCGCTGGAAAGTGACCTTTAGCGCAGAAATTCCTTTTCAAACAAACTTTTCTTACGCTGGGTACCGCTTAAGGTGGGGTGACAAATTTCACAGGACTCGCAAAAATTCAAATAAGGCTAGACACAAAAGTTAGCTAATTCGAAAAAAATTACAGTTCACGTCCCCATTATTTTGAAGCTTGCATGGTCATAATGCAACGACGTTTCTTTTTGCTTTAGTTTATCCTAAATGTTTATTGCACATTTGGACTTCGAACAACGATCAATTGTTTTTCAAATGTTTGTTAAAAATCTATAAAATAATTTGCAAAAGAATTGAACGACTAAAAAAAATACTACAGAAAAGAACAATTTCGTTGTAGTTCGAATAATATTTTACATTTGAATGCTTCGCAAATATAGCCCAACATTTTTTTTCCATCTCTAGTCACGAAATTGAGCACTTAACCCTTTGTCGTACTTGAAATAGTTTGAGAACGAATACCGATCATGCAAGAACGTGAATAGGAAATTCCATATGTAGTCTGTCGGAGAGAAAAAAAAGAATTTTCTTTGCCTCTGGGGTTCAATTTTCCTTGTGTCAAATGTATTTTTTTTGCAAATTGCTGTGCAAGTTTGTACGTGCAGTTTGCACGTACATGAATAAAAAACGTAACTTCAGACGGTATCATTGAACTGTGCGCGCATGCACATCGTGATACTAAAGTGCAAAGAAACAGCAGTTTATTCGCGATCATGCCAAGTAAAGCATCATCAAATGCAAACCTTTGGAATTCTGACATCGTATACGAGCTTGGGCTCTGTAGAATGCTAGCACAAAGTCTTGGCATTTGGCCGATCAGTTGTCAGGATATATTTTCAAAAATACGACTTTCCATCGTAGCAATTTTGGAAGTATGAAATCACGTTAGAACCACTTTTAACTATTTGATTTTATTTCGTTTTACGATCGTGAAATCGTGAAAAAATGTAACTTTTTATATGAATTACCTAAAAATATTAATTAACCCGTCAGCAGGCGCGCTACGTACACTTTAAACATTGGGCGCGCGATGAGAGATTTTCTCACATGTATAGCTTCAAGTGCTTAATTTGATAAATAAGAACTTGAAAACAATTTCGCTACAGTGATTGTGGCTATTAAACATTTTTATTTAAAAAAAAAACCATAAATACAACGATAATTAACACTAAAAACCAAAAAATAATAATTAAAAAAATTCAAAAACAAAAATTCAAAAAATTTTTTTAACACTTCTATCATACAGAAGAATAAATTTGATAAAGATAGAAAAAATTTCAAATGCTTATGCCATTTGAAATTTTCGAGTAATCATCGTTTTAATATAAGTGTGAGAAAAAGTCTCATAGCGCGCCTGCTGACGGGTTAAAGAGTATAAATGTCATATTGAAAATATTTTTGTTTGCGATTATTTGTCATAAGAATTCCGGATATCTTGAATTTTTTCTTGAGTCATTTTGATAGTTTTTATTTAATCAGTGATTATGTTCTAACTAGCTAAATTTAATTAGTGATTATGTTCTAACTAGCTTCACAGTTTATAAGTAACTTTGCGGTGATCTTTTTCTATCGTAACTGTTTTTTTGTACTTTCAACTAGATATCGATGGCTGTAAATCTGATTCGTGAGATCTTTGCGGACTGCGTGATCGTCGACGAAATAGTAATTTTTTTGTCTCTGTTGGCGTCTTCAATAATTGCGTTTCTCAAGGTCATGTTATTGCGAATAAATCGAACAAAAATGGAGCTTATAATAAAATCAGCAGTTGATGATTGGTCGACGATCGAAGATTCAAGTGCAAGAGAAATAATGAGGAAATACGCTCAAACCGGAAGATTCGTTTTTATATTTCAAATGGTATCAGCTTTTTTAACAATTGTTCTAATGGTGTTGACATCGTTGCCATTGCTCGTAGCATTGCTGGAAGGTCTTGGGGATCATTTCGAAAATTCGAGTGCCACAAGTTTTCACAATTATTCGAATTTTTCATCACATCTTCGCGAAGTAAAGGACAACGTTTTGCCGCGAAGTCTTCCAATGGGGACTGGATGTTTCATTCACGATATTTCCTCTATATTTTATGCCCTCATTTATATCTTTCAAATAATTCAACTCATGACCACATCTGCTGGAAACGTTGGCACCGACGTTTACTTTTTTTCGATCAGCATGCACGTTTGTGGACAATTCGAATTACTTAAAAAGAAGTTTGAAAATTTCGGCCAAATTTCTGATTTCCATACGTGCCGTGGAGAAGTACGTGTGCTCGTAAGAAGACACAATCATCTCATAGAACTTTCCAACAACATTGAAAATACTTTTAATATTCTCATACTCGCTCAACTCTCAGCCAATGCTCTTCATATGAGCCTTCTGGGTATACAACTTTATTTTCATCGATAAATTTCACTTTTTTCTCTCGAGCACAAGCTCTTATTTCTCATTTATCAGAATTCCAACTAATAATTCCATAAGTTTCGCTGATTACATAAAAATGGTTTAAATGTCAAAGACAATTTTTTCAAATTGAAATTATCAAAAGATTAATTTTTCATTCTTTCCGACCTAAAACAAACCTTTTGAGAGTATTTTTAAAGGTAAATGTTTTGCTTAATCTTACATTGAAAATCTTCTGAAAATAGATCTTGATCCTCGGAGAAGTAATTTTTTCAATATTCCACTGAAAATGAAATGTTCTTAATTAGCAATTAACCAAGAACGTCATCATTTTAATATTTCTTTGTAATAACTTTTTTTCGCTCAGAAAAATACGTTATCGAATCATTGGAAATTTTGTCTAGAGTAACGAAGGAATTTTTTTGCAGGTATTGAGCTTATAATAAGCATGAAGACAGGAAACAGAGCAAAGGCGATTTTAGCTTTAATGGCGATCTATATTTTTAGTCTACAATTGTTTGTGTACAGTTATGCCGGAGATTATTTAATGAGTCAAATTGAAAAAATTCGTTACGCAGTTTATTGCGGTCGTTGGTACGATTTATCGCCGATAATCGTGAAGGACCTTATGTTTATTATGTGCAGAAGTAATCGTACATTCAATCTCACAGCCGGTAAAGTGTTTTGCATGAATATGGACAATTTTAAAAATATCTTTAAAGCATTGGGTTCGTACTTTTCGGTGCTGAAAATGATGTTTGACGCGTAACAATGTTGAGTTTCTATTTTTTAACGACATTCGTCTTCATCTAATTGAGTGTCGATGAAAAAATCGTCGCTTTCCGGTAGTTGAATAGCTCTTGACCCAAGGGATAGGAGATAGTTTCAAATTATGACTCTATTTTTATCACTCTCTGTCGCCTGAACTCCGGTGTCCCGATGTAATACTTTTTGAAGGTCAGCATATTTATAAATTTTATTTTTTTGCTTTTTTGTCATTTTTTATTTCAGTAAAATTCTCATAGTTCGCGCGAAAAGAGTAAGGTTTAGGAGTAAATTGAAAAGGATCTATTTCCAGTGAACAGGCAGTCTGCAATTATACTAACAAGGGCGATTTTTTTGGAGATCGTTTTATTTAGTGGGCTACATTACCCATGAACGTCAAAAAACTAGCACATTTTTTTCACTTTCTCTAAACTGTAATAAATAATTTAAACCTTAGACCCCTACAATCTATTTTCCCGAATGTAATCTCTAGAACGGAGTCGATTCTTTTAACTCGATTTTCATCTTTGAAATATTGTCTTCTAAATAAAAAAATAGACAATGAAACACAACAAGTCTTGAAAGAAACTTTATTTATTAAAGTTTGATGATAAAATTATTACAAACGATAAAATTACCACAAAAACATTAAAAAGACAATATTTATTCAAAAAATGTCATTTTCACCAGCAGTCGACCGCTCATCGGAACCAATAACCGGCCGCATAGGCCCCAATAGTCGGCCTCCATTAGCAACCTCCCTTTTATGCACCTCCTACGGCCAACAACTAGAATTATCCCTCCAAACGTTAGCCGTCTAACCAGTATACCAATAGTCGGCCACATATCTGCATGTGGTCAACTATTGATAAGACCCTACAAACCAGTAGGCGGTCGGGGAAGGCTGACTATTGGCTTTACAATGTTAAATCGTTGACCCAGTAGTCGGTCAATATAATAAGTATATTTTTTTATATTTGAAGATTTTTTTTTTAAACACGCAGAATAGAAAAATATCCATGTCTTGTTAGTATACAACCATAAAATAACTATACGATTTAAACGAATATGAAATACCCATCTGGCCAAAAGGGGCTTCTTGCTACGAAAAAAAATACACGTAACGCAAATCGGGGCGCGTCGGTTGGAATTTTGTGAATAATTTTTTTTCTCCATTCTTTGAACGGTTATTCTATTGAAAATTTGTGTACAGATCAATCAAAGACCAGAGACTTCAGTAAAAAATTCCAGTAAGTTGAAACCATTTTCACGCTGATCTCACGTATACAAAGTTGCAAAAGGCCGACTACTGGAGCAGAGCTGGCAACTGGGTACTTTACCCTATATGATAATTAGGTTCAATTATACGCTGTTGTTTTCGTTTTTTAATAACCAAGAAAATGATGTATAATAAACTCAATTAATTATGAAAACTATAAAACGAAAAAAAGTTTCGAAAAAAGCAAAAAAAAGTATTTTACTAAAAAAGAATGAGGTCGTTTTGTCGAAAAACTGTACATAAGTAGCTTTTATTTATGATCTTCGGGAATTGAATAATCACAAAAAGGCTAATTCAAGTGAAAGCATTAATAGTAGAGTATACTTAAGATATGTATGTATACACGTTTAAGATATGGAATTTCAGCGAGTCTTTCAACACTCGAAGCCCAAGCATCGTAGCATTTTACAGTGGCATTTTTTATTTCACTGATTTCACCACTGTAATAAATGAAACATACGATGAAGGTTCCACCACGAACGATGAATGCTCATGACAAACGAACGTTAATACATAATTTTGTAATTCTACTGTGAAGTGGATGTATCAATACTAATTTATTTTTCACTGGAATATTATTCCGTATTTCGGATTCAAATAATTGCTGTCAGTCATTATCTTTTTTCAAAGGTATAGCCAATATTCACGTTAAAAAAGATTGTATATAAAACATGTATTCTCAAAATACTTATCGTGCGATGCTCTGACGAATTTTTCCAACGGTAAGTTGTCGATTGTGCTCAGTGAAACGACTGCTGCTTTTTAAGTTACCAAAAGAATCTCCAGTTATCGTACACTCACTGAAGAATGCGATAAAGTGAGAACGAGGGATCAAAAAAATGCATCACAATAGGTTTCCATAGCAAACCCTTCTCGGACGAAAACAGAATACTGTACAAAAGCGTTTATCTTTCGAGGGTACGCTTCGTGGACAATTTTAAAGTAAATTGCACAGGTAAAACGTTCAAACTGTCAATAATCCTGGAAGAACAAAGAAAAAGTTAGCCCTTGATGATCGTTGATGAAGGGTTACATGTTCGATGAAAATACACCCCTACGATGGCTTGCAAATGTAAATTATAGAGTGCACGACTAAGTTCTCTAGTTGCTGATATACCCGGATGGATGATGAGGCAAAAAATAATTTATTGTAGGACCGCAAAACTCTTATTTCTAAAAATGCAACAGTTCCACATAACTTTAGTTCCTGGTGAAGTATCTTACCTCAAAGTACAGACTTTATAACCAGCTCAGTCATGGAAACGAACAACAAAAATTACGCTTGGAATTCCGATACCACTTATGCCCTCGGACTGTACAAACTCATTGCGAGAGTTCTTGGTATTTGGCCACCCAACAGTCACGACATTTTGTCCAGAATTCAAGTTGTTATCCTCTCTTTTCTTGAGGTAAGTTCGATAAAAAAAATTCGATCCTTTTAACTAATAACAATTTTATTTTATTTCGATCTACGCTATTATGTCTTTCCGCTTAGTTAGGGAGCTGACGAACAAAATTTCTATATGATTTGCTCATGTGGCAGACGTTACTAATAGCGATAACCGTACCATAAAAAACATTAAACACCACGTCTGCCAGCGCGTTAGCGCTGCGTTGTCAATTGAGAACGCTTCGGATTTATAGAAAAAAAGAGGGTATTATATGATGTGCTCATGTCTGCTTCTTGGACTGATGTTCCGAATTCGTCTAAAAACGAAGAAAATCCATGAGGCAGACATCCAGGCCACGGATATTCCGAAGGTAGACCATTTGAATAATTTGAAGAATTCGATGCTCGCGTCTAGCGTCAAGTATGCAATTCTACATCTACAAAATATCAATTGTTTAGTTGCCGATGAAAATGATTAATGTTAAATATAATCAATCGACAGAAGTGATTTTCGAAACTTATTTTAAATGTTCGGGTTCTAAGTCTGTCGACCGTTGTCCCGCAGGTATAAAATAACTGCTTATTTTGCCTTTCTTTTATTGGAGAGAAGTGAGAACGATATAACTTTGTAATTTCAACCTTTTCTGTATGGACACATATTTAATATATATTATATATGGGGCATTCCACGCCAAATCGATCTACGTCAGACTCTCCCATTCTTTGATTGGGCTGAAAATTTTATGTGTTGTATGACCCATTGAAAGAAGCTCTGTTGATTTTTTGTCCATCCACTTGTGAGATATGATATTTTTTCAAAATCGGATGTTTTTTTTTCTTCAGATGACTGTAATAGTCCGGGAGCCAGTGAACACTTTTTGAAACTTATTTTCGCACGCCCTGTTAATAGTAGGTTCGGTTCGGAGTGATGTTTTTTAACAAATAGACAGTCTAGCTATGATTTTCCGATGGAATCGATGAGTTACAATTACAAATTTATGCTACTTATATTTGCAAAGATGAAACTTGTTGTACCAATTACTAATACCCTAAAACCCTGTAAAATAATAATCTGGCTGATTTATGGAGTTGGACAATCAGTCTGGCTGGGTTTTTTTTACTTCAAAAAATCTGGTTTTTTTATGGATACCCGGAACTTATTTTTGCATAAGGGAAACTCGTTGCACTAGTTAACATCATAATGAAATGAAGTAGGAAAGTAGTCTGGCTGTTGTCCGGAATTGGGAAATCAATCTGGCAGACATTCGAAAATCGTTAAAAAAAACCCATGGGACTAATTTTCGCATTATTAAAAATTTGCCAGATGGTAAAATGCGTTATACAATTATCGAGAAAAACAGTCTGATTACCATTTGAGATCATTGAAGCCTTGCTAGACTAACCGGAAGATGCGTAGCTTGGTAAATCGGCGATCGTTATACTAACGTTTGCGTTTATACTACGATGATAGTCTTAATTTTGCACAACTAAAATCTTTTCAGAATCATCTGAAAAGATTTTAAAATTTATTTAAAATTTAAATAAATTTTTTAAAATTTAAATAAAATTTAAATAAATTTATTTAAATAAATAAAGACGATGATAGTCTTAATTTTGCACAACTAAAATCTTTTCAGAATCATCTGAAAAGATTTTAAAATTTATTTAAAATTTAAATAAATTTTTTAAAATTTAAATAAAATTTAAATAAATTTATTTAAATAAATAAAGACGATGATAGTCTTAATTTTGCACAACTAAAATCTTTTCAGAATCATCTGAAAAGATTTAAAAATTTATTTCAATTTTAAATAAATTTTAAATCTTTTAATTTATAGATTAAAAATTAAATTAGATTAGGAAAGATTTAAAATCATTTGAAAAGATGAAAGAAAACTTTAGAATGTAGAACTAATCCAAAATGTGCGAATATTTTATCGTTGTACTGTACAACGATAAAATATTCGCACATTTGAAATACTATGTACAACTTGTACATAGTATTTCAAATTTCACGGCAAGAAATATAATACATAACTCTACATAACATGTGGGAAGACTTAAAAAAAAAAAAAATAGCGAATAGAACGCGAGTCGTCTTTACATCGTCGAAGATGGCATTGAGAACACTCAACAACTCGCATTTTACGAGTCTGGCGAGGCTTTGGTAATTCTGAAAAGTAGCCAGATAGTTTTTTTTAGATTCACTTTAGAATGTAATCTAACGTCTGAAAATATTTTAGTTGTGAAAAATTAAGACTGTAATCAGTGTATAAGCGCAAATATTAGTACAACGATCGCCTGTAAATGACCAGATTACACATCTTGCAGTTAGCCTGGCGAGGCTTAAATAATTTCGAATGATAGCCAGACTGTTTTTTTCAATAATTGTGTAAAGCATTTCATCATCTGTGAAATTTTCAAAAATGCGAAAATTAGTTCCTCAAGTTTTTTTTTGGATTTTCGCGTACCAGACTTACTTCCCATTTCCAGAAATCAGCCAGACTGCCTTTTAACTAAGTTTTATGATCACCTTCATTGATACAATAATTCATTGTTGCGAAAATAAGTTCAACGCATTTACTTTTTTTTCAGTCCATCAAACGCTCACCCTAGCTCAATCTATCGGAACTCAATAGCCAGACTGTCGATTTTTTGAAAAACATAACTAATGAAATCGAAAAAACCTTGGTTACTGCGTGCGAAAATAAGTTCCAAAAATATTCATTGGCTCCCGGATTATAACTCTCCAAAAAATGGATTAAGTCGAACTTTTTTTTTTAGAAAGGTTCGTTTTTCACTGTGTTGTTGGGAAAAAATACGAAAAAATGATTGATATTTGTCTTCCATATTTTTTTCAATTTCGAGCAATTTCAAGCAAAAAAACATTAGTTTAAGACGTTAGCCCTTTAAAATTTTTTTTTATTTACAAAAAACTTTGACCAATTAAATGATTTTCGAGACCAGTCCCATGGAGGGCAGATTTTTCCTTACATATTTTTGTCTTATTTTGAAAAAAATCTTTTTTTTCGGATCTATTTGGACCAAATCGAACTATTGTTATTATTATTATTGTTCCTGCGTACACCCTTGCGGGGTTTTTACGACTCCATCCCATCACTTTGACTCTACTTTCCCCCACTTCACTAATTTCCTTGTTCCTGTGAGATCCTCCAAGAATGTTGCCCACAGCCACTCTTTCCTAATGCACAACTGTATAGCATTTGCGCGAGGGCCAAGGGAAAATGTGGAAAATCCGGCCGATACAAGCTGCTATATTTTTGCTGAGTTTCAGTTGATTAGCATCATTAGAAACTTAGAAAAACTGCCTCCGCTCAACGATTGATGCGCGAGCCGGTGCGTGACTAAGCGGCCACCCAACCAAGTATTGGCTTCGCCCGGGGCTGCTTAATTTGGGAGATCGCCGGAGCCACACACCGACCGCATACCCATCACTATCGGTGACCAAATCGAACTATTTTTTCGATACTTTGTTTCACACAAAGATTTCCGATCCAAAAAAGTCCGATTTGGTTCGAATTGGCTGAAAAAAAATGGAAATTTTTTTGAAGCTAAAAAAAGAAATGTAAAGAAATATCTCCCCATGATGGGACCGGTCTTAAAAATCATTTGATTTAGGTCAAGGATTTTTTGTGAATTTTAAAAAATAAATCAAGAATGTTTAACATCATGAATTTAAGGACTTTTTGCTCAAACATTTAAAAAAAATATAAGGGACGATTTTCAATAATTTTTTCGTAATTTTTTCCACGAGTCTGGTAAAAACTAACATTTCAAAAAAAAAGTTCGTTTTGATACAAATTGATTGGAAAAAATGATTTTTTTTTTTTCAAAATGAGATAAAAGTATAATGAAAAATCGGCCCACGATGGGACTGGTCTCAAAAATAATTTAATTGGTCAGTTTTTTTGTGATTTTGGTGAGAAAATTTAAATAAGGCTAACATCTTAAAATCAATGTTTTTTGCTTTAAGGTAATATGGCTGCTTAACACTAGTCAAATGAGTGCTAAATTTTCAAAATCCATTTATGCAAAGTTCAATGCACTAATTAAATTCATTGAAGGTTGATGTGTATTACAGCATGTGTTATTAACCTAAAAAAATATTAATAACAATATGTTCGAAAATGCTCGTCAGCTCCCTAACTATAAGTCACATTTTGAAAGGAAACATTGCTACATAATCGTTTTCCTCCGAATAGCGTTTCGTTTAACGAAAAGTCACGGTAGCGAGTTAATTGCTTTTTTAATTGCGAAACCGTGTACAAAAAAATAGTGTCAAGTTGCTCATGATTTAGCTTGGTACCACGCGAACCGTAAAGATAAAATGTATCTCGAAATTGCAACGCTACTACGTTACATACAGCCTTTATTTAAAAAAAGAAATTGAATTTCTCTTTTTAAACGTGTTGTTCAGAAGTTTTTCAGTTGAGTTCAACTTTACAAATCAAAAAAAGTACGAAGACAATATAAATATTCGCCCGTTATTCGTTAGCACAGATTTAAAAGCACGTATAAAAGTAATTCCTTACTGGGGTCATTATATACTGAAAGAAATATTACAAAAAAATAACAGTGAAAATCATTAGGACGAAGGAGGGTTTCACGAAATTCTTAAATTTATTATTGAATTCAATTTAAATTTAGGTAAATGAAAATAACATCAAAACTTTATTTTTTATAAGAATATAATTAAAAATATAATATAATAATTTTTAGAACTTAATTCTCTAAACTTTCATATAACTCATGCACCTGAAAAGTTTATCACAAAAAAATTAATTTTTCGATTATCCTGAAATTCAAATACCGTATTCCTCATCTAAAGTTAATTTGAAGGAAATTCACTTAAACAAAAGAGGTATTTTAATTTTTCATCCGGCAAATAAAATATTTCTCCCTGTGCACCAAACTCTACGAATGTACAAATGAAAAACTGATAAACCATTATGAAACTTCATATTTCGGAGTTCTCGAGGTAGATCATTTTGAACATAACCTTAATCAGTGTGAAAATTCGAAATGGCCAATGCAATATGACTGCAGTCCAGAAATCAATCCATTTGGATGGGTACGAAGATAGTATACTGATTGGATACATAATTTTTGCTATAGCTGATTACGAATCCAAGCGCATGATTCACGATTAGCCATATAGTATTTTGTAAATATCCAAATGTCTCCAGTTAACGCGGGCTCAGGACGGCTAAGGACGCGGTCAGATTTATAGGAAAGAAATGCCTATTATACATCATCTTCTTTACAGGGCTCCAGAACCTATTATGATTTTTTTTAATTTTCATTCTATACTGCACTTGGCCGATGTGATGGTTCTAAGTGGGTTATGTGAAGAGATAACTACTAGTTAGCCAGAGAATCTTCGTGTTCGCTCGATCCCTACGTGCTCTTTTTCACTGTTATCAAACTTTCACAATTAGGAATTAGGAGAAGACCCCTCGCTCTACGCGTGTGAGTTTCTTTTGATTCACGATTTTGTCCGGCGTTTAGAAATTCTGAAATTCGAGTTCAAATTCATAATTATCAATCTCGGACGACTCTAAATATTAAGTTTTCATCTAGACTGGATGAGAGTTTGCGTTGCCACCCAGATTGTATCAGAATTTTCAAATGACAGTCAACTGCTGACGCCCGACGTTCGCCCATACGTTGGGTCAGCAGAAGGTAATGTTGGCCCATCAGTAGTAGTCCACTATAAGGCCCAAATTATTATTCCGGCTTTCGGTCAACCATCGACCATTGGTGACGCCAATGATTGGTCCACATCATTGGGGACATACTGGGCCAATGCTCAGCCGATTGTAAATTTTTTCTAGGGTACGGATTAACTTTGTCTACTGGGCGATGTTGTTCGTTGTTGTTAGGCATAGTTATATATGCGTAACTGTTTAACTATCTTTAGAATTAACTACCCTCGCAGTTGATAAAACCCGCGTATTTTACTTCAATAAATTTGATGTGATTGCGGTTATACTACGGTTAATTTTCATGGGATATCCAGTATTTATACAAATAACTCCGTGGTACGTACCAAATTAAGCGAATACGAAAGTGGTATTAGACATTCATCGAGTGATTATAATAATTAAATTATATAGGATTTAAAAATATCGATTGATTACGGTATCCCAAATGTTGCGACTGTCATCAGTTGTGGTTCTGGATACACCCGTAACAGGAAAAGTATTTAAAAAGTTCACGGTTTGCTCCGAAAATGCTTGGGCCTTACGCTCGGTTAAAGAATGTAGACAATCAAAATATGCACGATAAAAACAAAGAGGCTGTTACTGTAAATATATATTTCTACAGGTAACAATGATGACGAGCATGATAGCGGAAATAAACACGGAGTGTTCTTCAATAAGTGGAATAGTCGAAGTGATATCTCTGATCAGCTGTTCAATATTATCTATTTTAAAAATGACTATTCTCCATGGGTTTCCATCAATGTTGTACGAGGTCGTAACCTCTGCTGTCGAAGATTGGTCAAACGTTAAAACGTCAAAGGCTCGGAATATTATGAAAAAACATGCTAAGCTCGGTAGATTCGTGTTTATATTTCAACTTGGTTCGAGCTACGTAACGACGATTCCCATGATAATTGGATCCTTGCCATTTTTGGCGCCCCAGATCTATATAAATGGTACAAATAGTACAACTCAATTTCGTGGACTTCCGCTCCGAACTACGTGTATTTTTGGTGACATGTCCGATATTGTCTACGCTATTGTATTTACCATCCAATCTCTCCAACTGTTGACTACATGCACTGCCAACGTTGGCATTGATGTTTACTTTTTTGGCATTACCATGCATCTCTGTGGACAATTTCGACTACTCGGCATAGACCTCCAAAATTTTGATATCAACGTCGATGAAACGAAACAGCGAGAAAATCTTGTCCAGATAATCCACAGACATATCAAACTCAGTCGACTTGCACAGCATATCGAAGATTCTTTCAACATTATTATACTCGTACAACTTTCGGCAAACGCATTACAAATGTGCTTAATGGGTATGTACAAACTTCGTTCTAGCACATCAACGAGTGCTTGTTCGTTTGCTTTTTTTCGTAGATGCTATTCTTTATATTTGTATCAGTTCGCTTTGTAAGATTAGTGATGAATTATATAAGTTGTACCTGGTTCAATACTATAAATTCAAGTTCAAGACCATTTTCGAGTCAAAAAGTCTGTTACTGTTTTCTGATTAGATTAGACTCTCTCCTGAAGAGCTTTCAGTTCATACCATACTATCTAGAGTCGCGGTAGCGACTCGAGACAAGTACATTTACGTATACTATAAGATGACGAAGACGAGTCGCTACTAGAGTCTTTACAGCAAGCAGAGCGGTTTCGAACGGTTTTCGAAAATTGTTTCGGCGATATTTAATTAATTACAACGTTTTAAAAGATATTGCTAGTTCACGTATTTTTTATTTTTTTTTCTTTCGATCGTAACTATTTAGAACTCTGTAGCCTAACGCATATTGGAAATATTAATATTTCATCCTTCCAAATCATCAAAAAAAGGTGGCATTTTTCAGACACATTTTTTGACGTTCAGCGGTTGCTGTTGTCTAGTAACACTAGTTATAACTAGAAATTTTCTGGTGATATGCGAGACTGTGTTCGTTTTTGATGTGACAGCCGATGACTTTTCTTCAGGATGTATAAGTAAGAGTGACAGCTGTGAGTTTAGAATAAAGATCGCGGTTATACTAGTGACAGTTGTGGGGTTAAAAAGTAAGGTTATAAAAATCGCGGGTGTGAAAGCAGATAATTTGATTTTTGGTTAGACATATTCGAGATCAGAACTTTAAACGCGTATTTGGTGAACATTTAATATCTTTGTTGTAAGGTTATAAAGATCGCGGTTAGTTTCAACTTTTGATTAAAGTGACTTTTATTATATTATCGGTAGAAGAGTGATAGTGCAAAAATAAAGTTTAAATCAATAAATAAACTTCTGAACAGTGTCTAAATAATTTTTTTTATTAATCCTAGCCCCAACAACCATTTTTCCGAACGTAAACTCTAGAACGGAGTCGAAAACGGGTGCCTCTTCTCTTTTACCATAAAATGTTCCTTGAATGCAATAATAAAGTTTATTTAGAAACCATTCTTTGTTTTTTTTTTTTTGATAACTAAGAGAATGGTGTACGATAAACTCATATTCGGTGAATATTTGATATCTTTGAACAGTCGTGAGATTATAAAGATCGCGGTCAGGTTCAGTTTTGGTTAAAGTAACTTTTATATATATAGATAGAAGAGTGATAGTGCAAACATAAAGTGTAATTTAATAAATGAACTTTTAAACAGTACCTTAATAAATAATTTTTTTATTAAAGTAGTTCGGTCGTTTTATGACTAGTCAAGTTGGTAACTAATTTATATTGATTAAATTCAAGTCTAAATTATTAATAAAATTAATAAACACTTACATTGAAAATATTTTTATCACGAGAATGTAATAAAATGCTTTAAATATATCGTAAAAGATAAAATGTATACTTCAACTTGACTAGTTAAGGGGCTACTCCCACTTGCGACTTTGAAAAAATCGATTTTTTTTTATTGCATTTTTTTGAAGTATAAGTATCTGAGAATATGGCCTGAAAATTTCAAGTCGATCCGAACAAAATTGACTGAGATATGAGCGTTGAAAGAGAAGAATCCGTTGTGTAAACGACCGGCTAGTCTGCCGCCTGGCGCGCTCGACACTCTCTCCGGTTTCAGTCCATTGTTCTATGAAAAGGGTTGTATACCTGGCATTCACAACGTTCATATAATAGACTGGAATTTGTAGAAACGAATTGTCGTTGCCTTTTATGGTTTAAATTCGTCAGTGTAGCTCGAAAGTTCGACTATATGAGATGTATTTATTTCCGCCGTTCACAATATTATAAGCGCAGTTTTTATTTATTTTACATTTAAAAATGGATCGAAAAAAAGGTTCGCGAGAACAAGAAGCAGTGATAATTTACGGAAATCTCGACCAAAAAAAAGGAAGGGTATTTTTAACCCGAACCTGGCCGAATCGGAAACTGAAAGTTTCAGCACGTTTGCGAAGAAACTGAAAGATAATATTGATATGACTGTGAATCAAAATCCTAATATTGAATATCGCATTTTAAACTTTTGTGTTGTGTTTGCTGCTATTTCAAGTTTAGTGAAGTGCAAAACGTGTAATGGAAATATTAAATTTGAAACTGCAAATGCAAGAGGACTAGGCTTCAAAGTCGTTGTGAAATGTGACTCATGTGCAGATAATTTGATACCATCTTCTCCTTTTGTGGCACATTCGTATGAAATAAATCGTCGATTTATATTCACTATGCGAGTTCTCGGCATAGGATTGGCTGGAGCACAAACATTTTGCGGACTTATGGGCATGCCAAGGTTTCTTACCGAGACTACATATTCAATAATTTTAAAAAGTATTTATGAGTCTGTGAAAACATGTGCAGATGTAATATTTAAAAAAGCCGTACGAGAAGAAATTGAAAATACACCTAATGCAGCAGGCGATGCAACTTCTAAATTAACAGTTTCCGGAGATGGATCCTGGAGGAAGCGAGGATATACGTCATTGTTCGGAGTTACATCAGTCAAGGCTACTACAGTGGAAAAGTACTTGATCTTGTGGTAAAAAGTGCGTTTTGTAAAATCTGTGAATCGTGAAAACATAAACTAAATGATGCGGAATACGAAGAATGGTATGAAACACACGAAGATAACTGCAGTGAAAATCACGAAGGCTCCTCGGGAAAAATGGAGGTGGACTCTATTATCGAAATCTTCAAGTGTTCAACAGCAAAATATAATGTCCTGTACCGTTACTATATTGGAGACGGAGATTCGAAGACATACACTGGGCTAGTAAATTCTCATCCTTATGACGACGTAGAAGTTACAAAAAAAGAATGCATCGGACACGTCCAAAAGCGTATGGGATCCCGCCTTCGTAATTTAGTAAAAAAAAAACAAAAAGCTTGGTGGTAAAGGAAAGCTGACAGGAAAATTTATTGACAAGCTCACTGTGTACTATGGACTTGCTATTCGACGCCATTCTGCTTCTGTTCACGATATGCATGAGGCAATATGGGCGACCTTCGATCATTACAGTTCAACCGATGCAAATCCACACCATAAGAGATGTCCAACCGGTGAAGAATCGTGGTGTTCATATCAACGAGCTCAGGCGAGAAACGAGGCTTTCCAACACGATTACAGACCACTTCCATCAAATGTATTGGATGCCATCAGACCTATATACAACGATCTGAGTAAAGAAACTTTACTCGAAAGATGCGTCGGTGGCTTCAATCAAAATAACAACGAAAGCTTCAATCAACTTATTTGGAAAATCAGCCCAAAAATCGTCTCGAGTGGAGCAATCGTTGTAAATTTAGCAGCTTATATTGCCGTTGGACTATTCAACGAAGGTTCAAAATCATTATTATTTTATTTGAACTCAATCGGAGTGAGCTGTGGACACAATGCGCACGAATACGCTGATAAAATGGACGAAGCTCGGATTGCACTGGCAGAGAGACGTGCGGCCGAAAGCACTCGTGAAGGAAGAATGTTACGAAGGCAACACCAAATTTCCGTTTTCCAAGCGGCATCGTAGGCGGAAGAACTTCTGTATGGACCCGGAATAGATGACTCTATGTAAGTTTACAAAAAAAATTATTTTCTTCGTGTAAACTGAAATTGAAACTTTAAACGCGTTTTTCTCGAAATGGCATTTCTGAAGTCGGTGACCAAGATTACTCGAACACTAATGAACCGATCTTCTTGAAATTTTGCAGGCTTATTTAATACATAAAAATGTCAATACATAATTTAATACATAAAAATGTTAATACGTAAAAATGAAAGCCAAAAAACGGCCGTTTTTTTTCGTTAAAATCGAACCATTAACTTTGACTGTCCGCCATTTTGTGAAAAATGAATATTTTTTTTAAAATCCTTCGATTAAAGACTAGTTTATACTTATATTTGACTAAATCCATCCACATTTTTTGTTTCAGATGATCCTTTTCGCCGCAATGTTGGTCACCGCAAACCGTATAAATAAAAACATTATTTCATTGACGGCCATTTGCCACTTAACAATGTAATATTTTTCAATAAAAAAATTACTGAAAGTTCTTCAAGATGTGTTCTTTAAAATGATATAGTGATCGATTAAAAAAGTTTTGTAGTTTTCTTTAAAAAAATTCATGAAAAAGGCCTTTTTTTTACGCTACAAGTGGGGGTAACCCTTTAAGTGCTTGAGTCCGCCATGATTGTAATAATGTTCGGATAAAGTCGGGTCGCTGCCCCTCTCACCCCCGCCGTGCCGGTACCGGTGACATTTTAAATACACATAACCTAGCGAACATTTGTACTATGCGAAAGAAAGTTTATATCGGTGTAATGGCACCGAGAAAAAAAAATGGTCAATTCGCTAAAAAAAGCGAAACTACCCAACGAATCAAAGCACGTGAGTCAATCTCAAAAATAAATTAAAAAAAAGAAAAACTCGATCAAAAAGTGAAAACAAACGTAAACAACGCTGGTCGAAGAATAGTTGATACAGCGTTGCTCAGAAAAAGTATGTGGTGCAGTGATTGTAAAATTCCATTGAATAAAAATTATATTTTCAACATTTATAAGTTGCTCTGAGCATGGTTCTTTAAAAAAACAAAATTGTATTGTTTCTGTTACTTAATGTGATGCTTTTATTTATATTTATTCTTATTTATATTGTTTAAAAACATTGACTGAATAAACAAGGTTCTCAAATTTTTGTCCGCGCCTTTATTTATCGTATTCCTTTGCACCGACTCGCATGCGTATTTTTTGTGGTTAAAAAATAAATATTTCAAACGATTATACATTACAATTTATTTGCAAAACTTAATTTATTCATGAAAAGAAAAGAAAAAATAAAAATAAATGTTTATCACTTTTAAAGTTTCTTGAGATGAATTTGAAATTCCCGCGATTACCGACTTTGCCCGAAGCTTCGATCAGCTGTTACCAGCAGTGCAACGTAATGGCTGCCATCCGCTTCCGACACGTCAAAAACTAAAGTTTTTTTTATGTTTTCTTTCTTAAAAGCCCCGTAAGGTAATGTTTTTTTTTAAATCAACAGAATCTGTGATAAATTTTCTTTACGATAGAAACTTTTCCGAAGTTCGAACACCGATTAGTTTTTTCACAATTAACATTATTGTGAGTTTTCCCATAAGGTACCGTGTTAAAAACTCAAAATTGTAAATGAAATAATTCAAAATTTTGCCCCGTAAGAGGCCCCGAAAATGTGCTTATTGTAATTCAAGGTCCCCGAACTATCATTTACCGCAAAAAAAGTGAACATTCACCGTTCTTTATCAAACGACCGAACTCTAGCTTTAACTTTACTTTAATAAGCTAACTACTTTAACTAGCTTTAACTAACTTTAACTAGCTACGCTAACTAACTAGCTTTACTTTAACTCTAGCCCCAACAATTCATTTTTCCGAACGTAAACTCTAGAACGGAGTCAAAAACAGTGCCTCTTTTCTTTTACCGTAAAATGTCTCTTGCATGCAATAATAAAGTTTATTTGGAAACCATTCTCTTCATTTTTTATATAGCTGAGAGAATCGTGTATGATACCACCCTAGGTTTGAAATACATATGGTTTTAAACCACCCTAGAGTGGTAGAGACCTTAAATACATGAAAATTCTATTTGCATTTGCAACCCACAACGGAATCAGGTGATGCGAAATAATTTTGAGCGAAAAGATATTTGATTTGAGAAAAAAAAATTTCATAAGTACTTCACCAATTTTTTTTTATCTATTGCTCATGAGATATAATTCGTAATCAATGAATATTATAAAAGAAAAACTCGCATAGTACTTCGGCCAAAATTATTTTTTCCAATGAAACTTTAGCTGTCGAAATTTTGTACGTATATTTTTTTGTTTCAAAATCTCGTTTCGTTATGATTACTTATATTTAAAAATTTTCAGTGCATTCTGATGCTATTGGAGTATTTCTTCGGGATAATTTTTTATGGAATATTTTCCGATCCGTTGATCTGTTGGCACGGATGTTTCGGTGCAATATTTTTTGAAATTTTTTTTTACAAAATTAAAAAAAAATTCAAGTTTTTACTTGTTCGTTGTTCTTTTATGCGTCGTATCTTCTCACAGCTACTGTACGTTTTAAGTAATCTAATAATTTTATAAGTATTGACGGTTAATTACGAAGACTGAATTCGTTTGAACACTTCTTAGATCAATATTTCACATTACATTTTTAATCCGAATATACACCAGCTCGAAATTCGATCATGTATCCATTTTTAGCCGAGATCATTAAAAAATCGCTTGAGCGACCTCTAAAATTTTTATTCAGGATTCAATTCTTGAGAGAATCACTTTTTGATAAAATGTTACCATATTTTGCTGCAATGCCGAAAAAAATGTCAATTCTTTTGCATCACTCAGATACATACATAATATAGACATGTTTAATTGGCAAGATATGAATTTCATACCCGAGTACGTACACAATATTGACATGTTTAATTAACAAGCTATGAATTCCATACAAAAAGTCGACAAATCCTAGCCAAAAACAGCATAAATGCTGTGAAAAAAGCTGAGACAAGTACATTTTATGCCCCCCAAATAGTCGTTTCAGTTAATCCCCCCTACCACCCAGCGCCAAAATACCGATCCCCACAAAAATTTACAAAAACCCATCTAAGTCGTTCATGCAAAGATCACCGCATAAAAATCCTTTCTAAAAACCAACTCATCATACAAAGTTTTATGGGTAACCGCTCTCATTATCTTATCAAATTAAGTCAAATTGTACAGAGGTGATAATTTCATTCTCGTAAATGTTGTGAGTTCACAAAAAGTTGATAAATAAATAAAGATCTACTAAAATATATGTGGCCAAGTACGTGGGATTTTATTATGTTTATAAAATCTCCAATTATGTTCATATGCCATTTCTTTAATCAATGCTTTATTACAACGAATTATTATCCTATGACTTGGAACTACAAGGGCTTTAAAAAAAAATACAGAATTGCATTAGCCTGCGTGAGCTTGAACGCTGCCACACTCTCATTTGTAATATTTGTAGTATAGTTTTATTGGTAACAAATTGATAAAAGTTTACTATCGTACGTAGAGCGGATGCGCACAGAGTACTTTTCCGGCCCGAAAACTTTTTTAGTAAAAATCTTTTTTACATTTATTCGAAACTGTTTTTTCGTATATGGTCCATATGGTGCACATTTAATAATGGAAACTCTATAAGAAGTTATATAGAACTCTATAAGAAATTATAGAGTTTCAAATGTTCACCATAATGTATAAATAAATAAAATAAATGTTCACCATATGCGACTTTATCATACACCATTCTCTTCATTATCAAAAAACGAAGAGAATCGTGTACAATTAAACCTTGTTATCGCATGCAAGGAACATTTTATGCTAAAGAGAATCTTGGGGTTATTTGCGACCCCGTTGTGGGGTTTATGTTCGGAAAAATATATTATAGGGGTCTGGAGCTAATTCATTCAAAAAACCAATTGATAATCGAATTACGCCATAATACATTCTATAGCCCAATTCGATTATTCTTTTGCATGAATTTATTGTTCTTTCGCATAAATTAAGAATCGAGATGTCAGAGTGAAGATATTAACTCAGAGTTAATAAATCAAACTGATATTTGAGAATAGAGATGTATCGGAATAGAATTATTTCACTATTGAGTAAATTAAGCATATAGACGTCAAGGATAGAATCGTTGTACTGCAAATGGTTGGAACTAGAGTAAAAATGCAGACGACTAATTTCGAGAGCGTAAAATTTCTCATAAAAAAGTCTGTGACATTAGTTTTCTATCTTTAGTAGATTGGTCCTGCAAGCAGTATCTGGTGCATGGTATTGGTTGGTAATGAATCTGATTTTGGCGGGTTGCACATAAGCCGAGCGTTCCCAATGTATTTTCGATCTGCTCTCACCGACAAAGCTCCTAAAGATAGAAAAGTGTTGACTAGGACTTTTTTTTAGGAAATGTTGTGCTCCACAATATTGGTTCTGTGCATATTTGTTCTGTCTCCAACCATTTGAGCCGTGTGAGCGATAAAAAAAAACCTCCCGTATTCGTCAACTTTAATATTTAATAACTAATCAGATCTGATCAAAACCGGTGCTAGACCTTTTCCACTCAAAATTCGGTCTATATATAATGCTGATTATTTAACCTAAAACAGCATACAGATAAAAATTTGCTACATATTTAAATCACACGCTTAAAACAATTTAAAAATGATCATTTCGTCATTATAGCCGCAGATTAAGGGCCGGTTGTTTCACCTCCAGGTAAAGTTTACTTGACAGTTGTAGCATCGGGTAGCAGACCTTTAACTATCAGATGAAATTTACCGGGAGGTGGAAAAATCGTGCCTAAACATAGTCAATAATATAAAATTAACCTTTAGAATGCCAACGTTTTTTTTTCGGCACCTTATGGGCTATGTGCAGCTGTCCTCGTGGCGCCGCCAGGTAGTGATGTTTGATAACGGCTGCCTCTTTATATGATGTCTTACGATGTAAATAATATATTATTTAATAACCCAGTGAATTATCGGTAACTATTGATTAAACCCTTTTTATATAGGCAAGTTTCCAAGGTAAGTTTCCATTTTTTTTTAATGTCATGTTTAATTAGGCGTTACTTAACCCAGATTGTCGCTAATTTAAATTATAAGATGATGTGACAGACTAACCTTCGTTTTTCTCATACGTCAAGTTTGACGCTCCGATTTGACACGCTTTTTGGTTACGGAATGTACTCGTTGAGTTGCGATTGCGATCGCCCACCTGCATACCAGCATTTTTCCGTAAATAAAATACTCGTATAAAAATGTTAACAATTGGTGAACCTCATTGATGTCAATAATAATATTTTTTACCGCTATTACACGGGATATTTACAAAAATGGGGATAGGAATCGTGTTTAATCATATGAGACAGGGCTGCAGCCGTTTTCTTATTTCGCCACCGCGAGCGTTACAGTCGGAAAATGTTTGGCTCCGTCTACACGTACATAGCCCATTCCCACCAACGTGGATCATTCGGGTTCAACGCCGTTTTTGTCTGATTAGCATGATAAGAAAAATCTCAAAATTCACGAAGCTAGTTTGATCCATATACTAAAACGTTACTCAGAGATATTTCCCAAGTGATTCGTCAAAATATGTGTAATATGTATAAGGGACATTCCATGCCAAACCGGCCAGTCCGTGACCCCGACCATTTTTCATTTTGTCGAAATTGTTTCATTTTCAAGTAACTACTGAAAGGAGTTTTTAGGAATTTTTTTAGATTTTTGTCTCAACCCGTTTAAAAATAATAAATTTTTCAAAATTTAGCACGAAATTTTTTTAAATACTCATAACTTTTTCAGCAACAGAGATATCAAAATAAATTAGAAGGTAATTTTTTTCGTCTTGAATTGTAGTTTCGTAAACAAAATACAAAAAAATTATCAAAAGACAATTTCATATGTTTTTTTTAGTTTTAATCCAAAATTTTTTTTTCAAAACTTGGACCGTTTTGATTTTTCTGAAAAAATTCACCATCTTTCATGACACATTTTTATACATCCCACAAAATCCGCATCGTGTGATATTCATGAATAAGGATTAATAATTGATAATCATTGGTTTACACATGGTAGAGAATTAAAAAAAATAATAATTTATGGATAACACATGCTGCGGATTTTTTGGGGACGTGTAAAAATGTGTCGTGAAAGATGGTGATTTTTTTCAGAAAAATCAAAATGGCCCAATTTGTAAAAAAAAATGTTTGGTTGAAAACTGAAAAAAAAACATGGAAATCAGTTCCAATATTTATTTATTAACTTTTTTCATTCATAATTTCTTGAGGAATGGAATTACGAGTGGAAAAAAAAACAATAAAAAAATATAATCCAGGATTGACAACTCTTCATTGGTTGACACGTGGTAAAAAATGAGAAAAACATAGAAGGTATGGATATCACAAGCTGTAAATTTTTTTGAGACATGTGAAAATATGTCTAGAAAAATGGTAAATATTTTCAAAGAAATCAAAACGGTCCAAGTTTAAAAAAAAAAAATTTTTGGATTAAAACTAGAAAAACATGAAATTGACTTTTGATAATTTTTTTGTATTTTTTTTATGAAACTATTATTCAAGGTGAAAAAAATTACCTTCTGTTATATTTTGATATCTTTGACGTTGAAAAAGTTATGAGCATTTAAAAAAATTTCTTGCGAAATTTTGAAAAATTCATTACTTTTAAACGGGTTGAGATAAAAATCTAAAAATTTCCTAAAAACTCTTTTCAGTAGTTACTTAAAAATGAAAAAATTTCGACAAAATGAAAAATGGTCGGGGTCACGGACTGGCCGGTTTCGCATGGAATGCCCCATAAATATGAACACAGGACTCACCGAGTTCAAATAATTGGCCTGGACATGCACAAATCACCCACGTTGGGGTGGTAAGGGTTAAGTTATGGACCGAATTTTGAATAAAAAATGGCATTTTAACATCTTTCGTAATATGTTATTACAAAACCTTTATCTCTATCATCCTTTAAGCTGCTTTATTTCTGAAATTATTATTCTAAATACGTAGAGAAGAAAAAGAAGATATTCATGTATATAGATAAAAAAGAAGTTTAATGATGATACAAACTATTTGCTCAGTTTTTTTAATTGCTCTTTTTTAATCCGGGTGCATTGTTTTGATTTTTGTCATTTCCTTTAAGGTATACTTAAACACAGGAGCGGAAATTTCCCAATTTCGTTGACAACGATATCCCTTTTGGAATTGATGCAACGTTATTCCGAAATAATTTTTTGAGGTTAAACAAAATGAATAAATTTTACCCTAATCTTGACACCTCTACGTGTACATAAGCCCTTAACACATGCCCTATTGTTTCGTTATGTGTCAATTATTATTCAGTTAGACATTTTTTTCGCAATGCACATTATTCTATTTCATTCGCATCGCAAATTCGACTAACACATTATTGATTCGTTCGTTTGGCTTACATTCTCGATTTCGAATGAAACATATAATTTTTTTTCAGGTATTCAAATGCTTTTGGCATTAAAGTCAGGCAATACGGTGATGATAGTAAATACGATAATAATATTGTACGTTATGAGTCTCCAACTCTTTTTGTACAGCTACGCGGGCGATCGTTTGTCATCAGAAATCGCCAATCTCCGGGTATCTGCTTATTTCTCACCATGGCACAGGATGCCATCGAGGTTGGCGAAGGACGTACTATTTATTATAATGCGCAATGACAAAAACTTCAATATCACAGGTGGCAAAATTTATCGCATAGATATAGACAATTTTAAGAATTTAATTAAAGCGTTAGGTTCCTATTTCTCGGTATTGAGAATTATGTTCGATGCCTGAAGTCTTTTCTGGCTATACTATGGGAGCTTTTCAACAAGCAACTATACGACACTATACGATATATATATATATACTATACATATAATTATATATATATACTACATATATAAGGCATTATACGACACTGTTACTCTGTGTTACACTGTGTCGGCTGGTGTTGCTTGTTAGAACGCTCCCTGTAAGTACACAACAAACTGGGAAATGTTGTAGACGTATTTTTTTGTACTGTTTTTTGTTACTTGAAAAAATATAATTTTCTTGTGAAATATAAAAAAAATGACTGAGAATATCATACTTTACGTCGCCTCTGTACGCTTGGGAGCAGCTGGAAGATACATTAGTACATTTCTCTGCCACGCGCTTCATCCTGTGCAGCGCTAGTCATCATTAAAAAAAAAAAAATACGTTAGAACGCATGCGCAGCCCCCATATGAATTCAAATAACTTTCAAAGTAACATAAAAGACATAGATTATTGTGCTATTACACAAAATGTTATATTTTTGTGGAAAACCCGAGAAGAAAAATAAAGTTGATGTTCAAAAATATAACCGGACATTTATCGATCACGTGTGGAGGTAAGTTAATTTTCATGGAAGAGTTTATGTCTCGGTTATTGTCCGTGTGCAATGCTATTGGATAAAGGTCGGTTTTGATGCATTAAGGAGGGTGCATAAGCGATGAGTTGATCGCAACATCGACCGTTTGATAGCTCAATTGGAACTAATGATAGGGAAAGTTTGCTGGTCTTTTCTGGTGAGGGAGTATTCGGAATGTTGCCTTTAATGTGACTTCGATGGTTTTGACATTCGAGTAAGAGCTCAGTTTTGTATGAACCTTCTAAGACTTAACATCAAGATTATGAACGCGGAATAAGTAAAAAAAGTGAAATTAAAAAATTAAAAAGTATTATCATTACGATTGAGAATTTTTCCTGTATTTTTTTTTTTTTTTTCATTTTTTCGTTCGCCTCGAATTTAAATTTCTTCAAAACCATAACTTTTTCATAATAGAAACTATTTATCTCTGTCACGTTTACGCATATTTTCAGCTAGAAATTGTTTCGATCGAGTAAACCAGCTACAAAAGATTGCTTTTCGAATTGCGAAACAGCAGACTGTCGAATAAAAAAAATGATCGTAAAAATCATATTTTCTTGACCATCGCCTTTGAATTTAGCGCCAAAACTACTAGCATCATCTTGCGGCAGAATAGTAAAGCATTATTTCCCTCGAAAACAGTCTGATCGACCAGTTCTGTATAGTTAGCAGATGAATTTCATAATACTAATTTTTTATTGTTGCTATATATTGGGAATTATTTATGCCATTTATTGACACTAATATCATAATTTTCGAAATAATAGATCATTGATAATAAATAAAAATGTATTGGCCGTATAGTTAGCAGAACGTAATGCAAAGTTCTTTCTTTTTTCGCAATCAACGAGAAATCATTTGGGAAACACATTAGCAATGCTAGAATAATTTGCGAAGTAATTATTTTATCACGATCACGAAACCTAAATCAATCAATTATTTCAAGAGAAATCCGCTTTCCTAGGTATTTTCTGGTATACCCTGGCTCTCATCTTTCATTGGCTACCGCTGCTGAGTGCGAGTAGAAGTGTATAACCCGTCAATTAATTGTAGTTATATCAACCATATCAACAATAAACAATATCAATTTGGTGCGAAAACGTCATGTGTTATTCAACCTCTTGAAAAATAAGTATGAATGAGTGGAAAACGTACAGTGGAAACGTATACGGGTAACGTAAAAGTCGATAACCAAATAGAACACGTAATATTTAATCTGATTGACGAAGCTGCTTTCCTTCAACCTTACCTAATCATTAATTATAGTTAATATATATATATATGTAAGAGATGTATCAAGAGACTCGGTAGAGTCTCGGGACAAGTACATTGACAGCTCTGTCGTCTGCTGTCCCGAGGCTCGCCGAGTCTATATTATCTCTAAACAAGACGATTCGCGGTGGTGGGGGTAAAAATTTTATGACGTTTTCGCTAATTGTAGAGCCTAGGAGTCATTTGGCGGCTTGAAAAGCGAACTTTTGACTAATTGAGCGATGCTCTTTCGATTGAGCCTAAAATCAGCACGATTGGTTGCGTAATTGCTGAGAAAAAACTTTGCACAGGCTTAGGATTATGCTCGATTCTACTACATTCAAGAATTTGCCTTGTCTGTATATGCACTCAGACGATACAATCAAAGGCGTTTTGATGCCCATCAAAACCCATTTCCATAAAAGCCGGTCTCCGGCAACGGAAGCAACGAGTTGCGATTGGTCACGACGACTCGTCTTTCCTCTGTACGGAGCCAACATAAAGTTTGAATGTTGTTTTGACATAACGAAGTGCGGGACGTGTGAGCAATTATATCGATAAATTTATAAAAAAAATCATTTCATGGTTCAGTGTGGTGATATTCGATCGATCGTCCATATGACAGCTGACCAATATCTTTTTTATAACAGTCATGAGGTTATAAAGATCGCGGTCAATTTCAACTTTTGGTTAGAGTGGTGTTTATAGATAGACGAGTAAAGAGTGACTTTTATATAGATAGAATAGTGATGGTGGGAAAATAAAGTGTAATAATGAACCATTGAACAGTGTCTAAATAAATATTTTTTTAATTAAACCTAGCCCCTACAATTTTTTTCCAAACGTAAACTCTGCTACAACGGAATCGAAAATGATCCCTTTTCGCTTTTACCATTAAAATGTTCCTCGAATGCAATAACAAGGTTTATTTAGAAACCATTCTCTTCGTTTTTTCTGTTAACCAAGAGAATGGTGTATGATAAACTCGTATTCGGTGAATATTTAATATCTTTGTCGTGAGGTTATAAAGATCGCGGCCAGTTTCAACTTTTGCTTAAAGAGACTTTTATTATAGATAGAAGAGTGATAGTGCAAAAATAAAGTGTGATTCAATAAATAAACATTTGGACAGTGTCTAAATAAATATATTTTTTTATTAACCCTAGACCCAACAATCCATTTTTCTGAACGTAAACTCTAGAACGGAGTCGAAAACGGTGCCTGTTTACTTTTACCATAAAATGTTCCTCGGATGCAAAGATAAGGTTTATTTAGAAACCATTCTCTTTGTTTTTTTTTTCTTTTGGTAACTAAGAGAAAGGTGTATGATAAACGCGTATTCGGTGAATACTTAATATCTTTGTTGGGAGGTTATAAAGATCGCGGTCAGTTTCAACTTTTGATTAAAATGGCTTTTATCAATGACGCTGAAGTTTGCAACGTTGGAGTCCAACGAAATGTACGAAAAAAAAAAAATTCGATTGTCATCTTTTTTATTTCATGAATCGCTTAAAGAGGTCAAAAAATTGAGGATTGCAAATTTTGAACAAAAAAATCGTTCCGGAACCCACCCTTTAAGGGAGTTGAACTTTCGAAAAAATTCTAACACCAGCTGTATGGGCATTCTCATCTTTTTTATTTCACGAATCTCTTGAAGGGGTCAAACAAGTGTGAAAAAAAATATACCAAAAAAAAAAAGTTTCCGGAACACACCCGTTCAGAGGGTTGAATTTTCGGAAACATTCTAGCACCGGCTGTATGGGCATTCTCATCTTTTTTATTTCATGAATCGCTTAAAGAGGTCAAAAAACTGAGGACTACAAATTTTGAACAAAAAAATCGTTCCGGAACCCACCCTTTAAGGGAGTTGAACTTTCGAAAAAATTCTAACACCAGCTGTATGGGCATTCTCATCTTTTTTATTTCACGAATCTCTTGAAGGGGTCAAACAAGTGTGAAAAAAAAATATACCAAAAAAAAAAAGTTTCCGGAACACACCCTTTCAGGGGGTTGAATTTTCGGAAACATTCTAGCACCGGCTGTATGGGCATTCTCATCTTTTTTATTTCATGAATCGCTTAAAGAGGTCAAAAAACTGAGGATTGCAAGTTTGGAACAAAACAATCGTTCCGGAACCCACCCTTTAAGGGAGTTGAACTTTCGAAAAAATTCTAACACCAGCTGTATGGGCATTCTCATCTTTTTTATTTCACGAATCTCTTGAAGGGGTCAAACAAGTGTGAAAAAAAATACACCAAAAAAAAAAAGTTTCCGGAACACACCCGTTCAGGGGGTTGAATTTTCGGAAACATTCTAGCACCGGCTGTATGGGCATTCTCATCTTTTTTTTTCATGAATCGCTTAAAGAGGTCAAAAAACTGAGGATCGCAAGTTTGGAACAAAAAAATCGTTCCGGAACCCACCCTTTAAGGGAGTTGAACTTTCGAAAAAATTCTAACACCAGCTGTATGGGCATTCTCATCTTTTTTATTTCACGAATCTCTTGAAGGGGTCAAACAAGTGTGAAAAAAAAATATACCAAAAAAAAAAGTTTCCGGAACACACCCGTTCAGGGGGTTGAATTTTCGGAAACATTCTAGCACCGGCTGTATGGGCATTCTCATCTTTTTTATTTCATGAATCGCTTAAAGAGGTCAAAAAACTGAGGACTACAAGTTTTGAACAAAAAAATCGTTCCGGAACCCACCCTTTAAGGGAGTTGAACTTTCGAAAAAATTCTAACACCAGCTCTATGGGCATTCTCATCTTTTTTATTTCACGAATCTCTTGAAGGGGTCAAACAAGTGTGAAAAAAAAATATACCAAAAAAAAAAAGTTTCCGGAACACACCCGTACAGGGGGCTGAATTTTCGGAAACATTCTAGCACCGGCTGTATGGGCATTCTCATCTTTTTTTTTCATGAATCGCTTAAAGAGGTCAAAAAACTGAGGATCGCAAGTTTGGAACAAAAAAATCGTTCCGGAACCCACCCTTTAAGGGAGTTGAACTTTCGAAAAAATTCTAACACCAGCTGTATGGGCATTCTCATCTTTTTTATTTCACGAATCTCTTGAAGGGGTCAAACAAGTGTGAAAAAAAAATATACCAAAAAAAAAAAGTTTCCGGAACACACCCGTTCAGGGGGTTGAATTTTCGGAAACATTCTAGCACCGGCTGTATGGGCATTCTCATCTTTTTTTTTCATGAATCGCGTAAAGAGGTCAAAAAACTGAGGATCGCAAGTTTGGAACAAAAAAATCGTTCCGGAACCCACCCTTTAAGGGAGTTGAACTTTCGAAAAAATTCTAACACCAGCTGTATGGGCATTCTCATCTTTTTTATTTCACGAATCTCTTGAAGGGGTCAAACAAGTGTGAAAAAAAAATATACCAAAAAAAAAGTTTCCGGAACACACCCGTTCAGGGGGTTGAATTTTCGGAAACATTCTAGCACCGGCTGTATGGGCATTCTCATCTTTTTTTTTCATGAATCGCTTAAAGAGGTCAAAAAACTGAGGATCGCAAGTTTGGAACAAAAAAATCGTTCCGGAACCCACCCTTTAAGGGAGTTGAACTTTCGAAAAAATTCTAACACCAGCTGTATGGGCATTCTCATCTTTTTTATTTCAGGAATCTCTTGAAGGGGTCAAACAAGTGTGAAAAAAAAATATACCAAAAAAAAAAAGTTTCCGGAACACACCCGTTCAGGGGGTTGAATTTTCGGAAACATTCTAGCACCGGCTGTATGGGCATTCTCATCTTTTTTTTTCATGAATCGCTTAAAGAGGTCAAAAAACTGAGGATCGCAAGTTTGGAACAAAAAAATCGTTCCGGAACCCACCCTTTAAGGGAGTTGAACTTTCGAAAAAATTCTAACACCAGCTGTATGGGCATTCTCATCTTTTTTATTTCACGAATCTCTTGAAGGGGTCAAACAAGTGTGAAAAAAAAATATACCAAAAAAAAAAAGTTTCCGGAACACACCCGTTCAGGGGGTTGAATTTTCGGAAACATTCTAGCACCGGCTGTATGGGCATTCTCATCTTTTTTATTTCATGAATCGCTTAAAGAGGTCAATAAACTCAGGACTACAAGTTTTGAACAAAAAAATCGTTCCGGAACCCACCCTTTAAGGGAGTTGAACTTTCGAAAAAATTCTAACACCAGCTCTATGGGCATTCTCATCTTTTTTATTTCACGAATCTCTTGAAGGGGTCAAACAAGTGTGAAAAAAAAATATACCAAAAAAAAAAAGTTTCCGGAACACACCCGTACAGGGGGTTGAATTTTCGGAAACATTCTAGCACCGGCTGTATGGGCATTCTCATCTTTTTTATTTCATGAATCGCTTAAAGAGGTCAAAAAACTGAGGATTGCAAGTTTGGAACAAAACAATCGTTCCGGAACCCACCCTTTAAGGGAGTTGAACTTTCGAAAAAATTCTAACACCAGCTGTATGGGCATTCTCATCTTTTTTATTTCACGAATCTCTTGAAGGGGTCAAACAAGTGTGAAAAAAAAATATACCAAAAAAAAAAAGTTTCCGGAACACACCCGTTCAGGGGGTTGAATTTTCGGAAACATTCTAGCACCGGCTGTATGGGCATTCTCATCTTTTTTATTTCATGAATCGCTTAAAGAGGTCAAAAAACTGAGGACTACAAATTTTGAATAAAAAAATCGTTCCGGAACCCACCCTTTAAGGGAGTTGAACTTTCGAAAAAATTCTAACACCAGCTGTATGGGCATTCTCATCTTTTTTATTTCACGAATCTCTTGAAGGGGTCAAACAACTGTGAAAAAAAATATACCAAAAAAAAAAGTTTCCGGAACACACCCTTTCAGGGGGTTGCATTTTCGGAAACATTCTAGCACCGGCTGTATGGGCATTCTCATCTTTTTTATTTCATGAATCGCTTAAAGAGGTCAAAAAACTGAGGATTGCAAGTTTTGAACAAAAAAATCATTCCGGAACCCACCCTTTAAGGGAGTTGAACTTTCGAAAAAATTCTAACACCAGCTGTATGGGCATTCTCATCTTTTTTATTTCACGAATCTCTTGAAGGGGTGAAACAAGTGTGAAAAAAAAATGTACCAAAAAAAAAAAGTTTCCGGAACACACCCGTTCAGGGGGTTGAATTTTCGGAAACATTCTAGCACCGGCTGTATGGGCATTCTCATCTTTTTTATTTCATGAATCGCTTAAAGAGGTCAAAAAACTGAGGACTACAAATTTTGAACAAAAAAATCGTTCCGGAACCCACCCTTTAAGGGAGTTGAACTTTCGAAAAAATTCTAACACCAGCTGTATGGGCATTCTCATCTTTTTTATTTCACGAATCTCTTGAAGGGGTCAAACAAGTGTGAAAAAAAAATATACCAAAAAAAAAAAGTTTCCGGAACACACCCTTTCAGGGGGTTGAATTTTCGGAAACATTCTAGCACCGGCTGTATGGGCATTCTCATCTTTTTTATTTCATGAATCGCTTAAAGAGGTCAAAAAACTGAGGATTGCAAATTTTGAACAAAAAATCGTTCCGGAACCCACCCTTTAAGGGAGTTGAACATTCGAAAAATTCTAACACCAGCTGTATGGGCATTTTCATCTTTTTTATTTCACGGATCTCTTGAAGGGGTCAAACAAGTGTGAAAAAAAATATACCAAAAAAAAAAGTTTCCGGAACACACCCGTTCAGGGGGTTGAATTTTCGGAAACATTCCAGCACCGGCTGTATGGGCATTCTCATCTTTTTTATTTCATGAATCGCTTAAAGAGGTCAAGAAACTGAGGACTGCAAATTTTGAACAAAAAAATCGTTCCGGAACCCACCCTTTAAGGGAGTTGAACTTTCGAAAAAATTCTAACACCAGCTGTATGGGCATTCTCATCTTTTTTATTTCACGAATCTCTTGTATCAAAATTTTTTCTCATAATTATTTTTTATTCTCATTCTTATTGGGTAGAACAACTGTATTTTCAATTCGTTGAAAGTTTTTTTATTGGATTTTAATAGGTTTTAATGTATTTGACTATTAATGCTTTTATTATTTTTATTTATTTAATAACTTTTTGTAAAGTTTATACTTAATTTTTGGGCAGGTTTGAATTGGCATGTTTTGTGAGATTGTGATTTGATTGATACATTTTTGAGAGGTTCTTATAACTTTTTGTGAGTTTCTAATTTATTGAGAAAGTTTTTGTGGGGTTCTCCTATCATTTTTTGAGAGATTTGATATGATTCAGAGAATTTTTACAAGGTTGGGTTTCTTGGGAGAAAATCTCTTTTATAATTTTTAGTGAAGGTTTTGTGTCGAAACTGAGATTTGTTACCGGACAAACTATTTGGAGGGAGTAAATGTACTTGTCTCAACTTTTTTTACAGCATTTATGCTGTTTTTTGCGGTGATTTGTTGACTTTTTGTATGGAATTCATACCTTGTCAATTAAATATGTCTATATTGTGTACGTACTTGGGTGATACAAAAAAATCAGCATTTTTGTTCGGTGTTGCAGCAAAATATAATAATATTTTATCAAAAAGTGATTCTATCAAGAATTCGATCCTTAATAAAAATTTTAAAGGCCGCTCTAGCGATTTTTTTCTGATTTCGGCTAAAAATGGATACATGATCGAATTTCGAGCTACCGTATCGCTACTATATCGGGACTAAAAATGCCTTGTGAAATAGTTCTCTAAGAAGTGTTCAAGTGAATTCAAACTTCGTAATTAACCGTCAGAACTTATAAAATTATTAGATTACTTAAAAACTTGTAGTAGTTCTGAAAAGATACGACGTATAAAAGAACCACGAGCAAACAAGAACTCATTTTTTTTTAATTTTGTAAAAAAAAATTGTTCAAAAAAATATTAGAACGAAATATACATACCAACAGAAATAAAATGCACTAAAAGTTATCGAATTTAATAAAAAATTTGAACAAAACAAAATTCTTGGAGCAAAATAAAGTATGTAAATTATACGTCGAATTAAAAAAAAAATTGTTAGGAAGAAAAAATGCCGTATCGAAATACCGTAAATAATTACACCGAAAAAATACTTCAATAGCATCAAAATGCACTTAAAGTTTTTGAATAAAAGAAATCAAAACGAAACGATATTTTGAAACAAAAAAAGGTATGTGCGCAGAATATCGAGAGCAAACGTTCGATTAGAAAAAAGAATTTCAGTAGAAGTACTACACCAGTTTTTTTATAACGTTTATTGATTACGAATTTTATATCATCAGCAATTGGTAAGAAAAAAAAAAAGAAATTGTTAAAGTACTTATGAAATTCTTTTCATTTAGCTCAAAATGGTTTCGCATCACTTGCTTCCGTTTTGAGTTGGTTTCATTCCGATTGTCTTTTTCATTTCAAAACTTCAGGTGCATTTTATTTCTATTAGAACATTTCTTCATATACTTAATCTCTTTTTGAATTTGCGAAACAACCAAATTTATGTTGACAAAGTTACCGACTAAAAAAATTTGGATGGAAAAAAGAGTTTCGACCGAAGTACATAGCGAGATTATGACAACGTTTATCAATTATGCATAGTACATTGTGTACATTTAGCAATAAAAAATGAGCGAACTACTTTAAGCCAATTTTTTTCCAATGAAAATTATTTTTTTTATTTAAAAATTATTATTTAGTTTTTTTGATTATAATTTATACAATGTGCTTAATTCAATTCAATTTGCTGAGTTCATTCATGGTTACAAACTTGCCAAGTTCTTAAAAAGTGATTCTCTCAAGAATTGGATCCTGAATAAAAATTTTAAGGTAGTACCCAGGTAAAATCACTTGAGACAGATTTTTCTGAAATTTTAACAGGTTATCAATTACAATAGGATCTATATCTCGTCCAAATTTTAGAGTGATCGACTCATACAACCCAGAAATAAATCCCATTAAAACTCGGTTGTTTTACATGTATCGCATATGCCATGTCGCTGTTAATGCCACATTCTCACTAATTAAGCTTTTATCTCGAGACAGATTTTTATGAAAAACGAATATGTAATAGAACAAAATATCAGGAATTTTTGCAGCTAGATTCAAAAACTATCGTCTCATACGTTTCCGAGATATTAATGTTCAAAGTTCGAAATTCATGATAAAATTGTACAAGTTTGAGACATGGAGGGGATAACACGGCAATGCTGTTAACTCGGCACAGGGATAGCCGACTCGTTTGCCGTGTGTGCGCACTCTTCTGCGCATTTTCTGAGCAGCTGATGGGTCGCGGTGTTGTCGCGATCTACCATTCGTCCAAATACACTAGTGTCCCCTCAGCTGTATATAGATTTCATTGTGTGGTCTGCCTGTACCCATCCAAAAGTTTACGCTTCTCGGAAAAATGTAATCGACTGATAATATGTCTAATAAGCAATCAATTATTTCAGTATATCCCTACAAGGATATATATATATATATATATATATACGTATATACCATATTATATAATGCGATATTAAAACAGCTCATTTTACCAAATTAAAAATATGAGAAATTGGACTAACTTTTGCTTACGCCAGAACCTGGGTACTACCTTAAAGTTCGCTCAAGCGATTTTTTAATTGTTTCTACTAAAAATGGATACATCATCGAATTTCGAGCTGGTGTATCGCGACTATATTCGGACTAAAAATACAATGTGAAATATTGATCTAAGAAGTGTTCAAATGAATTCAATCTTCATAATTAACCGTCAATACTTATAAAATTATTAGATTACTTAGTACGTACAGTAGTCCTGAGAAGGTACGATGCATAAAAGAACAACGAAAAAGTAAAAACTTGAATTTTTTTAATTTTGAAAAAAAAAATTTCAAAAGATATTACACCGAAACATGCGTGCCAACAGATCAACGGATCGGAAAATATTCCATAAAAAATGATACCGAAGAAATACTCCAATAGCATCAGAATGCACCGAAAGTTTTTAAATAAAAGTACTCATAATGAAACGAGATTTTGAAACAAAAAAGTATGCGCACGAAATTTCGAGAGTAAACATTTAATTTCAAACAAGAATTTAATCCGAACTACTACGCGAGTTTTTCTTTTATAACGTTTATTGATTACGAATTATATCTTATTATGAGCAATAGGTAAAAAAATTGGTGAAGTACTTATGAAATTTTTTTTCTCCAATCAAATATCTTTTCACTCAAAATTATTTTAAGCGAAAAGATATTTGATATGTATTTTATAAAAATAATGGAATTCAATAATAATGGGTTGCAAGTGCAAATAGTATTTTCATATATTTAAGGTCTCTACCACTCTAGGGTGATTCAAAACCATATATAATTCAAACCTAGGGTGGTATCATACACCATTCTCTCAGTTGTATAAAAACGAAGAGAGTAGTTTCCAAATAAACGTTGTTATTGCATGCAAGGGACATTTTATGGTAAAAGAAAAGAGGGAAGGGGCACCGTTTTCGACTCCGTTCAAGAGTTTACGTTCAGAAAAATGGATTGTTGGGGCTAGGGTTAATAAAAAAAATTATTTATTTAGACACTATGCAAAAGTTTATTTATTGAATTACACTTTATTTTTGCATTATCACTCTTCTATCTATATATATAAAAGTCACTTTAACCAAAAGTTGAAACTGACCCCAATCTTTATAACCTCACGACAAAGATATTAAATAATCATCGAATACGAGTTTATCATACACCATTCTCTTAGTTATAAAAAATAAAAACGGAGAATGGTTTTAAAATAAACCTTATTATTGTATTGGAGGAACATTTTATGGTAAAAGTGAAAAGGTATCGTTTTTGAATCCGTTGTAGTGTTAGATGTGGAAAATAAAAATTACAGGCTTAAAAATAATAAAAAATACATATTTGTTCAAGCACTGTTCGAAAGATGATTGAAATGAATTGCACTTTATTATTTTCGCACTATCACTTTCTTATTATAATAAAAGTCACTGTAACCAAAAGTCGATCGAAACTAACCGCGATCTTTATAACCTCATGACTGTTCAAAAATTTATTACGGTTGTCGGTTAGCTGTCATATCCAGTGATCGTTTGAATATTACCAGAGTTTTACCAATAACACTAGTGTCACTAGACAGCGACTGCGAAAAAGACAATTGCGCATCAAAATGTGTGCAAAAAAATGCTCAATTTGTCGGCACAACGAAAAAAAAAACATTTATATTTTTAGTACTATTTAAGCTACGAGGTTCTAATTAGTGACGATCGAAAGAGAAAAAAAAATAAAAAAATATGTGAACTTAAATGAACCCCCAAAATGCTGTAATTTAGTTTATAGTAAAGAAACAATTTTTGAGAACAAGTAGAATCACGGTCCTTCTGGTAAAAGTGTCTTGTGCGACTCGCTTTGTAAATGTACTTGTCTCGAGTCGCTACCGTGACTTTTAATATAAAGAACTTTGTTTAATATTGTCGTGAGAATAAAATAAGTACGTTTTACAAAAAATTACTGTGTTGTGTTAATAAAAAAAAATACAATTTTTGAACTGTCAAAAAAAAATTACGAAATTTCAATGAAGAATATGGAGCGCTAGTACATAATAACGTACCAAGAGCCGCGGTAGCGGCTCAACGCCAAGTTAAAAAAAAAGAGCTGTTCTTACTGCAATACCTTGTGAGGAAGTTTTTCGACCGTCTGTGAATAAATGTTTTCTAGCAGAATACGTTTTTTCACAATATTGAAAATAAAAATTCGAAAGAAATCGCTACGGCCAATCTAAGCTCGAGCGTTGCCGCAAGTTTCTATCATTCCAATGTTAGGTGTGTCCGATTATTTTCAATTTTCAAACCGCTGTTACAAAGAAACGGGTATAAAACTGTCTGAAAAAAGCATAATACACTGGGATAGCATTATATGATCAATATTTTACAATACATACATATGACACGGTCTACGCCATTTCACCTGTTTGTTCGTAAAATATTACTCAGTGATTATTTTTTATTCATAATTATTTTTTGGTTTTAATATTAGTAACGTTCAAAACTGATTTTAGAAAGATGGAAATACTTCGAAGGTTTATATCTTCTTCATTTATCGAGTTGCGGACAAATTGCAATGATTTTCTTTTTTTAAGCGTTCCTATGCTTACGAAAGAATTTTCTAAAATGTTATTGCAAGAGTTGTTCGATCGTAGCCTTATTCTTCCATCTATTTTTTTGGCGAATATCTTTTCTTTTCGGTATATTTGAAATTCTTTCATGAATGATATTAATCAATGGTACAACAATTTTTATGATTCCTCTTTGCTTGTGATTAAATGGATTGTTTCAATTTTGTCTATCATTTTTTAATAGGAATTATTTTCCATAGAATCTTAATGCCCATTGAATCTCATTAAAATTATTGATTTTAATGAAAACAGTGTGAAAACTTTTAAGAAACAAATTATCGAGTCAATAAAAGAATTTGTAAAGAAGTAATCTTTCTCTGACACCTGTAGAACAAAATTCCGGCATTTGATGAGAATCAAACTAGTCTTCGAAACGATTGAATCACCTATATCATTTATTACAATTATATTGATAGAAAAAAACTTAACATTTATTTATCATGAAGCAAAACCATTTATTGAACTGATCAAGGTTTTGCGAATTTATCGAAAAAAATCAGAACGGTGATCTTTAAAAAAAAAAAAAATTGTTTTTTCTTTGAACCCAAAAAAACATTGGAAATGCTAATAATCGTTCTTTTAACATTTGTCGATATTTTGAATAATCACACAGTTATAGGTGTTTAAAAATGTTCGAATTCTAGAAAATCAAGCTTATGGTAAACATTTTAATCAACCTTATAATAAACATTTTTGTAATAACCGAGGCAAAAACCTAAAAAAATGCTTTGGACTTTTTTGTCGAGTATTGTTTTACGAAAAAAGTTGTTACGAAATATAAAATGTCAAATATATATCTATACAAATACAAATACCCACGTATATATATAAAAAGAAAAGTCCGAAAACCATCATATTCGAGTATGTAAGAGTGCGGCAGGTCTCACCCTGGCTTGTTTATTACATACTTGGCGTTGAGCCGCTGCCGCGCCTCTTGATATTATTCTTGGACTTGTTTTGATTTTGCCATAGCGAGTTCGTATATTTATATATATGTATGTATATGTGTTTGGCATCGCTGAAGTGAGGAGCGTACGAAGAACCGCACAAAGAGGAGACGGCCGAGAATCGGCTACGCACGCTACGTATATTATATATAGATATATATATATATATATATATGGCTTTTCATTGCGTCATTTTGGGCCATCCTTTGTAATCTCCTGCCAAGACGCTATGAATGAATGTAGCACCAGAGCGCGGCTGCGGTGGGCAAAGACGACACGTGTATAATATCTAAAAATCTAACTATTTATAATGAAACAATAAAATATTTATAGATATAATTATGATGGTACTAAAAAAATTCAAAGAGACCCTTGAAGTATTTCCATCTGTCTAAGATCAATTTTTAACGGTTCTAATATCAAAACCAAAAAATAGATACGACTAAAAAATAATCACTGAGTAATATTTTACGAACAAACAGGTGAAATGGCGTAGATCCTGTCATATGTAACTGTTGTAAAATTTTATTCAAATAATGCTATCCCGGTGTATTATGCTTTTTTTCAGATAGTTTTATACCTGTTTCTTTGTAAGAGCGGTCAAAATAATCGGAAACACCCTAGTATTGGAATGATAGAAACTTGCGACAACGCTCGAGCTTAGGTTGACCGTAGGGATTACTTTCGCATTTTTATTTTCAATAACGTGAAAAATACATATTCTGCTAGAATACATTTTTTTACAGATGGTCGAAAAACTTCCTCAAAACATATTGCAGTATGTACAGTGATTTTATTTAAATACTAATTGTCGAGCCACTACCGCGGCTCCTGAAACATTATTATATACTAGCGTTCTATGTTTTTCATTGACAATTGGTATTTTCTTTTGACAGTTGGTAGTTCGGTAGAGTTGGGGTCCACGTGTGACCATATATTTTTTTGCATGGTATCGAAAGAGGATAATTTTTTTTACGTGTTGATCGAATTAAAACATTTTTTACCGTGTAGTTTTTGAGCTATTAGCTATAAAAAATACATTGTATCCATAGTAGAACGCCGGAAATAGCATTGGTTAGAACTTTCATTTCGAGAATACTCAAAAATTAATCGTTCAACCCACGAAAAAAAACTTATTGCTCTATCTACGATATGTAAAGCATCTTTTACAAGTAATTGATACACCGCAAAAAAACAGCATAAATGCTGTAAAAAAAGTTGAGACAAGTACATTTACTCCCTCCAAATAGTTTGTCGGGTAACAAATCTCAGTTTCGACACAAAACCTTCACTAAAAATTATAAAAGTGATTTTCTCCCAAGAAACCCAACCTCGCAAAAATTCTCTGAATCATATCAAATCTCTCAAAAAATGATAGGAGAACCCCACAAAAACTTTCTCAATAAATTAGAAACTCACAAAAAGTTATAAGAACGTCTCAAAAATTTATCAATCAAATCACAATCTCACAAAACATGCCAATTCAAACCTGCCCAAAAATTAAGTATAAACTTTACAAAAAGTTATTAAATAAATAAAAATAATAAAAGCATTAATAGTCAAATACATTAAAACCTATTAAAATCCAATAAAAACACTTTCAACGAATTGAAAATACAGTTGTTCTACCCAATAAGAATAAGAGTAAAAAATAATTATGAGAAAAAATTTTGACATAAAAAAAATTGCAAATGCAAAAAATTAGATTGAAAAAAAAATTTCGGCCGAAGTACTTGGTGAGCTTTTCGCTTAATTTACATAATATATCACTTATGGTTACAAACTCGTCAAGTACTTCGGCCGAAATTTTTTTTTCAATCTAATTTTTTGCGTTTGAAATCTTTCTTGTATCAAAATTTTTTCTCATAATTATTTTTTATTCTCATTCTTATTGGGTAGAACAACTGTATTTTCAATTCGTTGAAAGTGGTTTTATTGGATTTTAATAGGTTTTAATGTATTTGACTATTAATGTTTTTATTATTTTTATTTATTTAATAACTTTTTGTAAATTTTATACTTAATTTTTGGGCAGGTTTGAATTGGCATCTTTTGTGGAATTATGATTTGATTGATAAATTTTTGAGAGGCTCTTATAACTTTTTGTGAGTTTCTAATTTATTGAGAAAATTTTTGTGGGGTTCTCCTATCATTTTTTGAGAGATTTGCTATGATTTAGAGAATTTTTGCAAGATTGGGTTTCTTGTGAGAAAATCTCTTTTATAATTTTTAGTGAAGGTTTTGTGTCGAAACTGAGATTTGTTACCGGACAAACTATTTGGGGGGAGTAAATGTACTTGTCTCAACTTTTTTTACAGTATTTATGCTGTTTTCTTGCAGTTGCAATTACCACAATGAATAAAATTCATTCTCCATTAATAGCTTTAGATTATAATATTACTGAAATGCTCATTTGGTACATAATTTCATATTTTTCGGTAAAATAAATATAAGATACAAGATTCCGGGCGCGATCTTAAGAAGTTTTAAGTCATTTATATAAAAATGATCTATGAAAGTGAAAAACGTTTTAAACGTATGTTTAAGTTTACGATTTGCGGCTTTCCCGGCTGTTGTTGAGTTATATATGAGTTGGTTTTTGACTACCCTTTGAAATGGAACCTGTTTTGATTTGTTAACCTTTTTAAATTCATTCAACCATTTAAAAGAAAATATGAGGAATTTGGAAAAAAATAATCGTTTGTTTATCGATTCACAACTGTCGTTAGGGTCGATTCAAGTAGTTCTATATAAACATTCATTTTCATTTCATCAGAAGCACAGAGTCATTACTGTGATAATAGCATTTTTTCGAAAATTCACCCTTCCACCCCCCCTCCCCCCACCCCCCAAAAGAGCTGATCCGGAGATGTTACGGTGTTGCGAATTTTTGCTTTCTCGCTTCTTTTACCTTTCTAGCCTCTTTATGAAATAAAAAAGTTACGAATGCCCATACAGCGGATGATGGAAATCTTTTCGAAAATTTACCTCCTGAGAAAGGGGTGATCTGGAGATGCGAGTTTGGTGTGATTTTTTTTTTGCTTTTTTTCTCCTTTAGTCTATTCATAAAATAAAAAAGTTTCGAATTCCCATACAGTGAATGATAGAAATTTGTCGACAATTCGCCACCTTTAAAACGGGTAATTCGGAGATGGGAGGGTATTGCAAATTGTTTTTCCTTGTTATTTTGAACTCTATTCATGAAATAAAAAAGATGAGAATGCCCATACAGCCGGTGCTAGAATGTTTCCGAAAATGCAACCCCCTGAACGGGTGTGTTCCGGAAACTTTTTTTTTTGGTATATTTTTTTATCACACTTGTTTGACTCCTTCAAGAGATTCGTGAAATAAAAAAGATGAGAATGCCCATACAGCTGGTGTTAGAATTTTTTCGAAAGTTCAACTCCCTTAAAGGGTGGGTTCCGGAACGATTTTTTTGTTCAAAATTTGCAGTCCTCAGTTTTTTGACCTCTTTAAGCGATTCATGAAATAAAAAAGATGAGAATGCCCATACAGCCGGTGCTCGAATGTTTCCGAAAATTCAACCCCCTGAACGGGTGTGTTCCGGAAACTTTTTTTTTTTGGTATATTTTTTTTCACACTTGTTTGACCCCTTCAAGAGATTCGTGAAATAAAAAAGATGAGAATGCCCATACAGCTGGTGTTAGAATTTTTCGAATGTTCAACTCCCTTAAAGGGTGGGTTCCGGAACGATTTTTTGTTCAAAATTTGCAATCCTCAGTTTTTTGACCTCTTTAAGCGATTCATGAAATAAAAAAGATGAGAATGCCCATACAGCCGGTGCTAGAATGTTTCCGAAAATTCAACCCCCTGAACGGGTGTGTTCCGGAAACTTTTTTTTTTGGTATATTTTTTTTTCACACTTGTTTGACCCCTTCAAGAGATTCGTGAAATAAAAAAGATGAGAATGCCCATACAGCTGGTGTTAGAATTTTTTCGAAAGTTCAACTCCCTTAAAGGGTGGGTTCCGGAACGATTTTTTTGTTCCGAACTTGCGATCCTCAGTTTTTTGACCTCTTTAAGCGATTCATGAAAAAAAAAGATGAGAATGCCCATACAGCCGGTGCTAGAATGTTTCCGAAAATTCAACCCCCTGAACGGGTGTGTTCCGGAAACTTTTTTTTTTTGGTATATTTTTTTTTCACACTTGTTTGACCCCTTCAAGAGATTCGTGAAATAAAAAAGACGAGAATGCCCATACAGCTGGTGTTAGAATTTTTTCGAAAGTTCAACTCCCTTAAAGGGTGGGTTCCGGAACGATTTTTTTGTTCCAAACTTGCGATCCTCAGTTTTTTGACCTCTTTAAGCGATTCATGAAAAAAAAAGATGAGAATGCCCATACAGCCGGTGCTAGAATGTTTCCGAAAATTCAACCCCCTGAACGGGTGTGTTCCGGAAACTTTTTTTTTTTGGGATATTTTTTTTTCACACTTGTTTGACCCCTTCAAGAGATTCGTGAAATAAAAAAGATGAGAATGCCCATACAGCTGGTGTTAGAATTTTTTCGAAAGTTCAACTCCCTTAAAGGGTGGGTTCCGGAACGATTTTTTTGTTCCAAACTTGCGATCCTCGGTTTTTTGACCTCTTTAAGCGATTCATGAAAAAAAAAGATGAGAATGCCCATACAGCCGGTGCTAGAATGTTTGCGAAAATTCAACCCCCTGAACGGGTGTGTTCCGGAAACTTTTTTTTTTGGTATATTTTTTTTTCACACTTGTTTGACCCCTTCAAGAGATTCGTGAAATAAAAAAGATGAGAATGCCCATACAGCTGGTGTTAGAATTTTTTCGAAAGTTCAACTCCCTTAAAGGGTGGGTTCCGGAACGATTTTTTTGTTCAAAATTTGTAGTCCTCAGTTTTTTGACCTCTTTAAGCGATTAATGAAATAAAAAAGATGAGAATGCCCATACAGCCGGTGCTAGAATGTTTCCGAAAATTCAACCCCCTGAACGGGTGTGTTCCGGAAACTTTTTTTTTTGGTATATTTTTTTTTCACACTTGTTTGACCCCTTCAAGAGATTCGTGAAATAAAAAAGATGAGAATGCCCATACAGCTGGTGTTAGAATTTTTTCGAAAGTTCAACTCCCTTAAAGGGTGGGTTCCGGAACGATTTTTTTGTTCCAAACTTGCGATCCTCAGTTTTTTGACCTTTTTAAGCGATTCATGAAAAAAAAAGATGAGAATGCCCATACAGCCGGTGCTAGAATGTTTCCGAAAATTCAACCCCCTGAACGGGTGTGTTCCGGAAACTTTTTTTTTTGGTATATTTTTTTTTCACACTTGTTTGACCCCTTCAAGAGATTCGTGAAATAAAAAAGATGAGAATGCCCATACAGCTGGTGTTAGAATTTTTTCGAAAGTTCAACTCCCTTAAAGGGTGGGTTCCGGAACGATTTTTTTGTTCCAAACTTGCGATCCTCAGTTTTTTGACCTCTTTAAGCGATTCATGAAATAAAAAAGATGAGAATGCCCATACAGCCGGTGCTAGAATGTTTCCGAAAATTCAACCCCCTGAACGGGTGTGTTCCGGAAACTTTTTTTTTTTGGTATATTTTTTTTTCACACTTGTTTGACCCCTTCAAGAGATTCGTGAAATAAAAAAGATGAGAATGCCCATACAGCTGGTGTTAGAATTTTTTCGAAAGTTCAACTCCCTTAAAGGGTGGGTTCCGGAACGATTTTTTTGTTCAAAATTTGTAGTCCTCAGTTTTTTGACCTCTTTAAGCGATTCATGAAAAAAAAAGATGAGAATGCCCATACAGCCGGTGCTAGAATGTTTCCGAAAATTCAACCCCCTGAACGGGTGTGTTCCGGAAACTTTTTTTTTTTGGGATATTTTTTTTTCACACTTGTTTGACCCCTTCAAGAGATTCGTGAAATAAAAAAGATGAGAATGCCCATACAGCTGGTGTTAGAATTTTTTCGAAAGTTCAACTCCCTTAAAGGGTGGGTTCCGGAACGATTTTTTTGTTCCAAACTTGCGATCCTCGGTTTTTTGACCTCTTTAAGCGATTCATGAAAAAAAAAGATGAGAATGCCCATACAGCCGGTGCTAGAATGTTTGCGAAAATTCAACCCCCTGAACGGGTGTGTTCCGGAAACTTTTTTTTTGGCATATTTTTTTTTCACACTTGTTTGACCCCTTCAAGAGATTCGTGAAATAAAAAAGATGAGAATGCCCATACAGCTGGTGTTAGAATTTTTTCGAAAGTTCAACTCCCTTAAAGGGTGGGTTCCGGAACGATTTTTTTGTTCCGAACTTGCGATCCTCAGTTTTTTGACCTCTTTAAGCGATTCATGAAAAAAAAAGATGAGAATGCCCATACAGCCGGTGCTAGAATGTTTCCGAAAATTCAACCCCCTGAACGGGTGTGTTCCGGAAACTTTTTTTTTTTGGTATATTTTTTTTTCACACTTGTTTGACCCCTTCAAGAGATTCGTGAAATAAAAAAGATGAGAATGCCCATACAGCTGGTGTTAGAATTTTTTCGAAAGTTCAACTCCCTTAAAGGGTGGGTTCCGGAACGATTTTTTTGTTCCAAACTTGCGATCCTCAGTTTTTTGACCTCTTTAAGCGATTCATGAAAAAAAAAGATGAGAATGCCCATACAGCCGGTGCTAGAATGTTTCCGAAAATTCAACCCCCTGAACGGGTGTGTTCCGGAAACTTTTTTTTTGGTATATTTTTTTTCACACTTGTTTGACCCCTTCAAGAGATTCGTGAAATAAAAAAGATGAGAATGCCCATACAGCTGGTGTTAGAATTTTTTCGAAAGTTCAACTCCCTTAAAGGGTGGGTTCCGGAACGATTTTTTTGTTCCGAACTTGCGATCCTCAGTTTTTTGACCTCTTTAAGCGATTCATGAAAAAAAAAGATGAGAATGCCCATACAGCCGGTGCTAGAATGTTTCCGAAAATTCAACCCCCTGAACGGGTGTGTTCCGGAAACTTTTTTTTTTTGGTATATTTTTTTTTCACACTTGTTTGACCCCTTCAAGAGATTCGTGAAATAAAAAAGACGAGAATGCCCATACAGCTGGTGTTAGAATTTTTTCGAAAGTTCAACTCCCTTAAAGGGTGGGTTCCGGAACGATTTTTTTGTTCCAAACTTGCGATCCTCAGTTTTTTGACCTCTTTAAGCGATTCATGAAAAAAAAAGATGAGAATGCCCATACAGCCGGTGCTAGAATGTTTCCGAAAATTCAACCCCCTGAACGGGTGTGTTCCGGAAACTTTTTTTTTTTGGGATTTTTTTTTTTCACACTTGTTTGACCCCTTCAAGAGATTCGTGAAATAAAAAAGATGAGAATGCCCATACAGCTGGTGTTAGAATTTTTTCGAAAGTTCAACTCCCTTAAAGGGTGGGTTCCGGAACGATTTTTTTGTTCCAAACTTGCGATCCTCGGTTTTTTGACCTCTTTAAGCGATTCATGAAAAAAAAAGATGAGAATGCCCATACAGCCGGTGCTAGAATGTTTGCGAAAATTCGACCCCCTGAACGGGTGTGTTCCGGAAACTTTTTTTTTGGTATATTTTTTTTTCACACTTGTTTGACCCCTTCAAGAGATTCGTGAAATAAAAAAGATGAGAATGCCCATACAGCTGGTGTTAGAATTTTTTCGAAAGTTCAACTCCCTTAAAGGGTGGGTTCCGGAACGATTTTTTTGTTCAAAATTTGTAGTCCTCAGTTTTTTGACCTCTTTAAGCGATTAATGAAATAAAAAAGATGAGAATGCCCATACAGCCGGTGCTAGAATGTTTCCGAAAATTCAACCCCCTGAACGGGTGTGTTCCGGAAACTTTTTTTTTTGGTATATTTTTTTTTCACACTTGTTTGACCCCTTCAAGAGATTCGTGAAATAAAAAAGATGAGAATGCCCATACAGCTGGTGTTAGAATTTTTTCGAAAGTTCAACTCCCTTAAAGGGTGGGTTCCGGAACGATTTTTTTGTTCCAAACTTGCGATCCTCAGTTTTTTGACCTTTTTAAGCGATTCATGAAAAAAAAAGATGAGAATGCCCATACAGCCGGTGCTAGAATGTTTCCGAAAATTCAACCCCCTGAACGGGTGTGTTCCGGAAACTTTTTTTTTTGGTATATTTTTTTTTCACACTTGTTTGACCCCTTCAAGAGATTCGTGAAATAAAAAAGATGAGAATGCCCATACAGCTGGTGTTAGAATTTTTTCGAAAGTTCAACTCCCTTAAAGGGTGGGTTCCGGAACGATTTTTTTGTTCCAAACTTGCGATCCTCAGTTTTTTGACCTCTTTAAGCGATTCATGAAATAAAAAAGATGAGAATGCCCATACAGCCGGTGCTAGAATGTTTCCGAAAATTCAACCCCCTGAACGGGTGTGTTCCGGAATCTTTTTTTTTTGGGATATTTTTTTTTCACACTTGTTTGACCCCTTCAAGAGATTCGTGAAATAAAAAAGATGAGAATGCCCATACAGCTGGTGTTAAAATTTTTTCGAAAGTTCAACTCCCTTAAAGGGTGGGTTCCGGAACGATTTTTTTGTTCAAAATTTGCAATCCTCAATTTTTTGACCTCTTTAAGCAATTCATGAAATAAAAAAGATGAGAATGCCCATACAGCCGGTGCTAGAATGTTTCCGAAAATTCAACCCCCTGAAAGGGTGTGTTCCGGAAACTTTTTTTTTTTGGTATATTTTTTTTTCACACTTGTTTGACCCCTTCAAGAGATTCGTGAAATAAAAAAGATGAGAATGCCCATACAGCTGGTGTTAGAATTTTTTCGAAAGTTCAACTCCCTTAAAGGGTGGGTTCCGGAACGATTTTTTTGTTCAAAATTTGCAATCCTCAATTTTTTGACCTCTTTAAGCAATTCATGAAATAAAAAAGATGAGAATGCCCATACAGCCGGTGCTAGAATGTTTCCGAAAATTCAACCCCCTGAAAGGGTGTGTTCCGGAAACTTTTTTTTTTTGGTATATTTTTTTTTCACACTTGTTTGACCCCTTCAAGAGATTCGTGAAATAAAAAAGATGAGAATGCCCATACAGCTGGTGTTAGAATTTTTTCGAAAGTTCAACTCCCTTAAAGGGTGGGTTCCGGAACGATTTTTTTGTTCAAAATTTGCAATCCTCAATTTTTTGACCTCTTTAAGCGATTCATGAAATAAAAAAGATGACAATCGAATTTTTTTTTTTTCGTACATTTCGTTGGACTCCAACGTTGCAAACTTCAGCGTCATTTTTATCATATTACCGATGGAAGAGTAATAGTGCAAAAATGAAGTGTGATTCAATAAATAAAATTTTGAACGGTGTCTAAATAAATATTTTTTTTTATTAACCCTAGTCCCAACAATTCATTTTTCCGAACGTAAACTCTAGAACGGAGTTGAAAACGGTGCCTCTTCTCTTTTACCATAAAATGTTCCTCGGATGCAATAACAAGGTTTATTTAGAAACCATTCTCTTTTTTTTTTATAACTATATAAGGGAATGGTGTATGATAAACTCGTATTCGGTGAATAATTAATACCTTTGAACAGTCGTTAGGTTATAAAGATCGCGGTCAGTTTTATTTGGTTAAAGTGAAACTTTAGGTTAACGTGATTTGAATATGTAGATAGAAGAGTGATAGAGTGCAAAAATAAAGTGTAATTCAATAAATAAACTTTAGAACAGTGCCTAAATAAATAATTTTTTTTAACCCTAGCCTCAATATTCCAATTTTCCGAATGTGAACTCTACAATGGAGTCAAAAACGGTGCCTCTTCTGTGTTACCATAAAATGTCCCTTGCATGCAATAATAAGATTTATTTGGAAACTATTCTCTACGTTTTTTATATAACCAAGAGAATGGTGTATGATACCACTCTAGGTTTGAATTATACATAGTTTTAAACCACCCTAGAGTGGTTAAATACATGAAAATACTATTTGCACTTGCAACCCAAAATGGAATCAAGTGACGCGAAATAATTTTGAGCGAAACGATATTTGATTCGAGAAAAAAAAATTCATAAGTACTTTACTAATTTTGTTTTCCCTATTGCTCATAAGATATAATTTGTGATCAATAAACGTTATAAAAGAAAAATTCATGTGGCACTTCGACCGAAATTCTTTTTTCCAATCACACTTTTGCTCTCGAAATTTGGTGCGCATACGTTTTAGGGTTCCGTACCCAAAGGGTAAAACGGGACCCTATTACTAAGACTCCGCTGTCCGTCCGTCTGTCACCAGGCTGTATCTCATGAACCGTGATAGTTAGACACTTGAAATTTTCACAGATGATGTATTTCGGTTGCCGCTGTAACAACAAATACTAAAAAACAGAATAAAATAAATATTTAAGGGGGCTCCCATACAACAAACGTGATTTTTTGCCGTTTTTATAGATAATGGTACGGAACCCTTCGTGCGCGAGTCCGACTTGCACTTGGCCGTTTTTTTTTGTTTCAAAATCTCGTTTCGTTATGATTACTTTTATTGAAAAACTTTCGGTGCATTCTGATAATATTGGAGTAATTTCTCGGTGTCATTTTTTATGGAATACTTTCCTATCCGTTGATCTGTTGGAATGGATGTTTCAGTGTAATATTTTTTCCAATTTTTTTACAAAATCAAAAAAAATTAAAGTTTTGATACTTGTTCGTAGTTCTTTTATCAAGAGACTCAGTAGAGTCTCGGGACAAGTACATTGACAGCTCTGTCATCTGCTGGCCCGAGGCTCGCCCGAGTATATTATCTCTGAATAAAACGATTTGCCGTGGTGGGGGTAAAAACTGAAATTCATTTTCTTTAATTACGAAGCTCAGGAGGCATATGATGATTTGAAAATTGAACTGAAGATTTATTACGAAAAAATACTTCGATTGAGCTCTAAATCAGCACGATTGATGCCGTATTTGGTGAGAAAAAACTTTGCACAGGCTCAAGATTATGCTAACATCGAAGTATTGGCATGTCTGTATACGACGCAATGAAAGGCCTCTTGACGCCTTCCGAGCTTGTGATTGGCCATTCCGTTAGATCTTTCTCGTTAGATCTGCAGTTTTTATTTTCCACACTTAACTCTACGACGGAAACGAAAGCGATCTCTTCTCTCTTTCGCGATTAAATGTTCCTCGTATAAGATTTCTTGAGAAATCATTCTTTTCGTTTCTTTGATAACTATGAAATGGTGTACGTTGAACTGTTAATCACGATTGGAGTGAATCGATGTAAATTTGGAAAAGAAACTATAAAACTAATAATGAGTGTCAAAAAAATGTATATGGCAAAATTTGTTATTATCATGCCGAGTTTTGAGCAGTGTCTAATGAATATTTTTTTTAACTCTATACCGTTGACAATTTATTTTATTGGTCCCTTTCCTCTTTATTATAAAATGTTCCTCGCTTGCCATAATAAAGATTTGAACATCATAAAATGTTCCTTGCATGATAATTGTTGGTCCATTTCAAAAGATTTTCGACGTCGTTTTTCTATCCAAAATATGGTGTAGAATCATCTCGCGTTTGATGAATTAATAGACAAATATACTGTCAACCTGCATCTGGATATATATGGATGCCTCTGGATGATAAACGTAGTAAGTAATGATATATCTTTATGTGAAAATGGCTTGTATAATATATCCTTATGTCAAAAGACTATGGCGGTACATAGTCCATATCCTGGTATTATCAAAATTTGTATCTTCGGATTGCAACGAATACCTATAGACTCTAAAAATTCTGTGAAGTGACAAATGTACCAAGTATTTCCACTTCTTGGCTCCAATTGTAGCATTATGAATTGAACATTTTGTTATGAAAATTCGTCGGTTGCTCATTTGTCAATGGCATCAAAAATATTGTCTTTGGAACACCATGGATATATGCAATATTTCAGAATTTTGTTTGGCTCCATATGCTTTATATTTTTTCACATCCCCGCTTTAGTTGTAGCATAATGAATTTTAAAAAATTATTTTAGAAAGTTTTCAGATGTGTTTTTTCTGACATTATCAAAATTTATATCTTTGAATTGCAACGAATGCCTACAGACTTTAGAAATTGTGTGAAGCGACAAATGTACCAAGTATTTCGACTTTTTGCCTCCGATTTTAGCATTATGAATGGAAAGTTTTGTTATGAAAATTCTTCCGCTGCTCATTTGTCGATGAGATCAAAATTATTGTCTTTGGAATGCCATGAATATACGCAAAATTTCAGAATTTTTTTTGGCTCAATATGCGCTCTATTTTTTCACTTCCCCACTTTAGTTGTATTACGAATTTTGAAAAATTGTTTCAGGAAGTCTTCGATGTGTTTTTACTGATATTATCAAAATTTGTATAAATGTATTGTAATGAATACCTACAGACTTTGAAAATTCTGTGAGGCGACAGATGTGCCAAGTATTTTCCCTTTTTGGTTTCGATTATGGCATTAGGAATTGAAAATTTTGTTATGAAAATTCTTCGACTACTCATTTGTCGATGGGTTAAGAATTGCTGGCTTCAGAATGCCACGCATACATGCAAAATTACAGAATTTTGTTGGTCCCAATGTGCGCTACATTTTTTCAATTCCCTAATTTAGTTGTAACATAATGAATTTAGAAAAATTGTTTCAGGAAGTCTTCTGATGTTTTTTTTACTGATATTATCAAAATTTGTATCATTGGATTGCAACAGATATCTACAGATTTTGAAAATTCTGTAAAGTAACAAATGTACCAAGTATTTCCACATTTTGGCTCCGATTGTTGGATTATGAATTAAAAATTTTGTTATGAAAATTCTGCGGTTGCTCATTTGTCAATGGGATCAAAATTATTGTCTTCGGAACGCCATGAATATATGCAAAATTTCAGAATTTCATTTGGCTCTATTGAACTATATTTTATCACTTCCCCTCTTTAGTTGCAGCATAATAAATTTTGAAAAATTGTTTCGGGAAGTTTCAGGAAGGATGTGTTTTTACTGATATTATCAAAATTTGTATCATTGAATTACAACAGATACGTACAGACTTTGAAATATCTGTGAAGTGACAAGTGTGCCCAATATTTCCACTTTTTGGCTCGAATAGTGGCATTATTAGGACTTGAACATTTTGTTATGAAAATTCTTCGGTTGCTCATTTTTGGATGGGATTAAAATTTGGCTTCGAAAAGTAATGGCTACATACAAAATTCATAAACTTTATTGAGCCCAATGTGTGGTATGCTTGAGTTGTGGCATGATTAATTCAAAAAATGGTCAGAAAATCTTTGGTTCCTTTTTTTCTGGAAGTATAAAAATTTGTTTCATTGGAACGCAACGTATACTTACAATCTTTGGAAATTTCCTGAAGCAACATGTGTGCTCAGTATTTCTACTTTTTGGCTCCTCTTGTGGCATAACGAATTGAAAAATATTTTCAAAAAGATTTGCTCTACGGATGCTCTGGTTGTGATGGTACGAAAATTTGCACGAAGATAATGCAACTGGTCCAACTCAACTCGATCCATTTTCTTGGGCATAGTATTGATCTAAGTTTGCCCGCTTTGTTGAATTTATTGTTTTAAAATATCCATAACATACTTTGTGAACTTTTCAAAATTCAAGGATAATATTAAAATATCTGTAAGTTCTAGTTTTGAGGCTTTCACAGCCATTATTATTATAAATGGTATTTGCAAATATCATAATTTCACCTTGTTGACAAAAATAGGAATGAAGAAATGCATAAACTTTTTTTACAATGGATTGGATACGTTTTCTATCCAATTACGTAAAACTGGTTCTTTGATGTTTCATTTATCTAGAGCGAAAAATTTCGGAAAAAAATCTGCCTTCCATTTCTATCGTCGGGATAATTTTTTCGTTGATATTTACATGAATCTAAGTAGTACTGCGAGTTGTTCTACTTGGATTCATTAAAATCTTAACGAAAAAATTATCCCGACAAAAAGATGCGATATTTGGTTCTCAATAACCCAGATCAATACGCATAAAATGAATGACTTTTTACGTATCGAGATGAAACCAATGTGGACGAATATTTATTCACATCACATTTTATGGTCGATTGCGGGAATTACGTTTACGATAGTTGCTTTTATCTCCTGTAATTAATTCAAAAAGTTGTAGGACCTTCAAAGCTCATAAACTTTATTGAGCCCAATGTGGGGTATGCTTGAGTTGTGGCATGATTAATTCAAAAAATTGTCAGAAAGTCTTTGGTTCCTTTTTTTCTGGAAGTATAAAAATTCGTTTCATTGGAAGGCAACGTATACTTACAAACTTTGGAAATTTCCTGGAGCAACATGTGTTCTCAGTATTTCTACTTTTTGGCTCCTATTGTGGCATAACGAATTGAAAAATATTTTCAAAAAGATTTGCTCTACGGATGCTCTGGTTGTGATGGTACGAAAATTTGCACGAACATAATGCAACTGGTACAACTCAACTCGATCCATTTTCTTGGGCACAGTACTGATCTAAGCTTGACCGCTTTGTTGAATTTATTATTTTAAAATATCCATAACATACTTTCTGAACTTTCCAATATTCAAAGATAATATTAAAATATCTGTAAGTTCTAGTTTTGAGGCTTTCACGGCCATTATTGTTATAAATATCAAAATTTGTATCAAAATATGTATCATGGGAATGTAGCCGATACCTACAAACTTTTAACATTTTGTGAAGCGACATGTGCGCCAAGTATTTCCACTTTCTGTCTCTGATTGTGGCATTATGAATTGAAAAATTTATTACCAAAAGTCTTCTGCTGCTCATTTTTGGATGGGATTAAAATTTCTGTCCTCGGAACGCAATAGATACATCCAAATTTTCTGAACTTTGTTGGGCTTAAAGTGCAATATGTTTTTTCACTTTTCATACAAATATAATAAGGAGATACTGCTATTTAAAATGTTTCTTTGATAAGCACAAATTCAAATTGCTACAAATTCTATGGAAGAGTTCTGACTGCTCTAATCTTACCCTCAAAAGCTTTGTAAATTTTTGTATCGGACTCCCAGTTCCCGACTTATTTTAGCTTGATTCCAGAAAGGTAAATCGAAATGTCAAAACAATTTGACTGGCTCGAGAATAAAAAAAATGCCAAATTGAAAATTTCAAAACACGTGTCCCTTTATTTCATGGGGAAAAAACCAAACTCGAAGTAGAAGGGGTCAGGGTTTGGAAATGAAAAAGCGATAATTTCCGAATATAACCTTTTTCTAATCTATATAAAGCGAGATGTTCGAAAAGAACGAGAAAAAACGAATCATATCATGCATAAAAATCCCCCTCGCGGAAAAAACCTGGACAAGTACATTTGTTGACCGCCGTTCCCATATTTTTCCACGAATATACATATACTGCAAAAACCTTTCCGCGCAAAAATCCCTGAGAAAATCAAATCCTATCAAAAAGTAAGAAAACAGACCACTCTCAAAAAATATATCAAATAAATTCAAATCACACAAAATAAAATGAGTTAATCCTCGCGAAAAGCTAAGGTTGGGTTTCGCAAAAAGTTATAAAATAAATGGAGTTATACTAAAATATATGTGGCCAAATATGGGAGGCTTTATCGTGTGACAAAATCTTGAAATAATGTTGAATGTTGATAGGGAAAAGAATCAAGTTCGAAAATGCAGTTGTTTTACCTACCAGAATGAAAATAACAACTCTGTATTAATAAGAGTCTGAAGCAAAAAAAGATTGCAAACGAAAAAAAATTAAATGAAAAAGAATTTCGGCCGAAGTACTTGGCGAGATTGTCACCATGACCGATATATTATGTAAATTAAGTGAAAAAACATTCGTCAAGTACTTCGGCCGAATTTTTTTTTAATCTAATTTTTTTCTATGTTATATAAAACAATTTGTAAGTCAAGGACGATGCATCATATTCTTCCGTCATTTCATCTTTGAAAGAATAATAATTCTGAGGCTCCTGACAGTAAAGTTAAATATAATTATCTATTGGTAGCTTAGACCGAAATTGCTAATATCCTCGCTGCCTTTTCGCCCATAAGTGCCTTATTCTAATACACAACTTGAAAGCTAATGATAAAGTATTTAATTTTCTGAAATTTTGACTTGGGGAAAAACTGGTACTTGAGGTCTCTTCTATAACACTTTCCTGCTAAGCTTTAATCGAATAATAACCTATCAACGATTTACTAACATCTCGAAAATACTTCGAGTCTGTAGTTAACTCTTTTGAAAACATTATAACTTTTTTCTTATCACAGGAACGAAACGCTGCTATATTTAAACAACCTCAATAACAATGAATTTTTGGTAGAAAATCTGTCTCATTCTCTTATGTCGAATTAGTAGTGTGAGCAGTACTGATTCCTGACATTCAAATAAATCGGTGATGTAATGATGCAAACACCTTGTATGTTTATTTGTTATATACATACTCTATTGGAGTCTATATAAAGCGAAATATATGAAAATACTATAGAAAAAAGAAGTGATATCAAATAGCAAAAATCCCCTCCTGGGGAAAAAAAACCTGGACAAGTACATTGGTGGTTCCTCGTTTCCCTATGATATCACAAAAAATCCAAAACCCCACTTAAATTTTTTTTTTTAAATCTTTACTAATTTTATTCATATCCCGGAGGGAAACCAACCATATAGATCACAAAATATCCGGCCAAAAAAGCAGACTTCCCAATAAATGTTACTTTGAATTTATTTCCACAGAACAAAACCAGAATCAAAACATTAAAAAATCAGCGTTATCAAGATGAGAAAAATACCACTTATAATTGGTGTGTAAAAAGTATCAATTGTCTAGAAAAAAATGAAAAAAGGTCGACATCTAAGTTACGTGCAGCAGTAAAATTTATGATATCAGTACTAGGACAAGTATTTCTTTGGTGACTGAGAAGATATCAATATGGACGTACCGGCAACGTAGGGCATGCAGTTGGTGCATTGCTTCTGGGATCTCTTAAGTCGAGTAGCTACTTTTGTTTTGGCTATGGCGCGACCAATGTTGCCAAATAGTATTTACTTTTATGACCTAATGAAACAATATTGCCCGCGCCATGGCTAAAATATCGAAAAACAAGCAGGAACAGGAAGTTTCGCATAAGATCCCATGCTTTTTAATGTTAAAAAAAAAACTTTATTTTATGTCTGTACATGATAGCATAGTTTTGTTTGATTGGTAATAATTTGATGAACGTTCACCACCGTACGTTGAGCGTATATGCACAGAGTACTTGTCCGGCCCATAACTTTTTATTAAAATTGCTCATTCAAGTGAAAATCAAATTGGAGGTGCTTTTCGTTGCATGCGTTGCTATTCGCCGTCAGAAATTTATAAGAAAATCAATTCTTCTGCGAATTTCAGAATGGCCTTGTATCATACGCAACATTCAACGTCGATTCAATCGGAATAAAATAGTGTTCGTTGTCATCATAAAATTGCATTAACATAAAGTGCAGTCAGTTATGAAATTTCTGAAAATGAGACTTAGTAAACCATTGCCAGCAATGTAGCGTATCATACTTTCGAAAACTACTATTGCCAGCAATAAAAGTTATTATACTTCGGAATGCTACTATTTATTAGTAGAAGATCTAAGTAACCACTGGTGAATGGTCAAAAGATCAATGCAGGCTATGAATGCACCGTCAAATTTGTATCCAAAGTTTTAAGATCACGCAAATTTCACACAAAATAATCCCCCTCCGTTCGTTTCATTTTGACGTTCTTGGGCGCCAGCTATCAAAATAGCCCTTTATGTTTTGAAAATGAGAATTTAAACCGTTATGCGGGATTAATCATAAAAAAATAAAAATTAAATAAGACAATACCAACAATGAAAAAGTGCGTATTTATAACCCTTGATTTTTGAGAGAGACCCCTGATTTTTACTGGAATGAGCAATTTTAATAAAAAGTTATGGGCCGGACAAGTACTCTGTGCGTATACGCTCAACGTACGGTGGTGAACGTTCATCAAATTATTACCAATCAAACAAAACTGTGCTATCATGTACAGACATAAATTAAAGTTTTTTTTTTAACATTAAAAAGCATGGGATCTTATGCGAAACTTCCTGTTCCTGCTTGTTTTTCGATATTTTAGCCATGGCGCGGGCAATATTGTTTCATTAGGTCATAAAAGTAAATACTATTTGGCAACATTGGTCGCGCCATAGCCAAAACAAAAGTAGCTACTCGACTTAGGAGATCCCAGAAGCAATGCACCAACTGCATGCCCTACGTTGCCGGTACGTCCATATTGATATCTTCTCAGTCACCAAAGAAATACTTGTCCTAGTACTGATATCATAAATTTTACTGCTGCACGTAACTTAGATGTCGACCTTTTTTCATTTTTTTCTAGACAATTGATACTTTTTACACACCAATTATAAGTGGTATTTTTCTCATCTTGATAACGCTGATTTTTTAATGTTTTGATTCTGGTTTTGTTCTGTGGAAATAAATTCAAAGTAACATTTATTGGGAAGTCTGCTTTTTCGGCCGGATATTTTGTGATCTATATGGTTGGTTTCCCTCCGGGATATGAATAAAATTAGTAAAGATTTAAAAAAAAAAATTTAAGTGGGGTTTTGGATTTTTTGTGATATCATAGGGAAACGAGGGACCACCAATGTACTTGTCCAGGTTTTTTTTCCCCGGGAGGGGATTTTTGCTATTTGTATATATTATATGTAAGAGAATCGAATAATTTGATAACTGTAAAAATAGTAGGGTGGGTTTGGGTCATCTTGCGGTTGTTTTTTGATTAGTTGGACAAGTGAAAATACTATTTTCACTTGTCCAACTAATCAAAAAACAACCGCAATATGACCCAAACCCACTCTACTATTTTTACAGTCATCAAACTACTCGAATAACTCTTAAAAACTTTTATGACCGTCATCAAAATGACCAAAAGTCATCAAAGTATACGAATAACTCTTAGAAAAGTCATTAATCTACTCGATTGTCTTACATGGTAGCATGTCTAAATATCATAGTCAAAATATCACACGACAAAATATCACGGACAAAATATAACATGACAAAAAAATACACGAACAAAATATCACTGCAACAAAAAATCACCTCTACAAAATATCACATGACAAAAAATCACTGCAACAAAATATCACGTCGACAGTATATCACAGCCAGGCATGAATTTATTGATGCTCAATGTTGTGTGTGTATGCTGTGAGTGTTGTACATGGCAGAATGGATAACGGTTCGCAGTTACGCCAGAGCGGGGGTGATTCCTAATATATACAGACTATTGTATGTAGATAATCGTAATGATAATTTAGTATCAATTCGCCTTGAGTCTTGATTAATTGTATTGAATTTGAGATTGGTGATGTTGCCGGATATGAAACATTGATAGAAAGCGAATATTTTAATAAACATCCCGAGGTATTGAAGAACTAAGTTGTGTATTTTGAAGAAAATTATATCGGTAATGCATTGACTCAAACCCACCCTACTATTTTCACATGTCCAACTATTCAAACAACAACCCAAAGATGACCCGAACCCACCCGAGTATTTCCACATGTCCAACTATTCAAACAATAACCCAAATATGACCCGAACCCACCCTACTATTTCCACATGCCCAACTATTCAAACAACAACCCAAAGATGACCCAAACCCGCCCTACTATTTCCACATGTCCAAATATTCAAACAACCCAAAGATGACCCGAACCCACCCTACTATTTCCACATGTCCAACTATTCAAACAACAACCCAAAAATGACCCGTACCCACCATACCATTTCCACATGTCCAACTATTCAAACAACAACCCAAAGATGACCTGAACCCACCCTACTATTTCCACATGTCCAACTATTCAAACAACAACCCAAAGATGACCCAAACCCACCCGACTATTTCCACATGTCCAACTATTCAAACGACAACCCAAAGATGACCTGAACCCACCCTACTATTTCCACATGTCCAACTATTCAAACAATAACCCAAAGATGACCCGAACCCACCCTACTATTTTCACATGTTCAACTATTCAAACAACAACCCAAAGATGACCCGAACCCACCCTACTATTTCCATACGTCCAAGTATTCAAACAACAATCCAAATATGACCCGAACCCACCCTACTATTTCCACATGTCCAACTATTCAAACAACAACCCAAAGATGACCCGAACCCACCCTACTATTTCCACAATGCATTACGCAAATTCGGGCAGGTCGATAATGCGTGCTGATTTTTAGTTTAGCGTTTCCTTGCGTGTTTCAAATAAAATAATTTCATTGTGATATATTGTCGGGGTAGTTTTTCGTCGTGTGATATTTTGTACGTGTGATATTTTGTCCGAGTGATATTTTGTCCGTGTGATATTTTGTCCGTGATATTTTGTCAGTGTTATTTTGTCACTGACGAACTATCACGGACAAAACTATAAAGGACAGTGTTTGTCACTGACAAATACTCACATATATCACGGATGGAAATAGTAGGGTGGGTGGGTCATGGTGGTTTGGTTGTTTGAATACTTGGACGTGTGAAAATAGAAGGGTGGGTTCGGGTTATCTTTGGGTTGTTGTTTGAATAGTTGGACATGTGGAAATAGTAGGGTGGATTCGGGTTATCATTGGGTTGTTGTTTAAATAGTTGGACATGTGAAAATGTGTGGGTTCAGGTCAACTTAGGTTGTTGTTTGAATAGTTGGACATGTGGAAATAGTAGAGTGTGTTCAGGTCATCTTTGGGTTATTGTTTGAATAGTTGGACATATGGAAATAGTAGGGTAGGTTCGGGTCATATTTGGATTATTGTTTGAATAGTTGGACATGTGGAAATAGCAGGATGGGTTCGGATCATCTTTGGGTTGTTGTTTGAATAGTTGGGAATGTGGAAATAGTAGGGTGGGTTCGGGCCATCTTTGGGTTGTTGTTTGAATAGTTGGACATGTGGAAATAGTAGGGTGGGTTTGGGTCATCTTTAGGTTGTTGTTTGAATAGTTGGACATGTGGAAATAGTAGAGTGTGTTTGGGTCATCTTTGGGTTATTGTTTGAATAGTTGGACATATGGAAATAGTAGGGTGGGTTCGGGTCATATTTGGATTGTTGTTTGAATAGTTGGACATGTGGAAATAGTAGGGTGGGTTCAGGTCATCTTTGGGTTGTTGTTTGAATACTTGGACGTGTGGAAATAGTAGGGTGGGTACGGGTCATCTTTGGGTTGTTGTTTGAATAAATGGACATGTGGAAATGGGTGAGTTCAGGTCGTCTTTGGGTTGTTGTTTGAATAGTTGAACATGTGGAAATAGCAAGGTGGGTTCGGGTCATCCTTGGGTTGTTGTTTGTATAGTAGGACATGTGGAAATAGTAGGGTGGGTTCGGGTCATCTTTGGGTTCTTGTTTGAATAGTTGGACATGTGGATATAGTAGGGTGGGTTCGGGTCATCTTTGGGTTGTTGTTTGAATAGTTGGACATGTGGAAATAGTAGGGTGGGTTCGGGTCATCTTTGGGTTGTTGTTTGTATAGTTGGACATGTGGAAATAGTAGGGTGGGTTCGGGTCATCTTTGGGTTCTTGTTTGAATAGTTGGACATGTGGAAATAGTAGGGCGGGTTCGGGTCATCTTTGGGTTGTTGTTTGAATAGTTGGACGTGTGGAAATAGTAGAGTGGGTTCGGGTCATCTTTGGGTTATTGTTTGAATAGTTGGGCATGTGGAAATAGTAGGGTGGGTTCGGGTCATCTTTGAATTGTTGTTTGAATAGTTGGACATGTGAAAATAGTAGGGTGGGTTCAAGTCATCTTTAGGTTGTTGTTTGAATACTTGGACGTGTGGAAATAGTAGGATGGATTCGGGTCATCTTTGGGTTGTTGTTTGAATAGTTGGACATGTGGAAATAGTAGGGTGGGTTCGGGTCATCTTTGGGTTCTTGTTTGAATAGTTGGACATGTAAAAATAGTAGGGTGGGTTCGGGTCATCTTTGGGTTGTTTGAATAGTTGGACATGTAGAAATAGTAGGGTGGGTTCGGGTCATTTTTGGGTTGTTGTTTGTATAGTTGGACATGTTGAAATAGTAGGGTGGGTTCGGGTCATCTTTGGGTTCTTGTTTGAATAGTTGGACATGTGGAAATAGTAGGGTGGGTTCGGGTCATCTTTGAGTTTTTGTTTGTATAGTTGGACATATGAAAGTAGCAGGATGGGTTCAGGTCATCTTTGGGTTGTTGTTTGAATAGTTGGACATATGGAAATAGTAGGGTGGGTTTGGGTCATCTTTAGGTTGTTGTTTGAATAGTTGGACATGTGGAAATAGTAGAGTGTGTTCGGGTCATCTTTGGGTTATTGTTTGAATAGTTGGACATATGGAAATAGTGGGGTGGGTTCGGGTCATATTTGGATTGTTGTTTGAATAGTTGGACATGTGGAAATAGTAGGGTGGGTTCAGGTCATCTTTCGGTTGTTGTTTGAATACTTGGACGTGTGGAAATAGTAGGGTGGGTTCGGGTCATCTTTGGGTTGTTGTTTGAATAGTTGGACATATGGAAATAGTAGGGTGGGTTCGGGTCATATTTGGATTGTTGTTTGAATAGTTGGACATGTGGAAATAGTAGGGTGGGTTCAAGTCATCTTTAGGTTGTTGTTTGATTACTTGGACGTGTGGAAATAGTAGGATGGATTCGGGTCATCTTTGGGTTGTTGTTTGAATAGTTGGACATGTGGAAATAGTAGGGTGGGTTCGGGTCATCTTTGGGTTCTTGTTTGAATAGTTGGACATGTGAAAATAGTAGGGTGGGTTCGGGTCATCTTTGGGTTGTTGTTTGAATAGTTGGACATGTAGAAATAGTAGGGTGGGTTCGGGCCATCTTTGGGTTGTTGTTTGTATAGTTGGACATGTTGAAATAGTAGGGTGGGTTCGGGTCATCTTTGGGTTCTTGTTTGAATAGTTGGACATGTGGAAATAGTAGGGTGGGTTCGGGTCATCTTTGAGTTTTTGTTTGTATAGTTGGACATATGAAAATAGCAGGATGGGTTCGGGTCATCTTTGGGTTGTTGTTTGAATAGTTGGGAATGTGGAAATAGTAGGATGGGTTCGGGTCATCTTTGGGTTGTTGTTTGAATAGTTGGACATGTGGAAATAGTAGGGTGGGTTTGGGTCATCTTTAGGTTGTTGTTTGAATAGTTGGACATGTGGAAATAGTAGTGTGTTCGGGTCATCTTTGGGTTATTGTTTGAATAGTTGGACATATGGAAATAGTAGGGTGGGTTCGGGTCATATTTGGATTGTTGTTTGAATAGTTGGACAGGTGGAAATAGTAGGGTGCGCTCAGGTCATCTTTGGGTTGTTGTTTGAATACTTGGACGTGTGGAAATAGTAGGGTGGGTACGGGTCATCTTTGGGTTGTTGTTTGAATAGTTGGACATATGGAGATAGTAGGGTGGGTTCGGGTCATATTTGGATTGTTGTTTGAATAGTTGGACATGTGAAAATAGTAGGGTGGGTTCAGGTCATCTTTGGGTTGTTGTTTGAATACTTGGACGTGTGGAAATAGTAGGGTGGGTTCGGGTCATCTTTGGATTGTTGTTTGAATAGTTGGACATGTGGAACTGGGTGAGTTCAGGTCATCTTTGGGTTGTTGTTTGAATAGTTGAACATGTGGAAATAGTAAGGTGGGTTCGGGTCATCTTTGGGTTGTTGTTTGTATAGTTGGACATGTGGAAATAGTAGGGTGGGTTCGGGTCATCTTTGGGTTCTTGTTTGAATAGTTGGACATGTGGATATAGTAGGGTGGGTTCGGGTCATCTTTGGGTTGTTGTTTGAATAGTTGGACATGTGGAAATAGTAGGGTGGGTTCGAGTCATCTTTGGGTTGTTGTTTGTATAGTTGGACATGTGGAAATAGTAGGGTGGGTTCGGGTCATCTTTGGGTTCTTGTTTGAATAGTTGGACATGCGGAAATAGTAGGGCGGGTTCGGGTCATCTTTGGGTTGTTGTTTGAATAGTTGGACGTGTGGAAATAGTAGAGTGGGTTCGGGTCATCTTTGGGTTATTGTTTGAATAGTTGGGCATGTGGAAATAGTAGGGTGGGTTCGGGTCATCTTTGAATTGTTGTTTGAATAGTTGGACATGTGAAAATAGTAGGGTGGGTTCAAGTCATCTTTAGGTTGTTGTTTGAATACTTGGACGTGTGGAAATAGTAGGATGGATTCGGGTCATCTTTGGGTTGTTGTTTGAATAGTTGGACATGTGGAAATAGTAGGGTGGGTTCGGGTCATCTTTGGGTTCTTGTTTGAATAGTTGGACATGTGAAAATAGTAGGGTGGGTTCGGGTCATCTTTGGGTTGTTTGAATAGTTGGACATGTAGAAATAGTAGGGTGGGTTCGGGTCATCTTTGGGTTGTTGTTTGAATAGTTGGACATGTGGAAATAGTTGGGTGGGTTCGGGTCGTCTTTGGGTTGTTGTTTGAATAGTTGGACATGTGAAAATAATAGGGTGGGTTTGAGTCAATGCATTACCGATATAATTTTCTTCAAAATACACAACTTATGTTAGTTCTTCAATACCTCGGCGTGTTTATTAAAATATTCGCTTTCAATCAACGTCTCATATCCGGCAACATCATCAATCTCAAACTCAATACAATTAATCAAGACTCAAGGCGAATTGATACTAAATTATCATTATGATTATCTACATACAATAGTCCGCGTACATCAGGAATCACCACCATTATGGCGTAACTGCGAACCGTTATCCATTCTGCTATGTACAACACTCACAGCATACACACACAACATTGAGCATCAATAAATTCCTGCATGGCTGTGATATACTGTCGACGTGATATTTTGTCCGTGATATTTTGTCGTGTGAATTTTGACTGTGATATTTAGACGTGCTACCGTGTAAGACAATCGAGTAGTTTAATGACTTTTCTAAGAGTTATTCGTGTACTTTGAAGACTTTTGGTCATTTTGATGACGGTCATCACAGTTTTTAAGAGTTATTCGAGTAGTTTGATGACTGTAAAAATAGTAGGGTGGGTTTGGGTCATCTTGCGGTTGTTTTTTGAATAGTTGGTCACGTAAAAATACTATTTCCACATGCTCAACTATTCAAAAAACAACCGCAAGATGACCCAAACCCACCCTACTATTTTTAGTTATCAAATTACTCGATTCCCTTACATATAATATATATATATACATTTCTTACATATATATATATATATTAACTATAATTAATTATAATTAATGATAAATAATGATTAGGTAAGGTTGAAGGAAAGCAGCTTCGTCGATCAGATTAAACATTACGTGTTTTATTTCGTTAGCGACTTTTACGTTACCGGTATACGTTTCCATTGTACGTTTTCCACTCATCCATACTTATTTTTCAAGAGGTTGAATGACACATGATGACGTTTTCGCACCAAATTGATATTGTTCATTGTTGATATGGTTGATATAACTACAATTATTAATTGACGGGTTATAGCCACAGCACACTTCTACACGCACTCAGCAGCGATATCCAATGAGAGATGAGAGACGGGGTATACCAGAAAATCCCTAGGAAAGCGGCGGATTTCTCTTAGAATAATTGATTGACTTAGGTTTTGCGTTATCGTGATAAAATAATTACTTCGCAAATTATTATAGCATTACTAATATGTTTCCCAAATGATTTTTAGTTGATTGTTAAAAAAAAAAAGAACTTTGCATTACGTTCTGCTAACTATACGCCCAATACATTTTTATTTATTATCAATAAATTGTTATTTCGAAAATTATGATATTAATGTCAATAAATGGCATAAATAATTCCCAAAATATAGCAATAATAAAAAATTAATATTGTCAAATTTGTCTGTTAACTATACAGAACTTGATCGACCTCTGATCAGTCTGTGCGTACAGCATACAGCCGGTGTGGCGTTCATCGCAAGAACGGATGAAACGTTGAATTTATAATTGTAAACGTAATAATTTTTTGTTACCAATTTTGAGGATTTTTTATAATTCTCGAAAACACGTAAATCGTGGGACATTCATAACGTCGATTTGAAGAAATAGGCTACAAAAATGTCGATAGGCGTACCTATAAAAGTACTTCACGAAGCCGAAGGTCATACCATAACCTGTGAAACCAACACCGGTGAAGTATACCGTGGCAAATTGATCGAAGCCGAAGACAACATGAATTGTCAAATGCAAAGTATCACAGTCACGTACAGAGACGGTCAAGTCGGACAACTCGAAAATGTTTATATTAGAGGATCCAAAATACGATTTCTCATATTACCTGATATGTTAAAAAATGCACCGATGTTCAAGAGACCTGGTGGGAAAGGTTCTGGAACAGCAGGACGTGGAAAATCTGCTATTCTACGTGCACAAGGTTTGTTCTAAATTTTTTTCACTCACCTCTGTGTTTTCATTTTTTTTTCTTTCGATATTTTTCACCAAATTTTCTGTTATTGAAATGAAAGAAACTGAATGTTATTTTTTATTCATTATTGTAGAAAAGACTTTTACAATACTTTTGGGTTGAGAAAATACCAAAATTCATAGTAACAGTGGTTGATGCATGGCTGGTGTGTTGCCTTGAAAATCATCCAAGTTAAACAGTTTTGGGTGAAGTTAAAATTTAGATGGGTGACTACTTAGCCATGCATCAATCGCCAAACAGTTTTCTTGAATTCCTGATCGTGTTTATCAACGAAAATTTAATAAAAACAGCTATCTCTCAGGAACTGAGAAAATTAGTAAAATAGCAGACAAATATAAGAAAAATAAAAGGAAAAAAGAAAATTAGATAAAAGAAAACAGAAAAGAAAAAAATGCTAGTATATCGAGGAATGTTGAAAAATAAAAAAATATATCAAAAGTTGAAGAGATTATAAAAATTGAAAACAATAACGTGCCATCAAATTATAAACCATTTTTTATTGATAAAGTTTTATTTAGTATAGTATTGTGATGTTTCGATTGTATGGGAAACAGTTTTACATTATTATTTGATTTAACGAATATCCAGGGTTCAAATATAATAACTCGAAACAACAAATTCATATACAATACGATTTGAATTATTCATAGTGGTTTGCTAATATATATAGAAATAATATATTATATATTGTAGGGTTTGTACGAAGATACTTTTTGCATAAAAAGGGTGTTTCAGTGTTTCAAGGCATTCTTATCTAGTTAATATTTACATAGACAAAGATTTCCAATTACATTTAAGTTCAGTAAACATCAACAATTCAATTATAAAAATTTGATTGTTGAACACAATATTTTTCTTATTTTCTGCATTATTTCAATATTTTAGATTTATTTGTTTCTAATTACATTTTTCATAGGCTTGTAAATTTTTTTGACACTTTTTGAATTAATATTTTGAAGGCTTTTTAATTGCCAAACGTCTTAATTAATAATACATTTTTAAATGTTAGCGAGAGGCAGAGGCCGTGGACAAAACCAAAGAGGAAGAGGAACTGGATCAGCTCCCTGGCTCAACCAACAGAATCAACCCGGTGGATCGCAAGGCGGACGTGGAAGAGGCTAATTTTATTCTGCATACTTTCCAACTGTACCTTCATTTATTCTCACTATCGATTTGCCAATTATGATTCATTCCTGTACTTTTATACAGTATGTAGAATAACGTTTTCTAAAATACAATAAACCACTTCGATCTTCTAAATCTTTGCAACACAGGCTATCGAGTCTGCAGCTCTGGCAACTTGGTAGAAATTAATTATGAAAATGGTATGATGTATTCACTAAAACTAAAAGTTTTTTTGGATACTCTATTTCCAAATTTGCCACTCATCCAAAGCCTGGAAAATAAAAAACAGTGCTTTGTTACTCCAGGCGTTTAAGTTCACTTAAACCATTATTAATATAAATTCAAATAAAGAGTGTTTTTGTAGATATCAGTTGTTCAATTTGGAAATTCTGTGCTCTGTTAATTCAGCTGTAAATCGCTGGGATAGCCTGGAATTTTCAATGAAATCAAAAAAGCACTGAATCAAGAGATGCGGCAGAGTCTTGGCGCCAAGTTAAAAATTTTATTCAACTTCCAAGACAAGCACGCTCCTATACAGAAGAATATGGACCCTTTTCGGTTATTTTAAAATTCCATCCAGTGGTCACACGAAAATGAATTAACTACATAAATATCTAAAATGTTTCTTATATTACATATAATTGATCATTCAAATATCTGATCAAGTAGTTTATCATATAAAAATGAAATATTAGACAATTATGAGCTAACTTTAATTGAAAAAAATAATTATTACATAAGTCTGGATAAATAATTTGCTGAAATCTCTTTCGAATTTTGATAATTAATTTTCGTTTTATAATCAGGTAGATTTTTGGCCCTGAAGACTTGAGAGTTCATTTTTTTTTTTTTTTTTAAATACACTAATTTCAAATGAAATCTACGAACGTGCGAATTTGCAAGATTCAGCAACGAGAAAGAATATTTATTCTATCAATAACATGGTTCTTTTGCGTTTCTAAGAAGATTTCAAAATCTTAATCAGGAATTCAAAAAATTTGTGGTAAATAAGAAACTTTAGGACGCTTCTAAAAGCGTCTTACAGATGGCGCTTGATCGTAATTCCACGAATCACTGTTCATTCTAAAGTCCGAGTACCTCTGTGAATTTGGCCGACTGATTTTGGATTTCTGAATTTTTGTTTATGTCAATCGTTTGTCGGGTTCTTGTCGGTGATTGTCGGATCAAAATCGACGTTTGTCGGAAATTAGTTAAATAGAAAAATTAAAAACAAAAATCCATGTGAAGTTAGCCGATTTTTTTTCAATTTTGAGATATCATAAATTTTCAAACGCCTAATCAAAGCGCAATCGTTTGTCGGACACGAGTTACGTAATTAAAAAGTTTGTCGGATGTTTGTTCATTAGAAAAATATAAAAAAAATATTTTATGTGAAGTCAGCCGATTTTTCTCAAATTGTAAAATATTACACATTTTCCATAAAGCCTAATCGAAGCGCGATCGTTTGTCGGTTACTAATTTTATAATTAAAAAGTTTGTCGGATGTTTATTCATTAGAAAAATATTTAAAAAATATTTTATGTGAAGTCAGCCGATTTTTCTCAAATTGTAAGATATTACACATTTTCTAAAGCCTAATCGAAGCGTGATCGTTTGTCGAATAATAATTTTATAATTAAAAAGTTTATCGGATGTTTGTTCATTATAAAAATATTAAAAAAACATTTTATGTGAAGTCAGCCGATTTTTCTCATATTACTTTTCTAACCTTAAGTTTTAGTTTCACGAAGGCTTTGGCATAGATATATCTATATATTTGCATATATAAATATATTATACATATTATATAATAAACCAGATATATTATATATATTATATAATAAACCGGATTTAGGTTTAAAGTGAAAAACTATTTTTTTCTTGAAAATACAAGATTAAAGAAGAGAAATGCCGCTGCATTCGAGTCTTTAAGCTTCGTAGAGCTTCACATAAAAAATCACTTTTTAAAAATTTCTACAGCTATCAAATTTCTTTACGTTGAGTTCAAATTTGGAGGTTCGTCTTTTTTTATATTTTTATATTTTTTTCAGATAAAAAATCACTTTTTCAAAATTTCAAATATTTCTACAGCCATCAAATTTCTTATATTGAGTTCAAATTTGGAGGATCGTCTTTTTTTAGAACCTACTTTCTTGAAAAAAATCGGCAGCCAAATCGCTGACCCAAGCGCGCAGGCTGCGGTCGAAATGTAATGGATCTGTCCATATATAAGCTCTACGAAGCTTAAAGACTCGAATGGAGCGACATTTCTCTTCTTTAATCTTGTATTTTCAAGAAAAAAATAGTTTTTCGCTCTAAACCAAAATCCGGTTTATTATATAATATATATAATATATATTTGGTTTATTATATAATATATATAATATATCCGGTTTATTATATAATATATATAATATATATATATGCCAATATATAGATATATCTATAGATATATCTATGTCAAAGCCGTTGTGAAACCAAAATTTAAGGTAAGCAAAAAATAATTCGAGAAAAATCGGCTGACTTCACATAATGAACAAACATCCGACAAACTTTTTAATTATAAAATTAGTATCCGACAAACGATCACGCTTCGATTAGGCTTTGGAAAATGTGTAATATCTTACAATTTGAAAAAAATGCGTTGACTTCACATAAAATGTTTTTTTAAATATTTTTATAATAAACAAATATCCGACAAACTTTTTAATTATAAAATTAGTATCCGACAAACTATCACGCTTCGATTAGGCTTTGGAAAATGTGTAATATCTTACAATGTGAAAAAAATGCGCTGACTTCACATAAAATGTTTTTTAAAATATTTTTATAATAAACAAACATCCGACAAACGATCATGCTTCGATTAGGCTTTGGAAAATGTGTAATATCTTAAAATTTGAGAAAAATCGGCTGACTTCACATAAAATGTTTTTTTAAATATTTTTCTAATGAACAAACATCCGATAAACTTTTTAATTATCAAATTAGTAACCGACAATCAATCGCGCTTCGATTAGGCTTTGGAAAATGTGTAATATCTTACAATTTGAGAAAAATCGGCTGCTTCACATTAAATGTTTTTTTAATATTTTTCTAATGAACAAACATCCGACAAACTTTTTAATTATGAAACTCGTATCCGACAAACGATTGCGCTTTGATTAGGCGTTTGAAAATTTATATCTCAAAATTGAAAAAAATCGGCTAACTTCACACGGATTTTTGTTTTTAATTTTTCTATTTAACTAATTTCCGACAAACGTCGATTTTAATCCGACAATCACCGACAAGAACCCGACAAACGATTGACATAAACAAAAATTCAGAAATTCAAAATCAGTCGGCCAAATTCACAGAGGTAGTTCGAGTGGCTGGTACGATCGTGAGTCAGAGACTAGAGTGAAGGAGTGGACACAGCGTGCTTTAGAAATGTACACGAAATCCCGGCCTGAAGCGGCGGCGCTGTATCGGTACAAATCCTATTAGATCAAACATACTGTTACTACTTATTTCCTAACCTCGATTTTTCAAAATACGTGCAATGTCTATGTTTACGTCGGGGAGTTTACGTATACAAAAATTTTTTTTTATTAATGTACTGAGCTTCGATCTTGGAAGGAAATGAAATGTGAACATTTGATATTGTTTTATTCTACCAGACCCATCAGTACAATTTTTTTTTTATCATTCATTTTGTAAATACTGGAAATAAAGTTATGTTTATCTGGCTCAATGGCCATTTTTATGTCGTAAATACTGATGGCATTAAAATTTTTTTATTCAGCATGAAAACGACGCGGGTAACACAGAAAATCTACACGAAAAAATCTGCCAACCTTGAAAGGTGATCGGAATTTCGGATCAATGCATGCAACAATCTCAGATTGTTGACACACAATGTTATTTGCAAAATTTAAGCGTTCCACACGAGACGAAACCACGCACTGAAGACAATAAATCGTCTTTTTAACCTCCAATATCCTGTTCAATATACTGGGATTTGGGTTAGAGGCTTTTTTTTTTATTGCGCAAGCGCGAAACGGTCACTTTCACCGTGTGGACTAATTTTATTACTATACGTGTAGAATCTGTACACCTGGTGGCACAGCTTAGAACTAATTCAAGACCGGATTTTGAGGACGCCGTTACTACTTATTTTCCTATGCTGTGTCCACTCCTTCTCTCTAGTCTCCCTGGTGAGAGTTGTCAAACGTAACTAATATCGAGTTTGGTGAAAAAACAAGAAATAATGTCAACTTTGTACGATCAAATTAAACTTCTTTACGATCAAGGTCTTTATTCCAACGTAATTGGCCTCGTGAGTATTTATTCATTATTTTTTAATGTTATTCTAACCCGACTTCATGTATGTTTATTCAGTGTTTTCATTCCAAATAATTATCAATAAACCCATCGATTTCGAGTATTTAATATTTTTAACTAATTTTGTCTTTTTTAGGCCAATTTGATTTTGTCTCTGAGCGATCACAATGGAGATCTTTTACCAGCCCATACAAAATTCCATGTTTACGTACATTGCGCAGACTCGCACTTTCATTTGGGAAAGTTCAGAAAAGCGGAATCGTTGTATAAGAAATCATTGCAGTTTCGGAAATGTTTGCTAAAGTCCAAAGGTGCCACTAAACCTCCTGCCGAAGGTCACAAGGATCTTCTTTCGGACATAGATATTAAATACCAAATACACCTTTGCCTAGTAAAGTTAAAAAATCAGCAAGAAGCTCTTCAGGTCTTGCAGAGCATACCGGGAAAACAGAGAACAGCAAAGGTACATTTACACAATGTTTCACCAAGTTGAAGGTCACATCAATGAAATGCGACAAATTTCTGTTTTTTTCTTTAGTAAAGTTCAGAATTGATATGCAATATTTGAGTGCAAACATTGTACAATTTTTTTTGAGGGTTAAAAATTAAATTTGTGCGAAAAACTGGAAACATTTTAAAAAACTCATTGACGATTGAAATAAAAAATTTTGTTGCGTTCCAACAATGCGAACTTTAATACTGTCATAGTTACTTCGGAATTATGTTGAATTTAGAAGCATTTAATGGGAAACGAAAAACTTACAGAAATTTCAGAAATCCATTCTGTATTTTTCTTGGTTTTCTGTTTTTCAACCAAATTTACTTTAATTCATTTTTTTTATTCGTTGGCAAATTATTCATTTTAACCCTTTGTGGTCACCACTTGAGAAAAGTGGACACCTAAAAATATTTTTATCTTATCGCCATTAACGTTCTTTCTTCAAAAGTTTACTTAAATATAATCTCTTTCATTAAAACACTAAATTCCACGGTTACCACACTCAAATAACGATTAAAAACCTAAGGAACAAAAAAATGTTTTTTTTTGCAAAAATCACGATTTTTCACACATTCATGGCTTCCGAATTTTTAAAAACATTTTGTTGTTTAACTGTGCTTGTAATAACAGTTGTTTCGTTTTACTGGAGCTTGAAATTATGTTGCAGATTTTTTCCAAGTCAATTAAACAAATTTTGGTGGTATGGTAAACGTTTGAAAATTAAACCGGTCATTTTGACCCAGTGTAACTATTCTGATACTCTACAGTTACTACAAAGAGTTACAATCACCATAAAGAGCCCCTTTTTATAATATTAATTATACAAAGTACTCATGAGAAGGATGTTCAAAATGTAATTGATATTCATGAAATTCGATTATAAAATTGATCGTGTAAATGATCAAAAAATAGTTTTCAATTCGACTTCTTTAGAGCAACAATAACCCATAAAACTAATCAAGTTTAAAAAATTCAGGTGAACATGGCATTAGCAAAAATATTCCAAGAGCAAGGAATGGAGAGATCCGCGATTACTACGTACAAAGAAGTATTGAGAGAATGTCCCTTAGCGTTGGAAGCAGCCGAAGGCCTATTGGCATTGGGAGTCAAGGGTATAGAGGTAAATTCTCTGATAGTAGGATTTACGGCGAATTTGCCAAACTCGGATTGGCTGAATACGTGGATAAAGGCTCATGCTCACATACACAACCGTGAATACAATCACGCGATAACGACTTTACGATCGTTGGACAATGCCAATTTTCTTCGTGATAACTTTAATCTGTTGGTTACGATGGGCGAGTGTTATTACTATGCGGGTGATGATAAAAATGCATTATTGTGCCTGCACCGAGCGAGAGTAATTGATCCGGACGTAACCAAAGGGTAATTAACAATTTAGTAATTTTTTGTTCATTTTTCAACTCAGGGTTTAAGATTTTCTTGAATGAAACATTTTATTGTTCCCAGATTAGATCTGTACGCCGCAGTTCTTTATAAAACGCAATATACCAAAGAACTGGAGAAATTGATACCCGTAATAACGTCGTCGAGCGAATGTACGGCGGAAATATATATCGCCATGGCTTACGCGTTGTATGCTTCCCGTAAACTCAACAGGGCTAATACGCTTACGGCTCAAGCGATGAATCTACGCCCTAATAACGTCGAGGCGATTATTCTCCGAGGAAATATATTCATAGATCAGAAAAAGTATCAGGAAGCTCTTCATCACTTTAGACAAGCTATGCAACTTCGACCTCATCGCTACGAACCTCACAAAGGCCTGGTCGATTGTTTCGTCGGAATGCATCGCTTGAGAGAAGCTCTCAATATCGCCAGCAACGCTTGCAAACAGCTCGGCCACACCCCAAGAGTTTTATCGGTAAAGCAAAACTCGCTCGTCAAATTTTGAGGACACGTTAATTTTTTCATAACGAATGGAATTTATCTCAACGAATTTCTCCTCGATATTCTCATGTTTCGTCATCAACACGATTTCGAAACTAACGTATTTATTTGTTTCCTGCAGTTGTACGCTTCAGTCCTCATGAAAGATCCAGTCTCCGTTGGGAAAGCAAAAAATTTGTTGGAGAAAGCTCTCTCTCAAGACGAAACTTACCTTCCTGCTGTATATTTTCTTGCCGAAATATACGAACAAGAAATTAATCTCGAAGCTGCGATCGAACTTCTCGAGAGACAAGTTGAAATACAACCGACGTGTAAATTACATCAGATGCTGGGAGATTTGTGGGCTAGAGTTCACAACGAGGAGAAAGCTCTTGATCACTATGCCATTGCGCTGAAGTAAGATTTCGAATTTTATCCATGCGTTTTTCTGAGTGGAAAATTATTAGAGAAAATCGACACGTTTGCGTAATATAAATGCTGAATTAAGAGAGTAAATATTGTAATGATCTAAAATGTTCCTTTTTTCTTGTCAAAGTTTGGACCCGAGCAACAGACGAGCTTTAGAAGGGATGCACCGTTTGGATAGCACAGCGAGTAAATTAGATTCGAGTTATTATTTGACCGTCGGCGAAGAACACGCTGATACGACGTACGACGTGGGCGATGGTTTACCGGATTCGGACAACGACGAAGCCGCCGACGAAAGTGAAACCGAAGCTGTTTGGTCAGACATGGATCTCGAGGCCAACAGTCAATAATTATGAGAAAAAAATGTTACTCTTTCTTCTCTCACAGAAAAATTGTTCAAATAAGGTCGATAACAATCGTGACTATACATCCTAGTTCTCGCAATTGATTCGAGATTATGTTCGTTTATTCGTTTTATGTTTCGAGCCAATCGCTTAATTTTTAAGAGGGCAGACTGTGTGAGAACACAAAAAGCGTGATTTTGCTATGTTTTTTCTCAGTTCCAATAAAATGAATCATCAGAATTTTTCACATGAACAGAAAAAATGTTCTGGGAAAATTGGATTATTGGTACTAAATTTTTGAAAGTGTTTGCGACATCTCGACGTCGAATTTGCTCGATCTCGTACAATTGAGCGCACATCATTTTTGTCTTCAACAAATAATCAAAGAATTTTTTGTGTCCAAAATGTGTAATAAAGTAGTCCGAAAGTTTTGAGAAGATTTGTTTTACTGGAGCAGAGGAAAAAATGGTAAAACTACGTTTTTATTAGCGTTCTGATTCAGGTTCCCCCCTTAAATAATTTGACAACTCGGTGAATGAAATTAATTTTTCGATTTACGTTCACGTCTATTTACAAGACTGAAACTATTACGTTTATATTTTTATTCATTTTTTTCGTTCCTGAATGTTGGGATTTTTTTTTCTTAAATTTTTTTTTGTTACGAATGATTTTTCAAACGTCCCAAACTAAAACATATTCGACGTTTGTAAAACAAATTTTTTTTCGTGCAGGCGATCAATATTGACAAGCTCGATCTTGTCATAAAGAGGATCCATTGCCTAAACGATTGGATTATGGTCAATTAAGAGATCTTGTTTACAGATTGTTATAAATTAAATTGTGCTTGAAAAAAAGAATCGTCAAATTTGTCATTGAAAACCCTTTTTTCTGTCAACCGGTTCGATTTCAGGATTTTTTACGATACCCCCATTTTTATTTGATATAATTTCCATTTTGATAATTACCCGGAATAATTTTTAGGCTCTGTATCTTAAAAGTGTACATTTTCCAATAACTTATTTGTTCTTTCGTCTCCATTTCTGTCACAGTCGATTTTTCAATTCGTGATTCAATTTTCAACGTCATGAGCCCCAAATTGGGACTCTGAGCTCCAATTTGGGACTTTTTTAAGCAAGGCAACCGGAATAAGCAAATCCCTACTCGGGACTCCGAGTCCCAATTTGGGACTTTTTTTAAGGGTGAAAATTCACGAAAAAAGTCCCTATTTGGGACTCATAGTCAGGGACTCATGACGTCACTTCCGGTTTGCGGCCAGGGTGCCCACAATTGGGTTCGAGAGGCCCCCTAAACAAAATGCAAAATCGCCGACCTTCTGAGCGGAAATTTTTAGACCCAATTTTGTAGACACCATACCGTACGCAAGTTAGTCGGGTCTCGTAGACCCAGTGTGTATAAGTAGGCAGTAAAAAATGTGTGAACGCTTAAGGTAAAAGATTGTGATCTAAAAAATATTTTACCCTAAATTTCGAGGCGATGGACAAATTTTATTAAGGGTATGGATCAGTCACCCCGCCCGCTTCGAATTTTCAAAAGTGAAATTTTTCCACGCTGTTCGTCCGATCGGAATAAAAAAAGTATTAGCCCATGCAGAAAAATGGCAAAAATGGGCTCATACTTTTTTATTTCAATCGGACGAACGGTGTGGAAAAGTTTTCGTTTCGAAATTTGCAGCTATCTCTCTCGCACTCATGACAGCTCAGTCAGTATTATTCCTAGCCTTATAAGAGTATGGATCAGTCCCCTAACCTCACCTCGAATTTTCGAAATTGAAATTCTTCGATATGGTTTGATCGAATACAAAAAAGCTCTGTCAGCGAATGCGGAACGATGGCATAAATCCGCTGGCAGGGCCTTTTTGTAATCGGTCAAACCCTGTCGAAGAATTTCACTTTCGAAATTTGCAGCTGTCTCTCTCGCACTCACGGTTGCGAGATACCGACTGACCCATACTCTTAAGGTAAATACTGTACTGCATGCTAGTCAAATGAGTGCTAAAACTTCACAATGTTTTTATACCAAGTTTAATGCACAAATTATACATAGTGAAGGTGAATTTGTAAGATGACATGTCTAATTAACCGAGAAAAATATTAAAAATGATACATTTGCGAAACCATTAACTGATAGTGGCAAATTTCCATTATGACACATTTTCATTGGAACTTTTCAAAGAATAATCTGTATTTTTTATCCGATTTTAATGCACCACGTCTTATTTTGTTCCTCAAGAGATTCTCTACGAATTCACCATGCAGATTTTTTCGAAGTTTATTTGTTTGGAAATTATATCAATTTGTTTATGAAAGATTTTTTTCGCTAAATAAATAATTGGCTGCAACAGTAAAACGAACGATTAAGCTTAAAAGAAATCTACGTGGTGAATTATTCATAAAGGATCTCTTGAGGAAGAAAATAAAGCGTGGTGCATTGCAATCGATTAAATATTACGGATTATTCTTTGACGAATTCCTATGAAAATGTGCCATTATAGAAATTTGCGTTCATATCAGTTAATGGTTTCGCAAATCTACTGTTTTTAATATTTTTCTACGTCAATAAGACATGCTGTGATATAAATCCACTAACAGTACGTTCAATTAGTGCATTAAGCTTGACATAAAACAATTGTGAAAATTTAGCACTCATTTGACTAGCATGCAGTACAGTATATACCTTAAGGGCGGGTTGTTCCAATCTTTAGGTAAGCCTTATCTGGCAGTTAAAGGTCTGCAAGTCAATGCTTTTAACCCTAAAACCCCACAACGGGGTAATTAGTTACCTCACAAAAATGTCAAATTTCCGTCGCGAATCGATTTTTTTAAACCATTCCTTCTGTTTTATAAAGTTTTCACCATTAAATATTTACCGAATACTACTTTATCATGCACCGTTCTCTTCTTTATCAAAAAACGAAGAGAAAGGTAAGCCTATCTGGCAGTTAAGCAAATCCAAACTTTTAACCGCCAGATAAACTATCTAGAAGTTGGAACAAACCGCCCTAAACCTTATTATCGCATACGAGGAACATTTTATGCTAGAGGGAAGATTGGGGTAATTATTACCTCAGAGTGGGGTTTACGGTGGAAAAAATAAATTGTGGATTTCTAGGATTAATCGCCGCATGAGCTACCTAGCAATTGGAACTTGCTCTAAAATAAAACTACTTTTGGTTTCGGTTATGTGGAAGAATATCATTTGAAAATGCTTTTTCTATAAGGGTATAAAAACTTTTTTCAGAAGGTTATCAGTCAATTTCAATCCGGTAAAATATAGCAAAATAAAAAGAAAATTTCTTGAATATCCTGATTAGCATTTTTGTACATTGCAACCTTGATTGTTCGAACAGCGGCGGGATCGATTGACTCCGCATCGCAGTTGTAAATATAGAACGTTGTGCACACTTCGGGTACGTTCGACTTGCACGCTCACAGCGTTCAAAGCGTTTGAAGCGTTGAAAGCGTTTGTGCGCGTTCGACTTGGGTGAACATGGCGGTAAACGTAACCGTCTCAACGCTCGTGAGCGTTTACGGTGCCAAGTCGAACGCACTTTGAGCGCTTACAGCGCTGAACGCGTGCAAGTCGAACGTACCCTTCGTGTTTCCGTTTCTACGCACCAGACCAACGGCCGGATAATTGGAGTATTTTTATAAAATGCGCAGGTGAAGATTAATTCCGAAAAGATCCGCAAGTGTCATTGTGCCAAGGCGCCACCTTTCGGCACTGTTATTTTTTTTGGCAAAATGGCAGGTGTACGAACTGTTGGGCAATACGGTAATTTGTAACTTTTTTATAGATATCGATATTTAATTCAATATTTAGTAAGCAATAAATGAAGTTAAAAGTATAACAAATCTTTGGTAACTTTAAGAATAAGTAGACAGAGTATATAATCATTGTAGTTCATCGATTTAGATTCTAACCTTAAAATTTGCTCCAAGTTTCATAATAGGACGGCGACGAATTTTTAAAACTTCGTTTTAGTTTTTGTTTTATTTTAGTTATTATTTTCGTAACGAAAAAAGTATCATCCATGTAAATTAGGTGTTTGAGTTTTTACAATAGAGCGTCGTCCGTGTCTCCTTGAACTTGTATGGAATGTTGGAAAAAATTGAAGTATACAAATGGGAAATATAAAATGAAATTAAACTGGTCTCAATTTTCTGTGATGAATAATAACGCTTTTTTGATAAATTTTCGAGGTTTTAGCTGATTTGTAGTAAATAAAACGTATACGAGAAAAATTCGAAGTATTTTAAAAATTGATAAAATGAATTTGAAACATTTTGGTTGCGTTCTGATAAAGCAAGTTTCAACATCGTAATAAATAACATGGTTTTTCATGAATTTTCAAGGTTCACAGCTACTGCGTTTGTCATACAGACCAGCAGTGACTCAAGTGTCAGCTCGTAACAAATATTATGTTGTCGGTCCTGACCATGAAAGTAAATGGAGTGATGTGAAAGACTCTGTAGCACAGAGTTTTCTCTTGACCGAACTATTCCGTGGATTGGGAATAACTCTTTCACATATATTCAGAGAACCGGCTACGATTAATTATCCTTTTGAAAAGGGGCCTCTGAGTCCAAGATTTAGAGGCGAACATGCTTTGAGACGGTAATTAATATTATATTGAAAAGTCATATATATCGTGAAGGGTCACAAAAAAAAATTAAAATAAAAAAAATTCGCAAACCTTTTAAAATCATTTTCATTCATTTTTATGAAAAGTACCAGCTTAATAAAGAAATGAAGTATCCAATTATCTTTCTTCGAATACAAAATGATCAATTTCTGACGAAACAGTGAACATTTTAACAAAAAATAGTGATTCTTAGAACAACATTTTTTGATGCTCCGTCAGAACAAGAACTCAGTTGAAAAAATGTGCATTACAAAATGGAAATTTTATAATTTTAAGCAAATCGATCCAGTGGGTTTGAGAAGTTTATGGTACCAATTTGAGAGCTATAGTTTCGAGAAAAACGAATTTCAGGGTTCGCTATAATACTACAAAAAAACCAACTCAATTATTGAAAAATATCAAAATCAAAAAATCAATGACCCTACGGGTGTATACACCTTCTTAATTCAATGATTGAAGTGAAAATAGTTTCTATAACTTATGCATGAATTTTGAAAATCCAACTTTTCCATCACTTTTCCCAATGCGAACCGTTCATGCAAGGTCAAAAATTACAAAATACTGTGTTTAATATACTTATCAAATTTAGACACTTCACAATTTTGAGCATATTGAAAGTGATTTTCTTTTTATTTTTTAAAATTATTTGTGGTTATTAAATGTTGAATTATCATAAATGGCAACAAATCATACAAATATTTGCTATTTTCATATAAAAAATAATGAGTTTGTACTGATTAATTATGGAATTTTATAAATATCAATAAGTATTTGAGCGTTATTCAATTATTTTTGCAGATATCCATCCGGAGAAGAGAGATGCATAGCTTGCAAGCTTTGCGAAGCTATATGTCCAGCTCAAGCCATTACTATAGAAGCTGAGGAAAGATCGGATGGTTCTCGAAGAACTACGAGATACGATATTGATATGTCCAAGTGTATTTACTGTGGATTCTGTCAAGAAGCTTGTCCGGTAGACGCAATCGTTGAGGTAATTTGTTTGTTCATTAAAATAACAATTGAATAATATTCAAGGGTTGATATTGAAACGCTATTAAATTAAAAAGAATAAATGCTGTGCTACCTTCATGCTGAATTATTTTTTCTAATAATTCTGTACCGTATAGAAAAGACGACGATTAAAATGGTTTGTTGCAATTGTTGAGAAAGAATTTGATAAAATTTAAGTGTTTCTTTCTCATTGCAGGGTCCCAATTTCGAGTTTTCCACGGAGACACACGAGGAGATGCTCTACAATAAGGAAAAACTGCTGAACAACGGTGATAAGTGGGAATCCGAAATAGCTACAAATATACACGCTGATCATTTGTACCGTTAAAAGCAAAGCACCAAAAAACAACAAAAAATGAAAGCCGTGTCCCTGAAAAAATGCAATTAGTCATACGTGTGCGGTGCGTTATAATGATCTATCGGAATCACGCGAGATGTAATATCTAGAGCAACATTCGCGAAAAGAAAAATCCGTTATTTAAATGAAGTAGAAATCGCCTGTAGCCATTACATGGGCTAATTTGTATCTTTAATTTTATCCTTGTAAATAAAAATCGAGGTAAGCTCGTATCCTCTAAATTTACTTTACACCTTTTCTGTGTTAAAAATCGTATTTGTAATTTACGCGCAGGTTCACATTTGTTTGGTCGAAAAGTGGGTTGAATTTGGAATTTATTTCAGACGAAAAAATATACGAAAACAATATAGCAAAATTTATTTTTCTGACCAAACACATTTAATCTTTGCTTTAGATTCAATAATTTTTGCACGATTAAGTTGTGGCAGGTAACAAAAATAATAATTCGTTCAGCCGGTATTGTACATAACGATTACGAAATATTCGTAACTGTTTATTTTTTTTAATGTACATAATATTAATATTATTTTACCTAATTAGCAAGACAAACGGCTTGAGGGATGGGTGGGCATGTAAAATTGAATCGTTTCGCTCTTTTACACACGAAATACATATTGCTTGGAAGGGAGTCGAGGGGGAAGGGGGGCAAACATGAATTCCAAAAATATTTCAAAAGCAACATGCTCGGCGTACTCACGCACAAATATCACAAATATGTTGTCGAGGGAAATAGAAAGCTGTTGTGCTTGATCGTCAGGGTCGTTTCATTGCGATTGTACAAAAATTTCTGATCGACGTACTATGCGTTGATGCCCAATGCATCAATGCGTAGGGTGATAAATTTCCCAAAAATAGACAAAAAAGAGGGAGAAAGAAGAAAATTTGAATTAAAAACTTTTAACAAAAGATCTACACTTTTCGATGTGTTTACATAAACAATAACAGCTTCGTTTGAACTTTGTTTATCGTGCAAAATTGAGACAAAATATTTGTCTCGTCGGCAACCTTGCGAAAATATTGTTTGCTCGCACAATTCGGCATTTTTGCACGTGACTTTACATTTTGACTAAGTATTCTAAGTTTGATGAAAAAAAAAAAAACAACAAGAAAAACGTAGAACGAGTTTTGAAAACTCTCCTTCTGTCACGACATTCCAATGCAAAAAGGCAAAAAATCGTCGATTACTCCTTTTCTTTAGCGTTACCTTTTATAGGTCACCTAGCTACATGCAGGTATCAAAATATTAATACGATACGTGGACGTGTAAACGTGTGGGTGTGTGTTTCGTCTATCTCTGTGACTGGCCAAAAAAGCAGAACACTTTTTAACAACGTGGAATAATATATCAGCGAGGTAAGTTAAAACCGAGGCGTTTTTTCTACCATGTTCTTTCATTTATCTCGTAGCAGAAATAACAACACTTTTCGTATCTCATTTTTATTTAAATTCTAAAAAATGTCTTTGGCATCCCGATTTTCTATTCGATTTATTTGCCTTCGTTCACTCGCCTAAGAGATTTATCATTTTTCCTAACATTTTGAACAATCGATGAAAAATTATCGATTGAATCTTCATTCTAGTATATTTTATATCACGAGTCTGTAGATCTACATTTTGTTTTCCTTACAATTGTGTTAGTGTTTTCTCCAATTTATCGGTTAAAAAGTATTGTTCTATTTTGGCCCCGTGGAACGCCGCGATTGAGGGAAACGGATTGAACCTTTTCCCTTCTTATTTTATACACCACGTGTTTCGTAGGATAATCTAATGTTTCTCCATTTCACCGTGAATAATTACGTCTGGACGTTGACGGGTGTCCGCAATTTCACTAGTCTTCAATTTTTCGTTTAGATCAAACACGTATTACAAGAAAAATGTTAAATTCGATTTTTAGTTACAGTTGTTTCTGTCTATGATTAAAATTTGAGCAAGACAAAATTTTTATCTTTGTTTCGACTGAAATACGTCAAAGCAGCAACAGGAAAAACAAATTTGGTTATTGGACTATTGGAAGGAACAGACTCGCGACTTTTCGACGATAAAGATTTTTCAGTGTTCGTTATTTGTGTGTGTGCGTGTGTGTGTGTGTGTGTGTATCTGTGTATGTTTTATGTTGTTTGCTACGGCGCATTATACATATTTACATTGATTGAAATTTAACTTTCGATTCACGTGTCTATATATTTTTAGTCTTTGTAAAAATTCCAATCCCTTGGCGAAAAGATTTTGGAAATAAATTAGCGTTTCACCCGAACACGAAATAAGGACAGAGTTCGTCGATCGTTCATCGTTTCACAGTTGACTGACTTTACAGCATGATTTTTAAAATCACGTTTATTTCCATTCGTGTTTTTATCTTCTCATTCCTCGTTCTCCTCCTGTGCTCGTCTTTTTATTTCCGTTTCGTAGTGCTTGAATTCCTCACAAATTCAGCATAACGATGGTTACTAAATTGATCTAAATCTCAATCGGCCGATGACTTGGCACGCCTGCGATGATGATTGCGAGCAAGTGCTTCGATTATCGTTTTCAGGAAGTAAATCACCATGAGCATGACGAATTTGTCAAATAACCACGAGATCATCGCAGCTCCTTGCTGTAAATAACACGAGAACTTTAGTACAAAAATAGTAGCAAAGTTTCACGGCTTTTAAAGTTCTGGGAAAAATATTGAAAAAATGGAAACAACGTCGAATGTGCAAAAGACAAAAGGTCATCTCAAATTCTTACCACGGAGGATTTTTCATGCAACTTATTCTTCTGCTCGATGAGATATTTCTTCAGTGGTTCTTGTAACTGTTTTCCTATGTACGGGACCAACGCCAACAGACCGATTACTTTGTCTAAAAGTTCCTCGTTGAAGGCTATTATCACTGCCAACTGTTGGATGTGCATTTTCACCACAGCTTTGCCGATAACCGTTGCACCAAAGAATGTCCAGAAAGGAATAAGATAGTGGCCACATGTGAGGCCCGCGAGATCAAAAAGTGGATTGGGTATCTGTAAATAAAAAAACAAAACTTTCATCATCTACGATGTTACAAAAAAAAAACTTTAGCTTTACGGTAGTTGCTCCGTTAAAACATTTCTTGATGGATTGTAAATGAAATGAATTGCAATTCAGAGGATATATTTGGGACACTATTTGCCAAATTTTAAAAAGATTTAACGTTTTTTCTATCGAACGTTTCGCATTTTTTGTATACGTTTCTTATGAGGGGAGCTTTTGAAAATTTCACATTCCCGACAATAACTCTGTCGGGAATATAATAAATAACTTTTCTACAGATCTTTTTCATAAAATTCTCAAATAGAGAGGACGTATAACGAAATTTGTCAACAAAAAAAACTAATATTTTGAACGTTTGGATTCGGCGACATGACGATACAAAGTGTAGCAAGTATCAGAAGATGTAAGGGACGTTGTTATTTCTGAAACTCTAAATTTTAAATGAGACATTTTTTTCATTACTTTATAAATTTTCGAATTCCCATAAATTGTAACTAACTCTATTGGATATTCTGCAAGTTATATCTAAGCTTTTACACATTAACCAGAAAGTCAACGCTTTAATGTGACTGGCGAGAGAACGTACATTAAAGGGTTTAACGTGATAATATCGCAACGAATAATATATGAAAAAAAAACATAAACTTCAAATTTCATCTAATTCTTATTATTATAGGAAAAAAGTATGTTCATCTTAGTTATTTTGTTTCGTTGTTATTTTTCATTTGAATATTATTATCGTTTGATATTTTCACTTCAGTTATTTTGTCAGAAAAGATTATTTTTAGATGTTTCTATATTTGGTTATTTCGTCGTTACGATTGTGTCACGTAGCACCGTCAATGGTCAACTTTTTATTGTTGTAGATAAATAAATTAGTGAGAAAATTACGCACCGATGCACAAGCGAGGATTCCCAGAAATCCGGCACGTTGAACGAAATGTTTCATAGCGAGTTTAACCCTCATAATAAAGGGGACATTTTCACCACTCTCCATCGCCTCAAGAGCCTCCAATTCCTTAAGATCTTCCTGATCGTAGTCGTCGCTTTTGTCGCTTCTTTTGCTCATTCTAGCTGCTCGAGCCATAAAATATGGTGGCAATTCCCCTAGCGCTGTACCAACGCCCCACAGCATCGCTTCGATTCTGACTTTTCTCATAATATTAAAAATACCCGCTGTCCATGCGGGATCTATCGTCGTTGGACATACTATATGGTCCGGATACGGTGGCTCCGGAAAATTTAAACCACCACACTCATAAGCTGCCATCGTAACGGCCGCTATGTGAGGACCGAGGTAAAGCACGAATGTATGAAGCCCCGTACCCAAACCCACGCTCGATAGCACTCCAAGGCCTACCCAGTATGCCCACCATATTAATTTAGCTTCCAAAAATTTAAATACCTGCAAAAAAATAACATTTCTTTGATAATAATCGCAAAAAAATAATGCGATACTGAAGTTTACATCGATGCAAAAGAATGAGATTTATTCTGCTTTTTTTTAATATTGCCAAAAACGGTTGAGCAGATTTAAAACTCTTAAATTTGTGCTACTTGCATTTGTTGTAGTTCTTTAAACTAAAATTATCAGATTAGAGAATTGTTCCGTAAATAACATAAGAACCGTATTTCGAGTTTTTTTTTTTATGGCAATAAGATTCATTTTCTATATTTGTCCCGACCAGGTACTGACTCACAACTAACAAGACTAACTCCGAAAATCTACTATTGTCAAGTCCAATGCTCACTTTTCTGAAATTTACTTTTTTAAATAAACTTTTATAGAACAATAAAATCGGCTTTACAATCATTCTAATCGACATCGAAATATTTAGGAAGTCCTAATTTTTGGAAATAAGAAAATTTGAAAAAACAGCATTTTCCCAAGTTTTTTTTCCCAAATCGGTAGTAAAATTTTAGTTGGGAATATCGTTTGTGAAAATGGTGTTTAAACTTACATTTTGTTGAGGTCCGGCGACGCGACTCAACAGAAGGAACAATCCGATAACTAATACTGATAACCACACTGTCTTTTTATACCGCAGTGTATTTTTCGTTAAATTTGAAATATCGATGAGCAATTCACGTATGAAATAATGTAACGTGGTGACTGGATGGGTCCATAGTGATAAACTATCCGCATCGGTAATATCGTCATGCGTGCTTGGACTTTTTGTCTTTTCGTCGCTAGTTCGCTCGTGTAAACTTCTTTGTGCTCCGTTCGACGTGTTCGTGTCTTTTGCACGACGAACCGCGCTGCCACCCGTGTTCTCCAACATGCTGTTGCCTAATCGATTAATCTGCGAATCAGGATACAACAATTTTTACTTGTAGTTTGATTAACGATTTTTTTCTGTCTTACAAAAATCGATTGAACAATTTTTCGGAGCATCGATCATTTCTAGCATTTTTTTTACAATAAATTTAAGCATGAATTACACATATAAACATGTCAATCATTTTATTCCTTAAGAGTTTCAGTGATTAGCGGTTTCAAAAAAATCTGGGAAATTCAACCATCTTTGAGACATTATGATATGCAATAATAAAATTATTTAAAAATCATTAAAAAATTTTTTTTTTTTTTTTTAATTGCTCAACGAATAATCAAATGCTTTTATTTTTCGTCGTATGAAATGAATTTGTTGATTTTCTAGAATACTTTGGAGTATAACGAAATCCAAAGTCGCCTTCGCCTTTTTGTGGAGGCGGTATTTGAGAAACTGTTCGTTCAATGTCTTAGAAATTTCGTCTATATGGTGTTAAATCTTTTTACAAAAACATGTCGAAAATTCATGATTTTTTAATGAATATTTTTTAAGTTTTTGACGAAATCTAATATATGCATTTAGAAAAAAAGTTGAATAAAAAAACCAATAAAACAAGAAAAATAATGCCCTTTGCAAGTGTATTATTTCACTCCCTCACGATTACATTTTTCTGTTGAACGGTGATCAATCGTTTCATAATAAATTTACAAACGAATAATCAGAAAATGATTATGAATAAATAAACAAAATGAACAAATAATTTGAAAAGTTAGTACGCCAATAGTAATGATTAAAAGGGAATTATTAAATGTAAAATGAATGAAGTAAAAATTCATGTAACCAAAAAAAACAAATAAATTCTCATAAAATGGAAGAATATTATAATCATAATCGAATTTGGCCGATGTCGGGAGACGTCTCCACGACCTTGAACAAAAGATGATTTTTATCAACCATCCGCTTCTAAATTGAAAAATATTCTATAACGTCTCGTGATATTGAAACGTGCACACGTGTCACTGAAAGATAATGCTTATTCACTATTAAAATAATAACCCTCAAGCAGAAGTAAACAAATACGCAATGAAGTCGCGTCAGTGACGCTGTAAAGTAATTTTTCTGGCCTTCAGTCTCACCTATTTTGAAATGTGCAAATAAGGAAAATTTGTTTTCTTGATTTCTACAAATTTTTTGTTTAATGAAACAAATAAAAAAAAACTTGACTTCGAAATAGTATAACTTGAATTTTTCTTTAAACTCAATAACAGATAAATAAAATAATGAAACCAATAAAAAAGTTTAAATGAAAGTGTTTCAAAATTTAAAATAACGTTCAAATGGATAAATAAAAAATGTTAAAGATAGTTTCAAAAAAACAAAAACCTCTTAACTGCGAAATAGTTTAACGTAAAAAAAGGACTAATAAAATTTAAAAAACACAAAGAAATGGAACAGAAATAATTACTGGATAAAGGAAATATAGCAATAAAAAAACTTGTTTTAAAAATACAAAAATGCTCCCTACTGCGGAATAGTATACTTGAAGAATTGAAAATAATAAAATAAAGTAAAACGTACCATATGACACGTTAATAACTTTTTAGAACTATTATTATCCCAAATCAAAATCTGTGAAGTTTCAAGGACGGCTGAATTATTTCAGATATTTTTCCAATTGCGAAATTTCGGGATTCTGATTGAATGAAATTTTTGGCTGAGAAACATGTGTCTTTCATCCTTAATAATACTGTACGAAATACATGAAAATGTGAGATTTGTAATGCACTACGGAGATGGTCGCCTCTTGTTAAATAAAAATATACAAATTTTTGTCCCCACTATTTTTTGGCTTGATTTTTTCACTCCTGGCATCCAGCTTTATCAATAAGTAGTTTAATTCTGTGGATGATAATGTAACTGATCATTTTTCGATTAGGAAAAAATGGTCGATCTTGCAATTTTCGGAAATAATTTACAAATATGTTGGAATTTAATGAATTATTGAAGGAACAGCGGAATAATTCTGTTTTTTAAATAACAAAAGTACATTCATCTCTGATGCAATCGATAAATAAATACCAGTTTTATTATTTTTCTAAATGAGAAAATTTAATCGATACTACTTGAAATAATTGATGACTAGACGAGGGCTCGTAAGTGATACGTGAAAAACAATTGTACTCAGGAACAAATAAAGTGGGACAAGCAGGGAAGAGTAAAAAAAAAAAAGTAAAATGATAGTGAAACGATGAGTTCTTCTGCTTGGTCTACGGGGGGAGCTTTAATTCACAAACAGAATTGGCCACGTTTTACAAATACCCAAATACATATACATATTTACGTTGATTTTACTTCGAGATGTTGTAGCAGGTTCATATCAATGACCAAGTAATCTTTGTGCGGTCTCAGTTGACGATCACCGAGCATATTTTTTTAATTGATAAAATCCTTTTTTTCACGAATTTCCATCGAAAATATAAACGTTTAGGAAATACTCTCGACTTTAATTAGGATTTTAGAGTGGTACACGTGTTCAAATACATGACGAAAAAAATCACTCGAGTTCACAATGTTAAATCCGAACGACGACTGGGGCTCGAGAATCACTTAATGTATATTCACGAACCGCTTATCAGTATGAGTGTACTGCTAGAGAGGGGTCACCCGGAATCAAGGGTCAAACGTTACTCCCACTATACAACTCGTTCATTTACGAAAAATTGTTTTCTCCACTATAAAATCCTTCATATTACAGACATTATTTCGAACGAAAATTCCAATTCATTTAATCACCAAATTGCTGGAACTCTGCTCTACGTTATTCATGGACACGTTCCTTGACGCGATAGCAAAGCGAATGACAAAGCATGCATGAAGAAAAGCATGTTTTTAAATGTTCTTTTGTATCTTAACAAACAAGACAAATGATTAAAAGATAAACAAGCAGTTGACAAACGTGCATTTACGTTGATGTTGTAATTACTTTAGCATTTCCGTACATGGCTCAAAATTTGATAATTAAATATCGTATTTAAGTAAATATTAACCCAAATACACAAATATGCTTTTAAAAATTATAAAGACTATAATTAACAGAGCTTAATTGAGAAGGAAATAAATAACAAATAAGGAAACAAATTTTGCATAAAAAACGGTTGAACTTTTTGAATAAGAATTACTCAAATGGAGAATGAAAAACTGTATCAATTATGATTTTTATTGTGAAAAATGAGGAATAAAAACAATTTCATACTCTATATCATACAAATTATGGGACCCAGCTGTCCGAAATTGATTTCCCTTTCAATTTTTTCAATTTGTCTGAATTATTTTCAAGATATTAATATTATTTGGATAAAAAAAAAAAATCTAATCATCTCCTTCATTTCTTGACATTTCACACACAGTTACGACAAACATTTGTGCCTCAAATATTCAGCCACAAACATGCACACACACAAACAAACACAAAAATTAAGGTTGTGATTAAATGAAATATGAAAAAAATTTTTCTCAGCGATGAGTAAAAAGGTTTTGCCATAACGATATAAATGTTTGCATCATCAGAATGCAACGGAAATAATTATTTCAAATAAAATCATAATATTTATAATTGTCAAAATTTTCTTCCACTTTTTGGTCACTAGTTCCTGAGAACCAAAAAATAAAATTTCATCACTTTGAGCAGGTCGAATTGACTCAAAAATGAAGTAAAAAAAATTGTTTTCGATTGAGATTTGGAAAACTTGGGTAATATTTGAAACAAAAAAAAAAGAAGTGTTGTTGCATTGTGACGAGGCGAACTTCAAAATTGTTAATCAAAGGGATAGCTAATTGTGATTGTTAGTGCAACGGAGTGTACCATATTAGCCTTCTTTCCCAAAATGGGTAGTCCCCGCTCCCTTAGTAAGCCTCTAAGTTGTTCGCGATTCATGCGTCCAAGAGCAGGAGCCAGATTAGTCGCGCTCGTCGATACGCCGCTGTCGAGACGAGCGTAGCTGCCCTCTGAATTTTCCGTTGCACTGGCGCTGGCACTCGTGCCGGTGCTCGCTTTTCTTGTTACTTTTCTTCTGACCATCGTAGCTGGGCAAAAAAGTTATTGCCACGAGGAACGATTTTTGTTTTCAAAGAAATAAACAAGTAAAAAAAAATCAAAGATGATTCTTTTTTTTTTTTGTTTCAGAACAGAGTTTCTCTTTGAAGTCTTAATGTTTCGTGGTTTTCTTGAGAGAATTCGAGAGCGGCTACCTCTCGTCACGGATAGGGATTAATCTCTCCAGCTTCAAAAAAGCACATACCACATTGCCCAAAGCTCCGAGCGCATTGTCTCGTATATCTGCGATTAGATTGTACACTTTCTTGGAACAGGATTCTCAGGATTTGTCTGTCCGAATATTGTATTAAAAAAACTTTATTATTTCATACAAAATCAGCATTAAAGATGAAACGTAAGGATGAAAAATGATATGTATATATAAATATATAAGTAAAGCATTTGTATCGATTGGTAAACATAAAAATAAAATATTTAAATCTGTATGAAACTAAAACCAAATTTGCTTTTTCCACTACTACATTTTGTTTGCACTTTAGTGCCACAAAAATTGGTCAAACTTTTATTTTTGAGGTGTTGTTAACTAGCTCGTCATAAAATCGTTTGTCAATTTGAACATACAGAATTTTCTGACCATTGATATCAAAGATTGAGTCTACGAACCAAAATTCAACAACTGAAAAAATTGCCAAAATAAATAAAGATAATTCTAGTTCTGTTCCAATGATGCAAGCTTTGAATCCATTCGAACAATCGTATATTAATATAAATAAAAATTTAGGTTGACAAGTTTGTGTGTATTTTTGCAGATGTATTTTGGAATGTATCACACAAATGGTAATATCTTTATATACGCTGTGTATATGCATTCAGTATACATTGATATATATATAAACATTTATATGTAGAATTTGTGTGAGTTTTCTAGATTATACCAGGTGAATAAAGTGCGATCACAGGCAAAGTCAAACGCGCCAATCAAAACTGATTAAAACAAAACCTCATGCAAATAGAGACGTTGAAAGAAGAAGAAGATAAAAAAATAGGGAAAATTAGTATAAGCAAATATGAATATTGAGCACAAAAGTCCTGCTCCGAATACCTCGAGGCAAAAGTATAAACTAAAAATATCACTTTCACTGTAGACCAATTTTGAATTTGATTACATTGACAAAAAGGAGATAAAATTGCGAAAACACTCGGATAATTAAAAAAACAGAGAAAATGTATTTTTTTCTCGGAATCTACGACGTCGCGAAGATAAAACTTGCACAGGTTTGAAAAGAAAATTGTCACAAAGTAACAAAGAGGATAGTATGAGCTAAGATGGAAATTGAGGTAAATGTCGATTCACGGCCACGTAAGCAGAAACTGCTCGAGAAAGAGAAAGGTCAAACTTTAAACGATGTTTTTTTTGCTCGTGATTTAAATGGGAAAGTGATTCTGTTTTTTTTTTTATTAAAAAATGAAATATCAGGTAATGATGATTCTTACATGTTTCCCAGCGATTATTCGGACGAGTCACACACCTTTTATCGTTTTTTTTTATGGTTAATTGAATTTAGAACCGAATTACCGACTACATAGTTTTCGTAACGTGTTTGCTGCGTGTATTTTTTCAACGGGCGGGGGAAAGCGATTTTCGGTCTCTGTCTCTGTCTCTCTCACTCGTCTTTGTAGTCTTGCGACTCGCGCGTAAGGTGCGATCACACAAATTCGTTGTCTCTTCGCGCAAGCACTTTACACGTTAATTAAATATTTAACTATATACGGGCGATTAGAGACACGAGATAGTGGAGGCAGCGAGTAGTGGTACGATTGAACACGAATTAACCCCGTGACTTTTCCTTACGAAAGAGAAGGTTTAAGACTTAGCATTTTTTAAATTATTTTTTATTAGAAATTTTATTAGTAATAATCCCACCTGTTTATTGTGCGACGAGTACCATCGGGACCGTCGCTCGCTGACTACTGAAGTATTAGAAAAAATCGACGAATCTGAAGTTCGTCACTTTATTCACTCGCTCGTGATTGATTGACAGCTGATAAATGTTGCCAACGTTGAATTCTTTGCCAATGTTTAACCAAAAATTTGTCGATGATTTTGAATTCTGTAAAATGTGCTGGTTCACTCTCCTTCCACCAAACGGTTTATTTCATAACTCTCAACGTAGTTTGTTAAAAAATGCTGACTTCATCACAATGTTGATGAATATTTACTTTCAAACTCAAGAAAAACAATTCGTATGCTATGATAAGAAAAAAGATAAGCTTTTTTTTCTTTCTTTCTTTTTTCCGTCTGGTGGGACCTCTGTCAAAGAACTCAGACGTACATAGAAGAACAGTTCCCGTGTTAACGTTGATGCCAGATTTTTAGTTCGCAAGAATGACGCTTAGAGCGCTTCGTTCTCGTACGTGTGAACACCGCTATGGTGTAGTACGAGCGCCGGTGTGGTGGGGATTGGCGGAGAAGGCGCGTAATATCCCTCTAGTTTATTACATTTGTTTGGATAATAAATACTGAGCTTGTATGTTGAAAATAATAATTAATTTAAAAAATTAATAGAAATGATTAGATCAACCATGTCAAATTTTTTTCTTTCTAATCTCTTGCAATTTTTCGGTCTGACAGGTATAAAATTCTTATGACCCGGTCAAAAATTTTCTTGAAGTGTTTCTGACTATTTCCACGAAAATATTTCATCAGATTTTCAATTTCCAGGTGAGTAGGCGGATTATTGTATGCCAACGTTTAAATTACGGTTAATTTATTTTAAAAAACTTAAAAAATTGCAAAAGATTAAAAAGAAAAAAATTTGACATTGAATTTGTGTTTTAATCAATAAAAGCGCGTAAATTATTTTTTCAAATTTTTTGTAATTTTTTATTCATGAATTATAAATTTCAATAATAATTTGAAAAAAAAAATGAAAAAAAATAAATAAATAAAAAGAAGTATTTTGGACGGGATTTCAACCCGGAGCCGTCGGGGCGGGAGTCTAGCTCGCTCGCCACTGAGCTACTCATTCAGTTGTAACAAGATTTAAATTTTATGGTACATATGGGGGCTCCCAACTTTGACCGGCGATTTCTCGAAAACGAAGCCGAGTTGGCACCTACAATTTCGGGGTTTGGTTGGTATCCACCCACACTATAAGCACACGAAGTGGGAGCCCGTAACTCGATGCACCTCCCGCGATGTCCCCTCGATAGCATAACATAACATAAGAGATTTCGACCAATCGCGTAACTCCAGGCGCATATATACAGTACATATGTACGCTAATTGATTGGTCGAAATCTCTTATGTTAATTAAGTTATCCTACGCTATGCGAAAGCGTATGTGATCGGCCTTAACGTAACAAAATGGTTGAAAAATTGGCATAAGGGAACGTCGACTGTGTTCTTGCCGTTCTTGCTGAATGTTGCTATCGTTCGCATGTAAACTAGCCTTTTCGTGTCCTGCCATTAAAATGTCTACCGATATCCAGGGTGCAGTCATCAGTCATACGACCGACTCGACCGACTAGAGTGCAAAGAGAAAAGTGTCGAACGAGAAAATATACACTCGGATTACTACTGTCAGATTGTCCACATTGCATAAATTGCGGATCGATTTGTACGGTCATTAAAAAAAAAAAATGTGTGCATTCACATATTTCGAGGAAGGACGATCGTTTTAATCGCGCAATGAACGTAAAATTATACTGTTTGATAAATGCCATTATTGTCAACGCTGGTGCACGATAATGCGCGCAATGTGAAACCCGTTCACGAACAGTCGTTGCGTGCAAGTATACATATATTTGTATTATTACTACGTCGGTATATAGGCGAGCCAGTGTTCATTTTCCCAACTTAAGTGCTTTAAAAAAATAAAATACACATAAAAATGACGTTTCTGTGATTGTAAAACCTTGTGATTTTTATTTATTCGTTATTTAACATGTGAAACTGTGTGACGTATGGAGCGATTTTTTTTGCTGTTCTTCGTAAATCGTGAAACAAGTGGAATTCCACGATAAAAGTTTTTATTTTTATTTTACTAATTATCCTTGTAATCATGGGAAGGATTAAAATCATGTTTTTTAATAATTGCTCCGATTCATCCTACGCTTAAATCTGGCGTATCAAAAATCACCAATTTTTAGGGTCTCCTGCACGAGTTCTCCATGAAACTTTCGATGTGGAAATATATATTTCGCAAAAAAGAAAAAAACTGCAATTAGCCTCGTAAATATTCATTATTTCACATAAAGATTAGGAAACTATGGAGAAGTTTGCCGTCGATTTGGATAGGGTCCTCGATGAATTTGAATTCAATGAAGGTATTGATCAAAATCATTTGTTTTCGTTAACTAATATATTTATACTGCTTTTCCAATTTTTTATAATGATTTTCTTTAATGAATAGATTATAATTGAAAATCACTTATGTTTTATCGACTTATGATTTTTCAATAAATTGTTTCGGATCGTAAATATTGAAATAATTAAGAACCACTAATATAATTGACCCTAATTTTGTAAAAATGGGTTATTAATGTCCAGAGAATTTTCAACAGTTTTCCCTGAGAAAATCTAATTGCAACAAGGAGTATATTTAAGAATGTAATTTCAGAAATTTTTATTACGGACTCTTAATAAAAGGTATGAACTCTTACCATGAATTTTTTCCAAATATTTTTTATCTATAAGCGCTGGAAAATTGCAATAGAAATAAATGACTCGGATTTATAATTTTGAGGTGTCAAAAAAATGTTTGTGGAACTAGCTTTAATGTCAAAGATTAGTTGTATCAATTGGTATTTATTTTTGGCAACAATTTTTCAAATTGATGATAATTCGGTAAAAACACATCACCGGTCGTGGTACTTATACCTCAACTCGTCAATGGTCACGTTATGACACTATCTCACACTTTTATTAGAGCGATGATTACTTGGAAATTTCAAGTGGCATAAGCATTCAAAATTTTTCTATTTTTTTCAAATTCGTTAAGATGAAAGAATTGAAATTTTTTTTGTTTGAATTTAAAAAAAAAATTTATGGTATCAATTATCGCTGTACTTATGGTTTTCGAGAAATAAAAATGTTTAAAGAGTGCCTAATTTTTTTTAATTAAAAGTAAAATTTAAAAAAAAATTCAATTTTTTGAATCGGAAACATCCGAAACACAAAATTTGCCATTTTTTTCATTGTTACAAAGAATAAATTTAGAAGTAGAGCAAACAGAAATTCGAATACTTTTGTCATGCAAAATTTTCATGTAATTATTGTTTTATCTTATTGTTATTTATCTTATTATTGTTTATATTAAGTGCAAGAGAAAATGTTATAGCATAACGGCTGATAGGTTAAAATAAATATTATTTTCTATATTAACAAATTTTTATACATGAGTTCTAGTGTTTCTGAAAAATTGTACACTGTCTTAAGAATTAGTGTTTAAAATACTGATTCGTTTGCAGATTGTGCGGAGCAAGTAGCGCTAAGCCTAGATACAGAAAATCTGTGGACTCCGTCATGGACGAAGCCAATATCGGAAGGTTCGTCAAATTTTATACAGTCGACATCGACGTTCGAGGATGGAGGTTCGCCGTCGAGAGCTCTGGAAGCTCAAAGATCCGAGGATAAAGTATCAAACGTAGAATCGACTCGATTAGAAGAAACGTTGGACATAAGAAAAATGGGTGCAAAACGTGAGAATTCAGATTCGGTGAATGATTTTTACAGTCGTGGAAAAGGGAGCAACGAGAAAGTTCAGGAAAAGCGATATGCGAATTTTCGGGACAGCGAGCCTGTTTCGTTGACAATTCGCAATGACATATCGCAGAAATTGGTACAAAAACAGCAGAACGAAAGTGGTTCGGGCGCCACTAAAAATCATAATAGTTACGATAAAAAATTAAATCAGCCAAACATCAGACCCAGTGTGAGCAACGTTTTCAGCAGTTTGAACGAGTACATCAACGCACCAAGTGGAAATTTAGAGCAAAGGGAAAACAGTTTGGTGTCAACGGAAACTAACTCTTCGAAAGTTGAGAACAGAGTTAAGACGATTGTCAAAAATGATGATGTAACGAGCCAAGAATCCAGCTGGGCAGGAGGGTTTTCCGGGGATGGAATCAGCGACAAGTCTATCAGTTCGAAAACAAAAGATCCTCAAGGTTCAGATAAATTGAGCCAGCCCCCTCCGAAGTACCAGAATATTTTGGTACCTATTAAATTGGATGGGAGTATCGTCTCGATTAGTAAACCTGAGGACAGCCAGGCTTCGACGACCAAAGGGCAATTTGGGGGCATCTCGAGTTCCGAAAGAATGAGCAGCGATTCTCAGCAGCCTGAACATGTACTGAACATCGACACTGAGATCGGAATTGCTTGTGGAACGAGAAGAAAACAAACGAGTTTGGCTGCTGAAGCGAGATTGCCTTCGACGAGAACGGAGATTAAAGAAGAACCGGAAGTCCATGTGGCTGCGAGGGAAGACGAACACGTGTACGAAAACATGAAGGTACCATTGGACAAGCGTGAGATTAGTGAAGTTCATGCAATTGCGATATCGAATCCGGAGAGTGGATTTAAAACACCTGAAAGACGAGATTCGAAGAGACATTATGAAAACGTGGTCGTGGAGGAAAAGACGAAGGATAAAGATGAGGCCGCTGGATACGAGCGGATTTGCGAAGCTAGAGAATCGTTGAGCTTAACGGAAACGAAGAAACCAAGCGTTCCCAGCTCTCGAGGAACTGCGTCGGGATTTCAAGGAATCATCAAGTCGAGCGTCGTAACGAAAGAGGCACAAACGATAGGGTTCGGGACCACGATAGACGATCTTTCGGAAGAAGAATTAAACAAATATTTGGCCGAGCTGGAGGCTGAAGAACGCGCGAACGAGGGTAAAGCCATGTACGAAAATGTAGCGCCATCGACTTACGAACCAGCCCGTGAAGATGGTTTGTTAAGGAGAGTGATAAAAACCTCGAGGGAACTCCCGACCGAAGATGAGGACGCAAACGAAGCGCCAATCTTCGAGACCGTAACCATCGGCGTTTTGCCCGCATTGTCCGAAGAAAAACTTCAGGAAAAAGCGAAAAAGTTTCCTGTCATTGATTACAGCAAGCAACAGCCCTCGTCCAGCGACAGTGACGCGAGATACAATGATTTTTTAGACAAAAAAGCTCAGGAAGAGTCGACCGGGAAAGTCGATTCCGAGGGCAGAGGCATCGACGAAAGGGTTGGCCAGGAGACGAGCAATAAAAACGTTGAAACGCGAGCTGACATCAGTTCTGAAATAATTGAATGTCGAACGTATGCGGATAATCAGGAATTTATTGAGTCCGAATGGAGCGACGACTTTTCCATGAATTGCGCTCCTGCAAGCACTACGAAAGATTTATCGTCAGGAGAAACTGCATCTGAAACTAGCAATGCGGACAAGGCTAACGTTGAACTCGAAAACAGCGAAACCGTCGAAGCAACAATCGCAAATATAGAAAAAACGAAAACAACTACCGTCGACTCAAATTACTCCGAAAATTTCATATTCACAGAAAATAATATAAACTCTAACATAGACGAAGATTCCGTAAATTCGAACGACGAAAAAACACTCTGCGAATTACCAACATCTTCGGATAACGCTCTAGACAACGGCGAGGAATCCGCTAAAGATGAAGGAAGTGATCACGAGGACAAAATTTCCCGTCCTCAAACCCTCGACATCGTTTCTACGGTCACCATGCCTGATAATACAACAACAGGTGCTTTTTTTACTTTACACTATTTGAAAAAACGTACCGTTGGAATGCAACGAAAATAGTTATTTATTTTGGAATTACAAGCCCAAAAATATTTTTTTTAGAGATTTATTTTCGTAAAAACAATTACATGCTAATTTAACAAATAATTGCGTACTTTAAAAACCATATTTTGAAAAGTATTGCAGATTTTCGTTAAGAAACGATAAATGGATACATTTGGATAATCCAAAATTAAAATATTAATAAAAAAAAAATTACTACATATGTTTGCAAAGCAATATTTGCATGAAAGATTTATCGAAATATGGATGAGAAACAAAAAAGCGTATATCAAAAGTAAAAACTGTGATTCCCAATCAGAAGGACGATCTTTTTTCGTTAATAAATAAGAAAGTACGCGTCCAAAAACTGCTTTATTTTATGTGCAAAAAGCCTCCAAAATTTCAAAGAAATCGATGCAATAGTTTTCTGGATATTTTCGTCACGAATTTTGAAAATTCCGTTTTGAGAAAAGCGCGTAGGTCTAAACCTGTTTCGAAAACTTGTTGACCTTCGTCAAGTTTTGTTGGATGTCCGTGAAATTTTCAAAATACAGAAATTTCAAACTTCTTTATTTAACCAGTCGTGACCCTTTGATTTCACTTCTATAAGGATTCGTATCAATAGTTAATTGAAACTAATTGCTTGGAAAATTAGGAAGTTTTTCTTACTCGTTCGGTTCAATAAAAAATGTGCCGATCTATGAAAATTTGACGCTTAAGCTCGTATTTAGATTTTTAGCTAGATTAATTGATAATTTCGATGAAATAGCCCAAATCTGATGAACATATTTTTCAAGTTACAGACGCATTCTTAAATCCCTAAAATTCAATTCAATTACTCCGGAATATCAAAAGTTCTGAGTCATTAAATTCCAATAATTATCTTACACAAGCCTTATCCAACACAATCGTTTTATAGACTTTGTAATTTTCCTGCTAAACCAAACAACTTTCACTCGTAATCTTTATTTCATATATGTTGAATTATGGTTTCAAAAAAAGGCGAGTCGCGTACGACAGTATTTTATTTTTCTTTGATTTGTGTTATACGTATTTTGAAATCCCCTATTTAAATTTTTTTTTGTTTCATTCGAAGTTTTCTAGATATTACAAATTTTTCTCAAAATCAGAGTTCGTTTGCATTTTTATTTATTTGTGGTATCGTGCGATGTTTTCAATAATTGAAAAATAATTCTGGAAACTGGGCAACGCTATATTATTGCGGTAATGAATTTTTATTGATTTAAATTGAAAAGTATTTTGTTTTTGTATTTTTAGGCGACCATGAATTATTAGAACCGGAGAGTGAAACGTCACAACAACAGGCAGATAACTCCCAGGATTTTTCGGAGAGTAGCTCCTTCGAATCTACTACGATATTGGGAAAACAGCCACCGTTCTGGATTCCCGATAACGAAGCACCAAATTGTATGCTTTGTGACGTCAAATTTACCGTCATCAAACGTCGTCATCATTGTCGTGCTTGTGGCAAGGTATTGAAGAATAGTTCGAATTATTTATCCTTCGTAAATCAATGGACTTTAAAAATATACGAAAATCAATAGCGACGTTCGACTGCAGAAAAAAAATATCTTTTTCCAGGTTTTGTGCAACAAGTGTTGCAGCATGAAGTACAGACTTCAATATCAAGGCAACATCGATTCTCGTGTTTGTTCTCCATGTTATCAATTACTCATAAAAGGTTAAGTAACTTAGACTCTTCTATTTGATTTATTTCTTATTCATTCTTCTATATAATCAAAATTTCACTATGAACAGTTTTAGAGGTGTTTAAATTAATTCGGTTCTTTTTTTCGTCCAATTCAGTACGAAAAAACGCACCGAATTAATTTGTAACGCTAACAATCAAATTTAGTGTAATATGCAATATAGAAACTAATAATTATGTAAGTTAATGAATTTTTTAAATTAATTTATTTTGGATATCAATACTAGGACATCGATGAATGTCCTAAAATTCGTTAAATTGATGAATTTCAGGTTTTTCATTTTCACGTACAATCAGTTTGCAAGAAATTTTCCAAATAATTTATTCGACGAATGAAAATCTTAGTGCTGGAAATGAAAAATTTTCTAAACGCAAAAACTATTTTTCTTAATTGTTTACACGTTAAAAGAATTAAAAATAGTAACAAATAAAATGGGTTTTTAAAAACTTTCAAATCGAATCGAATCGAGGATGTGGTAGATTATAGTTTGCAGTTAACGTCGATTATTCCAGTGTTGAAATTAATGAAAAAGTACAAATTACTGTTGATTATTTTGTGAATTTTTTAAATGTATGAACTAATTTGAAGGTATTTTTTCACATATAGCGGAACAAGAGCATGAAAGCGGTGATTGTTCAACGACCTGTGGCAACAGCTCTCCCAGCAATATGAATTCTTCTCAGGTACATTTTAGATTAGTGGTTCTATACAAAATACTGATCCATTATATTCGTAGCTAAAATTTCTACGAATAGAAATAGAAATAGTAACAAATAAGGGGTCTCCCAAGTCGTATGTCCTCGAAAAAAATTAACTCCACATATGACAAAGGGTTGCGAGTTAAGGAATCCAAGTAGACAATCCTGTAGAAGATTTATTTTAGAGAATGGTAGCAACAAGTTTCAAGAAAGCCTCGTGCATGATTTTCGTGAGCGATCGATAGGGAGTCAAATACGTTTATTTATTTCTATGATCTTATATTTCAATAAACAACGAGTCGATTATAACATCAAAGATTTTTATGAATTAAATTCGGTCAATTTAATTCAATTTTATTTTTACAATTTCATTATTACATTTTTTTTTATTTAATTGATGCAGAGTAAAATTTGAAAGATTTTCATCTAATTAAATAACGAATCAGAAGCACGAGCGCAAGTATTTCTCAATCCGTTTAAAATGGATTGAGAAAGAAAATAAAGTTTGAGTAGTCAGAGTTGGGAGTATCGGACAAATGGTTTATAGGGGAGACAGCCTAATCCAAATAATCCGATGGAGTACTGTTCAACAATACCGCCTTTGCAACAGTTAGCCGGGGGCTTGCCACCACCTCCCACAGTCATGGTACCGGTCGGTGTTTTGAAACGCGAGGGCAGTTCCAAGCAACGACCCGAGGGCCAAAAGTCCGTCATGTTCAGCGATGGTGAGTCACGATCAAATTTCTCTTTATCATACACGAATCTTTTCATATTAACAATATTTGAAAGTACACAAAACTCACGATCTAATTTACAATACAAATTTCTATCGAGTTATAACAATTTTAACAAAATTTCAGTTCACGATATTTCGATTTTAATATGAAAAACTTAGATTTCTATTCATAACACAATATTCCACTGAACAATAATAGAGTCCTCAAATTACAATAGTACACAAAACTCAAATTTTTATTCGCAAGACAAAATTTCATTAACTCATACCACTTTTAACCAAATTTTATGTTCCCAATAATACGGTTATTTCAATGCACAAAATTCAAATTTCTTTTCACAATGAAGTACTCGAGTCGTAATTTGTAGTAACTTCGACAATATTGTATCGTAATACCCAAGTTTCAATAGATTTGACTAATAGTTCTAATTACTATACGAAAATCTCTTGAATCGTAACGATTTTATCGAAATGAGAGTAATAGAGCATACTAATTTGAAAAAGGATTAACTTTCACTTTTGCGAAATGTAGATTCAGCTCGTAATGGCTTAAAAATTCGTGTTGTTTCATCCACATTTGATTTACTATAAAAAATTCGTATTACATAGTTTTGCTGTTAACAATACCAGAAAATAGTCGTATAATTTTGTTTGAATTAAAATTTTAGGTGTACGAATTTAGATAATTGTAAAAATTTGATTAATTAAACTTTAATAGAGTAATTATGACTGTTCATAAGACTTGGAAGTATCATTATTTAATCATTAATATTATTTCAAGTATTGAGTATCATTATTTCATAACCAGGTTAACTTTGCTCTCGAATTGGGTAAATGTAGTTTCCGCTTGAAATCGCTTTTTTTGCTGTATTTCAAATTGATACACCGTGAAAAAGTGCATTATTTGTTGATAGGTGAATTGGTAAAAAATTTGCCAAATCCAAAATAATTTAGTTATAAACTGTTATTTATTTTGATAAGAAAAAAAAACGAAGAATGATACTGCGAAAGGAATGCCTCGTTGGATTGATCCTAAGTTCCCTATATTTCCTTCGAAACGTTCCAAAAACATTATTTTTTATTTTCAACCAACTTATTTTTGCATGCGAGTGCAGTTGGCTTGGTTTTATACAAAACTGCAGGCTGCCTCGTAACCCTTGACCCCTTTTTCCCGTTTGTTTTGTTTTCACCCACCTCTACGTATAAAACACAGGAATAAGGCCTGGCTGTGACCTGACAGAACTCGACACCTCCTGGGACCTGAAGCCACCGTATCGAAAGATAGGAAAACGAACCACGACGACTCCACAAATGCAGACGTTAGGAACGGGGAAACGACAGAACATGCCGCCCATGGATCCAAACACGAATTCCTATATTCCCCAGGATCCTGATGTTTTACCACCCACAGTCACAATTCATAAAGGCGGTAAGAGATGTTAATTTTTTTAAAGAAATAAAGCGAAAAAATGGGGAAAAAGTGTAAATTGAGGAAAAAATAATAATTTTTTTCTATTTTTTCAGAAATTTCTTACCATGAATGCGATGGGTCTGCGGCATTGTACAAATCATTAAAAAATGAATGCGAATCCCCGGTTATGTTCGCCATCAATCGAAATCTCTATGCCTATGTGAAAATTACGAACCGTAAGTTTGTAATTTTATACAGAGACATTCTTCTGCATTATTATTACGTGGAAATGAATTTTTACTTTTTACAGTTTGTGTGCAAATGATCAAGTTATACTTTCGTTTTTGTCGCTATTTTCTTGATTCGTGCCCTTTTAAAAATTAAATTCTTGCATTCTGCGAAATTAATTTTGATTTTTTGTTCAATATTCTGAAAATTTAAAAGCATTTTAAATGTTGGTGAACAAATACTATTTTCCTTTTTTGAAACCCTTCAGCTGAATTTCTAAAGATTCCTAATTGGAGAATTATTATTCGTGAAAAACGTGACGGCCACTTTTTTCAATTTATTATGAATGTCAAATTTGTATTCTCTGATTTCAGTTAATTGTTGCGTCAACAGAATTTGTTGGAATGTTACGTCAAGAGGTTTGGCGTGTGTAGGTCAAGATGAAATAATTTTTTTGGTTGAAACGTTACCTGACGAAATGCAAATTCCAAAGGATCTTCTTATTCATATAAATCAAATTTATGTAGAGGCCATCAAAGGTGAGGATTTTTCATGAAGTTTTTTCGAAATATATTGTATCAAAATATCGAAAAAATGACTAAATGGTACCATTAATTTACTAGGAAATACCATAACAGAGTTGGGAGTTTCGATACATCAAGGAGGACATTTTTTGGGATCTCGTGAGCACGCAGGATTTTTATTTATTCGACAAAGTTTTCAATGTTTGCAGAAAATTATTCTTCCTCCTGCGCCTTTTCTCGTCGGACTTCTTGTCCACAGGTAAAATCAATTTTTATGCTATAAAATATATTACCAATAATCAAACCCAATTTTTTCATTTATAATAATTCATCAGCAACATTTCAAACGCCTTTCTTTTCCTGAATTAATGTCAAATTATAATTGAAGCCAAAAAAGCAACATTTTAAGATATTCCCAATTTCATATTTAAAAAATTCCATATTTTTAGTAAATAAAAAAAGTTATGGATAATTTTATTTTGTAGATGGGAAACTCCATGGGCAAAAGTATTCCCGCTTCGTCTGATGTTACGTCTCGGTGCCGAATATCGTTATTATCCGTGTCCATTAGTGTCGGTTCGATTCCGTGACGCCGTGTACTTCGAAATCGGTCACACGATAATGAAAGTTTTGGCCGATTTTCGTAATTTTGCGTACACGCTGCCAGGTGTACGAGGCTTGACGATTCACATGCAAGATCGTACGACCGATGTTCTTTTCCCCAAAAATCGTTACGATCAAGTGATTAAAGGGCTCAACAATTCCAACGACCATGTTCTCGCATTTGCATCGAATTTTAGTAGCCAAGCGGACTCTCATCTTGTATGTATACAAACGAACACTGGCGACGAGAGCAGTTATCAAACTCAGGCAATTAATATTCACAATAAACCGCGAAAAGGTGAGCTCACTCATTTCCAATCAAGTTTTTATTTTGAGACATATACACACCTAAACATGTCGAAAAATAATTATTGAGAAAAACTTCGAAACGGTACGATGTGCACCTTCGCTAAAAATCATGTGACAAATTAGCTAAAATTTTACCAAAAAAATTACGATTCCCAAGAGAAAATTCAGTGGTCGCCTGTTGTAAACAAAAAATTAAAAGTTATTTAAAAAATTGTACGATACGAGATAAATTGTGGATAAAATAAGCACTAAAAATTTCAAGCAAATCGGATGAGTGATTTTTGAGAAATTTCTGGTACAATGTGGAAAATTGTAGTTTCGAGAAAAAAGCGTTAAAAATCAGGAAAATAATTTTTATATTTTAATTTTCGCGTTACATTTTTACAATTTTTCACAAAAAATGAATTCTGATTATTTCGGTATACGAGCTCAAAAGTTTTAATTTGATATGCCCTTTTAATTCGTCATCACCTTTGGAGAGTAAAAAAACATTGACAAAACATTAAACAAAAAATTCAGAAGTAAGTCAAAAGTTCAATTTTTCTTTAGTATTATTTTAAATATTTGAATTCTTCACTACGCAGTTACGGGCGCAAGTTTTGTCGTCATAAACGGAGCATTGAAATCGTCTATGGGACTATCGGCAAAATCGAGCATCGTCGAGGATGGTTTGATGGTCCAAATAATGCCTGAGAAAATGGAGGCGTTAAAAGCAGCACTGAAAAACATGCAGGATTTTTCTATCGGTTGCGGCCTTCAGGGAGCGCCAGAACCCGACGAAACCGTCAACATTAAATGGGTCGACAACGATGTACAATTTAATTTAGGGTTCGTTTCGTACAATCTTTCAATTTATCGAAATCGAAAAAATTTGATTCGACGTTGAATATTTAAAAAATTACTAACAATTCGCTGGAGACTACACGAGCTCAATTGCACTTTTAATTTTTATTTATAACAATAAAATTAAAGTGAAATATAATTTTTATGACTGCAGGGTTAAAAGTCCCATCGATGGTAAACCAATGGATGGTATCCCTTCGATAAGAGTTCACAATGGCACGGATTACATGGGCACAAGCAGGTTTATTCGATGGACTGAAGTATTCATCATTAAGGTACATAATTTTTCATTAATTTATTTATACGTTTTTAAACCGTGCGCAAAATCGAAGAGATTTTAAGGCGAAGCGAAACCATGACAACACAATTTTCCGTGTTTGTTCGCTTTTAATAAAAATATAAAATATTTAGAAAAAAAGAAAAAAAACACCTGTCGCTTTGCTCAAAGATAAACAGAGTGTTTTTTTCGTTATCTGTTCAAAATATACTCCATGTCCTGTTTCACATAATATAAAGATTATTTGAAAGACGTCTGGAAGACGGAAAATGCTACATCAAACTTTTCTTCTACGTAGATTAAATTTTGAGCAAATAACGAGAATCCCTCTGTTTGTCTTTCAACGAAGCGGAAATCGGTTCTTATCTCTTATTCCAAAAATCTGTCATTTAAGAGAAAACGTGAAATCGTTAAATTTCTATTGGAAATTTAACGATTGCGACTCACGCAGTTGACCTCAGCGACAGGTGACTCGGGCATATACGGTGTGTTCGATTCGCAAATATCCAGCAAATTAGGGCAAAAAAAGAGACCGTATACGAAATTTTTGCTGCATGGAGAAAAAATTACACGACGAATTACTGTCTCAACACATTTTCATCGGGCTATATGAAACAAAACGACAAAAAATTGTTGCGTTGTCGTATTTTTCACAGATAGCCCACAGTAATTTTTCATTATGGAAACACGATATTTCACAAAAAGTAAATATTACAGTATGTTAGAGTGAAAATACGTTTTTGAATTCTTAATTTTTACTGTCCAGCGCGGTAAAACACTTGAGAACTGTACTTTATGATTACAATTCCATTTCGGATTTACGAAAATTGACAGAGGAACACAGTAATTTTTCATCAGTATGAGTTGAAAAAATTCTAATTCTTCTTGAATTATCTGATCCTCTGTATATTGGCAATGGTAACAAAACCTTGTTCGTTTTTACGGCGCGACACAGTAAAAATTCACAGATTTTTACTGTGTTACTCTGGAAAGTAAAATGGGATGTTTGACATAGGTCGATGAACATGTGTAACAGGATAATGCTGATAAATTTTTCTATATAGTATATATCAATGGATTTATTTCTCTCTATACAAAAGTTTTTACGGCTTAAAAGAAATCATTCCATGGTGATATTGAAATTATTTTTAATTCATACACTTGAAAAATCACGTGGAACCTTTTTAATATTTTAAATACAAAAGTTTTTTTTTCTTTTTTTTTTAATTCCAATAAAAACAACTAGATTTGGGATAACGGAGTTTGTATTTTTTCAATATGTTTATTATTTCTGTTAATTTTACATGGATATTAATATCCATGTAAAACAACGTTTATTGAAGTATGAGATTAATCTCATACTTCAATAAACGTTGTTTAATTTTCCACTCTTAATTTAGATTTTTTGATAATTTCAGTCGGACGATCATCCCGCCGGAGTTCACGATCCTGTGGACATAAACAAATTATCAGAAAGTATTGCGAGAGCGACGTGCGCTGCATTTGTCAAGTTACTGGACCTCCTGGCGACTGCAGGCTTAACTAAAATTGGTGTTAGAACGACAATACATCCGGATAATGTAAGTTACAAAAAAAGATTTCCAACAAATGTGTATTTTCCTGTATCTGGTTCCTGTGTCCATTTAGTTGGTCAGAAAAAATTCAATGAAAAGATTTTAAGCGCCCCTGGTTACGCCATCCGGGTTTGTATGACCCAAATGCTTGTTTAGTGCACAAATTCATTTCATCCAGAATCACATCGTCAAGATTTTTTTAACCATTCAATTTTTAGAGTTTGTATGTTAATATGTTTGTTCCTTGTTTGCAAACAGTTTAAAAAATATGTTTTGCACACATTTTTGAGTCTTTGAATTGATGTAGCAATAAATATTAGAAAAAAAAGATGAATCGCTTGTAAGAATCCCCATTTATATGTGATTACTTTATGAAAATGAAATTTCACAATGACATGAACGTGTAAATGAAAATCAGTTAAATTCTATTAATTCTGAACATGCTTGGATTATGTTGGTATTCAAATTTTTGATGAAATATTCGTTTGCAATGTAATTTCGCAGGTGGGTTACGAAGCAGGAAGCGAAGGAACTCGATTGCCACCGATTTACATGAACAGTTTGGATAATGAGTTGATCCAAGTTCTCCACAAAGCTGCTCAGATCAGTCAGGATACGAACACGGTTTTGGAACTGATTTTCCACGTATTGGATGATTAGAATTATGGGTATGGAAAAGAACATGAAAAAATTGGTTACTGATGACCAAACAGAGGTGTAAATGTAAATTGAGCATCGAGTTCGAAAATTTCAAAGAGAAGTTTCATGGCGAGAAAGAAAAGTGGCGGAAACGGAAACAAAAAGTTCTGGAATAGGCAGGCTCGACCGAAGAATTCGTGAAACTAGCCTTTTGAATTGAAAGTTCAAAAAAAAAAAAACCAACGAATTGAAAAACAAAAGAAGACTGGGGACGGAAACAAAAAAATACGAATGGGATAATGTGTAATATCGCGAGACACGAAAATTGACGAGGCAATTCGTGCCTTGTGTTTCCAATTAATAACTACCATTGTAATATAAAAGAAGAAAATATCAAACGACACTCCTCGTCAAAAAGAAAAAAGGCGTGGGCTAAGAAAATGATACAGAGCAAAAATAAGTGCGAAATTCAATTTATTGCCCGTAATTATAATTGTTATTGTTATTAAATATTGCACTAAAGAATCTCAATTACCACGAATATCTAACTATTATTTAACCGATTTTATTTTTCAATATACGATATTTATATTTTTTGTTTTCCGTTCTTTTTTCGTTGCGGGGCTTGTTTCATGCTCTCGACGTTTTTTCATGCTGCTGGAAAAATCGAACAACTAGGGGAAATCTTATGTCGTTCCTTAAAAAAAAAAAAAAAAATAACATACAGCGCAGGCGCATCGAAAAGTTTATCGCGAACTCATTTTCATTGACGGAACAAAGGTCATTTATCAATTTTCTTCGAGATCATGTATTTTTCGCGACAAAAACTTCGGATTTATCGTCGCAAAATTCTATATTATTATCAACGTTAAAAATTTTTTAACATTGACCAATTTTAATCCTTATCTTTTAATGCATTGCTTTCGTCGAGCACGAAATTTGTTACCAGAAATAATTAGATATGTTCGTTAAATGTCCAATCGTTGATAATTATGTTTGATAGTGAATAAAATAATATACATTGTTTTTTTTTTTAATTGTCTTTTCACATAATTGCGCAATCTTGAAAAAAATCGAGAAAACAACAGCTGTATGACTTTAATCAACACATTGAGGGTCAAACAGCTGAAAAATAGAGAGATTTAGGGTTTTTTTTTCATTCAAGCCTACGGATTTTGGTTTAAAATTTTTTTTTATCTCTTAACATTTTGATTTATAAAAAATACAGCAATTATTAAAAAAAAAATCAAATGAAATGGCTGCTTCAAAAATGTTATCTCTTGAAAACTAAACGATCGGTGCAGGTGATTTATTGAGTAGGTTTTTTTTAAAGAAGGAGGATTCTTAAGGGTTTACACCAGTGTGTGGGCCTGAAAAATACTTGATTTTCTAATACGGGTTGCGGAAAAAAATCCGATTACGTTCCGATTTTGTATTTTACTTTATCATATTTTGGCCTAATAAAAAGACTTGCGAAAACTTGAAATATATCAGCGATAGTCCCTTCAGAATCCGTTGACCAGATGTTTGTTTTTTGCAAAACGTGAAATTTGATGAGTAGTTGAAAAGGATTTGAAACAAAACCGGCCGGATAATTTAATTAAGGCATTAGAGATTATTTTTTTTTTTATATAAAAAATTCATCAAATAACAAATTAACAAAAAAAAAACGTTAACCTTGGCGAGAATTTGTTCACTATTTTATTCATAATTCGGACAAGATTAATGTTTTTAAAGGTTTTATAGGAATTTTTATTAGTTCAGAATATGATACAATAAGGTGCGAAACCGGAACTTCGTCGGACATTTATTTTTTTTACAATCCACACCTGAACTTCATTTTCTTTTTTGGTCTTCACAGTGGTGTGAGCTCTTGATTTTTCATAGCATAATTATCGCAGAAACTAGAATAAAAGATTCAGGTCAAAATTAAAAAAACGGCGCGTCTTTAAAGTTGAACGTCTTCAGATTTATGATTTTTATGCGAAGTTCCTTTATCATGCAACATTTGGTACGTTTTTGTCGTAAACTTAATTTAAGACGGACGTAAATCCGTCCGTCGTTCGGTTATATTCGTCGGATTTTTACTTTGTCGTATACTTTGTGAAAAAACCGTTGAATATTTGGATTTGAAATTTTTACTTTTTTTTACCAGATCTGCGACTATTTATAGATTTTGATAAATTTTAGATTGTTGAATAATGTTTCAGAATATTGTAGAACAGGGTGTATGCAGGATGTCCCACGACCAATGGTCCAAAATGTAGACTTAAGTTCAGAAACCGAAATCCGAGTCGAAAAGTCTACTAACGTTTTATGATCAGGCTTCGTCCAGATGAGTAACAATTAACAAAGTTGGAGGACAGGTTTCTCTTTTATCGCGCGTACTACCGAAACGCTTGGAGATGGAGCAAAAGTCCATAGGGCCACTCTTGCAGCGCATAAAATGTCCAACAAAAAAGTCTCCGGCCACATTTTTCTGTCTTTAATACTTAAGTCCTGAGAGCGGATTGGAAAAAATCTTCAAATCGTTCGCCTTGCCCTTGGAAACCAGTGATTTATTCGATTTGCTCTCAGGACTAAACTACTGAAGATAGGAAAGTGCTACTAGGGACTTTTTTATAGGAAATTTTATGCGCTACAAGATTAGTTCTATAAACTTTTGCTCTATCTTCAACCGTTTGGGTTGTACGCGCGATAATAGACACCTTTCTTCCAGCTTTAATAATTAATAACTTAACTGGATTGAGCCTGATCAAAAAACGTTACTAGACTTTTCGACTCGGTTTTAGGCTTAAAATTATGTTAAAATTTCAGACGATTGGTCGTGGGACATGTTGTATTAAGACTTGGAATCGCGCGTTCTGGAACAGAATCTTTTAGAACAGAATGTTGTTAAAATGCAAATTTCTCGAAAACGGGAATTGAACATTCTAGAATAGAGAATATTTATGATTTAATCCTTCATTGTTGGTGAGGCGTACGTACGTGTACGCGCATATTGAAATAAGCGTTTTCGTAACAATTGCCAATTGTTTATTCGTTATTATTCACTGGTTTATGGTTTCGCGGAATCCGAATCTGATTCCGGATTTTCAAAATTCAAAAAGGCTCTGGAACTGAACGTTCCAGAACAAAGTCTTTTAGAACAAAACGGTAGAATTTTCTTAAAAAAAAGCAGCAACAATGGAACTTTTTATTTAAGATAAGAACTATTTTTTTTTATTTATTTTTTTTATTTCGCGCATCTATCTTAACAGACGCTTGCGAAGCTTGTAAAGTGTCGCTTTACACTTTTGCTAGTTTATTGTTTTGACAGTCGCGTTGTTGGGTTCTGATGCAATTTTTTTTTGTTATTCATGTAAATCAGCGAGAGCTAATCATCGTCAATTATGCAACTTTAGGCTTAAACATGAAAGAAAAATGAATAATCGGGTGTACGATAAAATTGCCCAAGCATATCTGCGGAATTGTTTTCGAACGAAAGGCATTAGAATTTTACAGAATGTTTTCGTCGATATTACGATCTGTTACATGTTTATGAAATTGGCCGGACGCCTGTTTTTGAATTTTAAAGATATGAGCAACGGTAAGTAACATGTTCGAACTACAATTGTTCGAATCGTATACGCACGTTTTGAAACTTGAACGGCTCGTGTTTTTCGTCGCAATTGCAAGCGACAGCGCCAAGTTGCGTTCACATAGTGTACTAAAATATTGAATCGATTCTCGTGTCCTCGGTGGTGTGTATAATGGTGTGGGATATTCGTACGCATATGTAAAGTGTGGGGCCGAGGATAGGGAAGAATCGCGCAGCAGCAGGAACGACGACAACGACGACGATTACGGGTCGACGTTAAAGAAAGAGTATAGTGCACGAGCATAAAAAAAGGTTGCGGGGTGTGCGTACGCTTATTTTGATATTGTTAATTCCAGTAAAACGGTGGAACAATGTTCGTATCGTCGCATAAGTGAAAGATCGTCGCGTTAATCGCGTAATTGCTGCTGCTAAATTTTACTTTGACACGTTAGTGCGGAGCGTTCAAACGGTGGCTTTTCTCGAGCCCCGTTCAATTTTCGTCCAGCACCTCCTCGACAAACAAATAACGTCATGGATCGAAGAAAAATGTCGTAAGTATATGATTTATAGTTTTGCGTGGGTGAGGGATTTATAAGTATTGTTATACGCCCAGGAGCAGCGTGTTATCCAAATTCAACGGATTATTTTCATCGGCTTTTACGACTTTCTCGACACCGCCTTATTTATTTCTGACCGTTAGTCAAAATAATGATAACTCGATGCGTTTGCCGCGTTATTGAATTTTGGCGAAACCTCCTACGGGCGTCGATAAATTCGCGTTCGTAAACATCAACCCTACGGCCCTTTTCGCCGCTTCGAAGAACATAATGCAGCGAAATACCTTCACTCTCTCTCATTTCCATTTAGGTTAATCAGCACTGTCAGCGCTAATATTTTGTTTTGGAGATAAGAAATGAATCATTACTCTCCGAGATATCAATTTCGGCACGAACGGTTTGACAGCTCCCGAGTTAGGAGTCTTATCTTTCGAGATGTTTTTTTATATTAGAATGGCTACGATTGCCGCAGCGATCATTCGACACCATGCCGGCTCTAATCTCATCCACCTCGTCACCTTCCCTTTATTTATTATTCAATTAAACTGCGTAATTCGATTTATCGTTTAATGCTCTATTTTTTTGAACACCAATATTTCGACCTCGTTTCAATCTTTAATTGTGATTAAATGGCTTGAACAATCGTAGATATATATACATGTATATTTTTATTATATACGTATATATATATGGAGATATATATAGATATGAATCATGTACTACCTCAATTTTCTTGTACATCAACGCATTGAGCAAGGTTATGTACAAAAAATTTGGAAATTATGATTTTCCCATAAACCCAATTGTTAGGCCACTACAGTCTTGAATTTTTAATGATCATTTATTGGAAATTTTCGTAATAATCGATTGTAGGTTATAGGGATAATGGATCATTGTACAATAAAATTGTATGGGGTTTTTATTCTTAAGTTCAAATGACATGAAGCCAAAAACAGGAGCCAAATGATCCCGAATTTTTGTTTTTGCAAAAAAAATTCCAAAATTTCGACTAGAATATTTGTATTAAATACTTCCCAAAATGATTGTTTAATTAATATTTCAATTGTAATTTTATCTTTTTAACAAAACGCGGATTTGTAAACAGCAAATGGAAGTTTTGCCTTGATTTTGTTAATTACACAATTTTTATGCAAATTAATTATTGAGTATATGCAAATTTTTTATTGAAAATTATTAGTTCAATTTAAAATGGGAGTTGAATGTTTTAAATCCTGTTTAATTGCCCGTTAATTCTTTTTGGATTATTTTGAACCTGACTGTTAAAAATGTTTCAACGTTAAATGATGATGATGGTAATGATATTGAAAAAAATTACATCCAGACATCTTTTTTATGCAGTTTAAAATTTGCTAAATTGTAATTTGAAGAGCTGGGAAGAAATATTTTTTAAGTGCAGAATTTAAATTCATTTGATAACGATATCAAAATACAAATTAAATAAAAAGTTAAGTCACTGTTCCATTTTTTCATTTTTTCTGTGAACACAAATCTAATTCAGAAAAAAATAAGATAAATTTACACCAATGCAAAATTTAGGAAATTTCTTAATAAAATATAAAGTAGACTGTGAATTAAAACAATATAACAATTTTATTTTATTCTCCTTGTCCTAAAATCTTAAAATTCACTATGTAAAAGTGTATGATGCATTAATATTAGTTTGCAAACTAATTCAAGACCAATCATGCTTCATTCATATTAATCACCAGGCTCAGCATCTTTCCTTCCCATTGATTTTTTTGTTTTATCTACTTTCTTGTTTTTTTTTTTTTTTCAACTTTCATACTCCTCCCATTAAGTCAAGTCATCAAAATGACCAGCTAAATACAGTAATTATATTCTTTAGAGGTTGGCATCTATCAGCAAAGCGCAACGTTAATATTGAAATAGTATCAAATTTTATATTTTTCAAAATTGGTCAAGTTATGAAAAGACGCAAAGAAATCTGCAAAAATTCATAAAATTACAAAAAAAACAATGAATTTTACATTGTTCGATCGCAAGGAAATTAATTTTTTTCTTCAGTAAAGTTGAAAATGTATTTGCAGCGACGGGCTTAAAAAATTAGACAATGTTTTTTTTTTTAGATCCAAAAACTAAATCTGCAGGAAAAACTGGAAAATTGTTAAAAATTGTTGAATTGGTGAATAAATATTTTTTGTTACATGCAGATGCTGCAAATTTCAGTAGCATCGACAAAATGATTCTTAACTTTGCTAATTTGAGATACATAATGAAAGGACTACTTTATTATTTTTTTTTTTAACTGTGTGAGTTCAGACGTTGATGAGCTATCATTTTCTTGGAACGATAATAAAAAGCTGCTTTCTTAATTGTAGAACGGCGGGAGACTCGCTGTACCAAGTACTGGAAATTCCAAAAACTGCATCTTCCGAAGATATAAAGAAGACTTATAGAAGATTGGCATTAAAGTATCATCCAGACAAGAATCCTGACAATCCCGAAGCAGCTGATAGGGTAAAATTCAATTTTAATTGACTCTTTTCCTTTACGAATGACAAATACACTTTTCTGGTACTTTTTATCATATGAATTTGATTGTATCTTTCTTTTCACAGTTTAAAGAAATAAATCATGCACATTCGATACTAATGGATATAACTAAACGCAACATTTATGACAATTACGGATCGCTCGGTCTGTATGTTGCTGACCATTTTGGCGAAGAAAATGTCAATGCCTACTTCGTCGTTACATCAGGCTGGTGCAAGGTAATATCACATTTTATTATTATTATTTTATGTTATATGAGCCTTTGAAAACGAACTTTTATTTTTTTTATATAAAATTTTGAAGTTAAATTCCTATCAAAATGGAATGTAAAAACGATCTTTCTTCTTTTTTTCTATTGCTTTGTTCGTAAAATCGACCAACGTTTTCAGATAGTTTTAAAGATGGGTCCTTCTAATAATCCTGAATTACTTTGATCAATTTTCGTAACCTAAATTTGCAAAATAATTCTATTTAATTCAAGAAAAAAAGAATAAATTTGGATGCATTGGAAAAATTGAAATTCGTGATACTAATAAAATTCGAATTTTTCTCTTTTGCAAAAATTCTGTTTATTCAATTATTTTAAAAAATAGAATACATTTAATAATTAAAGTTATCAGGATCAAATAAAAATTTGAGTAATTTAAAAAGAACTGAAGAGAATTGGATCAATGTCCATAACAAATCTCACGCAAAAATAAAATGAAAATATCTTATCTACTGAAGTAATCTAATTGCTGTATATTTATATATCATGTTAGGGAATTGGGATTGTTATCCACGTGTAAATCGCGAAGATTAGGACAAAATACTCAGCTAATGATAAAAACATTGAAATACAATGTAATAAAAATCAATAATGCATTTCCATTATTATAAAATTGAATCAACATTGGAACTCAAAAAAATAATCGAACATAAGTTCAAAATAAGTTACAAGAATTGATTTCGTGTTCGAATTTTATCACATTGAAGTTTGCTTTTTAAAAGAGGGCCACAAAAGAAGTGTCACTGTTTTTCGTATTTTTAATTGCGCCCTATTGGTGTAATTTGCACAAAATTTCGGACAATAGTATTTAGAATAATAAATTTCATTCCATTTTAACGGTGTAAATTTCAACACTAACAATTTTTTTATATTAGGAAATTGGAAACTCTGTTAAGCTTAATTTAGTTAAATATTTCCTAAATCGAAATGATTATATTTTTGTTTACCGTGAAAACGTTGAATTGTTCCATTTGTTTCAGTATCAAGTAAAAAAAAAAAAAGAATGCACAATTTGTATCCCATAAATCGTAAAAGATGATTTCACAAATTTTTTCTTTCCAGGCGATCTTCGTACTTTGTGCATTCCTGACCGGTTGTTATTGCTGCTGCTGTTGTTGCTGCTGCTGTAATTGGTGCTGTGGCAAATTGAAGCAAAATCGACCGGAGGATAGCGGACTCTATCACAATTTACAGGTAAAAATTTCCCAAAATCTCGTTGATTTCTGCCCCTTGAATACGAATAAGTAAGGTACGAAGGACAGTTTTGTAGGGATTTGGAAACAGAGCCGAGAAACGGCTTTGAAAAAGCGTTCTTGATGGATTCGTAAAATAATACATTTTTAGATAGTTTCAATATTTTTGTAAAAAAACAAAACAAAAAGAATATGGAACTGATTTTTTCCAAAAGTGAAATTCAACTGATGGTAATAGCGAAAAACGTGTTTTTGGAAATATGAGCAACGAAATTGTCGAGTTGTGCTTAAAAACAATAGCCTACGAATATTTTGGCGGTAGTACATTTATAAGAAAATTGACGACGACATTAGGATAGCATCTGCGAAGCCGGTTGATCAAGACGTTCAAAGAAATACACTACAATATTTAATTTTATTTATAGTTTTATACCGAGGTCGTTCGCGACGTAATGAAAAATTATAAAGGAGAAAATCGCAGTAAGAAATTATGTTAATTGTTTATCAGATGAGTGAGTGCGAAGCTTTTTATAGTAAACGTGTCCTAGACTATCAAAGTTCATTAAGAACATCGACGTGACAAAACTAAAACGCTGCAAGCGCTATAACTTTGATTTCCTTTAAAGGTTGAAGAGAGTTTCGACCCTTCGCTTCATTTTTACTCTCAAGAACTTGAAATACATGGTTTTGTACTTATACATTGAGAAAAGAAATTTGTTGTTTCAACAAAAAGTTTGTTGCATCAACAAATTGTGGCGAACAAAATGAAATTTGTTAATTCAACGAAATTTTTGTTGATTCAACAATATTTTCGTCGTAGTGAGTAGTATTTATTTGAGACAGCAAATTAAATGATTGAATCAACCAAATTTTTGTTCAGTTAACGAATTTCATTTTGTTCACCACAATTTGTTGATTCAACAAATTTCTTTTCTCAGCGTAAAACTAGAAACTCTTCTTATGTTCGTCAACAACATAAAAAGTCGAATATTTCTTCTCCATTTCGTTGATCGTATTCAATGAAGATTCGCATTGTTTAGTTCTTTCGAAAAACGCCCTTTTCGCAATTTATTCGATTTTAGGTAATACTCGTTATTCAAGTGTAAATCTGATATTGAGGGTGTCACGAATCTGAGGCTTCCGGAATAATGAGATTACAAAATTCTAAAAAGAAAAGTCCTTACGCATTTTTTCTCCGATATTTGTCGACAAGATATCACTCGATTAGGTTTAACCAATCGCGTTTGTAAAAAAAAGTGTTTTTTTATCATTTTTTTTCTTCATAAAAACTATAATACATTATTTCACAAATATTAATATTAAAAAAAGTATATTGTGAAAAATATAACGCGATATCAAAATTTAAATCTTTTAAAATGTAAGAAAATAACGCTCGTTTTTAGTTGACGTGAAAAAATTATGCATAAAAAAATCCTTGGTTCAAAAACTGCTTTAGCTTTCGTATAAAAAAATCTATAAAATTTCAAAAAAATCGATCTAGTCGTTTGCGACCTATTAGTCGCCGATTTTCGAAATTCAGTTTCGAGAAAATCGCGCAGTCCCTGCGAATCTGGCCCCAACGCTTGATTCTGGCCTATACAACGAGTAGCTGTAATTTCCTCAATTTTCATTGGATCTAAATTCGTCAATATTTGTTGGACGCTCTTAAAATATACAGGAAATTTTTATCTCTGCGCCAAATTCGTTTCCATTAATTAATTAACATCTTATCAACGATCTGTGAGAGAGAAAAAATGGATAAGACGTTTTCTCTTCAGAATTTTGGGATTTGAATATTCTTCGAAACAATATTCTTCAAGATACTTCAATCGCAATATTCTTGCGATTGAATATTCTTCAAAGCTTGGACGCGTGTGTTTTTCTGTACAGGTAACTCCCCTCCATTAGCGGAGCATGTGTGTAGGCTGCATGCATGATTAGCTTTTTAATCCGCGTAGATGTGCGAAAACCAATCACTGTACTTGCCAGCTAAAAGTACACCTATGCATACAGCATTAAGTTCATATGCATTTTCTTTTTATTTTGCTCCAGAGACTATAGCATTTCGAAAAAAGGTTTAACTATGGTTTGAATCATGAAAATAAATATGATATGAAGAGTAGGGCATAAAAATAGGGTTTTGTTCCAATTTGAATTAGATCTCCAATAGTTCGATGACCCCTCTAAATTCTCGAGCACAAAGAATATGTCATTGATTATAGATTTTGTTAATTATTTTGAGACATAAAGCAAAGGACAAACAAACTTTAAAATGAATGAAACGATTTTTTCATACTCCTTCCGGCTCTCAGATGCAGTGCTAAGGTTGAATGTTGTGAATTAATGCAATTTCAAAAAATTCTCGATTACAACATTTTTCCTAGTAAAAACGAATCACAGTCGAGTCTCGATTACTCGAATATCTTTTTGAAGAGACATCAAAATAGCGGGCAAACTTTATTTCTGGTCCCACGTGGGCGATTGCTCAAAAATCGGACATTTTTACAAATTTACAAAAATTAACATTATTTCGAATGGTCTTATTTTAACGATATTGGGCACGCGATTTCGAACGAAAGGTAAGTTTTGTTAAATTAATTCTGTGTCTCCAGATAAAAGCAGTAGAATTTGGACGATTGAATTTCATTTGCATTTATTATTATTTCGTTTTTGATTTTCACTTGTGTTGCTAGATTCGTCACTATGTTAGAGAACTCGAGAAATTTCAGATGCAATTATTCTCTTTTTATTTTATATGTAGTTATGTGGTCGTTCGCTGTTTTCTTTTATTTTCTATTCTCTTCGATAGAGTTTTGTGCTTTTGAGTATTAACTGTAACAAAGATTAGCAGTAGATCGAGCGACACTGTGATTTGATAGAAGCAGCTATTCTGCGACTCGGTGAGTAAATGTTATTGAGTAATGAATAGTGTTTCTTTTTTTCTTTTTTCTCGCAAAACTCACAATTGCACAGAATTAGAGTTTAACTACACTTGCAGTTTCGCACCTTGAATCGATCAGATTATCTACGAAAGTGGTTTTTCAACAAAACACGCAAGAATTGCAAATTAAAAAAAAAAGTTGACGAAATAAAATTTAGAAAAGTTCTTAACTAATGAAAAATAACTCGAAAGAAATCAGTTGAATTCGAGAATTAATTTACAAAATTTAAACTTTTGAATCAATAAAAAAGACAGCGAAAGAAAATTTAATCTAAAAATCTGGAATAATTTCTTCAAATAATTCTTTTTAATTGAATAATCTACTCTTATTAAACAATGGTCTCCTCAAAAATTAAATTGCTACAAGCGCTCTTTTCAATTAAACATTTTTCTTCAATACTAAAATGTTGTCCATAAATCGATTAAAACGTTTTGAGAAAACGAAGGATGACCGTCGCAGGAATTAACGTACGCATGCGCTATCGAGTGTATATACTTAACAATGAAACAAGCAAATCCATTAAAATGAGAGGTTTTGGATTATTTGTTTTCACTCAGATGCAATTCGTTTGCAGGAAATATAGCGAAATTTTTTGTTTTAAATATTGAAAATCTTTCGAAACGCTATTTTTGTTAATTAGTTATTGAAATATTTAAAAAAAGTCAAAAGTAATGAAACGAAGGTAAAACATTTTTTCAAACACCCCTTAAGTTGACCAATGTGGTAAAATTAAGTAGCCTTCCAACGCTCGTTGTTCTTGTAATAAATATGCGCCATAGCGACCGACAATGCCGACAGATTTCAGTTCAATACACTCCAAGGTAACGCTTCCTTGCCAATACGATGTGCATGATTTACCAAATTGGCATCCTCACTGCAAAATGGCTGTAACACCTTGCATTACTATTTCGCCATCGTATTATTATAATTTGAGAAAGGAAATTACACCCCGAGCTTTTTAAACACTGGAATGAACAATATTTAAAATAATTGATTAAGAAGAGCACTGCAAAAAGTTCGTAAAGATTATAAACATTAAATTCTGATTTGATTCGATTTCGAATCAATCAAATTACAGTGGTATTTTTATCAGCAAGCTGCTTCGTTGCACCATTCACAAAATCCTCATGAATTGTATGAAAACCTTCAGAAACCTTCGGATTTTTAATGACAATGGAAATTATTCAACGAGACAATTTTTCGAAACATCTTTGAGTAATTTTTTTCTCTTCTGGTGAAGACGTTTGGTGGCAGAGATTTTTTTTTTAAAGATCGTTGACCTTACCCCGATCAAATCAATTTTAAGCATAGTAATACGTATCTCCTTCCGTCGAAGGATGTCAATTTACCGAGGATTCGTCAACGTTCCGTAACTTTTAAAATTAAGCCCAGTTAATCTAGAAATAAAAATTTCTAGATTGATTGGTTTTTGAGTCAGCGGTTAAAAAAAAATCTACAAATATGCGAGGGAAAAAGTGAAACAGGATACTGAGGATACGTAGGTTCGACCACGGCTTAGGGATGATAAAAAAAAAAATGTTATAAAAGTATGCGTAAGACATTCGATATCAATTTTCAACTCGACGAAAAACAACAAATCCTGAAAATTTGATTATAAACATAAAAGTGTGTTGCAATGATTTATGGAAAATTCAAGCTCGGATATGAACACAATTCATAACTTGAAAATGTTATCAACGACGTTTTCTTGATGAAGTTTTACTCCGAAAAATATGCATACTACTTTTGAAAAACTTTCAAGAGTCATTTTTCAAGAGAAATTTGAACTAATTGAACAGACTGAATTTCCAGTCATATGTTAGGGCTACACCGACGAACGTCCATGTACAAATGCATGCAGGTACGCACACTTGCATATTCGAAATTTTGATTAAATCGTCATTCGCTGTAATACGCAAATGTTGTTTTGCAGGCGTCTCATTAGTAAAACATCGAAACTCATGGAAATGTGTTTTCTTTTTCTTCAAATTTTCACATCAGTCTCATCTCAGGGTAAATTTGCAATTGTAGTAGCACTTTAGGATTTGTTTTCAATTGCTCAATCATTCCATTATTTCATGACCTTCTATCAAGGAATTACAAAAGAAACGAATCATCTTGAAAGACAAATCGGGCAGTGCAACATCTACTCTTTATTTCTCTAATCCAAGACGATTTCGCTCGTAAAAATGTCTATTATTTAACATTTTATCTCTTCTCTCATCGCCAAACTTTCATATCTCTATTCATCGTAAGAAATGCTCCAAAATATTACTTCATTGTAATTGTATGTCTACTCCATCATTCTATAAAGTAATAATCCACTTCTAATCGAAAAAATCACTACTTTAAAGAGCGACGATAGTGACAACACGCAGAAAAATGCACACGAAAAATTACGAGTTCACATTACGGTGTGGAATCATCAATTTTGAGGAAAATTTACGGTTTTAGATAGAAAAACATAGTAAAATTCCTCACAATGGTCGGTATGGATTCAACATACTAATTTTTCGTGCAAAATTCTCTCTGTGTACTCTGAAGAATAATGATGTTTTGAAATAGTAACATTTTAGAGTATATTTCACGATGAATCAAGAATAATGATGAAAATAATGATATTTTCGAGTCATTATATTGTAGAGCATACCTTACGATGAGTAGAAAGAGTTAAGATGAAAATTTTTCTGGAGTAGAGGAATAAAGAGTAGAGATTTTGTACTGCTAAAACTTAAAACAAAACAAAAAATCTATAAGTGGTAGAAAAATTGTGTTAAACGCAAACATCATTTTCACTACCGTGCATGATCAAAATCTCATTTATTACCGCATGTAGGTTAGCAATTTTGTTTACGTTATTGTTGTATTATAGCGGGACCAGAATCCTGATGGCGATGTTGTGACGAAACAACCCCGAGGTTTAAATAAGGTAAGTTCACACGTGATCATTCCTCATTTTTCACCAGCTGCTTTGTAACAAGTTTTATTTTGCTGGGTTATTCACATATTCATTGATAATTAATGACTCTAATCAAAAATTGTATTTATCGGACCACAATTATTCACTCGATTAAAAATCTCTTTTATTTTAAACGTGCTTTACATTATTCGATTTGAAGTCATTGTTTCATTTTTCACTAGATTTGAAGTGTGCTCGACCGAATGAGTTTTTTCATAATGTTTGTAAAACGCGATTTTTTTATTGATTTATTTGCCGGAATCATAAGATGATTAACTCTGTTGCACATTTGGAAAGATTTGAGCTTTGTAGTGGCACGTTTGCACACAGCACCATTTTATTCATGTTCACAAATCGTTACTCAATGAAAGTCATACCATTATGATCGGCCTCTTGAAAGACATCGAAAGACGTCGTCGAAATGATGGAAGATATATGGTAATGTTTTGGCTTTTGTGTAACAGGATTTTCACGCTTGTGGATAAAGAAAAAATTGATTCTCGACATTTTTTTCAATGGAAATTCATTACGCATGAAAAAACTCATTTATCACTACACGTTTTACGATAGTTTCGTGAGTGTGCATAAGTTTCGTAGGAAATATAAAAATAATTTGTCGCTCGAATTTTACATAGATTACAGGGACTCGATTTTCCATAATTTCAGAGCTTAAAAAGAGTTCAGTGTGCGTCAGATTTTATTGTTTAGATTTCTGCCTTTTTTTAAATCGATTTTGGACTCGGCTCAAATGTTCGATCCAAAACTGCGACGATTAACAACGTCATTAAAAAAATAATTAGCAAAACCTCAAAATCTTTAAATTTCTATTACAAGCACGAAAAATACATGAAAATTGTGACATTTGGAAAATTTGTATTTTCATCCATTATATATAATCTAGCAGAATGAGTTACTAATTATATCAGCAGCTATTAATATCTTTTATATTTTAATAATAGCATCATATTAATCCATGAGACGTCGTTTTAAAATACACATGATAATTCCTTGCTAATAACAGTTCATCTTAAGCGTTGCTCAAAAAAAAAGTGCACTATTTCATTCGGATGCAAAGCGATGTCAAAAAGTTTATTTAGAAAAGAGAATAATTTACCATTGCAAATTAACAAACAAATTATTAATAAAACTTTTGTGCCACGTTCTGATTATCAATCCATCGAAATAACACTACGTGACAAAGTTTATGGACCACGCAACTTTCCAAACTACGTTATTTCAATAGTTCTTCAACTCTGTCACTAAAAACATGAGTTTTTCGTATCTAATCGATTCATATTGATCGAAGTTTATCAAAATTTTAATTCTTCCTTAAATCAAGAGACGCGACAGCCGCTCGACGTTGAGTCTCAAATAGATAGAAAATAGTCGCACAATGGCTAGCGCGAGCTCGAGCGCTGCAGCACTCTTGGACAGGGTGTCGCATGACAAATGTTTTTAAATGTAAAATCAGGAGCTAATTTCGAGTGGAAAAGTCTTATAAGCTTTTTTGGTCAGGTTTCCTCCTTACGAGATATTAATAACTGAAGTTGGAGGCTACGCATTATTTTATTGTGCATATTGCCGAAACGGTTGAAGATAGAGCGAAAGTCCATAGGACCAATCTTGTACAGCGTAAAATTTTCTACAAAAAAGTTTCAGATGGCACGTTTCTATCTTCAGTAGTTTAGTCCTAACGGCGGATCGAAAAAATAGCTGAAAAATTTCGCCCTGCCAGACTCTCAAAAACCAGATATTTTTTCCATCCGTTCTCAAGACTAAACTACTGGAGATAGAAGCGTGCTGTTCCAAGATTTTTCGCATGGAATTTAATGCAGTACAAATTTGGTGCTATGAATTTTTGCTCTATCTCTAACCGTTTCGACAGTGCACGCGATAAAAGAAGGCACATTCTCTAATTTTCATAATTAACAACACATCAGAAAGGAGTCTGATTAGAAAACGACTTGGGATTCGGTCTGGAACTTCAGTTTAGATTCATGTTCATTTGTCACGAGGCATCCTGTATACTACAACATGAAGTTATATAATTATTTTTGATCGTGATATTTCAAACAGAAAAGCCACTATCCATTTTTTCCCGCAAAACTTGTTCTTAAAATATTAATGAAGGAGTGACAGGCAGTTCGATGCGTTACCAAAAGGAAATGAGGCACAAAAGAAACGCGTCTCGCCCTTTATGCTGGTCACGCCCACTTTTACTTATCTGGACTTCCGATTGGCTGTTGTTAATCAATTAATATTTCATGAACGGTGCATCACAGATAAAAATGGCTAAAAACTTTTCTGTTAAGAATTTTGGAATATGGATACCTACTTTGTGTGTTCGAGTGCTAATGGGTTATTATATTTTTGAAGGAGGATGAGAGCGAAGAAGAAGCAGTGACTGCGCAACCGCAGGGTGGAGCTTCTCAGGGAGCGACTGGCACTACCGTATTTGCGATGCCCCCACCTCCCTCTTCGCAAAGTACAGTCCCGAACGAGGGTACCAACTTGACGAGTGGGGTAGAACGTCCCCTTTACGGTGAAGGTAAATCAAGACCGTGATTATAAAAATAAAATTAAAAAAAAAAAAGAAAACAATTCTTGATTGTATACTCTCTTGATCAAACAGTCAATACATAAAAAAGATGCACAAAACTTATCAATGAAGACACACTTAAGAGAAGATCCAAAAGAGAAAGAAGCATCGACACGATAAGCTAGGGCTTTGATGTTGCGAAGTATCATGATATTTGCCGAAACAGTGTTACCTAATCATTTAATCAACGCCATTTTTCGAATTAATTACAAACAATAAGAGGGATTAAAACAACGTGTCGTGAATTTTTTAAATTATGTCTACTAGATATATTTTTGTAACTTAATGTTATTTTCTGCTAAGCTCGTCCGAAATAATAGTTGCTTGTATCAGAATTCACATTTACAGCCCATGTATACTTACGATGTAAAACGTGGATAAAAATCAATGAAAAACTGCGTTTGCTGCGAAAAAAAGATGGGATTATTTTATTTATTTTGTTTGTATCATATTATTGAATGCTCCTGTAAATCTCGGTTGCTTGCTAGTCAAAGCTAATATACAGAATTTCGGAATTGGCTGAATGCACCGTTCCCAACATGTGTGCATTCATCTATTATTTGATTTTTCTTTCTTATACGTAAAAATTACTTCAACATTAAGCATCAGACTCCGTTATTTTTGAAACCAAGCACGTGGTCGCATTTTTTTTTATTGTTGCTGAAAATGGTTCAGAATTTGCATCCAGTTTGCTATTTTTTTTAAACAAAAATAAACTGACTTAATAACTAAAATAATGGTAAATTGAATCGTATACGTGATAAAATCGAGAATATAAACTAAAATCTGGATTTTCGATATAAATTTTGTATCTCGAGAAAATGCCTCGCGGTGGTCCAATTTAAATGGAACGACTCCAAATGGGCCTTAGCAGTTATGACAATCATGATGACGTCAAGTCGCCCAATAATTGAAAAATAAAAAGATTTAATTTAATCTGTACATACAATTCATAAAATTTGTACATTTTTTGTTAGTGGCTTTTTTTTTGATTCAGTATTCACCGACTTGAAAGTAGGTAAAATTTATTTTTTCAATTGAAAAAAGACTTTATTTTTTGGAATCACGACTTAAGGTAGTTGTCTCGCTAAAGCGTTTTGCTATTAAATATTTTCAAATTCAGAGGATATATGCAGTGATTTCTTGCCAAATTTTAAAAGGATTCACCGTTCCGGATTTGAGACATTTCCTATCAAAGATTCCGCAGTTTTACATGCGTTTCTCATGACGAACATTTGAAAATTTGACATTTCTCACGATAACTCCGAAACTCTTGTTCAGATTTATTTTAGAAAATTCTCAATTACCCAGGAACATGTGACGAAGTTTGTCAAAAAAAGAATGGAATTTCGAACGTCCAGTTTCGGAGATATAACGATAGAAAGTACAAATGAGAATTAGGAGATTTTTAGGGAACGTTGCTATTACTGAAACTCTAAATTTTATAATAGGAATTTTGTAAATGATTTTATAAATTTGTGCATTCTTATGAGGTGTGAAAAGTATTAGGATATTTCATAATTTATATCGAAACTTTCATACATTGATCGGAGAGTCAACTTTTCAACATGACTGTAGTGAGACAACTACCTTAATTGTAATTAATTCACACGTATCTATTTTAATTACGAAATATTTTAGATTTGCATTTGACCAGTTTGTGAGTAGTCTCGATATTAGCGAGTAAAAGGATCGTGACAGGACACTTTGGAGCCTGAAGCTTTGTCAAGCTTTAATTTATATTCTCACTGGAAACGGGCTTCAGTTCGTCGATCTCCTGACGGTGGAATTTAAAGCCGACCTCATGGCAGCCATCACAAAAACACCAGTTTGGTTTCTTTTCATTTTTGTATCAGCACAATAATATATATTTTTTTCATACACATTACGTTCATCATTTTTTTCTTTTTAATTTTTAAACTTGCGATCAACCGAATGTTTTTATTTTTACGTCTTTGTGTGTGCGTGTTTTGTTCTCGAAACTCAATAATTTTTTTTTTATTCTGCCATTTCCCAGTACATTCAGAAAATATTCCACAACAGATTACTGCGTTACCACTGTTCCGCGAGATTATTTTTAATAAACCGAGAAATTGGTTTTGGTCATTTTTCTTTTTCAATTTTTATTGAACTAATTTGGGATTTATAAATATTTATGGAGTAAAATAGTAACTTTAGGCCAGTATGAGTAGAAATTCGTTGTAGAAGTAGAAAATAATTAATTTGTAAATTGACGCGCTAGAGCACAGAAACAACTTCTTTGAATGCTACTAAATTTCTCAGTTAAAAATTTTTACCATTCTATTCTGTAAATTAAAACGAAACGCCCGCGTGTAGTAGCGTGAAAATGTGTAACATAGTCATTTTATAGACATTTTTCGTAAACATAAATAAAAAAAATTCTTTGTATAATTAAAAAGAACTGCTGCGATTATCAGCGATGTTCAACTTTAAGAGATAACTAAAAGAAAAAGAACGTAGATAAGATGCTAACAAAATAATTAATCGACCCGATTTTTCGAATAGAAAATTGTCCGGATTTTTATAGCAATTTGGTAATGTTGAAAAAAATGAACCCGAATCTAAGAATAAAACGCATAAATATTCTCAAACAAATTTACTGGATCATAAAAAATCACGATCGAAAATCACTGATTCGAGTAACTCGAAAATTTCTCATCGATGTTTAACATATCGACTGACCAATATTATGCAACCATATGAATTATTATTGTTTGTCATACCAAGCGATTTGCTGAACTCTGAGTAATAAAATGATTTGACGTGGCGACAGTCACAAATCCGTTCATAGGCACGAACGTCGGGGCAGCTGCGGCAGGTCCGACCAAATGGTAGTCGGAATTCGAGCGAAATTAACCACCGACCTATACGAGAAGAAGAGAAAAAACTGCAGCCAATACGTCGCCAATAGGAGCAGCAGCAGCAGCAGCATAAAAGTCGAACAATGTCCCCAGTATCAACAACCAACAATGATATCTGATCAGTCAAACAAAAAACAGAACAGAGAATTGCATTTGGTATGCAGCAGAACAAAATAAAAACCAGCAAAACAATAGAAACAGGCCAGATACAAAAGAAAACCGAGAGAGAAAATGAAAGAGAAAAAAAATGGGTATCTGAAAATCATGCGTAGAGAAAAAAATCATAAGATTGAAGCCTCATATACAACGTCGAATATGTTGTTAGATATGTACAAATTGTCAAGTATTTTTCGTCTTTTGTTCATAAATCTAAGAGAAAATCATGTGTGTGAGGAAAAGTGAACGACGTTGTTTTGGCACGCTCTTGAGGAACCTAAAGTTGCTAGATATTTCCAATTATGTACTCTATACATATAAATATATATATATTATAAATATATATTATACATATATATATATTTATGCTGTAATGACCGACATTCGTCATTATCTTGTATTGTACAGTACTGCAACGCATTAGACTTTTAATTTTAATGCGTCCTCGTAACTCAATTATTTACCCAGTCTTTGAAGACTGCATCGAGTGAAGAGTGAATATCCTTTTATTTCAACGATCATCGATAGCATTATTATTAATCACAATCAGGTACATTTTTCATTAGGTTTCGAGCAATGGCGTCCGACAAAAAATTCTATGTGCGCGTTACATTAGTCGCGATTTTTTCGATATTGACGCGGCAAGGATGAGCTATTCGGATTATTTTTTTGTTTTTTCTTTTTTTATTATTCCAACGATATTTTCCATTCTAGAAAAACAGGCTGTGCAGGGCGATTTGAAAAATTCTAACTGACAATAGATTTATTTCAGTTTTGAGGGTGAAAAATTGCAGATTTTGGCCATACGTACGTTTCGATTTTCAGGCTAAAAAAAGTTCCTTTTTCAATAAATATTTAAAATATGAATTTTTCGAAAATTAAATGTGTATGGATTATCATTATTCGATTGTATGATCAATAAGACATTAATTGCAGTAATATCTTTACGGTTTTCGTTATGAGTTTTGATGCGATTGAATGAAGTTCTTCCTGTACGTTTTTCTCTCTTTTATTACAAAGAGCTGTAGCACATTCGAAGTACTATTTAAATCGCTCTGTAACACTCAAACCTTGGCTCTGATGAGTTTGATGTTATAAACGCTTCCCACCCTTCCAAAATTTGGCTCATGGCGGCGAGCATACTCCATGAATTATCCTAGAGGCATCTTCGTTATAATTTCGGGAAATTCAATCCTGTGGGGTTTCGGGATTGAGTTCCTCACTTATGGATTATTGCAAAGTCGAAGGCAGAACGATAGCTATTTCTACAACACATGAATTATGTTCGCTGTAGTTTTCAATAATAGAAGACGAATTAATTTCGCCAAAAAGAATGCGAATGAAGTGCTACTGTTGAATCTGTACTAATTATGAAATTCCTATTTCGTAACATACAGATACAAGGTGTCTGAGAAAATTTACGCGTAAGATTCAAAGTGTGTGATTGAAAAAAGAAAAGTCTTTATCCATTTTTGTCTATTCTACACTCCATTGATAAAATGTTTCATTCTTGAGACAAGCAAAAAAAAACATCAATGGCTGTCGGCAATTAATTAATATCTCATGAATATTGTGTCAGAACGAGTGAAAATGAACAAAGCTCTTTTTTCCAAAATTTTGGAATCTAATTATATTCCTACCGCTTGGGCATGATTTTTGGGAAAGCCAGCATAGAAAAGAGCACAGAAACGAATTTTCGTTCATCCACAACAACACGTGGAGGTTTAACGCTAATTTTTCGTTCCACGTTGAAAAAATATTGTGAATATAGCATCTCGTTGATGATTTTGAAGAATTTCTTTATTTATTATTGCAGTAAAATTATCGCTATAAAAATATATTCCCATTCGCAAGCAGATTTATGCGTGACTTGAGTAACTAACAATCGAACAAGTGGACATAAATTGCTGGTACAAATTAAAAGTCATTGATAGTTAAATTTCATAGGTAATGAAAAATCAGGACTCAATAGGCTCGCAGACGTATGATTCTCGTCAAAAAATTTCCGGAAGAACGAGTCGGGGAAACTCGCGTGTGAAAGAGCCTTCGTGAAAAAAAAGGAGTGAACGAAAAAGCATAGAAATAGAATTAGGATGCAATGGGTTGAATCGGATGATGAAACAAGTGAGGCACGTGTACTTTTTTTCGCATGCAAAGATAAAGGAGCGGAAGTTCGCGTAAGTGAATTTATGACTGTGCAGATAATACTCTTTACGTGGAAAACGCCTTTAGCGCCACAAATTTCTGCCTTCGTAGTCATTTCCGGTTACGGTGACACGTCACAGTTTTTATGATTTTCTTCGTTTTAGACGAAAAATGTACATTTGTTGTACAAAGTACATGAGTGTGCTCTGAAATAATGAACAGAAAACAGTTGACTATCGCTCAGGACCGAATCTGACCTTCCTGACAGTAACATAACAATAATGGACGCTATTGCGTTTAGTGGAAGATTTACGTCGATATATTTATTTATGATATGCGTGAAGCAACTTTTTCCTTTCACCCGATTCGCTCACCTAACCTTTCTTAATAATAAACAATAAATAAATGAATAAAAGAGCAAGAACACACTTGAAATATTTGCCAGGTCCTGCCGGTACTTATACCATCACTGTAAGAAAATTTCAACGAGGAATATATAACCGTACACGATTAACTGCAAATTTGTATTATTATGACTATTATTTTTTAAATAATATTGAAATAAAAATGTGTTCTTCTAGTATTTAGTAATGTATAAATGGATCTTGTTATTATAGTTGCACGTGATTGAAAATGGACAACAGAGAAGAAGAAAAGATGAAGAAGAAACACACATTTGCATCAATGTTAAAGATAATGTTAATCGAATCTGTAAATCCATATCCATTATTGTAATTCTTGTTGAGGGTTCCTTTCCTCAAATTCAAATAAATTAAATCAAATCATTAAATAATTAATTCAAGTTGAATCAAGCAGTTGTGCTCGTATAAATCATAATAGGCACTATAAGAAGAAAGACAAGAGAAGAATGAAGATACGGTGGGAATAAATAATTTCAATGCTTTGTTGGAAACATCGTTTACGCATAACTGCGACAGAACTCCTAAAAAATATGAGTCCTTTCATGGTTATCGATATTAGAGAATTATTTCTTCGTATATGCCTGACAGCAAAAGAACTTAACACTATTTATATGTAGAATAGCGGGCAAAAGAACAACAAACGAATGTACGAAGGGGATGTATAATCCTACGATTTAAATATATCTAACGTATCGTTAAAGGAGAGTGCGTTGAGTAACCTCGACCCCTGATACAAACTGGCAACGAAAATATACTTGACACACATATTACGTTGCTTTCTTATTATCTATAAATAATTGAAATGAAACTGATGAATAAACCGGTGCCCAAAATCCTCACATTTAATTTATAGTCCTCAATGTCACGATCAAAAAATATACGTAATCGATTTTTTTTAATTTTCGGTGTAACTTTTAGGAGTTATCAAAAAAGTTTCATCGTTTTAGAAAAAACAGTAAGGATCAGAAATCGTGTTTTGGTTTCTGGTAAAATTTTTATTAAGGCGTTACGTACGCTGAGGGTCCAAAAATGAGTATTTTTTAAGAATTCTTTTTTGGAGTCTATCGAACAAAAATACCCCAAGTGTTGATTATATATTATCAATTGATCCTTTAAGTGTAAGAAAAAAATTATTCCAGATTCTTTTTACAGCGAATGCAACAGAATATTCGATGTTGTTTACATCGCTAACGAAAATCACCTTTGCTGTCGACGTGATGAATCAATCAGGGATGAATTGATTTGACAAAAACAAAAGATTCTCGTAATATATTGTTGTTATAATCTCTCGAGGCAAATTTTTTATTTTGAAAAATAAGAAATTGGCGCATTATAAAGTTACGTATGCGCCTTTCATGGAAAATTTTAATCTTCCATTAAGGTGCCTTTTCATGCTGACGCTAGACGTTGGCTTCAAACGTCAAATCGGGTCACGTGACTTCCCCTTCCAGAAATCAAGCGTCAACACTGGTCACGTGACCATGGTTGCCAGATTGGGCTTTAAATCGCCCAAAATCGCCCAATCTGCCTATCTTTTAACACAGCGGCGACTTCCGAGTCTGTCAAGCCTGCACGTGACTCGTTTGACGCTCGACGCTGGCTTCAAGCATCAAAACGCTCGGTTCGAGCGTCAAACATCAAACTGGTCACGTGACTAGTTTTGACGCTCGTTTGCTGGAGGGGGAAATAGTGTTGAATTAGCGGGGTTCAATCTAGCCAGCGTATTGGTTCTATCCGGCGCTGATATACCAATCGAAATATCGATAAGAGCATAAGATAAGTTGCAGCGTAAAGCGTAAAAGCTAAAACATGTTTAGCTTTCACGGTTGACGCTCGGTTTCTGGAGGGGGAAGTTACGTGACTAGCTTGACGCTCGAATCCAGTGTTTAGCTTCAAATCGGATCACGTGACTTCCTCTTCCAGAAATTGAGCGTCAAAACACGGTCAAACGCTTGACGCTGGCTTCAAGCGTCAAAACGCTCGGTTCCAGCGTCTGATCGTCACGTGATCAGGCTCTAAGTATTCTCAGGTCGTCCTTTGTAGAGGGGGAAATAGCGTAAAAGCTAAACACGATTTAGCTTTTACGCCATTTCCCCCTCCACATGCACGTGGCTGGATTGATGCTTGAAGCCAACGTCTAGCGTCAGCATGAAAAAGCACCTTTAGTTATAAAAAAAATTCAGATTCAAATATCGAAAAAGTGGCTCGACAGACTGCACAGACGATTTCAAAATAAAAAAATTTAAAAAACTGAAAAAATATTGGAACAAACGCGACGGCACATTAAAAAAAATAACAAAATCGATTTTTTTTTTAATTCCTGACGTATATCCGGAATTTAATTACAAAATTACTAAAATTTTCTATTATTACTATTATTTCTATTAAATATTCTGATAGTATGATCCTCGAGATTATAAAAATAGGTCGCCATTTTTAGAGGTCATATATAAATTGCAGTAATTACAATATTTTTTACAGTAGAAGACTGATTAGTATTTAGCATTTTGAAAAGACGAATCCCATGATTAACTATTTTTAAATTTATATCACAAAAACATGTAGTTTCTCATTTTCCTGCTAGACCATACGAAAATATCTCATTTTTTAAAGCATTTTTATTTTATTTCAAACAATAGAAGACTCGCAATTCTGAAAAGAAATCGGGAGATATATGCCACGTTTCTTTCGTATTTTTTGAAAGGAGCGAGAGGCAGAGACAAGGACATACATTTGTAACCAACGAATAAATATTGAGGAATAAAAAAATAACTTTTGACGTGGGTGCTAAACAGAAATTGTTTTTTCTTTAAAACAATTTCTTTCAAAAAAAAAAAACCACGATTTATTCCGCCCCTTTTTGCTACAAATCTGCGTAGCTGAATTTTATACTGATCATTTGCTTCCTTTAGAAAAATATAGGTTTCCAAATTTCGAAGTGAGCGAAGCGCGTTGGCGAGAATGTTTGGTGAAGGATATTTCTTCGCACGAATTAACATTTCGGAAAATAAAATTGTTATAGTCTGCTTTTTCATAAGACGAACGCCGTATTTTTGTGCTCGAATTAAAAGTGGTTCGAGAAAATAAATTCAAAAATAATGTTTGCTGATGGGATGGATGTGCGTCATTTCTCGAATGGAGTTATAACTAATAACGTTTGAATACAGTGAAATGCGCAAACGCAAGGACACCTCCGTAAGTGCGAGAGAGTGAGAGAGACTGAACATAATTTACACTCTACCACACGGCAAACGGGTGAGCGCGAGAGACTACTGGACACGTGGGTATTAAAAAAGAAAATACCGGCTTGCTATTTTGATTATTGTATTGTTATTCTATGTTATCCCTATACGATTCTCTGAAGAGTTCTTGTAATTCATTGAAATTAATTTTCTATGCTTTTTTCTAAACTTTTTCCTCTTTTTTTTTGAAAAATTCAAGTTCCACTGAAGATTTATAAAAAAAATTGACGCCGGCCGTATTTCGATTATATTGATCACTGATTGTTCTTACGAGTATAAACGATCCGAAAAGTGAGAAATTGCGGTAAACATGGTTTTTGGACTAATAAACAATTTTTATCTGTAACGAATGCCCTTTATCAAAGAAAATATGAGACGCGATGACGCGATTGAATCTGTCGTCTGCTTGAGATCAGCTGACGCACCGAGGATCAGCTGTGATAGTGCGACGGTAGTGTCCTCACGAATAATCGAAGTAACTATGTTCGTCCAAAAAGCATTTTGTCAAACACAGAAACGATTTACCATGCCCAAAATGGACGAACGCGTCGTCGAATCCGTGTTCGCTTGATATCTATTTATTTACAAAATTATTGTATAATATTAACGTGGATATGGGTGTACGCTCGTTAATTCGTGGTTATTAATCATTTCGGTTCATCGAATAATGCAGACCGCGAGGTGGCGATATAGTGAAACTTCCGGCTAAAGAGAACACACCGTTAAGCTCTGTTCTTCGAGCAGGATATTCCTAAATGCGTGTCTCAGTACGTTCCTCGCGTCTGTGTGCTTCTCTATATACTCGTTAAATCGACGATAGTACATATCAAACAAATACGAAACAGCGGATGTGAAAAACTACATATTAAATTTCGTGTGCCCCCCTTTCGTTAAACCAAATAAGTGCATCGTTCGACCGGAAATATTAAATTCTTAAGCGTCTTTTTTTGTTTCTTTTTTTGTTGCTTTCTTTTTTAATTATTGCCTTAGAAAGGGCGATTACAAGTGTATGAAATAAATTTGTACTTCGAGTTCCGACACGATGAGCATTGAATGTGTCATCTGCTGCGAACATTTACAATCCTCCGAAACTATACATCACACACCATGCGGGCATGTTTTTCATCAAATCTGTCTGTCTAAATGGTTCGAAAGGTAAGAAAAAAAAACAAATATTTGTGCGATATCTTTTCTAATTTTTAAATGAAAAAAAGAGTGAAGGGGGAAAAAGGAAAAATATTCACTGGGTCTTCTTTGTTTGGAATTCTCTTTCGAGAAACGAGGAGTCGTTTTGTGAAGAGGGGAGAGAGATAGATGCTTCTAAGCTATAAGTGCTTTCGAGTGATTGTCACGAAGAATACGTCGTTTGCTGATTGGTCGAGCTCCGTTCCAACACATTCTCAGACCCATAATTCGACAATTTTACACATGTCCCTTATTTACGAGCAGATCACGTATTTTCACTGTAAACAATGACGGAAGCTTGTAGAAACGTATCAAAACTCGATATTGTCGTAATCCCATCAAGTGATGACTTATTACGTATCCTTGTATTCAACATATAAGCGATGAACATGTTTTTTTCCCCAAGATATACTTGACGAAAGTTTCATATTATGGTATCGAAGTTTGTATCGTTGGAACGAAACGGAATATTTTTTTTTCATTGGTCAATTTTTAAAATTGTTTAAATATTTTTCAAAGGCTTGGCTTTCATGTCCCAGAAACACATTGCCCTATTTTTGTAATCTAATACTGCAAATTAATATTTAACTCTAATAAAGAAAGAAGAAGGAATTTCGGTGAATTGTGACGATGTAAACTTTAACATCGTTTCATGTTCTTTATTTCATGTAATTTTTTCAACGAACTTTCCCGAAACCAGAAAAATGCTTTTTCATGTTCATTTCAATAAAAATATATTACGTCGATCGGAAATTCCTCTGAGAAAATACAATCCTCGCTGTTTCTCGTTTTACACACGAGGAGCAATAGGAAAAATGTAGACGTCATAAATGTCGACGTTATTTTTTTTTAATGATAGCCAAAAGAAGAATTCGCTGAGGACTCGTTCGAAGAATGCGTGATGTAAGGGATACAAGTTATCCCAACATAACCTATGTTCGGCTATGACTAATATTGGTAATGCGATTCAATCATATGACCAATATTTATGGCAAGCTTCTTTTTTCGAATTTTCATTTTTAATGTTTCGAAAATATATCGATTATGATAGATGCTAGGACTCGTCGAATTTCAAAAACTTTGCAAATTAATTTTTTCAAGTTTTTTAAAATTTAATTAATAAAAATAATGAATTATAATACAAAAATGAAAAATATTCTCACCTTCATTTTTCTTGAAGATACACACAAAGAATCATCTTTTTTTTATAGATGGAAAATAAAGTATTTGAGGCTTAGTACAAAGATAAAATTATTTTAGTTATAAAATCTCTTGTTCCCTAGACTTTAATGTTAATGATCATGTAACATTAAAAAGATAAACTTCTCGAATTGAAATAACATTAAACATAATTCGAGTCTTAAGTAGAAAAAATTGTATCTTCTCTCGATCTAAAATGGAAAGAAGGCTATATTTCCAATTCTAAAATAATTTTGTGCGTGAAATAACGTGAGAGCGGTTTAAAAAAAAAAGAAAAAGAGAAACGTCATATTCAAGTATATAAGAGTATAGCAGGGCTAGCATTGGCTTTTTTTTAAATAGTTGGCATCGAGTCGCTACCACGGCTCTTGTTCATATTTTCAAAAGCCTCAGTATAATGTAATTGAATACTAAGAATTATATATATCTTGATGGCAAAAATACATAATTTATATCACATTTTCAGATAAAATACAATTTTGTATATAAATTAATTAATGGGTATTTTAAAAAACGTTCTATTTGGTGTAATGTTTTAATTTCAACATAAGTACTCTCATAATCAATTAACGAAGATAACTTCCATTCATCATGCATTTTGATATTCCGCATGTATTTTTTATCCCTCAAAAAACTATTATATCTGAATATATATATTCAGAACATTTCTTGTAAACATATTACATTTGGAACAAGAAATGAAAAATCATTATAAAAGTTTTAGTTGATCCCAGATTTGTCGAAATACATGAGGGGTCTTAAAAAATGTATTTTTTAACAAACAGGTCAAAAACTTGTCCAGAATGTCGTCAAAAAGTAGTGGAAAGTAAAATCGGCAGGATTTATCTGCATTATGCCAGCAACGACAGTATCCTCGAGATCACGTCTTCGCTGCAGGCTGAGATAGCTGGTCTCAATCATGAGCTCCTCATCAAAGAAATCGAAATTATTGAGAGCAATTCAAACAACACAAAATTGTCGACATTGCTAAAATCAAAGGAGAGTGAATTGAGAAGACTCGAGGCTGATCTTTGGATTGCGAGGGAACATAACAGCCTCTGGAAAAATCATGCGCAAGTGGAAATGGCGGAGCATGATGTGTCGAAAAAAGAAGTGTCACGACTGACGAAAGAATTAAACGACATGAAGAGGTGCGTATTCGACTAAAACTTTAACATAGTTTTTTTTGCTGATAAATGAATTAAATAACATAATTAAACAACATTGTTTATTATTTAGTGATTTCATACAAATAAATCAATAATTTTCATTCATTTTTCTTTTAGCTCACAAACCGTCGCAGAAGAATGTTGGAACAAAATTTCAAACATGTTTCGTGGCATAGGAGATCACGAAGCAATTTTAAAAATGATATCTGACTCGCAGAGGTATAATGAAAAAATATATTCTATCAGGAGCATGCATAGGCTTTTACAGTTAAAAAAGTTTATCGTTTATTCTTTATTTTGTTATTCATGATTGTTATGTTCTTTAGCGAGTTGATGAGCAGCAGCACCAGTCGCTATGATTTGGAACGAAATGTTGCGAGACTCGAACAAGAGCTCAAAATCGTTTCGGAGGATCGTATTTTTTCAACAGAACAACTCTCAAGGAAGCGGTTAGTTTCACCTATACTTGTTTATTTTTTAATGTATTCTGACGCCGAAATATTCGTCCGAGAGTTTAAATGACAAACACTGGGAGTATATTTTTTACTGCCTATTTGTAAACCTTGGATCAGCGAGACCCGGGCAACACGCGATTGTTATGATTTTCCCAAAACTCCGTCTATTTCGATTTATTATTTTCTTAACTTGTACGGTTCTTATTTTCCCAAAAAAAAAAAAGTTTGATCTAATTAATATTTTCCGATGGGAATATGGTGAATCTTGTCCTTTTTTTCGGGTCGCTTGGACCAAGAGTACACGAGATTTGATAGAATTTCAGCTTATTTTTATTTACAAAATGGTCTTCAGTCGATGTGACTACAATTATGAAAAAAATCACTTTTGGCACGATGGTGATTTGACCTCCTTTTCCCAAGTTCTGTTTTCTAAATTTTCTTGTACTCGTGCCTGCTTTTCAATTTGAAGTAATCAAAAAATTTTATAACTTTTCTGATATATCAAAAAATTTTTTTATGTTTGAACAAAATCTGTTCAAATTTCTCGAATTTGCGGAATATATTCTCGAATAATTACAACTTTTCCTATAAACTCTTTTTTTTTTGAAAGATTATGGAATAATCTACAAATTTCTTGAGATTTTGAAATATTCTCGAATGTTCTTGAATTTTTCTCTACGTTCTGTTTCTCTATAAAAATTTCTCGAAATTTATGACTGCCGAATATACATCTCAAATTATATTGAGTAAGATTTTTAAAGACCTTTCGATATAGTACGACATTGATAAGAATGTGTATTAATTTACAGCCAATTGGAGCAAGATTTGGCATGTAGTGAAATCGAGAAAATAGCTCTCCGGCAACGAGTGAAGGAGCTGGAAGAGAAGGTCGAGGAGTCGATTGAAATAACGAACGAGCGATTGGCGGATCGGAATGAGCCCATGAGGAAAAAGTTGAAAACTAGTGGACTGTCGTTCGACGTAATAGATCTTACCAAAGACCCGGTCGACGCGCTCGTAGATCTTACGGAAGACGATGACGTCATAATTTAGCCCCGTACAAATATAACCGGCATATGAAAGAAAGAAAAAAATCGTCGAGACTAAAATCTTCACATTCGATGATTATCCCAGCGATAATTCATATCGATGCATCTTTTGGATCGCTGTGTGTTGTGTGTGTGCCAATAACGGATGTTCCATTGTGAGCCGCGTAATCTCCAACCCAATTTTTCCACGAACCTCACTCAGTGCACAAAAAATTCTGCATTTCTATCGTAGCCAAATCGAAAGCATCGTGAGAAAAGAAACAAACAATCTTCGCTCAAACGGAACGGCTACTAAAAACAAACATTGAAAAAGACTACGGCTTTTTATTTTTCCTTTTTTTTAATTATTTCAATTTACATTGAAATAATGAAAAGAAGAAAATGGAAACTTTATTTGTAGTCAAAGTATCAGTCTCAACGACCTACGCTATGTTTCACCCAACAAATATATAGAGCAGCTGTCCATCAGTGCACCGGTGAAAAACCCTATTTACAAACGTATTTGCGAGGAAGGTTTATATTTACCCCATAGACTTTATGTGTGGGTTTTCGAAAAAGTTCTTCGATTCGTCGCGTCGATATTGGCAGGAAATAGAATGTGCGAAAATTTAGCATCGGCGACTTTCATTAGACGTACTATTTACAATTTTTGACTATTTGTTGAGTAATTTTTGTATGATTTTTAACAATGGGGTTGTATCATCATTCGACAAAGTTTCTTTTTCGAAATCTACAATAATTCATATTTTAAAAAAAATATTATCTCATGTCATTTTTTTTCTATAACTTAAACGAAGATCCAAATAGTTATAGCGCAATTTAAAAGATGATTGATAAATGTTGTGTTATGTTTTGAAGTAATCGTGAACTTAATGTTGAATGTATGAAGCAATAATTCAGTTTTTTTCTCTTTTTTATCATCACAGATTCCCAGCCTTCATAAAACTGATGACAAATCTTTTTGTTTTCAATACAACTCTTGAGAATGTTGCACCTGATAGTACTTAATTGTCATTGAGATTTGAACTTGTTCTATGATTTGCAAAACATTCTCTCAGATGCAGTATTCGTATATTTTTTTCACACGTTTCATAATTTATGTTTAACTTTATAAAAAATAGTTCATTCTGACTGTTCCTCTTTTTGCTTTTGAAGCTGTCGTTTCTGCAGCCCCTTAATGCCGATAGAAGAATTGTCGAAGGACTTTGAAAAAGGCACTCGCATAAATCGTATCGAGGAATAATATTATTTAGTCTTGGCACGTGATACGATATTACTTGGTCTCGAGGAACGAGCGAGGTCGTGCTCACATTCTCGAGCTGATAATAAGATTAAGAATGCATTAAATTAAGGACTAGATTTAGGATGAATGAAAGGCACGAGACCTCGAAACAGTACCTGCGAATGCAATAAGGACAAATTGACAGAGAAAAGCAAAAAAAAAAGAAAAAAAACGAGAACTAAACACAAAATGCTACTTTCCATTTCCAAACATTTTTATCGATGACCAGAGTAACCTACGTTTATACATTATAGTTGATTCTAAGTGCGTCGCAAGAGAAAAACAAATGGGCACAATTATTAAACGTGGTTTGATTCATCAACAATTTGAAGTAAACGACACCTTTTTATTTCGTCACCTTCTTTCGATATATTGTTTTTATTTTGAAAAATCAATAGAGCGTCTTCGGTTTTTCAAAATTTGTTGAAATTACTAGGTTTAAAAGTAATTAAGAAAAAATGGAAAAAAAACATAAGGTATTGTGAACGACGTTCGTTGGTGAAAATTCTGTATCCAAATATTCTCCTACATGGGTTATATTTCGAACAAATAACAAGAACCACTTTGTTCGTCTTTCAACAAAGAGGACGGTCGTTTTTTCTGTTTTTTGAAAGAAAAATTGAAAACAATGATCTCACTCGCACTCATTGCGACTCAGTCGATGTTTCATTGGGCTGTTAAATCTCACATATGCTTACGCTCATTCAAAATCTTGAAACAATCTATTTTCTTGAAGGAATTGTTTTTTCGAATCAAAAAATATTTTTCGAAAATGATTGTTTTTTTTACCGATTGAGCGTGATTGTATCGAGAACAAAAAACCGTATCAAATCTGTGCCGGTAAAATAGGGGCCTCTAAAGTGGATAAACTCGTCTCAAACGTTTAATTTGTTCTAACAGTATAGTCGATTCTCCCACTTGTAAACCCGTCCGGACCAAATAAGTTCCCTTATGTCAAGTTCTCCTCCATCCCCACTTTTAAGATTGCTGGCACCATAGCGCATGCGCAACGCGCAAGGCGTCTGGAATGTTTCAAAAAATATGTCAGAGGTCGTGTTCGTTGGGTCTCATTTTAATGTGAACAAGTGCGCATGCGGATAATGATGCGCAACGTGCAACTGCGCAATGAAACGAGTCAAGCGCAAAACGAATAACCGGCTGTCCCTTGTGTTGAATAATCTTGGTTGTGACATGTGACATGTGGATCCAGTGTTTATCAAGTGACAAGCGAGCGAAGATTTAGTGCGAATTAAACAAAACGAAAAAATGTCTAAAAAAATAACGACAGTTCGTCATTTGTTTTTCGAACCTAGCGAACAATGGCACCACCGGCACCGATACCACAAACGTCTGCGCACTCGCGCGTTGCACATCATTGTGTGCATGCGCACTTGTTCCTATCTAAACGATGAAATCCAACGAACACGACCAGAGTGGGGGCTGGAGAAGTTGACACATAGGAACAGACAGAGTGGACACATGGGAACGTGACAAGTGAGGGAGTCGACTGTAACTCACTACTCTCACGGAACCAAACATACAATGAACGTATTTTGTACGTGCATAAGGCCAGAAATCATCCATGCCACATCCATTGGATGTTCGGTTCTGTGAGAGTAACGACTGACAGGCTAGTATTCAAAGTTCCCCCTACGTTAATTTGCCTTTACAAAAGCACACGAGTAATGCTTAATTAAGCACTGACTATGAATATCGCTGACAGACGATTAGAATTAGAAAAAAAATAAAAAGTCAACGCCGAGAGGCCAAGTTCACGCCGCTGATGAAACGAAAACATACACAGGAAAAAGACCAACTATTCTCTAATGTAAAAAAAATTTGCTGACGAAGAAACTGCTACAAATCATTTTATTTTCATATTGGGCTTCTAATTCAACTGATCTCTCCAAAAATAGAGAAAAAAATCACGTAAGTATTAAAAATTGAAAATTTGTGTCTCACACTCGTTCTGGTAAGTGGCGCCACTAACGAGTGGCGTTTCTGAGCTTCACGCAACATCCGCTACGCGGCCAAAAGTAGCTGCACAATTCTCGTCAACGGTCACAATGGCTTCGTTTACAACGTGCGTTCGATTCTATTGGAATTATGTGGTTACTATATCTAATTTGTGTATGTGTAAACGAAGCCACAGGCACGCGTTTCAATATATAATCTGTCTCCCCACTATCCTTCATCCAAAGCGTCTTGGGTAGGGTACATTTGGTTTCAGCCCCACTGATGAATATGTGCAAACAGCGCTCAAACGCACTCAATAGGCGCGTTCGGGGAGTCGCTATTTGCGCTATAAACGCTAACGTTACCATTAAATAGTATTACTATAGGTTGCCTTTTTAGCGCAAATAGTGACTCCCCGAACGCAGCCAATATGTATATTCTTGCCGGGTTGCCGATCACACCAGGGAGACTAGAGAGAAGGAGTGAACACAGCATAGGCCAATTTGTAGTTCCAGTGTGCCTAAAACACGTTGATGCTATAGTTTCTTGTTTCGCCACTGCAGCGTTCGTGACCGAAAATACTAATACATATAGTAATAATAATCCTCAGCGACGTGAAACTGACTTTGTACTTTGCAATCGCAGCGCCTCTCATTTTCTACCAATTTTTGGGAACACTTTTTAAGTACGGTGTGTTCACTCCTTCTCTCTAGTCTCCTTGGATCACACGCTTTCGCATAGCGTAGCATAACGTAGCGATAGGGAGACAGAGATTTGGACCAATCGGGTAACTGCATACACATATATACAGTACACATGTTCGCTACCCGATTGGTTGAAATCTCTTATGCTACGTATGTTACACGCTATACGAAAGCGTGTGTGATCGGCCTTAAGCTAGTCACACACGCTTTTGCATAACATAGCATAAGAAATTTCGACCAATCACGTACTCTATCTGCGTATGTATAGTACAATGCATAAGCGGAGAGCTACGTGATGAGTCAAAATTTCTTATGCCGTACTATGCAAAAGCGTGTGTGACTGGGGCTTTACCCGATTGGTCGAAATCTCTCTTATGCTACGTTTGCGTTCCGTATACTTATAGATCAGGGGTTCGAAGTCAGTATCATAAGTTGGTAAAACAGAGTTTCCGAAATTATTTTTAGTTTCAATAAAAAATTATTAGATGGCGACACTAAATAATTTTGATCGTATTTTGGAGTTTATGTATCAGAAATCAATATAAATTCATTTTAGAGTGAAAAAAAAAACAGATTTGAATTTTTTTTATATACTTCATATTTAATAACTAAAGAGATTACTTTTGTGTATATTTAATTATTTTTTTAGATTACAGGGTATTGGGTTATAAATGTCTACTGATTTTTATTACGCAAGGCCTCGGTAGCGCAGTAGGCAGCGCGTAAGTCTCATAATCTTAAGGTCGTGAGTTCGATCCTCACCCGGGGCATTATTTTTTTTGTTTTCCATGCTTAAAATTGGGCATTACTAATTTAATAACATTTTGACATTTTTTACATGAATATTGGATTATTAGAAGCTCTTCTTCGCGTGCTCGAGAAATTTCTATAAAAAACGTGTCTTTTTTTAATCTCAAATAAATCGTTATTTCATCGTTATTCGTAACAATACGAGTGAATTATTTATTTCCTCCCTAAAGAAATATTTATAAAACATTATAATATTAGAAGTATTTTGGATTATAAGAAATAATTAATCTTCATTTGATCTCAATTTTATTACGAGTCTACTATATATTTTTGCTTATGAATAAAATAAACTAAGAAAAGCTTACATTATAGCACAGAAAGAAACAGCCAAATACAAAATTATCAGAGGATTTATTAGCCCAAAAGTTAGGCTGAGAGTAGAGGTTCGACAGTAAAAACATTTTCTATTACGTTAAAAAATAAAAAAATATCAATAAAATATAATAGACTTCTTCAATCATTTTAAAATCTACGAAAACACATTCACATAATATGCTTATAATAAAAATGATTTTTCTTTAATATTCACTAGGCTCATTGTTACAGTCGCAACATTATCATCAGCTTTTTGAGGCAATTAGAGAAAATATGTGCATCTGTAGACTAATATGAAGCTGAGAGAATGATCATAAAGTGGCTTTTTCAGATTTCCTTTCAAAAATACCAAGTTACAAATATAAATAATCGTTTTTTCGGAGTTCTAAATAACATATAAGATAAAGTCGAAAGTGACTGCTAGAGTAGCTCTGAAGGATTAGCTCACAAAAGTTATATCAGAGAAAGTATAGACTCGGCGAGCCTCGAGCCAGCAGACTTCTTCTTCTTCTTTATTACTATTGGTTGGGCCCGCTATTGGTCAAGGGCAATCCAACCTGGCCACGTGTATAACACATTTCGGCCAATACTCGATGTAGCATAAGTTCTGTATTCTTTATATTATTTTGCTAGTCCCCCGTCTTTCGTTAGTGAGACTAGAATCGTTATTTATAAGGTCGGTGAGAGAGCCTTTTATTGTAAATTATATTTTATTAAACTTTTGTTTTATTTTATTTTGTATTTATTCACTATATATTTGGCGTTGTTGAATAGTAGGGGAAACAAACAAAGATAGGTGATTCAGCAAGACCACTAAGCACACCTAGGCTTCTAAGTCACATCTTTGTTGTTTCCTACATTCGTTCGCTATGTCAATATTTACGATATTTTTTCTTTCCTTCCTTTCTCTATCACTTGTGTCTTCATCTCTCTATTCAGAGAAGTGGGACACAAATTGATAGCTTTCGTCAATGTACTGTGTTATATCGTTTGAATTTCATAAAATTTTTATTTTATTTAAATGTTTCCTTGTTTAACTATTCGTTTATTTTTTTTTGTGATTTGTTTGACACCTTCCAACCCATCTGTGGGACTGGCCGGTCGTCAATTTATGAGGATTTGAATTATTAATTTAATTTTTTATTATCGTTAGTTGTTTTTTTCTTTTTCTTCATTTTTAATACTTATTGTTAATATTATGTTTTTCTTTTTATTATTTTTGTATTTATAACTTTTGGTATCACTTTTCAAACTTTATTATGAGATCGGAATATATACTTTTATTTCTGAGGAAGCTCAGCAGACACGTCTGTCTGCCTCACCGACCCAAACCGGTCTCCGGCCAGCAGACGACAGAGCTGTCAATGCACTGGTCCCGAGACTCTGCCGAGTCTCTTCATAACTTTGTGAGCGACCGAACCTTTTTTTTTAACTTTAGAACCCCAACGTAGTTTTCAGCACCAATAAACCCCAACCATGGGTCGTTGGTCGCACACGTTTAAGCGTCTTACGCCGAAAAGTATGGACACGAATGATCCAACGTTGGGGTTTTAGGATTAAATTTGTAAACCAATATAACAACGTCAGATTGACCGACGCGAGACCAGATATTCCTGGGATAACTGGTGAACAAATCGATTCAGCCGTTTAGGACTACTCATGATGCATTGACTTCTCTCCTAACACTCACGGATATCATCCCCGCCATCTGACATGCTCAGAAGCAACCCAAGTTCTTTAACGATAAAGCTGCAAACTGAAAATCATTCACATCCAAACTCGAACATAATTTGAATCTAAAGATCCTCTTCAATCGAAACCTTACACTAATCGGAATGCATCAATTTCACATCCGGATGAAAAATTACATCCTAGCAGCAATAGAAACAAACGTCCCCATATTTTCTGCCAACAATTCAGCACACAAATATTTATCTTCCAAAATGAAACGCCTTCAAAAGGGTAAATTATTTCTCGTCGCATTCTTACATAATTTATGCAGTTGTGATCCCATAGAGCTTCTGTACCGCGAAGAAAATGGCATCCCTGTTCCGCAATTCAAAAATAAATTCTCCTGTATGATTTCAATTGCAGTACAATCACATTCTTGGATTGCTCAGTGAAAGTCCATTAACCGCAGAGAATCTGAAGCCTTTTTGCCCAAAATCAACCAATATTTGAAACTCAGATCCAGCCAAAAATAGAAAAAAATCATCATTTTCGAAAGAAACGCTGATCTGAACAGATCTAACATCTGTCACTTGACCAAAATAATCAAAGGAGAGAAACATATTTTTAATACCCAAAACCAAAAATAATATTCTTGGCGCTTATTATGAATCAATTAATTCTCCACCTCCTTCGATTATCAATTGTTTTGTGCATGAATTAAGGTGACCAACCACTTTAGGAGACCGAAAATTAGATGATTTTTTGAATTTTTTTTTTATTGTGAAAAAAACGGAAATTTTAGCAACTCTGACAATAATTTATTCATATTTTCATACATCTCTGGTAATTTTTTCAAGTTATTTCACGCATTAATTAAGGTGTAATCCGCTGTGTCCCTTGGCGTGTCCTCATCGTCGTTGTCGATTTGCGGGAATTGTGCAGCTCGCAATTCGCATCTGAAACAGTCCAACAAATTTTTATACGTTCTTGAGATGTTTTTTAAGAACATGAATCTGAATTTTGAAAAAAAATCGCGAATTGAATGTTGGAACGTGTTTGAAAAAAAAATGATCGATTCTTAACATTTTTTCCCCGGTATTTTGCAATAATAAATATGTTTTAAACAATCTAATCTTTCCAACTTTAGGTTCATGTTTTAATAAATTATATTATATAAACGTGTTCCATGAGTATGATCCATCAATTAGTTTTTGAGTTATGATTCCCGCAAATTGAAAAAATGTCGTTTCGAGACAAACACGTTAAAGTTGGAGCGCGCTTGGGAGTCAAGCGGAGAATCTTTATCATTTATATACATACCGTTAGAAGGAATCCGAATATCGTTTTGAAATTTTCAGGGTGTATTCTTAAGATATTTTGCTAGCGATTTATAAAATAAAGAAAAAATTGATTTTTTGAAGTATCTAAAGTCGTTGCTCGCCTTAAGAATAGACATCTGTAGAGTAAACTTGTAAAGAAATAAAGATGTATCAGAATAAAGTTTTTTTTTCGTATAAATTGCGAAGTATAAATATTTCATGTAAATCAAGAGTTGTATCTGTCAATGGTCTTTAAAACTTTCGGAAAATATATTCTTCATTAGAGTTAACGATCAATTAAAGCAAAAAAAATCGACTGTTTTGATCCTCTAAATCAAGAGGATCAAAACAGGAGGACCTAAAATGGTCTCTCCCGTCTTAACAGTAGAAACCAGTTTAGGAGGCCGAATTTTTGGTGTTTTTCATGAATTTTTTGAACAGCGAAGGAATAATCAGAATTTGTTTAAACTTTGAGGATATTTTTGTAATTTTTTCAAGTCATTTTCGCCGGAAATAGTGGAGCTAGAAGCTGCTGTCCATGGACGACTTTTTTTCAACTGGTGGGCATTCTAGCTCAAAAAGTTATTGACCAATCGTTTTGAAAATTTGTGTGAATATTCTTTATTCAATTACAATCCATATGAACCTAACGCTGGGATGATGTTATTATGAAAATTATTTTTTTTTAACGCAAAAAAGGTGAGAAAACATGGTATAAAAACATGACGTTGTGTTCAAACACCTCAAAAACATGCAATTTTCAACTTTTTTGATCACGATTAGGTTCATATTCTTAGGAAATATATTGTTAACGAAAAAAGAAAATTGTAATGATTACAGATAAAAATTGTGACTTCAGGAATGCCCACCAGCAAAAAACTCGGATGGCGATCGTCCAAGGACAGAAGCTTCTAACTCCACTATTTCCGGCGGAAATGACTTGAAAAAATTACCAAGTGTACTTCAAAACATGAATAAAATATCCTCCAAGTTTAAACAAATTCTGATTATTCCTTCCCTGTTAAAAAAATTCACGAAAAGCACCAAAATTTCGGCCTCCTAAACTGGTTTCTCCCGTTAACAATATTTCTTGCGAACCAAAACCCTTTTCACATTATCGTACTCAAATAACGTTATTTATAAATGTTCTCACAGTGTTTTTTGGAGGCTGTACGGATAAATTCATAATGTAAGGTTCGAACTTACCGTAATGCGCGCAGAACATTTTGTTCTATGGTAGCAGAAAATGTTGCTGAATATTCCTGGGTGAACGAACACTGTTCAAAATCAAGCAATCCAAAGTAAATTCAAATGGTTCGCGAGCGATAACGAGTTGTATAGAGGAAGCATCTAAGGTATAAAAATTCTGTGGGCAAAGGGAATAATGGAAAAGAGGGATGAAGCGCCGAAGAAGTTTTACCGTACACTAGCCGCCGATGTATTAAACGGAGATGGGCGTTGCTCTTAATCCCTTAGAAAAACGCGAGTAATTGCTGGTAGAAACAGCATTAAGATTGGAATAGGAAAGAAGAAAGAGAGCGAGACGAAAATGCGCGTCCGTAATGGCGAAAAGAAGAAATAAAAAAAGTGCGTAGAGAAGAAAGATGAATATGATCTCGTAATGGTAGATACGGGAGCTTAAAGAAGTAAAAGTAAAGAGCCAGAACTAAAGGGAGGTTCGGGAATTATAACGCTGGAGCACGATTCTCTTTCGGAGTGAAGAAGTGGCGCGAACCCGCTCAGCGAGCTGTGCAGACTTGAATGAGATAAAAGTAAGATATCTATAGTTTATACGTACACGATTATATACGTATATATCGCACACATATATCAAAATATATGTATAACATTTCGGCATGATAAAGCAGAGGCGGGGAGAAGCAAAGGGGCGAGTGTAACGAAGCTCCGACTTTTTAATTGGAATATATTCAGAAAGCGGAACGCCTTTTCATAGCGGGAAGCTGATGCTCTGAATGCGCCCCGGATAAACCCAACGCTCAACGCTCATCCCTTATTTCCCTTAACTCACACTACCGTATAGTTATATACGAACGTATTGCTCGTTTTATTGTTTACGGGAATGTGTATACACGAAAAATATGCTTAGCACACAATGCAACCAATTCTCGTCTCTTATTGCTGGAGTAACTGCGAGTACCGGAAGTATATATACATATTTTTTCAATACGGATAACTCTTTGTAAACAAATGTTGGCAAAAGGCATTATCTAGGCCCATTGGACGACGAAGGAACGAAGTGGACGGGCAAGCGATGTTTCTGCAGATTGTTTTACAACAGTTCCTTTCGTAAATTAATCAGTTTGATTATAGTCCTGGTTTCATAAAAATGTTGGACTATCTGCTGTAGCTAGAGATTATTTCAAAGATCGCACTGGAAATAAGCCCATGGGCTTTCGAGTAGCTTTCTTATTGGCTCGTTAACTTGCAAATTTGTGGTATCGCTAAAGGGCCAACGAGAACAATTCAGAACTCGTTTTAACTTCGGCGTAGCTGTGGTTCAAGCCCGGAGCAGACAGACCCAAAGTTTGCCCTCGCTTCTCGATCGAAGGAGATTCTCTCATTTACATAATTCACCCTTCGCGCGGAAATTCTCTTGCTCGTTTATTTATTTTTTCCCTTTGCCTCTTGCATTATTGTCTGCTTAACCCAGATTCTTTGGCCCAAACGGTATATTGATAAGATGATCTTACAAAATTCTCGACATTTTCATTTTTTTCCGTACATCAATGTTGGAACACTGAATATCGGAATTTTCAACTGCAGTCAAATTTTATGGGACAGTTAAAGGTCTGAAAGTCCTAAGTGAAAGTGTAAAGGTTGAATGGTCAGATAAAGTTTACCGGAAGGTTGAATACCAGTAAAAGTTGAGAATATCGTATTTAAGGACTGTTCAAAATTCAAGGGAAACTTTAAACTATTCTGAGCATTGGCTGCCTGGCAGAAAAATGCTCACGAACAATTGATTATTGACTGTGAATCATAGTAAATACGAGTTGCTTGCCTCGAAATGCTACTTCTATCGAAGGGAATCGTTTCCTTATATACAGTGGCGTGCAAAAATTTCGGGCCATCCTATTTTTTCCAGTTAATTGATAAAATATTTTATTTCTCCACTCGTTCATTGTTCAAAATATTCAAGAGAGTTAGAATGAAGGTAACAACGTCGTATATTATATTTAATTATGGCGTATTTTTCGTGTACTACGTGGAATGACTTTCGTCGGTGTGCAAAAGTATCGGGCCACTATATCGTCGCGGCTTCGTACGCACGGTTTGTTTACATTTTTTTCCTCATTAGTTTCAAAACAAGTCCTACAATGGAAAATCAGTCTCCTTTCTGCCACAATGCCGAAACAAACGAATATTCAGCTTCGTGAAATCGTGTCAAAACTTTCGTCGGAAGGAAAAAGTTCTCGTGATGTTACGGAGACTTTATCTATTGGCAAAAGTACCGTTAATCGTATTATTACTAAATATAAATCAACAAACTCACTGTGTGACAAAAATCGGAGTGGTAGACCGCGAAAAACTTTGAATCGCGTCGATAAAATTATAAAAAGAAAGTGCATTGTAGATCAACAAAAAAGTGCTGCAGATGTTTCCCGGGAATTGCGAAGTGAAAATCCAGCTGATGTTAGTCGGAGTACGGTATCTCGACATCTCAAAGCTGCGGGGCTGATTGGACGTGTTGGTGTAAAAAAACCATTGATTAGTAAAAAGAATAAGAAGGCTAGATTGGACTTTGCGAAAAAATATCAGCGCTGGACGGTATCAGATTGGCGGAAAGTACTTTTTTCCGATGAATCGAAAGTTCAATCATTCGGAAGTGATGGTCGGAAGTACGTAAGACGTCCAGCAGGTACCAGATATAATGTAAGGTTCCAAATTCCTACCGTAAAACACGGTAGCGAAAACATTAAAGTTTGGGGAGCATTTTCTGATGATGGCGTTGGTCCGCTGGTGGAAATTCATGGCAATATGGACGCTGCAATGTACAGGGACATACTACAAGATCATATGCTCTCATTTGCAATGAAAAATTTGCCGCGTGGTTGGGTTTTTCAACATGATAATGATCCGAAACACGCTTCGCGTCTTATTAAAAATTTTCTTCAAAGCCGGAAAGTCCGCCTTCTTGACTGGCCATCGCAGTCACCGGATTTGAATCCTATTGAACACCTGTGGCAAGACCTCAAGCATCGTGTTGGAACGAAAAATTACTCCAACAAAACGGAATTGTGGAACCATTTGCGAAGTGAATGGGAAAAATTGCCACAAGAACGAATCAAACAATTAATTGGGTCTATGCCTCGTCGGTGCGCTGCAGTCATCGCTGCTAAGGGCATGGCAACAAAGTATTGAGTCAAGTGGAGAAGACCAAGACATGCTTCCCTATTTTTCAAGTTTTTTGTTATTTTTTTCATACCCAAAAGTACGCGGCCCAATACTTTTGCACAGCCAGTCATAAAAAATTGTTGAACAATTAATGATTTAAGATCGATATCAATGTATACAACCTATTCTTTCTAAATATAAGTGAATACGTATTATCATTATTAGTTTGTTTTTCTCCCACCACCATATTTCTGTTTAATGTGCATAAAAAATAGGGTGGCCCGAAACTTTTGCACGCCACTGTATATACGTCACACTGTTAAAAAATATATGAAATTTACAATACTTTTACAATACAACGGTAAATGAAATTTACAAACCGGGTGTATAAAATGAAAATTATTACACTCGTATGCCAAAATTGAAATATGAACATAAATTTTGGTTACTGATGTGGAATTTAAGATACATAACATTGAATATTCATATGAAATCTGAAAATTTTGTGGACATGCATTGAAATAAATCATATGTTTGATTGATAATTAATACAAATATATATGAATTCATCTACTATCAACAATGTATTAAAATTACAGTATGATCTTCACTTTTCTTGACAGTTGACTGAAAAATAAGATACACATGAATGTTAATAATACGATACATGTTATTTCCCATCATAACTCTATCTCTTAAAAATACGGTATAAAAATGGGAATGAAAATCAATATACCCTGCAGTATAAAAAAAAAATCCGTGTATTAAAATTCATTTACCTATGTATTAATTATAAGAATCTCAATATTAAAATTAATACACAAGTGTAGGAAATTCGTAACGCTCTGTGGGCACCGTGCTTCGCGCTTTGGCCACCGCGTGGCGCAGAGCGTCGACTTTCTCATAGGAGGCACGTGCTTCGGACGAGGATATATACAAGTCGCTCGAATCTAAGAAAATTGTGTAAAACATGAAAATGGTAAACACCAAACTTAACACAAGATGTTGAGATTATAATAAAAAATTTTACGGCGACAATTGCTCGACTTGATTGCCACGGCATCAAGTGGTGATAAGTCACTCTAACTAATTTCTTGAGATGTCTGCATGATTTCGACCTTCAACTTTAAAAAATCGAACACAATAGTACGCCAATTAATATATTCCCCTTAAAAACTCATAATAGCTGAATTTATTTAATATTCATTCGTATATTAATATTCAAAAAGGATCACCAAATTTTATGATACATCTCTAGAAATATCGTAGACATATGTAATGCGAAAACGTTATACGGTGCCTGAAATTTAGTAATCTTGAATCTGAAAATTACTATGCTGGTAACATGAACTTTAATATACCTGTATAGTAATATTAGTAGATGTTTCGTGTTTTTAATATGCACAAGGACAACATTTCTTACATGTATATGATTTTTCAAATACACAAGTATATTAATTTTACTGAACAGTGCTCGTATCATTAAAATACCGCGTCTCTCAATTTTCCTCAGCGTATCTGAATTTTCATATACGGTATCCGCATAAAAGCTTCCTATACATGTGTATTAATTTTCATACGGAAATTTTTTACAGTGCAGGAGAAAGTTTTATTTCTTGGCTAAGCAGACTGGAAACCTGCTGGAAATCTCCGTTTAAGGAAATTGTGTATAAAACACCCTCTCGACAGATTTTCTTTCAAATTTTTCACGTTCCATGAATTTAGCTGAAGTTTGAAAAAGTTCAACCACACCGTACGTGATAAAATCAAGTTGAAACTTTTTTTTTTAATATGGTGGGATTAACGAGAAAATAATCCAATGTTTCATCACGTAAAACTAAGATTTTCAGACTCTTTAGACAAACTCGTCGATAGGAATCCTCGGAAAATTGAGAGCACGTTGTGCAATAATTTTATAAGAAAGCTGAATCTGTTTCAATTTTTTTTTACCATGTATACTCATCAGTAAATAATGTCCCAGAACTCCGTGTGCAGCTTTACGCTTGTGTACGTCCAGTGGCAGGAAAGTTTCGTTCATAATTTTGGGATATCGTTTGTGTTTCTCTTCCGATCGTGCGTTCAAATTCTTTAAAGAGATGCTAATAGAGCTGTAACTTTATAAACATTTGTTTCTTTAAATCTGCATATATATACACTGAGAAAAGAAATTTGTTGAATCAATAAATTTCATTTCATTCGCTATAATTTTGTTGATTCAACAATAATAATGTCATGGTAAGCGCATATGCAATTCAACCTACAAATTAAGTGGTTGAAACAATCAAATCGTTTGGTTGCATCCGTTTAGTTGCGTCAACACGCTACGACATTATCTTAACTAAATAAAGCTGTCGAAACAACTAAATCTGGATTTTGGTTGACTAAATATATGAATGAGTCCACAGACTTGAAAAAAAAATCTGTACGTCCCGTTCAACTAAATTTTTAGTTGTGTGAACTGAATCATACGGTCTCATGGACAGAATAATTGCTTGAAGATACTAAACTATTTCAACAAACTAGGTTTTTTTGTGTGAACACGTTTTGACATTACCGTAACTAAATATGTTATCGAAAGAATTAACGGGTAATAATAACATTGTAAAATTTTCGAAAAATCGATTTTCTTTTTATTGGCTTAAAATATACTTTGAAACCTCTTGAATATGAGGCAAAAAGTTTTATACCTGAAAAAAAAAATTTTCATTGAAATTTCGGGCTCTTCCTTCTTTTTCAAAATCCGCACGCAGCATAACTCCAACAATTTTCATTCTTTTCATTTGAATTTTTGACAATATCTTAAAAATAACATTTCGAAGTGAAATACGTACGGAATTTTTGATAAGTTCATTTAAACATTTTTTATTAACAAATAATTACCCCTTTTTTCTGTTGAAAATTGAACCTCTTCATTCAAACACTCGCCAATAATACAAAAATGAATATTTTCAAAATCCCCTACGTACTTCACTAGCTATGAGTGTCTAGATTAAGGTTTTTTTTTATTCCAGATCAACAACTGCACCAGTTACACCGCGTGCCGCAGAGCGCCTCGAATTCAACAAGCCTCGCGGGAATGGCTCTGGTGTCGCCATTTTTAAATATTTTTCAATCATAATTTTTTGTTGTACAGTTAAATATATGCTTAATAACTCCCCCGAATATTATTATTCTACTACCTTTCCTTCCACTCGAAAAAAATTGTCGACAAAAGGCATTTTTTGAGGTCGTTACAGTGGTTTTAGCCTTTAACGAACGTTCGAGTAGCTTCTCGGTCCAGCCACTGGGTGGAACAGAACGCCGAGGCTCTTCTCGCATACACAGTGACCCTTGGATGGACATAAATTGCGGAAGTCGAGTAAGATGAGACGTTTCAACCGATTCTGATCCAGAATTAGGTAGCGAGCGTTTATTACTCCCACGGGCTACATTCCCGTGAGAAGTTCATTGGAGTATAACAACTCCCATGGTTAACTGATTTCTTATCGTGATTGATGAAAAATTAGTAGAATACAAATTTTCGGATTGTAAGAGGTTCGATCATACATATTTCGGTGTCAAAGAAAAAATTTAATATCAATTTGTTTAAAATAAATATTCGTTCTTTATTTGATTCAAATAAATAATTATTTGACTTAATTAAATAATTATTTAATTTAAATAAACATTCAGTCAGAAACAATGTCAGTTTCAGTCAGGGAATCAAAATATCTAGTTCGATTGACCCTTTTTTGTAATTTGAAATAACTGGATTATGTTGTATCATGAACTGAATGTTTTGTTGGCCCTCCATGACCGCAGAGTTTATTGATTCAACAAAAATATTGTTGATTCAACAAATTTCTTTTCTCAGTGTAAGTATAATAATGCAATAATTGAAAAATCACAACAGTTTAAAAAATGCTAGCGGCAAAGCACCATTTAACCCACCGGAAATTGCGGACGGTAGCCGAAGTAACTTGACCGGTGCTAAACTCTCACGTTTTATTTTTCATGCTTTACCAACGGAGTCGCCATTAGTGTATACATTTCATAAGTGACATTGTTCCATCCCGCTACGACGAAAATATTGTTGAATCAATAAAATTTTTGTTCCATTAACAAATTTCATTTTGTTTGCCACAATTTGTTGATTCAACAAAAATTTTCTTGAAACAACAAATTTCTTTTCTCAGTGTAGTTTGTCGATACTGCAAGAGCCAAATGTGTATACACCGTCATGTTTGACTTACGTAGTAATTAGAATAGGCAACGTCGCGATAGCGTGAGAGAGACAGAAATGGTCTGTTTCAATCGAGAGGTGTGCAAAAATTATGCGTAAAGACTGACAGGTGACGGGCACATCATTATTCGGTTCTGTGTGTCAACTCGAAATAAAACATCTTTAAGGCATTACATACGTCCAGAATTTTCAAAAAATCGATTTTTTTTTACAGATTATTATTCTCTATAGTTTTAGGCGTATTTCTGTGTAAGTCGATTGTACAAATTTCCCATAGATCGAAAGTTATTATAGAAAACGTGACTGCCGAACGAGAGTCTGATGCGCGCACTTGAAACTTTAAATGCATTTTTCTCAAAACTACTTTTTCTGGCACGGTCTGCATGATAACTCATACAGTTTTTAATATTTTTTGATGCTTTTTTTTTTAAATATTCGAAATTGTTTTCTCTATAGTCTGTCGGGCCGGATTTTTGATATTGTGATTAAAAAATTTTATAAACATAATTAAAGTGTGACATTTGACACAAAATGCACACTTTTTTTTAAACTGCCGTAAATTGCCAAAATTTTTCGAATTTCAAAAATCCGGCTCGACGGACTATAACTACAACTTTATTTTACAAGAATTTTTTTACGTTTTGCAGATCCATCAGCATTTCAAGAAAAAATGATACAGACCGTGGAGCAACTTTTTTTTCATAGTGCTTCGGGAAACGTGATTTTTTATGTTGTAATTTTTGAAAAAAAAAATGAAATAAATTTTTTTATAAAGTTTAAATACTAATAAACAATGTGTAAAAATTATTTTTATTAATTTCTATTGCTATCTCTTCTAAAAACAGTTTTTGTTTTAGCGCGTTTTAGGCGCTGCTGGACCCCTGCTGGTAAGGCGTTAAAATGTCAAAACCACGAGAAGAAAAAAAAATCTACCACTGGAAGAGCCGCAGAGTAACAGAAAAAATGTACCGGAAGAGATTGCAACAAATTGAACATTTTTAAATTACGCGCGCATTGTAACCTCTTCGCGACGTTGCCACGTCTATACTGAACTACGATATAAACATACATTTGGGATATTTATTTGCTAATTACTACTACCACATGCTCTCAACCTGTATTTTTAAGGATTTAAAATGTTCATTATAATATTTTCTCTTATTCTATCCTTTTTTATTGAAATCTGAATGCTACTTTTTGTAAAATAAAATGAAAACTGTGATTTCTCATAAGACTCAATGTTAACTGTATGAAATTACCAATACCAATATCTTTTTTCTGGTTCTCTGTAGCCTCTTGAAAATTTAACTGGATCTTTTTCTTATCATAATCTATTGCTGTATCAAATTTGATTAAATTCTGAACGGTAATTCTAAAATCGACAGTACTACCTTAATTGGAATCTGTTCTTTCATGTCACGATTTCATTTACTCAACTTCAAACACCTACAACTATGTTTCCATCTACATCAATTTTTGTCTGCATTTTACATCTTTCATAATGCAAAAATGATTAAAGATATTGGCCGGAAATGTTTGAGGTGGATAAAGTTCTGTTTTTCGCCCGCAATGCTGTCTACTGACGCCATTTTATCTCTTAGTTGAAGTAGCTTGCCACAGGGATTGACGAAAAATTGGAAAACTTTTGTCGAAACACCTAAGATCTTGTATATACGACGTATATTATATAAAGAACAAAATATATATAGTTGAAATAACAGCCGTGTTTGGCGAGGATATAACGACATGTTTTTCTTCTTCGTTTTCTGGAGTGGTTCGTTTTATTCGCGCACATTCACAGCGTGTGGTCTAAGGACTCACAGTAGCAAAACTTTTCTGGCAGTTCTGGGAGTTTCTGGGTGAGGGAGGGAAGAGTGTAGCTTTTTTGAAAAAAAATTGGGAATGCCTTGCGGGACGTAAGGTGTGCTTTTTGTAGTACTGTAACCTTGCAACAATATACACACGATCACGTTTCGCTTGGGGAACCTTTTCGAGATAAGTGTTTCGGCTACGTGAGAGACAAATAATGTGCGTATGAATCGAGTGAAAGAGATGCACGGGGCAGAGGAGGAAATGCGGAGTATCTCGCTGTAACGTGCATTCTCCTTTTACGAGAGAAGCGCGTGCCCAAGTGCCAAAAGCGACTTACGCACGTATACCATACAAATATTCATGTATGTACAATATAAATATACGGGAATAACGCGTCAGTGAGGGGTTACCACGGTGGCCCCATCAAAAGAAGGCGTGCGCGGGCCAGCATGTGGTCACAATAATGCACACGCGTCGCTACTGATCGAGCGTATGCTATGTGTGTATACATGTACGAAAAACCACTTCAGCATGTGAACTCACCGATTGAGCTTTTCTTCCCGCAAGGGTGAAATTCGTGCCTTTCGTGATTTTTTAACTTTTGACTAGTCAATTTGGACGTTTTTTTTCTCATGTGCTGGGTGCACTTACGTCCCAATTTTTATAATTGATCGTGAAGAATATTCTGATTGGTAAATTGGATACTTTTCTAATTTTTTATAAAGAATTCTGGAATGGAAGTTATCAAATCTTAGAAAAAATTCTCCAATTTCTAATATTTTTTTAACTTTCTGTCGTACTAAATTATTGACAACGGTAGATGGTAAGTTGATGGGTAGCTTTGGAGATTTTTCAAGTTGAACAGCTCCGGGATAGATCAGTACTTAAATGGGTGACCGTTTCACCATACAACAGCTGATGCATCGATCGTTGAGCGGGAAACAAATGTAGCTGCTTGTGTCGGCACAGGTTTTTTATAGATTCCCTGAGCCCTCGTGTACATGCGATAAAGTAGTCCTTAGAATGAACTGACTAGGAAACAGTGGGGAGGGAGCTCTGAAGAACTGAAAGAGTTAGTCAAACCGGGAAAAACTAAGAGGACCAGATCCTAAAAAAACTTGAAAAGTTGTAGGAAAGAACGTAGGACGTAGTTTTCCTGAAATATTGAAATATTGTATTTTTATTGATTTTAATTTAAAAAAAAATCTACCTCTGTTTACTCATTATTGAAGATTCTACTGCGATTGTTCTATTTTTTTATGAATAAATTCTTTTATTGTGATTAATCGAGGAAAATGGTCCATAGGCGAAGCGTACACGTGCTGGCAAGATCGTGATCCTTAAAATTACCAGAAAACGTAATAACTCATTTAATAAAACAGGCAAATCTAAAGCCAAAATCAAATGTGGATCTTTTGCAAAGCCTATAAAGTAAAGATGTGTAATTTACGATGTTTTCAAAATCAACCGAATTTCAGATTCAATGTCAAAGCTGTACTTTTTTGCGCTTGAACCCTACACTGAGGTAAATAATTATCCCAATCATTTGTCTAGTATAAGATGTCCTTCGTATGCGATAATGTCCTTCGTATGCATTATCCATTAATCTTTTTGTTTTTTTTTTATAACGAAGAGAATAGTTCTTATTATACATACACTGAAAAAAAGGCATAGTGTTGAGAACGGAGGCGTAGTTGGCTCAACTACGCCCTGAGGTTGGATACGGCGAAATCAATGGCGTAGTTGACGCAACATCCGCGCGTAGTTGAAGGTATTTTGTTGAACCGACTATGCCCGCAATTTGAGATAAAACTTAAAATATTCAATAGAACCACAAAACATTTTTTGAATAGAATTCAATAAATATTTGAAACAGTATCATCGCATTGCTCGGGAAATGCGGAAACGTATTTCAGTCAATTGTATCAATCATCTTTGGACTGAATGAATTGCATTGTATAATTAAAACGTATAGTGACTGTACCGAACAATTATGATTTTGAAATGACTGTAAGAAATATTTGAATTTTTTCTTATATACATATTTTTTGGAATATTTTTTATTTAACATTTCTGATTTTATATTTTGCGATTTTCAATACTAAATACTCAATACTAAATAAAGGTGGCAAAACCTTTTTATATCAGTGTACTTTAATTGTACGATAAGGCCTTAGAGACCTTTTTACCTCATAAAACAAGGGTTCGAGTTTTCTCGGCGACCATTGGTCGGAGTGATCGATATTTAACGATTCAATGTCGGAGCCTTATGGGCACACGGGCGGTGCGATGCCTACGCGAGAGCGCTCCGGCCGTGGCCCTCTAGCGGATTTCTGCCACACGTATACAACTCAACCTCCGTGTGATTATTTCAAATTCAATCGATTCTGTGTCTCAACCTCCGTGTAATTATTTCAAATTCAATCTATTCTGTGTCTCAAGTTTTATTTTTTTTTCAATGTAACTATTTATTGCGGTTGTATCACATGAAATACACTCAACTCAAATAAATTAAAATTTAGCGGCAAAATCGTGGCGTAGTTGTCTCAACGACATGACTTTCAATGGATCAACCACCGGGTGATTAACTAAACGTAATATGACTATTGGCGCAACGAAATTCGTTCAACCTCATCACGTAGTTGGTAATACTTCAATTTTTTTTCAGTGTAAGTTTTCATTTATAAACGTTCACTAAATGCGACTAGATCGTGCACAATTCTCTTCGTTATAAAAAAATGAAAAGATTGGTGTACAATCAAGTCGCATTTAGTGAATATTTATTAATGAAAACTTACGTGAACGGAGAAAAGTTTTGAAAACATGGAAAACCGACTGATTGATGAATGTTTTCGTGGGATAACTTTTTACCTCAGTGCAACGTTCTAGTGTTAAAAAAATGTAGGGGAGGACCAGGCAAAACGGAACACCCGCGCTAAGTGAAACACCCTCCCGAAAAAAGTGAAATTTCTTTCTTCAGTGGACAATTGAAAAATTTGATCATTTGACTCAGAACATGCGTTAAAGAATTAGTATTCATTGGAACGACTGATATTTCTAACATGAAAATAAAAATATATTAATTCGGTAAAAAAATGAATATTCAACGAGAATTTATATGAACAAAATTTTTTTTTGCTGCAAAACGGAGATGTGAATATTTGATTAGCATAAAAATACTACTAACAGTGCTGTAAGCATGATCGAAAATTATTAATTGTTCATTAGACTGATGCGAAATATTTTTATTTTTTATTTTCTTGCTCCTACTCGTCTTGGATATTGATGAAAAAAATCTCTGCTAAAAAATGAGCTCAATTGCTCAATATTTAGAGGCGATTCTTACGACTTTAATTGATGTTTTAATTGTTTAAAAATGTTTTCTATTTAAAAACACCATTTTTTAAATTTCCTTGCTTCCTCTCATGTTTTTTTTAGATATTGATGAAAGACAAATTCTGTTGAAAAATAATTATAAATCATTTTCGTTCGACCTAACCTGTTTCCTTCCAGTGTTGCTGAAATAAAAGTCCCGTTAACAAATGAGCTCAATTCTTAAGATTTTGGAGATGGCTATTTTGATTCTTTTTTTTAATTCATACATTTACTCGTAATAATTTCATTTGAGGGTACCCTCCCATCAAATTTTTCGAAATAATCGATTTTTTTTCTTCGATATTCTCCGTCATTAGTCCCACTATAGCACTGTCCCAAATAATTGATTTTTGTCTATCAATTTTTTTATAAACAAACGAACGTGAAAAGTCCAGATTTTTTGCAATTCTATTTTTCCATTTTAAACCATTTTTAAAAATCGTGGATTTTTTTTTTCGTTTTTGCTTTATTTTGTGATAACCATCCTCAAATGGTTCAATTTTTTTCCGGTATTTTCACTTCAGAACCGTCGAGTGAGGTGTTTTTTGGCGTTGTAAAGATGACGAAATATGTCGTGTATTTTTTTGTGAAAAAAATTATTTAAAATCTTGTATTTGTCAACAGATTTAGTGGGAGGATGCCCAAAAAACGGTCTCAAAATCGCTGTTCTCATACGCTATGTTAAATTTTTTTAATTCACAAACTATCCAATTAAGGTTTCACGTTACCGTCCGACTAGCCCCAACTTCGCGATCCTAGAGTGCCGAAGAAAACGGCGAAATATTGCAATATATATAGTTGAATTTGGAAAAGATACAAAGAGATCTGGATCCTTTCAATTCGGTCCAATTGGGCAGCTCGTGTTGAATTGCGCGAAAGGCACACCCCCGTTGATCCTCGAAGTGGCCCACTCGACTAGTATCGGTTTCGACCAATTAACCACTCTTGATCAAGCTTGACCATAGTGGTTTCGTGGTTAGCACATTGGTGCGCACACCACCTAATAATTCTTCGCAGGCAGCAGCACGTTCTTATTTCTATACACGTAAAACACTGCATGCAATACAATAAACATAGAGAGTTCAACTTGTATCGATTGCCCACGCGTTTACACGCTCCATTATATTTCCAATCATCTTCACTTATAATAACTGAATTATCTACAAGTATATCATTGCATTTTCGAGTCGTGAGAGGCGGTAAATTAACGAAATATGATGGATGTTAAAGATTGCACGTTTCTGTATTAATAATAGCAGATGTTAATAATAATAATCGTAATAATAATACTGACAATGACGACGAGAAATGTCTTCTAATCTTTAGTAATTAAACAGCTAAGTTCCATTTATCCTCAGCGAAAATGAGAACTAATGATTCACCTTTGACAATTGCAATTGTTTTTCTTTTGACATTAAACCAATTGACGAACGAATCGTTTCGTACGTCTCTTAATTATCTGGAAACAGTATATCACACTACCGATTTCTTATTAATTGTATTATATATATATATAATATATATATATATATATATATATATATATGTATGTATATGTTTAATTACAATATTTACAGACGAAAAATGTCCTTTTCATAAGTTTGAAAATCATGTTCACTAAAAAAAATCACTCGGTTAGATTGCATCCGCAGTTCAGGAGGGTGCAACGATCGTCGAATCGTGCATACGGGATGGGTTAGAGGGGACAACCATGAACGTACGTGACATTGCGAAAGAGGGCCGCTGCCGTCGAGAGAAACGCGGCGGTCGAAGCTGATGTCGAAGCCGGAGGCTGCGGAGGTTGCTGCTGATGATTCGTGTTTGCGGTTTGAGTGTAAGCACCCGGGCAATAAGCGTCTATGCTACCGTGATGAAGACCAACGCCTCGTACCAAAAGCTCCTTCTCCACTGTAGCTTGATGACGTAGCTGTTCCAGTCGAAGCTGGTTCTGACGTTTCCACTTTGTTCTGCGAGATTTTTTGTTTCGTACGAAAATTGTAAAGAAGAGATATATATTATTGTATTGTATCGCGGCAGCTGTCTGAGAAAAAAATTTTATCTCAATTTAAAAGGTGTTTAAACCTTAAAAAGCCTTTTTCTCAAAATGATGTTTTTGAAAATGGTTACCATTCTATCTCAAAAACTAAAGGACCGATTTAGCTGAAAATTGAATCAGAGGATCTTTACACAATTATCTTATCTTTGTTGAAGGATTTTTGTTTAATCATCGTAATTTTTTTGTAAGTAAAAAAAGGAAAAAACTATAGGCAAAATCCTGACTTTACTATTCAAACCTCTGCGAAAAATAGATTTAACCCTAGAACCCCACAAAGGGGTAATTAGTTACCCCACGAAAACGTCAAATTTCTTTCCCTAACCAATTTCTGTCAACCGTTCCTTCCGTTTTGTAGAGTTTTTACCACTAAATATTTACCGAATGAGACTTTATCAAGCACCATTCTCTTCGTAATCAAAAAACGAAGAGAATGGAATATAATTAAACCTTATTATCGCATACGAGGAACATTTTATACTGAAGAAAAGATTGGAGTAATTATTTACTCCGTGTGGGGTTTACGTTGGAAAAAATAGATTGTGGCGTTCTAGGGATAAAAAAAATCGGCCTCGACGAAGACTAATTTTTTTGTCAACTTTAAGAAAAAAAATTCGTTTTATTTCTCGGTTGAAGCGTACAGTCGGAATCGTGGTTACCGGAAATGGTTTTTTTTTCAAAAAATTGTTTTACAGAAATTACAACCACAGCTCATCTAATTTTTTTTAATGAAATTTTCCAATTTTATTGACAACAATATGTCTTTTCAAATAAACAAGAACTTGTATCAAAAGATACATTTTTTGAGTATAAAAAAGATGATTGAAATTGACTCTATTTTTGATATCTCTAGGTGTAAATTTAATTTTTTTAAATTTAAATTTTTAATTTGATTTTTTTTTTAAATTTAAAGCAATTCAGAGGTTTCAGTGATGATTTTATAATAAATGCATCTTTTCCTAATCCCCCGAAATTACTATCCCAGTTTATCATCCGTCCTGATTATTTGTGCTAGTAAGTTTGTTAAAATCTGAAGCTTCTTGGCACTCGCTTCGCGTCAATCTAAAATATTGAGTTTAAGAGGAAAACTCACCTTCTGTTTTGATACCAGGTTTTGACTTGCGTCTCGGATAGCGAAAGCGCGTCCGCAACGTCGCTACGATCGGCAACGCTAAGATATTTTTGGCAACGAAATTTTCTCTCGAGATAGGCCAGCTGGGCATGGGTGAATGCGGTTCGTCTTCTGCGTGGCTTTCGGCCACTCGGAGTCCCGGAACCATTAACAGCGCATGACGATTTACCGGAAGTCGTTGGTCCCGGGGAAGAGGATAAAATTGGCGTTGGACTGCCCAGTCGAGTGCAAGGACTACTGCCAGGATCTATCGTGTCTTCGGAATCCGAGTGAAGCGCCGAATCGTCCTCCGAGTCGTCTGAATTCATTTACATATATTTTCGAGTTACACACCAATACAAAGTACACAAATTTAAAATGTTCATGTTTTTATTAAAAACCAGATCATTTGACTCTCTTAACATAAGTTTAATTCCTATGGAATGCAGATTCGCACAGAGAAAAATGAAAATTGATTTCATGGCATTGGTGCAATTGGAAGAGATTTCGTTGATTCAATCTCCACGATACTTGCCGAACTAAAGGAAAAGTTTGGTCTTTGTTTCAGATAAGTGTGATTTATCCTTAATCGCACCAAGATCTTTGCTGTTTGATCCATTTGGGTATTTCAATAGTTTACGAAACAAAAGCAGCTGAGTTTATTAAATAAAGTTGTCTAAGATAATGTACTTGATTTGAATCCAGATTCATGATGCAGAAAAATATGCTTTCAAAACTTCAATAGTTTATAGTATTGTGATAATTAGAAATTTCAGTAGTACTGCCTCGATCACAGATTTCATGGCATCGATGCATTCATTTTTATTCAAATAATATTTCTTTTTAGGGTTACCATTGAAAAAACCTCAATCGCGAAATGACAGAAATATTTTAAAAAATCGTCATTTCTAAATGAGTTTATTGAATAGATCATTGAATGATATTAGCAAGAATTTACTTCCCATAAAATCTTAATTCATAAACACGACTCAACTTTTCTTCCATAATCAGGGAAAAAATGTACTAAATTTTGTTAAATTGTTCATAACTGTGAGCTCTCAATTGATTTTCGAAACTTTGAGCCAATTGTTCGAACTGAAATAATTTAGTGAATTGATGAATAACACGCAAACGAGTCTGTCACTAGACCCGAAATCCAATAAAGCACACGCCCTGAATCGAGGAGTCGAGTCCATTGAAGTTACTTTCGCAAAAGTGGATTTGGTTCATTGGCATGTTCGAGGGAGTAGCAGAAAAAATAGGGGATAAATAAACGATTGGGACATAACGAGATCGGTAGTACGTGACGCATGCAGCGTTGAGATTCAATCGATTTGGGAAAAGCACGACGGGACACAGATATCGAGTATTTAGTAGTAGCACTAAAACTACACGCACATATTTAACCGGCAGCCAATCGCAGAGCTGTCATTCATACGGTTCTTGATGGCAATCCATGTGTTCTTCGCCCTTAAGTCTGTAAGCTGTCGATTTATGGGGATCGGTTAATTCTCACAAAATCGAGAGTGATAGAGAGAGAAGGCGTTAACGAGTACTAACGAGTCTGTCCGCACCTCGAACCATCTGTACAAGATACGATTCAGGATTGTCGAGCGTACAGATTCTTAATGGAAGGGGGGCCCACCCTCGGGCAACTCGAAATACTTCCTGGGGATACCGGGAGAGAGAAACCCAATGAAATATAATGGGCAAAACACCGCGGGGTGCGCGGAGTAACGAGGAACACCCGACGAAGGGCACGCGACGTATCGCTCTCTCGAATTATATATACTCCTATACTTCGATATACATGTTTATATGTATAGTTCTTCTTCCTCTTGTATCACGATGTTTGATATGCAATAAAAAATTCCCCACGGCCCCCTGTTCCCGCTATTTCATCAATATTCATTGAGACGTCTATAACCATAACGGGACCACGTCCCTATGTAAAACAGGTCTTTGGATCTCTCGACACGTATCGCGCACCAGTTAGTCCTTTTTATTCGGCAATTATCGTGCTCCAATTGTGCCACAGATTTCGTGTTAAAAAAAATACAGATGGGTTTACGAAAGTAGTGTTAATTGCTTTTGTATATACGCTACGATAAAATTATCAAAATTAACCCTAGAACCTCACGAAAATATCAAATTTCCTTCTCGAACCAATTTTTTAAAACCATTCCTCCTGTCGTTTTATAGAGTTTTCACCATTAAATATTTACCGAATGTGACTTTATCATGCACCATTCTCTTCGTTATAAAAAAACGAAGAGATTGGTATATAATTAAATCTTATTATCGCATACGAGGAACATTTTATGCTAAAGAGAAGATTGGGGTAATTATTTACCCCAGTGTGGGGTTTACGTTAGAAAAAATAGATCGTGGGATTCTAGGGTTAATGGTGATGAATAAAATTTTAAATATCAAAACATTTCCCATTAATAAAATAATAGGTTTGACGGATCATATGTCAGATTAAATGTCACGAAATCTGAAAGGGTTGAATAGAGTAGAAACATTTGTTTTCGACGTTCAAAATAATCCCCATTTTTTAAAAAATCAATTGACGAGATAAACCTAGCGGGTTTTTATCGTGTGAAAATGGGCCATTTATAGAAGTTTTCAAATATTTATATTTTTGAAAGAGAAGACGAATTATAGCAACAAAATGAAAGCGAAATTGGTTTTCTGCCAGCTTTTCAAATGCAAAAGACGAATTGATTTTTCTCCGCCGGAGGGAACGGTCGATACAAATTTTTCATCGAGTTTCCGTTCTTCAATTATTTTTACAAAGTACTTGAATAAGATCTTTAACAACGTCATCTTTTTATGGAGAAGCCATAACGTGTGTCGTATGCTAGTGATTGAAATGTACCTTGGACTCGATCGGCAAGTACATCGCCCAGAAGATCGCGAATAAGAAATGATTTGTGCTCCTGCATCATCTCCAACGCGTGTAATATATACGTTGATAAATAGTAAGTCCAATAAACGTAAATTCCTGGTTGGATGGAGGGTAGACGATTTTTTTTTCAACACTTCGTCGCAACGTTTACATTAATGTGTAGATAATTCGGCACAACAAATTGTAATGGCAATTATGTTTAATTAATAGTGCAATAGTTTAGGCGTAACTTGTTTCGCTTTAATATACGTGTAATTGATTAAATCTTTTGTAAAATCACCCGCCAAGGTGCACTGTTATCGCGTCAATTGATTTATCGGATGGTCCCATAACCGAATTAATTCTGATCGCGATGAAACTCATGCTAGCGTCGGGACGCCCGGCGTCGTTCTGCCAAGACGCGAAGTAAACCGCGTGACCAGTTTCACGATTCTTCGTCACTGGGTTCTCAATACGGAAGGTGGCGAGAAACGTATAGATCATACGAAAATACAGAATTACAAGCACACATGCACACATACACACGTGTTAACTCGCGTTACGGAGAATATATGCAGGAATTGTATAGAATAAGCGTGGGGGTTGTTTATACACACAAGTAATAGAGGGCACGAGGCATCCCCAAGATTTCCCCCCTCGAATTAATCCGTCCGTTTATTTTGAACGTCGTTCGTTAATATGAGCGCGCGCGATTTCGCTCAGCCATTTTGGGGTTGGAGGCGCGCACCAGGAGCAAAGACTCGTGCATCAGGATTGGACGAAACGGAGGCAATGACGCTTCTCGGGATGAATATCTCGGGGGTTGAACGTTCCTGTCATTGGTCGAGAGGAAGTGTACTTTGCTTTAGCGCATATGGGTTGGTCCCGCATCGGCGCTTATTTTCCCTCAGCATCCCTTGCCTTCTATGCCTCAAACTCTGCTATCTCTCTTTACCGATAGAAAGAGAGAAAAGGTGTAAGAAAATGCGAGAAGGAGAGAGACAGAGAAAGAAAGAGTGCGGCAAAGAGGACGAAAGGAGATGTCATTGAGGGGATGAAAATTGACCCGCGTCTTGTCGCGCAAAAGCATCACAGAATGGATCTTTCCGAATGACTTTCAGACACACATGAATTCCCTAAAGACAAGGAGATGAAAAGTATAAAAGAATTGTGAGAGAATAAGAAAATAGGGGGATTAAAGAAAGGGATAAAAGGAAATTATAAGTATGGCAATGGAAAAGTTGGGGAAGAATACCATATAATAGGGCTATTTACAATTTTGCAAGAGCTATAACGTAATTGCCTCATTTGCAACTCCACCAGCTCGGTGGTCATTTTTTTCTTTCAGAAAAATACTCTGTAGGAATTCAAATGTACGCTTTCATCTACTGTTTCAAATTGCTCTTGGAGAAAGAGCTGTTATATTTCAGTTCAACTATACATTAATTATGATACGCCTCTCCTGGAATAAATCAGTCATTTTGCAACCCAAAAAAAGCAGGTAGCAGATATGTTTTTCATTTCAAATCGTATTTTTTTATGAACCATCTTCAAATTAATTTGCCGATGTAGCTTATGCGTAAAGCAAAAGAATATGCGTTGGCATACCCAAAAGTTTCGCGTCAAAGAGAATGTAAATGTAAATGAGAATCAGAGTGAATAGAGATAGCTGCAATTAAGGGCGAGGTGTCTGTGTAAAACGTACGTTAGTTCAGAAGTGTTTTAATTTGGCACGTTCGATTATACATTTTCTTGCATACGTCAGCTCAATTTCATCCCTGCTAGGATAGTGCCTCCGTGTTTTCATGGCTTTCTGTTTAGGTGGCAAATAATAAATAATATCGTAAGGAAAGGGAAACGTGGTGTTGCATAAAATTGGGAAAATGGCGCGTGCGTGAGTACCACAGGGTGCACTAATATGTAGAGTGTTTCTCGTGAATGTCATTTTTTTAATGGCGCATCTGTTCCTGAATCGCTTGTTTCAAGTCGCTCCTCTAAAAACGATATACATATATATATTTAGAGAAAGAAAGGATTACATTTCGAGGGACACACACAATCCTTCTTTCCTTTTTCAAATTCATTATAAAATCATGATATGCATGCAACGAATTAATTCAAGGGGCGGCAAAGCGACTTGGGCAATCTTCTCCGAATAAAGGGAAAGAAGCGCAAGTCGTCGGATAAATATATATACATATATATGCAGCATGGTGTCTGAGTCGAGACTGAAGAATAATCAACAATTTTCTGCCGAGCAGAAACGTGATACGAGACGATGCCCTTTTGAATAAATTCGTGTCCTTTTCATCATTTCTGCCCATTAAAAGGCAGAGTTTCGCACGAAAGAATATCATAGTGTCTTTCTCTCCGTTACTCTCTTACTCTGTTTCTTTGACTTTGTGGACCTGAATTTTACATATTTTCCTTTCTTCTCGTGGGAGGAGAAATGACAATCTTTTTTAATGTAAAGAAACACCTTCATTGTTATAACATTCAGCACTTTTATTTTTTGTTCAAGGGTGGACTGGATTTATTCGTTTATTATCTTTGATATAAATAACCATTTTTCAACATACAATTGTTTATTTGTTATCAATAATATGAATTAATAGTTAAAAGAAAAAATACTCTACAAATACGTGGATTTTTATGGATTATTGTATCGTCAATGTCCGAATTGATTAACTATCGTCTTGTAAAAATATTTAAATTCATAAACAATCATTTTTTATTACCTTTATTTCAAAAAGCCATAAAATAATATTCACAAAAACGTCATCACCAAAATAATTAAAGTGAAAAGGAAAATTTGCGAGGAGTGTGCGCTCCTGTCGGCAGGATCGCCGGGAGTGTTTCAGAATTATTCACCCAGATGGCGAAATTAATTGGGTTTCTCGTGAATGGTTATTTCTATGCTCAGTTTGTATATATACCGGCTGTCTTGAAACTCATAATGTACTTGCTTCGGCAGTACATATACTAAAATTGGAACGATACAGAGAAGATTAGCATGGCCCCTGCGCAAGGATGACACGCAAAATCGTGAAGCGTTCCACATTTTTGGCTCCGTTGTTGTTCATTATGATTAGCAATATATAGTGTATAATTATTCATATAAATATGTTAATATTTTAGCATATGTTGATAATTAAGGTTGATAATTTTTTTTTTAAGTCTTGCCATCAACAGATAAATTCTCAATGATATAAAATAACAAAGGAATTATTGAAATGTTTCATCCCTATTATTTTTCTTTCATAATTCAATGAGAGTGAATTCAATAGCTAAAAAATAGCTAAAAATATAATATAAATATATAATATTTAAATATAATATAAATATATAATATATAAAAATATAAAAATATAAATAAATAGAAAAAAATAGCTAAAAATGGCTGCTTTAATGAAATAAGTTTTCCTTATTTTGTTTCCGGAAAAAAAACTGCGTTAGGAATAATTTTGTCAGCAGATTGTAGTTTAACATATAAATGCTAACACTGATAAAAATCAAGGATAGGAATAATGGAAAATTCAACCCTCGTGTGTGTCTCGAATCATCCTCACTCTCGAAAATATACGATGTATAAGATCTCACTTTACCTCGAATTTCGATTATCTTGCGATGCGTCTATATTTGATACATTTTTATTCAGCAATTAGATAGAAGTAGAGAGGGGCGAAAAATATATATACATATTACGAGAGTGATACATATATCGCAATGCTATTTTGGTGCGGAGAAAAGTGAAGATTACAGCAAATTGCCGATAATGATTGCACCCCTGAGCTTGTGCAATAGGGTGACGATTTTGAGGGCACAATTCCGAACGAGAGAAATGGAGACTTTGCTCGCCACCCCTCGACCCTATTTCCTTTAATTTACCTTCATTCAAGGCTCGTATGTACAGATGCGATCATCGCTATCACATCGACATACGTGTATACGTTTGTGGGCGAAAATGGTTGCCGTATAAAAATTGTACTTCGAAAAAGTAAAACAAAAAATACAGTCATAAAAATACTGCGATTCGAGCTTTAAGCAAAATCAATTTCAATTTAAAAATTATCTACCTTTAATCAATCATCGGAAATATGTGCGATGATATTCATTTTGAATAATAACATTTAATATAAAAAACTCGAAAGCCGTAAATTAAATTTTCATAATGAAAATTATGCATTGTTGAAAAAAAAAGGTTTTGACTTTGTGGTGTATCTTTTGGGGGATGGAAGAAGTACCTAATATTTTTTTATTCTTTTCATATTAAGGTCGTATTTTGGTCTAGAGGCCCGTTTTAAAGGTGTTGTTTGGAATTTTTTTTTTTTGAAAAACTGTTGCATCCATTTGGCAGGGGTTTCGTACACGTATTTAGTCATATTTGAACTACTCACACAAATTTTTATACATCATTTTATTGAAAAAATACACAGTTTATAAGCAGATGAAGTAGTGGTCGCGTATAAATCATGTTCGCTCGGGTGAAGGGATTGCGGACGTCCTAATTAGCCGAAACAAAAAAACCAAAGACGTTTGTATTTCCTCCACGTAGAATTAATATATTTCGAATTTTTTTTCACAAATTCCAACAGTTAAAAAATTGAGGTTCAATTTTTGAATGTCAATATCTTGAGGTCTTCGATTTTTTAGGGTCGCGCACGTCCTAATTGATCGGAACAAAAAACCAAAGATTTTTGTATTTCCTCCATTTAGAACTAAGAAATCCCAAAAATTTTTACAAAAATCCCAGCAGTTCAAAAATTGAGGTTCGATTTTTTGAAAAAAAATGTTCAACCAAATCAAGCGAGAGGAGAACAAGATTCAAGCTACTAATATAATTTTAGGTCCCAGGAAAAAGACATATTCACTCGAGACGTATGTAAAATTTGAAGTTAATCGGCCCAGTATAGTTTCTGAGAACTCGATCTGAAAAAAATTGTTTTGACAAAAACGCGTTCAAAGTTTTTTTCGAAACCACCATAAATTGCCGTACGTATTTCCCCTCAATATTTCAAGAGCACATTTTTAAGATCCCAAACTAGAAGAAAATCGAAAAAATCGATTTTTTGAAAGCTCGAGATTAGAAAATCGTGAATCTGTGCACAATTATTGGTGCCTTCAATCACACGGTTAAAACACCTCCTGAATTTGCTACCATTACTCTATTCCTAGAAATAATTATTGTCCTAAGTCACCCTAAAGTAATTTATTCAGGGCGAAAAAATTAGATTACCTCTAAATTTACTATAAATCGTGAAACTATCATTTTTTTTGTCACTGAATTTTTGCCTCTCTGTTTGTCTTCCCTTTGTCCGATTGTCTCAATCTCGATGAATTGATAAATACGGATAATAGAAACGATTGAGGGGTGACTAAGGGAAGGAGTGTACACATATATATCTGTGAGCGTGTCCGTGTGTGTGTGTATGAATCGGGACTGCACGCTGGAGCGATTTAGAACGGAGTGCATTTGACTGCGATGTATAGAGAGAAGAGATCAAACTACAATTAGAAGAGGCAGGAGAAGGAGAGAAAGAGAGTGAGAGATTGCATGGAAAGGGTGGCCTGAAATCCTTAACAATCGTGGAAACGTAAAAATCTATTGAGGCTCGCCCGTGCGTGTGAATATAACTGCCGTTGAATATCACTGGAATGAACGGAAAGCGAGAAAGGAACTGAAGAGAAAGAAAGAAGAAAAAAATCTACCATCACGTGGGCACATCCATGAATATGATCCACGACTGAATCCAAAGGCCGAATCGCAACGCCTCGTATTCTTAAAAAAAAAAAAAAATAGAAACAATCCCTTTTTATCTTTTTGAGCCCGTTGCAACTTCGTTTCACCTTACTTTTTATTTCTAGCGATCTTTATTCACCTCGTCTACTCCGATTCACCTTTTTTCGCTCGACTTTGTATACCATTGAGCGAGGAGAGCACACTCAACATTTGTCACCTAGTGGAGTTATATTTTGTTGAACAAAAAATGTACAAATATATAAATATGCGGGAAATGAAAGTCTCGGAAGTCTGCATTCACCCCGAAGTGAGCGTGAAAAGTTATTTCGCAATATTTGTGATGCAAACTGCATCGAAGAAATGATTTTTTATTGGACCATTGTTTAATCATTATAATTATTATTAATAACGGTTCTTGTAAATTGGTCCATCGAATTTTATATTTTATAATTTTAAAGTTTCGTGAATATAAAAAACAATCTAATTGTGGGTGAATTTAGCATACTCACGTTACGATTTAAAAATAAACTCACAATCCCTGAACTACCTTTGCAAGAAAAAAGTAGTAGAGAAATTCAGAAGTACATCAAATCTACTAAATTTAAAATTTGGCCCTTATGGCCCCAAATTTACCTCAATCTCGTTTCACATTAATTTACTACCTTTTTTTTTAGTTTGCGAATGATACGGATATTCGTATGTACAGTACACTTGCTGTATAATGGCGAGAGCGGTAAAAATACCCCGGAAGAGTTTGCAAAATTGTAGGAATGGGGGTTGGGCGTAGTTCGGACCATTTCTATCTGCGAACTTCCTCTGCGAGAGTTAAACAGAGCGAACTCGAGATTCCGTTATTGCATTCACGTTGAATGCACTTGCAGAGCTTTCACTCCGCTTTTCACTCTGTCCCCATCCCTCCCGGCTTTTTCCTATCCCTTCCCTTCTCACTTTCCCTTCTTTTCCGCGTTTTTCAATCCCGCATTACCGTATCCCGTTCATGTAGCCTCTACCACCCAACTTCTTCAACTCTTTGCAATCTCGCTGAAAACTCGAGATACGCTCTATATATCGGGTCACATAGCAAATATTTTTTGAAAGCCTTCGCGAGGGCGGCGTCCGTAAATGCATATGAGATGTATGCCAAGGGATTATGATGGAGCCAAAATCCTCTCAAAATCCGTCCCAACTTGGTGAACTTTTAGTTAATTAAGAGCGCGTATAATATTGCAAGTCGTATGATGAATTCGAAATATCAAAGATCTTTCATTTTTAGCAGTTGTAAATCGAGGATTAGCCGTCGTGCAAAAATAATAGAATTGTACGCAAAAGTTCACTTTTTTTATAAACATCATTCTGGAAATTGAGAAAAACTATGTATGAAAAAACAATCGAACTGAAAAAATAACGTAAAATCATTTTTTCTCTTGGCGAAAACGATCAAAAGCATGCACAGGATATGTCAATATATTTCCTATCAATATCCACGTATATATTTATGAAATCACGAAGTGCAGCATTTTTCGCTCACTGGGCAAACGAAAACGTCCGTCAAGATCGGCATTGTATTTCTGTCTTCAACAAGAGGACCAGCCCGAGACACCCTCGAAGAAGGACTATGATGATGGTTATGAAGAAAAAGAGTGCTTGAACACGGACGTTGGTCAGGCTTCCCGCGGTTCCAATTACGGAGCAGAAAAGCCTCGATCTGTGTATTGTACAACAATATTGGTGCTACTTATTTGTGTCTATGAAAAGCATTCCGCTACGACTTCTATACATAGTTAACTTGAAAAAACCTTCGTTCCTCTATAGGATGTCTCGAAAGTGGAATTTAAGAAAAGTCATGTCGCCAAAATATAAGGAAAAAACGTTCTTAGACTTGTTTCTTTCTGAAAAATCGCTTGTGGGTTTTTATGAGCCCATCCCATCACTTCAACCGCATTTTTTCCTTACTTCACTAATTTTCATGTTCCTGTGAGACCCCTCAAGAGTATTACCTACAGTCACTCTTTCCTAAGGCATTATTGTGACGCATTTACCCAAGGGCCAAGGGAAACTGTGGAAACCCCGGCCGGTACAGGCTGGTATATTTTTATTGAGTTTCAGTTGATTAGCATCATCAGAAACTCAGAAAAACTGCCTCCCGCTCTAAAACTGGCTAAGCGGTCACTCAACTGAGTGTTGGCCTAACCCGAGGGTGCTGAACTTGGGAGATCGCCGGAACTGTACATCGACCGCACACTCATTGCCGTCAGTTGATGAGATAATAATTAATTATTGAAAATGTAGCTAATCCGGTACTTTGATAAAAAGTAATTGGAGTGACAAGGGTAGAACGATAACGTTCAAGCCTATTCGTGATGAATACTAAAGCACTTTCTCCACTTATGCTCTTTTTACGACGCATCAAATTGGCTGTTATTAATTAATTGATATGTCTTGATTGGTGCATCAGAGACAACGATAGCTAAAAGCAATTTTCATTAGAATCTATTCATCCTGAGCCTTAACCCCTAAGTCTTAAGTTAGTAAATCTATGAGACAAGAGTTCTGAAGCACTTGATATGATTGAGAAACACTTTTCAGAATCTTTTGCAGTCTATCCTGTATAAAAAAGCGGAGATTCTGGCACTCTTTCGGATACCATCAGCTCTTTTGATCTTTTTTTTATTCGTAAACGAAAATAGGAAACAAAATATCATCATGGACAGTGAATAGCGATCAGAAATAATGGCCAATTCATTGAAGAAAAGACGAAGAAAGATGTAAAAATACGACTCATTTTTTTGAATCAACTCTCATTATCGTACTTCTTCAATCACAGGATCTGAGCGTTTTTCGCTAATGTATGACAGCATATCTCTATGTCTCTTTTGATGTAATAATCGTTGATCAATAGTAGATCTATTAATAGTAAAGAGAGTGAGTGAAAGTGGGACTTGATTGGGTGGCTCATGTGAGTCATTTCAAAACACTATTTACTCAAGACATTAAATGTTTCAACACAGATTGTAATTTACGTCGGTTAATTACTGAAAAATTTGGTTAAATACAAATTTCGATTCAGCTTAATTAATCCTCGAACGTCTTTCAAATAAAATTGTACACAGATGCATTTAGATGCATCGCGTTTGCCCTATTCTTTGCAATATTTTGCATATGTCTTTAAGGCCTTACATACGTCCAGCAGCGCCTAAAACGCGCTAAAAGAAAAACTGTTTTTAGAAGAGATAGCAATAGAAATTAATAAAAATAATTTTTACACATTGTTTATTAGTATTTAAACTTTATAAAAAAATTTATTTCATTTTTTTTTTCAAAAATTACAACATAAAAAATCACGTTTCCCGAAGTACTATGAAAAAAAAGTTGCTCCACGGTCTGCATCATTTCTTCTTGAAATGCTGATGGATCTGCAAAATGTAAAAAAATTCTTGTAAAATAAAGTTATAGTTATAGTCTGTCTAGCCGGATTTTTGAAATTCGAAAATTTTTGGCAATTTACGGCAGTTTAAAAAAAAGTGTGCATTTTGTGTCATAAATGTCACACTTTAATTATGTTTATAAAATTTTTTAATCACAACATCAAAAATCCGACTCGACAGACTATAGAGAAAACAATTTCGAATATTTAAAAAAAAAAGCATCAAAAAATATTAAAAACTGTATGAGTTATCATGCAGACCGTGCCAGAAAAAGTAGTTTTGAGAAAAATGCATTTAAAGTTTCAAATGCGTTTCGCTCGAGGTCGCGCGCAGCTAAAGCAAGAACTTTATGAATTTTTTAATTTATTTTTTTAACTTACGTTTAATCTCCCATTCCAGCTTCATATTGTATGCCTTCCTTGTCAGTAAACAATTGTTGTTGTTTATTTTTTTCCAATCGACGAGTTGTTCTGGCCTCTTTTGTTGCAGTAGCATTGATTCGTGCGTGTTTTAGCCGGATCGCATTTTCTCCAAGACAATAGTGGTACCCCTCGTATCCAATTGTTTTTTTATAAATATTTATACAAAACATTTATAAACATTCCTTAACTTTATAAACATTCCTATATATACCGTAGGATAACAAAAGAACCGATACGCTAAAAGGCTCTGAGGGTAAAGGCCAGCTGCCTCAAACAAGGGACATCTACCTGCGCGCATCAGACTCTCGTTGGGCAGTCACGTTTTCTATAATAACTTTCGATCTATGGAGAATTTGTACAATCGACTTGCACAGAAATACGCCTAAAACTATAGAGAATAATAATCTGTAAAAAAAAAATCGATTTTTTGAAAATTCTGGACGTATGTAAGGCCTTAAGAGAAATACCCTCAAGTATAAATGTTTATCTTCCTGAGGACGCGAAGAGTCATGGTAATCAAGAGGAAGTATTTAGAGGATAAAGACTGATGACACAAATCAATAAAATACATAAAAAATCAAACATATGAATGAACTCTAATTGACGATAATAACTAAAATGCTGAACATTTGAATCAGCCTCGACTTCCACTCGGCGATTATATGCAATTACATGCCTTTCAATCTTTCCCTGTGCAAAGCCAAGCAGTAATAAGGATAAATATCTTATCTAGATTTCTGATAAGCCATCCTCTTTGTCACGACATGTTGCCCCTAACTCCTACAAAAAAAAAGAAAGGAAAATTAATGGTGAGTCCTAGACGAAGATATCAATTGGTAAACGAGGTGGCGGAATTTGGCGTGAGCGTAAGAGTATTTCAATGTTTCGTCAAGATTACGCTTATATACAGAGAAGCGAGAAGACAGTAGTTATATACGGAAACGGGGCAGAAAGTACGATCAGTGATATAAATCTGCTGTATGTATCCATTTGTGTAGAGACGCTTCGTCGCAAAATAGGGTATAAAGGATACCGCAAGAGATTTCTACCTCTCGGTTCCGGCCCAGGATGGTTTTCGCTGAGAGGCAGCGCCACAGCTTGTTTACCACAAGCGACAGTTGATTTGACAAAGCAGCGAGTCCATTTATGCGAGAGTGAATATTACAGAGCGGTCTTGGATGGTTCTGTGTATTCATCGTCGTGATAGAGCGAGAGAGACTCGAGAAGGGTGGCTTGTTATCCGCTCATTGAAGTTAACCACGGGGCTAAGTGTGCGTTTGGGGTGAGATGGCTGAAGGGGGAGGGAGATTGGCAAGAGTTTGATGCCATAAGAGAGAGAGAGAGAGAGAGAGAGAGAGAGAGAGAGAGAGAGAGGGAGAGAGAAGCGGGAAAGTGGATGAGGGGTTGTGAGGAAGGAATAAGCGTAAAGGGAACCAAGGTGGAACGCCAACCTCGTGGCTTTAGTGTTGGAGTTGTGGTCGACGATCTCTTCCTCAGCAGCCTTACTCTCTCACTCGGTCTGTCTCTTTCCATCGCTACGTCTCATGTTGTTTTACTCGGGGATGATGTTTCGATGAGAGGGGATGAGCTTTAGAGATGTTACGAAGAGTAAGATAGAGATAGAGAATGTGTACAGTACAAGCAGTAAAGAATTTGAGCCAATGGGAAGACAGATCGTTGCCGGGGCAACCGCAAAGCTCTTTGCTCGTAACCCTCCTCTCGCGTATAATATACCAGGTTGCTGGTAGATCATTCGACCAAGATTGAAAAGTTAGCGCTCGGTATCGCAAGCCCATGCACCACGGAACGATCTCTTCTTCCTCTTCTCGCTGCTGACAGGAGGGTGGGTCGAAACAGGGGGTGATGTGGAAACGATGAACGCACTCGACTCCCAACGAGTTGAGGGGTCTAGAGAAAGAGAGGGAGAGAGAAAGAGATGGTTCGTCAATTCAACCCCCTGACGGTATGATATCCTCTGCATTTATTTGTATATATATACCATTAAACTTGGTAAAGGTTGATAGCTAATAGTAGACGCTACTACGTCTCTATATAGAATGCTTTGACGATTATTTTTCAACTGTATAGCAATAGATTTCAATACTTTATACGTTATGTTTAACGAGCTGATCCCACTTATTATTACGCTTTAAGCATTATTCACAAAGCCTGGAATAGAGTTTATAGTTTTTATTACTATTTGGAAAGTCAATATTGAATCTTGAATTTGAGAATCGTTCATTCTCAAATTCATTTGTCATTTAAAACAGCCAAAAATTTTATTGCGAAGTTCACATCGAGTTGTAATCACTATCCTGTGCAAGAATTTTCTCGACATTTAGATTTCGAAGCTATTATCAGGATATGTTTAGGGTAATGAATGACATTTTTAGTATATATACGATGAGGGCTTTATTCAACAAATTACTCTCTTCACATAGCAGCATGGAATCATTTCGTTATGGTGAAGATAGTTAGTTACTACATTTACTGTAAAAATTCGTGAAATTATATCTTTTGTATCTTAAAATAATTATATCGTAGTTTTTCGTAGAAAAGTCTCTGTGCATTTGTCACTGTGATTACTTTTTGATGACTATTGCTGACAGTCCGTAAAATTACATTTTTGCGCGTAACATTGAACGCAGTTTTATTATCATTTACGTCTCTCGTCCATTGTGATTATTTTGAGTCTCAATTTTTGGCATCATGAAATTTTTATGGTTCTCGCTGAAAAGTATCATTTTGTGTATTCACTTAATACACCTACTCTATATTTTATTCTCCCACTAAGGGATAAAATATGTAAATTTATATACATCTATATCTCACCCTTGATGCTTAGCAAACACGACGGCTCGCCTTCACCAAAGCCGAGGCCACTCTGTGTGTTTTGACACGTGTATAATTAAATTCAGTGCAGAATGAAGGTACACACATACAGCTGCACGTTATACATGTGGATGTTGTACCCTAGAGCGCAGAAGTGTTCACAAATTTCGCGCGGAAAAGCCAGTGAGATTCGTATGTGAAAAAAAACGCATATATAAAATTGCGGCAAGTATCTGTGTCAGTTGAAGAAAAAAATGAGGACGCAGCAAGCCCAAGCCGCATTTGTACACGGAATAAAATCTCGTGCAAGCGAGAATAAAAGTCAAAGAGAGAAAAAAAAACGATTGGTAGAGGAAAAGAGTGTACACAGGACGTGCAAAAAATATTGTGTGCTGTGCGCCTGTAACGTACGAGGCTAAGCGAGGTGCGAAAAATGGAGGATAATTACTACTTTTTTATGCCATAATTACGCAGTAATTAATTAAAAATGTCGAAGAAAGATGAGGACGAGGAGCACTCGAGGAAATTGAGAAACCAAGCTTTCTGCTCGTTGACTTTGACGAATCAGCGATTCGCGCAATCCAACAGGGACGCTTTATTTTTATTTAAAACATTTTTTTATTAATTCATAAGCATAATTACTAGAAATTATATGATAAATAATATTTTATGAAATATTTGAATTGTAAATAAAATCTGGATGCGAGCCACAAAGACACGACATTACAGTTAGAGAAATAAAAAGTTACATGCGCCATTGTCCATGAAAAAAATGGAGGGGCGATTATAAATATTATTACGCGAGCTCGGTTAAAGTACAAAAGATCGCAAAAAGAACGGGATGGAAGATTCTTCACTGGTGAGGGCGCAAACAGCGTCTCTTGGAGTAATAAAGACGCGCCAAGGGACTGTGTGAGCTTTTCTCTTACAGCCCGCATAGTTATCTCGATAATTTGTAGACACACTCTTCGTTACTTGTTACTAGGGTAACCGGGAGTACGGAATATATATATATATATATATATATATATATATATATATATATATATATATATATATATAACGTGAGAGAACTGGAGTTCTCAAAACGCTGCTGTATGATGAACGAAAACAATGGGAAAGGTCGCTCTTTTGTTTGGGAAGAGCTCGGTGGATTTTCTCTCTCGTTCTCTCGGACTAGTTGCATTGTTAGGGCTATTGTTTCCGGTAACTCTTTCGCGGTAACGAGGGAGAGATGAACCTCAATTAGAATATGGTTTGAGGACTTAAACGCCCAGAGGCTGACGAGTTTAAAGGGCGAGGGATGAGCATACCGTTACACCTTCCTTATAGAATAACGACACGTTCTACAGTATATCTATATGTTAATAAAGTCGACTGTTTTTATACTATATATGCATCATGAAATTTCTACAGCCTCACTCTAAATTTAGTATTGTGGCGAAACTGAGGCTTTTCTTTTGAGGATCTAAATTTCTACTCGAAAACACTAAAGCCTCGGGTGAATCTACACTCTCTTTTAAACCTAAGTTTAGAAGCTTCGCTGCGCTCAAAAAAAATACTGTTTTAATGTCAATCCGAAATAATTATATACATGAGAAAATAAACACATTTTTATTACATTCATATGATGATAATAATCACAAATTTAGATCCAGCATTTTTTTCATCGGAAAAATATGGATGATGAAATTTCGTAAGTGATAAAAAGGGTGAATAGTACGACGAGGGTGTGACTACTTCGGCCATCTGCCGGTGGAAGTGTGTAAAACATACGGAAGTCTTTTGCTGAAAATTCAGTAGGGTTTGCATTGCTGCAGGTTTGATGGCTCATGTTCCCAATGAAAGGTAACTTACCGGCACTAAAAAAATCCACCCCCGCAGGCTATGCATGAAAATCAATGATATTCAAAATAAATATTTCCAAAATAATGAATAGAAGATTCAAAAAGTCACCCTTTAATACGATTTGCTAAAAATCGTTCCGGAACGAAGGATAAAAATTCTCGTGGGTGGGTAGAAAAAAATGGAGTATCAGCGCAAGCGTCCTTGCGTTATCATATCCTGAGGCAAATACCAATGTCCTTCTTCTGTTATCCTGTTGTCGCACCGTTTGAATGTTCTTCAAGCCGCTCCTCGAACAAATGTTGGGGATATTATTCGTAACGAGAATCCGAACATTTCTCTCTCATGGCCATTTAAGCTCGAGCAAACGAGGAAAATTGTTCGTTAATGGAGCCAATCTACTGGTATAAAGCAAACACGAATGTGCTAGGAAATGGATACACAGTAGTTGGTAGTGATTGCGCGAACGTCGTGAGGATTCTATGAGGGTCAGGAGTCAATAATGAAAAAAGCTTGAATCGTGCTCTTGTAGCCCCTGGAAAGGATCCCGAGAGGGGTTGACCATCTTTTTCATACCTGCGTCCCGAGAACGCTTCTCCGATATATTCAATTCAGCAAGAGGGACAGAAGGAGGGAGAAATGGAAAGCGAGAAAGAAGGAAAGACAAACGTCCAATTCGAATAGTCGGACAGACGGAAAGGGCGATAAAGGATGGCGTGAGAGAACAGGAAGGGCGAGATAAATGAGCGGAAATATTGTAAAATTCGCTCCACGGAACTCCTGATATCCTGATCGAAAAACAAGTTGGTGCTTTGAAGCTCGAATTGGAACTAATCCTGTTACCACCCCATTGCCCTGTCACGCCAATTTAGGTTTGTATACACCACCGCAAATTACTACACGAACTTCAAATACTCTCGACGTATATCACGATGAAGTACATAAAGTTGTGATGGCAGAATTCTTTTGATAAACAATACAAACCGGAATAAAAATAACATTGTATAAATTTCAAACAGGATCACATAGTCGAGTCTATTCGCATTCCTTTGTGCATATATATATATATCTCACTTCCATATATAAGCCATAATGGTATTTTGTGCCCTTGCCATTGGTTCACGTAGATTTCAAATTTTATCAATAATATATCAAAATATAAAGTAAAAAAAGATTGAACTGTAGTTTCTGAAAACTCATAAGATACTCTCTCAAGTATGTGAGAAAATGTACAACTTATAGACATCCGAATGGTAGGCCTCACCCTGGCGGATCCAATAATGGGACCTTGTAAAAAAGACAACGAGAAATTCCTTTGTCCTTTTTACAAGGTCAAGGCAACGCTACCGTTACCTTTAGCGTCCAAAGTAACGGTAATGAAAAAGATGCCGGAAATTCCCATTTCCTTACCGTTGCCGGATCCACCAGGGTCATTTATAAGAATGACTTTGGTCCTGCGCCATCTAGTGCCCTAACTTTAGAATTCCGACGTCGTAACTCATCAACTTTGGAAGCAGAGCAAGTTTTTGTTTATGTTAATTAAACCCTTAGATATAGTTTTGTGTTCCTGGTAGCTCAGATCATGTTTCTAATCTTCCTGGATTCGATCATCAAAGCATTTATTAGGACTATAAAGTAAAACATTATAATGAATCTTCCTGTAGAATAATCAAGCTTTTCAAGCCACGGGTACGATGAACGAATTTCTGTTATCCTGTCGTGACGAAAGCTTACCCCTTTTCTCCAGGGCTGGAGGATACGCCAAGGCGCGATTCGTGCGCTTCTCGCGTACAACGTGGCTTACGAATTCCTCTAGGACGAAATCCCTCCGGGGTGTTATGGAGTCCTGATAGTGGGAATGCTTCTGGCGCCACTCTCGGTTGACGAGAGTGTGACGTTGACGTTGATCCGAAGTTTTTGCGTCAACCTCTTTTCCCCCTTTCTTTTCACCAACGATATCAAAAGCTTCGGCAACATCCGGTATTTCTTTGACATTGGATCATTCTGCGAGTAGACAACGGGAGTAGGAAGAGTTCTTGTTGAATCGAGAAAAAAATTAGCCCTGCATGCGGTCCTGGTTCGCGGAATATTTTCCATTCTAAAGCCTCCCGCGGGAAACTAAATACATTCATGATCTCGATCATATGTACACGTGTACCGTAAAACGTAATGGTACCCGTACATGGGGGAAAAAATATTATATGCTTCGATGTCATGACGTCCTGGTGGTTGGAATATTTCTAGGGTGTAAATACACAACATGAGGATGTAAATGTGGCGTTCCTTGGAAAAACAAAGTCTCCAGGTAAGATTTTGTCCAAGAATGAATCGTATCCATCTTGGTGCCTTTACGTAAATGTCAATGACATTAAAAGAATATTTTATCCTGTCTTTGGGGTGATTCAACCCTGTGGTCCGATTTTTATCTTTCCCCACATTCAAACGATCGAACCCAAACAGGAGATACGTGTGTATTATCCGTGGTTAGTTCTCGATGCTTCAGTGCTAACGTAAGACAAAGTGTTTCTCCATCGAAACGCATACTTATCGTCCTCGGGAGGATCAGGCATTCAGAGGGTAACAGCAGGATTCTCAGTCACAAGGCCAGGAAAGCCAGAACAAAAGCCCGCGTCATTCCCTGGTTGTGAAATCGATTGTGTACTATATGAGTAGCCATTTTCCATGGATGAAAATTTACCCTTGACCTAATAAAATATGAGTGAATACTGGCAACAATTACCAAGGAATTCATATAAAATATGGACAATTAAAATCTGAAATTATGCACATGACTTCTGTGCTTAAAAAACAAACGTTTGTCGTTTTTATTTAAAACTACATTGATCGAATTACCTTCATTTTCGATTTATTTTACATCCAAAATATTCATCGAATATTCAATTACGATAAATGTTGATTAATTTTACTCGCTAAATTAATGTTCTTAAGGATTCAAAGTCGAGATTATGTTTGAGTGTTTCAAATCTATCTAAACAGAGATCCACAGGATCCATACTACAAAAAAGAACAAATACGAGCGAAGTCACTATGTTCCTGAAGTTCTGACCCATGTCCTGCATGGCCGAACATATCCTTGCCCAACCAGGAACAAAATGTAGCCTTGTCGATCAGGTTGCTATGAATTACAAGACACAGGACAATCATTTTGACGCAAGAGCGAGTGAGATGAAGAGAGAAGTCTTTTGAACCAGCATTCCACTCTGTGCAATAGATACGAGAGCTTTCTTCGGGATGCTGGAGTCCTGGCAAGACTTTAAGATTTTCCACGTGTTGGTTCAACCGTTTCTAGGCATGAACGCTGTATTCAAATACTTGAACGGCTATTGTGAATCTCTTGGTATTTACTGCGTTATACTTACATGTTCAAATTGCACTCTCACATTGAAATATATATAAGAATATCTACATACGTTGAGCAGATAAAATTAGAGGCACGAAGATCTTGTGGCTTGCAACTGACCTCCCCCAGTCTCTACTATCCTAAGATCGGACTTCCTGTTCTCATCCGGTGTCTTTGACACATGTTCCGGTGTGACCCTAAGTTCACATATCTGTGAATTGGTACAGGAACCAAGGAAAGAGGAAACGTCAATATTTTATCATCAAATTTTCATTTGTGTTACTACGTCAGGTTTTTTATGTTAGACAACGTTGATAGACGATGTGAAAACGATCAATCGATCGTTGATTGGCCTGATTAATATTTTTTGTTACTTAATCGATTGGCATATAAAAAAAATATTTCTTTTTATTACGTATGTTGAAGAGAAATTCGAAAAATTCATTCACCCTAATTTTACGTTTTCGCGTAGTTTTACAATGCGAATGAATCGTTATTGTACCTTGACTGAAATTGAGAAGAGTGTGTTGAATGACATAATTTATTGGTGGAACAAAAATGTATCCCTAATGGACTTATTAATAGAATTCATTAGTAATTCATACGAATTGTTATAATTAGAGTAATAATATTTGATGGGTCATCGAAAAATCTTAGTGATATTAATATTAACTCAGTGTCTGAAAAGATCATCGTATCAAAATATGATGTCAATTTAAGGGGCCAATCCACTTTGGAGCCACGAAAAAAAGGCTATTTTCGCGATTTTTTTTTGAGGATTTTATAAAAGATATGAATATAAAAGTTATTGGGCTTGATAAATAAAGTCGTGAAATACATGAAAAAAAAATTTTAATTCATTTTTATTCATTTTTGAGTACAAAAACTATAGTTTAACGTAACGCCTCAAAAATAGGTGGGCTAGGTAGTTCCATCACAACTCGGCAACGGCTTGTCTGAAACAAAAAAATCAAAGTCCATTAGATTCAGTATGACACCAGCTAAAAAATGACCCTCGAATATAAAGTTTTATCAAAAAATAATAAAATGGCAGATGAAAAACGAAAAAAGTAAAAAACGCGTTTTTTTCGCAGTTTTTCACAAAAAATAGGATAAAAATCAAAATTTTAAAACCATCGAGGGTCATCTTGTTGCGAATCATGTTTACAATATGTGGTTCAAATTTCAACAGAATCGGTTTATTAGTTTTAGAGATACGATGGAGCTAGATTTTGAAAACGTTGTTTCGAGAAAAACGCGTTTGAAGTTTATACGCCCAGGTAGACGAAATAAGGTCCTGACGTTCAGGTAAAAAAAAAAAATACTTAGAGAGCTCGAATTTTCATAAATTTTTGACACAATATTTCTGAATGTATGTACTTTCGAAAATAGTAAAATAAAAAAATCGATTTTTTTTCATTTTCAAAGTGGACTGGCTCCTTAATTCAGGATCGGGGAGAAGTTGACATTTTCTCGAAATTCATGTGATCCTGATTTCCAAGACGCCATGTACGTCTTGAGGTGTTTCGTAGGATGAAAACGAAAACCCTGAATTCCTGGTAATCGGAGGGTGAATCTTCGGGGTTGATAGGAAGGAGGAAAACGCCCTTCCCCCGGAGATGATCCAACGCACGTAGACACCCCTTGTAGATTCGTGGACGAATATGCAGGGGGTTGAAGTCTGGTCCTTTTGCGCAGGATCGGTTCGGACCTGTACCGCAAAAGCCTGGCATGAAACCTTCTTCGTTTCATGTGTCCTTGATCCGGAAATATGCTTCGCGTTTGAGGCAATTAAGTGCATTAGCGTAGGCGCGAATACTCGTCGCTATAGTCAATTTATGGTAAACTCCAGTCCCTCTCGTACTTCGATTTACTCTTTCGAAATGTATCACAAAAAAATACAATATATTCGCGTCAGAGAAAAATGTATGTTCGTTTTACTAAAAGTTTACCAACTGTTGTCCTGGGTGTCTGTCCATTTCATGTATACGATCCCAGAGAAAAAAAAATACATAAAACAAACAAAAAAGACAATTCTTGGTATTCAATCGAAAACTATTTATTACAAACTTCCTTAAATAGATGCAATTCAGATTTTTAATTATTCTCATGTGTCTTTGCCTCATTAAAATTCATGACGATCTCGGGGTTGTAGTGTTAACTTATCTATAAAAAATATGCCTTAATAATAAAAATATATTAAAGTATTTAAAAAATGTTTAAAAAAGTATTTAAGAAAACAACGTTTGCAATGTGTGTGTGTTTTTTTTAATTTGAATAATTTAAATATATAAAATTATTTCCTGTTGAAATTTTCCATGAATATCTACGTTCATGACCATACAAAATAAGTATTATACGGAATTATATTTATACGCATATATTCAACACTCGCAGATGTGGAAAACTACATTACAACACACGATATATGTAATACATATAATAATATATATATATAAATATACAATAAATTCGAGAAATAGGGATCGCAGTAATGACCAAGGGGTTGAATTTGAGGGTGGATATAGTTTTATTCTCAACTTCTGTGGTTCGTATGTTTTCCGCGTTGTTTCAACCCCATGAAAGCTTGATGTATCGCTTGAACCACGGGCAGAAAAACCACCCCCAACTGTATTAAGGTCGATCTTAAACCCAATTCGGGGGGGGGGGGATTGTTTTTTTTATCTTGTGTATGTTTTGATACGTGCTGTATTTGGAAACATACATGTACGTATATATTTCTCTAAAGAAAAGCTCACTAACGATTCTTTACCAAGACATTTGAGGGGAATGACGCTTCATGAGATGTACGTATGATCTTCCCACACAACAGGTTATGTAATGTGACGTTGCGACAACGAGATGCTTCGTTTACCAGGATTGCAGAAATTACGAGAAGGTCGAAGCCATGTGAGTCTAGCAACCCCTCAAACCCTATGCCCCTCCTTCCTCCCCTCTATAGAGGGGAACTTTGAAGGTTGGGCCATGCAACCCCTGAAAATACATTTACGAGCGTGTTCCCTTAGCGGAGTAGGGAAGTGGATTTTATTATTTCGACAGCTGAGAACAACAGCATTGTATCTCAAAATTTGGTTCAACATCATCCTATCTCAAAGTTTAGTTAAACAACATCGTATCTCAGAATTTTGATCAAAAACATCGTATCTCAGAGCTTGATTCAAAAACATCGTATTTCGAAATTTGCTCCAATAACATCGTTATTCAAAATTTGGTTCAAAAACATCGTAGTTCAAGTTAAAATTTTATTTATCAAATTTTCTGAGACTACGTCCCTGGCGGGCACGCGATTTTCGAAAAATTTCTATAATCGTCGTCTATTGAATTAGAGATGAATTAGAAGTTTTTCTATCGAAATTATTGATCTAAATCTTATAATAAATAAATAAATAAATAGATAAATAAGGATATAATGACATGTTTTAATGCATTACGTATATGTTCGTTTTCATAAATTATCGATTCTGTTTCCATTCGCAGTACTGTTTGAGGAACAGCTGTTTTTTTTTTTAACGATGTCGTGTATAATTCGATTTTATGTGTGTATACACACACATACACACAAAATCGAACTGTCCATCTATCATCACTCGAGACTTACTGAATAGATTTCAATGAATCGTTTACACACGGTTATATTATGACCCTAAATAAATTCCAAGCGATGGTTCATTTTGAATATTACAACGTTTAATTGAAGAGAAAATCACGAAAATCCCTATGTTCTTCAGCCTTTTACTCTGTTCAGGAATATTTAAGTAGCAGAGAATAAAAAGAAAATTGGTACAAAATTAAGAATTCTAAGAATCGATATTCAAGAACTAACTAAAAATTCATTAACGACTAGGAACGTATAAACTAAGCACCCTTTTCCAGAAGGCTCGAATTCGAAGAGGATGGTGAACACGGTTTCAGTAGGCAACGCAAAAATAAGTGAAAGCCATTGTCTTAGAATTTTTTTTCGAGTTATATAATTATTTCACATTTCGAATTGAAAATTCTGAAAACATATTTTTTTTTTTAACAATGACCATAAGTAAATTTAAAAATAACTATACGCAAGTCATTTTTTGGATGATGAATATTTAATTGAAAAATAACTTCGTTTGAGAAATCACTTTATAACATAAAAAACTAAACTTTTTTAAATATTATCATATGCATATTTTGCCGTTCAATAATGATGAACAAAGGCACGCACATATTCACTTTTTGCATTACGAGAAACTTGTAAGGCGAAAATCTTTGCCTTGCAAGGCCATCCTGCATTAAGCCCTTTCTACATTATGCTAAATTATACTAAGATAAAACCCTTGGGCATTTTCCGGTACGACTTTTTTCTCGCAAAGATATGCCAGATCGGCTTTCTTAGCCTTATCTAATTCTCGTTTTTGCAAATAAGTCCTCTGGAGCTCGTGATTTTTTCAGGTATTAGAAACTTTTGATAAATTTATTTTTCGTGCTTCGTCAAGAAAATCGTATTTGAATTCAACGCAATCACTGTATAATATTGTGGTTATCTGTTTCACATTGAAAATTTGTATAGGTTTGCCTGATTCGTCTCTCTTCTAGTTTTGCTGATCAGCAACTTCCGAAAAATCGAAGATTTCCTCGTTTGTCATCTCGTGCACATTGTACAGAGGGGATTTTTTCTTGGCAGAGGTGATAATTTGACATTACTGCTGTTGTATGTAAACCATTTTGTGCCGACTAGCAGCTTCAATCGCTGCGTGCATCGCGTCGCCTTCGGATTGGGTATGACCCTTTTCTAAAAACCTGTGCGTTATTTTCACGTGAAAAACTTTTTCTGCGAGGGCATACGTTCCGAAGATCATCTTATTTCGATTTTGCCCCCCACAGTTATCACTGTAAAATATGAATTCTTTAGTTCCTTTCTCGCACATATTTCTAATGAAAATCCATAAACAACTTGAAATTTCATTAGCTCCTCTTTTTGCAATTGTTTCGTTCCATACATAATAAAAGCCTTCTCTTGAACCAATACTGAATATTGTAAAATTGTAGACGGCGAGTTTCCGGCGATAGTATAATATCGATGTTTTGGCTTTTGGTGTAGATAGAACTTTTTGCGGGTCAAAGCACGCGCGACGCACAACGAACTGTCTTTAGATGCGTTAATTTTGTCTGCTTCTTTTACATTTCTGATTATTGTTTTATTTTCTTGACGTTTGTTATAATTTTCTTGCAATTTCGCTTTTTCCATGATTGTTGAAAATTTATATTCTGTGCACACATCGCATTGGTCCTTTTTCGGTACATGGAATCTCAAATTGAATGAGTAGTCGAAAATTTGCCTGTAACAATGCTCCGATGCAATATCTTTTCGATTTTCTTTTTCATCCATTCTGTGTACAGTCTGTGCATAGTAGCTAAATTCAATCCTTCTTCAAGATATTCTGCCTCCGTATTTTTTCTACAATAATGGGACTCTACTCGGGGAAAAAGCTGGATATAGTCAGAAACGCTTTGAGTTGTCGTATCAGGAATACGTTTCGGACGGTTTGAAGTTTGAATGACGCCCACGGAGATCTTGCGATATTGAAATGCTCGATCATGTCATATTTTTTTTATAACCGTGCATATCCATTGTTCGGTAATGCCTACCGAAATTCAAAAATATCACGACATTGTTAAATATGCATAGAGAACGAATTATATCATATATATATATTTATGCTAGTCATTTCATTCCATAAAAGTTTCAGTACTTCGTAGTTCGAAATTTTTTTTTTTTAATTCAACCATCTTCATGACATGGAGAACATTAATATACAACAATAAAAGTAAAAAAAAAATATTAACAAATTATTCAAAAAATTGTTCAACAAATAATAAAACAATTTTTGTTGCATTGTGTGAAATTAATTTGGTGATTTTATATAATGTTTTTAATTTTTTTCTCATTATTCACATTCTTCATTGTAACTTTCCCTGCAAGTAACACTTGATAAGGTGTTCGTTCAATGCCCAAGTTATTTTTTATATTTTACATTAAATTTTTTCACACAAACATGTTCAAAATTCGTTATTTTTCATGAATTCTTCAAATAAATTTAGATAAACCAAAAATAAGAAAATTTTCAAGAAAATGTATACAAGTTTAGGAAAAATCACCAAACACTTTCTACATAACGAAAAAAAATCTCTAATTATTTGTCGGAAAATATTTTATTTAAACAATATGTTAAACAACTTCAGAGAGGTTTTTTCTAAAATATACTTATTAAATTGGCGACCGCGATATCTCAATAATTAGTTGGTCGATTGAGTTTAAATTTTGTACACATCTTCATTGGGCTGTTTTTTAGCAATGGTACCAGAATTAAGTCAAAATAATTGTTATGTTTAGTTTTATGACCCATAGAAGCGGAAAAAAGTATACAAAAAATTGATATTAAAAATTCAGTATGCCGCCATTTCGTGAAAAAATATTTTTTCTCTCTGATTCTGGTACAATTGTTCACAACACTGATACAGATTAAAAATATGTTTGATTTTTTTGGAATGCATAGAACGTCCGAAACCCTGGTTGCCAATCAGAAGTTTTCTTCCGCGCAGAGTTTTACTAAATCATCCAAAACTATGAGATAACATTTTTTAATTATTTTTCAAAAATTTGTACGTTTTTTTAAACGTACAATAAACATATGTACGAAATTAAAAAAAAAAAACTCGTAAAGTTTTAAACTTATTCTATCCAGAAAATTACCTCTGAAAACGGCATTCTAGACAACAATGCGGCCTTAAATACTACATAAAACGAATTTCAATTAGAAAAATTTTTCATCGGAGCCTTTTTTGCTTCATTGTCTATCCTGTTCTCTAATCTTGAAAAAACAATATATACCTAAAGTTCCTGTGAACATAGATCTGCAGACTTTAACGGCAACTTGGTCAAGAGGCAAAGAATACTCCATTTTCAAACGTTTTTTCATCGTTGAATCGCCGTCTGTTTCGTTTTCCTTATTACAATTCTGTACGAACCGAGCAATGCAATCCCATTGCCTCGTATGGTCTTCTAAAGTCCAAAAAGCATTAAATAAATTTTGTCTTTGGTTTTCGTTTATTTTTTCTTGACATTTAAATCGGCACGTTTTTTCACAGCCATTTCCCATCATTTTTTGTTGCAATTTTTTTCCTTTCAGCGAAACTTCACTTTGACCAGCATTCTTAGCCTTCTTTGCGGTGTTTCTTTTCCATTTTGTCGGATTAGAAGCACGCTTCCGTGATTTTTTGAGTTTTTCAGTTGGTGATACAATGGCGGCATTTGAATTGAAGTCATTTTCGGGAACGTTTTCGTTCACGATACCGCGAGAATTACTTTCTTCAGAGTCATAAGAACATTGTCATGAGCAAATGTAGGGATAGTCGGTGATTTCGGAAGATCAATTATATTTTCTTCTTTTGACGAAAAATTGCATTATATTTTCTCAGTTCCGTTATATCTACGAAAAACAATTTCATAATTTAAGTTATTTACTGCATGCCCGCATTTGCGACTAATTATCCTTGTGTATATATGTGGAGAACAAAAAAATAACATTTCATTGGTAAGCTGCTACCAGATTTTTGTATACTCGAATTTTTTCTTTATGAAACCGGTGTTGAAATAAGAAATAATAATTTTAAAAAACTTAATATTGGAGTATATTATAAGATTGTGGTACCACTCGCACCAACTTTTGTGATTCTTCAATTTGTTTTTTGTTTTTTAATACTCAGCGTCAAGTCGCCACCTCGGCTCTTCATATGTATAAAAGAAAAATAGTTTGTCATTCTGCCTGTGAATATGTGTAAGTATGGTTTCACATCTGGCTGAAAAAGGGAGATCGAGACAAACGATGCCTATAAACAGGAATTTTATTTCTAATAAATGATATGAAACAATAACAAAAGATTAACAAAATAATTAATTCCTAACCTATAAACAGGAATCGAAAGCGATGTTCCTTCTCCCACGTTTTCTCTGACTCTGCCTACCGCCCTGTTCTATCAAATTCTAGCGGTGTAGCAGTCGGTATGGCAGTATAGGCTTTTATCCTATAGGCAGCCGTGAAATGAAAGATTTCTCTTTTACATATAATCTAATAACTTGACAATTATTGAATCGGTCACGATGCATTGTTAACAGACAGCCAGCTCACGATCCATTTTTAAATCTAGAGTTTCAAGCATTTCGTTTTTTCTTTATTACATAGCGAAAAAGAACAGAAATCCATTCATACAAGGATTGGAATGGGGTGGTATTCAAATTTGACAAATTTAGAAAAAAATGGACAAAACAATAAAAAATATAGACTAAACGTATTTTAAAAGACAATTCGAGTAATGAGAAAAATTAGAGGCTCCGGTTTGAATTAATCGCTGAAAAAGGTAGCCATTTTATGGAGTGGCCAAAATGTAAAAAAAAATGATTATCAATATATCTTTTCAAATAGGTTATTTAATGTATTTTGATCTAAAAACTCCGAAAATATAACAATTTATTTTATTGCTTGCTGTCCTCTTTATTTCATGTTGATCGTGGTAATTTTAAGTCTGTTTAAATATTTTTAATGAAAGCGTAATCAAATCTTCACAACTTCTACAAACTTCAGATGAAAAAAATGACGATGAATGAAGAACTTAATTCTTCTTCACTTATTGATGATGAAGAACTTAATTCTTCATCATCTAAATTTTAAACAGAAATGTGCAGATATAGCAACCGATTCAAATTTACTAAAGAAAAATAAGAAAAAAAAAATTAAAAGGAATTTCCACGAAAATTAAAAAAAATAAGCTCTACCCTTTACAACGTTAAAGATTGTATTTATTTGAAGAAATTTAGAATAAAATCTCTAGTGCATGTGTCAATATAAATTTGGCAAGATCTAGGTTATTCTTTGACTCCGAGAACCAAGAACAAATGTAACAGTTACCGTATTCAGGAAAAATTCCCGTACTCGAAGTAGGTTCCAACAAACTTCTGACATCGATATTTTGAAGAGCCATTTGAACATGCTGAACTAATGAGGTTCGATAATCATTTTGCCAGTGCTCGAAATCTTGTAAAAAAAATCGCAAATACTCACATTCGGAGTAAATTTAGGATAATAATCAGAAGAAGAAATTTCTCGAATTTACTTACAGTCCCCCTCCATAATTATAATATTCTACGTATTCGTATTATTATTTTTAAATCATTGAATACGTTTATTGAACTCTCTTAATTTGAAGGACAGAAAATGGTCAAGGCTGTCTGTCAATACCGCGTAACACGAATAAAATTTTTCTAGTCAATGTACACATTTCAATTTTTATTTTCTGAAAATAACACTATTTAACTTTAGGAGGCGTGGACTGAGCGCATTTCAATTTTTTTATTTATATATATATTTATTTTATATTTTTTAATTATATATTATATACACTGTTTGAACTTACAAATTCCTTGAAAATTATTTATATATTTAAAAAAAAATAAGATTTCGGCCCTTTCCTACCGTTTCCTTCCCTGGCTATCAAATAATTTGTGCATTGCATTTGTACGACCGTACAGAAAAATTATGGACAACCCATCCCGAGAAATTCATTTCCATAAGTACTGCGAATGGTTATAAAATCAGTAAGTATTCATGAAAATAAATACAGACGCAATGCATTAAAAAAATATGTCTAAGAAATGGAACAATTTTTTCGATAAATAAACACGGTTAGTCATTAAATTATTAGACGACGATTATAGAAATTTTTAAAAAATCGCGTGCTCGCCAGGGACGTAGTCTCAGAAAATTTGATAAATAAAATTTTTATTTGAACTACGATGTTTTTGAACCAAATTTTGAATAACGATGTTATTGGAGTAAATTTCGAAATACGATGTTTTTGAATCAAGCTCTGAGATACGATGTTTTTGATCAAAATTCTGAGATACGATGTTGTTCAACTAAATTTTGAGATAGGATGATGTTGAACCAAATTTTGAGATACGATGTTGTTGTTCTCAGCCGTCGATTTGGATCGCTGACTAAGGGAAATTTAATCGAACGTCAAAATTCATTTGTTCCAATTATATTTTAGGCGAATGTGGAGACGCGGTTGAGTCGCGATGTAAATGATAATATAATAACGATCAGTTTTGGACTAATTTTAGAAAATAAAAATATATGAGTTACCGCAAGATGATGCATAATTTGCGAGTAAATTTTTATTTCCAATAGACATTAAAGATTTCTTAAAAAAAAGACAAAATCGATTCAGTTCCACGAATCTCATTAAAAACTCGATGATCAGGCTCGTCGTCAGGTTCAAATTCTATAGGTTCGACTTTATTTCGTGATTTTCCAATTCGAGGTGGGGCAGAGGGGGCTGGACTCATCAGACAAGCTTCTATTCGTTCCCTGAGGATTCTTTCTTCCACATTTCCGTCTATTATCGAGCCGGACTCTCCGACATACGCTTTTAGAGAAGTAACATTTTTCGCATATTCTTCGATCTATAAAGGTGAATAAGAAACCTCATAAAAAAAAAAACATCTCTCGAATTCTTTCATTTCATGCAATTCGTTGAAAAATATACTGTTGAATCTTTCACCTCACTTTCAACCGTGCTTTTGTCCTCTGTAATAAATAACTCTTTTTCTTGTAAATAATCATTGTTCTTTGTCGCGACGTCATTAGAATGACCCATTATTCTTTCTCGTAGTGTTGTTTTACTCACGTTTACAAAAATTACCCTGTTAACAGCAGCAGCAGCATATTTACATCAATTCAATAAATTTGCAGACACTTATTTATGAAAAATTTGCATAAAATTTCAATTTTTATTTGATTCATTGAAGCATTTTTGGTGAACCTGTTTGGAGGTATTTCTGATGTATCCAAAAGTTTAAAATCTTCGACCGTAATTGGATAACCCGTTAGAACCCACCCTCGTTTTGTACATTCTTGACCAAGGAGATATTTCTTGAAATATAAATGAAAATTGATCATTAAAACTCGGGATTAAAAATAATACTGTAATTTACAATAATTTATGGCTTCCGTGGATGGATGCCGTGTAGAGTTTCAGCGTATTGTCGACGTTTCGGAAACGTTACAGTTTGCATCATCAGAGCTGAGAGCTCCGATACTTTCAGCCTTCTCTCTCTCTCTCTCTCTCTCTCTCTCTCTCTCTCTCTCTCTCTCTCTCAGGGCTCTTTCAGGGCGGAGAGCTGAGGAGCTCTCAGCCCTGATGATGCAAGCTGTAACGTTTCGGAAACGTCGGCAATACACTGAAACTCTACACGGCATCCATCCGGAAGCCATAAACTAGTGTAACAACAATGGCTGTGAATGTCTCAAAACTAGAATACTATAATTATATTATTTATTATTTATAGTTACTTGATGTGTTACATTCCTAAGCGTACAGCAATGAATTAAAAAAATTACGAGTTAATATATAAAAATCCATAAAGGAGAAAAAAAATCTGGTCAATATTCTCATTTTAATCATTTAATAATTATGATTTTGCGTACCACAACAACGCGAATTCGTATGTCAGGCTTAGGCCGCTTGCCCCATCGATATTCGATCATTCTAAGAGCCTGTCCAAAAGAGTTTTCCTGCAAACGCGTTTGCTGCAAAATTTGATCGAAATCGACTGCAAAATAAATCATTATTTTTCTATGATTATTTGTTATCTGAATTCATCGTTATTGTTGTATCCGCGAAGACCGTCACGTGGGGACGAGTTATCGAGGACGGGTATTTTGGGGATTATTGCCAATAATTGAGTCAAACTCCAACTCAATAATTAAAAACAAATTAACGATAGGTTTATTGATAAAATTAAAGTTTAAGGTAAATCCTGTACTGCATACTAGTCAAATGAGTGCTAAAACTTCACAATGTTCTTACACCAAGTTTAATGCACTAATTTTACATAGTGAAGGTAAATTTGTAAGATGACATGTCTAATTAACCTAGAAAAATATTAATAACGATATATTTGCGAAACCATTAACTGATAGTGGCAAATTTCCATTATGATACATTTTCATTGGGACTTTTCAAAGAATAATCTCTATTTTTTAAGCGATTTAATGCACCACGTCTTATTTTGTTTTTCAAGAGATTCTCTATGTATTCACCATGTAGATTTTCTCCAAGTTTATTTGTTTAGAAATTATAGCAACTTGTTTATGAAAGATTTTTTTCGCTAAATAAACCATTGGCTGCAACAGTGGAACGATTAAGCTTAAAAGAAATCTACGTGGTGAATTCGTAAAGGATCTCTTGAGGAACAAAATAATACATGGTGCATTGCAATCGGTTAAAAATTATGGATTATTCTTTGACGAATTTTGATGAAAATGTGCCATCATGGAAATTTGCATTTATCAGTTGATGGCTTCGCAAATCTATCGTTTTTAACATTTTTCTACGTTAATAAGACATGCTGTGATATATAAATCCACTAACACTACCGTTCAATTAGTGCATTAAGCTTGGCATAAAACAATTGTGAAAATTTAGCACTCATTTGACTAGCATGCAGTACAGTATATACCTTAAGGTGCAAAGTCAAGGTATGTTTGCCTTGAGACCAATCGTTCGGAACTTTGTCGCAGACTAACGAATTTGGGCTTGTCAAGACTTTTAATAATTCGAGAGTTTTCTCCCTACTCTACCGATTTTGCCCCCAACCAATATTTATTGGTTCTTGATCGTTCGATGGTGTGATACCCCGTCAGCATTTTGGGGTGCTCGCGCTCGCGGGGTCGATAGACTCACGCGTTAAATATTGTGCAATTAAACTGTACTTGTTGCTGCTCTGTATGAGGCATTTTCCTGTTACCATGCGGGATACAACATTATTTATATTAATTAATTTATATCCTACTTATTTTTTACTTATTTTTTCATTATAAGCTTCTATTAATTCATCCGTTGATTATTCTAATAAAAAAAATTACAATAATCATGATGATGATCGAAATTATAGTAAATCGATCGAAGAACGAAAAAAATAAGTAATCATTATAATTTTTATTCGTTTATTTGTTAATATTGATATTATTTTTTTGTCGAAATTTTGATTGAATTAATTTCCAACCGTTCGAAATTCCATAATGACGAAATCAGCATAACCGAATAATTAACGGTTTGCTATAGCGAATTTTAATAAGAACTAATTAATTTTTAGATATTTTGTTCTTTGTTTTTTTTTGTTTTTTTTTTTAATATTCTTTAGTTTAATTAAAATGATCAATTTACCGTGTACCAACTTGAATCTGTGTGAGAGATAATTAGCCACACTACGACAGCCGGAACCTCGCGGCCCGATAAGGGCAACGCGAAAAATACAAGGGGCACCGCAATGATTTTTTTTCTTTGTCATTAAAGCGCAAGCCTCAGCAAGAGCGTCCGTGTCTCTGTCGCCGGTCTCCACTTTCTAAAATCGTAGGAAGATGCGGAGAAAATGATATTTCTTAAATCTATTTATCAGGTTAAGACAATATTGTGCTTGTATGTTTCTGTGTACGATCAATAAATTCTTGTATAGCTCTCTTAACCCACGAAAGTGTTTCTCACTATCAAAGGTTTCTGGCTTTACGCATGGCTTTTTAGGCGAGCTTAGGATTTCCAGGACATGTGTTGGTATTATACCGGCACGTTGAATCGTTCGACCTTCTTTACTTGTTCTTGGCAAACCTTTATTAAGATATAATATGTCAGTTATTTGGGAGGGAAAGACATTATATAGGAAAATATATTATATACTAAAAATGCAATTGGCGATGGGGATAGATAAAAGAATGCCCAGATATGTATGGAGGACTGAATTAGGAATCCCAACGTTTGAGTTTAAAATTAGAGAAAGGGCTTTGCGGTATATAATCACAGTGCTAAAAATGGAAAAAGATAGATGGTCAATCATATGCTTAAGGGAGGAAATGCGAGGGATAGCAAATAGGAAGCCGTCAAAGTGGGGGAAAGATTTGATTAAAGTAATAAAAGAATTAGAAATTGAGGAATCATAGATATGATAAATGAGAGAAGAGAAATAAAAACAATAGAAAAATTGATCGAGGAAGGACTGAAAAATTTAAGAACGAAGATCATAGAGAAAGAAAAAGAACAGATACAAAACTCGACGTATAATAGTGCTTATAAAGAATTAATGGAAAAAGAAGAAAAGCCTTGAAAATACTGGGAGGCGAATAACATTAGCGGAAAAGGTAAGGAAACTTGGGCGAGGATAAGGTGTGGAAATATAGGGAGAGATGGAAAGAAAGGAGAGGAAGGATGGACATGCAGGTTGTGCAAATACGAAAAAGAAACAATGGAACACCTAATCATTTGTGAAAAAGGAAGGCAGAGAATAGCGGAGGAAGTGAAAACGTACATCGAGGCGTGGACAAAAGAATCTATGGAAGGACAGGGGATAAGGGAGAAATTGATTAGGACGCTAAGAGGAGAAATCGATGTAAAAATGTGTCAGTTCTACAGAGAAATAGAAAAAGCATGTAGAAAAGGAGATTTGATGTTAATGGGAAGCGAGAGTTATGAGCAGGAGAATTACCAAAAGGAGTGAAAGAGATTGATTGTGTGCAAAGCGAGATATTGTCATACTATTTTGTTTTTATGTAATCTATGTAATTTTTGTAAAAGGCCGCAAAGGTCGTGCAAATAAAACTCATTAACTAACTAACTACTAAAAATGCAATGTTTAACCCTAGACCGCTACACCCAGAAAAAAGTTCTATTTAGATCTACTAGGATCGTTTATTCGAATTTTTTTCATTTGAATCAACAATATTTTTATTCGTTTTACGTAGAAAACTGTATTCAAATCAAATAGATAATGCTATTTGGGTCTGTTTATTTGAGTATCCACGTTTAAGGTATTACTGGATGGATCGTCGGGCAAAAAGTTAGTCCAAAATGGGCGAATCGTGGATTTACAAGTCTAGATCATGTCGTACATGTTTAGCCTTACAAATCGCTAATTTAATGATAAATTAACACTTAGGCATATTAATTTTCCACTGTTAATAATAATTGAAGTCAAATTCGACGACATGGGCTTGACTGAGGTTCTGTCAGTGACTGTACATCTGTTCCAACTGTCCAACAAAAAAATTTTTCAATTTATAAATATAATTAATACGTTCAGATCATATTAATTACCCAAAAACTCAATATATATTGAGTTTCCCAATGATTGCTAATTAATTCATCGTTAAAATATTTGTTTTCCTATTTTATAAATTGACTGCTAAACGCGATAACGCAGCAGTCTGAAATTTTTTTTTTCATCGAAGGTAGCACTGCTTGACCTGTTTACACATGCGTTGTGCTCTCCGCGTTGACGTTGCTTCGTAAGTAGCAGTGAGTCAGTCTAACCTCAAAATAGCGTGAGCAAGCGTGGCTTTAGTGCGTGTCTACTGACTCGAGAAAAAATGTCTAAACAAGTAAAAACCATTGACGATATTAATTAATTAGCAATCTTGATTATTAAAAATAATAAGGGAAGATACAGAAAAAACCTATGAATTCAACTTGTGCTCGGTTATCGGATATCTTGCGAATAACTTTATCCAGAGGTATCGAAACTGGCCATTAGCATGGATTTACACCTCGGTATACCAAAGCGTTTCTACTATACCAACAGAATAATCATCATATTATTCTACAACATTGCCACGTGTACACAGCGCAATAAAAAGGCGATACTCCTCATTACGTTAATTAATTTCTTGACAATTACTCAGTCGATTCATTTGAAACTTAGCATAATCAATTGCTTGATCCTAAATCTTGGTGATATTTTTTTTTATTTTTTTTAAATTGTATTTGCCATTGCCCAGGGTTCTCCCCTTTTTAGCTTGCCCCCCCATTTTTCCAAACCCCCCCTGTGCGGCTGCAGCCGACTTATCCCCAACTGTATCGCATTTGCCAAGGGCGAAGGAAAACTGCAGAAAACCTTGCCGATACAGCCGGTACCTACTTAATTTCCCCGGGTAGCAATGCGAGCATGCCCAAGCACAACTACCAGAGGCGCTTAAGGCTAAGAGTCATACCGACTGAGCCGCCATGAGTGCGAGAGATCTAGCTGCAGATTTCGAAAGCGAAATTCTTCGACACGGTTTGACCGATTACAATAAGGCCCTGTCAGCCCATTTTTGCCATCGTCCTGCGTGGGCTGACAGAGCTTTTTTGTAATCGGTCAAACCGTATCGAAGAATTTCAACTTCGAAAATTCGAGATGAGGTTAGGTGACTGACCCATCCTCTTAAGAAAGGTACCTCCCTCAGCTGTAATGCAATGGAGCTAGCCAGTACACACGGCTAGGGGCCACCATCCGCACGATGAGAACCGTCCACGGGAGGCCACTAAAGCCATACACCGACCGCTCATGCATCACAGAGAGGTGTTTGGCCATGGATTTATGAAGGTGGAATCCGAACCACCCGGGATAGCAGTGGAAAAACTTGAAAAAATTTTCAAATTTTCATTCGTGTTTTGGCCGGGATTCGAACCCGTGACCCCGCGGCGTGCGAGCCCGAGCCTTTATCCACTAGACTAACCGCTCTCCCTAAATCTTGGTGATATAATATTTTTAGAATTTACGGAGATTTAGTTCCATTCGTTTTGCAACCATTAACGTCTACAAACGCTGTTTTCCCATAAGCGACCATGTTCAATTTATATGTTTATAACTACTAAATTATTTAGTGAAAAATTCTGAAATAATTCATGTGTTATTCTATCAAGAACTATCATTCTTTAAATTTTCAAGAATTTTGGCGATTTTTTATTAATATCCATCCAATAATACCTTAAACCTCTGTCACACGCGCTAGAATTCCAAACGCCGTAACACGCGTCGCGGGGAATCTCCGCAATGCTTTTGAGCCTTACAGTGTTGCTATATCTTTTTTACGCGCATGCGTGCGCTGTTAGTGCTCAAGTGCTCAGTAGGAGATGTGGCAACATCAAATGTGAAATCATATGGACGACTCTACACGCACTAGCGGGGAAACGCCGCATTTCTTGCACTTAATCGTATTAAATATTATTTGTAAAATATAAATGGAAAATTATCGTATCATTTTCTGTTTTATTGCGTCTACTAATAATAATACAGTAATAGCTAATTGTCACAAGTGTATCATTCATCAATTTTTGTTGTTTAATGAAAAAGCAAAAAATGCGGCGTTTTGCTCATAGCACGTGAGACGGAGGGTTAAAAGAAAACAATTCGACCAAGTCGCTATCGCGGCTGCGGGACGTTGAACAATAATATTTAACGAGTGATAATAAATGGCATATGCTATCGAAAGGTCCATTTAACAAGGATTAAAGTTTGTTTGTTTATTTTCACGAATTTTTGTTGATTAATGAAAAAGCAAAAAATGAGGCGTTTCGCTCATAGCGCGTGTGACGGAGGGTTAAGGTTCTTGCTCTGACCACCACGTGGCGCAGACCGTCGAGGCATTTCTCACGTACGAATTACGTTCCGAATGTGCATAAATTGCGGGAACCAAAGTGGTATTATTATTCTGACTAACTATGTCTAGGAAGACGAACGTGAGTTTTTGTACCTACTCAGGGTCGCAGACCCATGCAAAATGTTATTAAATAATATCATAATTGACTTGTGGTAAAATTAATATTATAAATAATAATTTAAATGTTATTTTTTTCAACCTCATATTCGTTCAATTTTTAAGATAAAATATGTCCGATTTTTAATATATTATATTAAATTTTTCATTAATCATTTTTTTTATTTAAAATTTTATTTTAAATTAAAAAAATTAATTTCTCAAAGTTAAATAGACCTCTGTTTGGCCGTGACAAGGAAAAAAATTTATTCGATTTAACTATAGGCCCTAATTGAATCGACTAGATGTTTTTTCTGCGTGTACAACGGGGTCGAAAACGACCTAAATTTTTCAGTAAAAAACTTCTTTTTTGCTTTTTTTCGCAACTGTTTCCGTTTTATAAATTTTTCATCATTAAATGTTCACCAAATGCTACTTTATCATACACCATTCTCTTCGTTAGCAAAAAACGAAGATATTGGTGTATAACTAAACCTTATTATCGCATACGAGGAGTATTTTATGCTAAACAGAAGATTGGAGTCATTTTCAACCCCGTTGCAGGGTTTACGTTCGGAAAAATAGATTGCAGGAGTCTAGGGGTAAATCAAGAGACGCGGTAGCGGCTCGACGCCAAGTTATAGTCATACTTGTAAAATGCAAATGGTGCAAAATAACTGTCCCATGTAATTTATAATTATAATGTCGATATACTTACACTGTGTGTTAAAAAAATGTTAGTTGTGTAAGAAGTGGACAAAAATTGCTCTTTTGCCTTACAAGTAAACGTTATGCCCCTCCCCCTCTCTCGCCAGCCAATCGATTTTTATTAAATGTCGAAGAAATGGAGAATGGGTTAAAATATTCGAAACGTATTACGTTTATAACCATGGAATCTTATTTTTCAGTCGTGTAAATCACCCTTGAAAATTGATGGTTTTTTATATTCGCAGCTACGACTTGTTAATGGTGTAAGGTAAAAAAAGAGATGCTTTTTCGCGTACTTTAATCACATATATAAGCAACTCCAGAAATTGCGTATGGTTTATTGAAAAAAAAATTCGAGGGTTTATTTACTCCCTTAAAAATGAGATTCCGCGAAAATTCGTCTTCACATACATTTTTAATGTTAATTCGGTAAACCGAATTTAAATTTATATTCCTTCGAACGTATCAACAACGATAAATCAATGACTCATTTATCTTCAATATTATGTCATGAATTTTTGTTTGTTATCAACTACAGATGATCAATTTCGTTCAAATTTTCCAATTTTCTTGATCTCCAAAAATTTCAAATTCATGATTTTTCGCAATATTGTTCGGAATTTGCGTTTAAATTTTACGATTCAACGTTTTTTTAAATCAGATTTATTGCATAAATGGAACTTTTTTGCTATCTGATCTGACAACGAACTCACCAACAAGAATCCAACCGGTATAATCGATTGCTAATTCTTTCAATATTACGCTCAAATTTCTAACGATATCTTGTTCGCTAAGATTTTCTTCTTCAATTGTGGGTGAAACTTTGTGTATATCTGTGAGCGTAATAAGCTTTGAACCCAATTTTGTTTGTAGAATATTAGCCAAAGTCAGTATTTTTGAATACGGTTCGCCGAGAAGAATCAGTCGTGGGAGATCACGTTTTTTTGACGCTAGTCTCAAGCTCTGTTTCATGTAAAGAATGGGATCAGAGGGTTGTTGGATTATCAATCCTGTGGCGAGCTCCTGGAGCGAAAAAAATTATAATTATTGTTTTTTTTTACTATTATTTCTCTTTCTTTTTATATTATTTTTCTAAATTCCTTGAAAGTGAACATATTTTAATTTATTTTATGATTACGATTTTTTTCAAATGTAACAATATTTATTCGTTTTGGTTTATTCATTGTCTAGTTTGGTTATTTAATTTACGAAATTTTTTTTTTTATATTTTACGAGAATCAAGCAGATCGATATCATTTAACCTTTCATGTTGCGATTTTTATTATTTACTAAACACTATAAGACGAACGTGAAACAACTCATAAATTCTGTGCTTTTCCATGTAAGGCACAAATTTCGGAGGAATTTTAAGGGGTCTCTTCGTCGCATCTACAGATCCCAACATTTCTTCGTACGCTGCACTTGGAACACGTGAAACGTCAAAAAGAGTGACAACAAGCTGTCGATAAAACATTATTCCATAATCGACACAACGTAGTGGGTGTTGGGATCCGTTAAAATCACGTTTCATGCAAAAGCCAATTTTTTTATTCCATTAGATTTTCAATGTTTAGCAATTCGAATAAATTTTTTAAAAATAACCGTAATATCTAAAAAAAATGCTATAAAATTGATTTTCAAAAAATTACGAACTTTAATTTTCAATGATAATAATGCTGGAAAAATAGCAATAAATTGTTTGAATAGAAAATTTCTTCCGGAAATTATCGGACTATTTTTTGGAATTGGAGTTTGTTGATTTATCTGAATAATTATGAGATTTTTAAACACTTTTAATCTTGTCTGATATTCGGTTTTGCGAATGAACCTGAAATCGATATTCCATATGAAATTGTTTATAGACTTTGGAGCTTCGTAACTGAAGATGATAATTTGTTATTTTTAAGAAAGCATGTAAAAATTCGCGATTGTTTTCATTTATGTACATAGCAACCTTGATTGTCCGAACAGCGACAGGACCGACTCCGCATTGCACTTGTAAATATAAAACGTTGCGCACACTTCGTTTTTCCGTTTCTGCGTACCAAACGAATGGTCGGATTGGACTTCCCTTACCAAGCGCAGACCGATCGATACAGATCGCATATAGCGGGGAATATTGCATGAATCAAGATTCGATAAATTGAGGTTGCAGTGTATTAAAATTTTGAAAACAATATTTCATTATATCATTAAACTGTAATTTATTATGAATGATTTTATATACAACGGTAGTTATAATTCTGTTACTAAATAAAATATAAAAAAGTCTATGAAAATACAAAATACCATTTTCCATAACAAATAAAAAATATGTTTAATCCCTCGACACTCGCACTAAAATTCTAAACGTCGCTACACGTTTCGTGGATTGGAATACAGCCATTGTCATACATACACATATAAACGCTAAAACTGGTTGGTTGTGACCTCTGTCGACATTTTTTCGCATCCGAAACTTACGCGATTTCGACTTGTCGACTGTCACTTTTGGTTTGTCGGTGTTCAGTAATTCAGTTTCCACGGTCTCCATATTGGAAATAATCACAAAAATTTCTCTTCTCCCAAGCATCGGCGAATATTAACACAGACGCATTATTTATTAAGGCTCCGTGATATTTAACTTTTTTTTTTTTATTATTTGAATTATGTACTGAAGGATATTGTGTATACATACTTACAAAATGTGTGCTACGGTTACGTCGCCTTCGGTTGAATTGAGCTCCTACCGCGACCAACATTTTAAGGTTAGTCGAAATTGTTAACCTCAAAAAAGCCTCAAATACCTCAATCTTTGTTTTTTTATGTTATTTCCGACAAAAATGTTGTTTTTTAACGCATTTCAATAACAGGGTTCTCGTGCAGAACAAGATAGACTGTTGCGAAATTCGACGACTCTCTATATCGGGAATCTCTCTTTTTACACTACAGAGGAACAAATTTACGAATTATTTTCAAAGTGTGGTGACATCAAGAGAATTATTATGGGATTGGATAAGTACAAAAAGACTCCTTGCGGTTTTTGCTTTGTTGAGTATTATCAGAGGGTAGATGGAGAAAATTGTATGCGTTACATCAATGGTACTCGTCTCGACGATAGAATAATCAGAACCGATTGGGATGCTGGATTCATCGAAGGCAGACAATATGGACGTGGAAAAACTGGCGGTCAAGTAAGAATCATTGATTTTCAAACGAAATTATTCATCTGTCAATTACCAAAATAACTTATTCGTTTACTAAATTTTTTTTATGGAGTGTTCATTTTCATCTTTTTTATTTCATTTTTATTGAATATTCGACCATTTCAATTTTTATGTTGAATATAAATTGTCAAATGCATTCATTTTTAGCTTAAACGTCGTATCCAAATTATTGAAAAATTTTTTTATTGGCGTCCGGACAACCGGAGTGTCTCTAAACTGAGGCCAAGTTAATAGTAATGAATATTAAGGTCTAGAAAGATTTGCGTTTCATTTTCAACCGTTCCTTAGTAAAAGGGAGCAGTTTGTTTATCAAAAATAAGAACATTAACGTATTCGGAAAAATAATCAATTTTCCAAACATCAGATGTTTAAATTTGGGCTCAAACTTTGCCTGGGATATTGGGGTCTATACCCCAAGTATGCTTAAGCAAATTCAGAATCTATTTCTGGTTTTTTTTTTTTTTTTTTCATTTTCAGAGAGTTTGAAATATTTTATCGCAAATTCAACTAAAAATCTTTTACGAACAAAAGAATATCTGTGGTCACAGGTATGAAAGTAATAACTTCAAAACAAAACTTTTATAGAAGTCTTAGAATCTTCAAAAAAGACCATCATCGAGTATTTTACTAGTTTAACCAGATTGTGTCAGAGATGCAGCTGCTTTGATTTAATCAAAAATTGACTGGAAAACAGACATATTGGTACACAAATAAAAATAAAAAAATACTAAATTTTGGCGTCATCAATATTTGACCCGCAACCATAGAGTTGTATTAAAGAAAAAATAAAACAAAAATTTACCAAGGAAGCATCAACATTAGGACGAACAAAAAAGTATCGAAAATTCGACTGTTTTTTGTTTTTTTTTTTTAGGTAAGAGACGAATACCGATCCGATTTTGACAGTGGCCGAGGCGGTTACGGGAAGATAATTCAACAAAAAGTGGCACCTCTCGACAGCAGTGCTTTTGCGATGTGAATCTATTAATGATTAATTCGAATTTAAGTTAAATAACTATAATTGTGGGTTAGAAGAAGAGCAACGATCATGAATCATCGCTCCAGCTGATCTCCTCATTTTTATCTATCAGGTTTTCATTTGTTGTACAGGTGTTGCGTGTTAAACTCTTCCTATCCATTAAGATATAATGCGATTTATCTAAATACGTTTATTGCTCGTATCAGAAAGAAATTTCCATTCGTTCGTTCAGCTGAATCATTTACTATCATTGAATATATACATGGGTATTTTAAAACAGTACAATAACTCCATAAATCTTGTGTTTTATACGAGGCATTGCGTGGTATGACTGAGTAAAAAAAAGAAAAAATTAGAAAATATGTAGGCACGAGGGATAAAAACGTGCAAATTTGAATGCACGAATTTTGGTACGAATGTTTTATGAGACACCGCGTATTGCTCGTACATTATAAAAACATGCGTCGATGACTAAACATACGTAGCGTTCATTAAAAATAAACTAGTTGGAATATCCAGCAAAAATTTGAATAATCATTTATTTCCTTTTTTCTTAAGAAAAGTCCTAAAATTTAAGTTATGAAGATTTCTCACGAGTCTTGAGCTCGAAAATTATATATGTTTCTAATTATTGATTTTACACCTATCTCGTTTTACACGTTTCTGTTTGCGTAGTCCGCATTCGTCGTATAAAAGGAAACTCAGGTGTGTGAATATACTAATATGAATAAGAGGTAAAAAGAATATTAAATATTTACAGAAATAGCTTACTCCTTATTGAAAAGAACTACGCGATAAGTCTTTGGTTACAAAATGCTCTCGAATAATTCGATCAACGTTCACATCTTCTTTCACACCGAAAAAAAAAAAAAAAACAAAAATAGTCATTCTGGAATCGTTTTTATCATAGAATGCAGCACAACTTTCTCGACGATGGCTTCTTCAGAACAGCTCTTATAGCTTCGACGAAAACTTCCTCAAGACCTTCCTGCTTCATCGCCGAACACTCTACGTACTTCGAAGCTCGGATTTTATCGCGCATTTTCTTGCAATCGCGCAATGTCATTACGTCCGCACTCTCGTCGCTTCTTAAATCTCCTTTCGTACCTTTAACAATGAATAAAAAGTTCAACAAATCATTATGTATTTTTTTACAAGTACAATAGTCAACTTCAGGAGTACAAACTTCTTTTTTTTATCTTTTTTGTACACACTGGGTCTGTGAGACTCGGTCAACTTGCAAATGATGTTTCCTGTGAAACTGGGTCTATGCAAATTTCAATCTTTTCAACTTGATTCAAAAATCACACCTGTATCGACGAAAACTTTGTGCGGACCAGTTTTTTCTAAAAAAATAACTGAGCTAATATAAAACGAAATCTGCTAAGAAAAAAATTACGAGATTTGCATTTTTTCGGGACCCTCAGATCGAAGAGTGTACTTCTAAAGTTAATGGCGGATTTCTGTGCTTCTTAAATTTAAAGATATTAAGCATACAGATATTTTAAGATTTTCGGACTATGATTTGTCAAAATGGTTGACATTTTTCTTTTTTAATTTTCAGATGTAGTACATTTAAAAAAGAATTTATAATATTTTAAGCGTATTTAATAGTTCAAATTTTCGAAATGGTTCCTGACAGATTTTATTCATAAAATATTCAAATTATTGTTTTTATATTCGATGTACTGCAAGTTTAGGAAAATTGATACTGCTCGCTTAAAGTAGTTGTCTTGCCAAAGCGTTGTTCTATACATTTTTTTGAAGTTCAGAGCACATATTCAGAACGTTGCCAAATGTTGAAAGGATTTTTTTGTTTGGATGTGAAAATTTCTTATTGAAAGTGAAAATTTCACATTCCTTACGATGACTGAAGCTTTCCTACAGATTTTTTTGGAAAATTTTCAATTGCGGAGAGACATATGACGAATTTTGTGAAAAGAAACTAGAATATTATTCGTATAGTTTCGAAGATACAGCGATAGAAAGTAACAATGAACTTGATGACACAGAGAGTAAAAATGAATTAATTTTAGCTTTTGAAAAATTGTAATAGAGCATAAAAATATTGTGGCGGTTCTAACTTTATCAAAACTTGACAACATCATAGTTTTTTTTAAGAATGGGTGAAGTTTCAAATTTTATTTTAAAGCACTTAATTAACTCTTAAAAAGCTCTTAATTTTGTCTTTTGAAAAATTGTATTCGAACATAAAAATATTTTGGCGGTTCTAACTTTTTCAAAACTTGACAACGTTACGGTTTTTACTAAGGGGGAAGCTCCAAATTTTATTTTAAAGCACTTAATTAGCTCTTAAAAAGCTTTTAATTATCCAATACTTTATTTTTCATTTTTCACATTTGATGAATGTTGTTTCTGAAACTGTAAACTTTATATTAAGAATTTTTCCCCCTTACTATATAAGTTTTTAGATTGTTATACAACATGACAACTAACATTATTAGGATATTTCCCAAACTATATCCAAACTTTTATACGTTAATCGGAAAGTTGTTTTTTTAATATGACTAGCGAGACAACTACGTTTTTAGAAATAATTGAAATTTTTCTTTTGCTTTTTTATTGAATCGTTTTGTAAGCACAATCTTAGAATCTCACCAACAAGGACAATCGGCACGTTGGGACAATGAAATTTGATTTCCGGATGCCATTTACTGGCAACATTCTCGTACGAGCTTCTGGAATTCACCGAGAAACACAACAGGAAGCAATCCGTCTGTAACAAAGATACGAATTAAAAACAAGAAAAAAAATGTTGTCACCATTGTTGTGGCATTTTGTTTTCTGTTTTTATATTTATAGCATAGAGTCATTTGAAACTCACGTTTGGATACGAGAGTGGTCGAAGTCTTTCGTAATCTTCTTGTCCAGCTGTGTCCCATAGGGTCAAATTAAATTGTTGACCATCGACCCATATTATGCCCGCATAATTGTCGAACCTGAACACAGGAAAAAGAAAAACTTGGAATTATGACGAACAGATTTCTCTGAACACTGAATGAATCAATTTGCAAAATTTTACGTTTTTTGTTTTCCGCTTTATAAAAACCGAAAAAATAATTTATCATTTTATAATTTGACTATCTTTTTTTGTAATTCAATCATTTTTGAGTGTATAATTTATTGAAGTTTGTTTTTTTTATTAAATTTAAAAATTAAAAATTAAAAAAAACTTTTTAATCTTTCTAATTTACTTTTCTATTTTTTTCACGAATTGGAACGCTTAAAAAAATCATAAATTCTGAACACGAAAATTCGTTTTCTCCTAACGTCACAAAAACAACATTGATCAAACTTCCGTGAAATTGCGTTCCCATGAAAAAACAGTTAAAATCTATGTGGGTCATTTTATTTTCTCATGGGTTAATGATACTCACACTGTTGGTACGTATTCAACTGGAAATTTGTTGGATGCGTACGTGATGAGCATGCAAGTTTTTCCGACCATACCATCACCCACAGCAGTGATCTTTAATGGTCTGATCCGAGACGTCATATTGTCTTGTTCTGCAACTAAATGCATTAAGACAACATATAATGAAAGTCATTCATATACAGAAAAAAAACCAATGAAACAATGATTTTTCAGTGTACGAAAAATCACGAATGGCCTTTCCTGATATTGGTGAAAATTTTTCTACTATTTTTGAAAAATTGTTTTTCATATTAATACTTATAAAATAAATATTATTTAAAAGAAAATTTGAGCAAAATATTGACGAGATTTGATATACTTTTTTTTTTTTTACTGACCAATGATATTGATTTTTCATTTTTATATTTGCCCGGATTTTGGATTTTCAAATTGAGTTCAATTCGATTTAATTGGATCAATTGTAGAAAATATAAATTTGGTATGAAACGAATATCCAAATATATATTTGATTTCGATCATTTGAGAGCAATGTCCGTCGATTCGTATTGTTTTCTTTGGGCTAAAAAGGAGTCAATAATCGCATCCGGCGACTACTACTATAAGAGGACAACGAACATTGACATAACGACGACGAACCAAGGCCTACCGATGGTAGTTGTTGGTCGAAGTCGATCTCTCTGTTCCGCATAATAATGAAGCCACGTTTGAATAGCTGCATTCTCATGATTATACTATGAAGCCAGAGCGCATACTTTTCGTCCATTTTTTATGACATTTTAATATGTTTAGCATAATTACGAATTTTTTAAACCAAAATATCATAAAATTGATGCAAATATACGTGGTTTTCCGTATTTAAAAAAAAAGATTAAAATTAAGTTAAAAAAAAAAATACAAGATTTGCTTCCCAAATTTGGAGCAATGACAAAATAAAAGAAAACTTCTGATTTTCAATTTTTCAAAATTGGTGAATATAATTAATACACGTACCTTTCTTTCCGTTTCCCACACACATGAGACTGGATCAAGAGCTTTTGTAGCTCTTCGTTGATTGGCAGTGTTTGCGTTATTTAAACTTGTCCCCGTGTTCGATAAACGGGTCGTTCGATTATAAAAAATGTTTTATTGCTTTTTCGTTTGCTTATATATATAAATTATATATATAGGCGTTTATCTCATGAATGACGAATTCACTCGTCGTATTTTTCGTCTTTTTTGCTGTCTCCAAGCTACATCGTTCAAATACCTAAAATAATAAAACAGAATTTAGAATGTAACATGTAAAATGGAAGAAAATTGAAATTTAATGAATCGCATTTAACTGACAGGCGTTTGTAAGTTCAACTGAATCGTACATAATGAGAGAGGGAGAATCGATAAGGGACGATAATGAATTATCGTTGTATATTTTATTCATTTTGATACGACGTTCATCCGCAGAGCGTGGGCGAAATAGTTTTTCTCTGTTTATGATAATTTTTCGACGTATATATAGTTATATTTTCAAGCAAGAAAATAGATTTTATTTGAGAATTAATTGTGTGGTCGAAAAAATGACATTAGCAAGGGTTTTCTTAAAAACTGCTCGTAATTAATTCTTAAAACTTAATTGGGAATTAATTAATAGATAAATAAGTATAATATTTAGAAAAAAAGTGAATTGGCCTCGGTTTATATAAAAGAAAATTACCGGAAATTTATTCTTATATTAATAGAGGTTCGACTTTGATTGTTTGCCAATCGCTGTCATCATAAAATAATAAAATAATAATAATATTAATTTATAAAAAATGCATTGATTGAAAATATAATTTTTGGGAAACATATGGTCTGGCCTCGATTTATATGGAAATAAATTTCAGGTCTTTCATTTCTATGTGTAAATATATTCTGCGCGTATTTATAAATATGTGTATACGTAAGACTAGATCGAGAGTCCTTGCGAATTATCATCATCACTTGGCAACGTTCGACGATCAACGTAACGAGGAGATATTTTTTCTACTGTCTACAATAATACTCTGGCGAACTCAACTACAAGATGCTACTAACGAATACGTGCGTTATTGTTTTCTCAAACCGAGACGTGACTGATCCTACATTACAGTCACAATTCTCACAATTTTTACTGCGATCCAATTGAATCAAAATAGCGTCAAATTTTTATAGTTTTTTCTACCACATTCGAAAGTTTTAAAAATAAACATAAATACCGTTACTCGTTGAATCTCACCGAGTGATTTATTACAAATTTATAATTCCGATAATTCCGTTGTTTGGAAAATTCAATATTAAATTCTGTATTTTTTGTGAAAAAAAAACGTTCTGTTTTCAGAAATCACAAAAAATAAGTTTCATAAGTCAAATAAATTTTTACAAAACTCGTTAATCTCATCGAGCAATTTATCTTAATTTATCATTTTGATTCTCCTGTTTGGCAGTATTCAAAATGAAATTCTGTATATTTGAGAATTCTCCCATTGTCAGAAAATGCAAAAAAAAAAAAAATTTTGGTTGACAACTAAGGAAATTCGACTGTATGTGACGATTGGATCATCGGAGTGAATTCAAGGAGAGAAAGAGAGTTTTCATGATGCTAGATGGCACGCGTTGGAAGATGATACGAGACTGCAATAGATGAAACGGTTTTCAAGGCACGCGTTCACTGTCGCCGATCTCAGTATATACGTCTATTTTTTTTTGTATCTTCATCTCGATTTCGTGTGTGGATACGTTTTGATAAATATACGCGAACAACGATTTAAAACATAGAAAAGCGTCGTTTGTATTTTCCAAGTTAAAAGCGAGGAAAACGATCGAAAAATCGTGATCAATGGTCTCAACGGTCAAATCGTTGCTTCGAAAGTTTTGCGTTAACTCGTTAAACATACTTAAGGGGCTAGTCCACTTTGAAAATTTCAAAAAACCGATTTTTTTTACTGTTTTCGAAAGTACATACATTCAGAAATATGGTGTCAAAATTTTATGAAAATTCGAGCACTCTAAGTATTTTTTTTTTTACCTGAACGTCAGGACCTCATTTCGTCTACCTGAGCGTATAGCGCGCCAAACGCGTTTTTCTCGAAATAACGTTTTCAAAATCTAGCTCCATTGTATCTCTAAAAATAACAAACCGATTCTCTTGAAATTTGAACCACATATTGTAAACATGATTCGCAACAAGATGACCCTCGATGGTTTTAAAATTTTGGTTTTTACTCTTTTTTTTGTGAAACACTGCAAAAAAACGCGTTTTTTTTTTACTTTTTTCGTTTTTCATCTGCCATTTTTTTATTTTTTGATAAAACTTTATATCCGAGGATCATTTTATAGCTGGTGTCATACTGAATCTAATGGACTTTGATTTTTTTGTTTCAGACAAGCCATTGCCGAGTTGTGATGGAGCTACCTAGTCCACTTATTTTTGAGGCGTTACGTTGAACTATAGTTTTTGTACTTACAAATGAATAAAAATGAATTAAAAATTATTTTTTTTATGTATTTCAAGACTTTATTTATCAAGCCCAACAACTTTTATATTCATATCTTTTATAAAATCCTCAAAAAAAATCGCGAAAATAGCCTTTTTTTCGTGACTCCAAAGTGGACTGGCCCCTTACTACAATATAGTGGAGTTTATTGTTATGCGAGGAAAAACGAGAGAGAAAATATTATGTTTACGGAGATCGAAGATAAAGAAGCCAGTGAGTTATGAATGAGACTCGACCGGGAAAGGGTCACGTCGAGGGTCAAGCTAATTAGTACTTTAGTCATTGCATGTGGCAATACTGAAACGTAACGTTCCCACTATACATATATTTCATATGTAACTATTCACGAGGGTGGGGCTTTACGACGATGGATAAGCCGTCGAAGCTTTCTGTATACGGGGTGCCCTGAATCTCTCGACTAAATTTTACAGGCTTTGAAGATAAAGATATTAAATTATTGACGAATAAAATCAATTTATTTGATTTCTGATATACAAATAAATAATTCACCTCGCAAATTAGAACCTTAAATTCGTACATTTACATCAATCTTTTTAATTCCCAAATAAATAACCCGAATTGAAAAGCTTCATTTTTCACTCGCCAGATCGCGAAATGCTTGAGAAATTAAATTCAATATTCAAACTTTGTACAAATAAATTCGTGTGACAAATTCGGTCTTTCAGTTCGTGAAATTCCTCTGGCAAAAAGCTTTTTCAATGGATAAATAAACACGAGTGATAAACAAATTTTTTAATAAAACGATTCAGCGTCTTGATTTTTGGTGTTCAAGGTTGTGAATTGTTAAAAAAAAAAAATCAATTCAGATACAAATGAATTCAAATAGCGATTGAGAAACTTGAGTTCGTGAATTTATTTTAACGGCATGTATTTTTGAGTGACGAATGAATTACTCAAATTGTAAACTAATTTTTCGTTGAAATTATTTAAAAAAGCTCGATTATTGGTTTGATCAAATTATTTTCACCAATTTTTTATAATTATATCGTCGTTTCCATATAATAATAGTAAAGTAATAGCTACGAATATTTTTTCTTTTGATAGTCAAATAATTTTCATCGGCAGTTCGATTTTTGAAGCAGTAGAAAAAAATCATCGAATTCCACTTGCTTTGGACGTGACTGTATTCTGCATAGTGCGTGCACTGACTCACGTACGTGTACCTACACTATAAATTATGTTATTTCTCGTGTCATTCCCCGTTCGAGCAATTGTTTAATTAAAACACGCGTACACGAAGTAGAAAAAAACATTGAAAGCGAGAAAGAAATGATGTAGCGAAAGCGAGAGTTATGCGTTTCCTAATTTGTGTGACGAGCACGAGTAAAACCGGCGTCGTCCATCCAACCACCCACATACTCGAGGCATTGGTATCTCGGGGGTCATTAACACTAAAATGTCCCGTCCCTCCAACTTTTCCTCTTGTGTATACGTCGTTAACATTTCGAGCTGATTTTCAAAAGTCATTTATATAAATGCAACTTTTTTCGAACATCGAATTCATAATTTAACCATTTATTTAATATGATTTCATGCAAATAATTTGGGAAGTTGATTTGTTTTTTGTGTCAAATCGTACGAGAATAAAAGAAAGTGAAGAAAATATCGACGTTTATATCTTATTATTGTGAATATATTGAAAGGTTTAAAAGATTGTTAATTTATTATTCAATTTGAACGATCGTCAATTTGGAATCACAGTAAACAGAAAATTGTGAGTCGACCAGAGTGATTTAGAATGCATTTTATAGCATAGAAATATCGCAAAATATATCGTTTTATAAAGACTCTTGTAGTTTCATTTACGTACTTTTATTTTTTGATCGTATTTCACTCGCGCTGATGTACACGGAAATTCGATGCATCTTGGTCGAAAGGATCGCAATGACATCATTACAGCAATGCGATAAGGCTTGCTATTAAGTTTTTTTTATTGCTGCGTCAGTCGATCGTGTCTAGCTCACCTCCTTGTCTTTTTATAGAGTTTTAAAGCTAAAAAAAAAACGATTCGAGTCTTTAAATCCTTTTTTTACGACCCTTTGATATTCGACCAGCAGCTTTTCTAGTTCGCAGCAAGTTCTAGTCGTCGATCGACGACTTAATTCGACCCAATGAAAACAACGAGCCTCTTCACAGATGCTCTTGAGAATATCGTATGTCTCAGTACGATTATACACAGTACATTCGGGTGTAGTTCCGAAAAGCCCATACCTCTGATTGATGTGAATTTTGGTATTCATATGTATTTTGACCCCCTGATTACGAATACGATAGTGAAAATACCCGCAAATTTAAAAAATTAAAACGGTAAAGTGCGTAAGTAGATTATAATATCGAAACTAATGGAGTTTGGCAAAATATACACATTTTTGAGCATTATCACATTTTTCTCGGAGCATTATCCCATTTTTTTCAAAAACAAATAGTTTTAGACGAAAAATTTATAGAACAAAAAATGTCAACCTTTTCATGGGTTACAACTTTAGTAGGAAACATTTTTCTCTGAGATCAGTATTTATTACACTAAACGTGAAAAACATTTAAAAAAATCAGTTTTTTGTAATTTTGACCTCGAAAATGAAATTTGCGGGTATTTTCACTATCGTATTCGTAATCAGCGGGTCAAAATACATATGTATACCAAAATTCAGATCAATCAGAGGTATGGGCTTTTCGGAACTACACCCTTTTTTTTTAACATTGTTTTATTCATAATAGTTTACAGTTCATTTTTTAGGAGATACAATGTAGAACCCATTTGTTCTTTTAGTCGAGACAAAATCTACATGCCCAGGTTAAGGTTCTCGTAGTTTGTACAATGAGCTTGTTTTATAATATTCTTTTCTTTCGAAAGGGACTGTCTGAGTATTACCTCATTGCTGAATGGGTGATCGTTTTCTTGTATTTGGTGCGCACGGCAAGTACAGAAAAATGGTTATTTAAGAAGGCTCCGTCACGAAAGTTCCACCAACAGAAAAAAATAATTTTTCAGTATATCGTAGAAAAAATACCCATATTAACGTATGCAAAGTATCAGGTAAGGTCAACGACTAAATAAGAGAGATAAAAATCGTTAAAGTTGGGATTTTTAACACAGAGCTTATGGAAAAGTCACCCTCAAAAGATTTGTATCAAGTCTTGTATATTCGCACTCACGCAGCAGATATTGAACAAAAACTAGAGTAACGTTGATCAGGTTATAAGGATTCCAAATACAATAAAAAACGTTTGGGTCAACGACTTATGTAAAAAGATATTTAATGTTAAAATGTCGAAATAGTTGAAGTTTTGACAGGTTTCGCAACCGTATAAAGATTCGACAGCGTCGCAGAAATCAGGTGTTCTGTATAACGCGGAAACGCATGCGCGAGGTTTAAATCATCAGCTACCTAACCTTACATTCGTATGTGATTGACGTATAGGTAGAAAAGTTGGTTTCATATCGTAATAAAATAAATAATTTAATCGATTAATCAAACCAGTTATCTATTTCTCAACAATAATGAAACATTCATATTTATTACAAAAAGTAAACAGACATCTTAGAAATTTCGTATCGAAGTGAAATTTGGTTGCCTGTATTTACAAAATTTGATTTTTATTTACAAATTTTTTATTTACAAAATTATTTACAAAATTTGTATTTACAAAATGTATTTGTAAAATTCAGAATTGGAATGAATTTTACACGTGTACACGCGGCCAAATTTCACTTCGGTCTGAAGTGAATCGGGATCGAGTGCTCCGGTGTAAACTAAACCACTGTAAGCTCTTTTAAAAATCGAAAATTTTGTACACAATAACACGCGATGACCGGCGGTCAGCTGGGTTTCATGAGTACGACAAAGAAATCTGAGGAGAGAGTAAGGTGGAGAATTGCGACGTTGCCGTATTTCTCTATGCAGTAGCGTAACATAAAATTGTACTAATTTCACCGTATTTATTTATCGATGTACAATTAATAATTTTTGTATAAAATTACCAATAATATGTTTATAACCAACTGTATCATGATAAACATGCGAATTACTAAAAAAAAAAAGGGCCCTGCTTATGCGCCCACGCAAACCGTCCCTTTGTGACCGAGCTTCCTTAAAAACTGTACTAGAATGAAATTCGTCATTGTAATTCAGGGTCTTATGTACATATTACATTCATCTACTGATCGAATAGCCATAAATTTTCACTTTTCATTAAAAAATCAACTATCCAAACCGTAATACAGAAAAAAACACGTTATCGAACTAATTATTACAACGTTTAAAGCTCAAGTTAAAGAAACCAGAATAACCTCGTAGACACTGAGCAAAAAAATTTCGTTCATTAAACAAAATCTTATTTAGTTGAACCAGAAAATGGTGGAAATAATTATTTTTTTGTTGAATGTCAAATGATTTCGTTGGTTCAACAAAAAAAAATAGTTGGATTCACCATTTTTTTGTTGAACTAACTAAATGGAATTTTGTTCGATGAGCAAATTTTTTTTTCAGTGTAATAGTTCGCATTATTCACACTATAAAGTTTTCATGCAAACCTGACAATTTTCCATGTCGTGTCAGTATAGTATTATAGTAAAAAACGAATATTATGCCATTCCCTCGAATTTATCGAAATTTACAGCGTAATAAAAAAATGTGTCATTTATTTTTCATAATTTGATTTCTAAGATTGCTGTAAATTTATTAGTAATTTATAAAAAAAAAGACAAAAATATCTCATACATGGTGTGAGGATCACATAGCAATCATTCGAAAACATTTTTTTCAATATGAAGTTTATGGACTCCGATGCACTGTAAATATTTCCTTAAGGTAGATCGGTGAATTGAAGCCATCCAATATGAAGGGCTGACAATTTTTGTAGTTACACATAAATACTGGATGAATTGATATTTAGTTTGATAGTAATTAATTCGTAAACATCGATTGTTTTCAGATATTTCGTTATTAGTACGCACGTCAAACTTATTGAATTTTTACATTCGGTATTTCCAAGTTTTCGTAATAAAAAATTGATCACTGTATTCCGCGAATATTCCTGAATATAATAGTGCTTCGGTTCTTGGATGTTACCGTTAAAAATCGACTGAAAAATAAAAAAATATTCGTTGTAAAATGATTGAGATTTCCACAGGAATGACACGGGAAAGAGCGCGAGAGCGCTTAGCAACTGTGTATTCGGGGTCTGCTAGCACATGCCTTCAGATGTGACAGTTTGCCAATTTGACTGTGTTTTTCTTTCCTGTTCTCGAATGTTTTTACCGTATTTGATAAATATCGAAAGAATGAATGGTGATAGGTAAACTGGAAAATTTCTGCTGTTGCGTAATTCCTTTGTGTAAATACACTATATAGGTTGTAAACAAACCTGATAGTTTCGGCAGACGACAGTAACGGCCATGACACGTTTTACAATCCACTGCGTTCGTCAAATTTCAATTATTAAACATTTATTGAACAATAAAATCATATAAAAATATCCATTCTCCGCTCTTTATATCTCGAAAATAATAAAATCATAATTTCAAAGTCAATTTTGCATTTGCAAACTTTCGTCTACAATAGATACTGCAAAGATCACGTAGCCGTCACCGATCTACCTTAAACTTGCATAATGACGGTTGAACAAAACACAATCGCATGTCACATAGAAAAACAATCAATCAGTATGACGTAAATTAATTTATATGTATTTATAAATATTAAATATTAATATAAAAATATTAAAAAATACAAATAAAGTTTTTTTTCTATAGCATCGATGAATCTACGCTTACAAAACTGGTTTATGTCAGTATACATCGATGTTCAACATTGGAATGGCGATGTTTATATTCTTCGAACAGATCGCAGGTGCTCATCACTTCGAGCTTCGTTATTCGATGAATATAATGTGCGTTTAAATCTATGTATGTATGTATTTGCTACTCGAAACCAATGATCGCTCAAATATTCCGGTTATGCCTCGCAATGTCATTTTCAGTGATAATAGACCTGCGTCTATTTCATTCTATCTTTCGAGTACATTGATAACAAATTACAAAAGGATATCATTTGAGTGACACTTGAAAACTTCAAATCCTGATTGTTTTTCTTGTTTCCAATTAAAGGAAGTCTATCTAAATCGTTCCTTAACGACTACATTTCATTCTTATCTTTCACGTCTTTGTTTCCGATTCTTAAAGACGTTGTAACGATGTTATTTCAGTATTTAAGTTTCTAAACGCGTTCGAATTAATTCGAAAACCGTCATATTCGAGTATACAAGAGTGCGGCAGGGCTCGCGCTAGATTTTTTTTTTTAATACTTCGCGTCGAGCCGCTACCGCGGCTCTTGATTTTGAGAAAAGAAAAATCTCACAATTTCCTTAATCTTGAGGAACCTCAATCAAGAGATTTCAATTTGATTATCATAATCATGAAAACAGCTTCAACTTTCTGCATGAAATAACATTCGAAGTACATCGAGACCGGAAGTGCGAGGGATATCAATGAGAAGATACTTTATTGCCATACGCCTCTGCGAGCTGATGTTTTTTTTGAAATGACAAAAATGCAACTCGACGTTGCATCGAACTACGGGTAACATCGACGAGACAATTGTAGCTATAGGGTGCCACAAAAGTCGTGTTGAAACTCTGGAGAACGATTAAATCATGTAATTTTGAGAAGAAAATTACTAAGCCGTTTTTCTTTAAATTTTTTTGAACGTTCGTCTAGTTGAAAAGCCAAAAATGTTAATGGGTCTGGAGTTGCATGTTTTCAACTACGAAAAAATTCCATCGATTTACTCTAATAGTTTCGTAAAAAAAAAACGTTTTTTAATTACTCTTTTTTAACGCTGCTCAGATTACCGAAAAATGAATGGTTTTCTCTTAACAATTTTAAGGGCTTAGATACACCTAGAGAGGTCGAAAAAAACGATTTTTCAAAAATATTTTTACTCCCTAGTGTCACCCTGAACACAAATTATAGAAATTATAAAAAATTTTCAGGAATTACTGACATCATGCGATATGAGATAAAAATTTCATCTCAATTTGAAAGGTGCTTAAACCTCAAAATGCTTTTTCATCAAAAAATTGTTTTTAAAAACGGTAACCATTCTATTTCAAAAACTACAACATCGATTTGGCTGAAAATTGGTACAGAGGATCTTTCCACAATTATCTAGTCTATATTGAGGGATTTATTTTTTCAACATCATAGTTTTTTTTTTATAAGTAAAAAAGGAAACAAAAGTTTAGGCAAAATCCTGACTTTCCGATTCAAACGTCTGCAATTTTGCGAAAAATGGATTAAAAAAAGATCGGCCTTGACAAAAACTAGTTTTATTTGTCAACTTTATGAAAAAAATTTTGTTTAATTTTTGGGCTGAAGCGTACAGTCGGAATCGTCGTTACCCTAAATGACTTAAAAAAAAAAATTTTTACAGAAATTACAAGCACAGCTCATCTATTATTTTTTTTGTATGAAATTTTCCAATATCATCGACAACAATATGTCTTTTTAAATAAACAAAAAGTTGTTTCAGCAGATACATTTTTTCAGTATAAAAAAAATGATTGAAAATTACTCTATTTTTGGCGCTCCTAGGTTGATTATTTAAATTTTATCTATCTTGTAAATCGAACGTTGCAACTTTTGGGACACCGTCGATGAAGTATTTTCGTACGGAAACGGCGGACGAGAGACTCTGCGAACTAGCAGCGCTTACTATACCACGAATAATACTTTATTATACATAAGAGACGGAGGAGTTTGTAGGAACTTTTGTAACTACTGCCAATGTGGGTGGCTAGAGCGTGGGTCGTATACGTTTAAGGGTGTGTCGTTGTGTTTACAGTACATTATATACCGCAACCACACCCTCTAACTTGTCCTTTGTACAAAATTTCTTTTTCCTCGTACTTCTTAGCTGGATCAAAGGAAAAAAGCATAAACAAGCGAATAATAAGTACAGGCAAACCCGAAATCTCTGATCATTCTTACGGACTTCTTTATCCTGCTGCTCGTAATGTTATCATTTACCTTGATGGTTTTTATCAAAACTGCGAACAACCACGACGCTTTACATCAAAAAAATAAATTTCCAAACTTATGATCTCGATTATTTCAAATTTCTGACAAACTTCGCCATTTTTAGTGATACGTGATTTTGATGAAAGTCGTGATAATTGAATATTCAACTTGTCACGAATAAATTTGAACTCATATTTTTCCATTTAACAATCAGGATTTTTCTGAGAACGAAGTTGATTATTCCAATAAAAATGATTGGTAAAGTTCTCGGAGGAGATAAATTGCGAGATGCATTTCACGAATATCACGAAGAGAAGATATGGAAAGAATGTTGCGAAAAAAATAGCGAGAATAAGATCATCGGATCATTATAATATATATGTTAGATACACATATACGTTGTATATAAAAGATCGAATTTAGCCTTGGAGACAGACATCTATTCAGAATTGTCTCTGACTCAGTGGCTCTCAAATACCACACGGAAAAAAATGAGCTGTTGTGTATATTGGGATTTCCATGAACCTTTGCAGTTTTCCACATTAGTAGCGCCTTCTGGAAGCGTAAACATCATTTTTTCATGTAACTTTGAACAAAATCTGTAAGTCCCTGTGGTGGAAAATACTAATACTGCAAATGACATATTGCATGTCCATCAAACGAATTTTTACAGTGTCGAACAGTTAAAAGTACACGCTACGTTAACCCAGTTTTTACAGTGTGAAACCGTAAAAAATACACGAAATAATAAACTGAATTTATCCTCATCAGAATTACCTAAACATAACCATAAAATTGTTTAAAACAAATAAAATTAAAAAAAAATTCTTTAATTATAAATGCATTTTCAATCATACATTCTTACATCCAATCACTTTCCACATAAATTTCTGCCGAAAAATGTTCCTACCTACACTGGGATTCGATTTAAGAAAGTGATACGTACATATCCAATCCGGAATATAATCGATAACGTCAATGAATAATCTATTCGACGAGTCTTTTGAGAGCAAGAAAAACTTGAAATATAAAAAATATCGAATTTTTATATATTACAATGTATCATGTCCGTAACTCTTTCGTGTAGTTGAAAATTCTTCCCACCCTTCTCCCATTGTTTGAGCTATAATAAGCAAATACAGCAACAGTCTTCGATATGTGTTTCACCTTGAAATTTCCTGGCTCACGTGTGTGGAGAAATTACAGTGCACACTGTAAAAATTGAAAGTAACATAGCAAATTTTGCAGTACGTTTTCAAATTTTTACTGAACACGCTGCAATTTCTAATTTATGTTGATGGTAATTTTCTCAATAGGAAATATACAATTTTTATATTTTCTAATTACAATTTTTCATAAATGCCGTTTAACATTTTTTACAATTTTCTATATCAGTAAATAGTATTGGTTTATAGTTTATTTTTCTATAAGTACTGAACATTTTACTGGGGGCACTGTAAATTTTACATTTCATACACAGTGGGATGCCTCGTTTTTATTTGTAATTTCTGCTATGTCAGTTTTTTACTGTAGACATTGAGTTTTTTACCGTTTAGATCAGCATTAATAACTGATCAGGAAGTAAAAAACACGTTGAATCCATTATTTTGTAATGAAACACACTGTAAAACGAGTAATTTACAGTTTTCAACTGTACATTTTGTTTTAGTTTCAGTAACTTTTAAATATCGACCATTAATTTTTAAACATCATTTTTTTCCGTGCAGAAAAAAGTAATTCTTAAAGCGATGTATAAGATCCTCTAGTCGCTTTCAAATTTCGAAAGTAATAGTTTTTCAGACTATTCGAATAATCGGAATTAAGTTCGATTTGCTTTGCCCCAAATTCTTCATTTAATCGTTTATTTTTTGAAAAAGATTAGCGAGAAGCTTTAACGTGGGTACTCGAATAAACGGACCCAAATAGCATTATCTATTTGATTTAATTACAGCTTTCTAGCTGAAGTAAATAGAAATTTTGTTAATTCAAATAAAAAAAACTCGACTAAGCAGTCCTAGTAAACAGTCAAAATAGAAATTTTTTCTGGGTGCATGTTTGAAAAGACGTTAACATTGTCAAGAAAACTGTGTCCGAATGGTCATGATAAAAGAACTAACAAAGATGAATAAACGCGACGAACGGCATTAGACGCGTTGTCATATCCTCTGGAAGTGTGGCGAGTTACAGGAAAAAAGAAAACACAAGAACGAACAGCGGTCACTTTTATCAGCTGTCCGTCCTGTTTCGTTGCGAAAAGAATTGAAGTCGCACATTTGCTGCTGGTGAACGAAAGGGCATTATTTACGTTGCTTTACGTGTATATCGTGAGGTTTACGCCCCATTGTTTGCCAGTCATTGATATATACATATATTCGTGTATATTCTTATAACGCGTGAGATTCTTCGTGTAACGTACATTTTTTATAGCTACATATAAATTCGACGTTGTTCCGGCGACAATTTCACCAAATTCTTCCGGAAATTGAATAAAGCCTGTCATTTTTTTTTCACCCAAGGTTCGCTCGAAATTCTTTATTGCAGACTCAGTCATACTCCGCTCAATTAAGATTAAAATGATAATTCGCGTCATTTTTTTGCTTCTCCGAAGTCGCCTTAACGAGCCTTGTGAATTTATCATGCGGGTTTCTTTTTTTACAACTTTGCCATTTTTTCATCCTAAGAATCGTCATTCCCTTCATCTTTTTACGTTTATCAATAAAATTTAAAAAATCTATTAAATATTCGCATTTTAAAAGTAGAATTATTATATTTTCATTTCGGATTAATTTTCATCGATTCTACAAACAAATTAATCATGAATTTACGCTGTGTCGAACAAACTCATAGTTCAGCAAATATTTGAACTGACACTAAGTTAAGTGTTAAAACGACCGAGCAAATTTCAAAGATACACATAATAAAAAGCTGGTACGAAAACGAAAACAAAATCACAGAGTGGTCAATGTTTGGGTTGCATTTCCGAGTAGCTTTTTTTTTGAAAAACTGTTGGCAGTAAAAAAAATATGTATACATTTAATTATGAAAGGTATTGATTATAATTTTTTACGACTAAAGTTCGTCCGAAAACAGGGCCAAATTTGATACCTGACGAAGAAGAAATCGATTACAAAGAGTCGAGCCTATATGCGTTTTCTTTTCTACGATACGTGCCAGTATATAGACGATCATTATCGTTTTGTGAGATACTAATGTTCACGATAATAAACAAAACTTCTATACGTAAAAATGATCTATACATACAAACACACATACACATATTAAAAAGAGTGACGAAGATTGCTCGCTCCGATAAGAACGCAGATAAGATAGGAGCGAAGGAATCACACAAATTTACTTAGAATTTGCGGTCATTGTTCAAATTCTGAATTATTGGACGGATTTTCCCCGTGAACGGAACAAATTATACACATTGTGCTATTGTGCGTCATTGTTCATATAAAACTGGGTCATTTTTAAAATTCTCACAGTTTTTAGCTGCAAGTGCAAGTTTTCCATCATTGTACAAGTCAAATCGTACATAAGAAACTCAAATTTATTAATACGACATTTAACAAAATTGCGTACTAGGAAAAATACTTTTGCTAGAGCACAAAAAATAATTTTGCCAATTCAAGACGTAATTTTATAAGATTTTGAGCGAATTAGATTGTGTGTGCACAAAAGACCATTTTTTTTAAATATGCAATTTTATAAAAATGATTTTTTTTTCGTTATTATAAATTATTTTTTGTGCACACAAACGTAATTTTCGTGATAAGTAAATTTATAAAATAATTTATAAACAAAATGATGATTTTTGCCCTTCATATTTTTATTCACGTGACGTCATCGATGACTTTAAACAATGTGACGATTTTACTGATATGCTCATTTATCGAAATCGGTCAAGCCGTTTGGACTCTACGAGGGAATAGAAAATTCTACGTATAATGTATTTATACGCGAGAAAAAGATAATCCTTTTTATTGCTTGGGCAGGCGGATAAATAGAAAATGATTAAATATGGAAATAAAAATACATCGTATGAAAAAAAACTCATTTCTGCAAAAGCAATATTATAATCCGAAAAATATTCACATTATAAAATTCAAATGTTTCATTTCTTTGTGTGACGAAATCGAATTCAGACCCGTATCATTTGACGACGACCTTGAAATTTTTAACATCGAGTTTTTGATCAAAAAGAATGATCGTCGATAGATCTACGTAAAAAATTTGTAAATATTGAATATTGAATATTTTCCCGTCTCGTTATATTATACTTGCAAATGTTCAAGGGCATTGACTCATCGCAGTTGCATTGACACATCGTCGTTCGAATTTGGGTATTATTCATTCTCATGTATATATATATGTGATTATAAAAAATCAAAGATATTTGAATATGAAAAAAGGCGCGTATAAAAAAATGAATCTATTTCCTTATCTAGGAAAAAAAATATTTGTTTGCTTTTTTATTGTTACGAATCGATGTTTTTTTTTTTTTCAATTTATCTATTAAAACTTCTATTGTTACGGTCTTCCGAAAAATATGTTAAGGTTATGATAGTTACTATAAAACTCAAAAAATTATATAAACAAACAATCGACATCGAATATAAAGAAACTAAAATTGAAAAATTCCTTAAATATTAAATCAAAATTGAACTGCGGTTAAAAAAACTAAAAAGGCTTACCGTTAAAAAGTTGAAGAACAAATATATATAAACACGCGTATGTATTTTCGCGCGAACGAAGAGTTGAATTTCAGTCCTACGCCGGTTCGTAAAAATTTGTGTTTAATGTTTTTTAAATACACTTTAAAAAGTTTAAAACAAATAGCAAGAGTGTAAAATCAACACTGTTGAGTCACTGAGCGGAGCAAGTTTTACGGTAAATTGTCGTTCTTGTAGTTTAAGTTTAAATAAATAATAAGAAAACGAAAAACCGGGAGTGTCGATGTGAGCGCAATTTTGTGTCGTAAACGCATATGTGCTAGCCGTATGAGTTACGCACGACGACTGAAAAACGAAGCTTACTCGCGCCTCTCCTAATGGCACAAGGGGACACGCGATAGAGAGCCTTGCGATGCCACGGAGAGAAAAACGCGGCGTGTATAGTGTATAGCTATATATTTGTGCGTATATGCTACTGATGGTCGTATACACAAACGACAAGGCCCACGTACGCGGATAACCACATAAGAGGAAAGCCCACGCTCGCTGATGGGCTATTCTCTTTTTCCCCCCTTTCCCAACATTTTTTCTCCTTCCTCGCGATCGGAACTCCACGCCTGGCCCAGACGCTTCTCCAGCACGTCTGGTGGCCACATCCTAATCTTCCTTCAAAACTTTCGAAACGCTTCGGCTGAGAAAAGCTCTTGCTTCTATTCTTATAAAAGTTTGGAAACGTGACACATTTTATTTGCATCGAAAAACTTGAGATTTTCATCATAATTTTCGAAATTTAGATTTTTTTTAGTAAAACTAGAGATTTCGAAGGTACTATTTTGTTGAAATCTTTCTGGAGGCATGATATTTTATGTTTCCGAGTGAAGGCGAGCTCATTTATTTCAACCAGTCAGGGTTTATTGATGCAGGGGTGTTTAATATACTTCCTTTATGAACTGATCTATTTTTGGATGCTTGCATTATCGTTTATTCAATAATAACCGTCATTTTGAGTTTTCTTATTTTCTGTTACTAAAATATAGATACATATATGTGTACATGAGCGTTATTCTTGGTTTTGTCGACGGCTTTGGGATTCGCAATTCTCAGAGTCTCCGCCAGGAGTCACTCAATTATAATCGTTTGTTTTTTTATGCGCGTTCCCGTGCAATCGATGACGCAAATACTCTGCTGCAGGCTCTCGGATATCGTCTGGCGGCTATAAGAGAATTTTCATATTTATACCCGCAACCACCTTCGTGCTTTTCTGTATCCATCGTTTGTTTGACAGATATGGTACAATAGCCATGATTTGCATCGCGATTGCAGGTGCGACGGATATTTTTGAACACCAGGTTTTCTGCGGAGCCTCCACGCGTGCTTTCTAATATTAATTTTCCCTTAAGGGGGTACCTCCCATTTAGAACGCTGAAAAAGTTTAATTTTTGCCACTTTGTTTCTCGGCTTCAACAAAACGAATATTTTCAAAACTTTTGGGCTGTTTTATTACGTATCGCAACATTACAAAACGATCTTTTTTATCACGCAAATTTTATTTTTCCATGCAAAATTTGAATTTTACTTTTTCAAACACTTAAGTTGAAATTTTTTTTCGAAAATCAGATCTTTTTTTTCAAAGCCTCACACTTCGTTCAATTCATAATATTACAAAATATATTTAGGTTCGCATAGAAAATAATTACATAAAAATGAAGAAATTCTTTGGTTTAGACGAAAATTACCCACGTTACATTTTATACATATAAACAATCAATATTTGTGTGTTAAAAAAAATATTATGGAATGTCGAAAGATGTTATAAATAAAAATCCAATAGTTTCAAAAAGTTTTGCTTCATCAGAGGTATTCTTAGCGTTTTAATCAGGATCCCATACGATTTTCGTTTCGAGGTTGTGTCAATTTTGTCATTTTGACGAATTATGCTCTAAGCTTAATTGCACAATTCTGTTGGTGATTCCCCACCTAAAAGCTCACACTTAAACAACAATTCGCTTCTAATATAATTTTGAAACGTATAAAAATATGAAATTGTCAGCGCGGACAAATCGCGAAGCGTATGTACGACATTTTCTCAGACAGGCCTGCACGTGTTGAATAAAAATATTTTCGTAACAGCCTATTCGTGGTCGGTACGCGTGGCTTTGAGTGCTCGTTGAAAATAAATTTCTCAAGGGTCAGTATCACAAGTGCTCAAAACTTCCTACTCTATACTACTTACATCAAAATAATGGGACGATAAAACGAAAGAAAAATTGAAAACCGGGTCAAAGGCTTGTAAGACCTATTCGCAATTTATTCAAAATGTCGATTTAGTATTTAAATTATACCGATTAATAAAATAATGCAATATCGCACTATTCCGATAGTTCTTTATAATCGTCTTTGACTACATCAGACATGGGCCGACCAGACCCATACGGAAGTTTTAACTTTTGATGTGAAAATAATTGTTAAAAAAAAACATTTTTTTCGCCGCCAATACATTTTACTCCATGAGAGTTAAAAAAAAGGTAATGAATTCGATGTGAACAAGATTCAGACGAGGACTAAAATCGATCGCGAGGTCCTTCTGTCGTCACACGCTGCATCTTTCGTTTGCTTACGGAAAGGGTTTATTTGAACGGACGTTAACCTTTTTTTGCTGGAGTGTTTTTTTGCTCAGTTTCATACAGGCTCTGCACACCCGAATAACATATGAAAGAGCTTCCGAGTTCTCGAAAAAGGCTTCCATATAGATATACATGTACAAACAATTAACATAATTCGTAGGCCTCGAATCCCATTTTCACTACAAGAATTCGTAAAAAGTTTTCACTAATGGATTCTACATGCTTTTCTGGCGGGTTTCTCAACATAATTGCTCATTATAAGAATAAAGCGATGTATACAAAACAAAAAAGAATTATGCGACTTTACGGCTGAATAAAAAAAGACAGAAGCGTAGTGAAAGAATAAAGGCGAAGTTCCCTCCTAATAAAAATGTGCGATATCGATCAAGTGGCGCCACCGATCGGTCGCAAGGGTTAAGAACAGTTTAGCTTTGATGTTGTCAACTTTACGAGGGACAGGCACATAACAAAATTTTAAAATCAAACCGCACTTCGTGGCTTGATTCATAAGAGATCTTCACGTCGAACAGGCGAATTTTTGTCCACATTTTCGAAAAACGTTAAGATAATTAAGTGGAGACGTAACTTTTTTTATTTACAAACTTTAAACATCGATGATGGAGGAATCGACAGGGAATAACAGGTCGACCGGCGTGGAGCGCGAAAACAACAACGATAAAAATCACGAGGATAATCGGAACCAAAATACAACACGAGCAGCACTTGACGCGTTGATGCAAGAGGTGCGAAAGAAGAAAACACGGATGCTCAAGGTCAGTTTCACCCTCGTTTTAATTTGTTGAATTTTTTTTTACCGCAGGATGCGAAATTGAAGGAAAATCTAGAAGCTGCCCAAGAGTCCAAACGAAAATGGAGAATACGAAACGCGGCTTTGGGCAGACGCAATTCGAAATTGGAGCTCGAAGTGAAGAAATTGCGGGACGAAATTGATTACCTGCAAAGTGAAGTTGTCACCGAATCTGAAGAGAGCCACAAATCTCTCAATGATCTGGAAACTTATAAATCGCGGAATAAACAAGAGGCTACACAATTCTGGTAAATATCATAAAAATCATAACAATCGAAAAAATAACAATAATAATAATAATTGAAGATGACAATATTAAACCCTCTCTGGTCACGCAGGGTTTAAACGACCCTAATATTTTTTCAGTAAAAATTTAAAAGTATTCCAGACTGCCATTTTCAAGATTTTTTTTACTCGTTTTATTATTAGTTTTTGTACATAAATATGGTAGTTTCATGTCATGAAATGTTCGATGTATAATGCACATTTTTTTTAAGGAGGTCGTAGCGAAAGGTCGAGTATTAGACAAGATATCAGATTTGAAACATGTTGTCGATTGAACTCACTATTCCCTTCAGAAAAAAATTGGGAACACTGCCGATAATTCAAGTGAGAAATTAAATTCCAAAATTTGCAACTTTAACCTGGTGTCATATGACGTGACTCTTCGGATTTTATTCCGATTGTATATTACATATATTTAATTATTACATAGCCATAAAGTTTTTATTCTCAGTTATAAATCAATCATCAAAGATTGATATCGTAACATAAAAAAATCGAGTTACCGAATTAGTTCTTGCAAAATTTTGAGTTAAAGTTGGAAAAACCTCAATAAACTCGATTAGTCGTTTGATCGGTTCGCGCTGAAAAATTCTTACAGTGAGCTGGCAACGTTACACATTTGTGACAGCGGTAATATAACCTATTTTAGGCTACGCTGAAACAGAAATATTATCGAAGGCACCAAATGTGCGGTCCTGGGCGTGCAAATGAATTTTTTTTACCAAGGTCACAATATTTTAAGTTATCTCGAACACAAGTTTATGGATAAACGAGAGTTGTTCCGCTATCAAAAGAGGTTAAGAAGGTTTATGTTTACAGTGCGAGTGTGCAGCGCTGCCAGACTTCGCTTGAAAAATTCATCGACTATTAACAGCTGACGACGAGTAGCTCGATAGAGTGATTAAAAATATGTAATTTCTTAAAATATTATCTCGTTGATCAAGATTGCTGTCGTTTTATTACGAATGTATAAAAAAAAAATATTTTATACACCATATAGTGTCAATTTGTAGTTTTTCAAGGAAAACATTTTATATACGGTCAATTGACTGCACGGAACCGCTACGATATCCTTAAGGTGATCTATCAGTTGCATGAGTGGGGGGTCGATAATTGAAAAGTAGATACACGGTTTTCTCGGACACGCTTGATATTTTGAGAAAATTGAGAGTTACACGTTGGTTTCTGATGGAAAGAGAACAACGTATAACTCTCCGTTTTCTCGAAATATCAAGCGTGTCCGAGAAAACCGTGTATCTACTTTTCAGTTATCGACCCCCCACTCATGCAACGGATAGATCACCTTAAGGCTGGGAGTCATACCGACTGAGCCTCCATGAGTGCGAGAGAGATAGCTGCAAATTTCGAAAGTGAAATTCTTCGACACGGTTTGACCGATTACAAAAAGGCCCTGTCAGCCCATTTTTGCCATCGTCCTGCGTGAGCTGACAGAGCTTTTTTGTAATCGGTCAAACCGTATCGAAGAATTTCAACTTCGAAAATTCGAGGTGAGGTTAGGTGACTGATCCATCCCCTTAAGGCTAGGAGTTATACCGACTGAGCCGCCATGAGTGCGAGAGAGATAGCTGCAAATTTAGAAAGTGAAATTCTTCGACACGGTTTGACCGATTACAAAAAGGCCCTGTCAGCCCATTTTTGCCATCGTCCTGCGTGGGCTGACAGAGCTTTTTTGTAATCGGTCAAACCGTATCGAAGAATTTCAACTTCGAAAATTCGAGGTGAGGTTAGGTGACTGATCCATCCCCTTAAGGTAATTGTATTGATAATTTCCAATTGGCATTCATTTACAAACGGATGGGGTTATTATGACCCCATGTGACTAGCTCGAAACTTTTATAAACTGTGACCACGAAGAGTTGAATAAAAATAACGTTAAATAATTCACGGTCAGTTATCGATAAAATTATTTAACCTAAAAGAGCTTTGAAGTTTTTTCAAACCCAATTGATTATTTTTTCGTAAATAATGGACTCTGTAGAACTCTGAAGAATGGACTTTGTTTCTGACACTTATTTTCAGGAAAGATTTTGAAGAAGAGACACAAAAGTATTCAAACTTATTTACCAACGGTCACCTTGAATACGTAAGTGATTCATTTACCCAGCGGTAACGGAAAATGCGTTTTTTTTTTTCATTAGTAAATTGGATTTCCTTTGGCGACCTTGAATTTATTACTGGGAAAATTTTCTTTTTCAAATATCGAAGCGTGCGATACATCGCCTTAACACACGATACAGTAACACATTTTATTGTACGTCGATAACTATTGATTAGTAATGACCATTTTTTTTGTCCATTGGCAAAATAGAGTTCGAATTGTTTGATGCAAGATATTGAAGGTTATCGTCGACATTTCAAAATGATTCGAGATAAGATTAACAATATTGAAAAAGACATGGAGGCTCTTAAGGTAAAATATGGATTGGTCGACTTCAGCACAAATGAACGAGCTAATCTTTTGACGGATTTAAATAACGCCAGGAAAGCAATGTAAATAATTTAATTTCATTTCATATGTACACGATGTGTATGTTATTACATTGTTATTATTATTAATGTTCTTTTTCAACAATCGTTTCAGATCTCATAAGACTGTTTTACTTCGTGCTACGAAATCGGCCGAGGACAATATCGAAGTTTTGAAGTTGAAAGTCAAACAGAAAGTAGACGAGATCGCCTATCTTCAGAATAAATCGTCCAATAAATAAAGAAAAATTAATCTTACGTTACTACTACTTTTGTATATTACGACCATACTAAATTTTCTGTTCCGATTGGTTGATTCAAGATAATAAATCTCAATTTGATCAAATATATCGTGAAGCAGCTCTTAAGGCACTTTATCAGTTGCGCGAGTGCGAGAGAGATAGCTGAAAAGCAGATTTCGAGAAAAAGCGCTTGACATTTCAAGAAAAACGAAAGTTATACCTTGTTCTCTGATGAAAGGAGAACAACGTGTAACTTTTGTTTTTCTCGAAGATTAAATTATGCAGGAGAAAAATGTGCAGCAGAATTTTTACCCACCGCGAGACTGATCACCTTAAGGGGAGGTTCTAGTCAAAATCGACCAAAATTTTTTTTTTTTTTATTGCTTTATTTTCATCCTTACGGTCTTAAAAATGTGTAGGCAAAAGGATATTTCCCTATCTAATTGATTTTACGAGTTACAGCGTATAGACGAGAGAGCGCGTCGGCCGAAAAACAGGTAGAAGCGCGCGCTCGGAGCCGCTTCGAACGCGTTTTTCTCGAAACACCTTTTTTTTGCGCGCGGGGCGTGATTCCGCTTCAACCACTACACCGATTTCGACGTTTGGCGGCTCTAATTAAAGCTTATTCAATTTAGGGGGCCTTCAGGAAGCGTTTTTTGTAAAAAAAAAAATTTTAGTACTGTTTTTTTTAACGTGAAAACAAATAAAACAAGGTAAAAAAGGTGTTTTTCCTAAAAAGGGTCCCCATTTTTTTTAAAAAGGGTTTTTTAAAAATCGGAAAATCATAAGGCTCCCCAAATTTCATCTACTTTAAGATTTTTTTTGGTTTTTTCGTTTCAGATCACTTGGCAGGGCTGTAGAGTGCCCCGCGCACACTGTCCACCGCCGCGCACGACCGCCGTCAGTGAGGGCTGGAGCTGCCATTTTGTATTATTTTGACTGGAAAAAATTTTGTAAACTTTTTAAAATATAGACAAATAAATGCCACAAAAGTTTTTTAAAAAAAATACGTATGTACTCTCAAAGAAAAATCATGAAATTACGCACATTTTTGGGCCTCTGGACTAGAACCTTCCCTTAAGCTAGTACTTTCGCCACAGTCACGTTCAAAAGTTAATTTTTCGGTCAATGTCCGAAAATTTAGATGTAACTTGCGAAATAATCTAATAATGGTTATTGTTACATCTTACAGGAATGAAAAATCAAACTTTCGGGAAAAATATTTAATATAAAGTTTAGAGTTTCCGAAATAACCACGTTTTCCTAATAATATATACTTTATATCTTCAAAACTAAGCGGTCAAAATTCTTATAATTCCTTGACAAACTTCGTCATATATACCTCTGTGAATGACAATTAAAAAAAAAATGTGTAGAAAAGTTTCGGAGTTATTGCGTAAAATGTGAATTTTTCTACCGTTCCCCATAAGAACACACGTAAAACTATGCAATTTTTTATTTTCAATATCTTGAATATAGAACGGTGAATTCTTTTGAAATTTTGCGCGTAATTACATAATAGTGTCCTGAATGAATCCTCGAAATTTAAAAAGATTCTATAGAAAAACGCTTTGGCGCGACTACTACCTTAAAATATTGGGATTTAGACACGTGACTTTGCCGCCGTTTTTCGCGAGAAAAGGGCTGCCAAAAGTGTAATGCTCAAGACAAAAATTGTCCGAAATGCCAGTTTTTTCGTCTTTGCTTTCAAATTTCGAACCGCGATGCATCGTTTATCGTTTTCAGACATTTGAGACCAAATTATCGCAATAGATCAAAATAATTTACCACTTTATCATACCATGGTAAAGTACGTTGTTTTTATATTCTGGTAACTTTACCGCAGTTTTTGAATTTACAGTGTTTTTGTTTGACAACAAATTGTCACATAAATAATTGCAATTGTGAAAATTCACCATTTTGTCATGTCACGGTAAAGTACGTTGTTTACATGTTCGTAACTTAACGAAATTGTAAATTTGCGTATTTTGATTTGACAATAAATTTTGTTGCATAAATAAGTTCTGATGATAATTAACCATTTGATTATACCACGGTAAAGTATGTTGTTTTTATCATGGCGAATTTGCAAACTTTAAACAATAAATTATCGTAATTATATGATGAAGTAAATGGAGTCGACCATGATTTTTTGGGTTACGTTGTTTTTATTGAGGTAATATTACCACATTGTAAATTTACCATATTTTTACGCCTTCAGTTTGGTCCGTTGATTTGTTCGGTTAGTGCAGCGGCGGTGGCGCGCCGGGTTATTGGAAATTGTAAACTTCAATTCACAGAAGCCGGCAATCCCGCTAGTGTAAAGAATTTCGTTCGGTTATACACACGAAAAAAAACAGCAAATTATTTCTTCGCTGAGCCTTACATTTCACGTGATTTTCGTTGGTTTTTTTGTTATCATTAATTAAGTATGGAGCTCGAGGGTGATAATTTGGTTACACTTAGCGAATATCTCAAAGCAACGCTTAATCCTGCTGTGGATGTCAGGCGACCCGGTAAGTTTAACCTAAAAAACAAAATCATCTTTTTTCCATTTGCTACGTAACGTTACACCAAAATTTGCAAGATTTTTTCAAAATCCTGTACGTTTTACTTCACACAAATGAGATGCTTTTTTTTCAATTTTGAAATCGAACGCATTACACACTATATGATGCATTTTTTTTGGGCAAAGTAGAGGGATTACCGCTTAAATTTTCACCGGAAATATCGAATCTTGTAGAATTTTTTAATTGTTTTCAGTTTCCGCATTATTAAATTTGTTTTCGAAATTTTCTATTCCATCAATGTTATTGGTGTACATTGGAGTAATTGAAATAGCAAATTCTACAAATTCGTTTTATTTAAAAAAAATGCTTTAATATATGAAAGTTGTAGGACTCCTCCATATTTTTGTGACTGTCTGACAAAACCACCTTATTTTAAAATTGGATGCTGATCATGTTTTTTCTTAATCATCGTACTTCTAGTTATATCGGTCCATTTAAAATTTTTTGTTGAAACTGCAAAGTATTTTATGTCGAAGTAACATAACGAACTTTTATTATCAAAAAACTGAAGGATGTTCAAAATTTTATCGTCAAAATACATCAAAGTTCCATTTTTTCAATCAGTCGAGCTCAACATTTATTTGCAATGCAAGATTGCAAAAATTAGACAATATTCTTTTTGTACTTGAAATCCAAAACTGTGAGAAAAATATTAATGGTTTTATGAATTAAAAAAATTGATGAATTAAAAAATATATTCTTTCACATTTCAACGATGCAAACTTTGATACCATAAAAATTACCATGGTTTTATAACAGCATGGAGCTATATCGATATCATAAGGACAATTTGATATACACGTTATAAAGAAATAATATAACTTATTGAGATTTTACAGTAAAAATATTTTAATATTCTGATAATTTTATAAGAAATACTATTTATAAGAAATAAATGTCACTCAACGATGAGATAGTCCTAACTACTTTTAAAACAGCAACATTTTTTGGATAATTTTTTCTGTTTATAATAGTAAATAAATAGAGATAAGAATTGAGCGACGATTTAAAAATTTTTGAACAATTTTGGTGATGGGATAGTCAACAGAACTACATGTCAACAGTGAAGAAAACACAGGACTATAATTGTATAGTAAACGTGTTAGAGTCCACAAAATAAACAATTCAGTTGAAAAAAAATTTATCGTACTTACCAAAAACCTACAAGAAATAATGAAATGGATTATTTCAGCTGAAAAGTTTTTGGAGTCGATTGAAGTAAACCAGAATTATCCGGCAATATTGTTGCACTTGGTTGACAAAGCTGAGATCGATATAACAATAAGAATAGCAGGAGCCATCGCTTTTAAGAATTATATAAAGAGAAATTGGAAAGTGGTAAGTCATATGAACATGGCAGTTGAAAAATATTGTTTATTCTTAACCCTCCGTCAGATATGCCAAAAAAACTAAATTTTATAATCAACTTTAGGAGCTTTTATCATACCGTGAGTTAAATCATTACAAGCGCATACTTTCTGCGAAACACCATAAAAATGTTCATGAAAATTCTGGAAATCTATCATTTACCATTTTTTGGTTATTCATAAGAAAAGATTAAAAAAAGCGGCATTTTGCTCATGACGCGTATAACGGAGTGTTAAAAGCCCATGCCTTTGAGGCGCTCTATTAGTTGCATGAGTGCGAGAGAGGCAGATGAAAAGCAGATTCACATTTTTCTCGGAGATGCTTGATATTTTGAGAAAAAGAAAAATTACACCTTATTTTCTGATGAAAAGAGAACAACGTGTAACTTTTATTTTTCTCGAAATCTCAACTGTATCGGAGAACAATGTGCAGCAGGATTTTTACCAAATGAACGACTGCTAAATCGCTTTAAGACTAAGCATAATATTAAAAGAAAGCTGCTTAATGGTAAATAAATGTTCCTCTTGTTTTTCTCTATGTAGGACGAAGATGGAGTCGATCGTATACACGCCGCTGATCGTGATGCCATAAAAAAGTTAATCGTTAATTTAATGCTGCATTCGCCGGATTCAATACAAAAGCAACTATCTGACGCTGTGTCTATCATCGGAAAACACGATTTTCCCACAAAATGGCCCGACTTGATAGATCAAATGGTCGAAAAATTCAACACCGGAGATTTTCATGTTATCAATGGTGTCCTCCACACGGCACACTCACTCTTCAAGAGATATCGCTACGAATTTAAAAGCCAGACTTTGTGGACGGAGATCAAATTTGTTTTGGACAAATTTGCTAAACCTCTCACCGATCTATTTTTGGTATAAAAATCTTTAGATCTTGCTCTATTAGTCTTCTTTGGCTCAGAGTTAAAAGAGATCGAAGTAATGCAAAGGATTTTTTTTTTCACAGGCTACTATGAATCTCACTCAAGTTCATGCCAACAATTACGAAGCTTTGAAAGTCATATACAATTCTCTCGTGATACTTTGCAAAGTATTTTATTCTTTGAATTTTCAAGTGAGTAAAGTGGGGAAGAAAAAACTCGTCTCAATTTTTTATGCACAAGGTTCGTTTTCCATTATTGTTTATATATTTGCAGGATCTCCCTGAATTTTTCGAAGACAACATGGAAGTATGGATGACGAATTTTCACACTCTCCTAACAACGGAAGTTCCGTCTTTACGGACTCTGGTAACAATCCCTTTTAGTATTAATCAAAATTCAGTGTTCTTCGATAAATCTTAATTAGTATTTCATGAGAATAAATTTGATGCAAAAAACAACGATAATATTTGATTTTCATACATTTTTTTGCAGGACGACGAAGAACCTGGAATCATCGAACAGCTCAAGTCTCAAGTATGCGACAACATTGTTCTCTATGCTCAAAAGTATGACGAAGAGTTTCAAAAATACGTGCCACAATTTCTCGAAGCTATTTGGGCGCTTTTAAACGGGACTGGTCAACAGCCCAAGTTTGATGCTGTAAGCATACAGTCTTAGCTGTACTTATTCGTACTTACCGAAAATTTTGTTGGATCGAAATTTATGAAGAAAATTTGCATTGATTTTGCAGTTGGTGTCCAATGCGTTGCAATTTTTGGTGACCGTCGCCGATCGTGATCAATATAGACATTTGTTTGAAAAACCGGAAACACTTCGCAGCATTTGCGACAATCTCATCACTCCCAATGTTGAATTCCGAGGTATTTTTAATACTAAAAAAAAAAAAACAACAAAATCGTACAAATTGGAAATTCGACGAGTTTGTTAAAAATCCTATTTTGAGAATAGTTCGTTGCGTTTTTGCAAATGTAATCAAATGTTTCACTTTTCATTACTTATAAATTTCTGTAATTCATATAAAACGAACGAAAAACTAGATTTTTTAATTTTAAATCAATAAAAATTTCCTTCCAAAGTCAAATTGAAAATTCAAAATAAACATTCGCGGAAAAAGTATAATAAAATTTGATTTTTTCGAATAACTGTAACGTGAGTTTGAATTTCGTGTGTTCAGAGTCCGACAACGAATTATTCGAGGATAATCCGGAGGAGTACATAAGACGCGATATCGAAGGAAGTGATGTTGATACCAGACGCAGAGCCGCTTGCGATCTCGTCAAGGTTCTGGCCAAATATTTCGGGGCCAAGATAATGGATATTCTGGGTCACTACGTCATGGTAATTTTCAGACAGTATAAAACAGTTATTCACCTCGAAACTGTTAGGATTCGTATATGAAAAAAAAAACTTAGGTTGCTTTTGATTGTGACGCATAATGCACATCTTGGAAAAAAATTATACTCTCACGAATTGAATGACCGTTTAAGTGTCATTTTTAGGTTCCTTACCTCGAAAAAGTGACAACGGAATTAATTGATCTGACTCACGCAATTCGAAATTTGACACGAATTCATTTGCAAAATTGCAAAAAAATTGTACTCTGGTGGGCTCGATAACATTGAAGATATTTTTTTATTTTATTTATTTTTTCATATGGCAAGTGATACATTATTGAAAAGATCTCTTCATGTAGATTTCAAATATAATTTTTAATTGATGAAGACGAATTTTCGATTGAAAAAAGTGTTTAAATGAGAACTCCCGTATTTCTAAAATTATACGATATGAACCTTTAAAAAAATTAAGAATATAAATTATTTTGTTAAGATTATAGAAAAACTCACGGTTTTAAAATTTTGTGAAGAAGTCTCGGAAAAATAATTAACTTGAGTACTTGATTATTTTTATTTAGAGGATTAAATTCATTAGTGAAATTTCATACTTAGAGTAAAAATGGATCGAAGAAAATATATCCATATTTCTTGAAAATTTCATTCTGCAAGCAAGAGTGGATCGAAGTAATAAAATATTTAAATTTTTGCAAAAATTCGTATTGTATTTAGATTTAAACTCGGTGGGACTTTATGAATGTTGATCAAATCCTAAAATACAGAATTGAAGAATTATTTTGACTCGTTAAAGACAAGATTCCTAGATTTCCTGACGCTTATGATCTTTTTCCCGCGAATTTCAGTTGAGGTTGTCCGAATATGCTGCGAAACCGTCGGAAAATTGGCGGAAAAAGGACGCTGCGATATATCTCGTAACAAGCAGTGCAAGCAAAGGTCAAACACAGAAACACGGTGTCACGCAGAGTAACGAATTTGTCTCACTTCCGACATTCGCTGTTCAACATATTGAGCCCGAGCTCGTTAAACCAGACGGTGGGTAGATCGAGGAAATAAATTAAGTTTCTTCTCAAATTCTTAGTTCTGAACATGTTTTGAAGGTTTTTTTGAAACTATTATTCACTTCATGGCACAGAAAATATTTTGTTCTTTACTTTTTCGTTTTTTTTTGTAGATAGAATGTTCAGTGGAATATTATTTAGAGTTTTACAGAGGAATTTTCTTTCTCTTTTCAGTGAACGAATTTCCTGTGCTGAAAGCGGACTCCATCAAGTTCGTGATGTCGTTCAGATCGGTATTACCACGAGAATTGGTCGTTGGTAGTATTCCTCATTTGATAAGACATTTATCAGCGACGAGTACCGTGGTGCACAGTTACGCAGCTTGTGCGATCGAGAAAATTCTCGCACTGAAGGGTCCCAACAACGTGCCTATGTAATTTAATTTTTGCGACACATTATGAAGTTAAAATTTCCGAAAACACATCTAATGTTTGCGGGAATTCGTTTTCATTTTCACAGTGTCACAGGCGAAGAGCTCACACCATTGGCCGCTGATTTACTCAAAGGTTTATTCGCAATTCTGGAAATGCCGGGCTCCGAAGAAAATGAATATTCGATGAAGGCGATTATGCGAAGTTTCGGCACTTTGAAAGACAGTGTTGTACCATATCTCGGTGACCTGTTGCCAAAATTGACAGAAAAATTAACGATCGTCGCGAGAAATCCCAGTCGACCAAATTTCAATCATTATCTTTTCGAAACTTTGAGTTTGTCGATTAGAATCGTGTGTAAAACTAATCCTGCGGCTGTAGCCTCGTTCGAACAGGCTCTGTTTCCAACTTTTCAAGTCATTTTACAGCAGGATGTTCAAGGTTTGAGAAACTATGTTTTTTTTCTTTCCAAGAAATTTCATTTTCGTTTTTGTGTCGATTAATAACGGAGAAATTTTCATTTATTTTTGCAGAATTTATCCCGTACGTCTTTCAAATTCTGGCTTTGCTTCTCGAACTCCAAACTGGTCCGGACGTTCCTGAACCATACATGGCCCTTTTCCCATGCTTACTCGCTCCCGTGCTGTTCGAACGTCAAGCAAATATTCATCCGTTGAATCGACTGCTCCAAGCCTTCGTGAGCCATGGATCTCATCAAATTATTGCTCAAGATAAAACCAGCGGTCTGTTGGGCGTTTTTCAGAAACTCATCGCCTCGAAAGCTAACGATCACGAGGGTTTCTTGCTGATGCAAAGCATCATCGAACATTTTCCACCGTAAGTTAAATTATGACAAAATTGACCCTTGAATTATTTTATTCGAGAAACCTTTTTTGGAATCTTTTACATTTTTATTCTATTTCTTTTTTTTTGCGATACTTTCATGTATTTAGTGAATAGATAACTCTGAAATAGATCTGTAAAATCACTTAAACTATACAACTTAATGATCTAAATGGTCGTAATTATTTTTTTAAATTTTTTACCAGACAATACGACTGCAATTATGCAACGGCCTAATAAATTTACTTATATTTTGTATAATTATGTTTTTTTATTTCAACTCCGAAATATTTTATTGTTGTATTTTTCAAATTTAATATCTCAATGGGAGTAATATCGTGTCCGCTAGCAATCATAAATATTTCTGAAATGACTCAAGCAAACGAAGCTCGGTCAAAAGCCCTCAAAATACGTTCAACAAACATACGAATACAAATTTTGGAAAGTAGGAATCAATTAAAAATAACGAATTACAGTTACATTTTTTATGAAATCTGAAAATACACTCATTCAAAATATAAGAAATTGTATGATTCGATTAAAATTCTAATAAATTCGTTGCATTTACGCGAAGAAGCAACGAACACTAAAATTTTGTTAAAAAAAATCACGAAAATGGTCGGTATTCATGCGTAAAAGTGCTCGTACATTCAAAAAATAGTGTTTTACACTAAACTACCGATACTTTGTGTATCTTTATTGAATCACATGTTGAAAACGGTCAATCGACAGGCTGTGGTACGTTTAGTGTTCAACAGCAAGGTACTTTCGACTCTGGAATTCAGATTTGGACAAATTTTCCCTATGCGTCGCTCCTTATATTGCACAGTTGAATGAATTGTAAATTCTTAATTTCAGAAACGTATTGGATCCATTCATGAAGCAGGTCTTCGTGCTATTATTCCAGAGGCTATCGTCCACGAAAACGACGAAGTTTGTAAAATGTCTCATAGTATTTTTCGCCTATTACATAATAAGATACGGTTCATCAAGTCTCGTCACAATAGTGGACACGATTCAGCCACAGTGAGTAAATAAATAATCTCGTTGAATATTTTTACACAATAAAGGATTATTTTAACTCTGTTACTTTCATCTTATTCGCAGCATGTTCGGCATGGTTGTTGAGCGTGTCATATTAGCAGATTTGCAGAAAGTTTCCGGTGAGATTGAGCGCAAAGTCGCCGCAGTGGGAATATCAAATTTGTTAATAGACTGTCCTGCCATGGTGGAGAGTCCTTACAACGTTTTTTATCCACGCGTTTTGGCTACGTTGGTCGAATTTTTCGAACTGCCTCATGATCAGACGGTTTTACCCGAGGATGCTTTGTTCCCGGATGTTGACGATTCTACCGGCTATCAGGCGGCTTACAGTCAGCTGATATGCGCTAGAAATCCTAAGAAAGATCCTCTCGAAGGTAAATTCATACAATTAAAGAAAAATACTACATATTGTTGTGTATAAATTGATATTCAACAAAAATGGACTGTAAAAAGAGCCTTACACGTTTTTTTTTCGTTCTAATTTATCATTTTTAGTGACAATGACACAAGTTTTATTTGAAATCGTAAATAATTACAAGATAATAACGCCAGAAACTAAAAATAATTCTTTACACACACAAGAGTCATGCTGTGAAATGTTAATGAATTGTATTGATTTTATTTTTCACAGCTATTGGCGACGTACGTTTGCATTTGGCTCAAGGTCTAGGCAGATTGCCGCCTGGTCAACTTCCGGGTCTCCTCGGTCAGATTCCAGAACCGAATGCGAATCACCTTAGGAATTACTTACAAACGGCGGGCATTAGCGTTGCATAATACGAGCTTGACGTTCGTAACAAACTCAAGATTCACCTGATGGCGAGAAAGTTCAATAACATTGAGCTGAGCAATTTATGATATAGAAAAGCTGATTCGCTCAAAGCTCGATCTCTTTCTTTTACTTTTTGCTGTGGAAAAAACGATGAATGAATGAATTTGCTACGTGTGAATACACTCGATATTATTCCGCGTTAGATTCGCTCCGAAAATAAATTTCAATTTTCTAATTAAATTTTTTACACTGCTCGAGTGAACTCGTTGCTATAATTCGAGTGTAATCTTCAATTTTATTTACGTCCATCGCAACCGCTAGTACTCATTTTCTCGTATTTTACAGGATAAACGACACTAGAAGAAGAAGAGTAAGAGAAAATAATGAATTACCTCCGAGTTTTGTTGAACAATATAATAATGCTCGCATAAGCTTTTTTCCTGTCACTGTGACAATATCAGGATTTAATTGAGCCTGCGTATTCCGCGGGCGGCTGTATGATAGAGATTTTTTTCGGAATACACTGATTCAAGAATTTAACGAATGTAAAGTTGAGCCCAGATTTGAACACCTGATCAAATGTCTTCACTATTCTATCATAACGAACTTTTAATTGTTTTTTTTTTTCACCCTCACAAGTCTACGATGAATGTAGAAAAATACAGAAATTTCCTCAGGTTTATTTCCATTGAAAAGTTCGTCATTATATTTGGAAAAGTACTTCTCCATATGCCGCAATCGGGAAAATGGTCGTAAAATGTACTATATCGAATTCCGATTTGTTAATCATAAATTAATCTTTGAAAAAAGAAAAAAATAAAAAACGAAAAAGTAACAAATTCTTGAACAATTGTGACCGGAAAAACGGTTTGTAAATTTATCATAATTCCTATTTTTCTATGTTTATCGAACTCGTGACAGATCGAACAAAGAATAAAAGAGGTCGTTTGTTCAAAAATGGCAGTAGAAATTAGTTAAAAAAGAAAAATTGGTAATTTTTGGAAATGATTGTGTAGTCGAGAAATTCTTGGATATCTCTATTTTTTCGAAACTTGTTACGAATAATTTTGCGTCAAAATGTCTGAAAGGAAAAATGAAAAATTTCAGTAAGTGTTTGCTAGTAGAAAGTTGTATTCTTAATAACCGATGACATTAAAAGGAAGATGGGCACTTTCGTGAAATGCAAAAAAAAAGCATTAGTTTATTTTTCCCGTGATTCGATCATTTTTTTAAATGTAAAAATTTAACCACCACAATAAGTCTTTCGTTATGTTAATTCGGCAATGTAAAGTCGTACTTTTCCAGTGCGTTGCAAGAAACGAACTCATTACCTTAATTCTGCTCAAGTACCTTGTTTCACGTTTTTTTAAATCAGTGAATGCAAAAAAATAACATTTACATTGTACAATACAGAGTAAACACAGAGTTACGAATGGGGACGATTATTTTTGTAAAATAATTCACGAAGAACAGATTTTTAAAATAAACCAAAATAAAAACTGAAAATAACGAGTAATGCCTTGGTTGTTAAGTGATGTGTATGATTTTTTAAGTGTCATATTTCGAGAAAACAAATCGAATATTTTCTGTTGGAAAAAATGAAGAAAACAAACTTTTTTAGAATGTAATTGGACATGCACTGACGCCTAATCGAAGTAGCGCAGTACTTTTAAAATTTAACATAAACTATGCAGAGGAAAAAAATGGATTTTGTTCAGAAGTGAAAAAAAAAAAAACAAATTCTTCGATCTGTGAGTACATGAAAAATGTTTAGTGCTTACTGTAGAATTTTGTACTGTGGTCAGTTTATTAAAAAGACAATGTTGCTACGTGGATCGTATTATTTAATTGTAAGCCTTAGTCAGCGAATTCCTTCTTCGTAAATCGATTGCGGAAGTACAAGTTTGCTACATTTGGGAAAATTAAGTGGAACGATTGGTTTCAGTCGTGATGGAACGGTGTCGGGGCGAAGTTGTGCTTGTCACAGGTTTGTGACCATGCTCGTTACAATATTGAATTTTGTTTATGCCAAAAATGATGTTTTTAATTGTTTTATAGCGAAATAGTGTTAATAACTTTAATTAAATTAATTGCCTCAGGTTCACAAGGTTTTTTGGGTCGACATGTGGTCAAACATTTACGAATGGATGAAACGGTGGAAGAAATTCGGGAATTGGATAAATTACCTTGCGATAAATTAAAAAATAGCGATGAAGGACGAACTGAAGATGCGAAACGAATTAAGATCTATCAGAGAGATTTAACAGACATGGAATCTTGTCGTTCGGTCCTCAAAGATGTAGACGTTGTTCTTCACTGTGCAGCACTTGTGTCCTACGAATTTCCACCCTCTAAAAATGCTCTTCATGAAAACAACGTATCGGCAACGGAAAATTTGCTGAAACTATGCATCGAGGAAGGTGTGAAACGTTTTATTTATTGTAGCACGACCGAAGTGACACTGCTGTCTTATGGAAAAGGTGGATTTATTTCTATCGTGATTTATGCCAATGAGACGAAAAGTGGCATACCGGAAAATGAGGATAAATTGATTTTTGGAGAATACGCGGCCTCGAAACTCAGGGCTGAGAAATTGGTTCTCCAGGCTAATGAAAAAGTTTGGGCAAATGGTATTTAATAAAATATGAAGAAATTACAATTATCATTTTTTTTACACCGTGGGAAATTGAGGATTATTGAACCGAACTTCTTTTATGAAAACTAAAATTGTATGTTAACACAATCTTTTTACAAATTCAAAAGATAAACAAATGTAGCGATTGAACAAAAACATTTATGGTTTTTCAAAAAAAAAAAAAAATTCGGTTTCCGATAAGCTTTTTCGTATGTTGCAATAAATATATATTTTTTAAAAACTTTATTTGTCTATAAAAACAGGAAAAGGCGTACTACACACGGTCTCTTTAAGGCCGTCATTTCTCTATGGCGAGGGCGATGAAAAATTCATCGGAAAATTTCTCAAAATCGGAAAAAGTCGAGGAAATTCTTTATTGCGTCTCGCAGGTGTTGGTGGAAAGCAACAAATCACGTACGTAGGTACGTATTCATCGAATGAAGAAGTTTCATGGGTAATTTTCTCGATTACTTTTTGATTTTATCTTTTCAAAAGGTAATGCGGCATGGGCCTTCATTTGTGCAAAAAATACGTTGAGGAAAAGTCCTGAATCAGTAGCCGGACTTCCTATAACCATCACTGACGATACTCCGATCATTGACGTTCTGCGCTTTTGTCAAAAAGTGTCGAAAGATAGTAAAAATTGTGTGAGTCCATCAGCCTGGAACATTCCGACGTTATTCTCCTACTTGTGCGCTTGGATCATTGAAATCGTTGCAAACTTTGATCCGGGATTTTTTGCTAAATTACCGGTAATGCAAATTCGATTTTTTTTCTCATTTTAATTTTTAGGCTGTGTCTAGCCGTCCTGATACCGGACGAATAAAAGACTGGTATTCGTCCAGATATTTGTCGTGAATGCGATTATAATTGTTTTATTTAACTTTTCTAATTAACTTTTCTACAGTATAATGGTATATTGAAACTCCCTCGTACGTAATTTGTACGTAATCCATTCGGATATATAATTTATGATAGTTTTCATTTATATCTGGACGAATAATCGCATATAATTCGTCCGGGAAAACGATTCTCAATGGATTTTGATGGATGAAAAATGAATGAAAATTTATAACTACAGCGGGGAATACTTAGTTTCCTTCAACTATAGTGGGGAATATTAAAAGTTTATTCAAATGTAACGGAAAATTTTTTCGGTATCCGGACGACTAGACACTGCGTAATTAATTTTTATTGTAAATTTAATGATTTTTATTTCATTCGTTTCTTTCGTTCGTTTCGTTCGATTGTTTCATTCATTCGTTTCATTCATTCATTCATTCATTCATTCATTCATTCATTCATTCATACATTTCATTCATTCATTTAATTTATTCATTGAATTCATTCATTCATTTAATCATTTATACGTTTCATTCATTCATTTTATTTATTCATTGAATTCATTTATTCATTCATTCATTCATTCATTCATTCATTCATTCATTCATTTCATTCATTCATTCATTCATCCATTTCATTTTCACAACTTTTTATCATTTTCTTTCATTTTTTGTTTCTTTTTAATATCAATGATTAAAATTGATGTCATATTATTACAGATATCGCCGAGAAGCGTAGTAGCTTATATGGGGTCATTGATATTGTATGATCGTACGAGGGCCTCGATTCATCTGGATTACGATCCTTATTACTCAGCGGATGAAGCTTTGACTCGGGCCTCTAACTACTATTGTAAATTACTTGATAATTAATCATAAATATTGTACAAACAATGCTTACATTGGCAATGTGACAGTAATTACTTTATTTCAGGAAGTATTTTTGATCATAAAAATTCGTATTTTACTCGATTTGCAGTTATAAATAAAAAAATAATAAACACAGTAGTCGTAATGGAAAAATTGCTTTTTTATGTGGAACCGAATTTCGAACGTTGTATGTTTGATTGTTAAGCTTTTTAGACGTCCACATCTTCTTCGAGCACTTTGACTTGAGAAATCAACTCGCTTATATCTTTGCCCCTGTAACAAATATTATTGGATACATTCCGAAAGGAAAAATTAAACATAAACTTTTATACGAAATTCTTGATACAAATCTCACGTACATTTTTTCGAGATTCATTTTTAGCGCCTCTTTCTGTTTTTTGCTGAATACTAATTCCTTCTGCTTTTCGATCTTTTCGAACGTCTCGAAATGTCTTGATTGACTTTCAACTTTTTTCTTCAATTGACCTATTCGAACAACGAGCTCCAGTACTTTGTCGTCCATGTTTTTCAATTCAGCTGCTTCGGCTCGTTCCGAGCTCGACATCGAAGGTTCCTTGTAATTTACCAGTTTCAAAACTTCCTTCGCTCTTAAAACAACACGAATATTTATTTCGACATTTATTTCTTTACAAAAATATTGTAAATATATTTGTGTTTTTTTTTTGCAAATTGATGAGAACAAAGGCTGAATAAATTGAGTTAATGGCTTTTTCGAATCGAAATTTTTTTTATTTTACCTTCCCGCCAATTCAACCTGAGTGTCCTTGATGTCCTCGTACCGTTCAGCCAAATATTCAGCCATTTCTTGTAGCTCGTTTCTCGTTTCCATCAACATTCCAATTTCTTTTAATTGATGATTTTTCAACGCCTTAAGTGCTCGTACTTTTTTCTCTATTTCTCCACGAACTTTGTCCAATCGTGCAAAATGCTGATCACGAAATACGTGAGTAGCTCGATAGAGAAGCTGTGAAAAAAGAATGATGTTCGACTTATCAAAATGCGACGAAATTAAAAAAAAAAAGTGTATGAATTACGATACCTCAAGGCACTCTTTGGCCGAAAGCTTTGATCGGATTCCCAATTTTGTTATTGGCTGGGACGTTGAATCGTGTTTCAGAAGATTTCGTATGTAAGCGTCGAACGGTTCTCTCGTTATCTTTTCGCATCAATGAAAAATAAAAATAAGTTTTAGAATAATAAATCATGAAAAAACATGGCTTCATACAACGTAGATTTTTCCTACCACTTTTTCGGTTGTTTACGTTTTTATTGAGAAAGTTTTGTTTTTTCAAGATTCTAATCACAATTCAAAAATTTCTCTTCTTTTGACATTTCGTAAGCAGTAAATAATTGTGAATGTTTCTGTTAGAATTGTACTTTATCTCGTAATTATTTTTTTTTTCAAGTTTTTTTTTAGATTTAGTGCACATTGGGCTTAAAAGGGTAAAACTTTTTTTTTTCAAAATGAGTCCAAAAATTACTAACCCAAGTAAGTGTTTTCCTCACCTTTTTGTTCGGGCTAACCATAGGCTTCGGTGTATCGATCCGTGGCAAATAATCAAGATCCACAACGGATAGATCAACGATTACTCCGGTGTGGAGCAAAGCGATTAAAACTGAACACGGTTGTTGTAACAATCCAAAGCCAAAAACTGGTGTTGCTTCCTCAGTTACTGTATGTTTTGTTCGCGTGCATACGAGATATTGAGAGTTTGAAGGATTCAGAGATGTTGGCATATGTAAATCAGCTTCATCTGGAATCAAATAAAAATAGTAAAAACATCGTAACGTACAAGTTAGACTTTATAGAAGTATGAATCGAAATATTCGAGTATATAAGAATGCAGCAGGGCTCATGCTGGCTTCCTTTTAATACTTGGCGTCGAGCCGCTACCGCGGCTGCTCTTGATAGTGAGTCCCTACTCTATCCTTATAAATGTAAAAAACTGAACAGTATTTTCATTCAAAATTCAGATAGCTTTTTTTGTCGATTCATTTTGAAAATAATAATTATTATTCAGAAATAATAATAATTTTAGTTCGAAGTATTATTAAGGTAATATGGCTGCTTCACGCTAATCGAATGAGTGCTAAGTTTTCAAAATACCTTTATGCAAAGTTCAATGCACTAATTAAATTAATTGAAGGTAGATGTGTATTACAGCACGACTTATTAACCTAAAAAAAAAATTATTAACGATGGATTTGTAAAATTTCATAATGTCATGTTTTCATCGAGATTTTTCAGAGCATAATCCCAATTCTTCAACCGATTTTAATGCACCACGTCTTATTTTGTTCCTTAAGAGATCCTCTACGAATTAACCGCGTAGGTTTTTTTCTAAACTTGTTAATATGAAAATTACAGCAATTGGTTTATGAACATTTTTTTTAGCCAATTAAACAATTGGCTGCAACAGTAAAACGATGAAATTCTGAAAAAAATCTACAAGGTGAATTCGTAGAGAATCTCCTGAGAAACAAAATAAGACGTTGTGCATTAAAATCGGTTGAAAAATACGGATTATTCTTTGAAAAATCTCAATGAAAATATGACATCGTGGAATTTTGCATTTATCAGTTGAAGGTTTTGCAAATCTATTGCTATTAATATCGTTTTAGGTTAATAAGATATGCTGCAATACAAATCAACCGTCAATTCATTTAATTAGTGCATTGAACTTAGCATAAATGTATTTTGAAAATTTAGCACTCATTTGACTAGTCTGAATCAGCTATTTTACCTTAAGGGGGGAAAGTCATATAAACGTACGTTTTTTCAAGATTTTTTTATAAAGAAATGGAATAGTTTATTGAATTAACATAAAGCATATTTCAGAACACACAATGTAAGGTATATTGACAAATTTTTTTAGACTAAAATATTTCAAAATGGCGGCGTCACAGCTGCTGGAAGCAGATTTGCGCCGTGCAGCCTACCGGTCTCAAAGCTCAACTAAAATCAAAAAATCAAATTTTAGTTGTTAAAATAAATTAATACGCTTTGCATGACGGAGAGAAAAAAAATTAAAAATTTAGGAGCATTTTGAAAAAAAAATACTTATTTTTGTGTTTTTGTAAATGGTCCTAAATTTTTAATTTTTTTTCTCTCCGTCATGCGAAGCGTATTAATGTATTTTAACAACAAAAATTTGATTTTTTGATTTTAGTTGAGATTTGAGATCTGTAGGCTGCACGGCGCAAATCTGTTTCCAGCAGCTGTGGCGCCGCCATTTTGAAACATTTTAGTCTGAAAAAATTTGTCAGTATACCTTACATCGTATATTATGAGATATGCTTTATGTTAATTCAATAAACTATTTCATTTCTTTATAAAAAAATTTTGAAAAAGATTTTTAGAAATTTACAGAAAATATATTTGAGAAAAATTTTGACCATTCTTTCTAATAATGTTTTCTTTTTCAAGGAATTAGCAAAAAACGTTTTTTTTTTCATCGCCCTAAAATATTAAGGGGGTTGAAACATTTTTTTTTTTGTGATACTATATTAGGGTTTATTAGCCGGGCTAATTTAGCTCTCTGTTTGCACACTGGGTCGCTGGAGACAAGAGAAAAATCGTCGAGGATTTCTTTCCAGATTTCTCATTCTACAAAGAAATTTATCGATGAAAAAACTCTAAACACGATCCCAATATGTTGCGAAGACGGTACTAACTAATACTGAATTTATGGGAAAATTTTCGACTGAGAGAAACGAGTCAGTAAAAATAAGTATGCTGACGAACGATTTGCTCATTTTCCACACAAAATTTCATCTCGAAATTTAAAAACTGGAAAAGTTATGACCCTGTGATAAATGCCCACAGATAGGCATAAAAATAGCCTGAGGTTTTCTATCAGTATCTGAAGAACTCTAAGTATTATCAATTGTCCTGAAATTATGATTATGAAAGTAAAAAAAATGTGAGCAAAAGTAAAAACCATAATAAATTAAAATTAAATACATGAAAAATAAATATAAATCTCTGAAATTCGATAAAAAAAAATGGAAAAATCTTTGAAATTTACGAACCGGCTTTTGCTCCAACATACTCGTCCAATTGGGACACCATTGGTAAAGTTATAGCGTGAATACCGGCGTTGTGAGAACAGAAATATCTGCAATTATTAAAAAATAAAAATATTATGAAAAAAATGCAATACGAGATATAAACGATTTTTTCAAAAAAATTGTATTTACTAAAAAAAATTTCAAACGAACCTCGATTTGTTGCCTTTGTCACTGTGCAAGTGAATCGGGCAACTGTACTTTTTATCTTGTTCCGAGTATAAAAGGCCGAGTTCCAATTCGACACATTCGACCACGAAAAGTGCATCCACTGGTGTGTGGAGGCTGTACGTAGAGCCGTAAACGGATCGCGTCTAAAAAGTCATTGTTTTCAAAAGTCCATTAAACTTCACTTTCAACTTATACAACTTTAAATGCGACGAAAACAATGCAGGGCCCTTTTTTTAAATTCTGTTCTCGTTTCGTGAGCTTTGTGCGATTTTTCCACAGATTTGAAATTTGAAGATACAGAAAAATTCTGGCTGATTATTTTTTGATCATTAAAAACTAAATATTAACATAGAAAAATAATCATTATTTTTTAATGCAGTTTCAATAAAAAGTATTCAATTTTAAAACTTATCTTTCCATTTTGTTTGTTTGAAAAAAATTAAGTGTAATTTAAAAAAAAACTGAATTTTTTCTTGCTAATGAATAGCGTGTTTGTATAAAAATTTGACATTTAAATAAAAATAAGCACGATATTGTTTTTTTCCATAGTTAAAAAAAAGAAAATCTTGCATTTTTTTCGCTTCTGGGGTCTGGAATCCTGGGGTTTAATTTTTTCATACCTTAGTTTCGTCTTCTTCAGGAAGGAACGAATCTCTCAATAAAATAGCATGATAAATTTTTCCTGTGCAAGTTGCGATAACGACTATCGGGGGCGTAGTTTGTATGCACATAATCGAGCATGAATCGATGCCGTAATTATCGTCGGCTGGTGGATACATCGTTAAAGATCCAAGAACGATTGGCTTCGATTGGCTTTTATAAGATTGTAATTAATGTTAATAAACATGCGAATTAATATACGTTCGTACGAATTTTTTCATTTGCCGTCATGTACTCACTTTCCGGATAAAATGTTTCCAATGACGAGCAAAACTTCGCCGTTTCCACACAACACGCAAATAGGCCAATCAATCTGATTCCAATCGTAATTTTTGCTTTCCCCGTCTTTTTCGTTGTTGTCAGTTTTTAACGTTGGAGTTGCGAAATCAAAATCTACCGCAGTTTCACCGAGCGACTCTATGTTGGGTATGTATTTCGAGGGTGAAGCGAAAGGTGTTGGACCAACTTTCCACGTTCTTGTAAGTCTCGGCGAACTTCCCAATTCGCACTCGTAAAGCCTGAATTATTTGTACGCACAAAAATTAGCGATTTCGATATACAAAAATGATCAATTTATCTTCTGGAGTACAAAAATTACGATTTTTTAATTGCAACTATGAAAAATGACTTTTTTTGTATTTTGAAGTTTTGAATTACGAAAAAAAATGCATATTTTTTTACATATATCGTTGCTAAAAAAATGAATTTGAAAACATTGTTATTTCGATGATTAATAATTATACACTCTCAAAAGCATTGGGATCATTGCAAATATTCAAGTCATTTTTCATTTTATACGTTAAATGTATCCACGAGTAATTATATTGACCAATTTTATTTGTTTGAATAAAATTCTCAAAAGATAAATGAAATTTAAAAACTTGAAATGAAAAGTTTTGGATTATCGAATTGATTTGTTACTTTTTTGACTTAAATAAAATTCGAAAAATAAATTGATCGTGCAAACTACTATTTTATTTGTATATTACGTACGATAGTTTATGCTACGAGTTATAACAAATATTATTTTATGGCCGATGAAAAAAAGTGGTGAAAACTCACTGAAAGGCATTTTCGGATGTAAGGACCAAGAGATGAGAATCGTTCGCGGATCCTGGATGCCATCTGACACGTCGTACTTCGGTGGACGAGAGTTGGGAGCTGCAGGCGTTCAAATTGTGACTCCTGCGAGTAGCGAGAAAAAAGGGGAAAGAAAAAAAATCCTTTAAAAAAATGATTATGTAGCGGAGTGTCCTCCGGAGTTTACATATTGCACGCGTGTCTCAATTTTTTCATTTTTTCGAGGCTGCAGTGATTTTTCTTTCGGTTGTTATATACGTATATATAATTTATACAGAGCGAACGAGGTCGGCTGCAAGTTGGCAGAAAAAAAAGTCAGCATGCGGTGATATGGATGGATATAAAGAGTCCCAGTGTCGAGAACAGTCCGAGGTTCGCGGGAGTGCTCCACAGGACGAGAATGGTTAACTCGCGGAAGTTATTAATGCCTATGTATACACGCTCGTATGAAATATCGTACATTGTGACTCGTTGGCTCTGAATATACGTACGACAAACTCTATGCGTTGCACAGTACGAACCGTACAGAGATATCCGCGCAAAACGAGCCAAATTTTCCTCATCCCGCATCGTGGCTTCTTAATAATTGATAAAAATGTATGCAACATGCACATTTCGCGGAGCAGGAGAGACCCTACGTATTTTGTACGAGGACATTGCACCTGAATTTCATATACATAGTGTCCGAAAAATCTTTACTGAATGGATTAATTAATAAATTAATATCTTTACTGAGAACAAAAGTCGAAGGTTTTTTCCAACAAACTAACACATTAAAGCCTGTTTATAGCAAAGTTAGCTATTATTATAGTTAATTCTGCTATATGCATCAAAATATTTAAATATTTACTGAAATATATAATTATTTTTATATTTACTGTGTAAATAAGTTCATCATAATCAAATTATCGTTAAATAAACTGTAATCGCAATGTCGATTAGCCCTAGAATCCCATAATCTATTTTTTCCAACGTAAACTCCACACTGGGGTAAATAATTACTCCAATCTTCTCTTCGGTATAAAATGTTCCTCGTTTGCGATAATAAGGTTTAATTATATATCGTTCTCTTTGTTTTTTTATAATGAAGAGAATGGTGCATGATAAAGTCGAATTCGGTAAATATTTAATAGCGAAAACTCTATAAAATGGAAGGAATCATTTAAAAAAATTGGTTCGGAAAGGAAATTCGACATTTTCGTGGGGTAACTAATTACCCCGTTGTGGGGTTCTAGGGTTAGTTTAATAATATTTATAATATTTCCAAATTCACAATTATTAGATAAAATCTTGATGTATCTTAGGCTATTTTAAGTTCGTTCGAATTTTCGCTATTTTCAATAACTTTCCACCATTTATATCGTAACTAATTAATCTTCGGTACCTAATAAGACTCACTAGAATGCTCATCAATTATTACTATGATCAAACAATGACGCTAAATATTGTTTTTATTATCCATAATTTATTAGTAAAATCGATAATCGTGCAATAGTGATCGACACTTCAGGTATGTTTTTACAAATAATTGTTGCATTGAACTGTGTGCATCGCTTCTACAACTATGGAAATATTGTGAAACGCAACTGTATTTTTATATGTCACTGCCTGACGATAAAATATTTCTGTCACCTGAGGGAAACATACAGTATAATTAAAACGTAGTCAGACGTACTATATTTTTCTCGGGCTGTTCATTTTAAATTATCAGAGAAAACAAATCTGGCTAGAATTATGAACGAACGAGGTAAATGGATTTTTTCATGCTTCAGAGTGATAATTTTCCTTCTAAATAATAATTTCTATGAGCTTATAAAATCCCAAAGATCCGACAATCGAGTTCTCATAATTTAGGACTTTTCAAGCTGAATTTTGGAAAGATCCTTCATGTATTTATTCATTTTGAATACTTGGACGAGTCGAGCAGAGCCGCAGGATATTCGAAAGCTCGAGGTTTTTTATTCGGCAGGAGACACCCCTTCGTCTGAACTCCAAAACCTGGAGCGCTTTCCGTGAAAGTATATTCAGGATGTGAACACATACACACGAATGCGCGAATTTATGACAAAGGCCGTGAAAAAAGGAAGTCGATTTATTCGCTCTTTTGCAAGGGGGTTCGTCGCGGTTTACCAGGCTGTGGCGCTCGACCGCGAATTTTTCTTCGTTCCGTAATTTTTTAACTACTTCTACGTTTTCCTTTTAGTCAAATTATGAAAATTAATGCGTGTCTCATCGTTTCTATACACAGCGTAAGAGAAATAGTGAAAAATGGTAAAAATGAAAATCAATGAGTGAAGTAACGCGATTTTTTGAGGTCGAATACATTTTTTTTTTTAACATCCACACGAGACACGAAAGGGGTCATGGGTGACGAAGGTATATTATGTGTGGTTACGCTGAGAAAAAAAAGGAGCTATCGCGGTCCGAGCTAATTATAAATATTACTTTCCTTGGGTTAAATGGCCCGTTGTGTCAGGGATAATCGCTTTCCCCTCTTTACCGCAACGCCGTTAACATTTTTACGACTTTTGTACCCTCGTTCTTCGCGATCATTCTCCTGTTGCTCCACGACGAACTGCTTGAATTTGTTCACCTCGAAACTAGTGCAAAATGGATGTTTCGCGAAGACAGATTTCATCATTGTTCATCAATAATCGTTTCATTTATTGAAGTTTCATATTAATAGAATAAAAATTATGAAAAAAATTGTTTATTTTAAGTAGCCTCGATAAATTACGTTTTTCTTCGGATTAGAGCTCGGAGGCTCACACTGAGAAAAAAAGTTGTTGAACGAAACAAATTTCGTTTCTTTCAATAAAAATATTTAGTTCGATATGGGCAACAAAACAATTTTTAGATAAGACAAATAAACAATTTGTGAATAGTGAAAATTGGCCGAACCAACAAAACTTCGACGCAGTCAAACGAATTAATGTTAATGCAACAAAATATCATTCAAATAAACTTATTCATCTTAACGATTACCGTTTAGTCAATTTGATAATTGAGATTCAAACAAATATTTCATTAAAGCAATTAAAAAGTATGCGTAAGCAAAGAAATGGTACCAGTTGTTCGAACAAAAACATTTGGCTCCGGTGATTTAGTTGAATGAACTAAATCATTTGCCATTCAACAAAAAACATTCATTTGTGGATTTGTGGATTCATTGATGGATTCACCATTTTTCGTTCAACGAAATGGGATTTAGTTCGATGAACAAATTTTTTTTTGTCAGTGCAATATTTACGACATGTGCATTGCAAAAAAGAATTTAAAAATAAATCATAGTAGGTTTTGAAGTCCCGAAGAAAGAACGTCTCATAAAGGGCACCTTAACTCTGTATATAACGATACGTATAAAGTTTCAAGAGAAAAAGGCAGAACGTGAATGAGAAGTTGAAGTGGATGAAACGTGCGAAGGATTCACGACTTTTGTTGGAACGCCATTTGTAGTTTATGTCGTTTTTAACCATTTACGTATGTATATATTGTTGAAATGATTACTTCAGCCTCATTTAGCTTCGGGTGCTCGACTTTGTTCAGTTCTCACGTCGTGGATGTTTGTATAAGACGAAAAGCGCGCAGTCTGTCGTGGCCAGAAACGACGACAGTTGCCAAAGTTCGAGGTTTCGTTAAAGGCTCTTGGGATAAGCAGCGCACCGTGTTGCGACGTAATATTACATTATTTAGAATATATAATGCGTTCCTATGAAATTACAAGGAAAAGTGGGAAGCTGAGAGAAAAATACGGAGGAAGAGAGTAAGGAAGAAGAAAAAAAAGAGAATAATGGTATATAATGATAGAATTTACTGTAGGGCCAGAAGGGCTGAAAGCAGAATCAAGGCCCGAACCCACGGGCTACGGGAGACAAGCTTTTTTTTTCATTGTATACAGTGATTTTTCGTTGACGCACCACCCAGCGAGTCAACGCTGAAACGCTGAGAGAAAGAGCTTGAAGAAATGATGCGCTCACGATATAACGATGGCCATTATGATAATCTGAGGCATAGATTAGGTATAATTCGTTAGCCCACCTGTGACTGACGTAAATATACTTTTTCCTTAAACAATTTATAGGACGCTCTGTTCGTCGTTGATTAGCATTGATTCAACATTAATGGCGAGAACATCTTTTGTTGGATTATAAAAATTGTATGTGTTACGATTTAATTGGCTATGTCATTCGGGTTATTTGATGATTTTTATTAGATACATGATGGCGTATGAATGGAATCAGTGCACAATAGGTAAAGAATATTTAAATCGTAACTATCATTGTGCTGAGAGCAGTTTGTCATATAAACTTTCGTGTTTATAGTTATTTTTTCGAAACGGGCAGCAGGTAGCGAAAGAGTAACGACGTCGAGAACCTCCGAGAGAAACGGAAGTTTGCGCATCCCTTGCGAATGTCGACCCCATAAAATCGGGATGTTGCTTGCAAAATATACACACGCCAACAAGCATTTGGGGAAGCGAGAGAGAGAGAGAGAGAGAGAGAGAGAGAGAGAGAGAGAGAGAGAGAATGAGGTTCTCTTACTGATAGCCCGACGCCTCCCTCGTAATTCATCCTGGCCTCTACTCTCTGCTCTTTCATCGTAGCTTTCCTCCCTTGTGTGTTGTGTTGGTGTTTTATTTGCGTGTATGGCTCCGTGATCTCTCGCTCGTTACCAAAAGGAAGAGGGCGAGAGAAGCAGCAGCAGCAGCAGCAGCAGCAGCAGGATGAGGACTCCTCGCGTTCTTCCCTAAGAGGAACGAGAAGCCTCTTTTTCTTGCCATTCCTCCCGAGGGATACACACTTGTACCACATGGCAACTAAGACCGTTAATTCTTGGTCCCGTGTGCTAAAACCCCCTCCGATGTGTTGTCGTTATTGCATTGAAGTCTTCCCGGGCATATACATGCATCGAATACCATATCCATGTAAATATATTTACGCCGAAACGCCGACGAAATTATTGTCCATTGATAATAGATATACAATGAAGAGAACCCAGCAGTTTTATCTTCATTACTTTTTATACAATTGTAAGCGACGAATGAGCAAAATTTGTGACTAATCCCTCGAAAGAAAGGTCCTCCCTACTTTTCTGTTCACGACAATGCAATGAATTTGCTCTAAGATGTCGACAGCTAATACGAGGAGTTGTTACCAGGTGAAAAGATGTAAAATACGGGAAAAGACTTTAGTACGAAAATATAAGAGAACATTTTGTTCATTAGATATACATGTTCTACCAGAAGAAGAGCCTCGGTTCTCGAAAGGGTCGAGAATAAAATGACAAACACGACAAAAGGATGGTGGACGAACGTGGCCACTGGCAGTAAGGTTGCATCAGAAAGAGAGAAAGAGAGAGGAGGAAAGTAGACGGCGTATATACGGTGGTGCACACGTACCGTTGTAATTAAAAGAACCGACAGATGTCTCATTCGCCGTTGGGGGTTTTATTTCGTTACGTGGGTGTACGCGTGTCTCGGGTATTTAAATATTCCTCGAGCATGGGCTACCTCGAGGCTCGCTTGGTCCTCGAGAGTACGAGTCGACAAAATTCTTTGATTACAAGTTCTCGTCCCCGCGGGGAAAGAAGTCTTTCGCTCTCTTTCTCTCCTTCTCTCTTTCACTTGCTTTTGAACCTGCGAGCATTCTCGTATTGTACTTCCTGACTACAACCACTTCGTATTATACACCTGTACGTAGGCGGAATTGGGAAGTGACGACTAACAGCGAAAAGACTGTTGCAAGAGCAAAAACAACAGAAAAAAAAATTAAACGAAAGCGAACTAGCCAGAGAGAATAAGTGAGACGGATATATCATCCTCGTTGTCTGTTAGTATACAAAGTATATGCTGCACTGCACACCCAGACACGAATTGCGCTAATTTATCCTGAATCTCGTTAAGACGTCCCTCGAATTAACGGACTTGGTCGAGACCCGAATAGATCTTTATCAACTAGAAACTCCACTTGGTCATTTACAAGTTAAAATTTGGATCTCCTGACGATTCGCTGCGTATATTTTTTTTTATACATTATTTGAACGTTCTTTCCTTCAGGAATATCGGTTGAAAAGTCGTTTGTATGTTTGTAGCGTATTGAATTCGTTCGTGAATCTATTCATCCGGAAAAATTGTTGAGCAAAAACCGTTTCGAAGTTCTGTTCCGACAATTTAATGAATAGAAAATATTACAATTAAAAGAAGATGAAAAGAAAAGAGATGCAGAAAAACGAATGTATATTCGTGTAGTTATAAATCACGATTTTTGTTTTTCAAATTTACACAACATCGGACAATGAATCTCTGGTTTTTACATCGACGTTCCTTCTGTTTTTTGCATTTCCGTGTACACGAGATATCGTTTACAATTCGTAACGACCTGTAGGAAAAATCTTTCCGCCGCATTTTTTCGCTTGACCGTTTAAACACCGGTGAGAGGAAAGAGAGGAGAAAAAAGTCCGGGTCCAGTGGAAATTTACGACTGCTGATCGGTGATAATCGTGTATGGGTTGTTAAAACTCTGGAGAGAGAGAGAGGAGAAAAAGATTGAACAGGGTCACAAGTTTCCTGTGTTTGAATGGCAAGAGAGAGGCAAAGAGAAACAGAGAGGAAGAGGAAGAGGCACAAGAGAGAAGAGGAAATTTTCAAGGGAATGAGAGGGTGCGAAAGGGGTATGAAAGTATATATGGATCGCCAGGCGAGCAACACGACGGAGTATCATATACGAGTCAACCCCGTGTGGTCCTACGAGATTAGCCGAGGCTTTACATCGGGATTACATATGTATAACCATTAAGTTGAATCATTTTTTTTGGGGGCTTTTTTAATAAACGTCCTGGATTTTGGGCCAATGAGAGACGAGAAAGGAAAAAAAAAAACTGGTGATCGGAGTATGAAGGAATATGGAGAAAGTAAAATACACGTTTCGTGCATTGGAAAATTTGAAATAGACAGACAGAACTATATAATTATTTTTTTCTCATGAGGCAAGTTGAAATTTTCAATAGAAAAATATTTCAGTGGCGAAAATACGTCTCTAATGTTGAGACGACGATTTTTTCGGACTCAATCAATCAAATACATCGAAGAGGAATTGAAAAAATGAAAGAAATTCATATTGTCACTTCGGTCTCTCGATTCAACGTGAAATTTCAAGGGAAACCCGTAATATCGAGGCACGATAAATATGATAATTTGAATTTTTATTAAAGTGTTTTTAAGTTGAAGAAAAATTATTAGTGCATAAAGTTTTTTAAAAATCTCCCTTATATTTACGTGTATAAAAAAAAATGAATAAGTGTCCGCCCTAAGAGAAGAATGTTCCGGTAACTGCGATAAGGGGAATTTCCGTTTTACAATATACCATGGATACTAACTCTTTATACAATATTTATTACCGTCGAAATTTCACGCTTTTTCTCGCACGCCCGGTCTCCGGTCAATTTTTATCATCCGCTTGTACATACGTATTATTATTATTTTTTGCATTTTTCTGTTTTGTGGTTTTTTCCCCCCGGTACGCGATTTTAACGAACATAAATTCGAGCTGTGCCAGCAAACGGGGAGGAGAGAGACGAGACGAGACGAGACGACAACGACGACGGTGATATCGCACGTCGGCGGTCACGATTCCATATCGTTTGTTGAATTTGTTCTATACACAATACCGAGCCGCGTGTCATTTGAAAACGACGGGGATCGGATGATAAGTTTCAACAATAATAATAAAAATTACAATTAAAAAAAAAAAAAACAAAAAACATACGAATATTAAAAAATAAGCACTTGCGACCACGATTGGTCTCCACCGATGGTGTAAATATTGTGAAATACACGCACTGAGAAAAACATTTTGTTGACCGAAACAAATTTCGTTTCTCTCACCCAAAATATTTAGTTCGATACGGGCAACAAAATATTTTTGAGATAAGACAAAATAATTCGTGAATGCTGAAGTAAGTTATTGGCCGAACCAACAAAACTTTGGTGCAGCCAAATAAATTAATGTTAATGCAACAAGATATCATCCAAATAAACTAATTCATTTATTCGTCCCAACCATTACCGTTTAGTCAATTTTGTAATTGAGATTCAAACAAATATTTTATTAAAGCAACTAAAAAGTATGCGTAAGCAAATAAATGGTGCCAGTTGTTCGAACAAAATCATTTGGCTCCGGTGATTTGGTTGATTGATCTACAGAAATTTTCATGATTTAGTCGATCAAACTAAATCATTTGCAATTCAATAAAAAAATTATTGGATCTACCAACGTCCAATAAAATGGAATTAGTTCGATGAACAAATTTTTTTTCTCAGTGCGTGATCGCGTATATGCGCTTGATTTCGTTCCCTTTTTTTTCGGTACATACTTTAGAACGCGGTCACGTATATTTTCATTTTATCAACTCGCTTCCCACACCGTTTGGGTGCATGCATTTATTTTTTGAAGACTCGAGGCATAGACCTTGATACACTGACATTTTCACGATCATTTTTGTAACCAATGGGAAGTTAAAAACGATCAATACAAGAATACGATGTAGAAATTAATATCTCGTTCACTCATTTGTAACCACGTAATCGACATGTCAACATTTCCGACTTTCTGCTTAATAAAAATCATTAAAAAATAATCTTTTCTATCTATCAGCTACTCCAGTCGACAGTTAAAAAATAACGAATGAGTTTTCATATGGAATAGCATAGTAAATGTGTAGCCGAGATGTTAGCGAAATTTTTAGCGACGAGAGGAAACATTTTTTATGCGAAACAATCGCATTGCGGTTTATCCCAATGGGGTATGTGGGAAATACACGAAGATGCTCGACGGGCATTGGTTGTCCTGATAATGCTGAATACGTATATATATATATACATATATATCGTATAGAGTTGAGACGAAAGGTGAGAATTATTCATAAACGTAGGCCGGCTCCGGGGTGGATTTTGTGCTTCGCCACGCAAACCCTGAATTCTACCGAATGTTATGGGATGCTGTGGCGCTACGAGAGTGAGATGGTCTTCGCATAATAAACACATAACGGTAATCCTTAAAACAATAATTAGCTAGGAGTGCCACCCATCCTCCCTTTTACCGAGGCGGAAACGACCTCCACGTTGGCTTCTTTCTTCATACATTTGTATATACATTTATATGTATACACACAATAACCACGAGAAGTGATCTTCCCCAGAGCGTTGGTTCGCAATTCGTTGTCGAATTAATACGTACTCTCGACAATATATCTATATATATCTACACGTGAAGCTTCCCCACGAGTTCTTGGAATATGGAATATTACGACTCGAGAGGGAATGCTCGATGCGAGGAGTCTGCAAATTCACAAATGTTCCGAGACTTATTTATGCACTCCTTATGTATAGGTACACACGCATGTACACTTATTATTGTGAATGAAATTTTTATAACGGGTCACGATTAAATATGCGATTAACAAAAGCATAATACTATTTTCACTTTGTAATGCCATTATGCAACAACAAGGCCGAAGCGTGAAACAATTTTCTTTGAAATTGGAAATTGCCTGAATATTTTTGTCTTGAAATAAGCTTTTGGTCAATTTCTAATAACTTGATTATTGTTTTAATTGCGGCAATGCTGGAGATTTGAAAAAGAAAAGGATAAGAAACAAGGATTGAACGCTTTTAAACTTCTGGATTTTGAGAAGAACTAAACGTTTGAGTAAATTAAACATGCAGATACTAATACGCTGAGAACAAAATTTAGATGAGGGAGAAACAGCAACGACTGGCCCAATGAAATCTGGAATTGCGGTAAGCCACCGAAATGTCATAATGTTTACAATCCATAGAGAAAAAAAATTCAATAAATAATTTAATTTATTCAACAACAAAAAATAAATCCACCCAACTAAACGGGATTTTGTTTGATGAAGACATTTTTATTCTCAGTGTACGATAAACTATAGAATTCAACTTTATAATGTTTTTTTTTTCGATATCATGTATTGTTCTCTGTACATTTGCAGTGTAATTTTGAAAACATATTCTTTTGCATCAAGTACACGAATTCACAACCTAATACATATTCGTTGGAACTTACACTGAGAAAAAAAAATTGTTGATCGAATTAAATCCATATTGTTGGACGAAAAATTGGTGGATTCGACAATTTTTTTGTTGAATGGCAAATAATTTAGTTTAATCAATGAAATCATGAAAATTTCTTGTAGATTAATCAACTAAATCACCGCAGCTGAACGAATTTGTTCGAACAGTTGGTACACCATTTATTTGCTTGTGCATATACTTATTAGTTGCTTTAAATAAAATATTTGTTCGAATCTCAATTATCAAATTGACTAAACGATGATCGTTACGATGAACAAATGAATCAGTTTACTTAGATGATATTTTGTTGCATTAACATTAATTCGTTTGGCAGCACCAAAGTTTTGTTGGTTCGGCCAATAACTTGTTTCAGCATTCACAAATTACTTTGACTTATCTCGAAAATATTTTGTTACCAGTATCGAACTAAATATTTTGGTTGAGAGAAACTAAATTTGTTTCGATCAACAACATTTTTTTTCAGTGTGATATTTAACACTAAACATACTGAAAAACTTTGTGTATTTATATTGAATCCTACGTTAAAAAAGGTCATTTGACGTTGATGGATTCAAATATATTAATCACTGAATAAAATATTTTATTGGATGAGACAATATTTTTAATTTTGTCACGCTGCTAAAAACAATCTCACCGTTTTTGGAGCAATGAGCGTCAAATTTATTTGTGCGGAGAAATTTTTCGTTTTTATCAACAAAATATTTTCCAATCATACTAACGCTATCGAATCAATTTTCTTTTGTACGGCACGTATTTCACCAAATTATTGTTCCACATTGAGAAAAAAAATTTGTTCATTGAACTAATTCCATTTTGTTGGACGAAAAATTGGTGGATCCAACAATTTTTTTGTTGAATGGCAAATGATTTAGATTATTCAACTAAATCATGAAAATTTCTTGTAGATGAATCAACCAAATCACCGGAGCCAAATGATTTTGTTCGAACAACTAGTACCATTTATTTGTTTACGCATACTTTTTAGTAGCTTTAATAAATTATTTGTTCGAATCTCAATTACCAAATTGACTAAACGGTAATCGTTGGGACGAATAAATGAATTAGTTTAATTGGATGATATTTTGTTGTATTAACATTAATTTATTTGGCTGCACCAAAGTTTTGTTGATTCGGCCAATAACTTACTTCGGTATTCCCAAATTATTTTGTCTTATCTCAAAAATACTTTGTTGCCCCTATCGAATGAAATATTTTGGTTGAGAGAAACAAAATTTGTTTCGGTCAACAAAATTTTTTTCTCAGTGCAATAGAAATTTTGTTACGAATTCGTGAAAAAAGCCATTTTTATATACAAAAATGTCCAACCCCTGTACACGTTTTGATGTTCGAAAATAATTTTTTAACAGATTATGGAAACGATCGTATTGTATATATTTATCTAGTCGCTGTGGGAGCTACGTGGTTCACGGTAATAGTTTTAATCCGGTGTTTTGAAGTAAGGATTTTGCGGGGTGGGAGAGGACTGCAGTTAGCGGCCGTTTGGCGATGATGGCGTTGGTGGTATAAGTGTGCGGAGAACGAAGCCACTTCGCACTCTGATATCATAATCCGAATAATCGCCATTATTGCCACCATTTGGTTAATCCGAGAATCTCGAGGCCGGGAGAGGTTCTTCGGCCTCGGGGTTACTCTTGCAAGTCGAGCGAATATTAGGTACTTTCCTGATAATACGCTCGATACCGGGTGTCCCAGGATCGAAGTTCACCACAATTTTCGGATCACAATTTCATTCGGAATTCACAATATTCACGTTCCTTTTAAATTTTTGGGGCACCCTGTGTATTGCACGAATTCTGTATATACATGTACGACGGAACGAGCTATACACGAAAGGTATCTTCGGGTGAAAAGTTAAATCTGTAAACGGATCAACGAAACTGATCTAATTTCGCCGAACTTTGTCGATTCGTGCTCCATCGTATCCAGAAAAAAGTTTAGATTATTTTTACCACGTGGATAACGCTCTAAAAGCCTAAAATGCAAATAATTATTTCAGTATCGCCGACAACCATCAAAACTGGGTAGCTTGGAGTCTCGTTTTCGAAAAATCAAAAGTTCGATCATTATTGGCGAAGCTCGTTCTTAAATGATAAGTCATGATGATGCGGGATTAAGTGGAGCGTAAGAGGAAATGACGAAGAAGCAGGAGGAATGAGAAAAAAAAATGGCGAAGAAGAAAGTGCAGCGAGAGGGGGTGAAAGGAAGAAGCTGAAAGCGCGATAACCTCAGTTTGGCCTGTGTCGTAAAGTTTCTCCACCTTTCTTCTCGTGTAAGGGCTTCTTTAGGATCCTCAGTTTTAAGCGTCCCGGGAGGGCACAGTTTTGTACGTATATTATGTAGTATATAACACATTCAGTAATATATATATATATTTGTATATATGAATGCGATACGAGTCGGTAAGGCGGGAAACGAGGTGGAGGAGACATTAAATCCCCGAGATTCGTTTTAATGACCGCAACTTGCTTACAAACTGGTCGAGACTCCCGCGTGCTTGCTATACATTTGCCTACAACGTAGCCCGCGACTAACGTCGGTGATATAATACTACAAATAGTATAAACACACACACACACACACGCACACATACATATACACACATACATACATTTAGATAGCGAAGAAACACTTGGTAAAAGGTTTGCAAGAGAGAAAGAAGGAATGGGATATGATGAAGTAAGTCGCCGGTAAAGAATGCCTCTTAATAATTACAAAAACTCTGCTTCTCTAAATCCTCGAGTTTTCTTTCTCTCCTTCTTCTTTTTCTTCCTCTTTTTAAAAACTAAAAGTTGGTTAGAGTTCGCTCGGTGGGCTCAAATCCGAGGATGTATTAAGAAGCTTCCAACGTTACGCTCCGGTAAAAGTGGAAAAATTTCAAAATTATGTGACTACGAACATTAGACTCCAGCGAAGTATTTTACGTTTGTTGCGGATAAAGAAACAGCCAATTAAAAAATTTGAGAAATAATATTCCCTTATTATTTCGATGTTTTTGGGTGAATCTACAGATTTGTTTTCAACATTCGTTTTTTTTTGTTCTTTTTTTCTTTGCGCTGCGATGAACTGTGGTTGCCAATTAACAGTTACTACGAAACAACGTGAAAAGTTTTTATTATTTTAAAGCTCTTGATCCGATGGCAAATTTGATGGATTACCTTCTAATTGACCCACATATATTCTAATTTTAAACCTTTATTTTTATTTCAATTCAATATCAATTGGTTATAATTTAATTAATATTTCATTCATGAAATCGTCCGTTATCAGGTCGTTGCATAATTGATTTCGTATCTTTGGGTAAAATGTTAACGATAACAATTATACGACGATTTAACGTCTGCTAAAAATTAATTTAAAAACTTTTTTTTTTAAATTTATTTCGTAGCTCTTGATCCAGCGGTTAATTTTTATTGAATAAAATTAATTACTTAACATTAATTAATCACATTAATTAATTCTATTCAATAAAAATTTGAATCTTTCAGTGATGGCTGTTTTTTTTAGTAAAAAAAGAGTAAACGACCGTTGGGAAAATGAACTAGCTGCGGTCCATTTAATTTTATCCAACACGAAGAGCGAATCCAAAAGATTTTTGAAGTATCGCAAGGGCGAATGTTAACTTTTTCTTCAAAGCAGCGTTTAAGGAGCTCAAAGGGTGAAAAACATGTACAAATTTTCAACAAATATAAACAGAATATTAATATATATAAGAAGAGAAAATATACGAATACAAATACAATTGCGAATTTGGAATTAAGACTAGCGTAGGAAAATGTGGTGGGCAACGCGATTACGTAAAGTTGTTCGAGTCTTCAACGAATTTAGCGAAGTTTGAGTTAAACTAGACGCGGAGAAAGATACATAAGAAGAGCGGAGAAAGGGAGAGACAGGGGTAATTTCGATGCGGTGAAAAAGCTCCTACACGTTGGCGGATTCGGAGTTGGATATTCGCGGGTAAAAGGGCAAGGTTGCCGGGGCTTTTGGTGGAGGGTGTCTAGTTCTCTTCCAGGCGCAATGACGTTTATCTCTAATAATAGAGGTTTTATAATTGCCCGACGTTATAATCACCCGTGAGATTGGATGGCTGGAGAAAGAGGCGATATGGCGGGGGGCATAGCATAAGGGATGAAAGAGGTTCAAGCGTCGTTTTTGGGCGAGTGGGATGGAATATGTACAGAAAGTAACACTCGAAGGAAGCAGGGCTTGGAAACGCAGAGGCGCTTCTTCGCGGTACAGACACCGGGGGTGGCATGTGTTGTTGATGAGGCGGTTAGTATTCAGCGTTGCGTACCCCGGCCCCCGTTACGTCGCAAGTGTGCCACGAGGAACCTCCGGCAACTTTTGAAAACTAACCGAGTAAAGCCACCTTAATTCCATAAGAGGGAAGCGCGAATGGTTAAGGAGCACACGAGGGAGCGGGGCGGGAGGGGGGGGGGGGGAGGAAATGGAGCTAAAGGAGAGCTCTCGAGTGTCATCTCAGAGAGAGCTCCGTTTAATTACCGGATATTAGTGAGAGCCGTGAGGGGGTGCCAAAGGTGCGCGAAATGCTGGATGACGAGAAGAGATTGAGGAACTAAATGTTTCCTTATTTGTATAAGCCATTTCGCTCTAACTTCGCCAGCTATTTATTTCATATTAAATTCTTTAGAATTGTTAAAAATCCTAAGATATACTCACGATTTATTTTGGATTTTTGACAAACGTCACTTAATCACGAAATTTTTTTTAAGACTATTTAGTAGTTTAAACGATGAGTGAATAAAGTTACGACGATCGCGTGATGTAATTTGCACAAATTGCCATTGTTTCTTTCTTTTTTTTTACTTATCGTTGAGTTTCTTAAGTTTTTATTTATTTATTGAAGGAAATGTTTACTCACATGCACGAAACGATTTCGTTTCCTCCTTGAAAAGCATTGTCCTTCCCCCAACGTCTTGGCAACTCAAGAAGTACGATACCCAAATTACCCCATAGTGCGAGCTGCGTCACAGTCTCGTTCACGAGCAAATTTGTGATCTCCATTATCGGCGGGTCCGTGGGCTGCAGCGTCTGTTAAATAGAAAAATAAAAAAAATTAAAAAAAAAATAATTACATTACTGCGACAAACAAAAAGAAAATTAAATATCTTTAGCTTCGATGAAGTGTTGTAATTTCAGATTTTCAATACGCTACTTGTTTTTTTTTTTTTTTTACGAGCATATTCTAATGAAAAATAAAACTCTCATGTACACTGAGAAAAAATTTTTTTTCACAGAAACAAATTTCGTTTCTCTCAACTAAAATATTTAGTTCGATACGGGCAAGAAAATATTTTTGAAATAAGACAAAATAATTTGTGAATGCTGAAACAAGTTATTGGCCGAACCGACAAAACTTTCGTGCAGCCAAATAAATTAATGTTAATGCAACAAAATATTATCCAAATAAACTAATTTATTTATTCGTCTCAACGATTACCGTTTACTCAATTTGATAATTGAAATTCAAACAAATATTTTATTAAAGCAACTAAAAAATATGCGTAAGCAAATAAATGGCACCAGTTGTTCGAACAAAATCATTTGGCTCCGGTGATTTGGTTGATTCATCTACAATAAATTTTCATGATTTTGTTGAATAAACTAAATCATTTGTCATTCAACATGAAAATTGTTGGATCCACCAATTTTTCGTCCAACTAAATGGAATTAGTTCGATGAACAAATTTTTTTTTCAGTGATACTTGAAGCACAATCAAATATATCATTTTTAATATATTAATAATTCGAAAGAATTTTTGATGAAACATTTTTTCGAAATAAAAAAGAGAAAAATGTAGTGTATTTTAATTTTGTAAATGCAGTAATTTTTCAATTGACAAGAAAATAAATGAAGAAATAAAATGATTAAAATAAAGTGATTTAAAAAAAGTGTTAAGCGTTAAAGCGTTAAAAAAGTTAGTCGTTCGTTAACGTCTCAACATTAAATAACTGACGATTGATGGGATTAATGTCACGCAGACATTAGCGAATAACCGTGGACGCCGAAAACACTCCGCTCGTAATTTTTCAAACAAAGAAATCAGTAAAGTATTAGTTTCAGTAAGACACAGCTTATCAGTTGACAGAAGAAATAGGGGATGATGTCGAAAGTGCATGAAAGAGTGAGCGAAGTATATAGAGACATTTGAAGAGAGTGTTTAAAAAGTTGTTTTCACTCATTAAGACCTACTCCCCTGAGGTGGGTCGAGAGCGTAAGTTGTATGTGCTGTAAAAGAGTGTTAAGAAAAAGCGATGTACGTAAAAGATGTACATAACGACTATGTGTACGAGGATTGAGTAGAAAAAGCAGGAACGAAGAGGACTAGCGTCTCGCACTGTCGAGAAAACACATTTATTAACAGGCGAGAGGTTTCTCACCTCAAACCAAGGGGCAGAGGAAGGGAGAGAGAGCAAAAAGGAAGTTTTCTCACTGTGGGTACTTCGACGTGACAGCAGCGATCAGACCAAAGCCCTCATTCACTTTATTATACAGAGTGTCTCAAAACTCCTGTTTAACCTTTGCGCGATAAGTAGATCGTAAAATTCTGCAGAGAAAACTTCTTTCCCATTTATTTCTCCTCACAATTCATCAATTTGACTTACAGTTTCATCGCTAGCTCCGTCATTTTACGGACATCTTGTATAAACTCATATGCATCTGTTCTTCTTGCGAAAGAAAGAGATAACAAAGACAAAAAAAAAAAAAAGACGTCACATTGTCAACGCCTTATTAATCCGGAGACTCTACCGGGGCTGGGGGCTGCTTCAGGGAGCAGGTTGAAGGAGTGTTCGAGGGTGCCAGAGCCGCTGTTAGACATTGCAAAGCCGGGGCGAATGCTTTGAAGAAATTAAAAAGAACAGAGCGAGCATAATGCGAATACATCCATCCCAGAAACCGACCAACGAACGACTCTCCTCTCGTTATAGACCACCAACACCATCATTCCCTTGCCATTCCTATGCACGCTGATCCAAGACATTGCCGCGGGGTATGAAACGCTAACCATTAACATTTTCACTCCCTGAATTCTCGCTGCTCCTCCTCCATCGCTATTCTTTGAGCTAAAGTACCAGACGGATAGACTTCTTGAGCCTTGTCAAGGATTTTTAAATCTACCCTCTTGCTATGAAGTCTACGACTGCACGTGCTAATAATTTATTTATTATTTATCCAGTCGATTTTTCGAGTTTTTGATTCTCCGAATTTGCGAATTTGATAGTAAATTAAATCTGGAGAAATAGAACTGGAATTAAACATTTTTTATTCTCATGTTATTTTTGAATTATCGAATGTGAATCGATGTATAAATGTAATTTTAAGGTAATATGGCTGCTTCACACTAGTCAAACGAGTGCTAAATTTTCAAAATACAGCATGTCTTATTAACTTAAAACAAATTTAATAACGATGGATTTGCGAAATCATCAACTGATAACTGCAAAATTTCATAATGTCATATTTTCATCGAGATTTTTCAAAGAATAATCCGTATTTTTCAATCGATTTTAATGCACCACGTCTTATTTTGTTCCTCAAAAGATCCTCTACGAATTAACCGCGTAGGTTTTTTCTAAACTTGTTAATATAAAAATTATAGCGATTGGTTTATGAACGTTTTTTTTAACTAATTAAACAATTGGCTGCAACAGTAAGACCATGAAAATCAGAAAAAAATCTACATGATGAACTCGTAGAGGATCTCTTGAGAAACAAAATAAGAGGTGGTGCATTAAAATCGGTTGAAAAATACGGATTATTCTTTGAAAAATCCCGATGAAAATATGACATCGTGGAATTTTACATTTATCAGTTGAAGGTTTTGCAAATCTATTGTTATTAACATTATTTTAGGTTAATAAGACACGCTGTAATACAAATCAACCGTCAATTCATTTAATTAGTGCATTAAACTTTGCATAAACGTATTTTGAAAATTTAGCACTCATTTGACTAGCCTGCATCAGCTATTTTTTTATACCAATTATTTAATAGTTTTTATGAAAAACGGAACTTTTAGGGTTTTCAATTTTTTTCGATATTGTGCTTTAAATAAAAAATGAAAATGATTATAAATATAATTGAGGATCGAAATATAACAAAATCAAAATATTAGAAAAGTTCGTTTATTCAAATAGGAAATTAGTCAAATCGAAATTCTTGGGATTCTGAACGACTTTCACATTGCGAGGTAAATGAAAAATTCAGATGGATACAAATAAAAGTAGATCTAAAAAAAAGAAAAAACATCAATGCTCTTGTGAATGATTATTCGAATTTTATTTCATGTTTATCAATAATAAAAATGCATAAAATACAAAAAAAACAATTTTTTAAAATTATTTTATGTTATCTAAAAATCTAAACTGCTTTTCTTGCTGCGAAATTTTATTTATCAGTAAAAAAAGAATAACAGCCAGTTCCATCTATAGGTAGATTTACCTGACGATTAAAGGTATTGACTTGTAGATTTTCAAATGTCATAAAATTCCCTATAGTTCGGAATTTCCATCATAGATAATTCCAGATGTAAACCATTCAACAATGTTCATTTTTATGGGAACACCATTCCATTTATAGTAAAATAGTCAGTACGAGGAAAGAATGTGCGAAGTTTATCAGAAAAGTATTATTTGATATTTCGTTAAAAAATATGTGAACGAATAAAAGGTTTTTGGTTTTTTCAAACCTAATTTTTCTATCGTATCATAAGGAAGGTTTAAATCACATGGGGCCGGTTGTTCCACCTTCTGGTAAATTTTACCCGACGGTTGTAGCATTGAGTAGCAGACTTTAACTATCAGATAACATTTACCTGGAGGTGGAACAACCGGCCCATGAAGAGTTAATTTGTATAAGCTTTCTCAATGTTTTTTTGTATAATCGTTAAATGAATGTTTTTATTCATATGGAAGTTTAACCTTTGCAGTTTAACAAAATGATATTCAACCTAATCGGGTTGAATATCATTTTGTAAAACTTTCACTACCAAAATAGTTATATCGTAGATCGAACGATATCTGTTGTATAATTTTGAGTGTATTTTTGTCCAAGCGCGAGGAGTAACGAGTGTGAGAGGGAGAAACAGCCACGCATATTGATATATACAAACGCGACGACTTTCATTCTCTTTTATTTTTTTTCGTATGTCACTCGTATCTTGTGAAACTCTAAAATGAATTCGGAAATTAAAAGTTGTTACATATACAGCGACGATACATCATTATCCGCGATTTATTTGCCGGATCAAGCGTCAATTACAGTTGGCAGAAGTCCTGAAACGAAGATAACAAATCCAAAGTGCTCGAGAAATCAAGGTTAGTTTTCCACCTACCGTTCCCACCATGAAATTCGTCACGAGCCTCTTTACTGCGTCGTTCTTTTCATACAAATATTCAAATACTTGAACAAAAAACAGTTCGACTTAACATAACTTCAAATTTCGTATTTTTGAAATTGGACAGTTCTTATTTCAAACGTTTTCTCGTATTTTTGCAATTTAACCTCAAAACATTGGGCGTCAATATTTCCGGAATTTTATATTTACGAAATTCTGTAAAAAACGATCATTTTAATATTCCAGGTTTAACAAATTTACACAAAAAATCTCAAAATATTTTCGCAAAATGAACCAAAAAATTATTCTAAATTCGCAGATTCCGAATTGTAACGATGTAAATGTTAAATTCTCAATTGAAATTTAAACTCGCGGCTTAAACCTCAGTTTTGCAAATAGTTTGAAAATATTTATAAAAAAAATGAAACTATAAAAATCGAAAACTGCTGTGTGATATTGTGACGCAAGGAAACCGATGTGTCGATTAGTTGTGTTTTCATGTTTTTACATTTTGGTAGTTCGTCTGTTTGCGAATTATGCAAGCGGAACAGTAATAGTTCAGCAGTTGGGACTGCGCCCATGCGGATTGAATGGGTATAAAACGGAGCGAGGCGTGAAGCTCATAGGGAAACACAGCGACCGTTTAGAAATACTTTACGGTCAACACCCTTACTGCATAGAATTTAATCCGCCGCCTGTGTGTCCGGTTGACCCACAAAATGAGGCAAGAAAAAGAATTTTGTCTGATTCCGAGAGTGAAGACATCGAGCAGTCTGAAAAAAGGCTAAAAAAAGAATCGTTGAAGGAGTTAGACAAGCCAAATTTGAAAGTGCCAATAGAACACGATCCTGACAAAGATATGGACTTTGTTGATGAATTGAATACCAAAGAAATGCTTAAAAAATTAAAACAAGAGGTTGAAGATGAGATCGTCGACCCGTTGGAACAGTCTGCGGACACTGAGTTGCCCGAAGAAACTAATGGAGACTCCTGGGAAGAATTAGGAACTCTGATGATTTACACTTCTGCAGGAGTTCAAAGTAGAAGCAAAATAGCGGCTTATGACATGGATAATACTCTGATCAAAACTCAATCTGGTTATGCTTTTCCCAAAGACCACACCGACTGGCAAATATTGTTTCCTGATGTGCCAGGAAAATTGAAAAAATTGCATGCCGACGGATATAAAATAGTCATATTCACTAATCAGGGGGGAATGTTCTCGGGCAAGGTGAAACCGAGTGATTTCAAACTCAAAATCGAACGGATTGTTAAAAAGCTCGGAGTACCTATGCAAGTTTTCATAGCCACTGGAAAAGATATGTACAGAAAACCATGCACTGGAATGTGGGAAAAATTGATTAATGATGTAGGTATAAAAAATAATAATTAATTTCTTAACAAAGCTCTTTGTCTTACAATTGGAGTTTTTCTGAAAAAAAAAGATATTTTAAGAAAATAAAGTACTATATTAAATTCCTCAAGTTTTTCTAATAGGAAATTATATTTTAAGGAATTAATGATATTGAAGTTTGCATCATTGAGAGACTAAATTGAATTTTTTAATTTCTCATTTTCCTAATTTTTAAATTGTCAGAATTAATTTGTCGATTTTGTCTGTGGATTTACAACGAAGATCTGAAGAAAAGTTTTGCGAAATTTGCAAAAAAATGCAAAATTGTGCAAAGCTCCAATTTAATACAAATGAATGAAAAGTTCAACTTTCATCATGCACAAATTTGTGTTGATTAAAAACGAGTAAATTCTCTTTTTCATAAATTTGAATATTTCTTTGAATTTCTTGTGGCGAAAGAAAATTTTTTTTACATTTTACACTGGGCAAAACTTAAGGTTTTTATTTAAATCTTTTTGAGCTCAAAATTTAAGGGGGTTTGCAACAATTATTTTTCAATAATGTAAATTTTTATGTCCATCGTTCAAAATAAGTTTGGTTAGATTCAAAAAAAACAAGATAGAGCAAAGAATAAAAAAAGATTGTCCGTCGTCCTAGAAAAATGACGGTGTCCCGGTAGATAAGTCAAAATCTTTTTTCGTTGGCGATGCGGCTGGAAGGCCAAAAGATTGGACACCAGGAAAAAAGAAAGATCACTCTTCGGCCGATCGTTTGATGAGTCTCAATTTGGAGCTTACATTTTATACACCGGATGAACATTTTTTGGGGCATAAAACAGCAACGTACGTTCTGCCAGAATTCAACCCAAAAAAATTGAGCAAAAACACACCAATTTGTGATCCATCAGACACTAGACTATCTCCCACAAAGCAAGAGGTAATTACAAGTGTGAGAAACTTTCGAAATTTTCGAGAAAATGCTTAAAAAAAAAAAAATAGATTCAAAGCGAACTTTTGTCAGTAACGATTCATTTTGTGTTTGAATCAAAATAATAACTCGATGTTTTCATTTTTTTTCTCGTTTAGAGTATTTTGTTTAATGTAATTCTCGTCTTATTAATGGTATCATTATTATTATTATTATTATTATTATTATTTGTAGGTAATAATAATGGTTGGTAGTCCAGGAAGCGGTAAAACTCATTTTGTGCACAATTATCTGAAAGATCATCATTATGTAAATCGCGACAAACTGGGGAGTTGGCAAAAATGTGTTACATCAATGGAAAATGCATTATCCGAGGGAAAGAGCGTCGTTATCGACAATACGAATCCTGATATAGCATCGAGAAAGAGGTTTATCGATGCCGCTAAGGCGCACGGGGTTCCGATTCGATGTTTCGTCATGAATACAGACAAGGAACATTCCAGACACAATAACAAGGTGGAGTTTCAAAAAACAATATAAAAAAAATTAAAAATTTGTTGAACTTTCACCGTAATTTTGTGTATCATTTGCAGTTTCGGGAACTTACGGATTCCAACCACATGACCGTCAGTGACGTCATCATTAATTCGTACTCGTGAGTATTACAATTGTATTTCAGTGATTTATGGGAGAAAAAAAATTATAATTGGAGCAAATTAAGTCATTCATCAAATTAGAAATAAAATTAAAAACGAACTAATTTTTAGGCTAAAATTATGATACAGTTATTTTTATTGATGATCAATTTCATGCAATTTATCGAGATAATAAAGAATATCAGTTTGTCAGTGGGATTTCTTACAAATTCTTAACTGAAACTCGTGTCAAACAAATGATTTTGATCATTTATAGAAAAATAATATCGCTAAGAAAAATGAGAGTTACTGAAATTTAATATTATGTACATTTTTTGTTGGATGAAAATTGTGACATTAGCATTAAATGTTGCACGTTGCACGATCAAGTAGTTGAGCCGTTTTATTTTGTTAAATAATGCATTGGAAACTTGATTGCGTTTATTTTTTGCGAGTTTTGCTTGCTAAAAAATAAGACTGTGCACGAATTTGACAAAAAAAGCCGGTATAGATTCTTTAAGTTTCTGAAAGTATCTTTAGATTATTGCACAAATGTTTTCAAGTTTGTTCTGAATTGAAAAATCGAAACTATAATTAGAAAACTCATGTAGCGAAAGAGTGAGTAGAATTACGTGTGGCAGACGAAAAATCGGTGTTTTTTAGTCGTAATAATACAAATGATAATAATGTTTTGTCATTTTTAACAATAATTCATTTCATGCAATCGTAGATTGGATTTCCAAGACGTTTCGTTATGAGTATCAGAACAGTGGACGTTCAATGAGTTGGGGGCACATTCGTAGTCGTAAAAACTAAACAACAAACAAACAATTTTTCATAAAAAAACATCACGAAGTTTAGTCAGTTTGGATCTCGAATTGTGTCAGTTTAAAGTACATTCTGTTGTCTAGCTACACCAATTCCACATTGCTCTGGCGTTGCACGAGATTTATGAAGTTACTGCTCCTCATGTGCCTCCGGCTGTTGGCCGGCACTCTCTCCTTCAACAATGTACAACCTTGCAGGAAGAATTACATCGCGCCACGGAGGGACGAGGGCTTTGCCGAGATAGTACGAGCAAATTTTGTGCCACGTTTCAACAGCGATGAACATCGCAGACTGTACGAGATGTACCTACTCGAGAAGTAAAAAAAAAGGAAAAATACGAAATAAGACGAGCTGTTGGAAACCTCCATGAAACAACAATAAAATATCTGGTGCGGGCAATCAGGATCACATCAACGTAGTATGCTCAACTTCATGAAAAAAATATAGAAATTAAGTGCGCAGTATTCGCTCATAATTTCAATTCGTCTCGAAAAAAATGTATTGATAAGCAAAAAATAAATCATTTTACAGATACGACGAGTGTAAGATGAATAGAAACCAAATTTAAGGCTTCACCGAAGCGTTTTTCTATAAAGTTTGTCAAAACTTCTAGGACATCGATATTTAAATAGATTCACTGTATCAATTCTCAGTATTTCCTCTGAAAGATTCCGCAGTTTTACAAGCGTTTCTTATTTCGCATTTCTCATGATAACTGGAACTTTCCCACATATTTTTTTGTATAAAATTCTTAATTACAGAGGAACATATGACGGAGTAACTAAAAAACGAGGATTTGGATTTTTAAGTTTCGGAGATATAGTGATAGAAAGAAAAAATGAGTATCAGTAGATTCGAGATCTCTCTGATACCTCTAAATTTTACATTAGGCATTTTTCCCATTATTTCAAAACTTTTTACATTCCTATAAGATATAACAACTAACTTTATTAGAATATTTATTTTAGGCATCAATTTTTTACAATTTTCCAATTACGATGGTCGTTAATTCGTCAAGAAAATCGATCAATTATGGATATCGAAAAATATTATGGAAAGTTTCAACGAGCATTGGATAAATGAAAAAAAAAAAGTAACAAAGTTAGTCGTTTGCTGTATTATAGATGCACTTATACGTGTCTCGTGTCACCAACGACTCTGCTATAAGTTCGAGCTTTCTCTGTCTTATATATATATGTTTCTCCTGTATAGTTCAACTTTATATTAGGAAGCGAAAACGCTCGAGAGAGTTTGCAAACTAATAAGCCCTTGCAATGTTCCCAACGAGAACAGTGGCCAAAGGATATGGAGTGTCTATAGTTTTGCTTGCACACATAGTCGAGTGGCTGCCAGGATACTCTCGTCCTCTCTCTCTTCATCCCTGGCAAGCAAGAGTGTCTTGAACGCGAAGCCGATTACGACGTCGATCGCGTATACAACGGGAGGCACGCTTCTAAATTGCCGAACTTTTCGAAGAAACGTGATTACCGACCCGAGCTTTCCCCCCTCCCCATTTGGATTTCCTCTTCAACGTTTTCCCTATTATATATTCTCATATGGCGAAATATCAGTAGCGTTTTTTTTTTCGTGAAAATCCAATGAACTGAACAATTCCTGATCGACATCGAGAGAATAGAATATCTTATTCATGAGCAGTCATCCGAGTGATTTTTAATGCTTTCTGAATCAATTACTTATTTTTGGATTAATGAATAATTGATCCTTTCAAAGATTTATAGAAAATTAATAGTGCATTCTTGTTATTTACATAATTTTATAATTGATTCGCGATTTATTACACATCATTCGATTATTGAGTTCTACAGACGTTGGGCCGATTAACTTTCTATCAATTTTGCCGTAGAAAATCTTTTATTTTCTGCCGATTCCTTTCGAACATTAAACTCATGGTCGAATTTATAAGGCACTGCAATTTGTCAGTTTTTTTAAGCAAAATTATGTTTTATTAAGAATTCTACTGCCGATTACACCAACCTTCCGAAAAATTCAATTTTGTTGACAAGTATCGAAAGTTTCGATGGCGTGGATAACGCAGAATATAAAATTTCAACGAGCCCATGTACCGTCCCATAAAATCTGGAACGACCCTGGAGCAGATACGAAGAAATAAAATTAATACGGTTAAATCGGTTGGGCGATCTCGAAATCTCAATCACTTCGAAATCTTGTTGTTTTTCTTCGAAGTTTTAAGTCAGGAAATGCCAGGCATCGTTTGAAAAAAATTGAACAGAAATTTTACAGGAGAAACGAAACAAAATATCCAGATTTAAATATCGTCAATAATTACTGCGTCTTACAAGGTAAATAGGGGAGCTCCAAAATAATGACGAAATATTCCCATTGACAAAAATTATTTGATTTATTCAGCAAAACCGTCCAACTAAATTATTGGGTGTATAATTTTAAGCTCGAAGAAAAAATCTGTAAAAATTAAGTCATACACCTAGTATTTTATCCAATCAATGCTAGTTTTGTCAATTTATCTGAAGATACGTTTTACCTAATGGAAAAAAATGATGGAGTCTTCTCAATTCACAGAACTCTGTACTGAAGCAGGTACCAGTGATAAAATACAAGTAAATTTGATTGATTTTATAATTTGATTGTGATTGTCATTCTGAATTGTTTCGCAGTGTACCTAATTGTTTCCTGAAATAAAAGCATCGAATAAAAAAATACCTAATACGTTCGACCGAGACTGTATTATAATCAATATTCGACTTCATTGAAAATATAATTTAAAATTGACGATAAAAAAAAAGAATTTATTTCCTCAAAAAATTAATGACTAAACAATTCTAATTTCTTTTGCTTTATTTCCCTTGTGATTATTATTGTGTTTCTTAATAATATCGAAGGAGTGGGAGGTTTAAAGTTACATTAGGGTGGCTAAAACTGGGACTTCCGAATAAATATATACATACATGTGCAACCGAACCATTGCAGTTACGTGAACGTGGGATTAGAGTGTCCATGGTGGGGTGTAAATTTGCATTGAACGAAATGAGGGCGCTACGAGAGAATTCCAGACCGAAGTTAATAGCTTCCCAACGATTAACTGTATCCTTTACCCCTTCGCGACCATGTCCTCCGATTTCCTCCAGCTCTTTTACCCCTCGCGTTCATACAATATTCTCGTCCTCTTGCTCTACCTACACATAGCCGAAAACTTGATGCAACAGCAGCTCCATCTCTTTGGATCACCTCTCGCCTCATTGAATACTTTTGCTCGACCCTCAACAGCAATCCCTCATTATATTGGTACGTATTTTGTACGTACATCCAGAAAAAAGTTCTATTTAGACCTACTAGGATCGTTTATTCGATTTTTTTTATTTGAATTAACAAAATTTCTATTTGCTTCAGCTAGAAAGCTGTAATTAAATCAAATAGATAATGTTATTTGGGTCCGTGTATTCGAGTACCCACGTTAATGGGAGAAACCAGTTTAGGAGGCCGAAATTTTGGTGTTTTTCGTGAATTTTTTTAACAGGGAAGGAATAATCAGAATTTGTTTAAACTTGGAGGATATTTTATGCATGTTTTGAAGTACACTTTGTAATTTTTTCAAGTCATTTCCGACGGAAATAGTGGAGTTAGAAGCTGCTGTCCATGGACGATCGCCATCCGAGTTTTTTACTGGTGGGCATTCCTGAAGTCACAATTTTTATCTGTAATCATTACAATTTTTTTTTTCGTTAACAACATATTTCGTAAGAACATGAACCTAATTGTGATAAAAAAAGTTGAAAATTGCATGCTTTTGAGGTGTTTGAACACAATGTCATGTTTTTATACCATGCTTCTCGCCTTTTTTGCATTAAAAAAATTTTTTAATAATAATATCATCCCAGAGTTAGGTTCATATAGATTGTAATTGAATAAAGAATATTCACACAAATTTTCAGAACGATTGGTCAATAACTTTTTGAGCGAGAATGCCCACCAGTTGAAAAAAAGTCGTTTCGAGAAAAACGCGTTTGAAAAAAAATGTAGCGAAAACGAGAAATTCATAGCAGTAATTTGATTATGTAAACTGCACACCGGTTAATCAGCTATTCCAGCACCATATAGCAACCCCTCTTCTTCTTCAAACGCATCATTTCGGGCTTGCATCTCCTCTTGACGAGCTTTCCGAGCTTCCTTGGTCTCCAACGAGCTGCGCCTATTTTATCTTTTCACGCGCTGCTCATCCATGTTCCCGGCAAAATTGAAGCTCTGCGAGCCAACTACGAGTTTTAATTCGTTCATCAGCATTAGAAGGGCTGAATTTCCTTCATTAAATAACGCAGTAGCCAAGAATGCTGCAACCTCGATTATTTTCAGGCCAGCATGTAGGTGCTTTGGAGCCAATCGCCAAACGGTCGAATTGAAACTTTCATTAGCGTTCTGCGTACGGCGCGCTTCGACGCCAAACCGACGGGCGGTCACTGAAGTGCTCATAGCATCGGAACTAATCGGAACTTTGCTTTGAAATTTTGGTAACATATTCTTGAATAGTTTTACTAACAATTTATGAAATAAAAAAAAGTCGATTTTTTGACCCGTCTAAACTGGTTTCCCGCCTTAAAGTTTCTCGCTCCGGCCACCACCTGGCGCAGAGCGTCGAGGCATTTCTTACATACGAATTACGCTCTGGATGTGCATAAATTGCGGGAACCAAAGTAGTTTTATTATTCTGACTGACTATATCTAAGAAGTCGAGCGTGAATTTTTGTACCTTCCAAGGGTCGCAGACCCATAAAAATATTATTAAATAATATTGTAATTGAATATGATGTAAATAATATTATAAATAATAATATAAATTAGGGATGCCGGATCGTTAAAAAACTATCGATTCATCGCATCGAATCGAATTGTAATCCAATGAATCGATCCCATAATACATTGAGTAGAAAAATATCGATCCAGATAGAATCGATTTTCATTAAATTGATATGAAAAATGGAAAATATAAATAAAATAAAATAAAAGAAATTGAAAATCAAGGATACTTTTATTATATGGGTACGAAAGTAACAACCACCGTGTCGAGAATAAACATCTTTATTTATTAGTTCAAACAAAAATAAGTATCGTCGGTGATACTGCAATACCGCGTAACTACATAGGAAATACCGTGTAACGGCCGCGATTTTACACTAGCAACGACGATACGTAAAAAGACGTAAGCGCTTATACATGCAACCAGTCTCGTTCTCGTTTATATTGATGCATACGTTCATATCGTTTTTTTTTTTGTTTCCTTCGGGCTGCAGAAATGACATCCGTTTTTTAAATTATATAATCGATCTTGCAATCAAAAGATCATTTCAGGTAATTAATTGCTTAGAAAGAATCGATTTCAAAAATCGATTATTGGTCGGGCAAAAATCGATTCTTACGAAAATCGATTCTTGGATCGGCATCCCTAATATAAATATTATTTTTATTTCAACTTCATATTCGTTTACTTTTTAAGATAAAAATATGTCCGATTTTAAAATATATATTAAATTTTTCATTAATCAAGAATATAAAAATAGTGTGATCAAAAAAAATAATTTCTTAAAGTTAAATAGACCTCTATTTGGCCGTGAGATAAGGAAAAAAAATCATTTGATTTAATTAGATCCTAGTTGAATCAATTGAATATTTTTTTTTTGGGTGTATAGATTAGAAAATGTGAGAAAAAGGATAAATGGCTTATCATCAGTGTTCTGATTTAAAGAACAAAAAAAACCGATGTTATTTTTTTTGCTCTCATCGATCGTTCAACAATCGAAGAATTTATACTCAACATTTTAAAGACCTCTGGGACGTGTTTTTCAGACAACCGAGTCAACATAGTCCCGAAGTGGTCACAGAAACGAGAGCAGGTAAGTGCCGCACGTATGAAGGGACAAAAGTGACAAAATTTAAACTGCGCTTTCTCGAAGTATCATTTTTCTGATTTTTCCAATTTGGTGAGGAAGATAACAAAAAACTATTTTACCTATTGACTTAAATCAAGGGTTATCCACTGAAGTATTGCTAACCATAGCGAATGAAGTAAAAAAAGTTTGAAAACCTTATTTTGAATAATATTTATTGCAAAAAAAGTGATAAAGTTTTTGCTTAAAATCGTCACTTTATCGTTCAAGCTCGTACATTTTTAGGATTATATACTATTTCTTGATTGTTTTTTGAGTTTATCGACTACAAAAAAAGCGTCTCAATAATCTTTTCGGGTTTTTTTTTCAACAAGAATTACGGGCTCCATTTTCCTCGCCAATTTGAATATCGAATGGCGAGACGTGTAGTTGATTTACTCAAAAGTACGTAATTTCTCCATTACATTTCGCTGAAATTTTTTTGTATTGTGCAAATGTACAAAAGGATACGTGCAAAACTTTAGAAAGATTAATATTTTTTTTTTCACTTAAAAAAAACGCCGAAAATCACTTTTTTTATCTTCTAAAGTAGAAACGTGGCGTTATTCTACACTTAATATATTTTCCGTAAAATGAGAGGCACGATTGAAGAAAAAAAAATTGTTCCACCCTTTCAATTATCTTTACGACGTGTATAGAGCACGATGATATGTAGCAACCGCGTATTTTCCCTTTGGGGAGGTAGCATCGTACGAGTATACACGTGTACATATATATCGGAGAACGAAAGTCCGGAATTTCGGGTTTTCGGGTCGAGAGCCAACGGTGAGCCGATAATTTCCACGGGGCCAAATTCGCAACCTGTGGAAGGGTTATAGGACATAATTTAGTGGACAGTTTGATATACAAACAATCTTTAATGAAATTCTTGGTGTTCATTAATAACGCATTACATCCCCGCGCATATTCATATATATATTTAGCTAGTGGTGAGAAAGCCTCTCTTCGGCTCTGGGGCACATAATAACTGGCACTCTCGTACCACGCTCGACCCTAAAACCCTTTAGCTCCTGCCACATATATAAATATATGTCTAAGATTTCGCCAAGACTTCGGTTTGCCTGTTCACAGCTATGGCACTTAATAGCTCGAAGATGTTGTACAGGGTCAACAAAGACATTAAATTTCTTCATTACCATCGGTGATTAACTTATTACCCGATAAAACTGGTGACACGACAAAATGCCGATGACAAAACGCCGAGTGACTAAATGCCGGCGACTATACGCCGAGCGACTATATGCCGATCGCAAAACGCCGACGCGACAATATAAAAAACAGTGAATTAATCGTGTGAGAGAATCACTGCTATATTCTACAATTATAGAATAAGAATGATTGTTGTGATTTGCAATTCTGTCGCATTATTATCATATCATTATTATGATCTGAAAAATGTTAATAAATCGTGTGAGAGAATTATTATATTATTATTATGATATATAATTATATAATATCGTGTGATTTTATCATACGACGGCCAGGCATTTTTGGCCAATTTTAGTATTAAACGATCCTTGGATCGTAACGTGCACGATGCCACTGAAATTACTTCCAAGCCAATTATTTATGTTTGTTGGCTGTTATTGAAAAAGTAAGTATTGCTGTATGGTTTGCTGAGTGTATGTCTGTTGTGTTTAGGTGTTATGGTGTGATATGACGGTGTATGGTGTAGTGATGACGTACTCTGTAATATGCAAATCTAGGAGGGTTATTCCTTAAATAATGACTTGGAAACCTGGAAACTAATATTTCCACTGGACATTACTACTATTTGTATTTTGTCGCATCGGCGTATAGTCACATCGGCGTTTTGTCGCTCGGCATATAGTCGCCGGTATTTAGTCACTCGGCGTTTTGTCATCGGCGTTTTGTCATGGACCCGATAAAACTTTATGGATACCCTGAATAACGTTAGCTTTACTACCCAATTTTCGACACGATTCTTTCAACATACCAATATTGTTGTGGAAGTTTTGACAAATTGTGTGTAATCGTAAATTCATTATTTAATGAGAATTTTTATTTCAATAACTCTATTTAAAATGATCAAATTCTGATTGATGTTTCTGCTTTATTTTATTCGCGCACTCTCTGCAGAATTTATTAGTTACCATTTGTCCCAATTAAATAATTTTTATTCCGCTCTTTTTTCTTCAAATTTTTGATCATAGTTGAGCATTTTTTCATAAGGGGCGAGCCCAAAATTGTCGAGCTTTCAGAAATGTTCACCACATCATGTTGAGAGGTAGAACACATTTCGTATATCAATGGCGTAAACATGCATGTAGATATCAAACCTAGCCTTTCAAGTGAGTGACGAGTCATCTAGATTTCTAATTAGATGTGTACAATTAATGAAATTATTCAAAGGCACGCGTTAGAGAGCAACCGTGAAATCTATGTGAACCATCGGTGATAAATACGTGACGTGTGATGAGTCGTATGATGAATTGGAACGGAACACGTTGATTTTATAACTCCGGACTATCACGCCGAAGGCAAGAATTAATTACGATTATTACCCACTAAATTATAACGCGTAATAAATCATGCGCATAGTATAGTCATAATTACGTGTCGTCAATACAGAAATGATACACGATTTATTTTCATTTATTTATTATCTTTGAATAATTCAATTAATTAGTCTCGTCTGAAGCGTAATTCATCTCTTCAGGATCCCATTGATCCTGTCTCCATTATAAATCTATTTAAGGCTCGTATCATCATTTTTTATGAAATATTCTCGAAATATCACGGATGAAACCACGCCCAATTTTTTAATGGTTTGACACGAGAACTTCTGAATTTCGGATGAAGATAAGCGCTCGGTTGCTCACATTCTTCTGGTACGCTCGTAAAACCATGTGAGAGAACTTCTGTTGGGCGTGCTCGAAATACACGACGGAGCAAATCAGGCTCTGGATTTTCCATTTTATTCTGGACCATCAAACTTTTCTTGGTCATAATTATTAATGAAAAAATTGAGTAACATTATGATATAATTTTAATTACACACATTTTATATCTACAACCGTGACGTTAGTTTACACGATTCTGCATACTGATTCTGATAAAATTTCCGGTCAGTGAAATGTTTTTCTAAACAGGTCGAAAAATGAATTTCTAGAATAATAACTTCTTGATATTTGCCGTAGATTTTTGTAATGATATACCTAAAATGATGAATTTTAATGGAACGAGCTGGCAGCTGCCTTGACATTGGTTATTTCAGAAGGTTCATGCGATGCGAATGAAATGTGATGAGAAAGCTTTCGTCCACGTGAACGAGGGTATATAAATCCGTATGTATAGGTATACGAAGGTCACGAAGGACAAAGTATTATTAAGTATTAAAGGCATATATTAATATACACACATTGGCACGTCCAGGTCATTTGGGCTCATATATATGGCCATTATGACGTATGCAGTGGCACGAGAATGTCGTTGAACGACCCGTTGGGCATACGAACGTTCCGGCGTTTCATACACATAGACAAAGACTCGAAAGATCGAAAAGAGCGAAAGAGAAATAGAGATAGGAGTATGTGGATCGAGAACAAGGACGAGAATGGCGTTCTCTCGCGAGAAGGAAATATAGATGGGGGTGGAGAGTTGTAAAAGGGTTGGGGGTGTACGGTGATGGTGCAGGAGGTACTCGGTAATACCGCAACGGACAGCCGGGCGTGTACGGAGCAATATAGAATTTTAATATAGTGGTTTACGAGCGCGATTGTCCGCAATTTTACGGGGCTCTATGGGACGGCCATTTGAATTCTTAGATCTGCATACTTTGCGCAATTGCGTGACTCTCTCACTCGCGACCGAAGGAAAGAACAGAACGAATGAAAGGACGAGAGAAATATCTGAATATAGAAATATATTTTGTACATGGATTACATAAGTATGGGCAATTTTGACATATTTATCCTCTGAGACAGTTTTGTAAATCGATTTTGAAATACGTGGAATAAAATTTGAAGCAATGATGTATTCGAGAATGTTTATGCCGAATATTAGAATAATAAAAATTTTGCTCACCAATCGAATCGATGCTTTGGCCTGGAATGTTCTATACATATTTACGTGAGGGGAATTGAAAGACAGCTTGACTCTCAAGAGTCAAGTATACACCCAGAAAAAAGTTCTATTTAGATCTATTTAGACACTAATTTAGATCTATTTAGACAGATAGAAAGTTGTAATTAAATCAAATAGATAATGTTATTTGGGTTCGTTTATTCGAGTACCCACGTGAAAGCTTCTCGCTCCGGCCACTATATGGCGCAGAGCGTCGAGACATTTTTCTCACGTACGAATAGCGCTCTGGATGTGCATAAATTGCGGGAACCCAAGTAGTTTTATTACTGACTGACTGTATCTAAGAAGTCGAACGTGAATTTTTGTACCTTCCCAGGGTCGCAGACCCATGAAAATATAATTAAATAATATTATAATTAAATATGGTGTAAAATGTAAATAATACTACAAATATTATAAATAATAAAATAAATATTATGTTTATTTCAACTTCATATTCGTTTAGTTTTTAAGATAAAAATATGTTCGATTTTAAAACATATATTAAATTTTTCATTAATCAAGAACACAAAAATAGTGTGATCAAAAAAAATAATTTCTTAAATTTTCTTACTTTACTTAGACTTCTTAAAGTTAAAGTAAAAATAAAAAAAAAACTTAAAGTTAAAGTAAAGACCTTTAAAAGACCAGGAAAAAAAATTATTTCATTTAACTAGATCCTAGTTGAATCAACTAGATATTTTTCCTGGATGCAGGTGTGACTGTGCCAGAACGTAGCATCAGGCAAACCCCCCTTATTATTACAACGAACCCAACGAGAACGTCGAAATATTCAGACTCTCTCTCTCTCTCTCTCTCTCTCTCTCTCTCTCTCTCTCTCTCTCTCTCTTCAGTGTAAATAAATTTGCGTTTTATAGCTCAACAAAATAATGAAGATATACGGACCTTGAAGAATACAATTAAAGACATACTCATACATAGAAATGTCAAGACAAGTTCTATCTGACAATCAAGATTGGAGATAGATGGATACGTATTTAATTTCATGGTTATATATAAATGATTATAATTTTAATTCAACAATTAATCGCGGATTATATTAATCCAAATACATATTAACATCTGACAATGAAAATTGCCTTAAAAAAAAAAAAAAAAAAAAACAATTCGATATTGAAGCTGAGATTGAAAGAACAACAAAAATAGAAAATAATGAATACAACAATATTGTACAATAAATTAATTCCCTTGAATAAAAAATTAAAATATTCAAATTTTGAGTGGTAAAGAAAAGAATGAAATTCAAAATCTGCTATCTTGGAGATTTGGAGGAAATAATAGCAGGACTGTGTATACAGCTAATTCAGCATTAATCAGGGTAAAACCGAGTGAAAAAAGAAAGGTCTTGTTGCGTATAGCTTTTTCACTCCCTGAATCTCCCAGACTCGGCATATAATCATCCGGACGAATTCTCTCGCGAGTTTGGTGGAACATGGGATGTATATATGTATGCATTAATACACATAGCTCTAAGAGCGATATAAGCCCCGCGTATCAGTTATAATTTACAATGTTATGGCGATTTTATGTATATCTTGTCTGCTGTAGTTCGCGCTCTCGCGGAGAAGTATTATTTAAATTAAACGGGGGCTAAACTAAGCGAACGAAGCATCGAAGAGTGGTACAGGAGGAGTGAAACACGGGGACAGGGGTAGAAAGAGAGAGCGAGAGAATTGCGCGAGAAAAGCGTTGGGGCGTAGGTGCCGTCGCGGTTCTCTATGCAAATTATTATCGCGGGGCGATAATTTAAATGCATATTTTGCCTCACTATATCATTTTATTATTGCCAGGCTAAGTTAAGTCGGCAGTGAAAGCTATACAAGTATATATATGTATTACGCATTATATATATCTTACATATTATTATGTGTATGCATATATACGTATACAGATTTTATGTCGAGAAAAAGACTGTGTGCAACATTCCGCAAAACGTACCGTTTACTTTGCGTGCGCGGTTTTCGTGGCCCGAGGACTTGCGGCTCGCATTACTGCATGATAGATACAGCGAAGAAAGCAAAAATGTGCTAGCGAACAGGGAGACAATTTACTTAATCTAAAACACGCCCATTTTCATGGTATTCTTGAATTTCTCCATTTGATCCTCGCTTCCGTTCCTTTCTTCAGCGTTATTTTCCGCTCGTAGATATTTTAAAGTCGATCATGGAAAAATGAGTACAATTATCAGTAATAAGTGTTGATTTAGCGATAAATATGTACGAAAAAATCTGTGTTTAGATAAATATAAAAAAGAGCGATAGCCAGAGGGAGAGAAGGAACAGGCAGGAAAAAGTTCAAGAAACATAGACCGAGAAGAATACCAAGAGCGGGATATGCCGGAACCTTAGAGTAGGGGGTAGTTTTTAGGTCCGAAAGCTCCAAAGAATAAGGGTAGAAGTACTGGGAAGGCTCCTGTGGTCAGTATTTTAATTTCTGACCGTTATCGCAAGGATGGATATAGAGCGAGCGAAATGGATGTCGGAATGGGGTAGATGGTACGGAGGTTGAAGAGTCTGGAGGGAGGTTGACCAGGAGCATTGCATGAGAGTTTTCTGGACACAGAGAGAGTGTACCGGCTCTCGAGTACTCTTTTCTGGCCACTCTCGCGGGGGTCAGCGGTAAAAGATACATGTAAGTTGACCCCGCCCTCGGGACCTCTCTGGACGCTTATGAATATTAATTACGCCGACCGCGAAACTCAGAGCAACCCGCCCACCGCCACCCTATTTCGCCTCTCATTCTCTTTCCACATGCCGACGAGAACAAATTAGACCTTTCCTTCCATGCATTTCCCTTTTATTCGAAGCCGCGGCGCCTGGAAAGCCAGGGCTCTTAAACTCGGAAAATCCGCTGGTGTTCTGGTCGTACTCTTCTCTCGCTCTCTCTCTGGCGAACCCCGCGGACTCTTATAAATATATATATATATATATATATATATATATATATATATATATATATAGGTACCATATACGGACTCTCTTCTATATGGTTCCCTCCCCGTATCCCGCAACTCCTATTATTCGTAACTACAGCACACCCGGAATAAGGAACACTGCAATTTCCATTGCCTTCTCTTTCCCTTCTGCCCCTTGCTCTTAATTCCACATACCACACACGTATATCGCTTTTAATCAGAATTTTTTGATCACATTTCTGCTCTTCTTTTACATAAAGACAAAACATTTTGGGATGACCTCGAGACTGCGTTATGGGCGTTCAGAGCTCGTTATTGTCTTCTCAAAATAATGGTCAATTAAAAAATCTATACAAGATTAAACTTTCCTGTAAATAAAGTGTAGTTATTTGTTGAATATAATTTATTTTGCCCTTTCGGTGAACTGGAAGAGTTTTCGAAATCTTCTAGCAGGAAATATATTGAAGAGGACTGGCACGCAGGAGGTTCGGGTTTTCGAGAAACGAAAGCACCGTTTTGCACGTAGATACATCGTAAGAACTATCCCAACAAGGAACTACATTATATGCAGTATATATAAGAGGACGAAGGGGTGAAGCTTTTCTCTTGTTGGATCCTTCGCTAGTTTCATAATTATACATACAACCGGGAGTTAAAACCGCAGCACAAATGTCATATCTTAACGGTGTACTCTTACTCCTTATAAATATAGATATGTGTGTAAAGAGAAGCTTCCGCAACGCTTCTCTGCCACTTTTCTTCAACCCCTCAGCTCGTGGTTACGGGTACAAATCTCGCTATCGGGCTAAAATCGTATCCCCGAAACAGGAAACTCACCTGGCCGAAGAGGGACCTTCCGCACATCTTCTCTAACTCCTCCCTCTCGCAGATATATAAATATATATGTATGGATATTAGTTTCTCTTACTTTTCCTTATTCGAGGGTAGTTCTGGCTATTGTACGAGAAGTTTCATCAAAAAATCTCTATCTTGGTTTTACTTGTTCTCCTCCCCAACGTTAGCACTCACAATACTCATTGGGGTAAAATTTCTAACCCTCTTTTCTCAGAATCTTTGCCTAAAATCTTAGAACTATTATTTTCGATCTTGGGCAAAGTTTGAATCGGAAAATCGCAAAGATCATTTCTGTAACGTCATGGAAGAAAAATACACCAAATTGCGTTCAGTATTTTTAAACGGTAAACAGGAAAAATAGTAATAGTCCAAGTTCATTTTTTCGAAATCGTGTAAAAGGTTGTAATTTAAATATGCATGTAAAATAAACACGAAGAATGCTGACGTAAGGTAAGGGGGTTGGAACTCAGTCGAGTCAATGTAAAGCAAAGATTGCGCTCGAAAGTTTCCAGCAAACAGCCGTTCTCAGCATCAATAAAATTAGAACATAAAGAAATAATAAAAATGTTCTTTCTCGAAGTAATCCAAGATTTCGGGAGTCGTCGGTACTCTCATCCAGCAAGCAAAGCACAACACTTATATGACGATGCATTATCCCATGAGCTGTGTGTTATCCTCTAACGTGCACACGCCCGTATACTTCTCGCATCGTAAACTCGACGCGAGAAGTTCCACGTGTCTGAATTTCATTTTCTCCCTTTAGGAGTTTCGTGAGCATGGACGATGTTTGCGGTTAACGCGAACGCTGATTGTGTGCGTGAGCGTGTATAAGTATACCGCGTTCACGAATTACAGGCAAGGACAGACCTCTGTATATAGCGTTTGCTGCCTTAATGGATTTTGCTTTAATTGTAAAATATCTCGCAAGTTTCTGTGCAACTGGGTTGGGCATATACACCTTTGGCTCTTGCTTACTCTCACGGTCCTCTCTATTTCTCCGTATATACGGGAGAAGCAAAGCTTTCGGATCCGTTTAATTTCGCACGGATTTCGCGCGAGCGCTCAGCGATGTAGAGACGAGTTCTACGACACTGACGGACATACACAATACACAGAGACACTCGCAGAAATGTATATATGCACAAGGAACAATAGGTATGACGACCATGCTTCCAATTCTAAAATATATTTAGTTAGGACGAAAAATCTTGATTATTAGAATGGTTCGCACATCTGTCACTTAATTATACCTAATTAATTAAAAAGCTTATCCATAGTGCATCGGCGGAGAGAATCGCTGTATAAGAACTTCCCTTTCTACAATTTCTCAATGTGAGTACTTCGCCTGCAATTCTGCGGAATAAATTTTAGGAATTCTCTTTAATAAATAATTTGAGGCGTCTATATTTTTTGTCTCAAAGCTTCTTAATCGCAAATATATCCGACGGGAAAAAAATAGATCGAGAAATGATTGAGTAATGCACAGCGGGAATGCTACGGAACAATGGCAACCGAAACAAAATATATATAGAGTTGTAATCGAAGGAAAACTTAGTCCAAGACCCTTGCGACTGATCGTGAGCTCCGTACCGAAGGAATATCTTTGATTAACGACCGCGACATCGGATATAATATAATGGATATCGTGCTCTACGATCTATCTATATAGAAACCTTTCTATAGAGTTATAGACAGAAGGCCGATCAGAACCCTCAGATGCACTCGCCGGTTTCGCCTTCATCGTCAACACAATAAGAAATCTACTGGGCGATGGGTAATTTATAACCTGATAGCAAAAACGATCGGAAACTTATGAACATATAGATATATCTGTAGATAAGAAACATTGCAGTATCGTTCGGAAAGTCTCTACCGCAAGATTATTACGAATGGCTTCCATTTATTAGCCATAACGTATGTATTGATACAAACCATATATAAATATATATGACGTACCAATACATGCCTTTAGCAATATTCGAACCCTTAACATCTAGATTATTCATCATTATCAATCCAATTTGACTTTTGGACATCCTAATTGAGGCATGAAAATGATGAAAAAAAGAAAACAACCATCGTTACATCATTTTTTCGAGCGTTAAACTTGAGCAACTTTCAAATCTGCAATTACTGTGAGAAAAATGTTTCGGCATCATTGCTTAATTTTATTTTTTTGTGTGACATTGAGCGGATAAATATACATGTAACAGTAGCTCGAAATCGAGTGAAATCGCGCCGGAAAATGTCGCAATGGTGATTTACGGCGTTTAGGTTCTCAAGAGGGATGACTTTTTATATTTTTTTTTTTCAGTGGAAAATAAAAAATTGGGCTTCGAAGGGGTTGAAGAAATAAATTGAGTTAAATATATTCGCAGCTCACTTTTTCGTTCTGAAAATATTATCACGAGGACGAGGAAAAGTAGTGGCGGTGGTTTTGCGTGATATCTGACATCGCAGCAGAGCTCGTGCTCGACTCTTGGTGATACATTGTCGTCGTATTCGTGTCATATTCCCGTCTGAGGACAGCCTCGCATTTATATATAAAATAAATAGATATATGCACACATATATAGATATGGGAGAACGCACGTACGTAAGTTCTCCGAGGGTAGATATATAACGGTGTGTATATACGAAAACCCAAGACTAAATTGTGAATATGATAATGCGAGCCTACAATCCGATTCGGTATTTCAACGGCGTTTCTCCGATTGCCCGGACCATTTGTTCGCGCCGAGAGATGCGAATTTCTTTTTCCCCGCTCGCGACAGCCTGACGAATGAGGGATATATTCAGCTGTCTTTCTCCTCTACATCGTCTTTTTTCGTGCGATTCTTCCTTTGTACGTAACAGTGAACGCCGAAGATACAAGACAAATGATATTGAACGCCCAAATTTCGTTGAAAAAGTTAATTTGATTTTATCACGAAATTACGATAATAAAGAGTGATTACATCGTTATAATGTCTGGTTTTGTTGAAATGGTTATTTCACAATGAATGTATGGGGAATTTTATATAAAATACAGCAATTACTGTTTAAAATTATTGTAATTTCAAGGGAACTGAAACTATTTCCACAGAATGATTACAAATAGCAACAGTTAATGGACGAATATAGTTTAATTGTTTTAGCAGTAAGATTTTTGTTTTTAATTCCAATAGTGGAAATAAAATATGGCGGAAATTTGCATGGAACGTTTCATATACAGTTCGCACGACGTCATTTCATTCTCTCGAGTCATGAATATTGGATATTTGCTACCGAATTTTACGAGGCTATTTAAATTGGCGTATCAATTTTCTCGCGCCTTTTAACGGTGCTTTCCCTTATCGATAAAACGGGAAAGTGCGATGAGCCCATATTATGTGTATCATGTTGAAGAATACCAGGAGAACGTACATTCTGTGCGAATTCATGTTCGATAAGCCCTTTTGATTTTGAGCTATCGATATTCAAACCGAAGATTTCTGTCTACTTTTCCTCCTCCCCGATGAAAAACAAGGGCATAATTCACATGACAGATATATACTATAATTTAAATTGCCTCTTCCATTGTGCGGATCAATATAGAGACCGAAAAACTCATCTCACATAAAATAAAGTGCTCATTTTAATAATTCTCCGATACTTTTTATGGCGATAAAATAAATAGAATCTATTCGATATCCTAGAATCGTTTCTTTTGTTATATACACGTACGCGATAAATATTTCAAAATGACGAACAATTGTTATTTCGAGAAACTTGGATACATTGAGCAAAAATTATGCTGGAAAAAACAAAATTAACCGAAAGTGTTTCCGCCGTTATTTTCCTAACGATCCAGTCACTGAATAATTTTCAGCTTCACTGAATATTATTGAATATTATTATATTCAAATGCTGGAATTCTGGAGACACCGGACCATCGAGAAAAATCAAGTGACATTCTGTATGTTTTGAACAAAACTTTGGTCTCCTATTGTTAAAAAAATTGAAGTAAAAAAAAGTTGGTGTAGAGTCAATTTAGAGAGATTAAAGCCAACTGTTATAATTGTTACAACGTCTGAACTTTGTAACTTCATTGCAAGTGTTCTATTAATAACAAACCATACAATTCGATACTGATTACGATAATATAAATTTTAGTATTCGTAACAAACAATATCAATTGATTTAACCCAGCTAGCATAAGCATCAGAAAGATTTTTCGCAGCCACTTTGATGACTTTTTTGAGAAAGAGTTCTTTCAAACGTCTTTGTGATCTTCATGGTGTCTGGGATTTTTTTTCGGAAGTGTTGTGCAAAATTGTGCATAAGACAATTTGGAGGGTCTTTACTAACACTGAATGTGGAATTGGATCCACAAAATCACACATCCTTCTTCGTTTGGCTGGAAAATCGAAGCCAAAAAACACTTACGACGAATATGAACTTTTACTGTCATGTTGAATTATAAAATTGCTTTTCGGTATAAATGAAATGATCTTCTTTCTGTACAATTTCGTTCAGTTATTGTCCTTACACCCAAAAAAAATATCCAGTTGATTCAACTAGGATCTAGTTAAATCAAATAATTTTCTCCCTCGTCTATTTTTCAAATTTATATTTAAATTAAAAAATAATTTGAGAAATTATTTTTTTTATCACACTATTTTTATATTCTTGATTAATGAAAAATTTAATATATGTTTAAAAATCGGACATATTTTTATCTTAAAAACTAAACGAATATAAATAGTTGAAATATAAATAATATTTATATTATTATTTATACCATATTCAATTATAATATTATTTAATAATATTTTCATGGGTCGCGACCCTGGGGCACGGTATAAAAATTCACGTTCGACTTCTTAGATATAATCAGTCAGAATGATAAAACTACTTTGGTTCCCGCAATTTATGTACAGTCAGAGCGCAATTCGTATGTGAGAAATGCCTCGACGCTCTGCGCCACGTGGTGGCCAGAGCGAAAAGCTTTAACGTGGGTACTCAAATAAACGGACCCAAATAGCATTATCTATTTGATTTAAACACAGTTTTTTAGCTGATGCAAATAGAAATTTTGTTAATTCAAATTTAAAAAAATCGAATAAACGATCTTAGTAGATCTAAATAGTACTTTTTTCTGGGTGCAACGTAAAATGGAATGAGTTATTCCAGTCAACTGACTAAGCTCCACATACAAATACGAAATTAAAAATATTATCCTATGGATTTAACTATACGAATTTAATTAAAGGAATAATTCCAATAATAACAGAATAAATTGGAATTTATATATATTTCTGAGTATCTGTGTTACATACGTAAACTAGAGATCATGCGTGTGGATATAAGCACATGATATGAGATTCGGATCCAGTATTACGCATGATATATGGTGGATACTCGGCAGACACCTTCCTTTCGAGCCAGTAAAAGCAAAAGACAAAATCCACTCCTTCGTTCTATACATACGTTAGATATATACGCAACTGTATATATAAATGTGGGTGATCCTCCTGACGAAACTTCGTGCCCTGTATATTGATGTCGTTTGTTCACCCCCGCGAGCTCCAGTATTCTGGACATTTCCCTCTCTTTTTCTCTTTCTGGCTTTCTTTCTTTCTCGCACTTTATCTCGATGAATCTTCTGTACTTTATACATCTTATAGTTTGTATCCCTGCCAGAGACAAGCTTAGCCGCGAGCCAGTCTGATCTATCAGTGCCTTTGGCCGAAAGTTCAACGAGAAAACCTCCCGATTGTCTCGATAGAAGATTATCCGACCTTCGAACTTGAGCTTCATGCGTCACAAAGTCATTATTCCATAAGTGCGTTTTATCTTATGATTCATATGTTACTCAAATAAATATCATTTATTAAAAGATTTGATTGTCAATAGTTGATATCAAAGCTTTTGACGATGTCAATGAGTAAAATAAGAAACATTTTTTGAAGAAATTAGTTGAGGAACGTAATTATACCTCGGCAATACATGATATTAAAAAAATGATTCGTCAAATAATAATGAAAAGCATTTTTCGACGATATTGAAATAACTCATCGAAATTACGTACAGCACGTGATACAATCGCAAATAATTATGATATGATTAATTGACGAGCTTCCTAGTGACATTTTACGCAAAGATATGGGTTATTTTTTTTATATTCGCGACGTGAATAGAATCACAAACATTGCGGTTTGTCCGAATGTACCTAAACGACGAGAATAAATGACGAAGATTTGTGAAGAGGCCAAGCAATAGTGGTCAAAACGAATTGTCCGGAAAATATTTGGGGCTTGTAGAAACGATTGTGGAAGAATTTAATTTTAGCTGGACAGCGACTTGATGAATCGAATCGAGGGATTCGTCATCGATTCAGACCGGATCCCTGTTTCCCGCCCCTCTTCATTTGGATATATATACACATACATGGGGGGTGATTGACGTACCATTCTCTCCTAAAGTCCACACAATCGTTCCTCCCTCTCGTAGTCTTACCGAGCAAGGGCGCGACCATAAATCACAAAAAAGACAGAGAGAGAGAACGAACGAGTTCGAGCTCTCGTTGAGCAGTCTCGAATCGTATAATATCCGTCCTCCACAGAAACGATTCCATCTCCTTTTTCTTTCCCCGCCATTTTCTTGCCGTCGGAAAATTGAACGCAGCTATCGTCTCTTTCAGCAAAGAAAAACGAACCCACAAAAATCTCTCTGCTTTATTTCATCTTTAATTTAAAACGTTTTTTCACTTTCATCTCCTGCCCCTGACCAATCAGGATTCAAAGGGTTGTGTTTTTGACAGGGAACGATGAATGTAAACTAATCGAATGTACTTCGTTCTACAGATATAAATTATCGTTACGAATTTTCCCAAACTCGCGAAGACGGCAAAGGCTGTGGAAAAAATTCACAATCTATAACTCTTCGGCGAATTTGTAATTTGCGACAACGTAAAGATTATCAAAGAAGTAGTTTTTTGAGTTTAAATGCTTGTGAAATTTCTCGCAGTTACTAAAAGGCGTCTATAAATCGGTTTGCATTATGAGACACTAAAGATGACATTTGGGGCGTGTTTGGAGGTGTGCCCAAAAACCAGCAGGTGAATAATCGCCATCTCGAGTGTGAGCATCTAATGTTTTCCAAAGATATCAGTTGGAAGTGAAATAAAGATGGAGAAACAGAGGGAAGAGGAGGATGCAGGCTTGATTAAAATGTGATTGGATTATCCGGAAAGCTTGTTGCAATAGCGTGCAATCCCGTTGTTTGCAAATTAGAAGCAGAAGAGTCAAGAGTACAGAGAGAATGGATGGAAAAAGAAGGATATGGAGTGAAAAAAAGCAAGTGCTAATACTACGGTGTGTATGTGTGGAGAGTTTGTGTTCAGGGGCTATCGTTCGCACTGGCATGGGGTAATGGTCAGTGAAACGGTCCGATATCGGGAAAGGATCATCACCTGTTGCATTCGAACGATGGGGTTCGTTGAATGGTCCATATACATATATCTATATATACATATATCTATATATATACATCGGTATTCACGAGTAAAGGAAACCGAGGGGTTTTAGCTGGCGGTCGTACGAAAGCTATTCAGGAATTTGATGGGTTGAGAAGCAAATATATATATACACATGAAGCTGGACCACCACTAGATCGGACTTTCTCGTTTCATCGCTTGTTTCAGGGAGTCCACGATGAATCCTCTTCTACGTGTACATAGAAAAGGACGTGATTACCTGCGATACTTTTCTCGCTCTTTAATTCACCCCTAATTCATAACACTCATTGATTATATCGGTTAGATTTGAATGGCTAAATTAATGAATCTCTATCTAAAGATTACATAAATGGAAACTTTCCAGATGTATTTTCGATTTACATGCTGAGAAAAGGCTGAAAGTTACATCAATACGCGAGGCTTGTTTGATATAAAAGCTGTAAAAGGATAACTCGATCTTCCGAGCGCGTTTTATTATATAGACAAGAAAGAGGGAGAATTCCTGTGGGAACGAGGAGAATGAGACTGGAATGCTTTATGAGACCTCGTAAGGGTGGAGTGACCGACCAACATATCGCGTGGCACCGTACGCTCATGCTCCTATGATCTATTACTCCAGCAAACTGAAGTACCAAACCTGGCATCGAACAATCCACATATACCCAACGTTTAGATTCTTTGAGATATTTGGGGCCCAATCGGAGCTCGCATTTCCATGCCAAAAACTTCGTTACGTGATTAGCAAGAATCAATCAACTTCGTTTTAAATACTATAATATATTTAATAATAATTTATATAATAATTTCAAGACATTAGATTTTGTCACCATGTTAACGTAGACAAATCGTGGAATAACTTTATTTGACTGAATCTTTAAACATAATTAATAAAATAACTTTATTTAACTGAATCTTTAAACATAATTAATAAAATGACCTTCACGTTACTTTTACATTGATTTATCTTCTCATGTAATTTTATTCTTCAAATATTGTCTGTGCTGTATCAAAGCTTCCACTTATCACGAAATTGAAAAGCACCTCAATGCCAAATATGAGCAAAGAATTTTTGAAGGAAGAGTATAATTATGTCTAATTTTGAGGCTTTCACGACCATTATTGTTACAATAGATTATGGCTTCCGGATAGATGTCGTGTAGAGTTTCAGCGTATTGCCGACGTTATAATTGTATAATTATCTATTGTGTAATTGTATAATTATGTATTGATAAGAGTATAATTGTGTATTGTTTTTCAATGATTTCACGACTATAACAAAATTGACATTTGATATGACACTTAATTATGAGCAGCATCATATTTCTTTCATGAAAAAATTAAATGTTTAATTTCAATATATTTGTGTCTATTTGCTTTGGTAATTTATTTGTCTGTATAAGTCTGTTTATTAGTTCGATCGCTTTTCAATTTTTGACGCATTAAAAATTCTTATTCTCGATTTGCAAGCGAATAAATGTACAGACAAACATATTTTTGACATTGTGTTGAATGAAAAATTGCTTTTTTTGCTGCAAATATCAACAAAAAAACACCGTAGTAAAGAGAATAGGAAACTGAGGAGAACGCAATGGAGATTATGTATCCACATTTCGGCGTATGTGTATTTATACATTTGTATACACTTCAGCAATCTGTTGGAATTTGTGAACTAATTGAACAATTATATTCGAGCTGAGGAGGGTTGGTTATTTCGATAATGGATATCGGATTGAATAATATCGAGAAACCCCATTATTCGTTATCGTCGGTCCACCTGTTGAGTATCGATGCGTTTTCTCACTCCGACTACCGAAGTTCTATAACATTGGATCTTTTTCTCGCCTATTGCATAGTTTGTACTTCATCCATTCGAATTTCAACGCCGCAGAGTGAAAACGCAATTTCAGCCTCACGAGCTCGATACGATCGTGCGGATGAAATACGTATATTTTATGAATTGATGCAACGTATTTCATTCACATAGATATGTAGAATAATGAATATAAAGTATGACTAAACTGACATATATATATTTGTGGAGGAAATTTTTATATATCAGAGGAAAAGTCTTCGAAGCCCTTGATATATTTACTTTCTCGTTTGAATTATCGACTGTCGGATTCGCAAAAGAAAAATCGTAGGCTTAGACATGCCATTAGCTCGTCAGCAGGCTCAGAAGATCCAGCACACTTCCAGGAAACTGCTGATCGACCACACACATACTGAGATAAAGTTATAAGCTCCGGATCGACTTTATTGTGCAGCTTTATTAAAGTCACCCTGTATCTCTGCTATCTGCACTGATCAGAATCTTCTGTGCATTCAGAATCATCGGTTAGGGAATAACAATGTCAATACCCAATTGTTGGCTGACCAGATATCTACGTTTCTACAAAACCGTAGTTATTCTTCTCGAATTTATTGTCCATTGTGGCTGAATGTATAGGATGATATTTCTCAGATGGTTATTTTTTGCATTAGAGTTGACTGGCAAGTTTTGAGAAGGATGCTAATTTGCAACATTATCTCGTTCGAATAACCTGAAACTGAGAACGAGCTACTTGCTGTTACACCGGAGAACAGCAGTTGGTTTTACTTTTTAGTGGGGAAAAAAGGGTAGTGCGCCAAAACCACAAAGTGTCGTCCACAACTATATACACCTGCACACAGACATAGATCTGCTTCGAAGGCTATTACATACAAGGCTATTACATACATGTATACATTTTGCAGGTAGAAGTCATTCGCGTCCAAGGGGTTGGATAGTTAGTTTTAACGAATTCAGCGAAGCGACGAAAGAGGCCCGGGGTTTAACAGGATAAGCTAATTGTGGGATATTGGCTAAGAGGTCGGCGACGAACGAGAGAAGAGTATTAGGATGCCGTGAAAGAGCGAAGAAGCGAGAAAGCGAGAGGAAACTCTCACGAGGAGTCCAACGTGTTGTATACATGTAGTTTTTGGTGATATCTAAAAGGGCGTAATAGCGGAAACACTTGATTTTACATTCTTTGGGTTAGGTCCTTTTCTCCCTGAGGAGGTGACATCTATAGAAGAGAATTGTGGCAAGAGAAAGAGCCAGATAATAAAACCACTACGCTTCCTTAGCTCTGTTTTCATCTGTCTTTGTCTCTCAGCTTTCCCCCATATATACACATCCCTTTTCCATCCCTCTCATCATTCTCCACGAGATCCCATGCCACCATACAGTACAGAGCAGAATCGTTAGCAACTCCGTAGACGAGCGGAATCTCAATGTAATTTCTTACGGATAAAACCACCTTCTCCGTTAACCTTCCGATCTTCTTCCGCTGATCTTCGTCTCTCTTTTCCAAAAGGTTTTCATCTCGTCTTTGCAGTCCCAGCAGACCGTCGATCTTTTCAGGACGACTCTCTGACATCTCGAATTTATCCTACCAATGCCTCTAGTGTGATAAACACGGAGTTAATATTTTTCGGAAAAAAAATCTATTCGATTAGTGTTTACGAAACGAACTATTTAAAAAGATCGTAACCAGATTTGATTAATAGCTTTTGTAAAGTCGCCTTTTTTCCTGAAGCTCGTAACATTGTTTTTTAATTTAATTGATTATAAGCCCTTTAAATTTCACCGAACGTTTAAGATGCTTTTGACAAAAGTAAACCACAGTTGACTTCATTGCCCGATGAAGGATCTTACTAGATTTTCGACCACAGCAATCATACTTCAATCGAATGGAGCACCATACGATAACCCGTAGGGAAGGACTAGGGGGGGGGGGCAAAAGTATGTATAAGAAATAATTCGAGCGCATGAAAAGGCGGACAGTAAAGTGGATAGAGAGAAACACATGGAGACTGTTGCCATTTATCACTGGCGAGTATGTCGACTCGTCACGAATGGGGTTCTTGTGAAGGGTCGACAGGCGTAATAGGCATTACGCTCGAAGGCTCTGCAGCAATAGCGACATCGGGGACATTCGGGTAAGAATATTCCTTCCAGTCCGGTTCAACGATATACCACAATAGAGAATGTATTTCACCTTTCATACGAATGTTCGAAATACATGACAACAGAGCAGCTAGTGGCGACAACGATAAGTAGGATAGCGCTTGTAGCCGGACATCTATGTTAACCGGAAGAAGGAGAGACAGACAAGAAACAATATACCACGTAATAATGAAAGCATATCGCTTCATCAAGAGAATGACGGGACATTTATTGCCTTCACTTCCACCTAATTGCCGCATTCACCTTATCCAAGGATGAGTTGAGTTTATCAAATTTATGAATTTAATATGAGAAAAGGGATCTTTGATTCGGATATACATGATTTTTTTCAGTAAATCTGTTATCTCATTGTAGATTATTCGGTGATCTAATGAAAATACAAAAACGGCGGAAGATTAGTAGAAGATTTGAGGCTAACAGCGATTTTTCTACCGGTGCGAATGATACTCGAGTGAATTCATTTTTATACCTGGCATGTTCGAGGGTTGAATAGCCAATAATCGTATCTTCAATCACGTGGATAGTAAGAAAATTACACAAAAGTAAAGCTAGCAAGAGGATATAGAGGAGAAAGATAAAGTTACTCTGGAGTTGCTCGTTGTCGCTTTATTGCCAAAGCTTAGATTAAGACCGTGAAGAAAAATCTATCCAGTCTCAGTTACGGATATAGAAGGACGGACGAATGAACGAACAAGGGGTGGATTCTGTGGAGGTCACCTTCGAAAAAAGCGCAGCAATGTGGTTGTTTTCTCAAGGCTTGGATATCTCTTTTTTTTTTGCTTTCGGTGACGACGACTATATCGCTCTGGTTTCGAGGGCGAAGGGCCACAGGAGTTCATCGGCCTGAGAGATATCCAAACGATATATATACACATATAAAAAACTTGGACGAACTGGTCCAACCAATGTACGAAAAGGTGGAGAGTATATTGTTACTGGAAAAGCCCGAGGACTGGTGAGGATTGGGATGGCGCCCACCAGTAGGCAACTCCTAACTCAATTTAGATCGAGTGGTGAACATTTGTTAGGTGGGCTCGCGGGTCTCTACTCTCTTATAAATATACATCGGAGTCTTATAGCTACTTTATCCCCGAAGCGGGTTTTTACTTCCTATTATTTATCTGGATAAATAAGTCACCAAAGGGATGAGAGAAGAATAAGTAGGAAATAAATAGATGGAAAGAGACTTTGGGGGAGCCTTCTTACATTGCATTTTTACTGATGTCATTTATTCGGATGATATTTCCAAACATCAATTAAAATGGAAACATTTTATTTAACGCGTCCCTAAATTCCTCAATTCCCAATCAATATTAATCACTCGAAGAGGTGAAATAAAAAATAGCGCGAAAAAACATTAGATGGGGGTCATATGTCATATGCTGGGTACATCAACGGTCTGGCAAAAAAAGCGACTTGGCCAAAGGTCCACAGAGACAGAAGCAGGCATGATTGGGAAGATGTTCGGGAAGCTCTCGGATTAGCACGGTATTATTAACCTTTTCAATGAAGATAAGTAATCACTCATTTTAAGGACACGAAATTCTTATAGAATAATTGCCTTTTAATCAGTTTTGATACCTTTCAAGACCATATGTATGACCAAATGAATAAAACTAAAACTTTGACGTGTAATATCGATTAAACAACGTAAATAATCCGCTCGACTTTCAAACAGTATAGATGTCCTCGAAGTTAACTTGTGAGCACCTGTGTGCTACTTGAACTTTAATCGAATCTTAATATTTTCATTTTATTTACCAAACTTGTTGGAATTGGGCGTTTAAGAATTCGTGAAAATAAACGTTGTTGGATAATATTCACAGGCAGAGATATAGTGATAGAGGTTGTCGCGTGAAATTAGGGGATGAAAAAGTGTTGAACAAGAGAGGGTTGAGCGAATCACACATGACATATACTTGGGGTAGGAAAGAGAATGGGTCTGAAATAAGAGAAACAGGGAAAGCAAAAGAGTGTACGTCATGATGGAGAGGAGGGTAGGGTGTAAACGCCAAGTGAACAGCCCTCGACGAGAAGCGGCTCAGTCTCGCCGTTCTACTGTCGCTGTTGGTGTACTATACGATCCACGATGATGACGGCGACGACGACGACAACGATTCTCGGTGGTCCTCGACCTTTATAATCCTAGCATAATTACTAGACGCTCACACACAGAAGGCGGTCGACAGCTCGCGTGGTAATGTTGCACGCCCCATAGTTACGTTTACACGTATTACGTTAACTATTCGCTCATCTGGTATGAGTGCCTAAAGCGTATAGAGAACGTGTACGCCACACAAGAGATTAATTGTTATTAATTATTTTCTCGTAACGGACGGTGAAGAAAGAGATATATATAGAGAGGGGAAGGTGAAGGAAAGAGGGATAATTGCGTCATCGTACGGCGGCAACACTGTGTAACAATGAGGCCAACCGCCTTCCTTTTACGCGCGACCGGAAGCCCTTGCTTCTCTTGAAAACTGCAACCTGCCTACTTTCGTCCCGTATATTTCGACTATGCCAGCCAACGACGCTTCTACTGCGCCCGCGACTTCCGCTGAGATTCTTTCAATTGTACTTTGAACGAAGTTCTTTCTATACATATAAGCATAAATGCAATGGCACAAGTATACATGTGGGTACTTATGATGGATGTGATTTTCAACGGTCCATTGTTCTACGCACCAGACTCCTGTTCTGTTACGGTCGATGACCGGTTCTATACCATTCACGTTAATCGTCGTAGTACTTTTATTATGAATGCGTAATGCTCTTTAACACATAATCAAGAAAATTTGGGGTTGGTTATTCTTTTTACTGCAGAGCTGACTTATAGATAAATAATTCTGATTTTATAGAGTACTTAGAGCAAGTTTTGAGCATGCTGAGACTAAAATGCGATGTAATAAACTTTTTTTATTGCTACGATTAGTTATACTAAAGTTATCAGTGATGTAGAACGTTAATTTGCCGGTGTGCATTGGAAATTGGAACCAATCTTTGGGTAGAAACGTTCGAGACCCATCACATTCCGCAAACATTAGAAACCTTTAGGTCGAATAGCTTTACCCATTGTACATTTTACTAGCCATTCGAGCCTCCGCACTGATAGATATTCCCTTCGGTAGCTCGCTTCTAATTGCTCAAGTGTCGTTTCCCTAACGGTCAAACGACTCGGTAGCACATGCACGTTGTATACATCGTTCGGTATATATATATACCGAATGACTACCTTACGATGGGTAACTAGTGTCGTCGGAGCTCCAATAGAGGGATGTTGCATTGCTTTTGAGGGTAGGATACTACAACGTAAGGACAATCGAGAGCAGAGGAGGACCCGGAGTAGGGGATACATTGTGTTGCTGACAACATCTTGGCCATTATTCCGGCTTGTTTGCGAGTGAGCTGGGTACCATACTCGTATCTCGTCGCCTTCTCCTTATATTTTCTTCCCTATGCTTTTCTCATATCGTACACATACGTTGACTTATACACGATGTAATTGCCACATTGTAACACTCAGAGAGTTTGTACTCGGTCACGTAGTCCCTCGAGAGGTGCAGTTGTGAAATTCCGAAAATTTAAGACTACTTCGGGTCCGTTTATTCCCTTCTTTATTTCGAGCAGCTCTGAACCGCAATTCCGTTCAAACGTCTGCTGTTTCAGCATTAGATTGTGGTATTCCCCAAATGGGTCTTATACCGTCACTTCTGGAAGATAATTTTATTTGAAACACATTTCGTCATTAAAATTTATCATTTATTACTAAGGAACTAACTAACGATATTTCAGTAAGTTCCTCTAGATACACTTCTTTGAAATTGTAATTCGCACGATGATGTAACGATATAATTTGCGTTCAATAAATCCAGTGTGTAAACAATCTCACTAATAATACTTAACACTTACACGGCCAACGTTTTTTTTGCATTCTATGGCGGTACACGTGGATATTTGTGTCCGAAACATTTTCCGTTCAACTAACAAGTACGGAAAAATCACAAAAACTTGACACAGTTAGTTGGGTCTATGTACTTAAACGCTACGCTTAAATATTTTTTTAAATTAGGTCTAAAACCGACTAAAATCAGGTGTCAGGTTTTACAGTAATAATAGAAATTGAAATGGGCCTGGACATGAATGACCCGGGTTGATTGGGTAAGGGTGTTTAACCCTTAATAACGTCATAACGTTACGCAGTCCGTGCTAAAATGTTCACGATAAAATCTTGTCGTTTCATTGTTCGGGAAATATTTGATGGTAAAAGTTGAGAAATTGCCTTTTTGGGGTTGCTGGACTCAGGGAAAGAAAGGTTTTAAGTACGGTAGAGTTTTTGCTCGAGTGTGAGTAAAATGCACCGAAAGCGGGATTGCGCGATCTGAATAAGGATACGTGATGAGAGAAAGAGAATATAAAGACTACACACGTGTATCTTGAATGAGACTGTTACACGGTGTTAGAGAAAGAGAGATAGAAATCCAGAGAGAGAAGATATGCGTTGAGAGAGCAAGAAAAAGGTGTAGGGTCGACCAACGTGCGGGGTAGCCAAGCGCGGCTGTCCGCAATTAAAATAATTCCCTTTCTGCCTGCAGCCGAGCGGAAAGAACTTACCAGCACCCTCGCGGTGTACCCTGGGGTACAAGGGTGAAAGAGAGAGACGAATAGGGCAACGTCCGCGAGGCACTCACCCCTTGGCCACACAACCCCCTTTTGCATCATCCAACTCTATCTCTCTTGCCCTTTCGCCTACCAGCATCCCTTATATACGTAGGTAGAAGAACCGCTGGTAAGCATAGCTATTTTAATTGTGTCGTGGTGATGCGACCATCAGAGAGGAATTGAAACAAAGTGAGGCTGCGCATATGTATACATATATATATAATAAATGAGTCGCGGATATGGGACTAGGGATGACCAGTTCAACGCTAAGGTCGTATGGAATGAGAAAGCCCTTTTGGCTCCTGTATACATCTTCTGAGAGAGAGAGAGCAGAAGCGACGTGGTCTCTCGAGTATGGGAATAGAGGGAAGACGAGTGGAGATAGAATAAAGAGCAACGCTCATTGTAGGCTTTGCTCCCCGGAGAATTGCCAGAGCGTATTGTGCCTCTTTGGTGCTGGACGTTCGTGTGACCAAATTACACCTAGAGAACTAATTCTAGCGCCTCCTGTATCTCATAGGAAGATTAAGGAGTGAATGGAGTCTGCAGCAAAGGGTAACATGGATACTTATTGTATAGGGGTGGTAGATTTTAGCGAATTTCAAATCTTTACTGCCGTTCGACTTATTCTCTTAGACAAATGGAAACAGAATTCTTAAAATACCGTGACATAAAGTTAAAATCTAGTGGCATAAGGATATGTGATGCTTAATCAGATTCTTTAGGACTGTTTTTAAATATTGTAATACCTCATTGTTCAGGACACTGTCACAGCTATGAATGTTAAGATGAAATGTGATAGTTGTCACTGGTTTAAAATTCGCTGATTTCAGACAGTAATGGAAATAAAATTAATTCGAGTGAAAAATCGCGGTCAGCCTCAAGAGCATACCAAGAGATTGTTTGGACACTGTTATCAACACGAAAACGGTCAACACTGAGATTACCTACATGAGCGGTTGTAACATAAGCTTTTCAAGAGAGCGAAAGTGCAACGTTAATCCGCAAACCTGTAGCGCAATAGAAGAATAAGGGAAAGAAGGGTAAGTGTGACCGTGAACGGATGAGTAAAAAGCTATGGGAGCACGAAAGAGTTTTGTTTCAACAGAGAGGCAAACAAGTGAATGTTTTGAGGGTTGTTAGAGCTCATTTTTTAAACTCTTTTCTCTCATTACTATTGGCGAGTGACGTTCGTTGTAAAAATTGAACGAACTTTGTGTTGAGATAGAAACAATCAACATATTCGAAAACTGTGACCTAACAGAAATTCAGGATTCTCTCGCAGGCCACGTGATGTGTTGGCTAAATATCTGTATAGATTCAATGTTTCTATTCAGCAAAAAAAGTGGAATTCTCGCCACTCATCTTGGTTTTCTAAAGAATAAGAAGAGTTACGTTTAGCTTTCTTACGGAGGTTGAAGTAAAAGAGCTGTGAAAGATTTTTAACTTTACAAACCACTCCCTGTTTCAGCTCGTTTTTTTTTTTAGTACCTCCTCAGATTTTTGTGCTCTCGTTGTACCTGCGCTACATAGTCGTAATGTACTTGACGTACCGCAGAAGCGCGACAACGAATGGTATAGAATATACAAAAAAGAAAAAATGGAATACGTTCCCACTGACGCGACCAACCAACCGCGACGAGATGAGCAAAGCGCGGAGCATCTCGAGACAGAAAATATAATGGAGTCTCTACATTTTACTTGCAACAGCTTGGAAGAAAAATCTCGACGAAAAGATAGAGGGAGAAAGAGATAGTGAGAGCAAAAGAGGGAGGGAGAGAAAGAGAGAAAGTGGAAAGGACAGAACGGATAAAAATAAACAACACGATGGAAGAAGTGAGGAAGAAAAAAGAAGCAAAACGAATCGCTCGCTGATTCTTCGTCTTCTCTTTACTGTGCATATATCGCAACGCTAAGCTCGGATAAAAGCGCTTTGTGCTGAGAAATTACGGGAATTATTGTCAAAGAGAATATCCGCTCGTTTGAGCGCGCACGCCCTTCGTATATGCCCTACAAGAGCGAAGTACTTTTATACATTAAAAAAAAAAAAACCACCAAAACGAGGTGCACTCACTGAAAAAATTCAACGCTGTTTAAATCCAGAATACACGTCGCGTATAAATAGCGATGTTTACGACGGAGTAACAATTTGGCAATTTGTCATTAATTATTCGTATTAAACCAATTCAAACTAATTCAATATTCAAGATTGATTGAGGCATTTCATCGTTATGATAATTAATTTTATATCTTTTGCAGAATTATTAGAAGTTAAATTGTAGAGGTTGTTTATGGACGAACATTGATTTTAGCAAACACTCACAATAGCGAATGACACAATGAGTCTTACTCAAAAAGAGAGAAAGTGAGTGCTGCTATCGCATTACATTCTCCATTTTATAACCCTGGAATCTTGTTATTATTATCACGCACCAATTAAACGCTCCCAGGCAGTCTGTCAAACATATTAGACTCGGCAGAACGAAAGGAGGAAAGAGGGGGAGAAAAGAGATATGAACAGAGACACAGCAAGTCAGGAGGTTGAGGAAAAAATAAGTAATTAGAAATACCACATGGATAATATACGGTGCAATTAAGGCCGAAAGAGGGCCACCTAGGCAGCACACGGACCGCCATCAGCATATCGCGTTCCCACACCCTCCTCCCTATCCTTTTTGCAGAGCGTGTGGGAGCAGAGAGGCCGCGTCACGAGAAAGGGAAAATTCGAGGGAATGATAGAGAATGCGCCTTTTCTCTCTCTTTTCATACCTGTATACCATTTGTGCAGACACTCACATATATTTATACGCGTATATGTATATTTATATAGGAATAAGGTCTTCCACCACCCTGATTTCGACATTGGCGCACCTCCTCCGCACGACGCCAGAAAAGCGTCACTCCCGCTAGTCGTTTCGCCGTTTCCTAGTGGAGGTGGAGCTTCCACCGGATTCGGATTCATAATTAAACACGCCCTTAAAACAAAATCATTACGGCTGTGTCGGTAGCGATGTTCACGCCGAGGAATAGAAGAAGGGAGAGGCCAGAAATGCCAGGAATATAGAAAGTGGAAGGAGCATCAACGAAAGGGGATGAGAGTGACCGAAGGGAGGATATGATGACTGGGGGTGGTTAGGAGGTTGGCAGCTACTGGGAACGTTGCAGGAGAAAAGCAAGTTTTCCAAAGGGGTACCCATCCTCTGCGACCAGCCACCCCTTCATCGCGAACCCCGTAGTCCGGAATGTTCTACAGCGGCAGATCGCCTCTTACCTCATACGTACTCATAGCTTGTCGCTCTCTTCCACCCCGGTGCAGGTTGGCGGTTCATCCAACTACCTTTTGGGATACACTCAGCGGGGATGGCTCATGCCCTTTTCTTACCTCTTTTTTTACAGAACTCTTTCGTGACGTTTAAGCCACGTAGATATGTACATACTACTGTAGAAATATGTTTGTTTAAGTATAGAAGAGTTCTAGCAACGCAGGGTATCGAAGCTTGATCAGGACATTCATGTTTTCCAGAAGACATTAGATATCAGACAGTTGGTATGCTAGATCGATGGTAACCAGATGAAAAAGCGATTCTACTTACAGTAGAATCCTCTCCTCCAATAAATGTACATTTTTAGAATCTCTAGTACAAATGTCTTTTTCCAAACATTCAATTTTGACTCTGTAAGCAAATTGCCTCCACTCCTTTCTCCAAAGAGGGCTTCCTTCGCCCATGAGATCTCACAACAATGAGCCCGGGGGATGAACGTTGAATCTGTGCATATAGTTTGAACGTTGAGATAGGACCACAAGCTTTGTGAGCGTATATATGTTGGTTTAACATACCTGGCTTCTATATAGTGATGTGGGAGAGGGTAAGTTCGGCGTGGGGTGTGTAAAGGAGTATCAGCAGACGTAGCGTGGTGGTTTTGCACGAGATGGGGTTGGGCATGCGAAAATGGTGCATCCCGGGAATTCGAACGGGTTCCACCCACCGAGTCCATCGCGCCGGTCTGGCCAGCCCGCGAGTTCTGACAGGAGAACCAGAGAAGAGGAACTTTGCTATTTTCTCACCCTGCTCGAGAGCATGTCTCGTCTGAACATACTTTGTTCTACTCGTATTATATATGTATTAGAGATTATATAATTTTGGTTCTTTACAAATACAGAAAAACAATTCCAGCTCGATTTGATGGGGATACCAATCGGCCCATATTGACCAATTCACAAATGCATCAATCACCAACAACTCAGCTGTCGAAAATTATAGTTTACTTATGTTGAAATGTTACTGTCGACAAAATAGCCATAAAAATCAGAGGGACTCTTCGTACATCTGACATTTTTCGGTTCTTTTTTATTTTTACGTTCGATTAACAATTTACAACATCTGTAGATCTAGTTACTCGTAAAAAAGTTTCTGAAAAATTCTTTCAAAATGAAGTAAGCAATGGCAATCAGACTGCAAACTGCGATTTTAGCATCGAGTGAAATCTGGACGATACTGAATCAACATGGTAGGGTTAGAATGTGAAGTTTTGAAAGAGCGGAAGCGAGTTGAAGGCGACAAAAACATTCAAGGGGTCACGTTGGGTCCATCGGCGTTAGTCAAAAGCACTTCTCCTGTCGCATAATATATTCCCGGTACGAGAGACGTATAGAGAAGACACGAGATGAGAAGTGAGCACGGCTCTGTGTATATTACGTTTTACACGCATATGCGAACCGACGAAAATGCGAAACTTTCGCAAACGAGTCACGATTCTCTAATTACGGAAGGCTAAATACCACTCTGACGTTTTTCGTATATATCTGTTTTTTCTTTCGTTCTCCCGCCCACCTTTGCAATATTATCATATTTAGTATGCACACTTAGGAAACCGGCTTAAATAACCACCGTCCCTGACTCGGCCACCGTCCGGAATCCTGAGCTCCACCCGCGGAAGCACAACTCTAATAAGTTCCTTTGCACTGCCCAGAAACTGTCATATTTTTATTCGCAATCTTCATCGTAAATCCCTGGCTTTTTAGCCATCCAGTCCGCCGAAGCACGTATATAAAAAATAAGCGGAGCCATCCAACATCTTACTGTGGTTTTTCTTTCCGGATCTTATAGCGAAAAAATACATTCTGATCTATTCTTTCGGTATGATCTTCCGTAAGATCAAATCGACGTTTGTATTGAAGGGAACCTTTGACGTTGAATTGATCGATTGGAATATATAAATATTTTTAACAAACATTTTAGTGGGAAGTTGCTTGGAAAAGCGCAAGTTTTTTTCTGTCTTTTTTTCTCGACATTTTTATATATATTCAAAGCGAAAATTCCAATTCGCTTCGACGAGAAACGGAGCCAACGGAAGGCGTTCGATTCGCACAGCATGCAGCATTGAAGTCTCTACCAATCCCTCCATCCCTTTTTATCTCTCATCCGTGTACCAATCAGCACGCAATATCGTGCTATTTCAATTATATTCAAGTTGTGAAATAAAAATGATCTAAGAAATCATTGAACTTCTAACGAACTGAATCCGTTAAATTTTAGTTAATTCATATTTCGATCGTTTGGCTCATTTAGTATTTATTCATTTCGAATTGTTTGAAAAATCAAGATTAAGGGGCGGTCGCGTGAATTTGTAACGTTTGCAAAATTCGCTCAATGATTTTCAAATGGAGGATCAAAGGTGTTTTTTCGAAATGCAGTTGCAAAGCTACCTTGGTAAATATCCATTCATTTATATTTTATATTTAACTCCGTGAAACACCTGAAACTTAAATTACATTCAATGAAAGGTCAATAAATGTGCGCGGTTATTCTGGAATTGAGATAATATATCAAATTAGCTAACGTCATAATTCCTTCGAGGATTCCGGTAAGTTTTCCTTGAGCAGAAAAGCGTGGAGGAGCTTCTTTTGTGGCTGTTAGAAGATCGGCGTGAAGGATGGCCACGAAAAGTTTTTGTTTCTGAGCGGGGCAAAAGGAAAATTTCGAGATGCGAGAGATCAGGGGTTGGGGGCTAAAAATGGGAAAGAGTTTTGCAACCAAGGTGCAAAGAGGGAAAAGCAGCATGGTTATCTGTATACATATATACAACAAGCAAGGTTTTATCTTTTCTCTTTCTTCGTTATACATTTCCCTCACTCTCGTTCTTTCTCTGTTAGTCCTTACCTATCGTGCACGAGAAGCTATGAGAGGTTCTAATTTACCGAGACGCAGGGACTTTGCGTCTGAAACCGCGTCGGAGGCTAACTGCTAATTTAAGGGTTAATTCCTTGGGAGACAAGTTGGCAGAGTTACGACGAAAATATTCATGGCATTATGCATACGCTTAGGCGCGGCCGCCGACCGCAGAGTCGCTAATAAAAATTAAAAAGTCTAATTGCGAAAAGCCATGCCGCGCGCACTCGCGCTATTTCGTAAGGCGTGCGCCGACTTCTTTGCTATTTTCGCATGTATTTGTATGACTATAAACATTCGCCCCTTTTCCATTTGTCCCCAACCTTCGTTTTCTTCTTCTTCTCTCATCTTCTACTCGTGCGTGGGATAAATTTTGTGAGCGGCCATTCCTATATTCCCTTTGGATTTGAAATCTAAATCGTGCCTTCGCTCGTCTAAGTTCCCCATGAGCTTTTTCATCGAACAGGACGAGGGTGGCATCGAAGTGTAATCTAATTTGAAAATCTGTAGTCTCTATGGTCTGACAAGATTTTCCACCAAATCGACGATATCGAATTCTCAAAATGCGGATAAATCTATCACGTAAGGTGGTGAATCATACGTTGAATACGCTCAAAATGGCCTTTTGGCGATAAACTACACACGAGGGTGCGATGTTTCAATAACATATTGCCATGGTCCCATTTCCGTCAGTTATGATGAGTTATGACATGTTGGGCAGTCTTCTATATTTTTGGACAACTCGCGAGGGACACCAGAGAGTAGAATTTTGCGAACTCTAAAATGAGCTGTTAAAATAGAAATGGAGCTCTCACAGAAGATGAAATTTTATTCAAAAAAAACATTTAAGCAACAAAAGATATAGATTTTCATCAACAAATGTGCAAGTCACTTTTTCTTCGACATATTTATGAATTTTTTTGATATAAAAAAAATGTCTTGTGTTTGATATGTTTGAACGAGGTATTAATTCTCCTAGTATTTGGATTGGCATTTGGATAATCGTAAAATCCTTAGCATCTCACGTCGCATAATCTTGCGTACCTCGAAAGGTCATTGAGCGAAGTACGCAGTCGTGCTGACAGTTAGAAATAAAATAAGGTAATGATAAGCGAGTCAGAGAAAACGGTGAGACGATTGGCCGAGGGTGACTCGTTGGATAGAACAGGGTGGCAGTCATTCTCATTCTTACGGGGCACGGTTCGGTTGTAAAAATAAAGAAAATTTATTTGCGCAATTCGAGTGAGGGAACGAAGAATCGCGAAGTGAAGTAGTAGAAAAGGAGAGATGGAGAGTTGGGAGCGTATGCTTTTTGGATGTTCGTAGTAACCTTCCTGGCAGGTCGAAGGAAAAAGAGAGAGAGGAGAGAGAGAGAGAGAGAGTGAGGGTACGAGTTCTCGACTTGCTCTCCTAGACCCCTGCCACTGCTCACGTCCCGTACTGAATGAACAGAGAGGACGTGTAAAGTCAGAGTGAGAATAAAGAACAGAAAGTGAGGAAGACCGGGAGAGAGCGAGAGGATGAGAGTTGAACGTCGGCGAGTGGCAATATAGTTTCCCTAATGGCGCTTAAAAAAATCTTAAAAAGACGATATTAAGGATGTGACTGCCGGCAAGAGGGCAGCGAAAGAAGCTGAAGGAACTTCGCCAGGATAGAGAAGGCGGGATGAGCCTCTCTTTTGCTCTTGAAGATGTTTTGAAAGAAAGAAAAGACTAAAAAAAGAGCACGACAGATAGGGAAAGAGAGAGAAAAAGAGACGACGAAAAGGTGGATAGGGTGGGGAATACGTAAGGTAAGGGTGCTAGGCATGGGACGTTCCAGCTCTGGTTAATCGCCGTGAGACAACCGGAGAAATGAGCGAGCAGTACCTACCACTTTGGGTATCAAGAGAGAATCTCTCTCGGACTTGTACGAGGTGCGAGGTCAAAAAAAAGACGAACGGACCAATGAAAGAAGAGATCGCAGAGCTGGAGTGAGAAAAAAGCGAGGAATGAGAGGAGGTTCAGAGGAGAATGAGAAGCGACCGAATCGTTGGTTGCCGTTACAGGAGGGACAGAGAAGAGTGGAAGAATTTAAAGAAGTGTCAAGGAAAAACGGAAAAGAGAGAAGAAGTGGGAGTAGAAAAAAAACGAGCAGAAATTAAAGATGAACCTTGAGTGAAATGGGGCTCGAGTTTATAAGGGTCTTTCTCTCTCGCCTCGTTGGATATACCAACCATCTCACCCCATCCGAATCTCTCGTGACACGCTCGTGCAATATACACATACACACACTTTTCTGTCTTTCCATCTTTTTCGTTGTTCACACTACGACCTCTCTTTTAGTTTAATCAGAGTGCCTAAGCATCTCTGTGATAGGTCTTTAATATCCTCGACAACGATTCCGTTTAGCAAGGAAAAAAAAATTACTGGGATATATACACGATACGATGACGGTGGCATAGAATTTTATTAAGTTTAAAAAATCACTGAAAGTTGAAAATATCTGTTCATCTCTGAGTCACTCACTGTCACTATGAGTCAATCAATATGTACGATGGGCACCAATACAATTCCAATACACCCTTTTATTATTTATTGATTGGGAGAAAAAAATACAGCTATACTTTCGCCAATACTAAGTCGTTGAATTTTTGAGATTTCTGATCCACGAATTTTAGTGGTATTGCGGCATTCAAAAATAATCACTTACAAATGATGAAATTGTATAAAAACTCTTCTAATATCAATCAAATTTTTGGTGATACCGAATAATCAAGGAGATATCAGGTTTATCGGTAATCTTAAAAATGATCTTGACATATCGCAGTTAGATAAATTTCAGCGCGAAATTAATTGACAACATAAAATAACAACGAGTGGTGTCAAGTTCCGAATGACTTGATTTTATTGTCAAAAACCTCTCGATCTGTCGGACGAGCTCTCGCGCCTCATTTTCCCAACTCGCGCGGAACGTCTTAAACTTGCCAACCGTGTCTTTCCTCGAGTTAGCGCACCCTCAAATTTTTTTCTTTGGGGGGATGACGCGGAGAAAAAAGCGCAAACGAAAGAGAGAAAGAAAAAGAGTGAGAAGTGATGCCCTCGAGCTGAATACAAAGTATCAATCAGCCCTTCGGATGAGGGAGTTTCGGGTAGTGGGCGAGACGTGAAAAATACTCGGTAATTACGACACTCCCGTTGAAAACTTTGGCACAAATATACATACTGTACTAGCACCACTCACCACCGCACCATTGGTGGCTGTGCTCTCTCTGTCTCTCTTTCTTTTTTTTCCCTTTAGTCTTTTCTCTCTGCATTCGCTTCCCGATAAAAGCCCCTCGAGTACACGGTGACGGGGGATAGATCGCCATAGTATATATACCGTGTCACGACCTTAAATCTTGATGAAGATGTTAAATTTCATGAGACGAATTGAAAAAGTGCGCCTACGGAGCGTAGAAATAAAAGAGATTGCGAAAGCATTTGAGAATTAAATTTTACGCCTCGGCATTTCGATGTTTTTCTTTGTCACTTTTTAATCTTCCTTCTAAAATTATTATCGTCATCTTTCATAAAAGTCATGCCTTTCTTCTCAGTCCAATTGAGGACGACACGTATACAATTTCAGTAGATTACCATATATATAAAGTCGAAATGAATGTAATAATGAGCAGTGAATTTGTTATTACTTAATATCGATATGTTCGTTAACTGATTTTATGAAAAGGGATCAAATGGGTTTTTTTCGAAAGTTTCATTTAAGAACGTGCACCATACGATTATATATATGATAATATCAATGATAAGTCCATATACACTAGTCTATTTTCCACATGAACCTTATCCCAGAATTTGTAATTTTCGTATGTCTCATAGTCGATTTTATTATTTTCCTCATAAGCGCATTTCTTTTTCACGGCAACTCAAAAGCAACGGGTTCGCGAGTGCGTGCTCAACGAGAAGGTAAATTAAGTAAAATAAAAAAGTGGCGTACATAAAAAGAGAGAACGAGGGGGTGTATCTTGGCCAAGTAGTTTTTTTTCTCGTACATACCTATTCGAATTCCTAAGTATACACTAAGCATAAAGCCAGGGTTTGGCGAAGTACTCGCGGATATACAGCGGGAGAGGCTTGGGTAATTACGTAATTCAAATTAACTCGAAAAACGAAGCGGCGGTTTTGCTAACGACATTTTTTCTTTTTCTATCTTTCGTTTTTTTGAGTATCTTCTGCGTTTTCTTTTATAAGGTGCCGCGACGAGTTGAGGCGCGGTAGATGCTAGAATTTGCTGGAACTCCTGCGAGCTTTTTCCGCAAGAAAAGCAAACGAGAGGATCAAGTATTGCAGTTTCTGTAACTGACACAATTATTGGCCGCATTGCGGCACGTTTGGCAGTGACTTGATTCAAAATTGAGATAAATAAAAACAAGAAAAGCTAACAACGTTACTCTTTCCATCATGATTAGTGCCTAATCCCTGTATCATTCAATATAAAAATATCTAATTTTTCAAAATGATTCTCACGTAGGAATATTTATTCGATTATTAAACCTGTGATTTCTTGATTCTCAAAATTACTATCACAGATCTGATGTGGGGAAGTTTCGAGAACGGTCCAATTGTTTATTTTACTATTTCTCATTTTGCACATGTCAGGTATGATTTCTATAAAATTATTAGAATATAAGACGAAAAAAGATACAAGACGGAAGAAAGTAGAAACGAAATGCATTTTTTTCGAACTCATAGGTGGCCAATAACTGATTTGTTGAATTTAGCAGTCACTTGGCGAAGCCTAATACACTAGACGAAGAGACGGCTCTCGGGAGGGAAAAGAGCAGTAGCCGAGTGGGCTTATGCAGAATTCTCTGCGGATGTGTACCAACACATAACAGCATAAGGGAAGCAAAACAGCAAAAGCTCAAGGTAGTCGAGCCCCTCGCGGTGCTTACCTCTCGGTCTCTGATATATTTATCTACTCGAGAGGCTTTAATTATGCCCGACTCTGCGGATAAAAATAATACTCACCTATCTAATTAACGTCGTTGCGGCTCCAACGGCTTATTTCCTCGTGCCCTTCGTGCTCTCACTCGTTCCCTTTCTCATTCTCTCGTGTTTCTATATCCGTCCAGTATACCTGCGCGAAATTCCGGCTCGAGAGCTTTACTTGTAAAAGATTCGTTGGCAAAAGTCTTTTTTCGCTAATACTTAACGAAAAAAGCAGTTTTTCATAGAATCAGAAGTCCTTTTGGTACAAAAATTCTAATCCAACGAATGTGTTTTGCAATTTCATCTTTTGTCGTTGTGTACCCTCTAGGCTGTTAGCTAATAAACTGAATGCGTAGATAATTTTTTCCTATTTAGTAATGGGTCCTCTGAGATTACCAAATTTTTTAATTTAGTAATTTCAAGCAAATGAAACAAAATTAGTTCTACGTGTGTCTAAAAAAACTGTATTAACCGTGATTACTTTGCGCGATATTATTTCTTGGCAGATTAAGGGTTCGGAATCGTGCTGCGTTGGACCCGAAAGATGAAAAATGTTGATTTAAAACATAGATCGATTCTATTTGATTAATTCTGGGGCGATTAAACTTTGAGTACTACAGTACAAAACCGATGCGAAGGTTGTATAAAAAAATATTAACGATCACTTACAATAAAAAATAAAAAAAAAAATGACTACCAAATTGGCTACGGTGTCGGTGACGTTTCGACCATAACCGATTCCCTGAGGCATTGAGAATCCGAACGATAACGTGATATCAAATACGGAAGGTTTGCGTGGTTTTATAAAAGTTGGAGATTTCTGATTCTCTTCAGCAACGAAAAGTTCTACGTTTTTTGTTTCGAATATATCTATAACTGTTACTATATACATGGGAGAAATGCACACACGATGTCGTAAAAGAAAAGCTGCTTTTCCATGCAGGAATCACTGAGATATACGACTCGGACTCGATACGGGCTCGACCCAGATGAGATAGACCGTTTTGTAGTGTGGCGTACATTAAAAGCATAAATGCATACATATGTATACTTATGCATATACTCGTATATATGTGTACACCTACGATATGTATCGTACGTCGTTCTTCAACGATCCCTCGCGTTACGAGGGGCATAAAAAGTTACAGTTACATTATAATAAACTGCCTGAGGACTGGAAAAAAGCGAGAGATCGCGAGGAGAGCTCTCGAGAGCTATCAGTGAGTTCTGTGAAGAATATGTAGCTGCTGCACGGAAAGTGGGGAAAAAAGTAAAAAAAAATAAAAATAAAAATAAAATAAAGAACCACAAAGTGTAAGGGACTTTAAGCGTCTCGCTCGCGATTCTCGTTGGAAAATATATAAATTCGTATAAGCTCCGTACGACATGTATCTACCCACGTCACATTTGCGTTCGCCTCTATTGTACGAATAATGCTTGTGTGTTTAACGCAAGAAGATAAAAGAACGCGTAGGAAAATAATCTTCGTATGCCTTGAGACGATTATCATTGGCTCACTTTAGTACATTCTTAACGTGTATTTCTTTTTTTATTATTATACCTTTCGTATCACGAAAAATGTACGACGTGGCATGGGGATCGTGATGCTGATGATGTAATACCAGGAATAAGAAAAAACTGGGGTGTATAGTGGGTGTGAGGTAAAACGCAGCAAAAAAGTGAGGCAAGAGAAAAAAAAGGAGGGGAGAAAAAAGTGTGAGAAGCCCGTTCAAGCCAAAGGCAAACTCGGAATAAACGGAAATTACTGGGACCATCTTGTAATTATACGGCTAATAGGAACGTAATTTAGTGTCTCGAACTCGAGTTACCGGGTTCGGTGTATAGCCAGCGAAAAGCTTCGAGATCACCGCCCAAGAAAATATACAGCCATCCTCTCTTTCAGCTGGGCGAAACAGCGTTAAGAAAATCGTATCCGCACCCAAAGTAATATACCGCGGAAGTCCAACATCGCGGAAAATTAAAATAATAAACGGCATCGTTAGGATTCATCATCCGATTTTAATTTCCATTTCGAAATGATTGCGCATTATCTCACCGTGCCGTAAACCTTGCCGAATCTTCCGCCCCCAACAACCATCCCCGTCAGATATTTTCTTTCGGGTCGAGTCACTGTAATTCTTTTCATTTATCGCTACTTTTTTAAATTTATTTTTTATAGTACCATTTCTTGGTGGAAAACATCGAGAAACGTTTATTTTTTGTGATAAGTTAATTTCCCTTTTTGAAATGTTGTAGCCTGCGACGGAGGATCGGGTCGACCTTAGTTACGAGAGAAAAGTACACACGAAAAGTCTCTAAAAGGTTCGAGCCAAGAGTTCACTATCAATTTGAGAGTAAACACCGGACTGCAAAAAGACGTTATTTTAATAAGAAAAATTGTGTGTCATTTTTTTCGCATTATAACATTATGACATCGTGATAACATTTCAGCAACTGGTTCCTGGTCTTAAATTTTCTTCCAGTAAGTTGCAATTGAATTTCTCAACTTTTGGGACCATTTCGGACTCCTGAAGAAGTAGTTATGAGAAGTTCTTGAATATATACACAAGTAGTTTCCGGGATAAGGTGGAGGAAGAGCAAGGGATCCGCGACGGGCATGTCTCGGCATAGCATCGCGTGTACATAATAGGAGAGCTCTCGCGCCTCATCCCCATTCTGGTGGCGGGTGTCTTGCACGTTGCGCTCGCTTCTAAGACGATATAAATCCCGCGTTACGGCATAAGCGCTGACTTCTTGGTCCAAGGATCTCTTCTTAGTCGGGTTAAGACGTGGGGAGGTACTCGCCAAGAACGAACGACGGTGTTCTTAACCAATAAATATTCCTCGAGACAATGGACACTGTCCAAAACACGGTAGATCTTGCGTCTTTAACTTGCCCCCTAGCAGAAGCGTCATACAACGCGGAGTCTCAAGCCTTTCGTTTGGTCTGTTTCCCCTTCTCTCTCATTCGCTACGATCTCGCCATCCTGAACGCACTTTCATCCGGATGTTCCTCCCGAACCTTCCCTCTTCGGCTAAGACGACCTCTTGTCTTATTTCTCCAACCACCATCGCCTACGTTTGTAATGTTTGTTTCTAACAAATTACCATGATAATACACCGAACTATAAGCATCTCGAGGAATATGAAAACCCAAAGCCTTGGGTCACGCAAAGGGTTAATAACTTGGATAAGCGAAAAAATAATAACTATGAAGAATATTAACTTCTAGCTATTAGCGAATTTGGTAGAATAAGGACAGGCGTGGTAAACTAATTGCAGAGCGTGAACGAGTTGATGTGAAATTTTTTTCACTCACTATTCCTTTCTAGACAAAATCACTTTGTAGTGCTTCAATCTGAAAGAATAACTTGGAACTAATTAAGTCGTGGAGTATCGAGCTGTTTATGCTTCTTAAGCCCCGTATCACATCTCAAGACGACGGGCTGCAACATCGAGGTGAATATAGAGGTTAGCTCAATATGTATGTGGATACCGTTGGGGAACCCCCGGCGTGCTCTGAGCACACTTCCTGATGAGAAACCGTGCTTTTCTTGTCGGGAAGAGTGCGCTGGCGTTGCGAGGATACTTCAAGGAATTATTAGATATGCAACCACGACGACTTTTGCCCTCCTACCGGTGTGTTATTAAACTTAGTTATGAATGCCCATTAAAACTGTAAAGGAAATGCATTAGCTCCCAGGCGCGAAGGTAGCCCACCCTCGAGCTGACAATGCTTCTTCTCCCACTGGCTTGAAGCTCGCAGTTGCTCTTCTGGTTTTGTCCGGACCTCCTTACCAACCTCGTGGAAAGAGACCCATCATCCACTTCCCCGGCGCAAGCGAGCCCAATATATCCAACACCACCGGAAGAGAACTTCTCCTTGATAAAATATGGTATGTATGTAAGAAAAGTAACCTGACTAGTACTCAAAATAAATGCATTACGGTCCTTTTCAAGATCTTGCTCACTTTTAAGTCGCAAAACTGATAAGAATTTAATTCGCTTAGCAAACACATATAAGAGATGCAATTTCATATTCAAACCCCGTAAAAAACACAAATCAAACACATCTGAAGAGCGAAAAACTATCGAGCGAAGCACAAATCAAAAGTTTAAGATCGAATTACGATCATTAATCGATTAGTTTGTTATAATAATAGATTTAGGTGTTTTCTCATCCAATAGGAACTGTAAATATCAGTTGATGAATAGGCTAATGATGCATATCAATTCCAAAAACTTACATTTTCTTTGGAAGGTTAAAATGATCAAATCAATTCAATCGAGTTTGCATTGTTTGATTAAGAATCCATTATTTTATTAATCATCTACATTTGTTAGGGGTACGATCTTAATTATACCTATATATAGGTTATTCTGTTACAACTGCGTTAAATCTAAAAATATAAGCTACAAACAGTTATCGCCAGTGATTTTGTCACGGAGTACGAAGAACAATTGGGATCAGCCCTAGTCGTTAAAGTCTATAATAATGCTAAGTACAGTTCTACTTGCAGGCATAAAACACAAGACAATTGGCGCTACGCGGAACGCAGTGCAATAAACATTATATATGTATATATCAAATAATATAATGCCAAGGAACAAGCGCAGCCCTTACAAATTTCTCGACTCCACTAAGATTTGGTCACGGCGATTACTGGAAAATTATTGCCTTTGCCCTGCCTGTGCACAACCTGAGATCTACGGGGTAAGGTTTGTTTCTTCGAGGGTGCCAGAGGAAGGCGTTTCGTGTATTTTAACGGGCAAGTTTGACAATAGACAATGTGAGTCGTACCTCTCTCTCTTTTCGCATATATACGTAGTGTACGAAAATTTAAGGTACGGGTGCGTTTGCGAGATAGAGGAGGGTAACGTCCATTTTCTCGAGTAAAACGACTATTGCGATAATCTTATATCTCTTATTCTTGTTCTACAATCATTGTACGTGAGAAACGAACAATTATCGTCTTTGCAAAGTTTCTGATCATTATATTTCCTATTCAAACACAATAGGGTACACAGTAAATGGTCCTGCAAGTAACAAAATAATATTATAACTTGAATAGTTATAAATAATGTGAACACTGGCTTTCGAGCTAATTCTATCTTACAGAGAATTAATTAGCATTAATTAAATCTGATGAAAATCGATAATTGCGATTTTCCACAGATTCTCTGCCTTTGTTGTTTCCCTCGTATTGTTTCGTGAACCCAAGTATGTGCTTTCTGCTTATACTTTGATCAACAATAATCTTTGTGCATACGGAGAGCGCGATTAGTTAGAAATGTCAGAGGTAGCTAGAAAAAAAATATAGTTTTTAATTATCGTCGTGCAAGAAGCTTCGGTGGTGGAGGGAGAGGGCTCATTACCCGATGTTATCACGGAACTCATATCCCGGTGTCGGTATAAAGTCCCTGCAGGAATCTCACGGGCTATATCCACGAGGAATTTTCTATTTCGTTCGCGACACTGACCCTCCCACGACTTTCTGCTCCTTCGTTTCAGTTACTCCGCGCCCTATACCCTGCCCTCATTCTCCCCTGCGTAACCGTTTTTTTACCACTCTACCAGGCTAAAAAGATTTCGCGTGACGTTGCGTAAGAGAAAGAGAGACAGCATGCGGTTTTAATTTAGATAAGGCGCACCCTTCGGCTGGACAACTGGAACGAACTATTCTCTCGCTATTAGTTAAGGGGTTGGGTCAGCAGAGTAGATTGCCTTCATCTTTAGTTTATACGTGCACACGAGAAAAAGCCATTATTGGGATGAAATCCATTTCAAAGAATTTTCCTATTATAAAGTTATGCATGTTTATGTTTTTAAAACTTCATAGTGGAAATTGATGACGAAATCAATGTTATTTTCATCAAAATTTCTTAAAAATATTATTCTTCTAATCGAACACAGTTTTTTCATTGACCTTTTTTCACTGTGACCCTATTTATGCTTGTACTAATTCTTCCGCTAAGAATTTTTGTAGTAAAATCTCAATCGTTGAATTTCCATACAATAGAATTTTTTATTCATACATTTTTCCCCCGATAAAAAGGAGTGTTGAATAGAAATCGACTGAATGGGAGAAAAAAAATGTAAGAATACTATGGACATTTTTCGGGATACGGGTTATTGAGCACGATTCCACATATATACATCGTTGGAATTTTTATGGGGTTTCGAGCGTGTGTGACATTTTTATATTGTTCTTTTTTTCTCCGCACGAGGGTAAGAGTCCTGCAGTGTGAAAAAAGCACGAAGACACTTTGCTTGCTAAATTCACGCCTTCACCCTTACTGTCCATTCTCATCCTCAGAATTTTTTAACGCTTCCAATAAAAAGCGTGGACATAAAATATTAAGATTCAGGGTGAAGTCGATTGTTACGAATTTTGTTAATGTCCTGTATTGAAGAATTGAAGTAACGTTATCGCCACGAGATCCGTCACTTTCAATTCATTGATAAATATTTTTTATTCGTAAAAAAGTTTTGATCAGAAATGTCTTATAATGTTGACGATTCTCTGTTAGCTTATTAATAAATTGTGATGAAAACATGTAAAACGTGCTGAATTTTGATCGGTGGAGTAATCAACAACCTCGTAATCTCCAAAATGGCAATAATTATGATAACTTGGAAAAGATCAAAGACTGCAGTGATGTAATGTTTGCAGAGCGAGTTATATAAAATGTTATTTTTTCGGGAGAAGGAGGGAATGAAATAGAGTTGAAACACTGGGCTAAAATTCGCTCGAGTACGATAACCACGTGAATTGGTGAGTAGACAAGGGAGTGCTCAGTTCCTTCTTTCTTGGTCGTCATCTTTGTGGTGGTCGTTGGCGGGAAACGCGGTAAATTTCCAAATTAAAGAAGTTATTCCATTTGGGGGTAGTCAAAGGGGTGTGAACGTTTTCGCGTTCGTATTATCTCGTATCTCTCGGGCGAGAAAAGATATAGAAAGTAAAAAGACAGAAAGATAAAAAGGGGAAGACAGAGAGAAGAAAGGCAAAGAGAAAGAGGGAGAAAAAGAGATGGAGCATTGCAAAAGCCTGTGGCCATTTGAAAAAGGGTAGTAGTAGATGGTGCCGGGTTCTATAGTGAGATATAAGGGGCGGAGGGTTTTGGGGTTTGCGAAGAGAAGAGAAGAGAAGAGAACGAGAGGACGCGTTTAGACGTTCGTTCCGCTGGTAACAAAGATAACTCTATGCAATAAAAATGATTCAAAGTTTCCCGCGGCGGATGGCGAGTTCCGATGGCGTAGTCGCGGTTGACAATGGCGCGTCTTTGTCTCCCATGCTCCCTTCTACACCCCCTGATTCCCCTATCGTTCCACACCACACCGAGAGTTCGCAACGCGAGGCCATCTCTCCCGAAGCCTCCCCTCATTCACATACCCTGCTCCCTTAGCCCCTGTCGCGGTGCTCGGCGACACCTATCTTCCGGTTTAAAGTCCATGCGGCGGTGACTACCAGCCAGGGGAAGGGGCTTCTCTCGCCTATACTCTCACCAAGAGGAACCGCCAAGCTAACTTTTATTATTTACGACTGATATTTCAGTTGCACCGGGGAACCACCACTCCCCACACCTTTACTCCATAGGGCTTTTCTCTTCGTCTCTGTAGGCGTATTAACGCCCTTGCCGGAAGTCGTATTATCAAGTCCAAAAGAGAAGGAGCGTGAGAGAGAGGGAGCGATAGGACTGTCTGTGGGTGTATATATAATATCGTTCGTCGTCGCGAGCGAAGTACATCCGTTGAGCGACATCACTCTCTGCGTTGTGCTCCCTGGGGATTTGAAGCGAAGATGGGGACCATTCGGACCATTCAAGTAAATTTTCTCACAAAATAATAAAAAACAAATAAAACGAATGTTTCAAATGATGTATGCGTTGTGAAATAATTAACGGTAACAATTGAAATTGTCCCTAATGGAAAAATCAGATGCAACTATCGTCGAACACTTTTAAGGTCTGGGTTTTTGGTTACGATATCCAACAAATAATAGGCATGCACATAAATTTGTATGAGAAACTTGTATACTTCGAAGTTACGATGGGAAACTCAAGATCTCTGTATGAGTGTATATAAATATTTATAATATTTGTGCATGTGTCTGCATCGCCCATCTAAGTGTACCTTACACTCATACGTAATATATATATATATATATATCTGTAATATGGAATTAATATATATATAGTCATATAGAAATGATTGCCGGGAAGGGTCTGAATTTGCATTTTATTCGCAGTGTAGTAGCGGGGTCCGCATGCAACTAGCACAAGGGTGTAGAGGGTGTGAGAGTCCTCTTGGCTGGACTATATATGGAGAGGGCACGCGGACATTTATTTTAATTAAATTACTTCGGAGCGTCGAACAACCCATTTCCTATAAATTATCCCCTTACCGCTCTTTTCGGGAAGCATAAAAAGGGGGTTGGGGTGGTCGGGAGGGGGGTGTGAGTGGTAGGGCGTCGAGGCATTAATGTACTCGCTGATCCCACGCAAGCATTGCCATTGAAATGAAATAAAAGCACTGGTGCGAATGAAACGTTCTGACCATTCCAAACGAATTCCATTCTATCTCTTTCTCCTCCTCTCTCCCTCTCTCTTTCTCTCTTCTATCGTGTGATTCTCGTTCACATACCCTTTATATGCCCTTCCTTCCCCCTAGCATCCCTTTCATTTACCGCGTAATCATTTTCCAAGTGCGCCTTCCTCGCCTGCACTTACCAGCCACCTACGTATATTTTGTTCCCGCAGAGTGTGAGTTTTACTCGAAAAGATGGGGGGAAGAGACGGGGCTTCATATACAGCGTCAAGTCAATTTTACGTACATTGAATTTCATCGGAATTCAAGCGGCCTCGACGAATATTCGTTTTGTTGAGGAATCTCCGACTTCCGGGATTTCTTTTATTCTAGCTAACAAGAGCAGGCACATTGTGCTAAACGAATTTAGTGTCACTTGCTCGCCAGCCACATCAAAATGCATGCGCATTTATTTACGTGTTATTCCATTCAAATTTTAAGGGCGTGTTTGTGAATCCCATCTTTTCAATCAAACGATTAGTGTGACGCTTTTTTAAAAGAATCATAAACGCATGCTATTTCTTTATTGGGTTTTGTCGGGAAGCAGGTTGCGAAATAAAGTCACAGACACAGTTTAAGCAGAGCAATTATTATTTTATTATTTAACGTCTTAACTGGATGAGAGCTGACGAAAAACTGATTAACGGAATGATCAAAAGTATAACTCGAACTCATAGAACGAAAACGGTCCTATGCTTCGGTTTCTTATTACCTTTATTTATTCTTATTTATTACCTTTTATTTATTTATTACCTTTATTTATTTATATTATTATTCATTTGTATATTTAATGTTTTATAAACACATTTATGGTTCTTTATAAGACCTCACGCGCTCTCTTTCTTAATTCGTATAGCGTTTCATATCAAATTTATTTCTACGTTGATTGATTATTTTTGCTCATATTCCAATATTTTTAAAAATTGAATTTTAACGTTAATTCCTCTGTCGCTAAAAACAAGTTCCATTCATTTTGACAAATATGTTTACGAAGAATTTTTTATTGTCGTATTGTAAGCTGTTCTTTTATTAAATTTTGATTATTTTAGTGTATGAAACTAATTTTTTTTTAAGTTGGCACTTATAACTGCATGATTTGGAAAACATCTGTTTTACCGACCGAGTTTCTTCGTTTCTAGCACCTCTGTATAGCAAGAGTAACGTTAAGGAAGTTGGATGACGAAATCAAAATAATCAGAATTTGATAAAATTTGGTGATAACATTCTTTGGTTCCAAGTATACAAACACAATTTTTTTCAAAATTTTTTACCACATGGTTATCGAATAATTGAGCGTTTATTCGAAGTTCTTATGCACGAGATGTATAACTGTATATATGTAAACTCTATGCTTATACACGTGAACTTTAGTGTTCAATTACTCGAGAACTATGTGGTAGAAAAATCTAAAAAAATTTGTATTGTCATATATATTTTTAAAGAATACATTTACCAAATTTTATTAAATTCTTATCATTTTGAAATTTTTAATGTTTTTAACATGGTTTAGCATGGCAACATTGTATCGTCGCGATCCAACCACCTTAAATCTCTCCTATGCATATTTCTGCCGAATGATCATGAGAGCGGAACTCGTAATTATTAGCTATGAGTCATACTTGTTGCCTTTTTGTCGGAATATGCATTCAAATTGATCGAATTCTTTTTCATATTTTTATTATTCGTATTATCGAAAAAATATGAAGTTTATTCAAAAAGTTGAATTTCGTATTGAGTACAGTCATATAACACGTGTCACATATTTGTACACGCAGAAAACGGGGACGAAAATTCAAACGAATACTGTTAGAAATCCAGAGGATTAATGCTAAAATAACATAGTACTTTGAGAACAGTACCGAATTTTAGTACTTATTCAAACATCAGAAAAAAAAAGTTCTACCCAGCACAGCAAAAATGCTGTGGTTCATATAGCCTTATTTGATATTTGGCATTCTGGTTTATAGGGTCTACAGATGCATTCCTCACAATGAGCATAGTAAAAAATCGATATACTCGAGGCAAATTTTGTCATTATAGCGTTAGAATGTATATAGCGACGCAGTAAATTTTGTCATTGTTGTATCAGAATGTATATTTCGTGACGTAGTAAATTTTGTCATTGTAGCATCAGAATGTATATTGTAACGCAGTAAAAATTTCGAACTTCGTAATATTGTTAAATATATGCCTTGCTAATTCGACTCATCCATTGAAGAGGTCCAGGGTTACCTATCCTAAAATGCACATAGTAAAAAATGCGCTGAGATTACATACATTGGATAATTTCATATGCAGTTAAAACGAGTCTTTTCTTTTGCTTGGTACAGTCTGTTAGATATTTACATGACATATTTATTCTCTGTGTTTAGAGAAAGCATTAAGTCATACATGTTTGAGGTAAAAATAAATATTCGTGACCAAATTCTTGAACAGAATTGGTTTGAACGACCGAACTCCTTTGGCTCGCGGAATTTATGCTCGCCGCAAAGTGATGCCTTATGTGGGAAAAGACTCGGCGCTCTGCGCCACGCAGCGATGAAAGCGAGAATCAAGCAGCCAATACATCTTAAAAGACTAACAGTTGCGTTAGCCATCAAGCAACATAAAAAATAGGCAAACGAAAAATTACTATGCCAGACAACTAATCATGAAACACTATACAAAGCCTGCACTGCAATTTGATACGCATTTGGTATTTATTCTCTTATTGAAGGTGGATTTTTACTATGCTGGTTTTCAAAATTTCTCAGTTTCAAGGCATGGTTACTCATCACTTATAGTTCCTAAAGGGCATTGTCAATATTTGATGAAGACACATCGAAATATTGCTTTTGGGCACAATATCATTTATTTTTTATATACAGGACTATTTAGATCGTGCTCAAAGGAAAACTGCGCGTTGCAAAAATTACAATGCCTCATTGTGACTGTTACCTAAATTCTTATATTCTGTAGAAAGTATAGAGGATATTTTAAAAGAACATTTTAAATGTAACTTGATGGAACAGATCCGTTTTCTCTGTGTACTCGTAAAAGAATATTGGAGCAATTGAAGTTACGGAAATCCGATGAAGGAAGTTCATGGGAAATATTTTGAACTGGCAAAAAAAAAACGTTATTCCTTTTTGGATAAAAACCTTTCTAATTTATTTACAGAATGTCTTGAAATGAAATGAATGGTTGACATTTCTTCCATTTTATTATCTGAATACGCATTTTTATGGTGTTTTGAATAAAATCTACGATGACAATATTAACCCTTACGGCACCAATCTTTTTTTGGCACCCTTACGGCACCAACGTGGGTCATTCTGTCCAGTGCCGTTTTCGGCCAGATAGCATGATAGGAAAATTCTCAAAAAATTCACGAAGCTAGTTTGATCCATATACTAAAGCGTTACGCTTAGATATTTCCCAAATAAATCGTCTAAATATGTTTCATATGTATAACTACGAACAATTATACGCTTGATGCATGCAGCGGTGAAAAAAATTCTAACTCCCGAACCAGAGGTCGGAAAAAATAAAAAAAAGGAAATTGAAGCTAAAGAATGCAGGAATACAAAAAAAAATTAGTCGTATCAGTCAAATATTACCGGACATATTATTTTCGATGATGAAAAATTGGAATTTTACGAAATAAAAAAGCGGATTTTTTGGAATTAAAAATTCGTACACATCAAAAAAATAGTAAAATTGAAAAGGGACGAGTGGAAAAATATTTTTAGATCCACAATAGAATAAAAATATTTGAAGCGTATATTAAGGGCTTACATACACCTAGATATGCCAAAAAGGAGTCAATTTCAATAACTTTTTATACTGAAAAAATGTATCTGTTGAAACAACTTTTTGTTTATTTGAAAAGACATATTATTGTCAATGAAATTGGAAAATGTCATTAAAAAAAATTAGATGAGTCGTGGTTGTAGTTTCTGTAAAACATTTTTTTCAAAAAAGCCATTTGCGGTAACCACAATTCCGACTGTACGCTTCAACCCAAAAATAAAACAAATTGTTTTTCTTAATGGTGACAAAAAAAACTAGTCGTTGTCGAGACCAATTTTTTTTAAATCCATTTTTCGCAAAATGGCAGAGGTTTGAATAGTAAAATCAGGATTTTGCCCAAATTTATTTCCTTCTTTTACTTATAAAAAAAAACTATGATGTTAAAAAAAAATCCCTCGACAAAGACTAGATAATTGTGTAAAGATCCGCTGTACCAATTTTTAGCCAAATCGGTCGTTTAGTTTAAGAGATAGAATGGTTACCGTTTTCAAAAACATCATTTTGAGAAAAAGGCTTTTTAAGATTTAAGCACCTTTCAAATTTAAAATTTTTTCTCATACGTGCAAGATGTGAGCGATTTCCGGAAATTTTTTATAATTCATGTATTAAAGGTAACACTATGGAATAAAAATATTTTTGAAAAATCGATTTTTTTTACCTCCCTAGGTGTATGTAAGCCTTTAAACCATTACAAAACTTAGGAACTACAATTTTTTATTCATTATCGGACCAAAAATATGTGTTGAACAATGGAAATATTCGCTAGTCATTTAATAAAATCATCATAACAATTATTGAAACTTAGTTCAAATTATCGCTGAATAAAAGACTTACGTACGACCTCAACGTGGGTCATTCGTGTCCTTCCGCGACTTCAGTCGCTCGGTACTCGGAGGGATATGTACGCAGAAAGTTTCCTTTTGAATCAAATTTTTTTTACGGAGGGTACCGATTAAGATGGGGTGACAAGTTTAACAAGGATTCGCAGAATGTGAAATGGGCCTGGACACAAATGATACACGTTGGTGCCGTAAGGGTTAAATTCATGGATTTTTCATAAGGAAGCATGTACCTTTTTATTTTGTTTAAATAAAGGTGTCAAATCGTCCTGAAATTTGTATAGGAATTTTTATTTTTTATATCTAAAAAATAGGATTAGTTTCATTGTTTTATTGTTATAAAGATTGACCAATTATATAATTTACTTTATATATTATTGACAATGATTCTAACAATTATATTGAAGATCGATCTCGACAGACGAATTATTTCGACCTCCATTCGGAGTTTTCGAATTTTACCGCGCTCACTTATTTATTTGACGTTTTGTTAAATCTAGCGTATTATTTGTGTCGTATAACGAAATCATCATTTTTAATATTTTTTAAAATTTTTATTAGATTACAGAATTTTCAAATTGTTCTGAAAAATTACAGCTGTTTTATTCCAAGAAAGAAATACTTGAATTTTTATCTTTCTCTCTTTTACTTCAATGTTTATTAAAATTATTAGCATCGTCGTATTGTCATACTTGTGAAAACTCCATAAGAATACAGGCAAATTAATTGAATCGATTTTTATTCTATCATCTTCTAAATAAATCCACAAATTCAAATTCAAAATATCGCGAACTTGTTTTTCAGAAGCATTTTGACACTTATCTTTTATTATCAAAATCTATCAATTTTGTCGTAAAAGAGCATTTATCTTTTTGAATTTTGTATTTCGAGCACCAACGACGTTATAATTTCGAAAATCTTCGAAACTTTACGATAGCAGAAAAAATCATGAAAATCACGATGCCACAATATTCCGCGAGTTCTGCTCCGGTAGGAAAATTTCGACGCATGCGCGTAATAACATTGAGCGATCGAACGTGTGGAGCATCACGAGGTTACGCACACATTGAGTATGGCGGGCAAAAAAACAACACCGTCGAGAAATATGTCATAATGATTTTTTTTAAATGAAAGTAGAGAACGTAGTGGAACGAAACATGTAGAATACGATTATTTTTGAATACCAAATATTTTAAATATATCGTAAATATGTGTCAGTGCTTACTTGATAGGGAATCGACTGGCCGGGTTTACTGCATGTTGCGGCAATGTTGAGTGTGAGAACGCAGCACTCGTCGGCGTTCCAAACGTAAAGCACATCGTCGCGTATTTCGAGAATGTTACGAGTTTCTTTGGCACTTTTTGGTAAGCCATCTTTCAGATGTTTAAACAAGTTATTCTCATTTAGGTGTAACGGATCGGTGCACGAATTCATTGTTCACTCCGGTTGTTTTTTATGTTTATTTTTATTGACTGTTACGTGTATTCGTAAAAGAGATCCACGCTTCGAGGGAAGCGCGAGAAACAACAACGAAGCGCGCCACGATACTGCACAGCTGAGCGTCTGCCCAGGGCTACCAACTTCATGACGCTTGAGCCACGCGGCGTCGATATTTTTGACATCGATATTACACTGTATCGATTATTCCCATAGAAATAAAGAAAAAATACTCCATTTTGCGGAAAATCCACCAATTAGATTGAAAGACATGCAAACCTATAAATAAATAAAGGAAAGAAAAAAATCGACAGAAAAAAACGGAATTGATTACGCTTGAAGCGAAATTTCAAACCCGAGGCTCCGGAGGGATTCGAACCCTCGATCTCCTGTTTACTAGACAGGCGCTTTAACCAACTAAGCCACGGCGCCTTCTTGGATGCGATTAAAAAATAGTCGTTATTTTTTTATTTCCTTTCTTGATTTAACTCTTAATATTCCATAATATTTTCGAAAGATATTAAAATATGGAGTAATTAAAAAAAATGGAGTAATTTTAAAATAAAAATCGGAGTATTTCTGCTTTCTCGCATAATGCAGAGAAATCGAAAGTTGACTTCTAATTTATTATTAAAAAATATTCATATGTTACGAGCAAAATACCAAAAAAAACCTGAAGTGTGGTCCGAAACGGTAACGACAAAAGATGCGTTAAAAAAATTGAAACTTTCTATATTACTCCTTTCTCTTCGATTTTCGAGGCTACAAACATTCTTTATCGCCTCGTCAATCCGGTTGCGTGATTCGCCCATTAACGTTCTTTTCTGTTCCGTGGAAAAAGCGTTCTGTTCGTAAAGCGTCGTTGAAAAGGTAGGTGGAAATGAACGTGATGCAAAAAACAAGTTCGAAAATGAAAAAAATAAACGCCCCCGGGTGGGCTCGAACCACCAACCTTTCGGTTAACAGCCGAACGCGCTAGCCAATTGCGCCACGGAGGCGTCTCTATCGTCGAGAGTTCGTCACACTTGATAGACTTTTTCACGTGAAACCATCCCTAAATTCCAATTGTTCGAATAATACTTTTTATTATCCATCTAATTACGGTTAATTTATCTTTTTTCTCCAATAATCGATATAACTGATATTGATATTTAAATAAATTTACATGTAACGTGAGTCTTGGCAAGTTTTCATTAAGAAGATTTATTTGAGGAAATGGATTTAAGGGCGAAATTAGATTCAGAAATTTATTAATTTAACTCGATGTCTCGTGCTGTTTGTCTTCGAATTTTACTTCGATCGAATATCACATGCTTCCGACGATTTAATAAGCATAAAGCTTTGACGCTCATTTATTAACCAATCATCAATGATCGATAGACATAACAAAAAAAAGAACAAGTTACTAAATGAGTTATTGCAGAATTTCAAGACAAAGTTAAAAAAATCAGAACAATCTTGTAAAAAAGTTCACGCGATGGGCTATGTGCGTGTGGGCGGGGTCAAAAGTTTTTCGACTGTAACGCTCGTGGTGGCGAAATGAGAAAACAGCTGCAGCTCTGTCTCATATGTTTAAACACGGTTCCTGTCTCCATTTTTGTAAATATCACGCGTTATCGTGGTAAAAAATATTATTATTGGGATCAACGAAGTTCACCAATTGTTAACATTTTTATATTAGTATTTTGTCCATGGAAAATTTCTGGCATGCAGGCGAGCGACCGCAATCGTAGCGCATGTATCGTCCGTGATGATGTCCTAACCTTCGTTTTACTGAGAGTTAGGTATTTTGGGAATAAATTCAAAGACAGTTGGCTTCAAAACAAAACAGCTATAACTATCTTTATTTCTATTGTATCGAAGAATGGAGATGTTCCTCCTTCGGAGTTCCTTACGAATCTAATACAAAATTTTCTTACATCTAAGAAGAGGGACTTATATAAAAAATTTCCGTATGAAAATTAATACATATGTATAGGAAGCTTTTATGCAGATACCGTATATGAAAATTCAGATACGCTCAGGAAAATTGAGAGACGCGGTATTTTAATGATACGAGCACTGTTCCGTAAAATTAATATACTTGTGTATTTGAAAAATCATATACATGTAAGAAATGTTGACCTTGTGCATATTAAAAACACGAAACATCTACTAATATTACTATACAGGTATATTAAAGTTCATGTTACCAGCATAGTAATTTTCAGTTTCAAGATTACTAAATTTCAGGCACCGTATAACGTTTTCGCATTACATATGTCTACGATATTTCTAGAGATGTATCATAAAATTTGGTGATCCTTTTTGAATATTAATATACGAATGAATATTAAATAAATTCAGCTATTATGAGTTTTTAAGGGGAATACATTAATTGGCGTACTATTGTGTTCGATTTTTTAAAGTTGAAGGTCGAAATCATGCAGACATCTCAAGAAATTAGTTAGAGTGACTTATCACCACTTGATGCCATGGCAATCAAGTCGAGCAATTGTCGCCGTAAAATTTTTTATTATAATCTCAACATCTTGTGTTAAGTTTGGTGTTTACCATTTTCATATTTTACACAATTTTCTTAGATTCGAGCGACTTGTATATATCCTCGTCCGATGCACGTGCCTCCTATGAGAAAGTCGACGCTCTGCGCCACGCGGTGGCCAGAGCGCGAAGCACGGTGCCCACAAAGCGTTACGCATTTCCTACACTTGTGTATTAATTTTAATATTGAGATTCTTATAATTAATACATAGGTAAATGAATTTTAATACACAGATTTCTTTTTTTATACTGCAGGGTATATTAATTTTCATTCCCATTTTTATACCGTATTTTTAAGAGATAGAGTTATGATGGGAAATAACATGTATCGTATTATTAACATTCATGTGTATCTTATTTTTCAGTCAACTGTCAAGAAAAGTGAAGATCATACTGTAATTTTAATACATTGTTGATAGTAGATGAATTCATATACATTTGTATTAATTATCAATCAAACATATGATTTATTTCAATGCATGTCCACAAAATTTTCAGATTTCATATGAATATTCAATGTTATGTATCTTAAATTCCACATCAGTAACCAAAATTTATGTTCATATTTCAATTTTGGCATATGAGTGTAATAATATTCATTTCATACACCTGGTTTGTAAATTTCATTTACCGTTGTATTGTAAAAGTATTGTAAATTTCATATATTTTTTAACAGTGTACCCCTTCTCCTAAACAAAATATACCCAATTTTCATTGGTAGCCACAGGGAAGTCACCGGATCCCAAAAAATAAGAAAAAGCAGGAGAAAAATATGAAAAAAGAGAAAAATAGCTAATGTACAAAAAGGGAGGGCTGAGGATTTTCTAAAATGTGTTTTATATGGCGCTCAGGTAGCCAGCAGCCCTCATCCTACAAATGTAAGTTTGCTAGTCCCCTTTATTCATAAAAAAAAGGAAGCAAAATAAAAATGTGCCCGAAGTCCCAAAATCTGCTTAAGAAAATTTCCCATTTTTAGCCATTAAACTCGTGCCACATGTTGGTAATAAAATAATTGAGAACCCTTCTTCTCCTGCCGCGTAGGTAGCTGGGCCGGACCTGAAATAACCCGGTGACTATCAATAAAAAAGGGGCAACGCACCACTTTTGCGTTGCAACAGCACAACTAGTACATGCCATAACCAAAAAAAGCGTGTCAAATCGGAGCATCATCAATGTCGAAAAAGTCAGTTGGAAATAAGTGCTGCGTAAACAAAACTTGACGTATGAGGAAAAAGGAAGGTTAGTCTGTCACATCATCTTATAATTTTAATTTACGACAATCTAGATTAAGTAACGCCTGATTAAAATTGACATTAAAAAAGAATAGAAACTTACTTTGCACATATAAAAAGGTTTCAATCAATTACCAATAATTGACTGGGTTATTAAATAATATGTTATTTACATCGTGAAACACCGTACAAAGAAAGAGTCAGCCGTTTTCAAACATGGCCACCTGGTGGCACCACGAGGATGGTTGCACATAGCCCATAGTTTTTATGGAAATCTGACAATTTTGCATGTTTTTTTTACAGTACTGGAATTGACAGCAGTGATACAGTGCAATGAGTAAATCAATTGAGTAATAAATAATTGAGTAATTGGAAATATGTAATTTGTATTTTTACTGCATTGGCTGGAATTGTAGTGATTCTATTAATAGCTAATAAAAATAAACAAATATTTCTGTGTCGTGTACAAGCATAAATTAGCAATTATTGCAAGATCACGATTCAGTGAAACAATTTCCTAAAATTGATATTGTGTCAATTTGACTTTGAAGATTTTTAAGTATATCGTCTACGGTGTAATAGATTATCCTCGAAATGATGGAATTGGGCTAAAAGCCCCACCATTCTTAATTCGAGGATGGTTTCTCATTTTCTCCCTTTACAAAAATTTTGGTTGAGCGAGTGAGGAATATCTAGTTTGGAAAAGAATTCATATTAATTCTCTTGCTGGTCGTGGTCGATACACCCAGCAGTTTATTTATCGGTTAATTGTCATGGTAACTTCGTAATCATCGGACGATAGATCTCCATCGTCCGGGATTAAATATCATACTAATCATTAATACTGTATATCGTATTTTGGCTGTATAAACAATTGTCATATTTGCTACCAGTTGTAATCATTATTCTTCGTATTCGAAACGGAAACGAATAAATCCGTCTTCACAAAACCACATCAACGAAAAAGATCTCAACATCGTGAGGGACGAGACGGACACGGTTACTACGCATAAACTCATTCACGGCCCATGTGAGAGCATCGACCAGTCGAGAGAATCCCGAATCATCGACGTCTCAAGCCGATGCCTGCACCATCATAGTCGTCATACGAATTCCCGAAGAGAACTTCCTCCGATCAGATAAGCAGCAAATTATTATTCGATTATACAATTTGATGCGTGAATACAAAATATGTGTGTGCACAAGTATGTTTGAATGAATGATCAGCTAAATCCTCTGTTATTCGTGCGCATGAATTTAAAGAATTCGGGTCTATTAATTACGGAATATAAGTCGAAAATTATAATTCCGGCAATCATTTAATTAATAAAAGAAATCATAGTGGATGAAATGAATGAGTTCGATTTGGTTATTTCTTAATAAGACCACTGTTCAAGGATTTTTGAGATTTTGTTTAAATAAAAGAAGAGGAAAACCGAAATAAAATAATATTACATGATATTGTAAGAAAATAACATTAAAACGGTAAGCAACGCTTGAGAAAAAACGAACGTTCGTGATCGAGGACAATCGAAGCAAAGACGTATTTGGAATTGACGCGTTTACTTGAATTTAAATAGTAATAAAGAAAATAATATTTCTGAGGCCTCTCCTTTCCTTCTCGCGTCATATATTTATTTGGAGTAAAAAGATTATACATTGTGTGTACAGTGTGCAATAAACATAACCCAATTTTCATTCTTTTGGCGTTAAGCCATCGACACGTACTGCACGTATTACGATATTGAAATAACGTGTACCTTCCAAACACGAAACGGTTTAGGAATGTTGACATTAATGGCCGGTTTAAATTGCTCCTTTAATTACAAGTAAGAGACACTCGCGATGAAATTTATTGGTTTTCCTAGAAATTCACTTCGTCCCTAATAAACGTCCTCTAGCAATGTATATCTTTGCCGAACCCTTGTACAAAAAGATGGCGGATCTAAACACTCCAAAATAATAGTGTGTATACGTTTGAATTCAACGCGCAAATAAATTTTCTGTATTTAATATACAGAAATACTGAAGAAAGAGTACGGTGTTTTTGATTTTGTCTAGTTGCCTCAATCGAAAAATATTATTGAAACGAACTTTTGAATGTGATTGAAAAGTCCGCAGATATCGATCTGCGGGTAGCTGGCATTAAAATTTTTCTGTATTCCAAGAAAATTTCAAAACTTTGGACTCTTGATATTCATTAAAATATTTTATTCACATGGAAGCAAATTTGGTAGGGGGCCAAAAAAATGCACGACTCTTGGTTGTTAATTCAATCTTCCTATTTTTATAGCCTCCCTTCCACGATTTTGGGCATTTCTCCGTACACGTATAATCTCTCTAATTAACTGCCAATTCCCAATGCTCCTATAACTTACTCCCTTTCAGGAAGCCACAGTGAGTTATAAGTTTCGGATATTTATATTCGTCTATCGTGCGTTTTCCGCGCGATATACAATTCGTGCCTTTACTCTATTAACCGGGAAAATTATAGTTCCATATTCCTTTGCATAACATCGTATAGATATTTATATTTTGTGACTCTAATGCTCTTAGTTATAAAAGAAATAATTGACACATAAATAAATTAGTGAAATATAGATAAATGTAAAAAATACGAAAAATTGAATATTCTGCTCATCTTATTAAAAATACACACGCGTCATTTATTTTGGCTATTTAAAAAAAAATGATTTTCTTGGATTTATTGTAGTACGCTATGAATTCGACGAAGATTTGGTCGGTAATTGGCTGGCGTATGTAGAATTTTCAAGAAGACGTATCGTCTAGTGATGAGATTTCTACTTTGACGTGTGAGGCTCTTCCGATGCTGACTGAAACGGTATGTCGTCTATTCGTCTTCCGTCGTAGAGAAATGTTTGTGGAGGAAGGGAGGCATCATTTTTTCATGAAAACTCTTCGTTCGCTCTTGCCCTCAACTCTGTACTGCACAAAACACACATACACACGCACACACAACATCTGGAGTGGTTCTTTTCGTACGCTACTGTTTATAAATTGAGTCTGTACGACCACGAAAGGCTGATAGATTGGATAGCTGGTATGTGGATCCACAATAGACAAGTTGAGGGTAGAATGTGATGTTAAGATATCGTCGAAAAGCTCATCTACAACGGTTTGGATAACGTTGGTCAAGCTAGAAACCATTTTCTCGAAAAATATACCTTGGGGCAAAAATAAGTTCCTTTTTGATTATTTCGAAACTTTTTTATTTTAAACTATCTCTTGGCTGGCTCTTTTGTTGCTAAATCGCGTATTGAAACGAATGAATTATTTCAGATGTTTTTCTTTTCATTTAAATAAAAGTCACTTTGTATCGAATATTAAATCTAAAAAACTAGGAATAGATTGTATTTGATTTAAAAAATTCTCTTAGTCAAGCAAATAATCATTCGAAATCAAAATTAATAAACATTCATTCGAAATCAGATAAAAAACGATTCTTAAATGAAAATACGATTCCAGCACAATTGGGTAACAATCATTTTGACGATCACGAACGATTTTCACTTTCGTAAATTAGAAATAAATTAAAACATAAAAATAATGTTTTTTGGTTTTTACAAACAAAACTTATGTAAAACGACATTAACTTGTCCAGTAAGTGCTTCATGTATGGCTTCTTGGTGACAAAGATTATTCTTGCACGTGGCAGGTTAGTCTTTGAATCGAGAGGGAAAGAGATGGGGGAAAGACAGACAAGCTTTTCAGGAACTGAAGGGTGCGTAGGTACACAGGGATGAAAACCTTGGCGTCTTGCTTCAGAAGGTAGGAGAGGAGAGGAAGGAACAGGTCGACGGGGCTAACTATGCCGATAAATCAGGAGCCTTAATGAAAATGTGGTTCTATCCGCCTCTACGTTACTAACGAATCCAGAAAGCTCTGAGCTCATCCCTTCGCAGCACCCCCTTCTATTTCTCATACATATACGGTATATAAAAGTTACGTGATATATACATAAATATATATATAAGTATCTTGTGTTTCGTCCACGAATATTTTCTACCCTTATTCTCTAGCTCAGCAAACCACGTTAGTCCGTTCCTTATTTAAATGAAACGAAAAGAACGCCGAGAACGATGGAAAATACCCTTCGTAAAAATATCAAGATAACAGAAGTAGCGTTCGAACGAATGTACAGTGGTAGAAAAAAAAAGAGACCAAGGGTGACGATAAAATTGTCATTTTTCTGGAAAAACACGGGCGTAATTATAACAAAACGGGGAAATCGTTGATGATCCGACGCAGGGAAAATTTATACTGTGTATAAAGCAAAATATAATATTGTGCTGTTTGGAACTGAAAAAAATTGCGATTTCCTGCAACGTTTAATTAAAAAATAAATAAATCTATCTGGAAGTAATCTAAAAATATTATTATGTGTGTTGTTGATATGAATTTCAATTTATAGCAGCTATTTGTAATTGTCGTCAAGATTAAGGATTAAGGATTGAGGATGCACACAGGAGGAACACATGCATAATCAAAGCTTTATTCCATCTGTATTGTTCAGTATTTAATGAAGATGTCCAGAAAAATTATTTTTAGCCATCATAATGCCAACGTGTATTAACAAATACTTGAAAAAATAAAAATTCAACAGGAATCCATCACATCATTTTCATTTTCTCACTGAGAATGAATTCGTTAACTTTTCGGAATGCTTAGACGTTCCTTCAGAATTTGTTTTCATGTTTCAAAGCCTTCTTTTGGATATTTCTGCAAATGGTATTTATGAACCTATTCGTTCAATGATTTAAAAATGTCTTAAGCGATGTCGAATCGTTCTAAACGCTCAAATTACAGATTCGTTATTTATTATGTGGTTTTTAGATCTTTTTTAAAAAAGATGAATAAATGATCAATCCTGGAAAATATAAAAAAAGAGATATTTTTAAGTAGAAGCATTTGAAAAATGAAAGCATTCTTTAACGACAAAAATAATGATGACTATTATTCAAAATCAATATATTCATAATGTTTTAAAGATGGTTGACTTTTTAAAGATTTCTGTCGAATCGCTAACAAGTACTAATAGTTTTGAATCCTGATTGAAAATTTAAAGTAAGGTCAAATTTGTATAGCTGCACTGAGAAAAAAAATTTGTTCATCGAACTAATTTCATTTTGTTGGACGAAAAATTGGTGGATCCAACAATTTTCTTGTTACATGGCAAATGATTTAATTTATTCAACTGAATCATGAAAATTTCTTGTAGAATAATCAACTAAATCACCGGCGCCAAATGATTTTGTTCGAACAACTGGTACCATTTATTTACTTAAACATACTTTTTAGTTGCTTTGATAAAATATTTGTTTGAATCTCAATTACTAAATTGACTAAACGGTAATCGTTATGACGAATAAATGAATTAGTTTATTTGGATGATATTTTGTTGCGTTAACATTAATTTGTTTGGCTGCACCAAAGTTTTGTTGGATCGGCCAATAACTTGTTTCAGCATTCACAAATTATTTTGTCTTATCTCAAAAATATTTTGTTGCCCGTATCGAACTAAATATTTTGGTTCAGAGAAACGAAATTTGTTTTGGTCAACAAAATTTTTTTCTCAGTGTGTGGAAAAATGTGTAAAATATCCTGCGAGGCGAAATGACACTGACTGAACTGCGCCAGAAACAATGCTGTTTTCGTGATTTCAAGTTTTCTCTTTACCTTACAAATATTTCGAAAAAAAGATACACAAAGCTTTTATTTGCATGAAATTTAAACCATCTAGTAGAAAACTTGAATGCGGTTTTTTTACCAGCTGAAACGAGTTATTTCCAGCGCTATTTCACTTCGAATGATAAATATTAATTCATCATTTGTAAGTTCATTCGAAATGAAAAACATCGAAAGAATTTTTTTTTCCAATTTGGTGTAATGAATCTAAATCTGAAATTAGTCCAATATTTATAGGAACAAAACAATTAAAATGAGTACATTAAAAAAAATTAATTTGCAATTGTCAGATAACGATATTTATATTCACATGAGTATCGTGCATGGTAATAAAAGATGGATAGGCTATTCCGGATTATTAATATTCCTATTTCAATACAAGGGCTGAGGGTAAACATTAAAATAACCCTCAAAATCATGACTGTTACTCGACCTAGCGTGATCACTCAGCGTTTTATCGCTTCATCACTGAAAAATTGTAGAAAAACTCAAACTATGAAAGACGTTTACTGTCAAATCGATGTGGCTACGACTCTTACCCCCGACGGATATTTTTTTCGTTTCATTTGTTTGCATTCAAGCCCTAAAAAATAAGTAGATTTTTTCTATCAGATTTTCTATCGTAGCTGCTATTTAGTGATGGTTTCTGTCATGATTAATCCGTTTATTCGAACACGTCTTTTAATAAATTCTGTAAGAGATATCGCGTGAGACTAAAGTATCACGTTTCTATATCGAGACATAAAAAATGTAAAGCCCCACTTCATCATACGCTTTTCAAACTTTTATGGACGGCCATCTTGTTTCTGTCTATGCCGAGGGGAATTTTAATAAAATGGAAATTAACGAAAAAGAAATAGAAAAAACAGAAATTGTCTCGTGAATTTTCGGAGCGGTGTAAAGCCGTAGTATTAGGACATCGACTAATTAGGGTAAAAGAGTCGAAATCGGTGGCGTTGTAAAAATCATATGAGGCCTCGTGCCCGTGATTCTGACGATAGATACAATCTTTTATTATGGTCAGCTTAGACGTTATCATTGGATTTTCAAGACAGTGAAAAAGAACGAAGGGAGCTTTCACTTGGTATGATCTTTTTCATCTTCAAAATTGGGGGCTGGTTTCAGAATTTTTATGAGATTCATCGAAAAAGTCACTTTATCCTTGCCTTCATCTCCAATTCTCTGAATATAATAATAATATTAATAATTGTGTTTCACATTCATTATAATAATCACTGACGTTTCATGGTCAGTTAAAAAGCACTCAATTAAATTAAATGAATGGTTTTATGCACGGATATGTGAATTTATATACACAATAGTGCGATATGGTATATTATTTGGGTGTATCACGTCATAGATTTACAAAGCACGCAAGTCTCCCCTCTCCCCCACAATTTATCGTGACACGAAGTTCATAAAAAAAGGAGAACATTTTTTTATCTGATACTAGAAATATAAAATCGTAATATTTGTAACAAAAAAATGTGAACGAGTAATGATTGGTACTGAACAAGAATATAATTAAGGTGGAACAGTTAGATTCGTGATACAATTTTTTTGCGATGGTTTATACAAAATAAATCGATTGCAGTAAATGAATTTTATTGGTTTCCTGTGAAGTGGAAAATGCCTTGGCAGATTCTGCTTCAATGGTATTGCACGTACAAATAAAAATAAGTTCACGTTTTATGAAAGTACATAATATGAAAAGTTAGCTGAAGAAAATATCGCAAAGATTTTTTGAGTAAAAAAACAACACTACGTTTGCGGTAAAAGTAAAACGAACGAACGAAAACCCGTCGTCTCAACGGATGACATATTTGGAACGGAAGTTGTGTGGGAGCCGTTCACGTCGAGGTTTCCTATGGTTTGTATTGTTCCCGATTCTGGCAATGCAACCGCCCTGTCTTTATGTATGTATATATATCTCGTAGTGAATAAGCAAAACGGAAAAGTGAGTCAAGACTTTGCATAGAAGTCAGCGACGAAAAGTACGCGATATGCATGATGCCTTCAAAGGATGTCTTCAGCTCCTCGCGCTATTGGAAGATTGAGAAACTTTTTCCAGGATTCTGTTTCATCTAGCAAAACGCGAAATAAGAGTTTTCGGAACCTCAGCGATTCCATGACAATTGATTCGAAATAATAGCAAAAAAAACAGAACAAATTTTACACTATCAAACACCTTCTCTGATTTTTTTGAAACACAACACTGGTATTGATCTGTCGCAGTCTGGAATCCGACAGATCGATTGCCGTAATCTCAAATTAGTTATAACAATCTCGTTATTTCTTATCCATAATGGAGATTTTGAAATATTCAAAATTTTACGAAATCGTTACTCGCTAAAATCGATATTAAAAATCCTTGCTCTAGAACCCTAGAATTCTCATGCAAAATAGTGTTTCTTGTGAGTTGAAAGTTTCATGAAATTAGGAGTGCTTTCGTATTTACTAAATATGAATTTCGAGCCTTTTAGTCTCCTTTCGGATATGGAAAAGGAAATAAATCGCGATTCGTTTGTTCAAAAATTAACATTCGTTGAAAGCATCGTTGGTACGTCAAATAATCTTAGTTTCGGCCCATATCTTTGCATATACTTATGAAATAAATTTGCAAAAAAAAATTAAATGTTACGGACATAAAAGAAATATATGTGTTCGGTCGAAACTACTCGGATGGTCGTGATTCTTCCAAGCAGAAGATAAATAACGAGAGGGTTGCGCAACTAATATATGTATATCTATATTCTTGTACTACGTATACACAAGAGGATTTGCTTCGCGGTGTCGTTGGTGGCCAAAAAAACGTGCCGAGCACGATACACATTGTTATTTTACAACGATGAAGCTCTGGTTTGTTTCAGTGCCCAAGAAGAGGAATAGAGATAGAGAGAAAGATAGAATGCGAAGGTACGAAAGGGAGGTGAAAAAAGAACGCAAGCTACGAGCCTGGAAAACACATTTTAACGTCAACAATTAAAAATATTATACATATATTACCAGCCCGGACCTCCAGAGCCAAGGCTCATCTTTCTCTGCAGACGAGAGCTTACGAACACACGTACACGCATATGCATAGATATGAGTAATATGTATGTGACTGGATATAAGGCATTTTACATGATATCCACGGAAATATGATCCTTACTGTTAAATAATGAAAATAAAACGAGACCGTATTATGAGGAAAACATCATTTTAATATATTTTTTTATTCAAAAGCCATGGATTTGTGTGTGTGTATTTTTTTATTCGGAGAGCTACAGCTATATACTGAGAAAAAAATTGTTGAATCAACAAATTTCATTTTGTTCGCCGTAACTTTGTTAATTTAACAGAGATATCGTCATGGTGAGCGCATATGTATTGCAGTCAGCAATTTAAGTGGTTGGAACAATCAAATCGTTTTGTTGTACATATTTAGTTACGTAAACATATTTCGATGTCGTTGTAACTAAATGGCATTGTCGAAAGAACTAAATTAATGGTCAAGCCAACAAACCTAAAAGAAATATCATACTTTCCATGCAACTAAATTTTTGGTTGTGTCAACTAAATCGTATAGTTTCATGAACTGAATCATTGATTGCGGATACGAAATGTTTCAACAAATTAGGTTTAGTTGCGTGAACATACTTTGACATTTTTGGAACTAATATAACGTTTTATGCAATCAAACTTTTGATTGTGTGAGCTGAGTCTTATATTTCGATTAACTAAAGTGACCTGTACTTCTTCCAGCTAAATATTGGTTGAAGTAACCATAAAAATGTTCGAGTAGCTTCTCGGTCCGACCATCGCATGGCACAGAGCACCGAGGCTTTCTCACATACACTCCAGCCTCTGGACGAGCATGAACTGCGAAAGCCGAGCGAGATGAGATGTTCTGACCGATTTTGATCCACTCTGAGAAAAAAAATTTGTTAACCGAAATAAATTTCGTTTTTCTAAACCAAAATATTTAGTTCGATACGAGCAACAAAACATTTTTGAGATAAGACAAAATAATTTGTGAATATTGAAACAAGTTATTGGCCGATCCAACAAAACTTTGAAGCAGCCAAGTAAATTAATGTTAATGCAACCAAATATCATCTATATAAACTAATTCATTTATTCGTCCTAACGATTAGCGTTTAGTCAATTTGGTAATTGAGATTTAAACAAATATTTTATTAAAGCAACTAAAAAGTATGCGTAAGTAAATAAATGGTATCAGTTGTTCGAACAAAATCATTTGGCTCCGGTGATTTAGTTGATTCATCTACAAGAAATTTTCATGATTTAGTTGAATAAACTAAATCATATTCCATTCAACAAAAAAATTGTTGGATCCACCAATTTTTCGTCCAACACAATGGAATTAGTTCGATGAACAAATTTTTTTTCTCAGTGCGGAATCATGTAGCGTTTATTGATACCTACTATGAGAGTCTAATGACTCCCATGGTCAACTAATTTTTCATAATAAATTAGGAGAAATTAGTTATTCAACTAATCTTATATTTTATATTTAATAATTATATTACCAATGTCATTTTTGTACAATGAAATATATATATTTGGACAAACAGCATATTTTTCTAATTTTAATGAAATCTTAGTGTTTTGAAATAAACATGATTATGATGCAAAAAAGAATCTATTGATCGAAACAACTTTTCAGTATCGTCAAAATCAGTTTCAGATCATCCAAAATAATATTTAGTGAATTCGACATAATTAATTTTTTTGAAACAACTATTGGACGTTTTTAAATTAACAAAATATTACGTTCGACGTATTTCGCCTAGCTATTTTATTGGATCAAGCAAATTTCGATTGACTCAACAAAATTCTTTTCTCAGTGTAGAGTATTATTATTAGTCGCGTTATTCTGGGCGCGAGCAAATAATAAAAAAATAAGATTATGAAGATAATTCTTGAATGAAAAAAATCATATATAATTCTGTTAGAAAGATTATATTAAAAAAAAACTAAATTTTTCAAGTTTTTGAATTTTTCATAATCGATTTTCATCGATAATACTGCGTATCAATAATTGATTAACATTCTGCATTTTTATTTGCTGAGTTTTTATTATCCAGATAGACTTTTCGCATTGAATATTTCTTATGCGGGGTTTCGACAAAATTCTTATCACTTTAAATATTCTGAAACCTTTGAGGTTTTAGGGTCTTTGTTGAAAACTGTGTGGCCAAACGTCGGCCATTGAGTGGTAGAAATAATATGTTTTTGTCTAAGTTGTTAAAACCGGCTATTAAATTGGCAATTCAGCAGATTAAGCAGTCAGGTAACCTCATTCACCAGTTTTAATGTTGATTAATCTTCATTATAAGGAACATCTTTTGCGAGCACGAGTTTTCACTATGGACAATATTAAAAAACCATTTTCCGTCCGGTGTTTCTAATTTTAATTAGAGAATTTTTTCGATGAGGTCTGAACGTGTTTTGAGGTATTTTTCCAATCGAATATGAAATAAGACAAACAAAAAAAACATTGTACGATTCATTAAAAAAAATGAAGTTAACGTTGAAACTGTCTTTAAAAACTTTATTTGTACCATATGATAGCTATTTTTGAACAATGCAACTATTAATAAAAACATTTAGCTTTAAACTGTATTTGGCTTGAAGATACTTAAGGTGTAGTCTCATCTTATGTATCTGTTCAATGTGTAATAATTCCAATCGTAATTGAACGAAATTGATGAATATCTGATTATAGTTTTAGCATATACCAATTTTATTACGTTTATGTTTGGTTTGGTGAATCTTAGCTGTCGATCCAACTAGTATCTGAGATACGTCGTTTTTTTAACATTTTATAAACATTTTTTTTCTTCTCGTTGGTAGTGCAGGTTACTTGGGCGTGAAATACCTCATATGGTTTAATGTATATGCACTGTAAAAAATTTCCGTATGAAAATTAATACACATGTCTAGGAAGTTTTTACGCAGATACCGTACATGAAAATTCAGATACGCTGGGGAAAATTGAGAGACGCGGTATTTTAATGATACGAGCACTGTTTAATAAAATTAATATACTTGTGTATTTGAAAAATCATATACATGTAAGAAATGTTGACTTTGTGCATATTAAAAACACGAAACATCAACTAATATTACTATACAGGTATATTAAAGTTCATGTTACCAGCATAGTAATTTTTAGATTCAAGATTACTAAACCCCGCAAAAAACAGCATAAATGCTGTAAAAAAAGTTGAGACAAGTACATTTACTCCCCCCAAATAGTTTGTCCGGTAACAAATCTCAGTTTCGACACAAAACCTTCACTAAAAATTATAAAAGAGATTTTCTCCCAAGAAAACTAACCTTGCAAAAATTCTCTGATTCATAGCAAATCTCTCAAAAAATGATAGGAGAACCCCACAAAAATTTTCTCAATAAATTAGAAACTCACAAAAAGTTATAAGAGTCTCTCAAAAATTTATCAATCAAATCATAATTTCACAAAAGATGCCAATTCAAACCTGCCTAAAAATTAAGTCTAAACTGCACAAAAAGTTATTAAATAAATAAAAATGATAAAAGCATTAATAGTCAAATACATTAAAACCTATTAAAATTCAATAAAAACACTTTCAACGAATTGAAAATACAGTTGTTCTACTCAACAAGAATAAGAATAAAAAATAATTATGAGAAAAAATTTTAATACAAAAAAGATTTCAAACGCAAAAAATTAGATTGAAAAAAAAATTTCGGCCGAAGTACTTGGCGAGTTTGTAACCATAAGTGATATATTATATCAATTAAGCGAAAAACCTCGCCAAGTACTTCGGCCGAAATTTTTTTTTCAATCTAATTTTTTGCGTTTGAAATCTTTTTTGTATTAAAATTTTTTCTCATAATTATTTTTTATTCTTATTCTTGTTGGGTAGAACAACTGTATTTTCAATTCGTTGAAAGTGTTTTTATTGAATTTTAATAGGTTTTAATGTATTTGACTATTAATGCTTTTATCATTTTTATTTATTTAATAACTTTTTGTGCAGTTTAGACTTAATTTTTAGGCAGGTTTGAATTGGCATCTTTTGTGAAATTATGATTTGATTGATAAATTTTTGAGAGACTCTTATAACTTTTTGTGAGTTTCTAATTTATTGAGAAAATTTTTGTGGGGTTCTCCTATCATTTTTTGAGAGATTTGCTATGAATCAGAAAATTTTTGCAAGGTTAGTTTTCTTGGGAGAAAATCTCTTTTATAATTTTTAGTGAAGGTTTTGTGTCGAAACTGAGATTTGTTACCGGACAAACTATTTGGGGGGAGTAAATGTACTTGTCTCAACTTTTTTTACAGCATTTATGCTGTTTTTTGCGGGGATTTGTTGACTTTTTGTATGGAATTCATACCTTATCATTTAAATATGTCTGTATTGTGTACGTACTTGGGTGATACAAAAAAATCAACATTTTTTTTCGGTGCTGCAGCAAAATATAATAATATTTTATCAAAAAGTGATTCTGTCAAGAATTCGACCCTTAATAAAAATTTTAAAGGCCGCTCTAACGACTTTTTTCTGATTTCGGCTAACTAAAAATGGATGCATGATCGAATTTCGAGCTACTGTATCGCTACTATATCGGGACTAAAAATGCATTGTGAAGTAGTTCTCTAAGAAGTGTTCAAGTGAATTCAAACTTCGTAATTAACCGTCAGAACTATAAAATTATTAGATTACTTAAAAACTTGTAGTAGATCTGAAAAGATACGACCTATAAAAGAACCATGAACAAATAAGAACTCATTTTTTTTTTTTAATTTTGTAAAAAAAAATTGCTCCAAAAAATATTAGACCGAAATATACATACCAACAGAAATAAAATGCACTAAGTTTTCGAATTTAATAAAAAATCTAAATAAAACAAAATTCTCGGAGCAAAATAAAGTATGTAAATTATACGTCGAATTAAAAAAAAAAATGTTAGGAAAAAAAATTCCGTATCGAAAAATATTCCATAAATAATTACACCGAAAAAATACTTCAATAGCATCAAAATGCACTTAAAGTTTTTGAATAAAAGAAATCGTAACGAAACGATATTTTGAAACAAAAAAGGTATGTGCACAGAATATCGAGAGCAAACGTTTGATTAGAAAAAAGAATTTCGGCAGAAGTACTACACCAGTTTTTTTTATAACGTTTATTGATTACGAATTTTATATCAATGAAAAAATGAAATTCTTTTCTTTTAGCTCAAAATGGTTTCGCATCACTTGCTTCCGTTTTGAGTTGGTTTCAATCTGATTGTTTTTTTCATTTCAAAAATTCAGGTGCACTTTATTTCTATTAGAATATTTCTTCATATACTTAATCTCTTTTTGAATTTGCGAAACAACCAAATTTATGCTGATAAAGTTACCGACTAAACAAATTTGGATGGAAAAAAAAAGTTTCGACCGAAGTACATAGCGACGTTATGACAACGTTTATCAATTATGCATAGTACATTATGTACATTTAGCAATAAAAATTATTTTTTTTATTTAAAAATTATTATTTAGTTTTTTTGATTATAATTTATACAATGTGCTTAATTCAATTCAATTTGCTTAATTTATTCATGGTTACAAACTTGCCAAGTACTTCGGCCGAAATTTTTTTTTCAATCTAATTTTTTTCTTTTGAAATTTTTTGTTGTATCCGATTTTTTTTTCATTCCAATTTTTTATTCTTGTTCTTTTTACGCAGAACAACTGTAAGCACATCGATATTTTTAATTAAATGGAAGATTTTTTATAAGAGATTAATAGGCTTTAATGTTTTTACTATTAATGCTTTTATAGTTTTAATTTATTTTTGTAAAGTTTAGACTTCATTTTTGGTCGAATTTGAATTAGCATCTTTTGTGAGATTATGATTTGATCGGTAAATTTTTGTGAGGCTGTCTTATAACTTTTTGTAAGTTTTCAATTTATTGAGAAAATTTTTGTGGGGTTCTATCATTTTTTGAGAAATTTGATGTGAATGAGAAAATTTTTGCAAGGTTAGTTTTTTTGGGAGGAAATCTCTTTTATAACTTTTGTTAGGGTTTACGTTCAGAAGGAGATTTTTTACCAGAACAACTATTTGGGGGAAGTAAATGTACTTGTCTCAACTTTTTATACAGCATATATGCTGTTTTTTTGCGAGGATTTGTTGACTTTTTTGTATGAAATTCATAGCTTGCCAATTAAACATGTCTATGTTGTGTACGTATCTGAATGATATAAAAGAATTAACATTTTTTTCGGTATTGCAGCAAAATATGGTAACATTTTATCAAAAAGTGATTCTCTCAAGAATTGGATCCTGAATAAAAATTTTAAAGGTCGCTCAAGCGATTTTTTAATTGTTTCTGCTAAAAATGGATACATGATCGAATTTCGAGCTGGTGTATCGCGACTATATTCGGACTAAAAATGCAATGTGAAATATTGATCTAAGAAGTGTTCAAATGAATTCAATCTTCGTAATTCACCGTCAATACTTATAAAATTATTAGATTATTTAATACGTACAGTAGTTCTGAGAAGATACGACGCATAAACGAACGACGAACAAGTAAAAACTTGAACTTTTTAAATTTTGTTAAAAAAAAATTTTTAAAGATATTACACCGAAACATGCGTGCCAACGGATCAGCGGATAGGAAAATATTTCATAAAAAATGATACCGAACAAATACTCCAATAGCATCAGAATGCATTGAAAGTTTTTAAATAAAAGTACTCATAACGAAACGAGATTTTGAAACAAAAAAGTATGCGCACGAAATTTCGAGAGCAAACGTTTGATTGGAAACAAGAATTTTGGCCGAACTACTACGCGAGTTTTTCTTTTATAACGTTTATTGATCACGAATTATATCTTATGAGCAATAGGTAAAACAAATTGGTGAAGTACTTATGAATTTTTTTTTTCTGGAATCAAATACATTTTCGCTCAAAATTATTTCGCATCACTTGATTCCGTTTTGGGTTGCAAGTGCAAATAGTATTTTCATATATTTAAGGTCTCTACCACTCTAGGGTGATTCAAAACCATATATAATTCAAACCTAGGGTGGTATCATATATCATTCCCTCAGTTATATAAAAACAAAGAGAGTAGTTTCCAAATAAACGTTATTATTGCATGCAAGGGACATTTTATGGTAAAAGAGAAGAGGAAAGAGGCACCGTTTTCGACTCCGTTCTAGAGTTTACGTTCAGAAAAATAGATTGTTGGGGTTAGGGTTAATAAAAAAAATTATTCATTTAGGCACTACGCAAAAGTTTATTTATTGAATTACACTTTATTTTTGCATTATCACTCTTCTATCTATATATATAAAAGTCACTTTAACCAAAAATTGAAACTGACCCCGATCTTTATAACCTCACGACAAAGATATTAAATAATCATCGAATACGAGTTTATCAAACACCATTCTCTTAGTTATAAAAAATAAAAACGGAAAATTGTTTTTAAATAAACCTTATTATTGCATTCGAGGAACATTTTATGGTAAAAGAGAAAAGGTATCGTTTTCGACTCCGTTGTAGAGTGAGATGTGGAAAATAAAAATTACAGGCTAAAAAATAATAAAAAATTCATATTTGTTCAAGCATTGTTCGGAAGATGATTGAAATGAATTGCACTTTATTATTTTCGCACTATCACTTTCTTATTATAATAAAAGTCACTGTAACCAAAAGTCGATCGAAACTAACCGCGATCTTTATAACCTCATGACTGTTCAAAAATATATTACGGTTGTCGGTTAGCTGTCATATCCAGCGATCGTTTGAATATTACCAGAGTTTTACCAATATCACTAGTGTCACTAGACAGCGACTGCGAAAAAGACAGTTGCGCATCAAAATGTGTGCGAAAAAATGCTCAATTTTTCGGCACAACGAAAAAAAAAACATTAATATTTTTAATACTATTTAAGCTACGAGGTTCTAATTAGTGGCGATCGAAAGAGAAAAAAAAATAAAAAATATGTGAACTTAAATGAACCTCCAAAATGCTGTAATTTAGTTTATATTAAAGAAATAATTTTCGAGAACAAGTAGAATCACGGCCCTTCTGGTAAAAGTGTCTTGTGCGACTCGCTTCGTAAATGTACTTGTCACGAGTCGCTACCGCGACTCGTGACAAGTACATTTCAGGCATTTTCAGGCATTTTCAGGTGACATTTCAGGCACCGTATAACGTTTTCGCATTACATATGTCTATGATATTTCTAAAAATGTATCATAAAATTTGGTGTACCTATTTGAATATTAATATACGAATGAATATTAAATAAATTCAGCTATTATGAGTTTTTAAGGGGAATACTTTAATTGATGTACTATTGTGTTCGATTTTTTAAAGTTGAAGGTCGAAATCATGCAGACATCTCAAGAAATTAATTAGAGTGACTTATCACCACTTGATGCCGTGGCAATCAAGTCGAGCAATTATCGCCGTAAATTTTTTTTATTATAATCTCAACATCTTGTGTTAAGTTTGGTGTTTACCGTTTTCATGTTTCACACAATTTTCTTAGATTCGAGCGAATTGTATATATCCTCGTCCGAAGCACGTGCCTCCTATGAGAAAGTCGACGCTCTGCGCCACGCGGTGGCCAGAGCGCGAAGCACGGTGCCCACAGAGCGTTACAAATTTCCTACACTTGTGTATTAATTTTAATATTTGGATTCTTATAATTAATACATAGGCAAATGAATTTTAATACACGGATTTTTTTTTTATATTGCAGGGTATATTAATTTTCATTCCCATTTTTGTATCGTATTTTTAAGAGATAAAGTTATGATGGGAAATAACATGTATCGTATTATTAACATTCATGTGTATCTTATTTTTCAGTCAACTGTCAAGAAAAGTGAAGATCATACTGTAATTTTAATACATTGTTGATAGTAGATGAATTCATATACATTTGTATTAATTATCAATCAAACATATGATTTATTTCAATGCATATCCACAAAATTTTTAGATTTCATATGAATATTCAATGTTATGCATCTTAAATTCCACATCAGTAACCAAAATTTATGTTCATATTTCAATTTTGGCATACGAGAGCAATAATTTTCATTTCATACACCCAGTTTGCAAATTTCATTTACCGTTGTATTGTAAAAGTATTGTAAATTTCATATATTTTTTAACAGTGTGCATATACGAGCTTGTAGAGCGCTCAAAATAACGCTGTATATTATAAACTGTATATGTGTTACATAACTAACTTTGCATGCATGCTTATGTGCCGAGTACGAACATTGCGATATACGATAACGATACAGAAAAGTTGTACACGCTTGCTTTCATTTTTTGCAAACGCATGGACCGACGTACTCTCGTTCCTTCATGCTGTTTTATCCCTCGAAATTTCACTTGTAATCCGAATATTCGAAATAAATGTCACAATTTGATTGAAGAAACTTTACTAAGTTTAATCGTTACCATAACTCGAATAGTTTCGCGTTCTGTTATTCATGTATTCGAAAGAAATGTCACGATTGATTGAAGAAACTTTTCTAAGTTAAATCGTTACCAAAAATAGGGGTGATTTTACGTTTCATCCAAAAATCATTGACATTAATGTGAAGAAAATATTTTATTTGTTTCAAAACTTGTTGATATTTTATAAAATTTTGATTTATGTATAATATTCAGATTTTTTATTATTTCTTATTTTTCTACGCAACCATTTACATATTTTATGTCTTTCAATAATTCATTACCTAGTGATCGCAAAAATTTAATAACGACATCGCTATTAATTGGAATTAATCTGTCAATATTGATCCTGTTCTTCGTTCATTGTTCGTATTTGACGATGAATGTGAGAATAGCGTGAGAGGCAAGCTTACTTGAGGGAATCGACAGCAGAAACGAACACGTGAGATGCACATCTGTATTTCTTCCGTATATAATCTTGGTTCGTGTGGGAGCTAATGACTAATGACCATTGAGACTTGGATCGAAGAATATTGGCGCTGTACGTGCTATGACGTGACCCACGTGACGTGACGTATATACGATTTTTCATATAAATGAATACAAACAAACACATACGTATATATGTATATACGAGACAGTCCCAGGGGTTGTATTTTGGCCAAGGGTATACGAAACGCATTAATAGAGATGCTGGTATATAAGGTGGGTTGTCGCGGACGGAAACAAATGGAATGTGTTGGCGACGATTGATCGATTCATCTCTCACTCGCATTCGACGAAAAACGAACCCCCCGAGGCATCTAAACGGCCTCCACACCCCATTTATATACATCGAATCATCTCCCTTCTTTTGGAAAATAACCTAACACCGCTTTTTTCCATCTCTATCGTTCCGTTAAATTTCGAAAATCCATAATATATATATTGTTCCGCTTTGTTGCGCTCGTCGACTCAATATAATACATCAATTATGCAAAAAAACAAATTGAATGGATTTGTTTGATAAGGAAAATAAACTTGTCTTTGTAAATAAAGTTTATAAACCATTTACGATAAAGTGAACTTTGCATTTTTCAGTTCAGTTTTTGTGAGTGATTATAAAGTTTCAGGTGTTGTGGATGAAATTGATATGAAAATAATTTTAAATTACCACTCGTTGCACGAATGATTTATGACAATTTGTATTGTTTATTATTTTTTTGTGAGCGAGTATTTGCAAAATATATTTTATTGCGATTGTTTCGTGTTTTGCTCCTCTGTTTCTTTATTTAAAAGATGCGTTCATATTTTATTAGAATATAATATTGGAGGTTGTCTTAAGGTATTCCTTTCGCGGAGAGCCCTCCACATTTGTTCATAAATTAGGCTGGATTTTGTTAAAAAAAGTTATAACCAAATATTTAGTCCCAACTGTAAATAAAAATTGAAAATTTCAACTTAATTGCGTAAATTATGAAACTTTTTGATATTTTTTGGAGAGCTACAAATGTTAACAACCGCACTGTCAAAGGAAGAAGCTGGATCTATTGTATTTGGTTAAAAAAAATAGTGAAATATTAGTGAAAATACGTATAAAGTGCGCAATAATCTTGGTAAAAATGTGAGCCAAGAATAGCTTTAAAAATGTTGTAAAAATGGCTGAATATAACATAACCTCTTGAACGTCATGGCTACGAAAAATCGTCTGCTGATCACATCCTTTCAAGTTCTATCGTGAATATTTATTTTAAACGTTCGGTGACTCTCTGTTTTTGTCATTTCCATGGAATCTTTAGAATTTGATTTAACCATAGGACAGTTTATATCAAACATTTATCATTATTTGATATATGAATTATTAAATAGAAATGTGAGCAGCAGGTCATCTTTATAAAGTGTCGTATTTTTCTAAAGGTTCGGTAACTTGGCTCGATATTTTTCCAGTGGAATGGGATGTATTTTTACTTTTTTTGTACAAAAAATTTGTTAATTGTAAAATATTAGAGTTCGTGAAAATAATATCTCAAGAATTCGCAATGTTCGAAGAATTTATATGTACGAGACTTGATTGTCGTCGGTAGTGTAGACGGGCCGGTAAGCGACCTAAGGGTTCCATGCTCCGTCGCCACGATCATCGAGACAACCCCTTTCTTCTAGTTTGCAGCGGAGCTTTCGACCTCGTACGTACCACCTCAGACCGTGAAGGTATAGACGAAGGCTCTCACTCCTTATCGACTGAACAATTCTGTCAGGAATTGATCACATGGCTCGCCAAATTCCCGATAGAAAGGGGTAGCGGCGTATGCAATTAATTCGTTAAAAAAGACAAACAATAATTTATTTTGAGATAAAAAAAGGCGGTAAATAGAATTTATCATTTCGAGTAATTAGTGAAAATATGGACTTCTTTCTGCCCAATTGAAATAAATAGAAGAACCGAAAAAAATGTTACTCCCCCACCTTTGAAAACACCTCCAAAATTTGAATGCAATTGACCATCAATTTATGAATCGATCTTGTCTTCTGATCAATGTAGTAAATCAACTAAAACTAAATCGCCACTTGGAGGAATTTATTTGAGAAATGGTACGGAAGTTTTACGTATAGAAGATTTTAGATTTTTTGTAACTAGGGGTAACAAAAGAGAGGGAGAAAGAATGAAAGAAATAGGGGTGCGTGCTACACGAATGGCGAGTGCTCTAAAGCCCTTGTGCTTTTGATAGCGTTTGCAAACCCGGTAATTTTGAAAAAAAAACAATATATCTAATTAATATTGTTGTCGTCATCGTCGTTCTTGTCACCGTTCAAGTAAATAGAAAGTTGAATGTAAAATTCTTGCACTGAAAATCGTTCTTGGGTTTCCCGCCTTCTAAAAGGGCTTTATTGGAGAACCACCAGAATCGATTGATAAATGTCAAGAATTCTTAAAAGTATAAACGTACAAAAATCTTCAAGCATTTTTGTCATAATAGGATTGAACTTAAGTCGTACTTATCGATCTAATAAATCATAAAAATCGTATCATAACCAAAATCCAACAAATAAAGTCAATTCTGCATGTATGTATAAATTTAAATATGGCACATGAGAAAACTCTTATAAATATATTACAGGGAAAGTGGATTTCTCAGGTATTCACATGATTCGTGACCTATCTTTGTCTGCCATCGGATATATCAATAAAATTTGCATAAGATCTGTACACACACGTCCAACGCGAGAGCGGTCAACGCAAGCACTAAAATCGCACGAAATTGTATATTTTTATTGAGCTTTTTTGCACCTTTAAATAGTGTGACGCGCATGTCATGCTCCCTCAACTTTAGTTTACTACTTGATTTTGCCGCATCGTATTTTACCAAGATGTAATTTATATACACATATGTATGTTTGGATATATAAATGTACACAATTTTAGGAATGGTTTAAATTACATGTTTAGCATTTTTGTTACAAACTCCACGCAGCATGCACTGTGATTGATCGAACTTTGGAATTCCGTTGGATTTATATATTTATATAAAATCCAACGGTATATATATTTATATAAAATCCAACGGATTTATATATTTATATAAAATCCAACGATATTTGAAATCGTCATATTAACATTAATATTCATCTGGTACAGCGGTGTGCCACATGACAAAAATCTGTCTTCGATCTCGTTGTACGAAACCCCAATAAATCGACTTAATTTTTTTTTTATCAAGTGTTTTTTCCCTGACGATTTAAATTCCTGGTGACATTGAGTCGGAGATTCTCATCTCTCGTCATGACATTCCAATAATATACGAGGGATGATTTTGTCGCATCGTTCTCCTCGCCTCCTTGAAGGTGATTCGAGTTTCAAGAATGTGGAATGCGATATAAAAACGTTATTCAATACGGTATGCTGGCCAAAATCTTGGTGAGCCGACGTTTCTCGTCTTATTCTTATTTCCATGTGGTACTTCGCATATACACGCACATATGCGTTTTCGATTGTGACGTGGATCTTCAGCCGTTCGGCAAAACTTTTGTACGGCTTTCATGTACATGTTTCGGTTTTCTACTACAATCATATGGAAAAATACGTCACTAAACATTCTGCGATCTCTTCCGATGGAATTTTTTTCGTTCCTCTCTCAAACTCGCTCGTGTCAACGGTATTTGCATACACATGTATCGGTCGTTTCATTTTTTATTTTTCTTCACTATTATTTGTAACTACAACTCAGGAAAATTGGAAAATCTATTAAGTTTCAATCAAATTTCAAAGCAAAAGTTGTTGGAGATTCATTCTTTTTTATGCAACAGAATTTCGCTAGATTTTTTTCAATTATTGTGGTTTGAGATAATGTGGAAAACACAATTAAAGCAAAGCAATTATGCAGGAAATGTGTGCAATGAAATATTCGTGGATTTTGCATTGTTCGTCAACTATTGAATATTTAATTATTGTTACTAATTTAATGATTAAGTAAATTGAGTCATTGGACATGAATACACGAGAAAATTGTACTTTTCGTGACAAAATGATTTATTTGAAAACATTAGTTGAGATTCTCTATATTTTTCTCGAATTTGGCATGAAAACATCATGAACGAGGATAAAACTGAGACACCCTGTACGATTTGGAAGTAGAAGAGCTTCGAAGATACAGTAAACTCTGACAGTTGGTATGAATTCCTCTCTCTTTTCCGGTATGCGAGCACACACCCGTAAGCTTATTCATATTTATCCCTCGATTTCCGTAATGCCAAAGTAGCAAAAGAGTGAGTGAGGGACGGAGAGGGAGAGAGAATCAGAGGATGATGGACAAAGTTTTGGAAATTGAGATGAGAGTTTATCGTAAAATTGGAAACTGTAAGAGAGATGAATAAGTTTGTGTATCTTGAGTACCGCGGGTAATATTTTCATTTTTGATCGAAACTTTGATATTTTAAACCAGAGAAACAATGGAAGGCGGGGTTGAGGGCAAACAATTTTGTTTTTCTGCAATGAGAGGCAACAGAGATAGAGGCAGAGAGAGAGAGAGCAAGAGATATACAGTAAATGACAGGAAAGATGAAGAGAAACGAAGATAAAAAGAGAGAGGGGAAAATTTCTGTAAGGGCGGTAAATCAGAGAAGAGCACGTTAAATTATTGACTGGCATCAAATTAAAAAAGAAAACGTTCTAAAGTCGCGATATACGTGTGTGTATGTGTGAGGAGGCAGAGAAAAGCTCCCCTATTCGCTTGAAATAAGGTACTTAGGCATATCGCTTGTGCCTCGACATATACACCAGTTTTTTCCCTATCAATTTCCTCCGACTCTACACGCCATCCCCCAAAAGTCGAATATCTTCGTTTTTTCTTTATTTTCTTTTTTTTTCCTCCCAGAGTTTCCAATTCACCCCGTAGTATTATAAAATATTGATGTGTAACCCTCCCTCTATTGCCTTTCGTTCGCGGGCCGCGCGTAGATACTCGAGGTGACACAGTGCTTCAACTGCTCGGGGGAGGAAAAGAGATAGCAAGTAAAATTGAGCGAAATAGAGATGAGAATAAAATGAAGTGCGAGAGAGCATCAAAAGATCGAGGGAATGAGGAGAAAGTGCTTTAATAATGCAACCCTCGATTTTCGAGTTTTCTCGAATTTCAACTCTGCACCCCATCTTCCTCTCGAAATACACGTATATATTCGCTATAGCTTTCTCCTACCACTTTTCGATTTTAAATTTCAAGCCCCATCCTCCGTGCATTGCTATCATTTTACAAGGTGAGAGAAGACTCTGTGGCATTTCACATAAATATATGAGGAACTTCGATAACTTTCACCTGTCCATAGATTCGAAATTACCCGGAAGTCCTAAGGGTCGAGAACAAAAATAACAAATACTTCGAGGGTCCTGATCGAGGGGTGACGAGATCCGTTGATATTAAAAGTGGAACCTATCGAATATCGTGGGGTGAAATGTTTTCCCTCAAATTTCGATCACTTTCGATTCATGTGTTTTACTTCGGACTACATATTACGCGTCAGTATTTCAGCGACCTTTTTTTGTCACATAAAATGTTTTATGGTGTGCTTGACTCTGAATCGTGTTGAAAAAATTATATATAGTGTATGGAAAAGATTAAAATTTTTTCAAGGATATATTTTTTCGACGAAATATAGCGTTTGTGTGATCGATTAAAACTGATTAATATTAATAGAATTAATTAAAATATTACGAATCTTCGTTGCGATTGTGAGAAATAACTTTTGCGAGGGATTTCGATTTGAGATGATTCTTGGATCGTATAATGCCGGGAATCTGTCTGACCAACTAGAGGGTATTACGTGAAGATAGAGAAGAAAATAAGTTCTCTCTCTCTCCCCCTCTATCCAGGTTAAAGCCTCTCTTGGTCTGGCTTGGTCTGCTTGGCCAAAAACACTCGGCCGTTCAGACCGCGGTTGTAGAGATCGAGAGAGCTGGAAGATAGAGAGGGAGAGAGAAAGATATGAAGCCTAAGGGAGAGAAAGAGAGAGAGAGAGAGATCGACAGAGTGAGTGAGTGAGAGAGAGAGAGAGAGGGAGAGAGAGAGAGAGAGAGAGAGAGAGAGAGAGAGAGAGAGAGGAGTGAGGTGGTCCATGTTGGCTGATTTCGATTGAATAATTTATGTTTCATTACGGGGAGCACGGGCTTATAAGCGCCTTCCTCCGAACGTCCGCTATATTCCGTACATTTAGAAAGTGCCTGTGTACACACAGTCACCCCATCCCGACATTTTGAATCTGACGGAGTGAACGTCGAGGGCTTTGGTCGCTTTCACACACATAGACACATCTATAGATGCATATGTATATATATAATACCTTTTTCGAGCTTATAATATTCTACATATATATTTAGGTATGTATGTGTATATACGAGACTCGCGGTATTTCCTATAGTCCCTATTCAACGTGAGTGAAAAGAATTTTGTATCGAGGGTATTGAGGGTTCACGACCGGCCGATACCGCTGAGAGTGTACGCCAGAGAGCCACCCCTTTCAAACGTCCTCGTCGTCTCACCGTCATAGAATTCATCCCTATATTCATATATAACTATATTCGCGTTATATGAAAGTTTCTTTTCTCTGCTTTCTCATCAAGCAAGTCCGAGATATCTTTGATACAATTTTCATTTGCTCCATTTCTCGTATCAATTAAGAAAGCTTCTGGGTTAAGGATGACGGATGATGTAAGGCACACAATGATTCATTTCTTAATGTTGTTGAAAATAATGATCGCGAAGTAATTGGCGTCTTAAATGAATAATTGTTGGGAGTCACGTTTGATACTGTGAATCGAGAGATTATTGAATATCTCATATCTCTGTTATTGTTTAGTATAGTAATTCATTTAAACGAATAAGGAAAAATGCAAAATACGTTTTCCCCCTTTTTTTATTGTGCACAAGGTATTGAATAATTTGATGGTCGAGACGATGCAATTTTTTAATTAGAGTTGTAGAATGAAGAAATTTAGAATGTAAAATGATGATGGTTGAAATGACGCCATGCTTGAAAAAATATTAGAACGACTTGTATGAATATTAAAATCGTATAAGTGGAGTAATCAGAAAAAAAAATTTGTAACGTGATTGATTATTTCGTGCTTGTATCAAACGTCCCATATATAACTTCATAGAACCGTTAAAATCCATCACGAATGTCGTCGATTTTACGATTCCGTTTTTTTTGTTCTCATTCTCTGTCTCGTGATAACGAAGAGAAAGATTAAGTATCGAGACGGTGGAATGAGAACGAACGACGAACAATCACACACAGAAGAGTTCGCGAAACCTGGTATTAAATCGTGGACATTGTATATGACAGTGTTTGTCGTTATAATTGCTTAGCAACGATACAAGTATAACTCGTATTGAACGTATAAACGTATAGAGGGAAGTTCGTGCTGAATTAAACCATTTTAAGGTAGAACGCTACCATACATAAAAAAAGAGGGAAACTCCTTAAGGAGTTCCGATACAATTCTATTGTTTTCAAGCAAAGCGCCAACTTCACATAGCAATATTTCGTCGAAAACGAACGAAAAAAACCTGTTCGTTCATTAATTTTGTTCGTTTATTAATTTTCTTTTGCACATTGCAAATAATCGGTACGGTGAAATTGCTGCGAATTTTGTGGGAGTTATCTTGACAGTTGATTCATGTACTTGTGTTAATTTTATCAAAAAGTGGCTTTTTCAACGATAGTTTTTCAATGTTTTTTTGCGATTTTTTACCTTTTTCCATAAGATCCAATGTAAAAAACTAATTTAATTTTCTCAGAAACGGTATGGTCGAACCCATTGAAATTTTTCGAGCATAATAATAATAATAATAATAAACTATTAGTTTAGTTAATTTCGAACGTATCTACCAATTTACATCAAAATCCCTCTTTTTTTATATATGGTAGCGTTCCACCTTAATTCCAACTTAGTAGATAACTTGATACGAGATAAAGGCGAATTAGAAATTTCGGTATTGCCATTATTTTTCATCACCCAAAATATTCACCTTTGTCAGCAGATTAGTTTTTTCGCTTCGCCATAGAAAAGGGTTCTTGAGGGAAGCAAAAAAAACATGAATAAATATGTGCGATATTGTAATTCGAAAGCATTTTTACTAAATTCCACCTGAACCATTCAGAGGGACAATATTTTACTATTTTTTATGGTTTTTTGCGATATTTTCGACAATTCACCATCCGAAGATTAAACTCACGGGTTATTACAAATCTTTCGGAAAATCAAAACTTGTATATTATCATTACTCTTTTTACTCGCAATTTCTTTACAAATTTAATACTCAATGTGGTATTAACTGAATGGTCCTGACAGCAGATCTCGAGTGCACAGTTCTTAATCTACTCAAGGTTTAGGAAACGTACCATTTACCTATAAATAACTGGAATGGTCGGATTTCATAAAATGAAAGTTGCTTTATCAATTACTACCATTTTCACTCCCGAAAATCCTTGCCTCCTGCAATATTTTATTTAGCGAATGGTAGTCATTATTGACAATTAACTAAAATTAAAGTTTATTACAGAAAATTGAAAAGCCACGTGTTTTTAAAATCAGAATCGCTTTATTAATTTATGCCATCATCAAATTATAAGAAAAACATGTGATTTAAATTTTTAACCCGAGCAAGTATATACATAAATATTAATTATTGAATCGACAGTGTCCTATAGAAAAAAGATAATAACGAGGTAAAAAATACCGTTTCAAATGGAATGAAAATAAGATAAACGTCACGCAATAGCATTGTCAATGGCGCATTGTAAATTAACAAATATTGTTTTTTACCGTGCTCGATTGGCTGTCGGTGATAAGCGCATTATATTTATATCGCGTGTGCATATTGATTGTAACACATTATATTTTTTCGCTATAACGAGCTTTTTTCTCCCTGTCTACCTTTTTCGTCGTCCTTTTTCATCATGGCGACCATGATTCTTTATTTTCTTCTAGATCTTTGATTTTCTCTATTTTTTCAATGTTTTTCCGTCATACCGGTTGACCCCGCACTTTAAGTTGGTGGTTTCTGGGTCGAAAATTCTTCAGTACTTTTATTTTCATGAAAACTTTTGCACATGTAAGGTAAACCGACAATTTAAAAGCTTTCGTCATGTCTTCGAAAATATTCCTGTTTAATATCCTCGGCAGTTAAATCATTTTCTACAAATTTCTTACGACTAATTAATGTTTTATTACACACAATAACGTTGATGTACATGCACCAATTTTCATATAAATGCACGTAGTTATAAATTTTGTTGACGAATAAAAATGACGTTAAAAAGAATACATTTTTTTACAAAGTTATAAAATACTTTTTTTTGAGCCGGTTGAAAAAAGAATTAAGTGATTCAGGATGAAATAAGAAACGATGGGGTAGAAAAATAATGTCCTGCAGAAACTATCCCTAAAACGTTACCACGTTACCACGATAGTACACGAAGTACCAGGAGAGAAAGAGAGAGAGGTATGGGGGTGGAAAAGTCCAGTGGTAATGTTGTTGGTGATGGAAGACGAAGGACACTGCATGAAAGAGAGAGAAAGAGAGATAGCAGGAAAGCCAGTTGAGAGTGTACTATCCACTTCGCCACGGACCCTCGTTTCGTACTTTATGCTCTCGGTCTATCGTTCGATCACCCTGAGACCGAGCGACAGCTGGTTGTTAAAGGCGCGTGCACACACCGGCACGCTACTTAATTGGCCCCTGCTGCTGGCCCTTGTTCGTGTTCATCAAGGCACATACGTAAATACACACATATTGGCCCACACACGAGAAACGAAGAAAGAGAGAAGACAGATATTGTCCTACACATTCACTCAATCTAGTCTAAACTGCGATTATACTCGATAACTTCCATCATTCACCTGTTTATACGATTACCAGGCATCGTAAGAGCGTACTCGATAAAATTTAAATAACTTACATTAGCAAGGGATCGATTTTTTTTATCCATTGTCTCAAAAGTTTGTATATTTTTTGTATTGTAAAACTGTCGTCTGGAATTAAGGAATTTAAATAATTAAATACAAAAATCGATAGTCATAATTTTCATTCTTACATTTGTATCATTATATAGTTTATTTAATTACATTTGTTTTTAATAGTCCGAAGTAAATTTATGGACAGGGATTGCATCTTCGCGAATATACAAATACGATACAAAATACACGAATACGTTAAGACCGTTCTTACCTGTATGATTATGAATCGATAGCTTGTAAGCAAAAAGCAGTAACTTTTATAGTTGCACGATATAAATTATGCCAGTAACACCCTTTTGTATGTAAGCAATAAATGTATTCACAAAGACGAGCTTCCGGGCCCATCAATGAGGCTATTTGTGTTGCGCGAATATTCATACCCGTGTGAGAGCCAGAGCCACATGGACGTATACACAAATCTCTTGACGTACACCCGATAAGACTCGGATGGATCGGTATACTGGTCCGGGGCCTATGATTAATAATTACTCGCATGCTTTTATCAGATGCTAGACGTTTCGGGGCAGCCCTCTCGGAGAGGCGAGACAGTTCGGCTATAGATATGGCTATGGATATATGTATATATATCTGTAATAAGGCAACAAGAGCATTAGAGATCCACAGGGTTATACACCGGAATATAATATAATGTGTAATCCGAAGCCCGATACGAGGTCCCTCCTACGTCCTCGCAATCCTGTCACTTCATCTCTGATAATTGAATAGCCCAATGGATTAAGTCGCATAATTAATTATTATAATGACGATAATAAGGATATTCGCGCATTGTGCGTCAAGAAAATTGCCACGTATAACAAAGTAGGTAGAAGATAGAAAAAGTTCTTAATTTCGAACGAGATATACTGTATACGTATCACATGTACTCAATGTCAAATGATTGGCGCATACACTGCACGTTATTTGGATTTTTAATTATTATTCATAATTATTTTGTTCTAGTACAAACGGTTGTTAATTTAAGAGCCGAGGAAACGAGATTCTGGGGTGTCAAACTACCCACACACGTGATTTTATTTATATTTCTATATGCATGCATGAGAATGTTAGCTTTTCTGCCTTGTAAATGCAAATTTTATTAATAACGAGTCACTTGTGCTTTTTTTCATAGTATACGAGGAAAAAATAAGAGAGAAGGAGAGTGAGGGAAAAGAATTTCGCACCGCTGTACAAGTAATCGCGTGCTTACGAGTCACGCAGGCTGCCACGCACGCGTGTTATATGGATTTTCGTTATACCGTATAATGTTTTGATGCACACACATGTGTACATGTGCATATGTAAAGTATTCTCGTGAGCAAAGGTGTACGGAAAGGGGGATGAACGCCTCGCAGTACTCGACCACTGGAAGGGTCGAAGCCGAAGAGCCGGTTACTCCTCCTCACTTTTCTTTCCTCCGATAGCACATGGATTGATTAGCTCCTTGTATCTATGATCATACGATCCCTGACACCCTTTATCGTCTTATAGCATTGATAATACTTGATTAATTGCGCACTCACGACGTTAATATTAATCGCATAAAATACATCGTTGGCGAGATTGGCACGTTTCGTGCTCGCACGAACGCGGTCGTGGGGTCGTTAAGTTTGAAAATTTTCACTCTATACACATTTTATTAATCGAAATAAAAATGAAAGAAATTGTTGGTATTTGGTAAAACTGAGATTTCGATTTTTATAGGACTTTATTTACGGAATTATTTTTCATGCTTAACGATCTCAGATTACTCTAAACTGCAAAAGGTGAATCGAAAGGAGGATGTAAATTTAAACCTGCGCTTGATACCACTCTACTCGCTCTTCGATCTTCTATGTCGTTTTCTCATGCCTCTGAATTTCGATGCAAACGAGAATCACGCTTGGCGATCTGCCGAGATTCTCTTTGTGAGTTTCTCCAAACTTTGATATTTCTTCGAATGCAACATTTCCCAAGCGTTTGTGTTGTGCTCTTCGACCCTTTGGTTTGTCGTCTGGGAGAAGGACAGTTTGTCTAGTCCTGCTGAGACTTTGAGCAGCCGGGAGTTACTCGACCCTTGGCTTCGGGATTTAGGGGTTGCGGAATTTAAGGGGAGTATCTTGACATACCATAGATTCTTGCGCATCCTTCGTGTTGGGCTTGCGTGTTCCCGTGTGTAAGGCCATTTCCGGTTCCTGCGAGTCTTCCCGTAATCGAAGTTACGGGAAAGTTAATCAATCGATCTGCGGGAAAGACCCCTCGAGAGAATTGATCAGGGTTACGGTGGGCATCTGTAAGCTTTCCACGTTGTTCATGTATCGTTTTCGATCGCAATCATGGTCGTCCATATTTGATTGTTTAGTTAGTAAGATGACCTCATCGCGTTCCCTCGGGTGACCAAGAATATTGGAACGTTGTACTTCCTGTTCGTAGCGTTTCTGCCCGTAAGACTGAATCAAAATGGCGAATGTCGTTGAGGGAATAATGGCGAATGGATTTAACACGGTATAGAGAATCGTATAATGAAATTCGAGAAGATGAGAGAACAGAAAGATACTTTGGAATGGATAACTGGTGCGTATAAGTGGAGGAACTTACAAAGACATTTGGAAGGACAGAGAGCAAGTAAAACGGAGGAAAATGGAGAAAGGTCTCTTTTCCTGCACACATACGTCAGCGTTCGTAGGACGATCTGTACGTTGAATCACAAGAAAGGGAATATACGGTGGTTTAGTCTACATCAAACCTCTGTCTCTCTTTCTTGGACTCGCTTTCTCTCTCTCTGGTTTCCTTAAGAGAGAAGAAACAAGGAAGGATCGTTCTGTTCACCAGAAGAGCTGAAGAACCGTACGTAGCTTTCTCGTAGCTCGGAAACTGGAAGAGATGGAAACTGGGCAAGCAGGCTAAATTTCTGGGTGTATAGGGGTATTAATCCCTATCCTCAATTACCCTTTGTCTTGGGCACAGCTTGGTCCACTTGTTAAGACACCGCCACTGTTTGTCTTGAGTGAGAGGGAGCTAAGAGACGGGGCAAAGACGCGGTTCGTTCTCCTCTGTAGATGGTATACCATCTACACTATGTGCAAGCAAAAGTGGCAGGGGTGGAACGAGCGAGAGAGGGAGGGAGGGAGAACAAGGCTTCGCAAGGCGGTCGCAGAGCTAAGGTTGTTTCTCGTCGGGTGCTTTACATACGTCTGTAAACCGGAGACGAACTGCTACGGGCGGACTACTGATCGTTGTGGTCTCTGTCCCTCGATCCTCATTTCCTTCATGCCTGATGTTTCTCGATCCTTTGCTCCACGCGTTTGAGCAACCAATCTCGTATCTTACCATCCGGTTTACACCTAATTTTGGGAGTTGTCGAAGCGACACTCTCATCTGCTGTAACCCTTCCAAACTAAGCTCCAATGTCAGCGCACTGTTTCCGAACGTCCATCTAATTAGTGCATGCTCTTCAATTTCTTCAATTTTTTTTTAATTGCTCCTCTTCACTGTTGGATTGTTCAGGATTTGATTGAATTTTAAGCAGATATTCAGGATTCTCTTAGACAATGTTGTTATTCTATATAACGAGAAGTTTCGAGATAAGTCGAGAAAGATTGATGTTGCTCGCTCGAGGATTTATTTTCTCGTAAGAAGTCTCCAGTTATGAAAGTCTATTTGTTCTTGAGGTTTGTCACTGTATATTAAATATAATCTCGAGTGACGAAAGGTCGCTAGAGAATAAAAGAGAAACGACAGATCTACACAGGAGTCACAGTACTGAGGAAGACGAAGAGAAAGTACGCGAGAGAAAGGGAGAAAGGGAAAGGAATGGGTATCGAGGAAAATCTCGTGTAAACATTTGCAATGGATTTGCGAGCTATTCAAACGGTTAAATTCTCTTAAGAATTTGGATTGTAGAGGGGTATGCCACCAGAATCACCGTCTAGTCGACAACGCTTTCACCCTGTTCTTCAACCTTTCTATACTTTCCTTTTCTTACCCTCCAACTCGAGGAAAGCTTTCTTTTACTCTCGTTCTCTCTTGCATCGTACTCTTTTGGGGACTCTCACCCTTTGTATTTCTAACAATTGATATTCTTCGCCTGTGCAAAGAAACGGATTTCACCCTTCGTCGATGTTGAACAAATAAAACCGCGCGGGGCAAACGGAAGGTGCGGCACAATCGGCTTGGCAAAACCATGGAAAATCGGCTCTCTTCTCTTTTTCTTTTTCTCGTCGTTACTCTTCTCCAGCTCTTGGTTTTCACGTCATTTTGGAGGATTTCTTTGAAATTCACTTCACTGTATCTTATAGGGGTTATGGCGTTTACTGATCAGACAGTGCCTTGATATTTTAGGGGCTGTTTTGTGGGCGGGATCATGACTAAAAGACATTGGCCCTGCGGATGTATCTTCTCCCATATTTTGGTGATACTTCTTGGTGACCTCGTTTATACGGTATAAATGTCATTTATTGCGTCCATACCGGCATTGCTTACCGCATAAATGCTGATGGCTAACCGCACAAGTTCTCGCAATGCATACCGACACAAAATAAAGGGTACGGGGGGAAATGGAAAGAGCCCGGTCCCTAGTACGTATAAACGTGTTGCGGATGTACAATTCGCACGAAAAAGTATAATATGGCTTATTTGCGTGCCAGAAGATCGGGGCACAGCCGAAAGTTATCGCTCCTTCCGTTCTCGTTGCATGTTTTACCCATTAATAATTGCTTCACAACTGATTTTATTTTATTTTCAAACCGGTGGGTGCAAATCTCACCGCGAAATTCCCCCTGTCGTGCAGCCTTTTCTCGTTACGAAAATATGAATTTACCACGGCTATCGGCACGCGTTGTAACCAATTTAACCACCGATACATATATATCACTTGTTTTTTTCCATGCTTTCTGCTTTCATTTTTATTCTAGTGGCATTCCATTTTTTTTACGTTTTCAAATATATAAAGCTGTTACCTCATTTTTGTTAAATATTTATTGATAGTTTACTGATCTATTTCAATAACAGAAAGAACGGAATTAGAATTGACAGTCCTACAAAAATTGTATAAAATTTTTCAGAACAATATTTGATAAACAAATTAATAATAAAATGATTTATATTGTAATGTTTAGGGCATATGCATTGAGTACTCTTGTGACTCAAGGGCTAAGTAATGAGAGAGGGGACGGACGAAGGGGTGGAGGATTTCGCTCTTGGGTAATTGTGGGAAAATGCGCGCCAGTGCAAGACAAATGTGCATGCATGGCTTAACGTCTCGCTGGTTGGACAACATTGTGTAAGTTTTGGGGGAAACAAGATTTGGTACTAACCTTTCATACCTTACGAGAGTTTGCGGCCGGATCTTAGAAATATGTAATTCAAGCGTGTGGTTCATTGCACTATCGCGGGGGTGCCTTGTATACCAGCGATAGCGTCTCATATCGTATGCGATAACTCTCGAACCTTAGCCACTCGAAAGCCGCTAAATGCTGGATTCATAAGCTCTTCGCCCTTTCATACCTTCTACAACCTCTTTTGCCCACTTCTGATCTACTTTGTCACATTTTGTATTCCGTCTAGATAAATGATAGAACTGCATGAGCTTTTTCATTTTAGCAATGAAAAATAAATAAAATAACTAATTAGTGAATGTTAACGAAATAAATCTGCAAAAAAAAAAGAATTTTCTACAATGACGAAAAGAAATTGTAAATAAAATGTCCTTGTATCATGTACAATTAGCAGAGGAAACTTTATAGAAAACCTCAAAGCAGATCGAGCAGAAAAGGAAGCATAATAAAACATTTATTGTTCTCCCCGAGTAAAAAAAAGACAAAAAAAATATTTTTGTACAAAAGCAAAAGCAAATAAATATGAATGACCGAAAAATTTGATCGATCAATTTCAATGCTAAGTATCACACTCTCGTTAAAAAATGATAAGATACAAATTTCATTCCAGTAAAGTATCTTCTATAGATCGAGAAAATCATGCGAAATATGATATTGAAGAATAAATCGCGAGAGGCTGCATGCCACGAACCCGAGGAAAGTTCTGCTCCCTGATCGGTGGATAGCGTGATGGCATCATCTTTCAATAAGCTCTGGAGAAAGATCTGTCCCTCGATTATATCCCGTTATTCGCTCGTAACGGAAAAATTCGCGATTGTGTTTGTACATGAGGATGTATTTATGTGATAGGGTGAGAAAAAAAGTATATAGAACCCTGTATCATCTTCCGTTTTAGCCGCATGATGATGTTAGAAGATAGCAAAGGTTAATCTCACTTTTTTTCGTTTCAATTCTTTACCATCTCCTCCGCAGACCTGGGAAATTCTTTACTGGACACAATCGGCTCAATCACAGCCTCATTCAATCATTTAAAATTGAGTTGTTTTTATTCAGACGATATACGTTTTTTTAATACATTATCTAGATATTTGAGTAATTTCGTCGTAAATCCTTTAAATCATCCGTTAAATAATAAATTAGGCTTTAGAATATAGGTATGTCTTTTGATTCTTTGCTTTCGCAAAGAAAAAAGAAAGGAAAAAAATCGAATACAATATAATTTTAAGATATATAGTTTCCCTTTGAAATAATTGTGTGATCAATCAATTGAGGAAATTAGGAACTAAGACTCATTATTATGATGTTTCTTTCTTGCAATCTGTGACTGCACAAGATAAAGACAAAAATAAATTTATTAGATAATTTGGCAATAAATTATTCCATTTAAATTTATTATTATTTCCATTTGGTTGATCCAAAAATATGTATTAAAAGAGAAATACAAACCAAATGCAGACAGATAAAATACATATCTTCAATCGGTTTAGAATATCTGATAAAATATTGGTGTGCGTTCATTCGATTAACAAGCCAACGAATATTACTGTTTGTATGGTATTTCTACTCGTTTATTAGTTTCTCTCTTGGTTTGATCGCGGCATTTACTCGACGTAATGTAGAGCGAAGGCTATTGATGCTATTTGTTTTGTCGATTGACGAGCCTCTCGAAATTCCACGTTCGGTGTCTCGACAGACGATTTATTTGCTATTTTTATGTCAACATTGTGTATCATCTGATAAGTTTGTTATCACTATATTCAAGTCGATAGTTAATAAAACGGTAGTACTCTGGCACTCCTGTCCAAAACCGATAATGTTTGACTACAATTTGCCACGCCTATATTTCAGGATCTAAATGAATTATATTTAAATTAAGTATTATACGTGAATGAATAAATTTCTATTATCCATCAACCTAATTATTAAAAGTATAATTCATAAACAATTGAACAAAATCTTATTCCTTTCAACTTACTTTTAAGAAATCAATAATATGAACATATTTATTTCATTTATATTTAACATGGCTCAGAATATAAAAAAAAGTCACAATCGACTCTACAGAGGTTTAAAAAAATACATTTCGCTATATAATCGTAAATATACGCGCTACGTATAAAATCGTATCTTCTTTATAGTCGATCCATTTGATTTGTATTCAACAAAATCTAAGGAAACAAAGCTTCGCGCGTGCTGCATGCTCTTGGCAACGAGAAAGTTAATTTTTTTTTTCTAAGATTTCGCGTGCCACTCGTTCACCGAAGCAATAGTGGTGGCGCCTTAAAACCTCTTTCTCGTAGTCAGAGTCAAAGGTTCCAAGAGTGCGGGAGGAGGGAGACCGAGAGCCATTCATATCCGGCTGATAATTACGTGTTGCCTGAAGAAAGTCTTCGCTCGAAAAAAGTATTGCAATATTCTCGTCACGATACAGTTATTATTGACATGAACTCAGTTTTTTTGCATATTATAACAGGTAGAATAGTGGATCTTGGGGTGGTCGGTGAGCCAAAATACATGAACATTCAGCATATATATTACTATAAATCTATGTATCCCAAAACTGTGGTGTACTGTGTTCGAAATATTTAATATTCCAAGTCGTACTCTCTCTCTCTATATTCATATTATATATATTTTGGTATGGTAAATATGGAGTAATGCAGTTTCGTGAGTTGAGGTCTCGGAGGACATAACTTGAATGGCAAAAAACTGGAATAGTCTACGAGTGCAAAATAGCGTCTGATTTAGTCGTTTTGACCGTGCAACAAAAACGATTGCAGGAATTCCGGACGATTTTGATTCTAAATTATGATTTAATTATACGGAAATTAATTTCTGGATAACGCAACGGAAGAAAGTATTTTTTTACAAAATAAACGAAGAAACAATCCCGTCGTTCATGACTATGTATGTCTATATATTGAATGTTCAGATTGAGATGCGAGCTCTTCGAATAATTCATGAATCCTTCCTATATACTGATGAAATCGTCTATCGCGAGAGATGGGTTAGTTTCATGTGGTAACATTCAGCGTCGAACGCTCGAGGCTCCTTTTCGCCTCTCCCTCCCCCCAATTGTTGCCCCGTCAGTTGCCTACTTTAAAATTCAATTCCACCCGCGTGAAATTGAACGGAATGGACCATGCTATGCATAAGTCCCGTTCACTCCTTCTTGTGGTTTCTAAATGTATGGGCTATTCCAAAGGACATCGAACAGACTTTTAGCCAGGAGCAGCAAATTTGGAAACCCATTGAAAAAGAAATACAATAGGAACTGGGTATACTTGCAGGAATTGCTTTATAACAAAGGATCAAAAAAATATTGCATCCCAAATCTTAACTCTTTAGCAGTTTATTATTACGAAATATATTTACAAGATATTTCAAAAATAGGGCCTCGTAGAAGTTGTCAATCTTACGATTAATGATAGAATTTATCATATTAGTTATAATCGTTACGTATTTCAACTTTTCGCATAACAAAAACGAATTTATTCGAAATTTTTCAAGTGTGTCGAAGTTCGTGAAAAAACCATTGTATTTTTCGCTAGAAAAGCCCATACTGAGTAAGAATTTATAGCGACTGAACGGTGAGTGAATTCGGACGAATGCGGCCATGTGGAGAATAGGAAGAACGTATGTGATATCAGCATTGCGTAATTCTGTTCTCTTCAACAGGAGAGAAAGAGAGAATAGTCCAAAAGCCAGGGACTAAGTAATAATCATAATCCATTAGCATCGAGCTAAGTGTTACCTCTGATCGAGGATTCCCGTGTGGAAGAAAATAGTTGAACAATGAAACGGACAAATTGAGAAGAGAAAGAACAGATTCAAACTCTACATACAAGATTGTCCTCGTACACTTAATTTATTTGTCACCTTATTTGGTCGATTATTTATGTTTATTTAATTCATATTTTAGAAAAATTCGATTGCATTTTCTATTCCAGTATTTATTCTTCAGATGAATGAGATTCTAATACGAAAAGTAAGATCGGTATAGAAAAGATAATTCAGGTTCGCGTAATGATATTTTAAGATAGTTCATTTTAAATAGCGTAGAATTGAAAAGAAAATACTTTCTCTATTCGAAGTCGTTGGTCTATCCGGTGGCGCCGCATCGTGAGGAATACGGAAAGCTATCATATTCCGTGGAGATATCGCAAAGGGGATGAAATTCTCGCGGTCTCGATGTGTGTATATGTATGTGTAGACGTTTCTCGCCTGAATCGTGGGTGAAAGTGTGGTGGGGCTGGAGGCGGTGGGATGGAATTGGTCGTGGCGGTTGGCAGTAGGGATTGCCTCTTTCTCGAGGGTGAAACGGTGAAACGTAAAATGAAATGGGTATCGAAGGGGTGGTCACACCACCGCCACCCTCACCATCAACCACGAGTAACTCCTTCTCACCCTTTTACTTCTTTCTTCCTCTTCTTCGATCCTTCGCCCAAAAACCGCCACGAGATTTCGGGAACGAAAAATATATGTGATACTGCCACGAATGACTAATATACGTTGAAACAATAGGCTGTCGTCGGCCAGACGACGATAGAACGCACGAGGGGGTGCGATCGAGGGATAGGGTGGAAGAGTAGCTCGAAGCACTCGCTCTGGAGACTCTGAGAGAGGAAGAAGCGGAAGGAGAAGGAGAAGATGGAGGTGAAACGCCAATGCACCACTCGGGCGTTTTTATATCCGTTTTACCTTCGAGTTTCCTACCCTTTTCACTCTCCTCATTTTCCCTTCCCTCCATCCCACCCTCACTACGTGGATTGTACGTAGATATGGATCATATAAGGATATACAGTGACGTGCAAAAGTTTCGGGCCACCCTATTTTTTATGTACATTGAACAGAAATATGGTGGTGGGAGAAAAACAAACGAGTAATGATAACACGTAATCACTTATATTTAGAAATATATTTTTTATGATTGGCTGTGCAAAAGTATTTTGCCGCATACTTTTGGGTATGAAAAAAATGACAAAAAACTTGAAAAATAAGGAAGCATGTCTTGGTCTTCTCCACTCGACTCTATACTTTGTTGCCATGCTCTTGCAGCGATGACTGCAGCGCACCGACGAGGCATAGACCCAATTAGTTGTTTGATTCGTTCTTGTGGCAATTTTTCCCATTCACTTCGCAAATGGTTCCACAATTCAGTTTTGTTGGAGTAATTTTTCGTTCCAACACGATGCTTGAGGTCTTGCCACAGGTGTTCAATAGGATTTAAATCCGGTGACTGCGATGGTTAGTCAAGAAGGCGGACTTTCCGGCTTTGAAGAAAATTTTTAACAAGATGCGAATCGTGTTTCGGATCATTATCGTGTTGCAAAACCCAACCACGCGGCAAATTTTTCGTTGCAAATGGGAGCATATAATCTTGTAGTATGTCCCTGTACATTGCAGCGCCCATATTGCCATGAATTTCCATCAGCGGACCAACGCCATCATCAGAGAATGCTCCCCAAACTTTAATGTTTCCGCCACCGTCTTTTACGGTAGGAATTTGGTACCTTACATTATATCTGGTACCTGATGGACGTCTTACGTACCTCCGACCATCATTTCCGAATAATTGAAATTTCGATTCATCGGAAAAAAGTACTTTCCGCCAATTTGATACTATCCAGCGCTGATATTTTTTCGTAAAGTCCAATCTAGCCTTCTTATTCTTTTTGCTAATCAATGGTTTTTTTACACCAACACGTCCAATCAGCCCCGCAGCTTTGAGGCGTTGAGATACCGTACTCCGAATAACGTCAGCTAGATTTTCACTTCGCAATTCCCGGGAAACATCTGCAGCACTCTTTCGTGGATCTACAATGCACTTCCTTTTTATAATTTTGTCGACGCGATTCAAAGTTTTTCGCGGTCTACCGCTCCGATTTTTGTCATACAGTGAGTTTGTTAATTTATATTTAGTAATAATACGATTAACGGTCCTTTTGCCAATAGATAAAGTCTCCGCAACATCACGAGAACTTTTTCCTTCCGACGAAAGTTTTAACACGATTTCACGAAGCTGAATATTCGTGTGTTTCGGCATTGTGGCAGAAAGGAGACTGATTTTCAATTGTAGGACATGTTTTGAAACTAATGAGGAAAAAAATGTAAACAAACCGTGCGTACGAAGCCGCGGCGATATAGTGGCCCGATACTTTTGCACACCGACCAAAGTCATTCCACGTAGTACACGAAAAATACGCCATAATTAAATATAATATACGACGTTGTTACCTTCATTCTAACTCTCTTGAATATTTTGAACAATGAACGAGTTGAGAAATAAAATATTTTATCAATTAACTGGAAAAAATAGGGTGGCCCGAAACTTTTGTACGCCACTGTATATGCACAATGTCAGTTGTACGTACGATAGAAACCAATGTCTGAGCTTTTATCGTGTGGAGATTATAGCAATTTACATCTTGAATACACCCTCTTCCTTGCTTTCTTGTCATTCTTATGAGTTTTCACAAACCCTCTGAGTGTTCACAGAATTACTTTAAAAAAAAAAAAAAAACAAAAACTAACACTCGAAAATCGTTTCTCGCCAAAGTGTCTTCAAGTTTTTTCTTTCTCCCTTACGACTTTTCTACTCTACCAAAAAAATTCATTGAAAAATAAAGGCTATTAGTACTGTCTTTTTAATCTTGGAAAGAATATCAAACTGTGTGAATTTATGCTCATTGGGCCAAGTTAGGAAAATACATCTTTGAAGATCATGATTTCTTTAAATTCTGAACTTCATGGTTAACGAAGTAAAATCGTTAATTCAAAGGTTGTTCAAAATATTTATTCGAAATGTTGTATTGAATGGCAGTAGTTACAAAAAGGAATTTGTGATATGACATCCAAAGAGTTATGAGATGATAACAAACAAACAAACTTTCAAATTTAGAATATTAGTTAGGATTATCATCTCCGAATAGAATAGAAAAAGAGCATTGATCAGAAAATTCGTATATTAACAAGCAACGTTTGTGTTTCATTTGTTCGTAAACGTAAGAACAAATTTTTCTTTGCTTTCGCTCCTAACAGATTTCTTATTAGCCGCGCTCGGATTTCCTTCGTTCATCACACCAGATATTTAGGTTGTAAAGGCGTCAGTATAGAATAGATATACTAGCGTGTGCTTCTTCTCCCTGGTGTCGTATCAGAGCGGAGAGAGAAAGAGAAGTGGCCCTCGTCAAAGTTCAAAGTCCAGCTGGATTATACAGTATACATACATCAACGAACACAGACGCGGATGATGTACGAAGCCCATGGTTCGAGCATTGAAATAAGTGGAGTGAGGTTGGATGAGAGCTTAGTCACGTTGTCCAGAGGTTGGGAAAAGGATGAAGATACGGGAAGGTTTTGGAGGGAGGAAAGGGGATCCCTACCAGCCGATCCCTACCAGCTTCGTTGATTGCTTCTCTTTCCTCTTTGCCTTAAAATTGACGTCATATTCGTTATCCTTTCGACCCTTCTTCCTCCGCGCGCGCATCATCCCCCTTAACCCCCGAACCTCCTTTCAACCCTTTCTCTTCACACTCACTTGTGTCCCTCTTACTTTTGCTCTTTCTGTACTGGACTCGTCTCTACCGATACGGGCTCGACTTTAGTGGATATGTGCATGCACATAAGAATTTATGTATTCGCGTATTGTACTACATGTATATATATGCAGTCGGGTGTATGTGCGTGTGTATGTATATATTATATATGTTTCGGGTAGATATTTAATATTTTACGGAGTTTATCTCGCATTCTCCCTGACGAGAGCCTCATGCTCCTCCACGTCTTGTTGTATATCGTCCTGCTTTGAATCTCACTACTATTTTCCTGCGCCCTTTATATAATGTACATTTTATAGGCATACACATTCTCATACGTGGCCACACCCAGTCCCTATGCTTCTTTGCTTTCCTCGTGTATATACGTACGCTTTTGAAAGTTATCGAGTTTTTCGTGTTTATTCGCAATCGAAATTGTCTGTGAGAACTCCAATTAATTAATTGATTTCTATTTCTGTGAATTTTCCAATTAAGCAATTATTGCGGAACAGTGTATTTGGAAATGAAGTAATCGATATAAATTGATCTTTCATTATTAATTATTTGAGTATTTTGTTTATGAGAGTCAAGTTCATTTCGAGATGAAGTTTTGTTATTTGTCTATACGATCGCATTCGGTCATGATTAGCGCAATATAAATGAATCAGTAGAAACGAAAAATAAAAGACGGACGACAGGTGAAGTAGAGGAAAAGAGGAGAAAAAATATTGTAGGTAACGTAGGGGTGGTGACCGTCTCATCCTCACCGAAAGAGCTTTCATATCCCGAGAGAGCTTTCATTACTAATCCATGCAAAAGCCGGAATATCTTTATCCCTTCGAGTTTTCCGTTCTCGCAGCTCCTGGGGACGTATTTCCGGAATAAACTCTGTACCCCCGTTTCCCTATATACCCTCATATTCACCGTTATGGTCTCTCCTCTCTTGCTTTCTCTTTATTTCACTCGCTCGCGCTCGATAACTGTGAGAAGTTTCATCCCCGCTTTTCGCCCTCTTTTCGCACACCCTCGAAGATTGCGGTCGACCTCGAATTTTCCATTATCGAGTTTTATCATAACTACCAATGCGATTACTTACTGCTACAAGAATTACATTTATTTTCCGTGTGTCTTCTTCGCGACGGTAAGATAAAGTATATTTCAACTTATTTTCAGTGAACAAGTGCTAATCAAAACTTGCAATGCTGATTTTTGTTAACTTGTTACCCAAACTTTTTGGGCATGTTCAGAAGTAATTGAAAAATTAAATTTCAACAATTCATCAGTGTAAACATTCATATTTATTCTGTACAATAATGTTAATTTGACGAAAAATATCATTCGGTCATCTTATTACAAACCATCGTTGTAAATTATTATTATGCCATAATTGTTATCTTTATGGGGTATATAAAAAAATGTGACAAATATACACAATAATTTTATACATAGATATATAATGACCAAGAATCTGTGGTACAGAAGAATGCCTACCATCGAGTGCGAAATTCAGGAAGGAACGCGATGGTAGGAGGTGCGGATACGAATATGAGAATTAAAGCCGTCGAAGGAATTAAAGCGTATAAACTGTTGGGAAGCTCTCGCGAGTAGATCTGTGAGAGCTCTGATCTCGCGAATTCCGGCTCTCATCTCTCTTTCTCTCATGCTCTATGAGCTGTTCATTCGTCCGTACATTGGCAGGAGAATGCTATAGAAAGAGGAGGACACACGGAAGAAAAAAAAAAAATTAGCGACGTATACATTTTCACCCTTTCTCATGTGCTTTCTCGTATCTTTCTGTGTATACATATATATATCCCGACGGTATCTTTCTCTTACCATACAGTAGCAGGCTCGAATATCGAGGATCGGATCTGCTTTACGAGCGCTCGACTTTCCCTCGAGCAACCCCCATTCCACTCCCGATTCAAACTGCGCCGCGGTCACTGCGACGAGCAAGCATTTTCTATCTATACGCGAAAAGCAACGTTGGGTAATGTTGGGCGCGGTTATACTTTTCGGCCATAAGTCGGAACGTCCGACGAGAAAACCACGAGTGAGAGAAAGAGAGCTTTTCCTCCCTCGCTCCATCTTTTTCTCGTCCTACATTCTCCACTAGCCGAAGCACACATTCACAGACACATATATACGAAAGCATCCCATCCTCTTCCATATATACTCATACGACCACGACGCCGTCTCGTTTTTCCTCTTTCTCTCTCGTTTCTCTGGCTTCTCGTATCTCATTAAGCTGGCCAGCTCCGATAATTTCTTTCTCCTAAAGCCAGCTAGTGGCAGCCATTTTTGTTATTTTAGTATCTATATATATGTCTGTATGCTTGAAGGTACTTTTACGTATTCGTACACGCTTCATACTTGCAGCCTCCCTATCTTTTGCGTTCCGATATGAAGCTTTTCCTTTCCAAAAGTCCAGCAATCCCTATATATACCATTGATTATTCCATTGGAGAGCCCTTTTTCTCTTCTTTCTTTATCTCTCATTTATTTTTCACCTTCTCATTCGCCCTTTACATTTTCCATCAAGGAGATTATTTCTTTTTCGTGTCATTATCTCTTTCTCAGCTAAGAAGCATATGATGGTAATCAGCGAATTTGTGTTTTTTCATGTGAATGAATTCTGTGATTCTGTACAATGTTAGGTATGCAACAATAGGATCAATGGAATTTTTTATCGTGGTGCATGTGGTAACACATGGCGTGTTAATGGAAAAGTACTGGGCTCGATGAGAAAATTGAAAATATGGGATCTTGGATTGGCTAATATGGAATTAAGAAGATGTCACATTCTTCCTGTAATGATTTTTCATACTGACATGAAATGCATGAAACATTTTGCAATGAAAAAATTAAACCCACAGACTTGGCTGCAAGACCATATTAGTGCGGCCTTGTAAAATAAAAATAAATGAGGTCACTTTGGACAAGTAATGCCCTATGATTAACTCGATTCCTTTACATTGAATCTTGATATTTTGATTTCAGTCTTAAAACTCTTGAATACCTCGTTGATTATGAAAAAATAGAAATGAATTCTAAATTTTGAATTCGAGTTTGAAGAAAATCTTTTAATGATAAGTTTCCGTGCCATTAATAGTTCGATCTTTAGCTGTTGCTTCGTCTGGAAATCTTATCACACAATTTTCAGATTCTCACAAGCAAAGTGCATGATCATTGTACTCGCATGCCGACAAAAATGCTGAAAAAAAAATAATCCATTTTCCCTGGGAATCGGAATCAACGGTCGAGTGAAAATTTATCGGTTTGCTCTCCAGGAGAGTGTTTCTGCGGAACATCGCCGTTAATCTCCGAATTGTGATGATAAGTTAGTTCCGCGTACTCTTGATGTCCGGTAGTGCATGATATTTCTGTGGTGTACGCACACGCGTGTTCTGGAACGTTTGCGGAGACGACAGAACGAAACCAGAGAGAGAGAGAGAGAGAGGGAGAGAGAGAGAGAGAGAGAGAGAGAGAGAGAGAGAGAGAGAGAGAGGTAGAGTTGATTTTAGCTGCGTCACCCTCGACGATATGGGGTTTGTCGTTGCTCAAATGGAAAGGGTGAAAGCCACACCACGAGAACGGTGAACAGGATAGAAAGATATAGATAGATAGTCGAGGGCTTGTAGCTTCGTGTGTATAATACACGATCATTATAAACTCTCTGCCATTGGCTAGATAGATCGATTGCTAATAAACATAAAGGCGTAAGCTATGTGTTATAGCAAGCAGGGCGATCGTGTATTACGTCACTTTGTTTTGTGGCGACGATACACAGTATCTTTAAGCGTGTTTACGTGTATGAACGTACGGGGTGTCTCCGATTTGTAGGTTAAAATAGCGGAGTCACAGTTGGGACAAAAGTGTTGGTGTAATATAGCCTTAATATGACTTGTGAATCCGTAATTTTAGGTCAATCAGAAGGGCGCAATTATTGGTACACTTCGCGTAACGAGATACCTCTATAATCATACGCGTTTGATTCGTCCAATTCCAACGATAATATCAATGACTCATCAGAACTTTGTTGAATTAAAAAATTTTCAAATATTTTTCAGCTTAGGATTTTATCTTGGAATTAAATTGACTATACTTACCTTTTTTTCCGAGACACCCGATGTATATGTATATGTAGTGATTTGACGCGTTGGTCCGTGGGATAGGTTTCTCTCACGACGAGACGTACGTCACAGGTCAGCACTAGCATAGTCAGAGGCTCATCCTCGTGGCATGCGAGTTCGTTCGCGGTACCAACTGCATCTCTATATCAATCACTTCGGATCCTGAGGCAACCTTCGAGTGTAAGCCCACGTTAAACCCTTTCTCTCTCTTTCTCTCTCCATTATATCTTCTTCTCCCTCAACTTTCCACATCCTCGCATTCATCTCTTCATTCCCATTCTCCTGTGTATCCTTCGCTACGTTATACAGGACGTAGGCATAATGTACGTACTATCAACTCTCCATGATGCCCGGCTACGCTGATGCCCTTCGACCCTTTGCACATGTTATTCGTGGACACGACGTCCACAAACGTCACACTTGTAAACATATCGAATCCTTGGAGGTAGACGGGCATCATTCATGAATTTTAAAATGCAAATCAACGAGGGTTTATGCCTTTTGATTAGTTAGCCATCGATCCTAATACCCTTGTCGTAATTTCTCTATTTTAATTATATACAGGATATCTTAATAACAGGGTTTCAAGAATTCGGATAATAGTAAAATTATACGAACGTTATTATTAAAGGTCAACAGAAATCTTATTTCATATTAAAATATTAATTGTATTTGAAGAAATAGAGTTTTGATGACACCGGAATAGTTGATGATTGTCCGAATAAAATTGCCAATGCTGCATAGAATAGCTCGTATATGTGTTGGTATCCTTGTGTATATACCTGCATGTGTACATATGAGCGTAACTTTGGAGGCGCTAACGTACATACCGCGGATCACAGCAGCCATAAGCGTCATCTCTATTGCAGGAATCGTATGGATGTGCGATTTAATGTGTTTGTCTGGTAGTGTGTAGCACGCCCGTGCTAACCGATGTACGGATTGATAATTTATGTCCGTTAATTATGATCCAACGGTCTCAGCACATTGTGCGCCCATTATTGGTTACACCCTGCGATTCCTCTCTTTGGTAGAAATTTTGCTCTCTCTCTCTCTCAATATCCGTTCACTCTAACCGACATCGGTAAGTCTGCCTTATACGAACCGTTACTACTGAAATAAAATGTTTCTCTCTACGGCGCCCATGGTAAGATAAAAAAGTAACAAAATTAAGGAACAATAAATTGAGAACAGACTACTGGAAATTTTAATAAATAGAATATAATAGTTAGTACAATTAAAAATATAAAAAAATGTATAGATAAATGTAATTTAGTCAGACAAATTTATTAGAAAAAAATATGTTAACACGAGTATTTATTTCTTTGTGCTAACTTTATGTAACTCATTAGAAATCAACACTTGGGTGTTGATTTCTAATTGTGTTCATTATAACAATAATTGATTTCTAATGATTTAATCATGAGTTGGCTCATGATTAAATCATTAGAAATTAATTATTGTTATAATGAACACAATTTCATACTTGATGGATTAATGTTTTTTCTACGCTAAGACAATAATATTTTGGAAAGAGGATTGAGAGAAAAGTGCATTGATGAGTGAGAGGAAAGAAGTGAAAATCGTAATGATGCCCCGCTGATGATCTCCCACCTTAATCGTCCGTTGAGCTTCCGAGAGAAAAAATAGAGAGCAGACTGTGTTCGAAGAGCGCATTTTTTCTTTTGATAATATTTGTTATACAGGTTAGATATGTGCGAAAAGGAGGAAGAGAGAGAGAGAGAGAGAGAGAGAGAGAGAGAGAGAGAGAGAGAGAGAGAGAGAGAGAGAGAGAGGGGGGGGGGGGAGGGAGGAAAAGAGAAAGCGAAAGAAAGAGAGGGTTGTGAAATACACATAGCTTTGTGCAGGTCGAGCACGAGTTTTCCGTCGAAAGGTTCGACACCGGAAACGGTTTATACAGTTGTCGCAGTCACAGGATGCCGCCGCGGGAGCGTGAGCTAACGCAGTTTTTCTCTGTAAACGACCGTGTTTTGTAGAACGTATATTTCTCTCTCTCTCTCTCCCTCTCTCTCTCTTACTCTCTTCCTTGCTCTCGAAGCGGGCTGTGCACTTTTGAAAAGACAGACTGAAAAAAACAAGAGGTTATACGATGACGAAAAAAAAATTAAAAAATAAAAGAAATTATAATACGCAGTCGAGAAGTAATGGCGCACGGATTTGTTCTCTTCCTGCGTCTGTGCAGAGCTTTCTCGATTTTTTCTTGTTAGTTCGTTTTTTTAACCTTTTCGCATGAGTGAACGGACGAGTGCACGTATACACTTTTTCCTTTAGTCTCGTTTATTCTTTTTGTTCTTTTTCATTATCGCACCGGGTAGAAAGACTGTGAGGGATGTGGCAAAGTGTGCGAGAGACACAACGGAACGCTTTGGCAGCTTTCTCGATTTTTCTCTCGCTCTATATACGTATTTGAATATATGTATATTTTTTTACGTATCGTACAATAATTTTGCCCTGTTTTACGCTCCATCTCTCCCTCTATCTTTCATCAGGAGCTTTGGAGGTGAATTTCTCTCATATCATTAAAAAAATAGAGATATTGACAAAAGAAGAGGGTTATATATCGCGAAAAAGTGACGGGAGATGACGATGGGTCCCTATGACTCTCTACCTCTTGTGCATGCTCGTCATCTCGTTGACTAGTTGGGCAAAAGCGTTGGCGGCATCACACAAAACCACCCCCGGAGGGAGCGTCTCACAGATCAATGGGAATATTGAACAATTGTCTCTTGGGCTACGGCTGAAACGAGCGACCAAGACAATCAGCCCTCTGTGAGAACAATGCGTAGCTTAATGACGTAGCGCCACCATTTTCGCCATCGTACCCCACCTTTTCTTTAATATTCTCTCACCCTCTTACTCTTCCTCCTACGGACTCACCTCCCACGGCAAAACTGATGCGGTGAATGCTGAACGCACTCACATCACGCTCGCATCTCCTTATCATTCTCATATACCAATTGAAATAATATAATTAATATTGAATATATAGTCTGGAATATTTGCTTCTATATATCGACTGGTGACAAATAAGAGGCCTTAGCTCTGTTTATTTAATGCCGTGCATACATATGCAACTTACGTCTATTTGTTCCTTAAGAGCTAATCAAGTAAAAATAGTGCTTAAGGTAGTTCCCCCACAGGATCGTTGAATTAAGAAATGGTTGAAATTTGGCATAAGTGTTATTTAATACGTTATTCAAAAATCTGTGCAATTTTAACAAGTTTTACCATCCCGAACCCGAGATATTTATACTTGAAGTTGGCTCGATTAACACGTAACATATGGGCCATGCATGGGCAAACAGTACGTCATTAATTCTACCGTCAGAACTAAAATCAAGAAATTGATGAAAAACGAGGAGGACCAAGAGCAGGATATCACGAATATTGTGAAAAAACATGAAGATGATTTACCATCTGGTTTAAAAGATATAATCTCGAGAAGTACTACGATTTTGGCCTTATACGACATATTCTACAAACAAACGAGCGCGAGCGCGAGAGATGTAACCTTTTTTGTGTATTGGGGCATAGCCCGCACAGTTCCGGCAAAAAGTTTACTCGCAATGTCAGATCAAAAACACATATAGAATAAATTTTACGACAGTAGATGATATCTGTCGTATTATCTATTGGTACCGAGTCAATATTGTGTGCTTTTTAAATTTATTTACTACGAATTATGAACCCTTTACACACATATGTAACGCACATACGGTATGTAACTTTTGGTTGAGTTTGTCGCAGGGGAACTACCTTAATACATTCTCCAGAAAGTTTTTTTATTTGCATCGTACATAATTTCCGTTTTTGTAATCGTTGAAGCTTGTCAAATATATTTATATTTTTACTTCTCATGCATAATTTTGTATTGACTTTTGATTTAAATATTGCTAAACAAATTGCCAAAAGAATAGCCCATTTTTTAACAAAGGAGATAAATTGTCAGTATCTTTAATCTCAAAGAATACCATCATTTCCCGCATGTCTTGGTTGCGTTTTCTTAAAACCCAAAAATCCCGGAATTTTAGAAAGTCGTAACTCTTTGAATAGTTATCTAGCTTAGTCTTTTCAAGCATGCTACTAACCTCATTGTCGCGTTTGTCATTGTGGCTACAAAATTTTATGGATTCGGAACTAAGCTATTTAATTAAACCAAATAAATCAGTGATCGTCGTAGGAATTTTAAGGAATTAACATGTTGAGTATGTGGTGTTTAATTTCGTACGGTAAGTTCGTGAAATTTTAATTCATAAAATTTTTAAATTCACCATTTTTTTACAATTTACAAGTATGTATATATATAAATACGCATACACATACACACACACACACACACACACACACTTATCTATATACATCTTTATATCCATGCCAAAAGCAAAACGGCATCGGGAATGGCTTCGGCGGTGTGGCAATGGCATTGCAGACGCCGCGTTGGTGGTGTTTTAGAGATCAATAATTTATGTAAATGTGTACGCGGCAAGGGCGCTACCTACGTGTGGCAGTGAGTTACAGCTTGTAGAGAGAGAAAGAGAGATGAGATGAAGGGTAGTATAAGGAAGGGGTTGGCCCATGGGTGGAAGAGGTTGCTGCAGCGTATGGGGGTTGATCGGGTGGCGGAAAGGAAGGGAGGGACATTGCAAAGGGAAATCAAGGGGTGGAAAGAGGAATACGAGCTACGTGAGCTCAGGGTGAGTAGAGAAGATTCGCGACACGAAGGGGTTTGACGTTCAACCCTTTCATCGATTGTACTTTCCTTCACTATATCTACTTGTTCTTTCCCTCTATCGTTCTCTCTCTCTCTCTGTCTGTTTACCACCTTGTTTGCTTAACTTTTAGAATTTTTTGCATCTGCACCTTTGGAACTTTACTCACCAGAAATCAGAACTGATACTCGATCTTTAATTTTTTTTTTATTCAATTTTATTTTTGTTCATATTGACTGAAAAAATTTAGCAAACTCTTTTCGTGATGCGAGGTACCTTAATATTTATTTTTTTTGTACATAAATCGTAGCATGAAGTGCCGTATCAAATTAGTATTTACATAATCTAAGATAAATTAAATATCTCGAACCTCTTAAGAAGAATGTTTGAATAATAATGTTAATAAAAAATATTAACATATTTATGAAAAAAACGGTCCATAAAAAAATCAGGCTTGGCATTTGAATTGCAGCCTCCCCTCCCCCCACTTGAATCGCTACAAATGACATCCCGGTTTTGCTGATATTCAGAAGTAGGAATTAAAAACGTGTGCAATAAAATAAACTCGACGTACTTTGCTGTTTAATATCGTATCAATAGCATTTTTGAACTCAATAAATTACAGGGGTGAATGATCAATTGATTTTCGCCATTATATTCATTCTTTGACTGTAAATGGGCAACGATAAAATGCGTCAGCAGAACATAATCCTGAAACTTTATGAAATTGCACATTTTATAGGGATAAAAAAAGGTCGACGATGGAAAATTCTAGAATCTTAATTGAAACTCATCCAATAAATACTTATATTTTTCTCTTACTTATACGCGCTAATAATTGTAATTAACAAATTGATAGTCTCTTCATATTATAGTACAGCAATTGTCTTTGCTTTTCCATCTTTGTCTCTTTCGTTATCTGAGTGTTTGGAAATACAGAGTAGAAATACGATATATCAACCCTTATTCTCTAAACTACACCCTTCAGTCTTCTTTCACCCTTATGGGCTGGAGATACGTATAGTAGTTTGGTATGGCAGTGGCGTTATAACCACTAGCCCCTACACTTTGATCCTGAACCCCCCTCCGTCACCTCATCCTTCTCCTTTCCGCCTTTACCTCCCCAATAATCAATATATTCTAGCATAACTCTAATGGCCAACTCCCTCACATTTGAATAGCACCCCGTTCGCATCGGCAACGCCGACTCTTCGGTTTCTCGAGTATGATATATATATATATCCAAAACAGCCCTGACACAATACCAATCATCCAAAATATTCGAGCATCCTTCTCTCTGAATGTCTCTACACTCCATCGCGATCTCTCTTCTTCCCATATTCTTGTATGGTACAGTCCTGTGCTCGACCCGAGAGTGGTATTAAAACTTCCGAGAGCAGCGTACACTCGGAAGAGACCCGCGGGCATCCTTCGGCTATAACGCTTCGATGGCATCCTCTTTCTATCTCTTCCTCTCTTCTGCTCTCTATTTTGGATGCCTCACAATATTATATATATGACATGTTTATAATTTATTTTGGTGATGACAAATATTCAGAGTCCTCAGGAGACGCGAAGCCATCTATTTACTATTCGAACTCCAAACTTGTTCAACATAAACAAAAATCATTGAGGGGTTTCTGCCTTTCGAATATCATGAAATCAGAATTGTACAATCGTGTGTATTGTATGGATAAACATTTCAGGAACACCGAAATTTAATTTGCAATGTCTAGAATATGAATGGGATACTTTTTCTTACAATTAAACAAGTTTTTTCTTCATGTCATATTTTTAATGTCATGCCAAAAAAAATATATTCAATTCTTTCATAAATGACGAAATGTTTTAGAAATATTGCAAATATTTAGAACTTCTTAACTTCGCTTACGTAAACATCGAAATTTGGTTTATTAACCTGTAAATCATAGAAATATATACGATTTTAAAATAGTGGGGAAAACTTCGAATTGTAAAATATAGATGCACAGATCACTCTTATGGCTCGTATGAAAAATTTAAGAAAAAGCCTGACTGTTTTTTGGAGTAAGTACAATAGTAAAAAAAAAGAGACAGAGTTGAAAGGCGTAAGAGTTAAAATGTGTCTGATTTGGCAAATAATCTCTAGTGTATGAATTACCTGCTAATCCCGATTTTGGGACAAACTAGTTCAGCGTTTCTATGATAAACTAGGAAAAACCAGTTTGTCTTGAAATTGATGTACGTATCATTGTATTTTCTGATATATGATTTTCTTTTCACGTGCTGTACAATTATTCTGGTGAATATAAGAATATATATTATATATGCATATAAAAATTTCGTTTCACCCTATATTTTTCTGCGAATCTCTCACCCATTGCTGTTGCTGTGGCGTATTTATTTCAACCTAGCTAATAAATCAATTCCTTCGGGAAATGGAAAGAGCAAGAGAAAAAGGAGAGCAAAAGAGTAAGGGGTATAGTCGTGGCGTGACGTTCGGTTCTCCAGGTTGGTTTTTGGTCGCGAGTGCACTCGATCCGAAAATAAGGATTTACATATTCATGCGCGAGATAGAAGCGTGTGCGGGGGTTATGTAAGGCGGTGTGGTTGCTCTTTCGCTTCACTCTCCCTCTCTCATCTCATCTTTCTCTTTGCGGTAGATTCTCTGCGGGTGAAATTCGCCTTCGTCTGGTAGTGAGAGAATTCAAGAGAGGAGAACGACATGACACAAAGCAACTGTTATCGTATCGGCGTTTTCCCGGTTATATGTATATATAGATAGGGTGAAAATGGCCTATTTTAAGAAAAACACGTATTTGTCCTGATCAGATGAATGCGAAGCATTTTCGATAGTGTCAACTAAGCTATTTTACAATTCTAAAAATAAAAATAAAAACAAATATTTGCGTAATCGCAAAAAATGCTCTATAATATATCTGCATTATCCAACCTTAAAATGTTAAATACACAATCAGTAGGTTTTGTATTTTTTTTATTTCAATTTTTTTTTGAATTTCAAAGTCTTGCTTTCATTGATTTTTCTTTGTAAATACTTAATTTTCGTGGATAATTATAATTCTGAGATTTTATTTTCAATTGACTGCTACGCTTGAATAACAATTACACCAAAAGGATAATCATAATTTTATCGGCCTCAAATTGTGCAATATTTAAGGCATGATAAATAGACATCTTTTCGTATGAGAGCACACTTTAGTGCGATGTGTTATTACTAATTTTGGGAGATTACGAATTTTTAAATTGAAATGACATACAATTGAGACAAGTTTTTGGAAAAGGAATTTCTAATGTGATCCATTTTATACTGTGTTCCTCCTTATACCATGACAGCATCCTGTGAACAAGTAAGCTACAACGGGAGAGCTTCTGTGGCAAGAGGATAGTTTGTAATGGGATTTTCCGTAGTTCCTCACCTGCAGCGCATCTCCGTTGGGAAAAGTAAAAACCGCCTCTCTCGTGACGTATCGACGAGAGTTAAAGCAACGTGTCTCTTTGTATTTGCTGTCTTTTGAGAATATAAAAATTCTATCGGTAAAATATATTATTTTCTGTCTTTTTAATTTTTTATCATTTACGGAGTATTACAACAATTTATATGTCTAAGATAGATGGAATAAATGTAACATTTCTGAATCTAGTGCAGTTATCAGAAAACTTGCTCTATGCAGCAGTGTGTGGCAGTTTTGAGCATGTTTAGTAAAGTCTATAGCTTGAACCTAAAGTTTCCTCTTAAATCAAGTGATAGTCAGCATTCAAGAGTCGGCCCAACGTTGTGTTCTTCAAAGAGAGTTCGAAGAGTGCTTGAGGACAATTGCACAGTCCTGTCACGTACGATTTATTTAAACTTTGCTTTTATCGTTGTCTACCCTGCTCGATTTCCTATAGATATATATTTGTAATCAGGTTATCTTTCTCGCGCACGCACTTGGCTCGTCATTTGTTCTCACCTGTCCTTCATTCTTCTTTGTTCTTCTCTTTCTTCACTCTACTCCGCATTGCGCAGAATTTTATCCCCTAGTATCCCCCTCAGGTATTATCTGTACCGTAGGGGCCTTCCAGAGTGCCAGGAGGCCGTAAAAAGAACAACAATTCCGGAAGTGGCGACGAGAACGACAACGGGACGACTCTACGCTGCGAACAAACACACACATATATCTACACAAACATTCGTCAGTCGCGGAACGAGAGGAACATTCCTCGCATCTATGGAACAAGAGAGATCAACTCAGGGAGTTATACAGAGCGAGAGTGAAAGAAAGGATGGAAATCCGTGCGAGAGAAAACAAAAGATATGAGACGTATTCTTTCACTATTCTGGGTGGAAAATATATCGTGTAAAATGAAAGGGAACGACTGAGAATGAGAAAAAGGCTTCAGCCAGTTTTTACAAGTATTAATCAATCAAAAGAAAACATTTTACTGGACTTTTTATGATAGCCTTTCATTTTATCGATGGCAGAGGATATACGATGAAAATGTACATGCTATAAATTATTGTGCATTTTTTTGAATGCGGATATCATGACGCTTACGCAAAGAATTTGATTTGTTAATTAAATTTGAATTTACACGATAATCTAGCCAAAAATGTGAATTACGTTGCATTTGGAAAAAAATGAGTATCTATAGAAGGTATTGTTACAAATTTGAGTGATTGTCATTGTAGCTGCGCTTACATTATGTTGTATTGTATCAAAGTAGCATCGAAAAGAGTACGAACAACGAGAACGAGGGATGACGTATCACCAAGCAGTTTTTGAAGGGGTAGTTTCTGTTTTTTCCCCGTTTTTATGTACACGACTTGAAGTGCTTGGAAGGAAAAAGGCGTGACGCACAATGTATAAAAGGTAAAATGACGTAGGTGGAGCCTTTTTGGTTGATAGGAGTCGGTATATATCCAACTCCATGTCTCAACCTCGCCCTTCATCGGTCTTTCGTGCTTTCCGCCTCCGTCTCCTCGTCTCTTTATCCCCTGTTATATATACATCGAACGGGAAAAGCGACGAGCGATTCCCACGAAGGATACCGCGAGCCAATCTTTCGGAAACCAGCCCCAAATCCAAAGAAGCGTGATATTTATAGGTCGGGTTTAAAGTATAAAGTCTCTATTCCCTTCTTCTTTCCTCACCCCTTGAAACCCCCACGGATAGCGGTGTGGGGGAAAATTTTCTTCGCCGGAGACCGACCACGTGATCCGTTCGTAAAGTCCACGCTTGCTTAACCGCGAAAATCTCTCGTGTTGCTATTTTCCAAGAGACAATCGTATTCTCAACCGGCACCCCCATGCCCCTTTTCAACTCTCCCAAACACCCTTAGCAAAACGTCCAAGGACACAACGAGACACCAAATCGTAAACCAGGGTAAACATCGCGGATCTGGCGTCTCGCGAGAGAGACGAGAGAAATCGAAATACTCTCTTCTTCAACCCTCGAACATCTCTTCTCACAAACCGCCCTCTACACTACAAAACTCTCTCCTTCCCGTTCTGAGACTTAAGGCAATCCGCATGACTGGATCTCCGAAAGCAAAAATAACGGCATCGCATGAACCGAATCTTAAAATCTCCTGTAGTATTGTCCTGTGGTTACTAATGCTTGGGGATTTCACCATTCGGTTTTCTTTTTTTTTATATTCTGTACTCAGGAATACTTCGTCACTTGCCTTGATCGCATCACCGCGTGGAAACAATTGTTTTTATTCCTTCAAACGATTAATGATTTTTATTTCTAACTCTATTTTTGATTTTGTATTTCATTTCCAACTTGATTGTCATGTGTTGCAATTAAATTTTGATTGATATTTCGAACAGCACATCATTGTGGGTACGTAATACCGCAAAGGCACGATCTCTAGTACTGATGTTAGGAGTCGACTTCATAAAATATAAAATTAAATGCTGGAGTTTCAAGGAAGTTGAAAATTGCTTGTTGATATTACACGATATTTTCGAGTTTTACACGGATACGAAGAATTATTCGTCAAGTTGATGCAGAATCTGCCTATGTTGAGTATTAATTTTGAGGGAGACTTCAAACTTTCAGCGAATTTAATGTCCGACGAAACTAGCTCAGCGTGGACTCCGATCGACACTCCGGCGACTTTATTACTTCTCGTGATCGAGTCTCGCAACGGTTTGCGCATTTCAATGACGAAAAATTTCATTGACGCCGTAGCGGAGATAGCGACATTCCATTACAATCCAAAATACCTGATTGTATTTTTCGTTCGGAAACCGAATAAAAATATTAAGGAATTGTTACAGTATGTTTGGACCAAGAAAATGCTTGATTTGACTATCGTTGAGTTGACTGGATCGGAATTCCTGTGATATTCGATCCTGATCAATCGCGCAGTGGTTTTATCGATTATTCATTTATTCAATCCATTTAAAAAGGAATATACTAGTGAAAATTGGAATGTTAACGTAAAAAACTTATTTTCGGACAAAGAATTTGTGGGGTTATCCCCTGAGGGTAGACCAATGGGGTACATTTTCGTCTTATGATACCAGATCAGTCTTGCTACAAATTCTCCAACAAAAACTCAATTGTTCCGTGAACTATATTGAATCGACTCCATGAAGATTTACTTTTTGGTACAATATATCCATTACTTATTCCTACGTAGAATTAAACAAAGTAGATCTCGTACTCGAATTGTATCCATTTTATTCCGGAGGTTGGAACGATATACAACGAACAACATCAGTTGCAATAATTGGACTTTATTTTCTCCTGCCGATTTTGCCAAGACCAGAATTATCCATCTCCACCAATTTCTTAGTGGCTTAAATTTTGAGTTTTGGTATCATCTTTATTTTCTGGATTTTCATGCGATTTCGTGGATTTCCATCATAATCTTGGTGGATATTTAACATTTTGGCTGCGTCCTTTTTAGTATTTCGCTCGGCCAACAACCTCGTGGTAATGTTGAACGTATCATTTTCGCTTGCTTGTTGGCTCTCTTTGCCATTCATTCGTCAACGATTTGCGCCTCGTTCACGGGCATTACTTTAAAAACAGACGGACAAATTGAATTCCAAACTCCAGCCTGGCGGACTGCTTCTTTCAGTTGGTGCACTATCAAAATATAATTGACCTGTTGGACAAAACGACGGCGATTTGGTTTGCAACCGACGACGGATTTACTGTGAAGCCTGCTAAACCTAACGTACCCAAGGTACCAGTTTCGTTGTGGGCAAAAGATCACCGTATCGTTCAAGCCTGGATAAATTAATCATGCGATCTCTAAGGACCGGACTCATCAAATATTTTTTTTACGATGACGAAAAATACAACGATAGATCGTATGAAGGAGAAGCAAAAACGTAAACACTGTACTTCGACAGTTAATTATAACTGGCGGTGTTGGCTATTCATTATCAATTGTAGTTTTGTTGGCTGAAGTAATTTTCAATCGCATTTTGACATATAAAAAATCGAAAGCTCGACTGCTGCCTCTCCTTTTCCCTTACACCGAATATAACATTTTTCAAAAATTATGAAAAAAATTAGTTCGAATAAAAATTGGAAACTATTAAATAGAATTCCGCAAAAAATAATGTTTTACTCTGTGTGTCTTTGGAATTGTATTACGACGATCATGGATTATTCAAAAAAATATTTACTCGTTCGAATAACTGTCTAACAAAATAATTGTTCAATTGCTTGAATTCAATCTACGGTTAATTAATACAGATCGGATTAATTGAATCGTCAGGGAGTTGGACGTACGAGTTGAGTTATTTTTTCTTTATTAAATTATATATTTATGTTTTTTAAATAACTTTTATTTCATATTTTTTTACACGATGGAATGAAAATTGGCATTTGAAGGATGAAATTCTTGTCGGAGTTTAAAGGAGCAACGGGCGTCTTTCACGCTCTGGCGAAGCCATCGCCAAGTTGTCGGAAATCGAAGATGGAATGCTAAATAGCCGAAGGGTTAAACAGCCAGAGCATGGCATCGTGTCTCGTTGTCTTTGCTTTCCTTCTGCTCCGTCTCACTAGTTCAACCAACCTCACCCTCTATCTTACGAGGATGTTCTCTCATTCCCTTTTCGATATATACGCACTTTGTTCAACGTGTTCGCTCTGTTTCGTCGTATCGGCACACAGGGCCCTTCGTACTTTCCTGTGTAACTTCTGTGCATGGCAGAACAACACCGAGCTGAATTACGCGCCTTTAGACGGAAGTGTAAACTCGATGGATCGTTCGAAAATAGTTTTGCTACTTCCATTGATCAAAGTGGGCTAAGGTACAAATAAGACTATGAGAAATAATAATAATGTGAAGCGTGCTAATAAGAAATTTGCAACTTCCTTGCACATTATATGGCTTTTGCCATAAAATTTACCCTTGTGAGCGAGTTAAAATGAATTTAGTACAATTATATAATTTTACATTGTAATGAACGTAATCAAAATCCGCGCTCTATGATACCCTGGCCACGGGATCATTTCCCCGAATTGATCGATGGCCATATGAATGCGTATGTCCATCGATCGTAACATTGAGCGGAGAAATTTTCGTCGATTCTCGGTCTCTTTCGTTCCGGGGTCTCCGACCGATCAACACCTCCGAATTCGCTCACTTTTTGACATAATATACAAGAATGTTCAGCAGTCCGTCTATATTGGGTTGGCCACCCGATTATATATGTCGTTTATCTTTGGAGTATCGAGACACTCCGGAACATATGAAAGAGACAACGTGAGAAATAACGAGAAATATAAGCGCATATTTTCTCTTATTACTATTTTATATTTTGTACTAACCTAATGACAGACAATACTATCGAGTGTGTCACAAATTTGTGTATGTATGGTGTTCAAACGTGCATGTGTGTTCAATTGAGAATTTTATATTCGAGGATTTGTCAAAGCCTTGTATTGGGTTTTAAACTTAATTCCCGCTGGTTTTCAATAAAAAGTAAAAAAATTATTTATAGTTTACGGTACATTCTATTTTATTCGAAGTATTGTCCTTCAGAAGCTATGATCTTTTCTCATCGTCCATGCAACAAATGGATTCCACGCCAATAGAAATCGTTGCTTTTTGAGGCGATTCATTCATCGATCCATTTTTTTATATCTTCAAAAGACTTGAAATGCTGTGATGACAAATCATTCCGGATCGCTCGAAACAAAGGATATCTCGTATCTCGCGATATGATTCGTTCTTAAGGAATCGAACGAATCTACGAAGTTTGTAAGACTTCGCACGGTGTTATGAATTTACCCTATCACGATCTTGAGACGTTCCGATCGAGTTTTTACACTTGATCGGAAGTTATTGTTAGAAAAAATTATTATTTTTCAAAAGATTTAGAAAATAAACAAAACAAACTTTTATTTTGAAGTAAAGAATGAATAATACAAAATAATTAAACGGTGACAAAAAATTATGTTGTTGGAAGAACAATGCGTTGTACTTCGTTCAAGCTCGGATTTGAGACTGATTCTAGTGACTGGCGACAAGACCTTTCTGCCCTCGTGGAAAAGTTAACGTTTTTTGGCCAAATTAAATATTGAACGCTGATTGGTTGTTGGCCTAAAAAACGGGATGGGCTACGAAAGTATTTGTCACCAATCACTAGATGGAAATTTTCCCCAATGAGTGGGAGGCGTAAAGGTAGGCACACATGTTTCAGATTACAAAAAATATAGAAAATAAGTCGCCAATAAAATTTGCACAGAACTGAAAAAACTGTATGCGTCATTTGCCAGAAGGGTCAAGCGACAAACTCCTTCAGCTTTATAATTCAATGTGGATTTTCCCCAAATCCTCTAGGCGCGTAAAATAACATGTTAATAAAAAGATTAAAAAATATAACCCGTATGCTGGTACAATCACGCGTCTAAGTGCATTGGGAAAAATACCGATCGGCAAACCAAAATGTACGATCCTTACCATCTGGACGCCAGACCATTGAAATGCTAGGCCTGGGTACGTACAGTGGTTTATGACCCCTTTATTGTCCGCCAGGAAAAAGGTAGAAATCCTTACCTGACAACACAAGTGGGGTATGAAATATTCAAGATATAGAATTTTTCGATTAAGCCGATCAATTCATATAAAAAGTTCGTTTGATCAATGTGATACGAAACATACTCCCCCCGTTGAGAGGGTTCGGAACAACACATCACATCTTATCAGCTAAAATATCATATTATTAAATGTTCACTGATCCCCTTGTACACTGTCATGCGTGGCGGTATCAGTTTTTGGGATGTCAATTGGCAGCGGAGCCAACTTCTTGATATTTCGGACAAGATGGCCGGTCGATGTTTTAACCCGAACTGTACGTATGATGCCGTCTGGTCCTGGATGGGTTTCTACGACTCGTCCCAAGAGCCATTGTAGTGGAGGTTGGTTGTCGTCCTTGATGAGAACTATAGATCCGATGTTGATGTCGTGGACCCCTGTGGTCCATTTGCGTCGAATATTCAGTTCGTTGATGTATTCTTTGTACCACCTGGCCCAGAAGTCTTGTTTCAATTTTTTAATATGTTCCCAAGTGGATAAGCGGTTCGCGGGTGTCTCTGTGAAATCATGCTCAGGTACACTCGTTAAAGATTCGCCAATAAGGAAGTGGCCAGGAGTTAAAGCAATAGGGTCGTTAGGATCTGAAGACATAGGAGAGATGGGACGTGAGTTAAGGATTCCTTCAATTTCAATGACTAGCGTGTTTAAATCTTCAAAACAAAGTAATTCATTGCCGATGATACGTCGTAAATGGTGCTTGAAAGATTTTACCGCTGCCTCCCAAATCCCACCAAAATGAGGTGATGCGGGAGGGTTGAATTTCCATGTTATTTCCTTTGTTGCTAGGAAATTCTGGACTTCTCGAAGATGATCCTCCGAGTTTAATTGATCCTGGATTCTTTTTATTTCGTTTTTTGCGCCAACGAAATTAGTCCCGTTATCACTCATTATCGTGGTAGGTCGTCCTCGTCTCGAAATGAATCTTTTCAGAGCCGCAATAAATGCTTCAGTGCTCAAATCGCAAACTACCTCTAGGTGTACAGCCTTTACTACAAGACAGACAAATACTGCTACATAAACCTTTAATTTGACTCGATTTCGAAAACGTCGCTCCTTCATGTAGAAAGGCCCACAGTAGTCAATACCAACGGCACTGAAAGGTCTAGCTGGGATGACCCTTTCTTTCGGTAATTGACCCATCAGGTAGTCAGGTGTCGGCGGATTATGCCGCGCACATTTGACGCATTGTCGTACAATTTTTCTGACCTGATTTCGGCCATCGATGACCCAATACTGGCGCCGAAGACCATATAGTGTGGTTTGTATACCTGCGTGGCCATTGTTGTTATGTTCGTCTTCAATAAGTAGTTTTGTTACGTGATTCGTCTTGGGTAATAATATCGGATGTTTACGCTCGTATGAGATGTTTGCTTGCTGAAGCCTTCCGCCTACACGTAAAATACCGTTGGAATCCAAAAACGGGCTCAGAGATAATAATTTACTTTTGCGTCTTAATTGTTTTCCATTGCTGAGGTCATGTATTTCACTGTAAAAGGCTGAGGACTGCACTAATTTTATGATGTTTATATTTGCTTGTCTCATTTCGAGGACGCATGGTAAGTTTTTATATGTATTGTCCCTACGAACTCTGAGACAGTATGAGATGATACGACGAAGTTTCCAAATGGACGAATATCGCTCTAGAATGCACATATCCGTTGTTGCATTGAGGAAACATGTTGTTTTTCGCATCTCCGGCTCTTCTTTTGGTCGCTCGATTTTTAATTGCGGCCAATTGTCTTCGTGTTCAAGTAACCACGAAGGTCCGTCCCTCCATAATGCATTATTATGGAAATCTAACGGGAGTTGTCCTCGCGAAAGGTGATCTGCTGGGTTATCATGCGTCCTCACATGTCTCCATTTATCAGGAGCCGCGCTAGCCTGAATTTCTGTTACTCGATTAGCGACAAATGTTTTTAAGATGTGAGGAGATGTGTTTATCCAATGCAGTGTGACCGTAGAATCGCTCCAGAATGTAGACTGATTAATCTCGACGTTAATAGCGGTTTTAACTGCATTGTACAGCTTCGTCAAAAGTAACGCACCGCATAATTCGAGTCGCGGTATAGATTGTATTTTCTTTATAGGAGCTACTCGGGATTTAGCACATAGCAACCGACTATGGACCTGTCCACTGGAATCTGTGGATCGCAAGTAAATACAGGCGCCGTAGGCCTTCTCGCTTGCGTCACAAAACCCATGGAGCTGTATGTTTGTTGCGTTGGAAGCGATGATTTTTCTCGGAAAGGATGTGTTATGCAGATGCGGAAGTTGAGATGTGAATTTGGTCCATTGTGTGTGGATGCTGAGTGGTACAGATTCGTCCCAGCTGAGCTCTAGCTTCCAGAGTTCTTGCATGATGAGTTTGGCATTGATTATGATTGGTTGTAGTAATCCGAGAGGATCGAAAATTTTGGCAATTTCCGATAGAATGACTCGTTTAGTTATTTTTGTTGAGTTTTGCATCTTGTTGATGGTGTAGATTATGGCGTCTTGTTGAGAGTTCCAATATACGCCTAGAGTTTTGATGGTCCGATCGTCCGAAGATTGCAATTGTAGGTTGATAGATCGATCGGCTAGTCCCTGTAGTACTTCAGGAGCATTTGATGCACATTGCCGGAGATTAAATCCGCCGCGGCTTAGAAGAGCGAACATGTCGTCTCGTAATTGCACTGCTTCTGCAATTGTAGAAGCCCCCGTAAGCATGTCATCGACGTACAGATCTTTTTTCAAAATCCGCGATGCCAAAGGGTGATGATGAGCTTCGTCGTCTGCCAGTTGATGTAGACTGCGTATTGCCAAAAATGGTGATGCTGCCAATCCGAACGTAACATTGTTCAGTTCATAAATGTTTATGTTACCATTTTCGTCACGCCAAAGAATTCTTTGATACTTGCGATCTTCTGGTCGGACGGCGACTTGGAGATACATCTTTTCGATGTCCCCTGTCAACACATAATTGTGTGTGCGAAAGCGTGAAATGATTGAAAATATATCATCTTGAATCGTTGGTCCAACCATTAAGGTTTGGTTTAGTGATATGCCCGTGCTGGAAGCTGCAGAACCATCATGAACGATTCTTATCTTTGTTGTCATACTGTATTCCTTGATGACGTAATGATGTGGTAGACAGAAGCCTTCTTGCTGCGGTTCTACGACCTTGGTCAGGTATCCTAACCTCAACATTTCGTTTATATTATTCGTATATTGTTGATGCAGGTCAGGATTGTTCGTGAATTTCCTTTCCAATCCATAGAATCGTTTTAATGCGATGTTGTATGAGTCCCCTAATTGGGTTTTGTTGTCTTTGAAAGGTAAGGCGACGACGTATCGTCCTTCCTTGGTACGTGTGGCGTGTGTCGAGAAGTGATCCTCACAAGCTTGCTCCTCATTGGAATAATGTCGGATGGAGGCGCCTTCTTCTATCTCCCAGAACTTGGAAAGGTCCAATTGAGGTTCTGTGACATGACACACTATTTGCTCGGCCGTCTGTTGCGATCTGACGCTACCACCGATAACCCAACCGAGTTGCGTTTTTTGCATATATAAATCCGGTTGCCCGGCCGACGATAGTTTGATTTGCCCCACTGAAAACGTGGAGAGTGCGGTTCCGGCACTGAGAAGCATTTGTATCGGGGCCGGTTTGTGAAATTCGGGATCTGCAAGAAAGAGACCCGCGGGGATTTGTAAAGCTGATCGATTTATTTGGGTTTCCGGCATATTTGATGATATCCTTGGGACCGTGAGAAAATCCAGGGTCCTGGTGTAGCCGTTGTAACGTGATTTGATGGTCACAGTGACCTGGTACCCCGATCGCGTACATACCCCATTGAGACCTTCGATGGGCATGCTGCATCTTTCTCTTGTTAGACGCAGTTTATCGACAAGGTCTTCTGAAATAAAATTAGCATTGGAACACGTGTCGACAAGAGTTCGACACGGGACCAGCCGTTTGTGATGGTCTATAGCATTGACCACTGCTGACACCATAAGCTTGCTGTGGGATGAATCTATGACAAAGCTGGTGATTCTTTGTCCTCCCATGTGTATGTTTTCTAGTCATGCGACATTTTGATCGACGGCTTCATTGTCCCTTTGCAAGTGCAACAACGTGTTGTGTTGTTTTGCACAAGTGCGGCATCGTGCTGACGATTTGCACAATCGTGTTTTATGATTCGCTCGCAGACAATTCAAGCATAACTGAGCTTGTTGAGCCGCCTTTATTCTTGCTTCAATGGATAAATCGAGAAACCTTTGACACTCATAAATCGCGTGCTTCTCTTTGCAGGTAGGACATTCGGGAGACTTTACGTCGAGAGTAAATGCTTGGTGTCTGCTACCCTTTTTACCTGAACCGTTGCCTTTGCTGACCGTTTGACCCTTGACCGGTCCTGCTCGCATAGACATTGTTGGGCTGGCGTCGGAACAATTCGCGCGCTTCGCCAAAAAATCAATTAACGACGAATATGGTGGCAACTTATTGTCTGGCAGAGTTAATTCCCACTGTCGCGTGAGCTCGGAACTTATTTTCATTGTGAGAAGTCCTATAATAAAACCATCCCAATATGTAATAGATTGTCCTAAGTTCTTGAGGGATCGAAGATGTTGCCGTACCGTATCGACCAGTTCTTCGATTGCTTCTGCACTATCGTTCTTTAAAGGTTCCAGGTTGATTAATATGTTAATGTGTCGCAAAATTGCTTTTCGCGTATTATCATATTTATCCATAAGTAACTGCCACGCGTCTTCATAATTGGAATCAGTCATTTCTAATGCATCAATGGCCTTTGCTGCTCGACCTGTGAGTGCTGATTGAAGATGTTCTAATTTCTCGGCGTTCGATAAATGTATATTTTGACCTATCATGGACGTAAACCGCGCCTTGAAAGTAGACCAATTTTCTATCTGGCCGTCAAATTTCGGTGGGCTCAATTGAGGTAGTTTTTTGTAAATTCGCGAATTTTCAGCGGTTGGAGTGGGCGTTTCGACCTGTCGTGAACTGCCGGTTTCCGACGAGATTCCAGCCGCAAGAGCCGATTGTCTCAAAAGAGCCCGGGCTCGAGCGACTCCGTGGCAATAACTAGCCTCGATGTCGATTCTTGCGTCATCATGCTCGTTATTATCTGGTTGCTGGATTTCCAGCTGAACTTGTACCGATTTAAATTCTTCGAAAAAATTAATTAAACTTTCCATTCGCTGTTGTATATGATCATAGTCAGGGTCGGTTTGCATAGAATCCAAAAACTTATGGAAATTGGTGACTTGAGCCTTTATGGTCTTGCGCCTTCTCATGCAATATTTAATGTCTTCTTGTTGACCTTCTGACCCGTTGCTGGTTTCTCCCGTCATGATTCGTATATGTTATGTAAGGTAAAGGACGGAAAAGGAGTTGGCTAATCAATAAATGAGCTTACCGATGATGATTTGAGTCTCAATGACCTTGATGCTGATTTTGTTTGTCCGGCCTTGTTGGCTGGCTGCTGTATACTGTTCCTTCCCTCGGTTGTCCCAATGATAACAGGATGCTCGATTTCTGGAGTCTGCTGTATCTCGGTTCTCAGCGTATGTGCTGCATGAACTTTGACGATGATGCTTGTTGGTGAGACACTCACGCACTACACTTGTTCAATCGCGCGGTTAAATTGTTATTGTTTGTGATTTATTTACGGTGCATTACCGGAGTCACTTGAACTAATTGAACTTCACTTCACCCTTCCGGACTCTCCAAGAGATGGGAAGATCCGGCTCGAAGGACCAATAAATATCTCGTATCTCGCGATATGATTCGTTCTTAAGGAATCGAACGAATCTACGAAGTTTGTAAGACTTCGCACGGTGTTATGAATTTACCCTATCACGATCTTGAGACGTTCCGATCGAGTTTTTACACTTGATCGGAAGTTATTGTTAGAAAAAATTATTATTTTTCAAAAGATTTAGAAAATAAACAAAACAAACTTTTATTTTGAAGTAAAGAATGAATAATACAAAATAATTAAACGGTGACAAAAAATTATGTTGTTGGAAGAACAATGCGTTGTACTTCGTTCAAGCTCGGATTTGAGACTGATTCTAGTGACTGGCGACAAGACCTTTCTGCCCTCGTGGAAAAGTTAACGTTTTTTGGCCAAATTAAATATTGAACGCTGATTGGTTGTTGGCCTAAAAAACGGGATGGGCTACGAAAGTATTTGTCACCAATCACTAGATGGAAATTTTCCCCAATGAGTGGGAGGCGTAAAGGTAGGCACACATGTTTCAGATTACAAAAAATATAGAAAATAAGTCGCCAATAAAATTTGCACAGAACTGAAAAAACTGTATGCGTCATTTGCCAGAAGGGTCAAGCGACAAACTCCTTCAGCTTTATAATTCAATGTGGATTTTCCCCAAATCCTCTAGGCGCGTAAAATAACATGTTAATAAAAAGATTAAAAAATATAACCCGTATGCTGGTACAATCACGCGTCTAAGTGCATTGGGAAAAATACCGATCGGCAAACCAAAATGTACGATCCTTACCATCTGGACGCCAGACCATTGAAATGCTAGGCCTGGGTACGTACAGTGGTTTATGACCCCTTTATTGTCCGCCAGGAAAAAGGTAGAAATCCTTACCTGACAACACAAGTGGGGTATGAAATATTCAAGATATAGAATTTTTCGATTAAGCCGATCAATTCATATAAAAAGTTCGTTTGATCAATGTGATACGAAACAAAGGATAATCGGACGGTGCTATGTCCGATGAATAGGAAGGATGAGGTAAGACTTCCCAGTTCATGTCCTTTATCTATAAATATAAATTTCAATCTCACCAAAATTATTTGAATTATCAATAAAAATGAAACTTACATGAATAAGTAAATATTACAACGTCGGTCAGTTAATTTGAACGGTTTGTCAATAAGATGATTTTTGGTGGATTCAATGCAGATTATGTGGCACCAAAGTTCGTCGAATTGATGTATTGTTTGTATCAGCCACCAAAAGCTATGCGAAACATGAAGGGATCGAGCGGGAGAATTTATTTTCGGATTTGGAAGTACAGTCGAGAGCGTATGTAGTATGCCACAGAGTGAAATAGAGCAATACATAAATAGGTATATGTATATATAAATATACAACGGTAGGATGTCCCACCAACGGAATACTAATCAAAGATATACAAATTCCATGGCTAATACTTCAAATCCCCTTCAGCCGGGATCCTGAAATTAAATTATTGGATTAGACGCCAAGCGGCGTGGGGGTTTCGTTACCTCGCTGGCAACCCTTCGTCCCTCTATCTCCCTCTTCTCCCTCGTGTATCCCATTTTCCTCTTCTGCAAAACTTTATTCCCCGCTTCGATTCAATATGATTTTTATTACTTTTTCGCTAATGAGTGTTATCGAAAAAGAGTAAATATTTAGAAAAATTACACGAATCATAAATGAAGGCCTTTAGGTAAACTCTGGAGTTTTAATTATTTTCAATCGTTAGTTTGTGGTCATAGAAATACGACACAAATGGTTTTCGTGCAAAGTTTCAAAGCTATCGTGTTGTTAGAGCTGTTTAGTGAAACGTCTCCCTGGAGTGTCAAGCCGCTTTAGGCAACTGCGTTTTTCTCAAAACATCATTTTTAAAATAGGTATACTCTTACAGGTTTAGTATCCGTTTCACTTGACATTTATAGACAACACTCTTTTAACTGATTTCTTTGTATAAGACTTTTCCAACATATTAAGAACTCTTCTTGCAATTAACATATCACACAGGATATCATCAAATAGTCATCGTTTTGAATGAACCAATATTTAGTAAAATACCTGTGTGGAACACTAGTTTCTCATATGTAGATGATGGCATGAAGAAGTCAATCCTAGAATAAACTGTATGGCTAAAAAGTAGTGCAACACTTTGTATTTGAAAAACAAATGATGGTTTGGCGAATGGATCAGGATGCCACCATGGTGCACATAAAACATCCTTAAAATATTAGTTTGCATTCTATAATGTATGCACAAAAAGCCATGAAAACATTTTTTTTATAAAGCTATTCAGTCACTTGGAAAAAACAGTCAAAATAATATTTTGTTTCACGGGCGGTCTACTGTCTTAAGGTAAAATATAAATTTCGGTATTTAGTGAAGTTACTAAATTAGAACTGCAAGTGTCATTTTTTCCTATACCGAATGTTAATATTGTCTGAAAAATATTGTTTTAAATCTTCATATGCTAGAATGGTGACCACCTCTCATTAGACGATGGTAAAATATTTTGTGAATGTTTATAGCGACTATAATAATTTCTACGAAAAACAAATAATTAGCAAGAATATATTTCAATCTATGCGTGTAGAATTGAGGATAACTCAAGTGCTATTCGAGCTGGTTGGTTTCGCTCTGCTTCAGAGAAGAAGGGTTTGTTTTTTGAAAGTATAGACGATCACGACGCGGGGGGTGCGCTCAAAACCGAGAAAGGGTCATACGTGCATATATATACAAGCATGTAAAAGCAGGAGAGGAGGGCTATATTTTCATATCAATGATTTTATGACCAGTATCCTTTCCCCGTAAGCTTGCCTCCGGCAAATCATCCCCTTTTTTGTGTCTTTGCCCTCTCCGCGGGCGGCCTTTATTCATCTCTTTTTCTCTTATAGACTCTGAAACTCTCTCTTGTCCCAGGGAAATCTATACTTTATCGGGCGTAAAATTTTTGCTATTTATTCGCGTATAAGAATTTAAATGTTCCCAAAATATTGGGGGGTTAAAAGAGAAAGAGGATAAAATCGGCGAAGAACAGAGGAAGAACGAGAGGACGTACCACCGAGAAATAAAGCGAGCGAGGCTTCTCTTTCCGCCCCTCTTTTCTTCTCAGCCGTAATCCTTACATGATTTAGAATCGAGGGATCGTTTGAGGGAGGTGTGGGTACGGGTGAACACGAAACGATAGAAACATGGAATGGAAAGTACGGAGGTACGATATATATATTTTGTGGGTCGTCGTGGTAAGGGTAGTATAGCTGGGGGTGAGTCCGATGGGACAAAGCGGCGCGTAGATTAAGTTCGATTCGCTGGCATATTCTTGCTGGTAAAAGTATAATACCCTCGGTAAAACAGATATAGTAAGAAAGGAAAAAGAGCGAAAGAGCGTGAGAGAGAGAGAGAGAGAGAGAGAGAGAGAGAGAGACCGAGAGAAGGACGGGGTAGCCATCGCCGTGGCTGCCACGCGAGACTCTCGGCTCGAGAAACAGGGCGCTTCCAAACCTTTTCTTGGAAAAAATATGATCGCGGTATTTTAAAATAACGACGCCATTAGTGAAACTCGTACAAGATGAACGAAGTAATGCCTCATTTTTGTATGGACCGGGTGAACGGGCGGCAAAAGCGAGAGAAAGAGAGGTTCACATCGCGCCTAGAACGGCTCAGATACGCTTAAAAGGGAAATTTGTTTTTGATATTAGGCCACGTACTCTAAATGCGTCGTTACATGCTTGAACGGCGAGTAAAGCTTCGAGCTTGGATGAAAAAAACGAAGGTTAAGAGCTGAGTTCCTTTGAGCAAAAGCTTCTCATGGTTTTGTTCAGAATTACAGAGTCTATCATATATTATCCATTTCTAGATTCAATGAGCATTTTATAAGATTCAAAGTTTTAATGAATCGTGTACCAGAAATGGTCGATTATCATTCCCTGATTGATCGTTTAAGACGGCAGAAAAGCAATAAAGTTGCCCACGTTCACTGAAAAAAATTGTGTGACCAGGTCGATTTACAGGCCATCCATGGATGGTGCTAAACGTCCAATATCCGAGAAAAAAAATATAAGGGAAGGATGAGACGACGGGACAGCAATAATATGGTCTGGATACCATATATATCTTCGTAGGAGCATCGGGATGCGCTTTGTATATATGAACTCCAGTAGGACTGTAGCCTACTTCTCTCTCACTCGTTCACCACTCCGGTACTTCATCCCCTAGCCGCACGTTTCACGTCCTACACTGTGCTATATACCCTCGGCACAAGCTATAAAGTTCGAGTTTACAGCGCGAAATGGACTGGAAAGCAAAACGCAAAAAAAGCCCAGTGCTGCTGCTGTTGCTCGGTGGAATGAGCAACGTGCTGTGTGAGCTTGGCAGAGAAGTATGCACAGAAATACAGGACCAGAACGTGCAGAGAACGATAGCAAATGCAGGAGAAGAGAGAAAGAACCAGAGAGCACGATGGAACGCAGAGAGAAAGGGAAAGATAGAGAGGATGAGAGAGAGAGGACGATAAACAGAGATGGATAATATCTCATGCACATCGCGTCCACGTTCCGGGAGGATGAACTTTAATTGGAATATGGATCCGTTCCGCAGTTTCACTGATACCACCGATAAATTATCGCACGTTCCATTTGCCGGTGTATACAAAAAGGGAAGAAGTAAAAAAACCAAACAAAAAAGAAGAAGCAATATGCCCAAAGCGAAAGAAAAATGAGAAAACAAACGATGCAGCACCTATGGCCCGTGCGGTCGTGTTATTCTCTCGTTTTATCACCATTCTCATCCTGTCCGCACTTCATGTTATTTAAAGGCATTTGTAAAGGCTTCCTGACAAAATATCGACCACGAACACGTGTCTTTATTTATCGCATTTATAATACGAACTCAGTTTATCAATTATAGCATCCAGGTAGCATCATATCTAGTACCAAAGAACTTTGGTGATGACGGTTCGTAATCAGCTGGTGCATAGATCAAAACGTATTAACTGCAGAAAGAGAGGCATAGGCAAGTCTGGAAATGGTTCTTACGTCTTTCAAGAAAAAAGAAATTATGATTTGGCTAGAAGCAGCGGTTGCAAAATGACAAAATGGATGATGATTACTACCCCTGCTCCCTATGATCCATATTGATCATTTTTTTCATTGGCAATTTCGAAGTCACTAGGGATATGGTATATAGCAACATTTCCCTGTTGCCCCGATGTTGGTGGATCCATCCAAGTGGTCCAACGTCTCAAGAGATACTGCTTGCCGGGCTATACACATGGAAAGGTTTTCCTGAGAAGCGAGAGGGATGGGAGAAGAGAGGCATACCCGTTCAGGAAAGGCCGGAGAGAAATGTCCAGCATTAGGTTTGGGATGGCGGGCAATGACGGAAGTTGATTCGCCGCAGATGTTATAGAGCTCGCACACTATCCAGATCCACCAAAAATCGTACATACAGTTTTGCTGGGCCAACACACCAACTTGATCCTCTTCGGTCTCTTCTTTCTTCCTCTCTCTCTTACTCCCTGCGTACTCCAACGGTCAATCCCCGTTGGCCTTACAGTTCGGAGCTGCACACCCGCGAGTTGTTTCGATGTGATCTATGTCCGTTATATTCCATCGGTATGGCTCCACACGCCTGGAGAGCTGACTCTTCTCGAGGGATTCCAACGTGACGTATGTGGCTACCTGACGAGAGAAAACAATCTTCGAGAATATATCGTTCCTCGACCAGACTCTATCTCTACCTTCGCTCTCCATACTCATATGTTACGTATAAATGTCTTCATATAAGCTTGTATGTATTTTTCGTTCCGTATAATACACACGAAGAGCTTGGAAACAAGACCGATGGATCTTCCTTCGTCGCAGCGGACCATCAGGACTCCAAGGACCAAAGTGCCACTGGGTTTCCTGCAAATACGTATCAAGCTACAACAGAAACGATACTAGGAAATTCTTTCTGTCAGATGTTTCCCATATCCAGAGAGCACAGGAAAAGAAGAGAAACGCACTTATTCATGTACGATAATGGAAAGATATTTGCTAAGTTTTGTTTGTCTGCTTATTAAAGTCACTGCTGAGTCCGCAGAGAAGACAAGTCGTTTGCAGAAGCAATTGAAATGCCAAATGATCTGTGCGGTACCACAGAGCTTGTAACAAAGTATGTGTGTGTTCAGTGGGGTGTTCGAAAATACGTTTTTATTTCACGAATGAATGGAGAGGGCGATAATAAAAAAGGAAAGGTGTGATTCCCGAGGGATGTTAGGGGAGCGTTGCAGTTGATGTTCTCGTGTATCCTGCTTGCAAGCTTTAGAGTTTACCAATCAGAAGAGCAAAAATGAGAGAAAAAGGAATAATACGAAATAAAAAAAGCGAGCAAGGGGGTAGTCGTTGGGTGGTGAGCTCCGAGGTAGTTCCCTACAACCGTAGACATACACTAACACTCTGACAGGATACACAGTTTCTCTGTCTCTCTCGTTTTCTCTCAATGACGACCCCTATACCTCACAAAGTTATTTTCCACTATCTGTCTTCGGGTAAACGCGTGCGGTTTAGCCAATTCGTCCCTTGACCGAGAAAAATGGCTATCGGTCCTGGGAATACATTTACGAGCGTTCCGAGGCCGGTTATTCTATTACCGAAGGATTTTTTTTCGCTTTTATACCCATATCGCAGGGTGCTTGATGGCTGCTTCATGTTTTTTCCTTTTTCTCGCTTCTAAGAACCACGGAACTCCGTATATGGGTTTCATGGTCAATTCAGACCCCGCGTCGATCGTCTGTCTCTCTTATAATAAGGCTGGAACGCCCTAGCAAAGGCTGCCGACCTATGATATAACATATGGCCACAACCCCCAAGAGCTCGGGCTTCCTAAAACACTGATTTTTATTGATATCCACAAACTCCTTACTGCGTAGATTTATTTTCAGGATTTTCAGCGTAAAATCTTCACTGAAATCTCTACATGTAGAATATAAGGGAGAAATAAGGGTTACGGTACATGTGAACTCGATATTTTTACGATACTTCCAGTTTCACTTCTAGTAACTTCGCAGCACGAATTTTATCAGACTCTATAAATTTCATTAAAAGCATACATTCATGTATTGCTTGGTTTCTGAGGAAACACTATTTATTAGTTAAGTCGATGACAAATAATATACGAGATTGTTAAGACAACTCTAATTTTTTATTCTTACCGTCTTAAAATATAGAACGCTAATCGTGGTTGCGAAAACATAAAAATAATTGATTACGTGAAACAACAAGAGGACGCAGAAGTATGTAGTTTATCAGTCAATAAAATGATAAATATTGCAGAGTTTTTCTACGTATATATATTTTTACAGCAATGTATCAATCTCTTTTTTGTGTGAGAGAAAGAAATAAAAAGACAAGAATAAGGAAAAACGCGAAGGGGTGTAACAGCACTTGTGAAACTAGCATCCCCTCGAAAACAGTATACTGTTCTTTATCTTTTTTCTACTGCTGGGTAAAATGAACGCCATCTCGCGAGAAAGGCCTGTACCACAGCACACTCGATATCAGACCATTTGCATATTCTTTATGAAAATTCTATAGTTTATGGGGACATTCGTATGTATTATCGTATTAGCATATTCCAGAATACAGCAATCTCAATATTGGATAGGACGTTGGTTATATCGCTTGTTTACTACCCCCTGCCCCTCCCGTTCTCTTTCTGTGGGCTCTATGGGTTGTGGTGTGTTGAACGCTTTTGTGGAAGGCGCATCCACGCGACTACCACATCGTCCCTGTTTCTCGGCTACTAACCTTATGGGGAACCACACGTGTCTCACCCCTCCGGCCACCCTACCCAATTCTTCATGTATTTCCTACGAGACGAACATAAACGCCTCGTTTTGTCCCCCCCCCCCGCCCCTCCTCTGCTTCAATTCCGGTATCAGCATATGAAAAAAAACTAGATGAGATAAGAAAGGAAAAAATTGTCCTCATCGTAAACGTTCGAAAGAAAAATTGGAACTAGTGACGCAACAACTCACGTGCTTCAAAAACGTGTGTTGTTAGAGAAACAGAATGCAAGTATATTTAGGCAAGAACCACAGGTGTGTTTACATTGTACATTGCTGATTGCTTCGAATGTAATGTAAATTTGGAAAAAAATATATCGGTGATTGGTTAAAAAATGGAAAATGCATCTCGTAGAAGTTAGATTTTTTCCCTTAATTCAGTATTGTTTTGCGGAATACTGGACGTCGTAATTTTTTAAATTTAATTCGAGATTATTTGTAAAAGAACTCGTTATTTTCGAATTTCCGCAGTTTTGTACGTGGAACCACTGTAATTCGCAATAACCGAGGAACAGAATGGAAATCTTCTATTCCTCATTGGGCTTATTTATATCATAGTAAATTTATAATCGTTCTTGTAAAACAAATGAATGCAGAGTATAATTTCTATCTCATTGTTCGAGTGTACCGCAGTTATGTACGCGGATATCTTCTTCGGATCGTAATAAATAGAAATAAAAGAAAAGGACAAAAAAAATAATAGAACGAAACAAGCAACAAATGGAAGAAGAGAAAAAAGTTTTCAGATGGGGACCGAGAGAAAAGGCGGAACAATGAAAAGCCGACGGAGGAGAGCGTAACAACGCGACACAGGGAAGGAGGCACGTATGAGTTGGCTACATTCTTTGTGTAGTCGGTACGCACGGTAATTGCATTCGAAGGGTAGGCAGAGAAAGCGGATGAGGAAAAGTAAAAAATAAAAAATTAAAAGAGAAAGGAAAGCAGCGGGAAAAAAGAAGAAAAAAAAAACAAAAACGAGAAATTTGCCTCAGAGGACGAGAGACCGGCGGCGACGAGAGCTGAGCAAAAGGGTTATCCGCCTCCTCCATGCTTGCACGTCCAGTGTTTCATTTAGATGAGAAACGTTCCTCACCACCCTTCGATAGCGAACGCGTATAATATATATTTGCGGAGTAGTTACCTCTCTCTCTCTCTCTCTCTCTCTCTCTCTCTCTCTCTCTCTCTCTTTCTCTGTATCTCTCTGTCTCTTTTTCTCTTATTCGCGACTACCCGTTTGTTGCCAGGCAACCCGGTCCTGGACTACGGCGCTCTGTTATCCGTATGAGTATACGTCTGTGAATATATGAAACTCGACGTTACAGGGGTGTTTCTTTCTTCTGTGATGAACGGACTCATCCTCGCTTTCGTTCAGCATATCTACAATGTTCCACGGTGGCTTTCCCTTTGCGTCACGTACTCGCTCGCCTTTCGTATCTATTTTAATAATAATTTTCCATCAAGCACGTAATCGCATTACGTAGCAACGGAATGAAGCAGTAGCTCGATTCTAAAGAACCATTTGCCATTGAAAGGTCATAGATTTATTATTAACGGACGAGTAACAGAACTCTTTCATTAACTTTTGTTATCTTTTCTTAAAATCATCGAGATTATCATCAGAACTTGTTATTCCAAGTCTTCCGATTCACGTTGGTCATCTTAGTGATGATGCTCAAGGGCGAAAGCTCCGAGACAATGAAAATACCGACTAACCTAGCTGTCTTAATCTTTCTTCTTGCGTTTCTCTCCTTTTCTCTTTCGCTATCTCCTTAACTTTTATCTATTTTCACGAGGATCGATGCGCCAATTCCCATGGATCTCGGTTCGCTAGGGTTGTTCTCACCCCTGTCCACCTTCGTGTCCCTTTAGCATCGTATGTCTGGATACTCGAGCAAGTACACAGACGAGTCGGCTAATCAGACTAGTGCCGGCGTGCTGCTTCTAATTTGCTGGAAGGCATTTAATCTTGACAACTCGCTAACGACCTGACCAACATACTATACATTCCCGATAAGACAGTACTACATAGAATGGAGGCGATCCCCTTTCGAACAAGAAACATTCTCCGATACCTTGTGACGATACTTGTTCACTTCTCACTCGATTCGCTCCTACACAGTTTCTCGAGAATCTTCTATATCCCGCAGAACTAGCCCACAACTTCCTATTACTTGCAGAGTCGCTTACACCCATTGGCTTCGAGAACATGACGTCAATAGAACCCACCCGATTACACGTAATTAAAAGCTTTCACACATAAACCTTGACGACTTGATATAGGTGTAGAGAAAAAACGAAGGATAATTTGTTTATAAAATGAAGTATTCAAGTTTTCAATATCTCTCTACAAACAGTGTACTTTTAATATGACAAGTTTCAAATTTACAAGCTGAAACTTTTCCGATTCGGTTTACTTATTCATACAACACTGTACTAAATCGAATTCGATCCATAGTTTCTGGAGAACGAAAAATAAAAAATAATACTTCAAAACTTGATCACTTGACAGGGATACGTTTATTCGATTAATTAATATTGCTGTACGAATTTTTGACATTTGTATTTCAATCACGATTATTCATCTCGGCGCTCGAAAATTTTAGTAGTTCAATCGCATTACAAAGTTTGTAAATCCGACTGGGGTCGAATATGAGAATAGAAGTGAGTAGTATATTTCTCGATGTGGCGCCGGGGAGGTATTACGAAGAGGTGGCATTAAGTATAGGAAAGAGCAAGGAGAGAGAGACAAAGTTTAGGATAGGTACACGTTCCGATGCTCATTGCGGGTTGTTCTGTATCTTCGTAGCGTTACTTGTCCTATAAGTAGAGTACTATTCTCCAGTCGATGGTCTTCGGATGCTGGGGTGCGACATATATTCTATACGGTGGATACTAGTATCTGGTGAACTATACAATACATATACATATACATAGTTTTCTGAATTAGCTCCTTGCTGCGCGTAGAAACGCCATGCCAACCAATTCAATTTAAACTTTGGCGGTTCAGGATACCTAGCCCTATATATATATGTGTGTATTCTCATTTCTCCAGCCCTCTTTCTATCGATCTCGTATATATGAATATAGATGTGTATAGGTCCACATGTACATCGTACATGCACGCCTTTCCTTCGCCCCTCTGATGGCAAAGTATCGGTAGGTATTAGGTTCGTACGTTGTATACACCACGACTACCGATTTCCATTTTGACTATGTACTCTGTACACAAAGCGCACGCGTCCCGCGCACTAAATCGTCCGAAATTAACGCGAGTTATTAGTTGACGGCGATAATTAGGAGGCAATTGCACGGAAAAGCGACCTGGAGGGGGCTTTAGGGATCGGTTTTCGCCCATTTAAGCGTTCGCGAGGACCAAGCACCAAACAATCTCAATATATATAAGTATATGTATCTGCTAAGCTCAGAATACCGCACTTCAACCTCTGCAACATCGGCCCCGCCATCCGAGGGAGGGTTGCGAAACTCGATCTTCCAATTCTGCATAAATGCGGCCCGGTGTATTAACCGCAAATACAATGTGGAAGTTTGTATCGGCACAAGTCTACCTTTTGCCAAAATCTGATACCCAAACTATCGTTATACAAAGGAGCCAAACGTTACGTAATGTGCATGCAAATTTAATAAAGAACAGCAGAATAGCTTCAAATATAAGGTAAAAAAACATATATACATGTGGGTATGTATAAATGCGCAAGGTCGATGGGGTGTAAAATCAATTTACCAAATACAAACGTACCAAGAAAAAACGATAGAAAATAAATTCGTATATTTGCCCGGAAACCATCCCTTCCAGCTCTCTATACACTTCGCGTATAAACGCGCTCTCGTGCTTTTTTACCATTTCATTGTTCGAAATATTAGATCTCACGAGGTTGGGAGTTTTATGTGGTGGCTCTGATACGGCTCCGGAGTGAAAAAGTTTCTTTCCAACCGCGAGAACATGCATGCCCCGTATGAATAGTCGAGTATCCCGAGGAATAGAAGTGTGGGTTGCGGAAACTACCCCTTATATTCGCGAGAGGGTTGCACCCGTGCGGTCCGCTCAGAGTTCGTCGTAACAGAGTTCGTGTATTGTTACAATATAGCGTATTAGATTTTTCAAATATTGGCTTATTACAGCGTTATCTTTCCGTGCGTTTATAATATGTGTAAATTTGAATGGTCAAGATCGCGGTATTTGTAATGACGATGGTCATTTTTTTCAAGTTCAAGAAATTATTTTACTAGATTTAATTCGATCGAACCTAAAAATTGAGTGTCGAAACTTGATACCTTTGCTGTTCTATTTTGAGCGCGGCAATGAGATGAAGCATTTCTGGAACTGGACATTTTTTTCCGCAAGATTAGGCATAACGTCAATGATATAGAAATATGCAAAAGAGCTTCCGGTTAATTGCACAGAAAAATCAGCAATAACAGTAACTCTGCCCGTCGATTGAAAATAATTCCGGTCGATAACCCACTTTATCCAGGAGTAAGTCCTGTAATGCTAACACCATTGACGATTATTATTTCTAATTTGACTATATAATGATGAAGGCCTCCTCCGGAGTAACTCCAATCCAATGACATCCTCCGGAGTAACTCCAATGACGATAAAACAACGGTTTTTGCGTTGAATTTTAATAGTTATAAATAGTATGCATGAAGAAAAAATGACTATGTCGAAGTGATCGATCGATCGTACGTAATGTTTCTGTTATTCATAAAAGGGTGGGTGCAGCGCGTTAGGGGTGGTTTTCAACGAGAGGCCATTGTTCGATAAAAAGTAACACGATATACCGTATATACTACGATACACACCCAATGGTGAAGGAAAACTCAATATATCGACGCGTAAAAAAAGCATCCGTATGCGTATATCAGAGACGCAGCCCATTATAAACAACGTCAAGGGGTGACTAACGAAGCGTCGATGTATAGGTAATATTGATGTTTTAAAATACATATCTGCATATATACTGTTGTAAAGTATATGCATATAGTATATGTGTATACATAAACAGCGTTTTTAGTAGTCTCTTCGACACGGCCCCTCTCAATAAGGGCACGGTATTTAATGAGTCGGGGTAACTTCGCCATGGGTGACCAGAGGGGCTGATGGTCTTGGGGGTTATATGCTATGGGGATTCAGTCAGCTTCTCTTCGTACTCAAGGGACGCGCAGCATAGCTTCTAACTTTCTCGACCTTCCTGTAGTCGTTGGATCCCTCGACGAAGAGGAGGATGCCCTGATCATGACTCTTATGCGAATAGCTGGATTCTCCTCCTGTTTGAAACGTTACATGGCATCAGCGTCCGTCACTGATTTATCGGCTATCGTCGAAGATGCATTGTATTCAGAAGAGGACAGATAAATCGAGACGAAGTCGTACACTACGAGACAACGCAGTGGGTTTGGTGGAGGGTCATGACAAATCTGCTCACCCTCATGGTCCACCATATTTCATACTTACATTTACGAAGTTTGTAATTACCAAATGCAGATCCATTGCTACGCATGATCGATAGATGCTGTTGGCGAATGTTACTTTGAATAATTTATAAAGGTCTATTAATTGTAGACTCAGAAGTTATTCGCAGAGTATTTTTATCGTGTATTGATATCAAGAACGGGTTGATACCACGTGCTTGCACAAAGCGGAGCAGATGGACGTCTGAGAACAGGTCTCGGATTCCTTTACAGATCCTCGGGTTCTAAGGATACTGGGGGTGATAGTGAAAATGGAGGTGACGAGCAACCCTGGAGCCAAGAAAAGGGCGGGTGGGAGATGGGAGCTGGCAAGTATGAGAACGAAAGATGGAGTAAACGGATAGAAAGAGAGGATGAGAATGTATTCGCCACCCTTTGAACGTATAGCAACCCCTGAGGCATCTGTAGAAGAGAAGTAACGCGACTGGGACAGGGGAAGGGGTTGAGGAGCCGCCGTTTCTTCGGCGTAAATCTTGAGTTCCCGGTTTAGATGGTGTGACTTGGCAATGTGTCTAGTGATGATAGTCGGAGGAGCGAGAGAGAAAGGAAGAGAGAGGGTGTGGGTGGGGGGGTTTGAAGATGCCACGATACGGGGGCAGGTGTCGTGGTAAACTCAGTTAATTAGACAAGAGGCAACCATCAGCCCCCATATACCCCGTCTCCTGCGAGGCTTGTTAATAACGCGTAATTACTATTATACATGGCGATACACTCTTCCAGGAGCTCTCGCGGGTGGCGTTCGCCTCGCTCCTGCTTTTCCGACCCTATTAGATAAGACGACACCTTATTATACGCAAACTAACGTCAGAAAACACTCCCTCTCTCTTTCTCTCTCTCTCACCGGTTCTACGACAGGCTATCGTCCTTGTGGAAACTTTGCCCAGAGATGAGACTCTCTAAGCCATCACTGACTCTTGCACGAACACACTCGAGTTTACCCCTTATTTATCTCCTGACGACGAATATCGATAGTCAAGGGAGTACGATTTCTTGTAAGTTCAGAGATTAGGATCTTACGTGTAACTGAAATCTATGACTTTGGGGTCTTTGGTATGAAAATAAGACGATGAGGGTTCGGGTTGATGGAAACTAGTATTATATAACTAGTATTATATATGTTTGTCCATTTTAAATAATCGTGTTCCAAGACTTATGCAGAAGAAAAATTTAATTCCATTGTAGGATATAAGTATAATGCAATCGAATAAAATTAGTTAAGGAGTATTAACGCTGAATATTTGATTAGAACTGAAAATGGATCAATTCTACAAGAATGCAGTGAAGTTTGTTAATCATTGATAATATAATTAACTTCATATGGTGTGTCTCCATATTATGTAATGTAAGGTAGTTCGCTTTGGCTGCATGGAAGGCGATGAGAACACTATGAAAATGATAATGGTAACGATGATCTTGTACGAAGGAAAGGAGTCGTACGTTAATGCCTAGTCCGCATACCAGACGAACCGTGAATTATGTGTTAAGACCAAGAGCATTTAATTATGATCCGGGATTATCCACTTGCACTGGCTTTTGTCAGAGTACCGAGGCTCGTGTATTGAAAAAACCCACCCTTGCGTCTGTATGAGACTTTTGTCATCTCAGACAGGCTTCCTCAGGAGTCTGGGGCATATAGCCTTGCTTTCAGCACGCTGCTGCGAGTATGGTTTTCTTCCACGATTTTTCATAATCAGCTGAGATCAGCAGCATCCGTAGGAGGGTTTCGAGACAAATGGAAGAGAGTTAGAGAAACATATTCTCTCTCGACAACGTACTCGCATCTTTTGCATCTCGTCTTTATCTTGTACTTGTTTGAATAAGCGTGTACTCGAATAATGAATATATTTATGTATGCTTTTGCTATATAAACCTGCATGTATATGAGCATAGCATTGGAGTTTAATGTAACGTACATCACAGAAACGTTTCAATGTGACAAACAGCCGGTAAGCGATAACTGGTTTGTCCACAAAGCTGTCATCATGCACCTTCGCCCTGACAGTTTTGAAAAACGTGCAGAATTTGTCGTTTCCACGGCTATAACACGGGTTGGTGATGCTCACAACGTTAAGAGTCAGGAACCAGAAAACAGAAGTAACTCCCTCCTGTTCATATGCAACGACACTGCGAGTTAAACCGTATATACAATTGCAATGCCCGTACGCTCCTGTAATCCTTTCCAGGCACGGGAGTGTCTAAATGCTAAATGCTTTTGCATTCAGCATTATATTCCTTTTCGCTCGGGCGTAACACGTTGCAAAAACAGAAGCGGAGTGTAGAAGCCACGTCAGTGTCACGTAAGAGGGTTGTCGGGGCTAGGGGCTGAAGGACACTAGGGCGAGGGGGAGAGAGAGCGCGAGAAAGAAATAAAGAGGAATGGTCGTAGATGGGTCGCTGGAGGATGTGGATAGGAAAAGAGGGTCTCTCTCACAACGCGTTGCAGAAGCTCGCCGTTGCTCTTCTGCCAGTGACTTTGGTAGCGCCCCTACAACCACCCCTAACTCCTCATCATCATTTCACTATACAGTGTATATTAAACCCCGTATATGCTCACATCCCAAACGTTTATACTTCGTACTAATGCTTATATCCATGGACCACTCCACATGGTCTCTTTTTTCCTACGTATATCATACACTTGTATCCCAATGTGCTTACAACGTGTGAGTTTATAATATATATTATCCGAGCGCGCACGGTGTATATATATATATATGTGCAAGGTGACATAACGCAGATATCATAGAGACAGTCGAGTATATAAATGTATAAATGCGGGCCGCGCGGATGCGTCGAGGGAGATGCCTCTGGTGTTCCTTTTGCTGCTGTATGAACGCGTGTCCGGACCCACGCTGTTATGAACATGAAACAACATTATAAAAGAGAGGCTCCGACGTCGTGGCGCGAAAGCAACCTCCAGAAGTACGGAGTACTACGACGACGACTACGAGGAGGACGATGATGACGATGTGTACGAAAATGTAGAGGAGAAAAGAGGTAATGCTGAAGATCCGCTACGACGTTCTGCAGTCTCTAATTTAAACAAATATCACAAGTTGTTCGCACCAGTACTCTGTTCCAGCTTTTTTCTTTCTCTCTTTTGAGTTGTCTCTTGGTATGCATCTCAGCAATTCCTTCCTCTTCAGTATCCAAAAGTTAAGGAGTTGTACTACTGCGTTTTGGTACACTTTCTTTTTCTCTCTCTGCGTCTAATTTCTCTCTCTTTCTCCTGCCAAGAAATACATCGTCGCGGCCATATTTCGACTCACCCTTATTTTCTATTTTGTTTTACCCCATGTTGTAGATGCAACTATGTCATACCTTATTTCGTACTTGTATTGCGGCAAGAAAACCTAAAGTACTATTAAAAGCCCTCGTCGCGTCTTCGTATAACTATAGAGGACGTATTACACACGAGGGCGCGGAAGTGAAAGGATATAACCAACGACCCGCAGGAACTTCTTCTTACGAAGGTTTCTACTCGTCGGGAGGTCGCGAATGGATTATATATGTTACGTTGAAACCGTGCACGCGTAATCTCGTAATCTCATTCGTAGCGATTATACGAAAGACACGTTATTTCTAGTTTTCTCGGTGGTACGATCATCATTTTTCATATTCCTTAGATGCGATGACGTTTTTTACTTTTATCACTCGTAAGCCGTTAAGGGTGAGTCAAGCTGCTTTTAAAATAGTGCACTTACAAGTATTGCTGTTCTTATACAATCTTTGAATGATGAGTCAAAATTGTAGAAATTTATTCATTAAAATCACGTTTTTGGATGTAATGAATGACTCATTCATTAAATTCATATTCGGAGATGATTTTGAATAATTAATGATACTTTTTCAGTTAAATATTTTTGATTATTATGGACAATGCTGCGAGTTCAACTCTCGAGTTACTATAATTGATAGTAATTTTAGGCATCAGAATGTGAACATCTTCATGTGTGAGCAACAAATCGTCGATGCCTTCGAACATTAAGATGATTATATTGCATTGCAAAGTATTCACTTTATCGTTATGCGATAAATGTATTTTCGTATGGCGTGTCAGTCGTTATAAGTATAATTCTTAATGGCATCATTCATGTATCCCGTACGTAAACGCAAAGCGAATGAGTTACGTTGAAAATCTCATTGGCTCGACTTTGCTGGGTTCCCGAGGGTGAACGGTAAGCATTATGTATATACACGCATATATATAGGAATTAGCAGTATATGAGATATATGAAGTCTACTCGTCCTTGGTTAGAAGAGAGTTACCGGTAGCCCGGAGTGCCGCCTAGTCTTCTCATTCCGTTTCGTATAGGTATATGCACAAATATACATATACATATATATAAATATATATATATATATATATATATATTTGAAAAAGCTCCGAGTAACTGCAAGAGAAAGATGTGAAAGAGGGAGATAGTACTTTAGACCTTTTCCTCGACTCATCAGCTTTATGCTTTGCCGTTTTGGTGCTTCAGTGACTGCTACCTCTAACACTTTCCCCTCACTCGTTCGTATGACTCCGCCATTATACAACGCAGCTTTGGCCGACCTCAAAAACACGAATTTTCACTTCAACTTTCCGTTAACTGCACCTCTCGCTCTTACTCCGTCATTGCCTCAAAGGCATAGGTGAGTGTAGAGACCACTAAAGTAGCTTTATCCCATGGCCAACGCCATCTAAGTATAAAGTTAATTTTTTAATTATCAACCCGTATCAACGAAGTAGAGCGTACACCAGGTGCCTTTACATTTGCCTTGCGTTGTCTCGTTCTTTACGATGACGACGACGACGACGTTATCCACACGGGACAATTGAGAAGTTCACTTTCAACCTGCAGGCATCCTCTTTTATATTTTTCGTTGTGCCCGTGTCCAACGATATGAACACGAGGAAGTGAACATCAGTAAAATGGTCGACAATGTTGCGAGAGTTCTTACCTTTTAATACATGTATACGAATAGGGAGGCTACGATTACTTAAGGAGTTTCGGTACAATTCTATTGTTTTCAAGCAAAGCGCCAACTTCATATAGCAATATTTGGTCGAAAACAAATAAAAAAAGCCTGTTCGTTCTCCCTAGAAAAAATTTACAATCGGCTCAACATTGGCCAACACTGGGCCACACTTGGCCTATCTTGAGCCGATTGTAAATTTTTTCTAGGGCTGTCGATGGGGGGAAAACTCACCGTTTTGGTTGATGAATAAATGAATAATTGATAAACCATGTAGACGAATTATTTAATTTTTGGACACCGGAATTGCAATAGTATACTTAGTGGTTTGGCAGTTTTTCAATTAGTTTTTAACATTTTTTCTGAGTATTCCATTCGCAAAACTGTCATTCACCAAGGACCGTAGGCATCCCACCATGTTAAAAAGTGTTTTTTTGATATTTAATTTTACAAAAACGGTGTAGACAATCGATTTAAAATTTGGACGGCACATCCAGTATATGTCAAAGAATATACTGTGTAAATTTGAAGTAAATGGTAACATTTTGCCACTTGTCCCGAAACTCCTTAAGAACTTGAGTTTCTTTAGGCTTAAGGAGTATTTTGCAAGGATTGGAACTTTTGCATGCTAATAAATTGGACGCGAGGTATTACTTGATCGTAATCAGTCGACTTTAGTGTCTAATTCATGAAAGCAATAGAAAAGTAGATAATATAAATTCACGAGCTAAAAAGATCTAGTCAAACGCATAGTGTTAGTCTGACTCGTGGCGAAATGAATGCGGTTTTAGCGTATGCTTTAATTAATTATAAGTTACAATATATTGCCATATGCACAGAGAAAATGTGTATGTAGAAGACAGAAAAAATGGTGTAAGGGAATGGGTTTTGTAGTGACAATAGGTTTTAATTAACGAAAAAGGGGGAAAAGATAGTGGGGGGTAGATTAACCGTAGAGAAGGCATGAGAAGAAGTGGATGATAGGGACGCGATAAGGACGCGAAAGAAAAGGACTAAGAAAGAAAGAATCTGGTGAGTCCTCAGGACTGTACGAGATAAAGCCATTTCGTCAGTCGCGTCATGGTTATGCGGCAATGAGAACGTACGGCCGACCATATTTTAATTTCTTCGGAGACATGACCGCTTCACCCTCCCCGCGGCGTTAGCACGAGAGAAAAGGAGAAAGGGAAAGAGAAGTTAGGTCGGTGAATAGAAGAGTTGGCCGAGTCGTCCTAGTGCTTTTCCTCCCTTTCTTCGCCGTTTCCTCTGCGTATACGCCAGAGTGTCAGAAAAGTCATAGCAAAGCACAGCTTTATTCTCTGTACTATGCAACGGGTATGTATGTCTACTCGAGAGTCTGCGTCGTGGGCTGAAATGGTTCAACACGTTGACATTATGAGCCGGGCGCATAATATTTAATAATTATTATCATTAAACTTGTAATAAAGTTCAGAATACTTTATTAATTTATAGGCCAGTATGAACAGCAAAGCTTTTCCAGGCGACACGGAAAGAGAAAGAGAGGGCGAAAGAAGAGGATGGAGAGTTGCCATGAGTAGGAATAAAAAGAGCATCGTAAAAACGAGTAAAGGGTCAAAGGCGGTGCGTTGGGTTAATTTCAACTAAAGGATACATTCTTGGATAAAAAATATCGTAAATCAAACATGCGTGTTAAGAAGCACCGTAATCTTACCATCTCATACTTTTAGAGGAGTTTTTACAGCATTCGATATAGTTCTAGAGTTCAGGATATTTATTGATATCGATAGTTTTTTTTTTAATTTAGTACCGAAGACTACAATCGAAAAAATGAGATACTGACGGCCGGAAGTTAGCATTCCAACATAGCGAATGCAAAAAATCAAACAAGTTGTACAAACCACCTCACATCATCGTTCAAACACTTAGTACCTTTAATCCATCGGAATTGCTGGCAACATGAACGAATAAGATGTCTATAATTATTCATGAAACCTTCATTTTGTGTTCAATTTTTTATATTCACTATATTGGGATGTTAACTGCTGGTCATCTCAGCATGCCATTCGCTCGATTTCGGCTTTCGGACTCAATTCGACAGATGTATCGATATAAATTAATAGGGGCTTCCGAACTATGTTGGATGGCGTTAGAACTTCCTTTAAAGCATGAGATGTGGAGACTTGAGGTGCTAACTTCACATACGTACGGATTGACCTTGATGTAATGACTTATACTTTCAGGATTAATCCATGAGACGCTGAAATTCGGCCTATCTCGAAAAATCATGTCTCAGGCCCCAGCAGCCGCGTACGGGTCAAGTTTCTTGAAAACCGAAATATTTTCAGGTTTTTTGACAGTTGTAAGATCTTATTTAAAAAAATTATTTCGTAACTATGAGAAAATTAGTATTGATCCGATAATCTCTTAAATGCTTATGATAGAGATGAAGAGTCTCTTCCCTCAAGAGCACACGAATTAAGGCAGCAGCGAGAAAGGAAGCGACTTATGCTGTATAAGCACATGCAGCGAGAAAAACGAGAAATATATGAGCTTTTTGGTATTAATTCCGGTTCCCTTACCGCGCCGTACTCCAATCGAGACGAGGCTCATCCCTCTCCAATGGATTCCTTCACTTTGGAGCCTCGTGCGCATCGTTCTCATCAAACACATACACGGCATACTCATTTTTTCTTTTCCGTTTTTTTTCTCCTTCTATCTTTTACTTTTTTTTCTTTTTCCTTTCACCCTTTCATAGGTAAATCCGCGCCTTTTCCGCGTGTCTCTCGAGTATAATTAAATTCTTTCGTGAAGAGTGAAGAACTCATGCCTTTCTCGCGTCTTTTCATGATTTATTTCATACGCTAGTTGCTTCATGCGCTTACTCTTTTCCTTCATCCCTTTCTCTGCCACCATCTCTTCCGTTTTGTATCTGCAAACGGCGGTACTTGCTGTGAGGTTCGGTGTGTAACCCCTTCGCGAAACTGCAGACTATGGTTGTACCCCGTATGAACTTTGCCATACTGTACAAAGTAGGATGCAGAGCTTGCGGGCTGGCGTAGCGCGATTCTGTTGGTGGCATATAAACCGGAAAAGTGTTCAAGGGAGAGAGTGGAAGAGAGAGAAAGAGAGAGAGAGAGAGAGCGAGAATGAAAAAGGCGGTCGGACGCACGACGAGTGGCTGCGATGAAGAGATTCGAAACAAAAGCACAAGTGAATATCTCCTACCTGTACTACAGAAACACCCCTTCTCATTCCTCGAAGATACCAGCACCTCTTCCACGTCTTTCATTCATGTACGTGTATTATGGGAAGAAGTGCTTTTTCCCAAACATCATTCTCACGACTATGATAAGCACAAAATGAGCACCGATGTAGAAGAAGAAGCATCTTGTGGCAGACTGGTGTGTTCCGCTTTCTCTTTCTCTTCTCTTGTGGCTCGCTTCGTGTGCATTATCAGGTATAGAGGCCACGAAAAAGCTTGAGCTCCTTCTATTTTATCTTGTCAAATATATTCAAGGACCATTGAGAAAGCTTGTATATATATACGTATACTGAGTATACGTATTTATACTCAGTTAACTCTATACACATATATGGAGACTATGCCTTAAAACGCAGTATATCTATAGACTTGAACACATAATATATATATACAGAAATTTCCGTCTTCCAAGCATTTCTCTGCACATGAGTGGTCCAGCGAAAAAACCACTTGAATCTGGCGTTCGCTTGGCTTCTCCTAGCAAGAACAGTTTTGAACAGAAAAAACGTGCGAAAATTACCTACCTCAAGCAAATTCGCACGACTTCTTTATTGTGAACAGAGACAAGCTACCTGGAATGCACACTTCATCCATACTTTTTTCACTTCAATCCTTTTATCAGTAAAAGAAGCCCTTGAGATTTACATTTCTTGATCCTTACGAATGTAAAAAATAAATCTTGGATTTGGAGTACTTTGATTAACGTGCAGATATTAAAAAAAACAACAACATGAATAATAAAAATAATAATAATTGCGGATTTCTTTGATTCATTTTCAAATCTTAAACACCACTCGTGCGCCAAAAAGCAAACAATATGGGAAAACGTATATTTTTTTCTAATTTATTCAAATAATGATGAGCAATCGGAACTCACCCTTACGCGGACATAAAAAAACTGCTCACCCCCGTATCACTCACATATACGCCTTTTTCTCTACTCGTATTTCCGCGTCCCTCTTTATCTCTCTTGCATTTTTTTTACTGTTTTTCTCTCTCTTTTTTATTATACGTACCGGTGGTACACCTAGAGTATTCACGCACACAGGCGAGGACGCTCCTTACTTGAATTGAAAATCTCTCTATGCAGATCTCTCTATGCTCTGCGAACGAAAAGGAGGATGAGCCTTTCGTCTCTCTCTCTCTCTCTCTCTCTATCTCTCTCCCACCCTCAGCTACGGAGACGACGTCGACTACGACGACGACGACGACGTATACTACTATGGGAGATAAAGTGAAAGAAAAAGAGAGGAGGAGCGATGTATGCAGGCTGGCGGCTGTAAGCAAATCGGGTTATCCTCAGAGGCAGGCGGGTCCAGCCCTGGTATACGGTCCAGCCTCGGACCATCTCTACGGTCCGAGAGGAATTAAAATAAATACATATCTTAATTAAGCTCGGGAGTACCGGGCGCACACGTAACGGGTGAACGCGTTGAAGCCCACGTACACTGACATATAAACTATATACATATATACAAAAGTATTTATGCATGTAAGTAAAAATATCCATATATTATATGAATGTATTTGTGTAAAAAAGACATGGGCGATATAGACATTGGCAGCCCTTCGCCAATGTGCTATCATACAGTGAATAGCTCGAAAGTAACATTGAACGAAAAGAGACAGAGATATATACCAATAACTAATGTTTTATCATTCGTTCCTTATCCAACCACTGTACCAACTCATTTTGTAACACATATATATACGTACTATACTACCCAGAAAACTCGACGAGAAATATCTCCCGAGGAATATTCTCTTTTACTCAGCCCTTTACTCTTCTCCTACTCGATCGATCGAGGTCCCGGAAATTGTGCATTTTTTCGATTGCTAATCTTTCAAAATGGCCTTAGACATATCGCTGGTCTATAATCGCATTTTTTGGAAACTGCGTTCCCCTCTCTGAACGTTTCGAAGGAAAATATTCGATTTATTCCTTTTTATCGAGCGTGGGAAATAATTCTTTAATGAGAATTTCAACGGTTCAATTGTTGGTTTTGATTACATATTTTTCGATCTGAGAATTTTGGCAGTTCACAAGATTATCATATATCGTTGGGTCGGGGTTTGATTGGTACAAAAGCCATTTTTTTAATAATTATTAATTTTTCAGAGTTATCTTCGATTCGAGCATACATGTATTGTTTACATATTACGATATTTTTTTTATTCGACAACTAATAATTATAATTGTATTAAGGGGCCAATCCACTTTGAAAATTTCAAAAAATCGATTATTTTTACTGTTTTCGAAAGTACATACATTCAGAAATATTGTGTACCAAAATTTTATGTAAATCCGAGCTCTCTAAGTATTTTTTTTTACCTGAATGTCAGGACCTCATTTCGTCTATCTGAGCGTATAGCGTGCTGAAACGCGTTTTTCTCGAAACAACGTTTTCAAAATCTAGCTCCATCGTATCTCTAAAACTAATAAACCGATTCTCTTGAAATTTGAACCACATATTGTAAACATGATTCGCAACAAGCTGACCCTCGATGGTTTTAAAATTTTGATTTTTACTCTTTTTTTTGTGAAAAACTGTGAAAAAACGCGTTTTCTGTTTAGTTTTTTCATTTTTCATCTGCCATTTTTTTATTTTTTGATAAAACTTTATATCCGAGGGTCATTTTGTAACTGGTGTCATACTGAATCTAATAGACTTTGATTTTTTTGTTCCAGATACGTTAAACTATAGTTGTTGTACTTAAAAATGAATAAAAATGAATTAAAATTTTTTTTAATGTATTTCAAGACTTTATTTATCAAGCCCAACAACTTTTATATTCATATCTTTTATAAAATCCTCAAAAAAAAAATAAAATCGCGAAAATAGCCTTTTTTTCGTGGCTCCAAACTGGACTGGCCCCTTAATAAGTGCTAGGGTGTTGACGCTGTCGAAAACCACTGATGCACCAGACTCAAACGGTGTGGGTGAAGAAAAAACTCTGTCACGATTTTTACTTAAGGGGGTCGTAGGCGATGGTCTTGGCCTTTGTAATTATTTAGAAATAACCAATGATGAGCTCCTATTTTCCGTTTGGGAACGGGTTGAGCTGTAAACATTTGAAAAAAAAAAAATATATATATATCATTGTTATTTTATTGGAATTTTCTTCTGATAACTTTGTTCCTTTACAGCGGAAAATTAATTGTTTATTTATTTGATTCATTAAATGTAAGCAAATGTAGAATAGCAATAAAAAAATGCATGACCATATGGCTCGTAATTATAAATAATCTCTATTTATTTATTCGTTTTTTTCACAAAAGAAACAGATGGTCAAGGGTGAGCTGTACCTCTCAAAAGTATCTGCGGTTTCAGATGAAATAAATTGAATGACGACTTTCTTCAGGGAAATTGCATACTCTACAAGGTTTGTTCTATGCACTTTTGTTCTATGTCTAATCATTTTGAGAGTGCGCACGGTGAAAGTGCATGGCTTCATCAACTTCAATAATTAAATCCTCAATAGGAAGAAGTCAGATGAAATGAAAACAGTAATAGACTTGTTGACTTAGAAATTGGTCATGAACTTTTATTTATGTGAATGAACATCGGTACTGAGACACCCTGTATGTATGTCCGAGTGTAAGTAAACAATTTTTTTAATGAAAAAATAATCGTAAAGAAATAGACTGTTGGCGTTATGGCTCTGCATATTGATTCTTTTACGCATGCGTTCGAATATCCGGAGGCTTTCTCAAACTTGCTTTTGACTAATCCCTCGCTTTGCTTGCTCTTCCAGAGTAAAACGTACTTTAAGAGCTATGCACTCAACGATGTATAGACACCTGTGTTAAGTACCTCTATCGCGTGCATCACGTGAAGAGTTTTTTGGCAATTTTTTTTCCTCCTCCATTTACGCTCGCCATCCTGTTTCTCCGGGCCCACTCGGAAAATATTGAAAAGAAACTAAGTGGGTGGGCTTTCCTTCTTCTACTTTATTCCCTCGGACTTATACGCTACTATAGAATTTCCATACACGCATAGATTCGTATGTTTACGATATACTAATCAGCAGCTCTGAAAAAATTTAAACTACAAATTCTGAAAAACTTGTACAGAAAAATAAGGCTCGACTTTATACACTTAAGATCCTTTTTCATTAACTTTCGATTATTTTTTTAGAAATTAATTTGCGCGTTCGCAAAAAAATTCGCGTTTTTGTTCATATTTTATAGTTACTCCTACACATCTTTTCTTGCGACAAATTTTTCGTTGAACTCCAGGGTTATAAATAGCGGCTTAATTATCTTATTGTCAATGTAATTATTTGTATAATAATTATTATTAGTATTAATCCATCGGATTAAGTATTGTGATTCATTATCAATGCTGTAATAAAGAAAATAATAATGATTCGTTATATTTCTTTAAAAGCTAACTAAAACTGGCGAGGTCAAGGCATAAAGAGGGTAAAAAAGATAGTGTGAACACTGCAGGTAGAGTACAGGATTATATTTTCCGTCGAATGGAGGGGGTACAGGCGTGATATGCGAATGGGTCGAGTGATTCCTTTTTTTTCTCGACCGTGCTCGCGTCGTCTCGCCTTTGCTACGTGTCAAAGCGTTCTCTTTCTATCTCTGTCTACTAATTTTGCTATCTCTGTTTCTCTCTTTCTGTCTCTCTTTATGTACGGTTCCCTCTTGCCTCGCCTCGTTCTTCAAAGTATAATTATTTTAGTCAAATTAAAAATGCACAGAGCCTCGAGCTATGTGGGTGAGTTTTCTCTCCGTCTCTCTTCTTCTCTCTTCTCTCTTTCTTTTTTCTCTCAGGGATTCACAGGAATTTCAACTCGTCATATGATCATCAGGCTTTTCTCTTCGATAAAATAAATTTACGTATGGAGATGATCTTCATTTTAGTTTCGTGCACGTGATTTGTGGAGAAGGTCCCAATAATTGATCTTGCGAAGTTGGAATAGTGAACTCAATTCATGACATCGTAGGCATTCTAACAAAATAATATGATGCGAATAGGGCAGTTTGTATTTGTAATTTCGATGGCAAAAGTAAGGATGCGAATTGGATGGTTAAAAAATCGTTCATTTTTCCACGAGTTTTATTAGATTCCAATTTGGCGATTACTAAAATTATCCGCTGGGACGTAATGACAAATATAAATAAAATATAATACTTTGGCTAAACTTCATGATTAAATGGTTAGCCTCAATCAATTTCCCTCCTTTTCGTGCCGATTTTTTCATAATCGTATGACAGAAAAATGTATCATTCAAAAAACCACAGAAGAAACGATACTGAAAAATGGTGTAATAGTGTATACAGTTTTACGAAAGTAAAGGGCATCACAAGTTTGAGCTCCAGAGGGCAAGGAAGAATGAGATAAATAAAGGAATTAATTATTAACGGACATTGGTCGCTATTAATCATACTTGAGAAAGTTAACCCTTTTTACGAAGGAGAGGGTCTTTTTCGAGAGGGAGAGATCCTTGGAGGTTAACGGTACTGAGATAAAGTCAAAATGTAGCCGTGAAAGGATGTTGTTTGAGGGTTGTGGTTCTGGCATCGCATCGTTGATGGCGATATCGGTGTGTCGTTTGGGTAAAAGGGGTTGCGAATTTATACACTGCATACAAAGAGTGGCTGTCTTATCTAACTAATAAATAAATGGAGAATACATTTTTTATTTACTTCTGATTAATTTTATTATATTCTTATTGTGTGGTTCACATCGAATCACGTTTGATTGCGCTGCTGATTTTTTCAAAAATCACAATGACTTTTGCACTCAATGAAAAAAAAAACCTTCGAGATTTTTCTTCAGGAACCTTTTCGTAAGAGACAAGGGATCAAAATGGTCCGTTTTTGATTTGACCAGAATTTTTATACTGGCATTGCTATGTCGTGCATGTAAACGAGAGCTCGGAGAGAGTATCTACATCAGAATATATCATCCAGAGTCATGAGAGACTCTCAGAGTCTTTTGCTCGTGAATGTTCGCGTGTTGAGACAAAAGCAGAGCAGTGCAAAGAGCACGAGAGTTATATTAGACAGAAGAGCACGGAGAAAGCTCCGATGTCAACCGCCGTCTTTCACAGTGTAACACTCCCTCTCCCCCAAGCTCCGCTTCTCTCTAACCACGAGTTTACAAGAGCAGCAAGAATCTTGCTAATTAGATATATAAGGAAGCTAATTGTAATAAGGTGGAGTCGGGTGAACGAACGAGAGAGACCAACTTGCTCGCAGATTTCCATCCCTCTTTTTCTTCTCTTAGTTTTCATGACGGTATGAAAAAGAGAGAAAGAGAGAACTTTTGTTTTAGCCAACCATATATGTTGATCAACGATCTTCTCTGAGTCTTCGATATCTAGAGACGCGGTAGAGTCTCATCGCCAAGTATTGCAAAGAGAGTTAAAAATCAAGATTCAAAGCTTATTGTACTTGAAAATGGACTTTTTCGGTTACTTCCATACAACGATATGGTTTTTTTTCAATTACAATAAATATCAGATCTCATAATATGAGCTGAATTATTTTGTGAATTTACTATAGGAATTTTTGTTCCATCTATTTATACTTATTTATCTCACACACTGAGAAACGAAATTTGTTGAATCGACAAAATTTTTGTTGAATCAACAAATAGTGGCGAACAAAATGAAATTCGTTAATTCAAAAAAAATTTAGTTAATTCAAGCACTTAATTTGTTGGCTCCAATAAATATTGCTCGCTACGCCGAAAATATTGTTGAATCAACAAAATTTTTGTTGAATTAACAGATTTCATTTTCTTCACCACAATTTGTTGATTCAACAAAAATTTTGTTGAAACAATAAATTTCTTTTCTCAGTGCAGGTTTTTTCCATTTTCTGGTTTTTGTAGGTACTTGGTGGGAGACAAATTTGAGTTTTACGCCAAAAAGTTTTACTCTACAGATTCACGTACACATGTACATAGAGAAATGAGGTTCAAGATATTTTATCATGGACACGAAAACATACTATCCCCCTCCTCTCATATCTCGCAGTTTGTGAAATCCCGAGCGAGTCTTTCGCGCCGACACCGGTAGAAAAGGGATGTGCCCTTCTCATGATATTGCGGCTGTATGTTGAATTAATTAAACATGGATTGTTTGACGCGTGTTAAAGAGAGACAGAACAAAACTAACCCATCCGCACCCTTCTTCGAATAGCAGTTTACCATGAGTTCGGATCTCCTTGTCACATAGATTTTCGAAAGATAGGCGTGTCTTGAGTGAATCTTACGTGAAGCTCGTTAGCAAGATATAGAGAAACGATCCTTACAAGTGAATTTAACCTTTACATTAAAGACAGAGTCCTGAGATTGTCAAATCTGGAATCCCCTGTTAATAATTCAAGTAATTTGGGGCTAAAATCTTATCGGAGTACTAAACAGGAATTTGTTTATGAAACAACAAAAACAGTAAGATTAAACATTTGAAAAAAGAGATGAGAAATTAAAATACTCGAATAGAGATTCCACAAACGTACAGACAGTTATTCAAATTTATATGTGGGATCGTAAGAAATTGAATGAAAACATAAAAAAGTATGTGATGTCGAACTCGAGTGTACAAGAAACTTGGTGAAGAAAAGGAGAGGCACATCAGATAAACGAGAAGGTTTGCAAAAGTTTTGGGAAACTGTGACTAGAGAATAGCGCAGAAATGGAGCAAAAGTATTTAATCAAGGGATCAACGTAGCGGCGTCTAAATAAAGCAACGTTCAACGATGGGGTCGGAGATTTTGACGTGAGAAGACGTAGAGGGAAAGAGAGAAAACACTCCGAAGGGGTGAGTTTCGCGATAAGACAGCGACGAGAGAAGCACAACGGTGAAGAGTGGTAAGGACGACGTGTACAACACACGTGGGGGATGATGTTTCCTTAGTTTTCGAGGGGGTTGTTCAGTGCGTATAACTCATATAGCTGTACGTATACGTATACGTGGGAACAAGAATGGTCGTAGGAAGGTGGAAGACAAGGCGACTCTAAGAAGGGTTAAATTACTGCCCTTCTTGTTATCACTACACACGTATCTCCACGCATACATATATGCGCATACATATGTTTTCTATTAAGCCGTACATGGAAGAGCTCACGAAAAACAAGAGTCCATTCGATATACGCCTTTTATTCTACAAAATATAAATAATTATATATTTTTATAAAACATTAATATTTTTCAAATAATAATGATCAGAAACTATAGTTTCAATAGTAATAATAATAATAATAGTAATTATAATAACGGAAGCAGTAGTAATCAAAATAATAATATACAAAAGCGGAAGAAGGAAACAGAGAAATCGGCATTGGACCCTTCTCCATGTAAGTACAGTCTCTGGGGTTGGCCCAGATAACAAAAATACGAGCCAACTTTTCGCCATAACTGCGAAATTGTGGAAAGAGAGAAAGAGAGCGTGACAGTCAAAAGGTAGAGGAACAAAAACGATGTAGCTTGCGAAAACCGTTGAGCCACAGCGTCGTAGCTGATGCCGCGCGTGACATTAGCATAGTAATGAATATTATTACATTTCGGGTATACCTCCGGTTTAATTCCATCTTCCACAGTCGTAAAGATAATAAGCGCGAGTGGCGGATGTTTCGCGCGAATGTTCTGTTTCTCTCTCGCTCTCTTTCTCTCATCTTTGTCTTTTTCTCATAACATAATATTTGTACTAACACTCCACTGTTATTGGCTAGAAATAGTGCAAATTTGGGCCAAGCGACAAATTTCCAACCCTTGGGTTTCTTAGGGTACGAGGGATGTTTTCGGTCCTTACGTGCTTCTTTTATAGTGTATGCAAAGCAATGATAAAATCAGTTGTGCCAGTGTACATGTACTTGTTCGCGCGAACTTAATTCGATGCATTAAAAAGTACTGATGAAGGTATCTTTCCCGCTAAGTTAGCGTTTTATTTTGTTTTTCTTTTTAAATACGAGTTCGAAATTCTTGACGATCGTTTTTCATAGAAATTTCTCAGGATACAATGATTATTCATAGCTGTGAGATCAAAGTTATGCTTTGGCCAAAGATTCTCGTCTATATTCACGCGAGAATGAGGGGATGATTTTGATGCCATTGATTTTCATTACGTTATAAACGACGAACATACAAGTAATTACCGTAGAGTTACTATATATAATTCTCACGAAGACGTTAAAGTAACCCTATCTAACGGTCCTCCGAGGGAGTCCAAGAGGGTGTATTCATTGCTGTAAGGATTCAGCGTCACTTACGCTAAGGAATGAAATCGTGCTTGTTTCTCGCTGCTCACTCAACGGCTTTAAGACACTAGCTCTTCGCACTCATCTCGTTCTTCCACCCTGCCATGAAGCAAATATAAACTTGGTGAAAGTGACAAAGATAATTCTAATAAAAGCGAGGATGACAGAGGAAAGAGAGGAGAACGCGACAACGACGCCGGAGAGCACTCTCAGGCTTCTCCCGTTTAATTTGTAACATATTCTACCGGCATTGCATTATACACCCTTCATTTTCTTCATCCTCACCACCTTCCTACAACCTTTGCCCCTATCCAAACATTCTCTTTGGGAATGCGACCTTTGAGAATCTTCGTCAGACATTTATGTAAGATTTCGATTAGAGCGTAGTCAATAAAATTTTAAAATTCAAATAAATATTTTTTATCAAATTTAGCAGCCGAAGTCTTTTTTTCTTGGGATCTATTTTTTTCTTGGGATGAGCGTACCTAAAATGAATTATAACAATATTTTCCTAAAAATCAAATTTATTTACGAAATTATTCTATACATTTAGTGTCGCATACAATTTTTTGAATTATTTACCGACCGAAGTAAAAATCTTCGAGTTGAAAAATATTAGATGGATTAAATAGAGCGATAGCTCTAAATTCTGCTAGTATAAAGAAAGAGTTCTTCAGACTTGAACCTTAAATTAAAAAATTGATATTTTTCTTGCAAAAATAATCTTATTGGAATTGGGTGTTCATGAATAGTACTAGGGAATTCTCTGGACAAGCGAGAGTTATGGTCGATGGGCACACAGGGACCCATCTCGAGTCCAAAGCAATATTTCCATGAACCGCTCGTATAACCAACGTCTGTGCATCCAGGTTTCCGGTGGATGCTACATACAGTATGTATATTTCCATTTCAGCGTTACGAGAGTGAGAGAGTCGCGAGGTGGGTATGATTTTATATGCAAAGAGTAGTTTAGAACTAATTGTTAATAATAGGATTGGTAAGGTGGGAATTCAACGTTGTCACGAATGCGACGAGCTGGATCCACCCCCTTATGCCAAATGATGTACCGGCTCGATATATACGTATACACGTGTGTGTTTGCGGATTTGTATATACACATATAATATCCTCTTGACCACCATAGCTCCGATACTCATGTGGTCCGCGTCTCATTTGCTACAAAGTCAGCTCGGACAGATCCCTGCTACACGGTCTGTCCGTTTTCCCTGTCGGTCCATCCGTCCCTCCGTATACTACAGCGCAAATTCATCTACAGGACTTTCCACGCTCCCTTAACCGCCAAATTCGTATAAAATTCCATAGGTTCTTTTTCGAAGCTTCAAGAAAGTCAACCAATGAAATTCGAAATTTTACTGCAGCCTCTACGTATAAAAATTGTTGAAATTATTCTAGGTTGCACTGTTAGATAGCAATAGTCAACAGAGTAGAAAGTGAGGCAAGTTTGGGAAGAAAAAATGTAAAGTTATGGAATATATAAAACGTCCCAGAGTGTTTGTTATACCATGATTTCTTTTGTGGTCTATGAAATCGAATTCAGCGATATTCGTTCAGAGGGGTAAGTTTGATCGATGAAAAATAAAACCTGAATATAATCACGTATAAATAATTGTTGGCTGCTTAAAATTTAGGGTTTCTATTTTATGTAAATTTTTTTTTGTCATTAGAAAATGTTTATGATAACCGTATGGAGGAGCATGGATCGCCTGATGTAGATTTTGTAATTCTTTATGAAAGAAGCATGCGCTAGAGATATGTGAGTAAATTTGTAGAGATGGTCGATATTTAGAGTAACCGCTGGAATAAAAATCAAGATTTCTGACCATTTTGGCGTCGAATACTCCGTGTACGTATGAACACTTATATATGTACAATTTATTCGTGCACAGCAGTCGAGAAATCCACGTATGTGAATATCATTCAAAAGCGTGTTTACGTATATGTATACATACCGATCACGTGGGTACATCATACACATATACGCGAATTTACGAACGTAGCACGTTGGAGCGTTTCCACCTACGTATTATCATGTATAAACGAGTAATTCTGAGTTATATACCGTCCCCGGACTTGTTAATGATAATTAAAACACCTCGTTCTCTCTTGCATATAACGTTTCTTTTTTTGGCTTAGAGAAATTTCGTCGTAAAAAATTTACCTGCTATTGTAAATTATCCTTTTTCTCATTCCCCGAGTGTACTCACTTATTTGTTCTCTTATTATTTATTCTTGGCTTACAATAGTGTTCTACCGCGATTTTTTGAAGCAATGATTTTGAAGGTGGAAACCGAATCGATTTAGGATAAGAAGAACTCGTTCCTAGAGCTGGATAAATTAGTCTCTCATTTTCGCTCGTAATAAGAGAGATTAGGTTCAAGTATAACAAGAAATTTTGACAGACGAATATGCTGCTCGTATTAATTTTGTCTAGTTGCGTATGGGAAATTCAATTTCGTATTGCAAATTTGTTAAATCAACATTCACAAAAGCAGTAAATATATTATTTTCGCTCACAGTGATTAAGCTTGCAAAATAAGCAGTTTCGCAACGAAGTGCTTAAATTATCTGCTGCAGGGAGAGACAACCATGATCCTGACTCCTCGAGATATTCTACCGGATGTATATCCTGATATATATATATATATATATATATATATATAATACAAGGGGAAAAGCTATAGAAACGGATGAAGAGGAGCCGAGGTGTAAGGCATAAAACAGCCGTATCTATAATGCCTTCTTGGAATAATCAAACGATTAATATGTTTATTAGTATCGGCAATGGCTCGCCTTGGAATACATTATACCAACCCTCTCGTCTTTCATTTCCACCCTCTCGCATCACCTCAGGCTCCTGCCAGCCCATCTCTCTTTCTCTTTATCGCTTTCTCTCTTTCTATTTCTCTTATCTTCGTCAAAACGCGTCGAAGTTCTCTCTGAAGCTCAAACTTTCTGACACTCTATTTCTAGTTTTCGTATTTAGTATAAATTGCATAATTTATTCTTCAATACCATTATTACATTTACTACGACTATATGGAGTCATTTAGAAGCATGAGAGTTTTTGCAAAAATGATGTTTTTTTCTCATGATCGAGTTATATTCATTACAAATTATATTCATTATTTTCCACCGAGATACCATTTTCTTCATATTTTCTAATTGAAAATTATTTGACTAATATTTTGTTAAAATATTTCATAGTATTGTGGTTCGATGATTTTGGAAGAATTCGTCTAATCGAATTACCAGCAAAAATAATGATTATTTTTTAAATTGAAATAATCAATGATTATATCAAAATCCTCCTTTGGATGAGACACAATATAAATCTCCGATTTCTCGGTATACTCCATTGTAATGAACTGAAATGAACAAAGCTAGTGTTTGAAAAATGAAGGGTAAATATTTCTCGTAATTTTTGAAAAATATTAAGAAACAAATAAAGCTGAATTATTTTTTGTATTTTATGGGTCTCGAAACGAGTTGCTCGTAGAAAGAAGCACGCCGAATGGAAAACGAGCGTCAGGAAGTTTAAAATTTAGATTTTCAGAAACAACGAAATTTGAGGAATAAAGAGGAACAGGAAGTCTAGGAAGGCGACGACAATTTCGAAGCGTTTTACCAAGAGTACTCGATGCGTATGGATGTATATATACATATGGTAAATGGCATCGAAGCCTTCGCCGCGCTTTGCGAGGAAATAAAATCTAAAACCCTTTTATGTGCCGGGAATTGAGACTGTGAGAACGTTGCTCTCACCAGGGAAAACTTCGCATACATACATAAAACATTCTTCTATATAAAATCACGGTCCACGACGAGGAAAGAAACAAAAAAAGCAACAGCAGCAGCATGAGTCAGGGTTGGAAAAAAAAGAAAAAAAATTGCATCTCCCTCTTGTCCGTATACGAAAAGCCCAATAGCGTTGAGCACGCCGCAACGCGATATTAGCCTATAAAATCTTGAGTTTTGTATACGAGTTTTATCGCGCGAGCGCTCTATATATACAACGTAAAGACACAAAAGCACAAGTATACGGAGAAAATTCTACAGGTATGTGGCGGCGGTCGAATCCTCTTTGACGTATAAGAAAAAAAACAGTGCTACCAAGTTATTCCAAAGCATTGCAAAAATTTCAATAGATGGAATCAAATTTCAAGGAGCCAGAATCTGCTAAAAGATTTTGAGTATTTAAACGGGTTAGAAGCCGGTGTTTATAGCTTTTCATGGTATGCTGTATGTTTTAAATTCCATTTTCTATTCGATCGATCAAAAATTAGGACTTGAAGAAACAAAAAAATATCGAGATCGGCTTAAGAGAAACAGGAAACAAAACAAATGAACAATCGAAAGAAGCATTCCAGTGATTCGTTTGTTAGTTTTTTGTGCTTGGACTGTACTTCCCATTGCGATCGATGAAGAATCCGTATCTCTTGAAAGTCTCTTCGGTACGAGATTCAAGTACTGCTGGGTAGATTTTCATATATCTATATATGTATTTATATATTTATGTATACGTAAAAGTATACAAGTGTAGGGTATCTTCGTGAGTCGAGAATGAAATGGCAGTGGATGAGCTGGGGTGAAAGTGGGCGGTGAGAATGGGGGATGAGGGACACGAGGCAAGGGAGCAAGGGGTCGAAATACATCGTACAAAATATGGCGGCCGATGGGGTTCTCCATGGGGCAACTTTACAGCCCGACGGCCCTGCGACCTCCACCCACTCCCTTCCATTCCCTTTGCTACTTCGTGTGCTTACAGAGCTTGCCTCTTGCTTTTCCTCTTGCCGATCCTATCATATTTATATATATATATATATATATATATACACGTATATAAATAAGCAAGAGCGTTACTGCTATATACTCATCCTGCTTGCTTCCATCTCTGCTGGTCCCGCGACTCATCAGCATGAATATTCATTATTCGATGATATTTCTCAAGGCCCTTCTACATTCTGTCTCTTTCTCTTTGTTTCTCTTGTACATTCAACGCAATACATACCTCTTGCCGCTCTCGTTCATCCCCTTGTGTTCTATCCTTCCCATTCGTTGGATCGTTAATTTATATAACTACGATCGGCATCAGCCAAAAGAGGGGGCGGAAGGGGGAGGGGTGAGTCTTACGAAACGACCCTCTCTTTGATATACATATATACATATTTAGATGTCTGTGTTTATGTGTGCATATATATGAATATGTGGGTGAAGTCAACGAGAGACATGCACAGCTGACAGACATATTACCTGATGCTCTCTTCCGTTCTGTCTTTACCCTTCAATGTATTGGCCCGTTTCTTCCCCCCTCAAGTTTGTTCGTGTGCCATCGACGATATTTTTATTTTTCAGTCCAATCAAGGGTGAATTTTCATATTGAGATGAAGCAACGAGTCGAAGGAAGTGTCGGAGAACAGTGGAAATTGCCACTTCTTGATAGTTCGAAATGCTTCTTGTTATTTATGGAAATTCGTCATTCGGTATCGAGACTTTCATGAAGTCGAGTTTTGTGCTCAATGATTAAAGATGTTGTTTATTTAAGAAGGCATTACATGCATTGCTGAACAAAAATACTCTTCAAATATTCGAAATGAATCTGAAATCTGGCGGAGGTCTTTATCTACTCATAAGAGCAACGTTGAAATCTTTAGAAATATTCATGCATAAGTAACATCCATTACTTCAAATAGAGTGCTCATAAATGAGCTACAACTCGTACACAATCCTATGTAAAAATGTATAAAATGAATGAATTCAATAATAAATTGGAAGTTCTAGAAAACATTTCTGTATCACACGTTTTGTTTTTATGTATTTTTCTTTCAATGACTTCTCAATGATTGCTTACTATTTATAAATATATAGATCATATATAATGAGGTGCTGTGATCACGGCATGTAGGTTAGCCAGTTCTGTACCGAGGCTAATGTAACGGCATAGAGAGGTTAAGAAGGGGTGGTTAATAGGCATAGCGTAAGAAGGGTGGCTTTAATGCCTCGGTTGGTTCTGAAATATTCAGATGTAGGTTTGCCACTCACCTTATACGTATATAGCATATCGTGCTAGAACTACTGTGTGTATCCTCTGCACATTACTCTGGCACTCGGCCCTTTTGCCAAGAGAATCTGTGGCGTACAGTGGATACTCGGCTTCGCAGCATTGCGTATATATCACGATTTATAATAGATATATACACACAGTTATATGTATATATTTATTTATATATAAGGGGTGTCGGGATATTTCCGAGTCAAGGCGCCAAGAGGGTACGAGTAGATAGGGTTGGGTGGATTAATGAAAGCCAATCCACGGCAATCCACAGAGGGAACCTTCTCTCGCTTCACGTTCTCTATATCCTAACGTCACCACGCCATAAACAAACTGATGAGGAGATTCAGATAACGGACGAACTCTCTTCCACCCTCTTTCAAGCTGTATTTCTGTATATCGATGAATGGCTTGTATGTCAGTCCGACATACCTACTGATTTTTTTTTTTTAATTGTACTCTGTGATAAATTTTAAGTCTACTGTAGTTTAAATTTGTAAGCAATTGGATGACAAAAAAAAGAAAAAGATTTTCTAGTTTTCCTGCAGGAATACCAGGAACGGCGAACTTTTATAGGAAAAATAGAAATATAGGCGGCAGTCGTAGGTAAAAGCAAGCATAAATTCAAACAGTAGTTCAAGTCCATTTTTACCCTGGTAGACGGTTTTGGACTAATCTCTCCTAGATGAATCTTACGACAACGTTGAGAAACGTATTCATCTCCGCACGCAAAATACTTTGCATATATCGTAAAAGCGTTGAAGGGTGAGTGTATCGTGCACGTATCGCACCCATAAAGATTGCTACTATACATACAGGGATATAAAATATACATGTACATTTTAAAAAGTGTTCGTTTCTGCTCTCGCGAGACTTTATTGTCACGTGTTATAAATTATGTCAAAGTAGTAGTTTTACATACAATTTATACCCTGAAGCTAACTGTGGGGTATTCAAACGATATTTTTATCCGAATCTCCTTTCAAGCGAAAGTGCAGTTTCCTACCAAGAGACTAAAAGCCTTAAGTACAAAAACGCCAAGAAAATGATACAATGATCTGGAACGAAAGAGCTAATGTCGCGTTTTTTGAGAAGACATTAGGAACAGAAAATTGTATAAATGATGCACTTAAAGATGAATAATGCAATGATAGATCTTCTGAATCTTTGGTTTAAATAAAATTTTTTGATCTACTGAAGTTTACTGTACTGAAGTGTGCGTAGATTCACGAAATTTTTATGTACTGATATGAAGAATAGGATTTTTTTTAGTTTTAATTAAAATAAGGCTCTGAATTGAGGGACAAAAGTTAGCAAAGCAATGTCGCATCGAATTTGAACAAAATGAGTTTATCGGAATTTCAGTTCATCATTTCTCGTAGTTATCAAAATCGCCTTTGATACGAAATAAGTTGTTTTTAGGTTCAAGACGTCAGTCACGATAAACAAATCCTAAAATTAGACTCAAAGGTATTGTGGATGTAATGTAGTACTTTGTCATGGCTCGTTTTAACAAAGTATATATTGATTAAATATGCGAGAGATGTAAAAATATGTCAACCCTCAGTGATTTTAATGGAGCACCTTTTTTGGCGGGGTAAAAAGAAATCGAGGGGCATTGTGAGAGCAGAAGAGAGCGGGAGGGAGTGGGGAGTGGAGAAACGGGGTGCTGCTTATTGCAGCTTCGAACTATTGTACACGTAAATTTATAAAATATTACGATGGCATCTCGTTTGAAGAAAAATTTCTTTTTTCCAAGAGAATGAGAAGGGGAGGGGGGAGGTCTTATGTACGACGGGTATTGTAACGGCCGCAAGAGGGCCAAAACGAGCTGAAGTGGAGAAGAGGGTGTAAGTCTATGTTGACACGGAAATACAGCAATCTCTCAGGGTATTAAGAGCAAGCTCGACCTTTGATATTAATAACAATAATAATACGCGACATTGGTGACGGTGAAGCGAGCTGGGATGTAGAGGGAGTTGTCGAGGATTCGAGGGTTGGGACTGATGGTCCGGGGTAACTTTTGAACCCAGATACAAATTACAGCTCATTTTTATGCCATTTTAATATCGCTACGCACCATTAAATATCTCCTACCTTCTCCCCTTTCCCTCTGCGATCTCCTTTTTTAAACCACTGACGCGTTACTCGAAAAAAACCTCAGCTACTGAAATCGCTGATGCTACTTCCGTACACTTTCTTTTGTAATCACGATCGTACACCGCTTATATCGACTCTTTAAGATCCGAATCATTCTTATGCACACGATTTATTAATTTTCTTCATTTAATTAAGAGTAAAACCTTCTCTAGTAATTATGATGAATTTGCTCCAATTATTTGTTCATTTCATATAAAAATCACCATTATAATCATGACTACTTGAAGTTTGCGATGCAAAAAATTAACCCATATGTTTCAACGCTACTATATACATATTTCGTCTGTGCAACTATAGTACCCTGAATTCTTGGCCCGTACGTTCAGTCTCTGCGTCTCGTCGAGATGACGCTTATGATTTTACTGCCGGAAGTACGCACTTTTATGCCCGTATTGCATTTTAAGTTATGCTAATTTCAGCGTCGACAGATATCTTTTGAACGTGATGTGGGGTGAAATCGCAGGCGAGGCCGTGCGAGTATATATATTCATGTATATAGAGTGTCCAGAAGATTAGGCTTGAAGTTCATAGAGTAAGAAGGTCATGAAATTCTGCGATGAAAAGTTCTCAGTCATTTTTTTATGTGGAACGGTACTGAAGAGATATTCATTAATTAGTGATAACCAATGTAGAGCCGCAGGAATAAAGAAACACGAAGGTGGACGGAAGCCACGCCCTTGTAACGGCAGTAGATTGGCCATCACTAATTCATTAATATCTCATCAACGGTACATCGAACAGAAAAACCGTTGAGGACTTTTCTCTTCAGAATTTCACAGCCAATGTATCCCTGTGAGTCAGAATTATGGTTTTAGAACATATTATATATAACATTAGTGGGACTTCGTCTCGATTCTCTTCCGCAGTGTTGTGTTCGTGACATTCTGCATCAAACAAATATTCATAACGTGAACTTTCTATGCAAAAGAGAAGCACATACACGGAGGGATGAAGACAAACGATTATGTTTTATACTATTCGCGCATCTTTTATTCTCGAAAGGAACGCCCGTCAGCCATAGATGACGATTTTATGTCGCATGCTTTTTACGACCCCTACGAAATCGTCTATATAATATAAAATAGCGCATCACCGAGCATACTTTGAATTGGGTTCGTTTCAAGAGTTATGAGCTTTTACCTACCCGGAATGCATTGACTTTGTGGCATTAGACCGACGTTGTATATTTGTGTGTAACACACTCGTCGAATTGCCGATATCTGGATGCTTTGCTCCACGATGTCAAAGTCTTTCTATGCTTTTTAATAGCACATCAAGGCGATTGCGTCAATAAAGTTTTATTTCATGCGAGATTAACCACGATTTATCAAAATCGAAACTTTACACTCTCAAATAAGTTTAGTATAGAAACATATATAAAAATATGTAGTATAAAAAATTGAGTTAAATGTTACTTGGCTTTCGGCGTAATTAAAGAACAGTATTTTTCTGGACATGTAAAACCCAAATTCCTAATGCGTATACATCTGTTTCTCTGCTACGAATAAACAACTTGTAATTCGGAATACAAGAGTCAACAAACAGTCTTGTATTTCACTGAGGACGGCGAGAGATAGCAGGTTGAACGAGAAGAAGCACGTGACCATTTCAAAGTCATCAGCATAGTTGGATCTCTTCGGTGCCGACGGTTTTGGTCTCACGTCGAGGCGAGAGAAACGATCGGTGTGCTAGTCCGATTACTAGACGACTTTGCAAGGGGTGATCTGATATTAGACGAATGGAGACAAGGGGAGCGAGAGAGAGAGAGAGAGAGAGAGAGAGAGAGAGAGAGAGAGAGAGAGAGAGAGAGAGAGAGAGAGAGAGAGAGAGAGAGAGGGCAAGTAGAAACGACACCAACCTCCAGTAGCGTCTACGTTCGTCTCTCGGGTAATACCAAGGACGCAAAAGGTTGTGGAGAGGGCGGAACGAGAAGTTGAAAGAGGTGGGGATTGTTGCACGATAGTTCGGACGATCTATGACCCGAGTTCGCTAAGAGACCACGAAAGGGTGGATTTACTGGTTCTGGCTGCGTTCACACCACACAAATCCAAGTGACCGGTTGAAGCTGCTCACCCTCTCAGCCTCGATTCTCACCTCCCTCTTTTGCCTTCCAACATCTCAGCCCTTGTGCGCATTCCGGCAACTTCCATCTAGTCGCACAACTTATGGCGCTCGAATTATTTTCCAAGCGGCTTTCAGATCCCTTGAGCATTGATTGTCCGAGGGCCTGTTCGCAGCATTAATAAATTCATTCCTTTACTTACGATGTTACTTATCTCTTGCGATTTATTATTTTATGCAGTCACAGCTTGAATGATGATGATCCACAATTACTATCAATGATTGATGATCAGACAACTCCGATTTACTTTTTCCTCACAGTTAATTTATAAATCTCAATATAATTAAATACTGCGCGAGAATAATGATTACAAAAATATTTTCGGATTTCCCGAATTCGCTCCGTTCCCTGACGACAAATCCGTACGGCAGTTCCGCCAACGATCTTTTTTCTTCGTCATCATTCAAAATTCTGTGTGTTCTTGAGCAGAGTTCCCTCGATGTTGTCTCTTGTTTCAGCAAACCGGAACGACTCTCGCAACTTTTATATATTTCAGATGTCATCTCCCGTATCGGTCTATATAGAGAGGAAAAGGAAAGTGGAGAGGAGAAGGGAGAGGAGAGACCGACTGAGGCAATACCGATATGCACCGTTGCCTGTGTGGTTTAGCGATGGTGTGGACCTATAAAAACGGCGCTCGTTAGCTCCGTGAGAAATTAATTATTTGCCCGCCATCGCCGCCGCAACGGTTCGTGTGCTCGAGTAATGGTGAAAAATGTCTGGATTGTGCAGGATTACTGGGTGGCCCTGTGCCTGCCAGAAAGAGAGATCAAGATCTCTCTTGAATGAGAGATAAAGAGCGAGATAGAGACACTCACATATACACACACACAGAACGAAGGATGAGAAAAATTTCTGAAGGGTACATGCGTATACATAGACGACTCAGTGCAACCGAGCGCTTTGCTTTTCGTAACGGAACAAGAAGCCCGAGTGGGGGATGTGAAAGCAGAGAGAAAAGAATAAGAAGAAACGTATCGGTGTGGCTCGTTACACTTAAATTGGAAGGAATGACTGAGTGTTCTCGTTATTCATCGCGAATAATATAGAAAAAAAGAACTGTATAGAACCCTTCCCACCCCAGTACCTCGACTCTGCCTGTTCCCGAAGGGTGAATTCACGCCATTCGTATAAATATCTGACTGTAGCATCCCACCCTCTTTCATAACCGACTACTCGTTATTCTTGGATACCCATTTTGTTCACCTCAAAATCAGCCCATTCGATTATTCGATTCTTTTTGTCCTGCAATCCTTCAAGTTTTTACCCCATGTAGTCCTATAATAGAACATCATTTATTACGTTCTTTGCTCTTCAGTTTCCGCAAATACTCTTGAACCGTTAATTTTTGCATTGTAGCTAAGCTAATTTTTTGGTATTTACAATCACACGTTTTTCTAACATATCTCATCAAAGCTTTGTTAATTGACCAGCTTCATCATTCGCTAAAAATAGCGTGCTTTCTTGATCAATGCAAAATGTACTGCTAATAAAAAAGCACATCTCTTGATATTGTTTTTGAAAGGGATTTTTCACCTCCGGAAAAATTAAGCGTAGAATGATTTGGAAAATGATGGGAGAAGGTGGACACAAAATGTCGTCTATTAACCGACGTTTATACTCAACTTATTGGTGGCGAACGAGGTGGACCTTTCGCCCTCCTTCTCACACTGGGAAAACCACGAGCCGAGGTTAAGGCAGAGGGTTGGTGAGACTATAGGCGAGTTGGGATGCTGACCGAAGAAGGGGCTGCCTGGAGTTTTCAGCTTAGCCACAGAGCCGTGCGGCTTTCTCTTCGGCCTGCTCTCCCTATCTCCTTCTCTCCTTCGCTTCTAAGATCAAGTACCTCTTCTTGGAACCCTTTGCTGCTATATGAGCCATTCTCCCAACTCTGGAGTAGTCGCGCGTCCGCTCGGTCGACTGGTCTTATCCTGAAAGGGGGTGGATTGATAAACCAGCACCCCCAGGATCTCGCACCAACCGAGCGAATTCTTGCGGCCGGCCACTACCGTATAATACAGGGGTTCTCGATGTTCATGCTACTTATCACTTTCAGTTTCTGTTTTTTATTTTCACAGACTCTAAATTGTTTATGGCAGTCCTAATTCAAATATCTATTTTTTACCTATGTATTAATGGTTGGAAAAAAGTATTACGTGTTCTCGACAATATTTATTAACCCGTATATTATTCTGTATAAAATAGAGACAAAGAAGAAATATTTTTTAAAAAATAGTGGAAACTGTTAAAATCTTTGGCAGTCCAATTATCTTTGGCTTTTGTCAAATATTATGTTTTGAAAAAGTTCAACGATCCATTCAGAATGCCCCCAAGAGCTGTTACAATCTCATTTAATTTCACATTTAACGGGTACAATTACGTGTTCAGAAATAGTGTGTATATCTCATCTTGAAAGAATGAAGGCTAGCAAGGTTCATACGAAAGTTGGACTAGTTTATAATTTTCCTGACGATTGGATTATTCGATGTGGTAGAGAGATGGAGCGGATCCTTGAGTCCATGCCAAAATTGTTTTTTTCTCTCTCATGAACTTCTTTCGTTTAATGTTCTCTATCGAAACTTCGTGGACAAGCAAGCTACTCATTATTCCCAAAGATTGTTCTACGATCGAATAATAATCGGATAGCCCATTTTAGCACACCTAATAACCTCAGCAAGTCAAGGGCAAAGTTGTAAGCTTTCTGAGTCACAAAAAATTTACCCGGTGTTATATTTATCACTTATACTTAGTATTTAAATTTACCTGGAGCTGTTATTTGATACAAATAAAATAAAGGAAATCTCTAAAAAGTAATCACTGAGAAAAGTGAATGGCCCAAAGATTACATAAAGGGAAACAGCGAACAATCTTTATTTTGTATCAAAGTAGTCCCAGCATATATTTTCTAAATGTAATACCGTTCCTGTCTGAAGGTTGAGATCTGTACAGTCACGTCATCCTTGGTCCACGAGAAGATGATTCCAATAATGCATGTACTAAGTGGAATAGAATCGAGGATGACGTTGACTGACCATCAAATATTAGATGGGCTCTACTGTCGCAGGTCACGAACCATGAGGGAAAAATTACTACATATTGTGGTTCATTTAACCGTAGTATGCTTCCACTAAGTTTGGAAGGCGTGCATGTGGCAATTTGTTACTTTGCAACTTGTCTTTTCTTGACTAAAGGGCCTAAAGTTTATCTAATCTGCTTGTACGTTGAGCACCCTGGGGCTATATTTTCCTGAGCTTTCAACGACCAGCGAACTGGACGGATAGCCAGGGGTCGTGGGTCAAGCTGGACGAGGCTTGAGAGTACAAGAGAATTGTCGACGAAAGTCCCCATCGGGAGTTCTAAAGGTTGGGGTAATTGGATAGAGGAGATCGAGCACCCCTTGAGTATCTCTCTCTTTCGTTCTCTTCGTCGACATGAGAGCATCTTACAGATCCATCGAAAGAATCCCTACTCGGACATCCTACGCCACTCTCACTTTCACCTTCTAATACTATGTGACCACTGTTTGGCTAGTCTGCGGTGACCATTCTTCTCTGTCACACAATCCCTCATGGATTGAGCATATAAATCTATCGACCCGCGTTAAGCTGGCTTCCTGATATAGACATATACAAATATCTTTTGTGGTCTATTCGCCCAGCGATATAACTCATTGGAAGCTATAATCCAGCGCAAAACGTTCTCTTTGGTATTATTCAAATGCTAATGAGTTTGTACGGATGTGACACAGCAAAACTTATTTAATAAATGTGTTGATTTTAAGCTCGCATTATGCGTGATGTAATTGCGATTTTTCGAAAAGAAAACTGCATGAAAAGAGCATTGTGTTATACGTTTGGTTTCTTAGGTTGGTTCAAAGATTGACAAGAGGAAAAATTATAATTGTGGTATGCAGAATACAAAGATTCAAAATAGTTTATGATCGTTTATTTGTGAAATATATCATCATGTAAACAATATATGTTTAAGTATATAGGATAAGATAGCATAGCCCGGGGATAGTCACGAGCGTTTTCCACCCTCTCGAAGTTGTCGTTTGCCCCGTTAGCGGGCCAAAAGAGCTCACAATTCCTGGTGCGAATCCTCGAGAACTGCCAAACGAGCCCTCTGAGCTTCTTCCCCTTCTCCCATCCCGAATCTACTGTCACGCGATGAAAAAAAGGTCAAGTACTATCTTACCGGATGAGAAGGACGAAGAGCGAGAGGCCCGGGTTCGTTCGGTGGAGCTTTTTCTCGCGTTTTATAATCGCGCGCAAGCTTCGCTCCCGTTATTAATGCGCACGTCACACGTAATGGCGCGCGTGGTGTGAGGCCAAAAGCGGGCTTCGAAGCTTGCGGGATTCGGAAGAAGGGAGGGGATACTGCTGACTGCTCTGGATGAGCGAGAGGAGAGGTGGATATACGTTGGAAAGAGGAACCGCACCAGGGACAAGAGGGAGAAGAACGAGCATGATGCTGGTAACGAACGTAAATCGGACGATAAGTCTCTACGAGGGAATCGGTGCGCCAATTGCAGAAGGCGGACTTTTGATTTATTCTAATTGCTATTTCGATAATGGAGCAGAGGCCACCCGAGTCACACACTTACACATGGACAAGCTTTTGCCCGAGTGCACATTCACCAGTGGTAGCAGCACCTCTTGCATTCCCATTATCGAACTCTCCGCGGAGACCACGGCAAAAGCTTGTGTAGGTGTTCTATATATCCTCGTATAAATATATGGTAGATATACAATTGTTTTCTAGTTAAGGTATAATGTCCAGTTGAGGGCTGGAAAAGCCGGAAATAAACTTTCGGCGTTTCCAATTATTATATAATTTCGTTATACACAGTGAAAACTAAATCTTCCATCATAATGTTCCAATGCATTGTCACCTACGTTTACAGAAATTACCATTGTCAACGTGAATTTATACTGAACGTGGGTAAAAAATCATGTATCGGATTACTCTTTCTTCTTGATTGGTTGGTCATATTTCATCATAGCTAAATACAACTTTATAATAACAATACATCCATGTTCTTTAACATTTATTATCAACGGATGCATATTTGTGATCATTTTCTGTATTTCTAGAGATTTTAATTAAAACGAACCGTTTCTCAATAGCGTTTTGAGTTTCGTTCGTGTTAACCTCGATTCAGAATTTATGTTTTACCAAGGTTGAAAGTGAGGGTATGCAGTGACCGGACTCCAAGAGGCTTTCGAATATATTGCCTCGAGAAAACGGGCCCGTCCACGCTAAGCGAACCGCAAGCCAACCGACAGGGCGAAAAGCATCCCTCGAACCTCAGGATCGTGCGGCTGCTCTTCGGAGTCTATACGGCATATTAACTTCGAACGTCGAACACAGAGTGAGCCGGTAAATGCTTTGTGTCTTAATACGGAACCACGACGGTTCGGGCATTAAGTGTCCTCTCAAAAACCACCGCTTTACCCATACTTAATCTCCGCGTGTGCAGCAAAAGCTTGATAGACCCTCTAAATACCCTCCACGTTAGAAATACGTCGAGGCTCTGGTCCGCCGTAATGCGTTTTTATGTTGCCTCTTTTTATTCGTAGCCGTAATTTCCAGGGAATATGCTTTGGCTATTGTTCGCAAAAATAATGTATGGTGTTGATCGAAAACTTAGAGATATTTAAGCTGCAGAAAAATTCTATACGGAAAAAAATGAATTGTAGTTTTTACTGGGATTTCCATGAAACTTTACAGTTTTCCACATTTTATTATTAAGGTACTTAAACTTGTTTTTTTTTCTCTGCATACTCATTATTCTAAAAATATTTTATGCTTACAAATATGTTGTATACGAATGCAACAACGCATACGAACGTTCAAAAATCATTATTGAAATATCATTACATTCAATCGGTACGTAAATGAACGTAATAAATTTTTTTTTTGATAAAATGGTGCTTTGAGTAATTTATAATCTTTTAATTATTCTATTTTGTCAATTCTTCCTTCAAATTTCATAGCTTTCACAGCAAATTTCATCATAAGCCTTCGGCTCATGCGGCAACTTTACGCGCGATGTAATTCGTCGTTTTTTGCACCTGTTACATAATAGTATTTTATGAGTACACGAGTACAAGTACGAATATGCATCATATGTCGAGGCGAATGCAGCATACGCGCGATTTATTACGTTGTTTTTGCATTTGTTGCATACAATATTTTTCCACACCTTTTAGGGCACAGGTAATTGTTGACATTGAGAAAAATCTTTCGGCACACATTTTTATTTATTTATTTCGAATTGTTCTGAGGGATACGTGAGTCCAAATTCAAGAACATCCGAATTAAGGACTACCCTAGTACATATCCAATCCGGAATATAATCGATAACGTCAATGAATAATTTATGAGGCAAGTCTTTTGAAAGCAAGATAAATTTGAAATATAAAAAATATCGAATTTTCATATATATTACAATGTATCATGTCTGTAACGCTTCCGTGTAGTTGAAAATTCTCCCACCCCCTTCCCCCCATTGTTTGAACAATAATAAGCAAATATAGCAGCAGTCTTCAATAAGTGTTTCACCTTGAAATTTCCTGGCTCACGTGTTTGGAGAAATTACAGTGTACACTGTAAAAATTGAAAGTAACATAGCAAATTTTGCACTACGTTTTCGAATTTTTACTAGACACACTGCAATTTCTAATTTATGTCGATGGTAATTTTCTCAATAGGAAATTCATAATTTTTATATTTTCTAATTATAATTTTTCATGAATGCCGTTTAAGATTTTTTTACAATTTTCAATATCAGTAAATAGTATTGGTTTACAGTTTATTTTCCTATACGTACTGAATATTTTACTGGGGGCATTGCAAATTTAACATTTCATACATAGTGAGATTTCTCATTTTTATTTGTAATTTCTGCTATGTCATTTTTTTGCTGTAGACATTGAGTTTTTTACAGTTTAGATCAGCATTAATACCCGTATGAAAAAACTGTATATTTGAAAAAATGTATCGAGAAATATAAGAAATATTACGAGATTATATATCGCTGTGAAATTTTACATACGTACGAATATATTTTTGAGATATAAGAAAAATGTATACATATCATGTTAATATATCAAATTTTAGATTGAATCATATAAGTATTTTTATATTTTACCGTATAAGAAAATAAACTATGAAACTGTTAAGGACGTGTAATTGTTAAGTATGTATGAGATATGGAACTGTTATATAAATTTCATATTTTTTTGCACATTTTTTAATATATAGGAAAATTTATAATTTAAAATATATCGTAAGGCATATATTATTTTATACGGTACAATATAAAAATACTTATAAGATTCCATCTAAAATTTCATATATTATCACAATATACATTTTTATTATATCTCAAAAATATATACGTTTTTGTATGAAATTTCACCGCTATATATACTCTCACATTTTTCTTATATTTTTCGATATATTTTTTCTTTATATAGTTTTTTCGTACGGGTAACTGATCAGAGAGTGAAAAACACATTAAATTCATTATTTTGTAATGGAACACTCTGTAAAACCAGTAATTTACAGTTTTCAATTGTACATTTTGGTTTAGTTTCAGTAATTTTTAAATATTGGCTATTAATTTTTACAGATAATTTTTTTCCGTGCAGTGTAGGGAGTGTTATGTAAGATTAGTTTTGGTTAAATTTTATTTAATAATCATTTTCTTTGATGTTCTTGATGCCCAATGGTCTTTCTACGTAAATTCTTTGTATCTCAAACATCTTTCAAGCGAAGAAACAAAAGAACCGAAATAAGGTGTTGAAGAAGAGGGATATAAGAGTGGCGCCAAGGCATAAGTGCGTTGTGCTTGTGGGAGAGTATTATACTTGTACAAAAGAAAAGCAGAGGAAGAAAAAACCTGGACCAGGATGGAAGAATGAAAAAGAACACATCGCAGATGGCCCCCAAGGGTCCCGAGTTCGAATCCCATTACCGGACTCGCGCCCGTTAAATAGGTCTCGCATCGTCGACCGGAAAATATACTTACACACATATTCTACTCTTGCTCATGTGGTCCTTCACCTTCTTACCACTTTTTCTTCTAAACTATAACCTTATACATATCTTCGCACGTGCTTCGTCTGTGTACGCTATAAAACTCGTTCTTACACCTCTCGTAGACTCGAGTCTCTGACTTTTCCTTTTTCTACTCTTCTCCTTATTTTGCACACGATGGGAATCGATGCGTTCCATTAAGAAACTGCGGGAATCGCATTATCCTCGTAGAATTGGCTTCCACCGCAAACCATTTGGTGAAGAGTCTGTTTATGTGAATTAATGCATCGAGCCGAAGTTGCTAAGATCGAACGTAGCAAACCCATGGCTGTATATTCTAATAGAACTTCACTCCTGGTAAACTGATTCGCATTGCAGTAGAGAAGGATCGATATACAGATCAAATACCTTGTTAAATGTAGTCAGTAGCTTATTCAACCTCTTAGCTGGTTAAAAATTTGCTTTACTTCTGGAATTCGGTTATATTTTGGAGTTACTCCATTGTCAAATAATTATCAAAATTAACCATTACACACAAGTTTTATTAATTAGATCGGGCTTAATAATCACAACGAGAGATTCAATGAAAAAATTGTCAACTTTTTTCTATACAATTACCTGAACTATTGGGAGTAATTGGGAAACAAATTGACGTTTTCACTGTTTCATATACGTAAAACGATGACTCAACGACCAAGTTGGCATTCATTGGGAATTGGAACGATAGAAATCGAGGGCCACTTTTTTGTTTTTGTTCAATTTTGTACACTACTGTGCTAACACTGAAAGTGTTGGCTCGTAGAGGAGCAAAAAGGAAAAAAATAAATATAAAAGCTCCTATATATAAATGTCTCACACACATACAGATGCATTACGAGATACACATAAAAAGCTTCTAATATATACTATATATACGTAAAATCGTGGAGGAAAGACGTAATTTCTACGTGCCGTGTCTCTTTCACTGGAAAGAGATGCGGCTCGAGAGATTCACCCCCTGGCTCTCGAAAGCTCGCGTAGATGAGCTTATACGTCTTCACTCTCAACTCTTTCCACGTCCTTCTCTATATCCACATGTATTTTTTTTTATCTTATATCTTATCTCATCTTCTTTTTCTTGTACTCTTTCTGCTTTCTCATCGCACTGTCCCGTCGTTTTTTTGCATCCCCGTAAGGACGAATTCTCTCGCTCTCCTCTTCCTCACCCTCTCCAGCAAGAAAAAGTAACTCGAGGTGCATGGAACGAACGAAACGAAACGAAAATAAAATGTAAGTGGAAATTTATCGCCCCGGGCGATAGGAGACGTTTTCCGTACTTTTAAATATTTTATAAACTTTCTTTTTCTTCTACATCTTCGTCTTCTTTCTCATCTTCGTGTGCTGCGTGTGCTCGTTTATACACTCGGGGCAGTGATGGTGATAGTCGTGGCGTACTTGGTTCACGCGGGCCTGGTTCCCAGGAGCTTCTCTCCTCCATCGAATCGACAACGATGTCGACGTGAAAAGAGATGAGCGAGAAAGATAGATCGAGAGAGACAAAAGGCAAGGGAAGAAAGAAAAAAGCAGACAAGAGTAAAAAAAAAGTGGAAGGAGAGAAAACGAGTAGAAGAGCACAAGGGGGTGTGCTGCTCTCTTACGAACGTTATACTGTCGATTTTCTTTACGTTTTTTTTGTTCCTCCGGCAACCAAGCACAGTACCGGATATTCCCCCTTCGTATATATCGTAATGTTATTAAAACTTCTAAATGGCTATGGATCGCTTCGCGAGTTACGCGTCTCATTCTCTCTCCCACAGACTCTTTCTTCTTCATAGTATCTCGCGCCCTTCCTACGCCTCCAAATGCTTTTCGCATTTTATTTTTAGCTCTTTTTACGTTTTTCCAAGTATGGCGTTTTTATCGTTTGAGTATACGAAAGAAGCGAAACATTAGCCCCTCGTGAAAATGATTTAATGACACGGATAACTGCGAATAATTGTAACAACAGAAAATTCAAGCATTTGTTGACGACAGTTTAGATTAATATGGATTAGTGATATTTGGGAATGTAATATTGCCTGTTATCAAGAAATTATGTTCATCGAAAATAAGATGAATTGTTTATTAGCTATTGCTCTTCAAGCAAAAATTTTTCATTATTCCGTTGTTTTTTCACCTTCTTTTTGTAAAGCTGGCTCTGTTTTACCTTGATTGCGAGTTTGACCAAGAGAGCAACCCGAGAAACACTTCTTTCGTCGATGGGAGTTTTGGGACAATAAGAGGACGTCGAATGAGGGTAAGTAATACGTTTTTTTATCGTCCGACCGAACTAATAAGCCCAAGGATGAAGAAGTAAGAATAAGAAGGATGGAGTGGGGGTGTATGAGCAGAAACAAGAAAACCACCGGATACCTTGAATTATTTATCTAATCGACGCTTTTTTTTGTTACCGTAAACCACCAAGAGTTTTAATATTCCGGCTGTTGGAGAATATTTTAAGCATCCAGATGAGACGACTGCGCACACGGTTCGACATTCAAGTTATATTCACTCCTAGCAAGACCAAGTGGATGTTATACATAGTCACACTCGCATATATATATATATGCATGGAGTGAAAGTACTCCTGGTATTACGACACCCCCTCGAGAATTTATCACCAGCAGCCAATCAAGAAAGAAATCTCCGAAGTCCTCATGAATCATTGAACGATGTTTAAACGGAATTAATTGATGAATTCTTTATTTGCGTAAGGTTCATTGGCCCTTGGCTTCTCCTCATTGACAGGCATATTTTCTTTTTACGACAGTTTGTCTCGTAAATTTGGCGGCGGAAAGAAAAGGGAGAGGGATGAAATAACAAAAGCTTGGCATAGTGGTGCACCACACAAATTGAGTTTTTTTTATACATAATTTTTTAAGAGGGTAAAAATTGTACAAGTTTGTCCATAATAAACGGAATTGGTACCTCGAGATATTTTCGTTCGGACGATATATGAAATTTCGATGCTTGAATGTCTTTTCCCATAGATACTATTGTTGGACATATTTATCTCTCGTGAAACAGCTAATGATACTTTCTAAGTACTACGTGTAACCATGGCTTACACAGAAAATCCCGCAATGTATAGTAGCTAGCTTGAGGGTATGAAAAAATGGCGAGATATATTGCATCCTCAAGCTGACCCCGACACGAAAAGCAAGGGGGAGGATGGGTATCTGGACCGCAGGGAGTCTTTCTGGATTGGTGGGCTGGTAGGAACGGTAGTCGCGGTGGGGAGATTACTTTTCGATAAGGAATAATTAAAAATTTTCTCGTTTAAAGTAGCTAATTTCGTTTCTGCGTTGCCTGAAGGCTCCGCAAGGGCAGAAGCCGTGAAAAAAGACCGAATATTTTGTAGAGAGGGGGAAGAGGGAGTGAGTGGGTAAGAGAAAAAAAAATCTCGCTTCTGCATCATCGTCGTGGCCGTCGCCGTCGTCGGCGTCGTGGAATGAGAGACCGGAAAAAATAACCGCTAAAATACTCGGAGATAAAGAAGATAAAGGCCTCCGAGAGTTTCGCTGTGGTTCCCGTTGTAATTTACATCGGTGTGTATGATTCCGGAGTGAGCCGGCGCAGCGTGCTGAACCTGAGAACAGTCTGTAAGGAAATATCTCATGTCACCGGTGGACCAAGGACTGATAACGATAATTAAAAATTACGGGTGACTCGGCGAGAACCAAGAAGGAATAAGTGTACCGAAAATGAAATCGGAGCGATTTAATGCCGGAGGTGTAGATAACTATTGACGTTTCCAATCCCAATGAAAAATTAATTGAATTAATTAATTAATTAAATTAAATTAAATTAAATTGAAAAAAACTACTGAAACATCATTACAAATACGACTTTAAATACGACTTTTAAAGGTCGAGGTGCAGGGCTGGTGAAAGTAAATGGTGAAACACCCAGTAACTAGTGTCAAGGTTTGTTGTTGCCAGTGCGTTACTAAAATTAACAGAGATCGTGAACCGATTGACAAAGTGCTTTGTCTCCGTATCGTCAATTCTGTATTACAACGCTAGTTTTGGTTTAACGACTCTGGCTCTTGCGACTTGGCATCCATAAATCCCTCGCGAGCATACGGGTAGTGGAGACTAATGTAGTGGTAATAGAGTATAAATGGGAGGTCGTGACCCGGGGTCAGACCGTCTTACACCCCTAAACTGTCGTCCACCAACGTCCAGGCTCGCCACCTTCTCGTCCTTCGTCTCTACGTCGCTTCTCTCCCTTTCTCTTTCACCTAACTCTCAGTCTCTACCGGCCAAGACCTTAAACTCACATTGAGGGTTTGTGGCTTCGACCCTGCCATATCCTTATACCCCTCGTGCATCGATTACACCGAAATGACTTACAGTAGTTTCCTGACCCGTTCTTCATCACATCTCACTTCAGCACACAAATTATATTGAAAGATCGTTTTTCAAACATTATTGCATTCGGTACATTTAGTTCAGCTACTTACTTTGGTGTTTTGTTACAATTATCGTAACATCAAAAATTAAATATTAATGCTATCTAGATTATGACAAAAATAATGTTGGGCTCTTTAAATCAATGGGATCTGAGTCAAGATTATAAATCAATCTTCTTATCTAAAGTTATCAATTATACTAACCAATAATTTAGCATTATTGTCATATAATTATTTACTTGTACGTGCATATGATTTTAATAATTTCTTTTAAGCAGCCAAAGTCCATCGTTTAGTCGAAAATTTCTAAAAAAATATACAGTAATAGAATTACTGTAATCGCTCCCCATTGTAAATATATGATTATTTTCCACTGAATAATTAAGAAATAATTATGAAGGGAAAAATGTATTATAAGATGTGGTTTTCGAGGGACAGAGCCCTTTGATTCTGATTACTTTTGGAATATTCATAGCATTTAATGAAAAAAATATTGAGGATAATTAAGCGTGACATTCATTTCATTTGACATTCATTTAATTTAATTTTTCCATCGATTTTATAATCAAAGTCTTGTTGGAGCGCAGACACGGACTGTATGATGGAGAATTGGTCCGTTCGATGCTGCCCCATAGCGGCCGCCACTGCAACTAAGATTCGGAGTGGGAGAGCTGACAAAACTTTTCCCGGTCGTTCGAATCCGACTCTGACAATCTATGTCGCTTCTTTGGGCTTTCTTGTAACTTACACTCTTAGATCTTGTATTATTTCAACAAATTAGAAGAATTTTTTTATTTCCCACTACTCGTGAAATCCTTTTAAATGTTCTGAAACAATAAAATCTGTAGGGTCATTCAATATCAATTGTGAGTATTGACACTCGTAACTTATAATCACCACAAAATATTTACTCTCGCCAATAAGATTCAATTTTTATGAAAGGAAAATTTCCGGGTTATTCCTTTTTATTTTCGGGCCATTGCATAACTGAAAATGTTTTTAAATTAGTAAATTGAAAATCACTAGAATGTGCAAAATTAAGAATAAATAAAAGCCAAAATAATATGTGTCTGTGCAAAATTCTGGAAGGGTTTACTTTCATCAAATCAAGTCCTATCCATGTGATCGACTCAATGAATTTGTGCGATGGATAATTGTGGCCATTTTATTTTATGTTTGAAGGCAAAAATAAGATGTCTGGACCGAATGAAGATGCTTTAATAAAAATAGTGTCAACAAAACTCGACTGCTTCGAATCGAGGCGACGAAAGAGTTTCGTGAGGCAATACATGACAGTTTTTAAGACATTTCTTTGCTTTAGAACCCGGAAATTTTAAACGTTCGATAGTATCTCAAATACCCAATTGAATAATAAAGCCTAATAAAGAAATAACAAAAGCATAGCAACTAAAAATTGACATAAAAATGCTTGCGCGAAATCGAACATCGCAATCGTTTGGGATTGCCGCGTTAATTTGATTTTTAATAGATAAAGATAAAGAAAATACTATTTCCGAGTTTTCTTTTTTTCTTTCTACATCACATAAATATGCGATTCCCGTAGTAAGAGAATCCACTGCTACGGCACGTACGCATGCACGTTTTAGTACATAGCAGAAAAGGTAAAACTTTTTCCCTCAAAGTTGTTTGAAAGTTCAAGGGACAATGGTCTTTCGTATACCATGCAGCGCGTGGTGCCATATAAGCAGAGCAGAGGGAGTAAGACGAAGAGAAAGAGAGAGATAGCGAGAGAGAGAGAGAGAGGGGGAGGGAGGGGGAGAGAGAGAGAGAGAGAGAGAGAGAGAGAGAGAGAGAGAGAGAGAGAGAGAGAGAGAGAGAGAGAGAGAGACGGGAAGACAGAGAAGAGGTAACAGGAACGGTCAGAGAATGAACCCCTTTTACCTATTTCTCTATTTTGTAGCTGTGTGAAAGGAGGAGAGAATTGCGTCGTTGATGTTGGTTACTCTCCCTCTTTTCGTGGGCTGAGAGTAGTGCTGACCGGTGTTCACTCGAAGATACGGTTGACGGACCACACTACCCAATCCCTAGATCACTACCTCGGCCCTCGTTCGTTGAGTATCGCAACACTCAGCCCTCTGTCCAGACTTCTTCGAGTCAACCCCTTTTGCACTTTCCACATGTGTTCGCATTCAATTTCTATTTCTCCACCTACAGATACCCTATTATACACTCTAGTTCGCTATCGCGTTATACACATATACCGTTGTATTACGATGATATACTTGCGAAACGACCCTCACTTTCTCGGTCAAGTACAGACCGTAGAATATACTCCTCAGAGTTCGCAGTAGTGTCACATAAAAGGATTGTCCGGCGGCAAAAGTTTCATGACTACGTTTGACAACCGCCTGACTAACTGATATAAATGTAGAATAATATCATGAATAAGATCATGTCTTTCAAATCGGTAGAGTGATTGTGACACTTGACTAAAGTTTCAATATATGTTTTAGTTGCTAATAAATGGTAGTAAATTTTGTATTCAATTTCGTAAGAAAAATGGGATGTATGCATATAATGCACTGTTAAAAAATATATGAAATTTACAATACTTTTACAATACAACGGTAAATGAAATTTACAAACCGGGTGTATGAAATGAAAATTATTACACTCGTATGCCAAAATTGAAATATGAACATAAATTTTGGTTACTGATGTGGAATTTAAGATGCATAACATTGAATATTCATATGAAATCTAAAAATTTTGTGGACATGCATTGAAATAAATCATATGTTTGATTGATAATTAATACAAATGTATATGAATTCATCTACTATCAACAATGTATTAAAATTACAGTATGATCTTCACTTTTCTTGACAGTTGACTGAAAAATAAGATACACATGAATGTTAATTATACGATACATGTTATTTCCCATCATAACTTTATCTCTTAAAAATACGATACAAAAATGGGAATGAAAATTAATATACCTTGCAGTATAAAAAAAAAAATCCGTGTATTAAAATTCATTTGCCTATGTATTAATTATAAGGATCCCAATATTAAAATTAATACACAAGTGTAGGAAATTTGTAACGCTCTGTGGGCACCGTGCTTCACGCTCTGGCCACCGCGTGGCGCAGAGCGTCGACTTTCTCATAGGAGGCACGTGCTTCGGACGAGGATATATACAAGTCGCTCGAATCTAAGAAAATTGTGTGAAACATGAAAATGGTAAACACCAAACTTAACACAACATGTTGAGATTTTAATAAAAAATTTTACGGCGATAATTACTCGACATGATTGCCACGGCATCAAGTGGTGATAAGTCACTCTAATTAATTTCTTGAGATGTCTGCATGATTTCGACCTTCAACTTTAAAAAATCGAACACAATAATACATCAATTAATGTACTCCCCTTAAAAACTCATAATAGCTGAATTTATTTAATATTCATTCGTATATTAATATTCAAATAGGTACACCAAATTTTATGATACATTTTTAGAAATATCATAGACATATGTAATGCGAAAACGTTATACGGTGCCTGAAATTTAGTAATCTTGAATCTAAAAATTACTATGCTGGTAACATGAACTTTAATATACCTGTATAGTAATATTAGTTGATGTTTCGTGTTTTTAATATGCACAAAGTCAACATTTCTTACATGTATATGATTTTTCAAATACACAAGTATATTAATTTTACTAAACAGTGCTCGTATCATTAAAATACCGCGTCTCTCAATTTTCCTCAGCGTATCTGAATTTTCATGTACGGTATCTGCGTAAAAACTTCCTAGACATGTGTATTAATTTTCATACGGAAATTTTTTACAGTGTGCATACATCCATTTTTCTGCATACACCATTTAATCACCATGAAATGGCTTTTCGACATTATCACAAATTAAAAGAATAAATTTTGTTGCATTTCGTTACAAATTAATCGTACCATTAGGTTGGATGTAAATATTCTCGCATCTTCCACAGTAAGGATTATGGTCAAAAATAATATTCCGCTTGTGCCAAGACATTGGCTATATTGGAGCACGTATAACGGTTAATTATACATCGATGAGTCATAACGACGATGGCAAAGAGAAAGAACGGAATATCATATCCTCTATCTATTCAGCATCGATTACATCTCGAGAGTCATTGGTTTCCTGAGCTTCGAGGGGCCACGTGAATCCCTTAACAATTGCGAGAATAAACAAAAGAGCTGACGTCGTTGTGGCATAGGCAGATGAGTGTTATGTTGGAATTTGAAGCGAAAGAAAGAAAAATGGTGAAAAAGAGAAGAAGGTAGAGAAAGGAAGGGGAGAGTGAGGGGGAAAAATAGGGAGACGGTAGAAAGAAGATCGGTATCGAAATTTATTCGACGTTTTTACTCTCGTAGAAATCACCCTCCGAAGCGAACACTGTTGTGCTTAGGACCGTGAGGACCTACATGCTCCGTGCGATGAAGGGTTGAGCACAAGCCAGTAAGCGAGAGAAAGAGAGAGGAATTCTACTACTACTATTCCTGCGGGCACGTGAAAATAATTCTACGGTATTTGACGATGCTGTAACCCCTTCAAATATACCCTCCTTCCTCATCTCTCATAGCCTCAACTCGAAGTCGTTCCTTTATCTTAATGAAAGTCCATAAATAAGAAGCCTAATGCCACGGAAACGGTATATATAGATCGAGGAGAGAGAGCGCGTAAGAAAGAAAGATCAGGGAAACGGAAAGAAACAAAAAAACATCGTCCTGTAAATCGCGGGCCGATTTGAGGGTAGGAAAAAGCTATCGGGAACTGTACGAAGCGGGACAACCTTGAATTATTAATCCTTTCTTGTCGTTTCTTCGCTGAAACAGAACCACACGGTGATGGCACAATCATGAAAAAGGAGAGCCGAGGAGAGAGAAAGGGAGCAAGAAAATAGTTTTTTTTTCGTTTTGATCGTTCATTTTTTTCCTTTCCATACTCCTTCATATGCCACATATGTCAGTGTCAAACGGAGGTGAGTTTTGCCTGAGTACATGATCAGAAAAAATAAAAATTTAATAAAATAAAGATGCGAGCAAAAGCAATATAATTTTATATTCAAAACATATTAATATGTTTTATGTACTGTTATGTACAGCAAGTTGGAAATTTCTCGGTTGTGTGTTTTGATGATTATTATTTCTTATCTTTGTGTCATCAGATCGTTATTCAATTTTTTGTTCCGAAGAATATCTGATTTGCGACGTAGGAAAAGACTTAGAGAGAATATCGTCAACTCTTCTGTGTAAACGAAGATTTTCACAGTTGCCCTCGCTTTACCATCCCCCATTTTATTTTTCTTCTTTACTTTGGAACGAACGCGAAACACTCGCTGCAGGGGGAACTCCCGGCCCTTTCTCGATTTCTGATACATTCAGAGGACTCTTAGAAAGTGATAGAAATCGAAAGCGAAAGCTCATCTACTACGGAAACAAAAAAGAGAAAGAGAGAGAGGGAGAGAGAGAGCGAAAGAGTTGGCTCCATTAAGAAGACTTTTCAACGCTCAACGAGTAAGAGAGAGGCTCGAATCCAGTGCGATTAACAAGGTCTATAAAAGGGTTTATCCCCAGCGGGGATGAGGACGAGAACGTGGGTGTTCGCGAGACGTGGGGGTTCCAGGAGTGAAAAGAACTTTATGGAAAAAAGGGTTGAAAGACACGGAGAGAACAGAGTAGCGAAGTAGGTAATGCTGGTTGTAAAAAGGAAAAAAAATGGAGGGGAATTCCATGCGTAAGCACAGTGAAATAGGGAGTGAGGGAATTATAAACGGCAGTCACACACTCTGTTCGTGTATACGAAAAGAAACGCCGATATTTCATTGACAACGATCTGCGTCGGGTGGATAATGGCCTACAATTTTACCGGGTGTGCAACCACCCCAGACCCTTGGCAATCTTTATTAAGAATCCAGTTTAAAAAATAATTATTTTTAATTTGTGATTCAGAGTCGGCGGATAAGGTTTTCTTCTCTCCCTTGATTCTTCATCTTCGTTATTTTTTTGTGCCTTTATTATTGTTTCAGACGAGTGAAGAATTAGTATGGTTGGTGGGTAATGTCAGACACTGGAAAATGATATCTTAGTAAACTTCATTCGTTACTGTGTGATTGGGAAGAGAAGCATCTGCTGTATGCTCATGCTATAACTAGAAAGAGATTTTTTTTTTAATCGCACCAAATATTATTATTTATCACTTACCCCAGTGCGTTTTAATTCTCTACTCACCCATTACATTCGTGAAATGAGAAGTACTTTGATTCTACTCAATTGTAATATGTTCGTAGTTCCTTTTGTATATTTTTCAGTCGACATTGAGTTGTTTTCAAGCTTCAAATGCGAAATGAATGTATGTATAATGGCTCGATTACTAAAATCTCTATTTCTCATAGCTCGAGGTGTAAAGTGTACGTTGGTGTAATTAAATATTATGTATTAGAACATGATCAGTAATTACTTTCTATTCGAACTAGAAAAGTATACTAAAAATTGGCGTTGATTCTTGGAAATCTACAATTCATTGTTTCCATCTTTAAACAAACATAACGCAAACCTCGTACAAAGTTTTAATAGTACTGAATATTTTAAAAATGATAGAGGGTTGAACTGCTAAATTAGTGCTCCCTCGAGAATTTGTTTCGAAGCGGCGAGCGGTGCGAGACATATGAAAGGATTAAATATTTTTCGGTCGACTTTTGATGCCATCGTTCCCTCCGGCACCTTCCATCTAGGCGAAAGCTCTCCACATCGTGATCGTCAACGTTGTCGTGCGAGGGAGCTCTTTTTTCAACCCTTTCATCTGGAACACCGAATTCTCTCTAGCTCTTTCTTTTTCCTTTACAGTCAAATGGCGACACCCTATGATAGTGAGTTCATGGGACAGCTCGAAAAACGGTGCAGGTCGTCAATTAATGAATCGAATGTGATGAAATGGCGAGAGAGAGATGAGCTATTGGGCAGATACTTGAAAGAGCCACGAAAATCCGGGGAGTGCAAGTTCGAATTAAAAAAAAAAAAAATGACAACGAGGCTAAACCGTTCTGAGCGAGTGAGACGGCGGCTCAGAATATCTCGCTTCGAACATCACGCTTTTCTCTGTACGCGCGCAAAGCTCAACGTTGAAGTCGAAAAACGTGGAGGAAGTGTGTTTTCTACGTGGCTAATACCGCAGAAGAGCCTTTTCGTTTCTGATGATGAGTACGCGCTACAGCCCGCCTATTCGCACCCTCGTGAAAAGTCTCCCCCGGACAAAAATACACTCGTGCGCACTGTCGTCTATACACAACGCAAATTCCCATTAATTTTCTGACTCCGTTTTTTCGTTCTATCCTCGTCTCATATTCTGATGTCCTCGAGCATATTATAAATATTTGAGCAGCTCCCTACCATTTCTTGTAGGCGAATCAGAAAAGCCAACCTCTTTTTTCCTTCCAGTATTGTCTGGCTAATAATAAAATTTACATCCACGTGTCTTTACCCCTCCGACTCATGGCATCAGGGGCGAGAACAACAAAGCTGAACTAAAAAACAACGTTTACGCAGATGAACGACGTACATTTGCCAATACCGATATCAAAGGAAAAGAAGAAACAAAATATTTAAATGAACATGAGTCTTAAAAGGAACACTACAAAAGGTTGACTCTTATGGAGTTATGAATTTTCAGACGAATGAGGGTGCATAGTCTTTCTATAAAGGATTCTTAAAAAGAATACAAGACGCTGTTCAGTAAGGGAAGAGAGAACCTGATGGCAAAACCATTACCCATATAAATGATGGCCTTGGCTTGTAGCAGATGATGGACAAAGGGTACGAGGGTCAAGAGATGCAAGCTCGTTAAAGTAGCCGGTGACGTTGTCCAAGAAGGAAGTAGTACTAACGGCCTCGACGCATTTCGTCATAGCTCTCTTATGCTTCGTCTCACGTATCGAGGCAGGGACCAAGGACGTTCACGAGTATATTTTCATGTACAAAAAGCACTCTGCTTTTTCTGCATTTATCCCTCTTCGGAGAATTTCCCCTCAGTCCTCTTCCCTCTCCATGTTCTCATCAGGAACCGTTTGCACTATCGTCCCTTTGAAACGACAAGTGAAATATACGAAATAAATCTTGCAAAACCCCCATTGAACGTTAGACAATGAGATCAAGGAGAGTCCATTCTATGGACGTGTGCTGCTTTCTTGTACATGACTAAAGGGGTTTTGATGCTGGTGCCTCGTGGTGTATTGTGTGTGATGCGAGGGCCGCTGTGGGGTACACAGAGTAAGAGAGGAAGACCGAATGAAGCAATGAGAGAAACGCGAACTCGAACATCAGTGCAGAAGCACACGCTTCCGGCAGAGACTGCCTGTCTTCCTCTTCCTTATGCTCATGTGATACCGTTCCTTTTCTATCACATGTCGCGCGGAGTAAATGGTTCACGGCAGATAGACGGAAGGAGAAGGGAGAAAGCAAGAGAGGGCCAGTTTCTCTTACCAACTTCGTATCCCTGTATATACTACTCCATATAGCATCGTTCACGACCTACAACCCCTCCTAGTTGGTTCCAACCCATTTCTCCAACTGCCTTCTTCCATCCTTGTCGAAACACTGTACAACGCTTAAGGCCCTTCACGTCGTCAAGCTTTCCCGTCCGGTGCTTTCTCTATTTCTCTTTGTCTCTCTCGTTCTTTCATTCGAGTCGGTGTCGCCGGGTAAATACTGCTGGTGTGTGGGCAATCTTTGCATGAGGGCACGAGTAGAGCGCGGGGACTGTGAAGAGTGGTATGCTACTCCGAGCGGAATAGGGGAATCGGGCAAAAGACAAGCGCAGAGGAGAGGGTCTATCCTGCAACCCCTCTTGCAAGCGTCGGACCAAGTCCAGCATCCTCCGTGTAGTATATACTAACACCCTCCTTGCAAACCTACCAGTACTGATGCCTCTGGCGCGGTCTCGACAACCACAGAGCAAAGTTTCCAAAGCGAGACCAGCCGCGATATAAAGCATTCACCCCTTTTCTCATTGTCCATAACTTCACGATTGTACTGAACAAGCATTGACGGTAAGAATCATTACAGTCAGATTGTGGAAAAAGTACATTAAACAACGATTTTCCTATTTTTTTCTTTCTACCTTTCATGGTTAATACTTAGAACCCAGAATATTCTCAGTCTTTTCTTAATTGTCTGGAAAAAAGTTCAAAGCATCTTTCTCAACGTGCTTTGGAAGTACATGCAATGATTGTATATGTTTCATGAGGCAACTGATGATTATCCACACATCGGATGGGCACAGACTCGGGTTGACAGGACAACGGAAATATAGTCAGAGTGAGGAATGAGACGGATGATCCGAGGTATCAGGCATATCAGACGGCTGAGGTCCGTGCAATTGTTCGATACGACAGATGTGTATGCGATGCCGTAGCGCTTCCTCCGTCTCGCGGTAATATTGATTAACGCTCGTATAGTCCACTGTAGAACACATACGTATGCATATAGCATAGGAATAACCGCCATAGGTTACATGAAGGTGCAGGAGAAATAGGCACTAGGGCTATGGGGTATAGCTGACGTACAACGTAGCCTTCGTACACGTACCTGGCGGGAAGCCTAATCCGGCTAGGCCATAAACAGATCAAGAGCAGACTAAATCCGGCGCAAATTGTTACTAATTCGCATCTTAATAACGACCGCGTCAGAGGCGTCACCGTATCTCAGAACGTGGCAAATTAGCCACTATGACAAATGACAGTCGGTGGGTATACACGTGTGTCTACCCACAGGAGAGAGGATCGCCATCGCTCTCACTCTGGTCCCGGATTGTTCACCTCCTCTCTTCCCACCGCTATACCTCCCGAACCCTTGTGCATCTTCCTCACCCTCCTATTTACGACGGAATTGTAGAGAACAAGCATAGGACTGACCGGGACACTCACATGTGTGCTCGATACTGCACTCCTGAATCTCGTATGAGAATGCATTTGCGTCAGCGTCTGTATCAGCGTATACGTGCATACATGCATTTGTATCTATTCATAGTGAGCAAAGCATCCGCGATTCTATTGGCTTCGATGTGCCGGTTGTGTCCATGCACGTGTAGCGACCGTGTGCGGATGGGTGGTTAGCTATGAATCTTACAGACATACCGCGATCGAGGAAGGCTCGCAGGGAAAGAGAGAACGTGAGAGAGGTGAGCTGAAAGGAGAGGGTTAATACTACTATTGTCAGTGGGGTGCATAACGATAGTCCGACTGTCTATTCAATATGTGCAACCGTCAACGTGCTCAGATACAATCAATCAAATCAATTAATGATTCAATTGTTCAATCACGCAGCGCCACGTGATCTCAAGTCAGTTGAATCATTCCACTCAATTCCGACTACTAAGAGATGCTTGCTTCTTATAGGAATTCTTTTCTGATATATTCATTTCTATATGATTCATTTATATATGATGTAAAGTATGTATCGAGAGAACTGAAAGTTACCCTATAGCTTGAGATGTTAGTAATTAGTGAAATCATTAATGCGAACCGATTGATGACATCTGTTTCGTATCGATAACACATTCGAAAACTATTACTTGCGACCAAATGAATACACGTACAAGGCCTCAGCCTAACAATCGACGATTAGCGTCATGGTCAATTACTAATAATAATGGCAATGCTGGATGATTACTTCCGATCAATAGTGCATCGGTTTGCAAACGTTACATCACATGTGTAGTTAGATACACCCTCTCACATGAGTAGACGGTGTACACGGTTTCATCCACCGCCAACGTGATATCGAATGTCACTGGCAGAATCCGTCATTTCGTCGGAATACGAGAGATTCGACCGCATGTCATTGCGGTAAGATCTCCACCTCACTCTGCTACTGGTGTGCAGCTATGCATCGCTGTTCACCTGTCTCTGATTTACCATTCTAGCGTTCAAGCCGGTACCCACACACGCATTTACCAAGCCTGCCTGTACAGATTTTCGTAATGCTGAATCTAATACACACGAGACAGGCCTACCAGTGTTTAGGGTGCAGAATATATCCTGTGCGGCGTACAGTATATTAGAGAAACGCGGGTAGGAACAGGACGTAGATCGGAGCGCCGTCCTTCATTATATTTGGCTCCGACGTTTGACGAGCTGAAATGCGTATATCCTCTGATGGTTCTGCACTGCGAGAGATTCGTCAACGGCTAACCTACGCTTCGGACAACCCAGGCTCTTTCCTCTACGTCGTTTCGTAACGGGCACATAGTAGCGAGAATAGTTGCATTGTACCCTTTCCATTTGCTGTATTACATGCAGTTCAAATCTGGACGTGATTTCCTTCGTGCGCCGTGGACGGATAATTACCAATTTGAGAAGGGCATTTTTCAAGAATGATCCCTATCAGTTTCAACCAGATGGAAACTTTGACATCGCAGTGGCATCGGTCATTCGCATCATGAGTACAGCATCGTAGTTAACTAAACCGCAGTATAAGTATACAGGAATAAACGATTTCCATTTACGTAAGATGGTATTTTGCCAAAGAAAGTTGCAGTGCCCTGAACTATGATCATTCCTTATCCTTCATATCATCGTATATCGGAATGGTTATTAAGAATTTCCGATCAGAGGATCTTCGGGTAACATAGTACCTGCAATACTCAGATTCATCTCCGGGGTCGCGCTCCCAGATTTGGTAGATTCACGGGTTGAGAAATACATACATATATGCTGAAAAGTGTATACGGACTTCGGTAGGGGGTTTGGTTTTGGTGGTCAGCATAACGACGAGAACGTTGGTGAATCAGGGGTATGAGGAATATACGCGATGGCATGGGCTATCTATGCGGATACATCGTCTGTGCACCCGCTCCTTGTATTCGCGAGGGTGGTATTGTGTGACGTCATCATTTGCATACGACGCAACGTTTGGTACGGCGGCTGGTTGGTGTTGCTACTGCCGTTGCATCCAGCAAGTTACAGACCTCACTGTTCCTTCTCTATCTCTCGCTATACTCAGCACTCCTGTATAGCAACTGAGCTAGGATGAGAAAGCTAACTCTGTATCGGTAGGAGGGAACCAACGACGTCCAGCACCGTCGCGACTATCTGTTACGTATGCATCGTTCCCGTACCTCCCGTTTGCTCTGTTCCGTCCATGTCTCGTATCTATCTAATTATTGTTGCGCGCGCGAGCGAGCGGACCTCGCCGGTTTCTACTCTCTCCTCCGCAGTTTCTCATCCCTGTCCTCTTACTCGGTCTCTTTCTCTCTCTCTTTCTCTCTCTCTCTCTCTCTCTCTCTCTCACTTTGACCATGATATACCGCATGCTAATAAGCGGCTAAAGACCGGGGACCATGCCATGCCAGTAATAAATCTTAAGGGCCAATTGTATATTGTATCGTGGGCCGTACCAGCAGCTAATGGTACGAGGGTTCGTACTACTAAGACTGCAATATTACAGAAGAAATTATGCCTTCAAGAATACGACGACGATTTTTGATCCAACAAAGATTCACTTTGGAAAATCATTTTTTCTCGCTAAAACCTCAGTAAAGATAAACCCGTATGGAATGTATTTTTACAATTTGTCTTTTAAAACCTCGTGCTTGAATCTTCGGTAGATACTTTAGGTTTATTCTGCTTGCATCATGACATTTTAATGATTTCCATCGTGTTGGCACGTATCTCTGATAGTAATGACGAATCCAGTGACATAGTACATAGTAACATTGAAACTGTTGGATATCGACTCGATTTGTAACACATAAAGCTGGCGCGTATGCAAGTGTCACACTCCGTGAATTCCGGTGCATGTGCTCGATATCATGATACGTGTGATCGACGTGAACGAGAGAAGCAGGTGGGGCCTATACTGTGGTGCATAGCATTGACGAAGTATGAGGTCTACACAGCAAGAGAGCCAGCAAACCAGAGAGGCATCAACTCTCTGGCTCAGCACGAATTGCGCATTCACCGCACACACATTGAGCATACTGCAAACACCCACACCCGCCGCCCCTATTTTCTGTTCGTATATCGTTGCCTGTTCAGCTCATCCCTCTCGAACACCGAGACTGAGAGTTACACGGGATTGAGCGAGGGAAAGGGAGGATTCCGGGATGGTGTATACGCACTCGGTTTTGCCCAGCCGACCCCTGCGCGTGATGCAACACTGACCACACATCAATTCACTGCAAATGGACATCAATACTGGTAATTAATACATCGCGCCTCTCTTGCCTTCTCATTCCCTACCTCACTTTCTACCCCTCCATATCCGCTATTGGATCACTACTCATGGTGTTCGACCCCTGCAAATACCGCATGCACACGTCATCAAACCTTCTCTCTTCGTTTACAGGCACGACACATGGAAATATGCCGATTACACATGGAAAGCGATAAGCCTATTAAATGATATACTATTTCTTTATCAATTCATAGGTTTTCTTTATTTTTACTTCGTTCACCAATACATATCTTTTTTCAGCAGTATGTGAAGACTTATTAGAACTATCATGAATATATTTCAAACAAAATGTTCTATTGTGAGTTTATTCAAACAGCTTATATGGCTTATATAGACGTAGCATAAGCGTGTGAGCAATTACAATTTGTGTGTATGAAATGGTTTGATGAATCGTGCGAAAAAATTGTGAATTTACAGAGAATTGTGGTTTCTTGTGATACTGCTGTTGAAAAACGGGCTCTAGAGTTATATGACCGCAAGGCGATATACGAGAAAAAAGGTTGCGATGCGGAACCGAGCTCATATGTTGTCTGAGCATAAGAGTGAAAAATGCAATAAATAAAAGTACATAAAGTTTAACTTTTTATGCCACAAATTGATAAGTTTTCTATCCCATTCTTTCTCTTTTGACGGAATGGCAGTTATGGCGGACGGGTGTACCGATGATTAGCTAGTTTGGATTTACGAGTTTTCGGGCGAAGCGGTGTAAAACGAAAAGGGCGATGAGGGATTTAAAAATATGTGCATACCATTCGGTAGGTTAAACTACACCCCACGGATTTGCTGTACATACATAACGATGTACTGCTGTGAACAAGCGAAGCTCGATGGAAGATACACAAATTGGTTATCAAAGGGTATTACCAGGCTTTCTGTCACCTCTGTATACTCGATTTGATGCGTTGAGGGTGCGTTAATCTTGCATTCGGGTTGTAAAAACTGGACACAGACAAGCTAAAAAGAATATCGATGAAAAGAATCAAAAAATAAGTAGAATTTTTGCAAACCACTTATTTTCTGCAAGTATTCGCCCATTCTCCGCTGTTTATACATTGTTTGACAAAGAACAAACTAAAAAACTTAGATGAAGAACTTGAGGAGACTTTTCTTACTTTAGATGGAGAATAAGATAAATGAATAAGATCTCCGCAACAGGAATGGCCTCAGCGTTTTTTTTTTATGGAGAAAAAGAATTATTTTAAAAACTTGCTCGTATTATATTCATTAAGCCTATATTTTGTTTCAAATATTGATTTTAAATTTTCAAAGTGTGGCTAAAACACATTCCTTGCGATATATATATTCGCTCGTAGATGTCATGATTTTTATTCGAAAATATACTTGTTTTGATTCTATATTAAGAATCTTAACATACGTTTTGACAAAGTATTCATATAATTACTTGACTATTTGGATTGCCATTTTGAACCGTACGTTTGGCTGCATATATTAATTATTTTTCGTTCATCGGTTGCTACGGATAATAGGGCCATATAAATCGAGTATGTGTAGCACTGATATTGTGTCTTCTAGTACAGAATATATGGGGGAGACTGCCGGTATCGAACGTGGTAATAATCAATGATCAGGCTAATTGAGTGGGATTGATCGCATCGATGATAACGATATTCTCATAGCAGAACCGACGCTCCACGCTCTCTCTCTCTCTCTCTCTCTCTCTCTCTCTCTCTCTCTCTGCTTTCAAACTTCGCTAGCTCTTTCTCTCTCACTCGCAATCCTCTCCCAACAACGTTACAACCCCGTGCCGCGTCAACAGGGATCCTCCACAGTTTAACCGTGTATTACAGTATACAGGGAACAGGCACGTGGGAGATCGTGACGGACGACCCTTAGTGCGGTTGAGTCCTATATAAATCGCCTGAAACTCTCCCCGGTCAAAGTTATTGGATTGAGAGTTCGACGATGACAAGGCCACCTGCGAGACACCCCGAGAGTGCTTAATAATCGATTCGCAACGCGAGATTTATACCACCCAACTGCTGCACACAATATACAACCTCAGGATTCAGGATTTATAGGCCTGATGATATATTATTTAGAATTCGAAACCCGGAGGAAACAAAAGAAAATATTGCTCTTACAAATTCAATTTGGCTCGGAAACTGGTCGAAAAAGACAGTGAAATCTAAGAATTGATTGCAGTTGAAGTAAAATCAATCTATTTTTGAATGTTTATGATCTTTGAATGAATGCCTTTGACCTCATGAGGAGTGTCTTGTGGACAAAGTTATTTAATCACTTTTAATAATATTGCTTTCATTTATTTCATCTTTGAAGATCAAATAAATTTGCGTTGTCCATATTCGTACACGTGATATAAAAATGACCACAAATACATTTCGTAGCCGGAAAAATCACGATTACTCGTAACAGCTCCTAACAGCCACGAAACTGCTGTATTCAATTTTTATACTGTACAATACATGGTATCAAGAATAATATCACCAGTGAAAGAAATACGAGCTTAGTATAGTGGATTTGTGACTTGAAGGAGACAAAAGACTGGATCGGTTAGAGTAGCGACAAACCTTTTCTTCCGTTCTGCGGTGAGCCAAAATAATACGTGACAATCAAAGGTAAAATAATCCTGCATGACAGAATTGAGTGCGGGCCAGACCGTCTATCGCTTTCCGAGCGGGTATATGGTAGTAACCGATATCCACTTGACACGCTTTACCGCGGAAGCCTCAAGTTGCCACAGTAGCGCAAAACAGTGAGGATCACGACTCCGATATCTTCCTGTTGTCTTTTGCTCGAGTCTCCGGGTAGGAGAGAAAATAATACTGGTCCGATTGCTGCGAGGTTCACCGCAGTTTATAGCACTCTTTTTACCAAATATGACTAGTATCGTTGTGTGTGTTTTATACGTGGCAATATGATTCTCTTATTTCAGTTCTTCATTTACTTCCTCGATTGGGGAATCTTATATATTATCTTGCTCCCCGGATTTTGCGGTATCGAATGAGAAATTTCCGTGCAGGCCGCATCCTGAAACTCATCCTTCTTCTATACTTACGGGAGTTTATGGATTTTATTTGGAATCGAGGAAACAAGCTTCACTCCCTTCGATACATTACGCTATAATACAAGAAATTGGTACGTTCAAGATATTCTTTCGTAATGCGGTACTGAGTTTCAATTCAAAGATAGAGAAAGTGGTGGTCATATGTGTGATGAGGAGCACGAACATACGCTGGGATTAGCCAAAGGTGGTATCGTGACCCAAATCGAGAAAATATAGCTTCGTGTCTGAAAAAGATTCGTGATATTCGATCGTGTGTTATGGAGGAAACGTATGAGCTCTACTTATAGAATGGGTGTACGAGGGTTGCAAGGGCATCGATTCGCTTTGGAAAGTTGCAGGTTCTGGATGACGGATCATCATTGGACCCGGTAACGCGAGGGGTCATGGCTAGGCATGCATGTGCTTTCGTCGTACTGGTAGAAACAAGCATACATCTGAACAAATATAGGTATGTATGGGTGGGAGAGAGTGAACGAATCCCGGTGGCCCACGTCACTCTCGTCGATCGATGGTCACTGTCACGAGTCACTACGTAGAACAAATGTTCTGGTGGTACCCTGCCGATATCTAGTGCACCAATCATCGTGAAAACGCTCTTTGTCATTGAACCGATGCAAAACTTGGTTTGCTTTTGATACTGATGGAAAAGGTGGAATAATTTTTATTAGAGTAATAAAAGTAAACATTTTGTATAGTACTTCAAATGATTTGAAATTCCATCTCACACATTGGTTTGAGAGATCAGTCCTGCTATAAGATTAATAATCGAACGAAATTAATTTGTTCTATATCCTTATTAGTCAGTGCGATTAAGAGATTCGTAAACTAAATAACGGCCAATTTCACCCAAATGTTGACAACTGACCTTGCCATAAAGTAAGGTCTCAGATGTTGTGCAGAGTCAAACCTTGCTGATATACATCTATCCATGATATGCGAATACGGAGCGCTTCAATGCGATACTCGCGACAATGCAAGCAGGCAGACCAAGGTAATAATAGGAGCTAGGTTAGGTAGCGACACGGAGGCAGATAATGATGCGATATTATGCATAGGATATTCGGCGTACATCTGCGGGCATATTCTCCCCGTTGATTTATCGCTGTCTTCATTATTAGGAATGCAAGCGAGCGCGTGTGTTCTGGTCCTCTTAGTTCTAGGGTCGGCGTCGCGAGCGTTTCCTGCGCCATTATACGAGAGGACCAGCCGAATCTGACTGTACGTCAGTCGCTTCAGCGACCGGCCATATACGATGTTATAATACAATGTGTCGACTGAGAGAGAAGGACAGTCTCCGTATACGGGTTGCATACAAGAGCCCATTGAGACATTCGTATATGGCCCTAGGAGAACGCAGAGTACACGTACGAGAAACAGAATATACTAAGTACGTGTGTATACAGCAGATAGACAATTAGCTTCTCTGTGCAGTTCTCTATCCTAGATTATCATAGCTGGAACAACTAAATTACTAATACATCAGAGCAAGTGTACTTTGATGTCCCTCCTTCTATAATTAAAGCGTACTAGGCAATAGGCAGGGTTTTCTTGTATTTTATTAGATCTCATTAGCTCGTACTTGTCCTGTCAAGAATTAGGAAATTTCACACATTAAACGCCCTTGAGTGTGTAAAATGACGGATCTCATCTATTAAAAAAAAAAACTGGCATTTTTTATATCAGGGTGCATGAAAAAATAAGACACGCAAAGAGTTTATAGGGATGAGTAGATATGGGATGGGAGATATGGGATGAGTAGAAAAGGTTGAAACGGGAAATAAATAAAGAAAAGGGAACGATGAGTGAGCAGAAGAGAGACGTGGTAAGGGGTAGCATCAGATCGAGGAGAAACCAACGAATTCGTATACGGTGGACAGTGATAAAATATTCAGGGGTGCTCGGGGGTAATATTTCACGTAGGAAATCGGTCGGTTGATTTTTATAATACTGGTCAAATATAGTCTGGGGATATGTTAGGGATGAGGAAGGGCAAGTGCGCGGCTGTATAGAAACGTCTACCACGTAAGCTCGCACAAAGGGCCGCGGCATAACAAATAGATGTATAAAGGGTCAATAAAGCTTGGCCAAGAGAGGGAGAAAGGAAGGATATGGAGAGAAGGATGAGGATGAGGAGTAGGAGGAGAGAGAAAATACAGTCTCTCGAGGCACCAGGGGAATAAATCTGAACTCTCGCTTTCGCTTGCTTCTCCTGTATGGTTTTACTAGTCTTGCGCAGTGGGAACACTAAAAATCAAGGGTTGACGACGAGAAATTGTTGGGGGCCGAAAGAGTGAACGTGGGTTGGGACCAACAACTCTGTTCGGCGAGCCATGCATTATTTTCTCCACTCTTTTCATTTTTCCCACCTCTGCTTATCGTTGTGAGGGCTATTACAGTTCTTCGTATTCCATACGAAGAACTTTAATAGCCCCTTCACAGCACCTCGTTAACCGGTGTATAATCGATAAAAGTTGCTTTTATATTGTTGAGTCTGCGAAATGCTACATGATGTTACTTTTGTAGGGTGGTTCCTGCCGCTTATTTCAATCTCTGTAATTTTAGCGGATGTGCGATTAGAAAACTCTGAAAAATTGCTATCCTATCGTGGGCTTCAAAAAAGTGTAAAACAAAAGCATCACCTTGAAATCCTTATTTACACGTGTGAAAGTGTTGACGTTATTGTGTTAAATATGATTACGTATACTTTAACGATTCTAAGACATGAACAAAGAAAGCGATTGTAACTAGCCCTAGACAATTTTATACGGAGATCACAAAAGTCCGCGGATCAGAGTTGAGAGGAAATTCTCGCGGGACAGTTTCCCATTCTTTCCACATTTCCTTCGTCCTGTAGCTTCCTCCTTCACAGTCGTTGTCTCTACCCAGTGACACGATGTATTCACTATCCAATCTTGATGTCGAGTGGAAATGTTCAAACGTATATCACATTTATGGGATATCGCCGTAGGTAGACAAGTGCCAACGAGGATGACTATATCCCGACGTTTCGCATCTTCGAATCTTCTTCGATCTTTTCATATTTCTTGCTCTGCCTATTTGAGCTTTCTATATGTATATATTCTCGCCTTCGGGTCATTCTACATCTTTTAGAACAGATTTTCCATATTTCTCGGAGGGTTCAAGAGCAGAGGTGAGTGAGAGTCATGAGAAGTCATATGTGTATTTTTGAATCGGTCTTTCGGGATTTCTCGACGTTGTTCGAGTACCAAAGGGATAGAGCGGCAGAACTGAGAAGGACGAGACGATATGGAGAGCCTAGAAGCCAAAGGGTATCCCTGAGTGCTAAAAGGAGAAAAAATCTTTTGGCAGATAGCTGGACTGATTCAGCTATTCCTTGCCTGCCATAGTTCGCGACGATGCGGAAACCCCCCGATGTTTTGATGTCGCACAACTGGACCATCAAATCTTCGACAGCGAGGATCACCAACATATTTCGACGTATATCAGTACATTCTGCAGACATAGAGCAGATACATATATTATGGCGGATCGCTACAATAAAAATTTGACTGAGTATCGTATAGATACGATAAAAAGACACTAAAATGCAGTGCAAGATTGAGTACAATGGTCCTCTCACAGTATCAAGCTCCGTATTTCGAGTACATTATCATAAAGGTACAAATAAAAATGGTACTTTGTAATGTACTATCAATTAAATGCTTTTTCTCTTGTAATCTATCCATGGAATTGAGGAAGTATTACTGGGAACTATAAAAAATCCGAAGATTCGAGTTTCTAATATTCAAGATTTATTAGATTAGATGGCTCTTTATTAGATAGCTATCTAGAGCAGGCAGCTGCGCACCTTTCGTTGTAATGATTATTGCCAATTTAGTTTCTGGGACACCGCAACCATATCCATGTTATTATCAACCATGACTATTAACCATCATTATCAATTAGGTTGGTAACGATGTCGATGCGTTATTTGATATAATGAGATTTCCGGCCACCATTTAGATATGAAATTTTATGAAACTTGATGACAGGATTGAGATTATTTAACAAACCACTATGTCTACGTCATTTTCCATTGTAAAATCACGTCAACTTTCACATGTTGTTCCTATGTAGTTTGCAAAAAAAAAATTCATTATTTAAAATAACTAATCTACGTTAAAATAATTCATTAGCACGTTGAAAACGTCTGAGTCATTCTTCTTATTAATGCAATTTGAATTACCTTGCGATAACAAATCATTGATCGCTTATACCTCATGAGAAATGAAGCTCGGACCCAAAACATGCCGTGGGCACATTCGAACCCTAAGTGAGCCTGTACAAACTTTATCTCGACGCATTCAATTTGAGGGTACGAAAACTTTTTCGTTGCATGATTCATTGACCATGTCTGTTGTTCGATAATAATGCACGTAGAGTTTTGGCAACGAGTGAAAACCACGAGCTAACTGGTGTGGGTCAGTTTTCTCTATTTTGACCGAGTTTAAAATAGAAATTCACCTGTACGAATAGGGAGGGAGAAAAGAGAAGTCCTCGAGAAAGTAAAATCGAGATTTGGACGTAATGCCACAGTTTTGAATCATAAATGTATGTATATATATGTAGAAGTATGCAGTGAGTAAAAGTTCTCAGTTGCCATGGTTGAACTGTTTCTCTCGTGAAAGGAAGGAATGGAAAAAAGGTAGACATGGAGATTGGTAATGGACCTGGAGTACCAACATGTATCACATCGAATGGTCGAAGTCAACATTCAGAATATTAAGTATAGGATACTGAGGGTTTTAGAGGAAGTAAAACGAACGAATACAGTTGTAACGTTGAATGAAAGGACGATGCGCCGATGTGTGCTGCTTGGTTCGGGTTTGAGAACGGACTGACGAAGAGCAAAAAAAAGAGAGCAGGGTGAACGTCTGCCAATTATCACAGTGATCAGGATATCCGTATATTAGGTACGTTGAACAGGGTTTGCTTTCCCGAGTTACCTTTCCCTCTGACAGGACTGATAACGGATAAAAAAGCACAAGCGACTGGTTGAAAACGAGCATGAAAGATAGAAATATAAAAAAAGGACAGACATGGAGTGATTGGATTAGTCCTCTTAAGAGGATCCTCAATTCCGGGTTCAAGTAAACCCTATGCTCGCTTGAATGTTTTGCATGCATTCTATATGATAAAGAAAACAAAGTTTCCACATAAAACCCTCGAGATACAGATGTATTGATATATATACATACTACTATTTGAAAGATGTGATCAAGGGTTTGAGAGACACATTGAGGCTGCTGCTGGGGCATGAGGTACGAAGAAGCGTCGTGCAAATTGAATAAGCGATAATCAATGTCAGCTGGTTTAGCAGGCTGGTTGGAGCGAATCCCCTCGATATTTTCGAAGTAAAAATCGTTCAAACAGTCAATCAAAAAGCCCGCTCTTGGAAACTATTCCATCCCCCGTTCTCCGTAGCATTCGATCTTCGTATATAGTATACTATGCTTGACTGTGTGTGAAGTATTTCCTCTGCAAAGAGTGAGGGTGGCTTGAATCTCCATTTTACATCCTCTTCCTCTTCAAACTCTGACACTCGCGTACGTTTTTATGCACCTCCCTCACTCCTGCTAATCCTTTGCTCGCTCTCTTTCCCTTCTCACCCACTTCGGCTCTGTGTATGGGCATTGAGACTTCGTGAACATTTCTACGAACAAGCTTCACACGACAAACGTGTGTTCTTCGAATCCACTCTTGCAGAATCGTTTTGGACGTACAACGACGTCAAAGAACGACGTGAAATGTACGATTCGTGTTATGTTCAAGCCCTTGCAACTTTTTTCTTTTTCCTTGCGCTTATTTTTCTGGTGGCAAATTCCTTTCATTTTTGGGGCGGTTGTATGAACCCACATAGTATATTCATGTTTAAATTGTTTACAATTATAAATATAGTCACTTTGGAAGCAACTAATTATAATTAAAACTTGGTTGATATAGTTGCATGGAAGAAATAATATATAGTGTAATTCAATTATGACCAAGGGTTGAATAAGAATTCATAAAGATCATAGTCATTTTAATAATGTAAACAGCATCAAAAGTATTTCATTGATTGGCTTTATTTGATTTCTTGGTGCAGTTATGTAATGAATCAAACAAACTGTAATTTTTACGAATTCATTTGAAGATAATAGTTGTTCAAATGGATTTACAATATAGAAATGATGAAGGGTCCAAATGTGACCAAAAGGCGACCGTAGTTCAATGACTACGGGCAACAAGAATATGGACTTGAGGCTAAATAGGAAATTAGAAAGACAGAGAAGTAGAGAAACAAACGAAGGGAAGAGAATGACAAGAATTCAACTGTTCTAATCAGAACGCAATGAAATTATGATAAACAAATTTGAGAGGTTTATTCTCGAGTACAGTCGAGAAGAAAGCCGTTCGATAATAAAACTCATACACATATGTATGACGTGCGCATATATACGTCGGTTCCCGGAAGGGGAAAACACACTCGGAGTACCGGAAACCAAGAAAATTAATTTCTCGAGTTCCTTTATACTCAACGTCCCTTCCATTCTATGTTGACCAAACCACACGCGAAAGTGTATGCTGTATATATATCCTATCTATATACCTCATGCAAATCTTTTCGCAAGACCACCTAAATTATTAAAGTATTCTTCAACAGTTATTGTTTGAAGCTAGTCAATTTTCTAGAGAAGCTGTATTTCAATTTTCGCATAATTCATTATCCTCTCTTGTTTCTCGTTCTCTACGATTAAAATTATTCGTTCTATAGTCTCGACTACCTCGCATTTCGTTTCTTGTAGTGTCTCAGCACAGACTCCTGGATCATATTGTTGTAATCCGCAGAACGTAGTGATAATACTTCTGTGATCACAAATGCTCGAATCCTCACTTTTCAAACACAATGTTATTAAGCGGCAGAATATTTGCAATAATGGTAGCTAATGCATTCTCTCAGTTGACTAATACACGGCAACAAATGTTGTACAATTTTGGCACTGCCATCCAATAAAAATTTGATTATATTGATAAAACGGATAAGCACCGTATGTCACGTGACCTCTATTGAGCCAATCCTCCCTGTGTATCTAGGTTTATGCATATATAAAGCTTTACTAATATAGCAAGGAGGTATAGAAAACTAGATGAAGGAAAAGGGATGAAGGGGATGGTTATTGGTCTTTGTTGCGGTCGGACGTGGTTAAAGGCCATTGCATGTATGTTGTATGTATATATTTATATGTATAGTCATCGCATGCGTGAATGCAAAAAGATGCATGTAGATGTATTTTCACAGATGTAGGTGCACGAAAATGTGGAGAAAGACAGAGTGAGAGAGAAGGAAAGAGAGTATGAACGCACAACCAGTTCTCAAGCAGCGTGGTAGCACCCCTTATGAAATTATTTCGACCCTCCAGGGGTTGTGTGGTAGCTCACTATAGCAGCGCCACCAGCCGCGACAGCGACAACTACATACTTGGAAAATAATACAAGAGAAAGGTCAGGCTGGACCCTGCAAGAATTATCAGAAAAATTAATTATTTTCTCGGTCTCTTAATTAATTTTACAATTACCGTGCCATGTCTGTCTCTCTCCCTCTTTTCATCTCTTATTCTTTCTGTACATTTGCTGTAAAGGGATTGAGAAAGAAGAAAGAAAGTGGTGCGGTATTCAGAGGTAATAGTATACACTTGTATGTCTAATTACATCTACGTATATGAACGCAAGCAGTGGAAAAAGAATAAAGGTTTTTTACGGGCGCGTTATTCACAACTCTACCGATCAGCAACGAAGCACGAAATTTTGTAGGATATAAAAACTTGAAGAGAAATTATTCTACGTACAAAAACAATAATTTGAGACATGTTTTTTGATGAATTATTTTTTTTCTATTCTGTTTTCACCGGTTAAACTTCGATTTGAAAATTTCTTATTTCAATGTCCGCAAATGTTCAAGTTTTTTTTAAATAATTTTTTTCCACTTTTTGTCTTTTGATAATTCCGTGATCAGATGACTTTTTTAGCAATTGCTTAAATACGTCGCGTAATTAGGTATTCAGAACATTAAAATAAAAAGACTTTGGAGCTTGAAGTATCATATGGTATACCCCAAAAAGCGAAATCATGCTGCTCTATCGAGCAGAGCTTTTAGATTTTCTGACTGTATAAAAGTCGTGAGTCTCGTGATTCCAGAGTGAAGAGGATCCGAGAAGATACATAGGAAAAGGGATGAAGGCTGTAAAATAAAGAAAAAAAATGTTTCTCATGCTCCACGATGTATGGATGAGGGGACGAAAGAGACTCGAGGCCTTTTTTTCGTCGACGGTCAGACTACGTCTCAATTATAGAAAGGCTTGCTTCGACCGCTACGGACGAATTCCAATTAGTCGTTAGTTCGGTCTCGTTTCGTCGAGGTAGAGAAAGAGAGAGGGAGAGTGATAAAAGGGGCTTGGATGATACTGAAAGGGGGTGGATGAGAGACCTCCGCGTATGGGGTTTCCCGGATTCTGTACGAGTTCCTTTCATGGCGAGAGGAACGCGAGAGTCCGAGTTAGACAGAGGTTTCGTTCATTTGCTATTCGTTCACCCACCTTCTCTTTTTCCTTCGTATAACTGAACATATACATACATACATATATAAATTCGGGATATGTCGAACTGCGTATCTGTCGGATTAGCAGGGCATAAAAGCCATCCTAGCAGAGATATCTCAAAATACATTGATGTATATTTCTCCATGAAGCTGTGGGAGTAGGTTTCACTTTTACTCATTTCTTTAGTTTTACTTCTTTATCATCGACACGTGCATGCACGAAACTCATCTATGAAAGGAGCTGATGCATTATATGACAGATATAGGGCAGGGAGTAAGTAAATCGATAAATTTAAATTCAAACTCCTCGCAAACAATTTGATCAGAATCCTTTTCCATTTGTTGTTAAAAAGGCGTTCTAATCGATTTTTTAAAATCCAAATTTACCCCTGAAGTTCGAAAAAATCGTTTTTTGATGGTGTTAGTTTATAGCTGTAGAAATATATCACAAATAGTTTGAGAGTAAAATTCCAATATTCTCATGTTGTTATAGCTGGTCTAGAACTTCCCAGGACACACCGGGTTCAAAAAAGCTAAAAGTAGCATTTTTGAAACCGGTGTACAACATAACTTTTACAGTTTTTCTCCGACCTACATAAAACTTTCTCAGAATATATTTTATCTGATTGCTCTGAAAAATATTGAATACTCTTGTCATAATTAATGTTTGTTATGCAAATTGCTGTACAAAAAAGCTTTCTTTTTCAAATATTGCCGATGTTTAAAAAAAATCAATATTTCGAAAAATCTAAATTGTCCTTTCGTTTTTCATACACGTAGGTGATATTTCTCCATTTATACTTTTTATTTTCAGGCTCTAGTGGGGTCTGAGGTCTTAAGTGATCTGACAAAAAATTTGATATCTCGAAAGTTACGAGAAAAATAATTAAAAGCTCTGATAATCTATTCTAGAAACGATGAGGGATCTTTTGTTCCTTAATATTTCCAAAAATTATATGTGAAAAGATTGGGTTACGCAAATGTCGATAATTATGGTACAGACACTGCAAATGATGGTGAAGTCAGTATGAGTTATCAAAGATCGAAATGAGGATAATATGCCAATTTTATACTTGAGGATGTTCTGGTTCTTTGGGAATTCAGAAGGCGGTCTTCGTGAATCACGCGCCTCGATAACCACAAATTAAATTCGGATAAGAAATCCATAAGGGAGCATCCTTTTGGCGATTACCAAGTCCTCTCTCATTCTTTGATCGTTCGGGCGTCGAAAGTCGTTTGCCTCCCACGCCCTCTTTCCTCTTGCTCTCACAATCTCTTCTATCCCTACAATCTCTCTGCTTCTCCTTTTTTCTTTTCCTGCCTCTCTCTCTCTCTCTCTCTCTCTCTCTCTCTCTCCCTCTCTCTCTCTCTCTCTCTCTCTCTCTCTCTCTTTCTGTCGCTCTTACTTTCTTTCGGGATTGCGGTAAAGTTCAATCGGAAAAGCAAATCTTCAGTCATCTCGTCCTTACTTCCCTATACACCCGAACCTCTTCTGCTGTACTCTCAAAGTTTCGATGTATTCCTCAGTCTCTCGTTGCTTGTCCCTCAACTCTGTCTGCCCTCCCTTAGTTTTCTTCGTCGTTGGAGAAACCACTGCTCGATTTACAAGCGGCCAATAAATTCGTCAAACGACGAGGAAGACATCCGGGAGGGATGAGAATCGCGTCGTACCGATTCGATTTAAGTGTTCCCAGCGAAACCCCTACCAACGAGTTGGTAAATAAAGCGTACAAGACTCCCCTTCTACGAGTAAAACACGAGACATGCGTGCAAGAGACTCACAAATGTTCTTCGATTTTCTCAATTGGGTGAGCGAAAGATTTCACGTGTAAATAATTACGTAGCTCCTGATTCCAGTGAAACCTTGGCAAGACGCAGCGTCATCCGCACAACATCTTGAATTCACGATTGAGTAATTTTAATATAATTCTGACGATTATTTTATCTTAGGCAAATTACTGATCACGGATGATAACAATATTTCTTCCAAAAGGTTGTAATGTTTTTTCCAATTAATTCCTTTCTTTTTCAAATTCTACTTTTACAATTTTGTCCAATTGAATTTATTGAATTTAAATTCTAATATCTTTATATTTTATAAGATACAGCTGTGGTAAAGTGGCATTGTGAATCACTTTATTTGCAGTTATTTACGACTGAGAAGCACTTAATTTATCTGAATTATACATTTTTCTCGTTGCATATGTGAAACAAATTGTTTCACGATGGAATCGACCTTTTTAGAATCTGATCGACCTTTGTCAAATGTCGAAAAGGCTTGTCTCTTGTCGCAATAGAAAGTTTTATTTCACACCCTTTGGAAAAAGCATTAGCGCGAAACGATGGACCATCATCGCGATAGAGGAAACTGCGGCGGTTTCAGCGAGTCTCTATATATTATATATATATATATATGTATATATATGTATAAATGTAGCACAAGTCCCTCGACGGAAAGAGATGTATTGAATGTCCGAGGGATTTTGGTCCCGTATCCCTTTTATCCCGCCCAATCGTTCGCGATACATCGAGACCGCGGGGGCTCTCTCTCGGCTTACAAGAGCACAAATCTTGTGCGCTCTCGCGCCCGTACCACATTCCCTCGTACGAGCGGTATATACATATATATGTGTGTATACACTGGATACTGCAATTCGCATGGTGCTCGGGAACGTACGAGTGATTTAACGGCTTTTTTCAGGGAAAACCGAAAGAGCCTCCAAACCACCGTGGACTCTTTTATATCAATCGAGTCCTCGTTGTATTCTCCGCGGGCGATCCTGCAGAGAGTTTATACCATGACTCTATTCTTCCCTCAAGCAAACTGTTGCGGAACTAGACCCTTCCGTCCCCTCTTTTTATCTGCAACCAATCCTTATCCCGCGCTTGAAGCATTATTGTTACGTAATATGCATAACATTTGATCGCATTTATTTATTGAATTCGAATAAATATTAGCTTGTTAGAATTTATAATGATTAACATTTTTTTGTGTTTGTTCAAATAAAGGAAAAACGATGCAATATAAAAAAAAATGCGAAAAATAATCACTTCCGCGTGCATTCAACAAACTCATGTTTTCCAAGTGATTGAGACATTTCCACACAATTTTATATTGCACAGTTATTATACAGTTACATGTACCAAATTGACGTGTAAAAGGAAACAATGATTTTCTTCCTTAAATTATACACTTCCTCATTTCCATCGACGCTAGATATTTCAGGTCAGTTTCATAACAAGGCAAGTAAGAGGACGATGACAGGGAAGCCGAGCGTGAAGATCGTTTTCGCGAAGTAATGATGGCTACGAGAAACAGAATATAACGCACAAAAGCATGCGTGAGATCAAAAGACGTAACAAGAGTAACAAGGCGATAAAATGCATTGTACGAACTGTGCAACCCTATGTACAGGAGGTTTTTTTTATTTTGTATACATTTATATTCTTGCTAAACATATATTTGTATTAAAAAAAAAGATCTGCGACAGAGTGAAAATATTTTGTCGTATATACGGACTCTCGTTCGTTCGCTGTCGTTTAATCACATCGCCGCGGTTTTCAACTTTTCACGGAAGCCTGCGACAATTATCCTTCGCAAAGTTAATTAATTATAATGAGCGTTCGTTAGCACGACACGGGATATATTTAATTTATATCTATGGACATACGACATGGTGTGTGGTGGTCTCTCTCCCATCTACATTAGTGGTTATGAGAGAAACGAGAACCGTCAATTAACCGGACGCTAGTGAGAAGCACACTGTGCGTGCAGTGTTTCTGCTGAGCCATACAACGAGCTCGAAATCTTTCGCCGGGATTTTTTTCGTTATTATATACAATGTTAGAGTTAGAGATATTAAAATCATTCGCAGCTATTTCGGATTTGAAATATGACACAAGGTTTGTATAAGAAATTGAAATTATTGCAACTTTTAGGTTATGAAACTTAATGGATTATAATTTTATTACTGGGAAACATAATGTAATGGATGGTAAAATTGGAAGGTAGATTGTTAGATGTTTTCAAGGTATAGTTAAAACTTTTGATTCGTCGTGCAATTGCATTAAATCTCAAATATGGAAGAGAACTGACTCAAGGATCATGCAACGTGTATATACGTATATATGCGGCATGAAATATTGCCACGAGGGGAGATTTTGCTTAAATAGAAATGTGAGAATAAGATTGACAGTCAAAACGAGCGTAGTCCTCCAGACACGGGTTTCTTGCGCTCGTTGGTGAGAGAACTTTGGAATCAATCAACAACCTGATATGCATTTGTGAACATTAATATCACCGTCGTCGTCTTCGTCTTCGTCGTCGTCGTTTTCGTTGTAATCTATAGAGCGACAGTCGCTCATGAGTCTTAATCCTGTTAGCATCCTTAACGTTTCTCACTACTGTTCTTCATAATTACCGAATTATTTAGGCAGTGTAGATCGCTAGAGAAAGTGACTTAGATCAAAAGTGAAAATAACTATCACTAAAGTCTTCCAAAATCATTTCTAATTACAACATAAAATTTGAGCTATTAAATCTCGAATCTTTAGATAAAATCATTCCATGTTCTCAGGTTCCAGGATTTTCCCATATTCTTTCCTAGAAAATCTCCTAGAAAATCCTATCAACTGTAAGTCTAAGAAAATCCGTTTTGAAAGCACCCTCGTAAATATACTTCAGTGTATTGTTTTGCTCTGAAAAATGTATTCACTCTCAGCAAATTGCATAAGACCCAAAAGACGAATATCGTCAAAACGAATTTCTAGAGTTTTTTTCTTCAAATTATATGGGTGCTTAATATTTTCTGTAAAAGACCTTTTCAAATCATCATTACTACTTGGTCGTTTTAGATTTTCAACTTTCCTGTAAACTACCAGGCTTGTTTATTTCATTGTCTTTTTTTTTTTATCGAGTTTTTTCACTACGAGTATTCGCCTTTATAAAAATTTGATCCTTTGGACAGCAAATACACTGTACAAAAAGTTTTTTGAACCAACAAAATTTTTTGATCCAAGTAAATTATTTATTTGTATATATTATCCAGTAATTCAGTATTCCAATGAAGGAAATATATCTTTGATCGAAAAATCATGGTTATTAAAAGCAAATACAAAATTATTCAGAGAAATGCATAGTTACAAAACGGAAAAGAACGAATTACGGAAAACAAAAAATCGATTTACTTCAGCCAAAGAAATTTTTTAAATAAACTCTTAAAATTAATTTTAAGAGTTTAAATAAACTCTTTAAATTAATTTATTTAAATAAACTCTTAAAATTAATACGAAGAATATACACGGTTAATGAACGAGAATATACGGGTTACCGGAAACAACTAATTGATTTGATTCATCCAAATAAATGAGTTTGAATGGAGCCTTCGACTATTTAATTCTCAAACTTAAAAATAAAAATTTGATTTTTTTTTTAATTAAAAATTCATATTTTATCATTATTGATCATATTTCATTATATCATTAGTCCTGAAATTAATTTTTGCGAAAAAATTTTCCTACCTACACGAGGATTCGGTCCGACCTACCTAATAGCTATCTATGACCTAACAAGGTAACAGGAAGATTCGTCCCCAGAAAATTCGTCCCGGAAAATTCGTCCCCGGAAAATTCGTCCCCGGAAAATTCGTCCCTCGGAAAATTCGTCCCGGAAAATTTGACCTCGGAAAATTCGTCCCCCGGAAAATCCGTTCCCGTTGGATATTTCTACAATTCGGTTGGATATTTCCGTAATTTTTTTGTTATACGCTACATAGAGAATATTTCAAAGCATTGTACAGTAACGCGTGATCACGCAGATTGTTGCATGTAAACAAACGCGACCTTTATTCTTTCAAACACATATACAATGTAAGCGATTGGTTGAAGATGACTCGAACCTACTCTACTATTTCCACATGTCCAACTATTCAAACAACAACCCAAAGATGACCCGAACCCACCCTACTATTTCCACATGTCCAACTATTCAAACAACAACCCAAAGATGACCCAAACCCGCCCTACTATTTCCACATGTCCAATTATTCAAACAACACTCCAAAGATGACCCGAACCCACCCTACTGTTTCCACATGTCCAACTATTCAAACAACAACCCAAAGATGACCCGAACCCACCCTACTATTTCAATATGTCCAACTATGCAGACAACAACCCAAAGATAACCCGAACCCACCCCACTATTTCCAAATGTCCAACTATTCAAACAACACTTCAAAGATGACCCGAACCCACCCTACTATTGCCACATGTCCAACTATTCAAACAACAACCCAAAGATGACCCAAACACACCCTACTATTTCTACATGTCTAACTATTCAAACAGCAACCCAAAGATGACCCAAACCCACCCTACTATTTCCACATGTCCAACTATTCAAACAACCCAAAGATGACCCGAACCTACCCTACTATTTCCACATGTCCAACTATTCAAACAACAACCCAAAGATGACACAAACCCACCCTACTATTTTCACATGCCCAACTATTCAAACAACAACCTAAAGATGGCCCGAATTCACCCTACTATTTCCACATGTCCAACTATTCATACAATAACAAAAAAGACGAATTGTTATTCGATGAATTGTTTTTTCGACGAATTGTTATCGATAAATTGTTTTCGACGAATTTTCCGCAAATCTCAGCACTCATTCCAAGATTTCATCCGCCTCACTATTCCATACGCACCCCGATTACATGCGCGAACCGATTCCACACACGCTTGCTTAGTTGTGTTGGTTTGTTGTGTTCGGGGGACGAATTTTCCGTGGGACGAATTTTCCGGGGTCGAATTTTCCGGGGGACGAGTTTTCCGGGGGACGAATTTTCCGAGGACGAATTTTCCGGGGATGAATTTTCCGAGACGAATATTCCGGGGACGAATCTTCCTAGATTCCCTACAATGGAAAATCAGTCTCCTTTCTGCCACAATGTCGAAACACACGAATATTCAGCTTCGTGAAATCGTGTTAAAACTTTCGTCAGAAGGAAAAAGTTCTCGTGATGTTGCGGAGACTTTATCTATTGGCAAAAGGGCCGTTAATCGTATTATTACTAAATATAAATTAACAAACTCACTGTATGACAAAAATCGGAGCGGTAGACCGCGAAAAACTTTGAATCGCGTCGATAAAATTATAAAAAGGAAGTGCATTGTAGATCCACGAAAGAGTGCTGCAGATGTTTCCCGGGAATTGCGAAGTGAAAATCTAGTTGACGTTATTCGGAGTACGGTATCTCGATATCTCAAAGCTGCGGGGCTGATTGGACGTGTTGGTGTAAAAAAACTATTGATTAGCAAAAAGAATAAGAAAGCTAGATTGGACTTTGCGAAAAAATATTAGCGCTGGACGGTTTCAGATTGGCGGAAAGTACATTTTTCTGATGAATGGAAGTTTCAATTATTCGGAAGTGATGGTCGGAAGTACGTAAGACGTCTAGCAGGTACCAGATATAATGTAAGGTACCAAATTCCTATCGTAAAACACGGTGGCGGAAACATTAAAGTTTGGGGAGCATTTTCTGATGATGGCGTTGGTCCGCTGGTGGAAATTCATGGCAATATGGACGCTGCAATGTACAGGGACATACTACAAGATTGTATGCTCCCATTTGCAATGAAAAATTTGCCGCGTGGTTGGGTTTTTCAACACGATAATGATCCGAAACACGTTTCGCGTCTTGTTAAAAATTTTCTTCAAAGCCAGGAAGTCCGCCTTCTTGCCTGGCCATCGCAGTCACCGGATTTAAATCCTATTGAACACCTGTGGCAAGACCTCAAGCATCGTGTTGGAACGAAAAATTACTCCAACAAAACGGAATTGTGGAACCATTTGCGAAGTGAATGGGAAAAATTGCCACAAGAACGAATCAAACAACTAATTGGGTCTATGCCTAGTCGGTGCGCTGCAATCATCGCTGCTAAGGGCATGGCAACAAAGTATTGAGTCGAGTGGAGAAGACCAAGACATGCTTCCTTATTTTTCAAGTTTTTTGTTATTTTTTTCATACCCAAAAGTACGCGGCTCAATACGTTTGCACAGCCAGTCATAAAAAATTATTGAACAATTAATTATTTAAGAGCGATATCAATGTATACAACCTATTGTTTCTAAATATAAGTGATTACGTGTTATCATTACGCGTTTGTTTTTCTCCCACCACCATATTTCTGTTCAATGTGCATAAAAAATAGGGTGGTCCGAAACTTTTGCACGCTACTGTATATTGCAAGTCCGACATGGAGTAAGAAAAGCCAATGCATGATTTGTGAAACAACATTTATCGAAATTCGTTTTGATTATTTTGTTTCAGCCATTATTATAATGAGAAGTCGCATTAATATTCGTTTCCGGAGAGGAAAAAACATCGTGAGGTGATCGCTTAGAAACAAAATTTAAGCAAAATATACACACTTTAAAGGAGTGTACAATTCGTATATGTAAGAAAAAACACCTTCACTTGATGCTTCACTCCCAGTATCGAAAAAAATTCGCTAATTTTTATTTGTTTCTACATCAAAGAATCACTCTACCAGAACGATGGTTACAAAAAAAATTACGAACAGATACGGGAATTAGAGATTTTCGTAACAAAGGACTTTTTTAAAAAAAATGTTAAATAACGATAATTGCGAAAGTTATCCCTGCTGTATTGCTGGGAATATTGAGTAATTTTCATTAGGCTCGATACAATAGAATATTGAAGACTTTAAGTGTTTATAACAAATCATTTTTTTTAAATTCAAGTTACCACGTCATTTTATCACAGAAATTTTTCTTGTGCTGGAAAAATAAACATTCAAGATTTTAAAAATTAAACTGCTCGTGACCAATAATTTTGGTGTATCCTATTAAGAATATTCAATATAGCGAAAATGTCATAAAATTTTTACCTCTACCACCGCGAATTGCCTAGTTTCGAGATAACATAGACTTGGCGAGTGCTCGGGACAGCAGACGACAGAGATGCAAATGTACTTTGTTATACGTGCTCTTCTAGCACCGTATTTTCGATAACGTTGCATTTTCTCCCTCGCTCGCCGAAATAATATAATCATTAAAAATAGATAAATAAACCCAAAAACCTTCCACAATAAATATGAAAAATACATAGATGCTCATTATTAAGATTTATATTTTACGACTTTCATTATTATTATTAGTTACATTTTATAGCGTGTGACGATATGGCCATAAAGTCCTGTGATTTACCTGAAAAAAGGAAAAAAGAATGAATAAAATCAACTCGCGGGTATCAACTTGTCCCGAGACTCTACCGAGTCTCTTGATTTCCAGGTAATAACTCGAATTGGGGTTAGCCAAATACAATATTATGTCATCAAATTATTTCGCATCACTTCATTCTGTTTTGGGTTTGTTTCATTCTAATTATTTTAGCATTTCAAAACTTCTTGTGCATTTTATTTGTGATAGAATAGTTTTTCATGTATTCATTCTCTTTTTAGATTGCGAAACAACCAATTTATGCTAACAAAGTTTCCTGCTAAAAGAATTTGAACGGAATAAAACTTTCGACCGTACTGCTTAGCGAAGTTATAACAACGATTATTTATGTATTAATCACGCATAGTACATTTGTAAATTTATGCAACAAAAAATAAGGGATCTACTTTGAGCCAATGTTGTTCCCAATCAAAATTCTTCTTGCTTGAAGCCATGTAAAATACCGACTAAGCCGTCATGAGTACAGGAGATATATAATAGTTTACGGAATTTTTACCGTCTGGGAATGCCGTGAATAGTTCGGTTGGTAAAAAAGTATATTGAAATGAAATTACTTTCTTTATATCTTTATGTACTTTCATTATTTTTATATACTTTCATTATATCTACTAATCAATGTCACAACTGTCCTTTTAACCAAAAGCCGAAACTAATTCAAATATTTGGGCCAATTGTCACATCCACGATCTTTATAACCTCACGACTATTAGTTTAACAAAGAGTCAAAACTGATACCAAAATATTGGTCAGTAGTCACATCCACGACAGATCTCTAGTATCACCATAACTTTATACCAATATTACTAGTATCACTAGACAGCGACTTTGAAAAAAACAATTGAGAATCAAAAATGTGTGCGAAAAAATGCTGAATTTTGCGGTGCAACGATAAAAAAAAAAATTAATATTTTCAATTCGCTTTGAGCTACGAGGTTCTAATTAGTCGCAATCGAAAGAACAAAAATAAAAAAATACATGAACCCAAATAATCCTTCAAAATGTTGTCATTTAATAAATATTAAAGAAACAATTTTCGAAAACAGGTAGAATCGCGGTACTTCCTGTAAAAATGTCTTGTAAAGACTCGCTTGTAAATGTATTTGTCTCGAGTCGCTACTGCGACTCTTAATAAAACGATAAAATCAAAAATATTAATTATTTGTAATAAATCTTTGGCCTTGTCTATAGATTTCGTATATTTACGCCAAATAACTTTGATTAGTATGAATGAATTAGGTTATTTGGACCAAATAAATGCCGTCAAGAAAATGATTTATTGGGCGTAATGTCTATTTCATTTATGGCAAAGAAAAATCTATTTGTGTTCAATAAATACAACTCAAATAGTCTGGATTACTTGGATCAAATAATTTTTTTTTACAGTGTAATATATCATGTATCCAGCAGAAAAAGTTTTGTCCCTTTTTCCCCTTTCGGCAAATTCTCTCTCTCTCTCTCTCTCTCTCTCTCTCTCTCTCTCTCTCTCTCTCTCTCTCTCTCTCTCTCTCTCTCTCTCTCTCTCTCTCTCTATCGCTCGTATTATTCGGAAGTCTCTGTCAACTTTTTGGTCAGCTTATCTATCGCAAAACCCAGTGTATAAACATCAATTCAATGTATAAAATTTGTCAAAATGAATTTAGCTTCTGGAACGGGAGTTCCTGTAGGATAGACCAACGTATGAAAGGGAGGGTGAGAGAAAAAAGGGGAGAAGGGAGTGGGAGAGTAAAATATCAGTGCTTATGGTTCTGAGTTGTAGGACAGTGGATTATGTGCTTCGTCTCTCTTTTTCTAACATTTTTTTCCTGTGATAAGAATTTGGATTGCTGGAAAAAAATGTTTACATCCGTACCACTTTCTATTGATTACATGGTTGCCATCGTGGCATTGATGAAAAAAGTTCATATTCCAATACTAATCCAATAAAATGACTATAATATTTATTGTTCCAAGACAAATGTTGAAACGTATTTATAGATAAAAATCGACGAGAAAATGTTTAGAATGGTAATTTCTGATGTATGATAAAAATGAGTCACAGAGTAATCCAGGGTTACTGTCAATTCAAATCGCGACCACCTGATACTCTAATTGATCCAAAGAGCAACAAAAACTCTTGAAGAATCAACATCAAAGGTTCACGAGGGCTTGGGTAAGAGCCATAAATTTTAAGTCGAAATAATGAGAGGATAAGAGGCGATACCAGCAGAACGAAGAGCCCCACTGCCATGGTGCAATACACACGCGATACTTTGTCATATTTCAACGTCACTATATGTGAGAGCAATTAACGTATCCGTAAAATCAATTAGAGTTGTTGTCCTAAAGCACCAACGTGGTGCGCTGCTGTAGCTCGTATCTGGTTTACCCAAAAGCGTTTTAGAACATAGGCGGTCACGTTTTATGGCATATTGTCCGTTATTAGGAATTTGGAGACCACCGTAGCAGGGAATGTCATAGTATATAGTTTGTTATAAAATATCGTGGACGCCAGAGATGAAAGGAACGAAAAGCTGTATAACGATATTATCCTCATAATGTGTATAAGCATATATAATGTTCACGTAAATCGGACGTTCAGAAGATAATGAATTAAGCATTGCTTCACTGAAATTGGGGCAAATGCAAAACTTTGATCTGCAATTTTACTCGACAATAAACATACAGCGGTTTTCGACAATGCAAAATACGAAAAATCATTGTAGATTTATCATACTTTCCTTTCGTTCATCTTTTCCTTTAACCCTTACAAAGTTTCAAAACTGTCACAAAATGGATTAACAATCATTTCCTTCTATTTCATTCGATTTTATTGTTTCTATTATACTCAGGTTTTTGCGCACATATAGTTACAACCTTCAAAATCACAGAAATACAATTATGCATAAAAATGGATTTAATATTGTTGCATTTTTGTTAAACATGAATTTCTTTGAAACAGGGGATGAAAGCGAAGAGGAAAAGAGACATAAAGAGAAATGGAGAGACAGATGATGTTTTGGAGTCGAAATACACCGACGAAACGTTTTGGATGACGATCGGACAAAGTCGAATGGGTGTCCATTAGTCAACGACATGGTCGACCAATTAAATGTAAATGTTGGTTTATGAGTTTGGTGGGACGCGATGGCATTTATCGATAGCTGTACATTAGCCAACGCATCGACGTGCACCGCGGGACGAGAACGTCAGCATATTGCGTTTCATCTATGTATGAGTGTTTGTGTAGGTACATAAATACACCTGTGTCTGTCTGAATATATGTACTATATATTGCATATAAACACCTGGTATATATGGATGCAGCTCTCGACTGAATGAAATTGGGGTCGAAGGATAACGCGAGGACGGGGCGTCACGCGGAGGATTCGTTTTCCTGGTCCGAATTTACCCCGACGCTCCAATTCGTGCATTTTAACTCTGTTCCTACCATTCATTCAGCCATGTGCGACATTAATCGTCACCAAAAATCAAGCCCGTTCCGTTCTACCGATTTTTGAAACACTTCTTCATGCAAACGCGATAGAGGCATTTTTATTCAAACATAAAGAGAAAAATGGGACCGTGTGACTAGGATCTGGTTTGACATTTATTAAAATGGATACACATGTATATTTTTTAATCATCGTAGAGATATGGTTGCAATAACAATTATAATATTTACAGTGTATCGATTCGAAAGAAAGATTAAATTAAGTAGTTCGAGGTTTTATGCTTTTTTGGAGTGTTTATTGTTTTGCAGCTGGATTTTCAATATGTATATTTTTTTATCTTCCTCCCTCACGAAGGTAAAAAAAAATATTCATTGCTCTGGGGCACTTTCTTCTCATTTCCCCTCGTCTATTTTGGATGAAATAATGGAACAATTTCTTAGAATATCAAAGCAATGTCAACTTATACAGAGCAATATCCAGGTTAGATAGGAAATGGAGCAACGAAATAGTAAATAATTGGATTAACGTCGAACGATATAGAGGCTGTTACGATTTATGTAGTGTTAAATATGTGGTCAGTGGCAATATAGAGAACGATGTGAGTGCTGACCCTACGAGATCTGCGCTGTATAGGATCTTCGCTTAATTGGATAGCTAGCGAGTTTCCAAACAGTTTAACTGACATCTCAGCTGTATCGGTATTACTATCTTCGTCCTTTCGCATTCGAAGGATCTTGGGCTCTTGGCTATTGCTATTGCTTCGATGCTTGGAGAGGGTTCTTTAAGTACCCTCGTTCGGTGGAGACAACTTTCCCAAACTGTTCCATTACTCGATACGATGAAAAAAAAATTCTAAACGCGCCATCATTTCGGAAGGCAAAAAGTATACCTGACAATTTCAAACGTAATCCTGAACGAAGCAGCGTAAATTTGGAATTGTTGTGAAAGTGCTAACCCAAGTTATTAAACAATAGAAACGTGAGATGAAATAGAATTTACAAAGACCGACGAACTGATTTATAGATTTACAGTTTTTTTATTGATCTAAATTCAGTTTACCAAATAATTGAAAGTTAATAGAAGTTTCCAGAAGTTTTGTCGGTCCACTTAAGGCATATAATAAGAATTGTTGAGCAGATTCAATTATTCGAATATCATTCCATTCAAATGTAATAAAACAAATATATTTTACCTTTTCCAATAATTTTGAATCCAGCAAGCAAAACCCAAATATTCTATACTCCTTCGATTTTTTTTTCATTTCTTAAATGTATTTAGACCAAAACTTAAGCTCTTTGTGTAAATATACTGAGCTAAGATGAATTTTTTTACATTATTCAAGCTGCACTCACAATTTAAAGGTTTTCTCATGTTGATTTGAGGATGGAAAAAATGTTATCTTCAGGAGGAAGGAATTGAGAACCCTCGGAAAAAGCTTTTGAACGGCGCATTCAGTCAAGGAGTTTGGTAACGATGAAATGAAACGAGCCCAGAGTATATCGTAGAGACCATACGGTTAATCGAACGATGTCGGTGGGTAGAATATATATCTATACATACTTCCGTAAAAGCTGGTAGCAAAAGCTATACGCTATAATGTACATAGCTATAGTATATAAATCGAGGGAATAGTGAAACGACGGGGTGGTTGTTTCATTGGCAGTTACCCTCCGGGATTCTGTGGTAGTTTTCGTTCGATGGATCTCGTACAAATATCTCGAACTAATCGTCGCGTGGGAATAGCATACGAACTCGACTACACGTGCTTCGCTAACATCGCATGGTCATTCTCTATTGCCGCTGGTCAGTTTCGTCCACGATTCAACGCACAATCTTTTCTCCCCAACGGGCAATTAGCTTGAACAGGGATACGTATATTGCACAACCCCTGGATTCGTTATCGCTATTGCAGGTTGTCCCCATTGTGGACCAGTCGATACAGCTTATATAAATTTCGGCATCGATACAAGAAAATTAACAATTGGAATTTCTCCACGTGCAGTATTATAACAAGATTAATATTTTTGCCATTTTTTCACGTGTTTATTATTATTGAATTAGGTCACAGTACCGTATTTTATTGAATTAGTAAGCAGTTTCGTTAGATATGAGCTAATGTTCATATTTTTTAATGAGAAAACTAGGAAAACAATATGAAGAATCATCTTTCGCGAAGCTACTGGAACGGTAGAAAAAAAATGTATAGGATCGTATCACAGAAAGTGTAGCACTCGAAAAACTGGGCGTGTATGTATGCGCAGTAACTCGCGATCAGGTGGTGTGGTTTGGCCCCCGAAACGGCTTTCATCTTCTTCTTATTCCTCTACTTCTTCTTGTGAACTGCGCTTCCTTCCTCCTACCGTATAAATCTCCGCGGCACGCGATGATCGAAAAATATTGCGAGAATATATCAGGCCCGTCGACACCCGTGAGCCCTTCCTTCGTGTTGGTATGCGCGAGTGTGTATACATTTTTCTGTACTTGTATGCGTGCATGTAAACCGTTCATACGTGTATTTGAGTTCGAGCTGATGCCCGAGGTGCCTTATTCCATGGACTATGGGGGCTTAAGGTCGAAGTGCGAAGGAAAGAGCAACGATATCGTAGACTACGAAAGAGTAAGAGAGTGAGAAAGGGTATAAGAGAGAAAGAGAGTTATATATAGGAAAACTGAGAGAAGGGGGCGCACGAGGGTGGAACGACGTCTATATCCCGAGACAATGATATGTGACCCAAGCAATATCAATAATTTTCGCATTTTTCTGCCGTATATTCTCCGGGGCTCGTGCACGAGCATCCTCTTATTCTTTCTACAGTAAAACTATACACATACATTTCTCTATGATATATAGTGATATATGTATATACTCTAGAGTATCAGGCAACCCATAGTAGAGTAGAACAGACCCCTGACTTTATTCATCTACTTTGAGATCCGTGTGAATCAGTTCTTATATATGGTACCAACGTTTCCTATACCGATCACCACGATTTTTTATTCTTCCCTATCTATTCGTGCAAATGTTATTCCCACATATAACATAGACCCAGAAGTCACTATCAACGCAAAATCTTCCCAAACAACCAATTTTCCCAACCTTACGTCTTTTTGGAGTATAAATTTATTTGGATTGGATCGTTTAGATTTTCATTAATTAGTAAGAATTTCATTGATCGCAATTTCATTGAAAAACGTATCGACGCAACTCTGCTTCATCCATGCACAATAATTTCTACATATATAATAAAAAAAAAATAATGTGCTCGATTTGCGGTGTTTTTTTTCAACACGTGTCTTTTTAAGATTAGGTCGAAATGCTTTTGTTTTATATCGGTAACGTTAATGATGGGGAATAATAGTTCGATACCAATTAGCGGGAAACTGCCCGGAGCTGAATCCTCGTGTGTTTCGTGGTTCGGTAGTAAAAAGAAACTGCCTAGGTAGTAAGTAGGTATGCCTGTAGCATTAACTACCATCCCCCTCAGCATATCACCCTCGTACGTTGCCGCTGGCCAACAAGGGCTGTTTTCTATCGTTGTACATAGTACCGGTGGCGTCAGTACCGACGATATAGAAGACGGAGAGAAAGAGAGAAGTCGACCGCGGTCACCGTTAATTGAACGCACCACTCGTAACTGCTAGCTGTACAATCGCCCTTGCTACTCACCCTATTCTTGTCTTATACACGTATGCTTATAGGGTGTCTCAATTTATATTTTCATATAATGTTACTATGAACTAATAAAAAAATCGAAAAGTTTTTGAACACAATGTCTTTATTTAAACAATATTTCTTATGTTTACAAGCCAGTCTTATGGTAATTCTCAGGTATTTTTCGTTCTAAAAAATGGTTCGTTATTTTTCAATACTATCAACTGCAAGTAATAATTTTCGTAATTCAATTTTATGAAACAAATGTTATCCCTTCAATTTTGGAATTTTGCGGACTTCGAAACTGTGAATATTTTTTTTTGTGAACCCATAATAATTTCAGAGCCTACAGGTCGCAAGATCAAACCGGGACACCCCGTGTATAAACACGTTAACTTTAACTCAGTATCCCTCGTTTCTGTCTTTCTTGGCTTCAAAGCAATCGCGTGTTTTCGTTTCTTTTTCTTCATTGTTACATAAAAAAACGCTTGGTTGATAATTTATACCAGTTGCCTTTATCGTTATCCATCGTGAGTGAGAGGTGATAGATGGGTTTTTGTACGTTTAAGTTGGTGAAAAATAATGTTGGGCAATTTTTGAATGAGGCGAATTTAGTGAAAGAATGAAGGAAGGTGAATTTGATAATAGATTGGACGATTAGGTCCATTTTAATAGTGATCAATAAGGTTTAAACATATGTATTTCAAAATTAATCAATAGTTCCTAATAAATATGAAGATTATGTAGTTTTTTCAAAAAAAAAAATTACATTTTTTCTATAATGTGAAGGTACGTATAGAGTATAGAATTGATTCCACTTCACTTGGTGATGTCATCTGGTCGTTTTATTCTACGATCTTTCATTCTTAATCCACTAAGAATCATTTCTCTTATCATTTACATTACGTTTCTACGTGCCAGCTATTATTTTCAAGCATGTACGGCAAGGCTTTAGTAATTTCAACCCTTAGAAATAAATAAATTTTGACTACGCGCAAAAAGGGTGAGAGAGCACCCCGAACGCTTTTCTACCTTGAATTTGGGGTTAGGAACGATATCAGAATCCTCCAGTTCGTGATCTTTCGTTCTCTTGAGCGTGCTGCAAGATTCACGATAATTATTATCTAGTTTTCGCGATTATGCGAGAAGGTCAATTGAATTAGAATTTCTCCATGGAATTTTCAGCCCCTCGTGTTAGCCTTCTTTACCCCTTTCACTTCTTCTTCATAGGTTTCCAGCGAGGATGTACGATAGGATAGCACGATGGGGTCGCCTACATTTTCATTATAAAATCAAGTACGACCATACGTGACAAAATGTCGGGACCGATAACGAGGGCACAGAAACTCATTCATTTCTGCGATATTATTTTAATTAGAATCAACTTGAGTATTCCACATGTTTTACTTAATTATTTTTTCATTTCTCCACTATTTTTCCACATTTTTCTTTTGTTCGCAGAATAAGGGATATTAATAACTTGAAGCTCTATTCTTTCGAGTCTCCAGTAAGTATTCTATGAAAAAATGTACAATCGATCTTTCAATCGGAATTAATGAAGTAAAAAAATTGAAAACGTAACTTTTCACTTAAATCGAATAGGATAAACAGAATCAGGATAATAAAACTGTTTCTAAGTCATGAAAACACAATTTGAAACCTTTCCATTTCCTCTTCTGTAATGAACATACAATTTTTTTGCAATAAAAGTCATCGGTATCAAACAATCCGTTCTGTGACACCGCAAAAAGCTATAAAATATGCGGAAGACTGTTCTTGCGGTTAACTTCAATGTGCATAGATACCATTTGCAGGACACTCTGGTCCTGTAACCTGCTGGAAACAGTGTAACGTTAAAAAGATACATCAAGTGATCTAAGAGTCAAGTTTTTTCGCTCGGCGAATATCGGGCCTTTGACGCTGATCTTTCGTAAATACGTCTCGCTCTTTCACGTACAAAAACAAATGTACACCCGAGGCGATTTCGCCGAGTACATTAGCGAGGAAGAACTACAAAATAAATATACAGCGAGTGTCGTGCGCGATGTGAATGAAAAGGGCTTGAGGCGCGTCAGCCCTCAAGACTCTTGTCCGTGGTTAAGGGCTGGATAGAAGTCCAAGCATGTGCGGCAACCACAAACGGAAAGCTTTACGACCGTACCGAAGGTCCTTTTTCACAATTCGTCTTTCTCTTTCATTCGTTCACGGTCAACATTATACTTCATGCTGTTTCTCGCTTCCTCATCCTCTCTGTCTTTTCAGTGTCCTTTTTTCCTTCAATTTTCGATCATATATCACTACCTGCGGTTACGAAATAATTTTAACGCTTCGCGAAGACGTGCCGTCAAAGGCCGCGTTATCGAGAGTGTGCAGTTTTTCGCAGCCCTATAAAAGAGCTCGTGGTTCGCATCGAGGCTTCTTCGCCCTCAGGCGAGGATTGTGTATGGGAAATAAATGAGTGAGGTTTCGTACTTGGACAAGAAGGAACGATTTGGCCATACAAATGAATTTTTTTGATTAAAATGACTATGGATTAAAAAAAAAAAAACAGTATATTTCATCACTGCCTATGCACATTTACTCCAATATGCCGCGATGAACATCACATTACTGAACATTTTCGAGTGCAACAAAAATACTTTCGACAAGAGATATAATGGATCGCTCACGGAGTGAAATTTCTGAAGAAAGCGGAAGCAATACAGTTTCGATATAGTGACGAAACTCGGGGGGAAAAAAATAATACGTGCTTTGTGTTATAGGAGGATATACGAGTTCAGTTCATTTTTCCAAATAGAGGGTGGTTTAACGAAAGACGATGAGAAAACGAGAAAAGAGACAGAGGAAGGGGATTGGTCCACTTTCGTCTTTGGAAAAAGCAACGATTCTCTCTCGATCTTCTTGTATCGTTGTCCCTGTGTACTCGCACTCTGGGATTGAACGCCCAGACTAAGCTGCCTTTTCCTTTCATCCGATAAATCAGAAGTCGTAAATAACATCGAGGAGAGAAAGAGGAAAGCGACGTTAGTGTATATAGAAAAGTCCTCTTTTCTCGCGAGAGAAACACGAAGGAAGAAATAAAGAGAACGATAGACTCCGCGAAGGACCCTTCGTCTTCCACTATTTTAGCCCATGAGTGTTCCCGCTTGTCCATATATATAATATGGACATGTATGTCTATATATAGCTCTTCCCACACAAACACTTGATCTTTTTTTTCCCTCTTACGATTGTGGTATCGTTCGAACACGCATCTATCACCTCTTCCTTATGGTCCCTCCTCCAAGTGTCCTCGATCGAATCTCGTTCATCTGCTCCTGGTCGCGAGAGATCTACGGGGATTAGAACCAAAAAAAGGAAGCTTATACTGTGCATCATTCCATGAGCTACTGTACTTTGACATATTACGAAAAATCTCTTCTAAGGTTTATATGATTCATTTATTTTTGATTCAATCTTTACGTAACCCACGTGTGATTGTAAATAAATAATTTGACAACGTTTATGGCATACAGTGTTATTTAAGCTGTACAGTTCTTGTCAGCTGTGTCGAAATTTCTGATGAATGTATAATTTTCAAAAATAAAGACACGTTTTTAATGGAATTTTAACTTCTACAAAGACGTCGAAACTCTTATAAAAAAATTTAAGCAATTTTTCATGAATAATGCACTCCAACAATTAGTGACAGAGAATTTGTTCTATTCTTTGCTAGCTACTAGTGAATAAAAATTTTCTCGTAGGTTGTAGCTAATCGGAAGATTTATTATCAATTAAATTTACATATTTGCTCTATTTTAAGAGCTCTGTAGAATATATTAATATTTTTTATCCTATCTAAATAGAATAACTTCGATTGAGTAACGTAAAAAGCAAATTTGTCGAATTCTGACTGCTGATGGTACTCTCGTCGATAAAAAGGTGGGGAGAGACAACGACAAGGACGATGTCTTCGGAGACTTGCCAAAGCACGCGGTGCGTGACACATTGCTGTAGGGGTTTTCGCGCGAAGGACTGAAAAGAGGAAGAGACAGAGAGGGAGAGAGCGAAAAAAGCATAAGACGAGTTTACGCGAAGGGGAATCCCATAAGTGGGACTCGTGTGTCTTATTTCTGCAGTTTGTTTGGTGCAGAGTTCTCGGGTAAAGTCATGGAGAATCGAAGGGTTCTCTTCCTCTCTGTCTTTCTCCTCCCCTTCCTCTCGCAGTATTCGAGCCCCCTTCTTGTATATGTATCGGAAGATTCCTCTCCATCGGTGTATCACGCTGCTTGAGCTCAGTCGCACACACGTTGATTTATGCTGCTTACAAGATTTATACGAAAGAACTGCGGGATTGAGTCGCAGGAACACGGCGCCGAGTTATCGCGCTTGCGAGTGGGCAGACGAGCGTCGAAACGCGAGATAAAAGTAAACTAATAGAAGGGCTATAAGGCCTCCTTCGAAGGGAACATGAAAAAACAAGGCGAGGTTAAATTTGTCAGATGGCATAAATCGATGGATTCACCATCGACAAAATTCGCGGTTTGCATTTTATGGTAGAATTAAATTCTACCTGAATTAAATTCTCAGAATTAAATTTATTGATGATTTCCTTATTCAGACGCAGGAAACGTACTCGATGGGGATTATGAATTTCGTCTTCGATGTTGAAGATTATATACGCTTTGCCCGCAAGTGCATTGAAGCAAATAAAATTAATAATAAGTATTGTTGCAACGCGGTTAACGTCATTTCCCACCAAGTACGAACGTGTGTGTCCGGCACCGCAAAAGATACCGCCGCGTTTGTCAGTACAAAACATTTGACTACACGTAAAACACTACTTTGCTGCGACCACAATACTCATCCGACTCCAAAGCAACGGCATAAAACCACGCCGACAAAAAGTCGTCTATTAGTTGTAATTAGACCGCGAACCGATAGTAAATATCAATTAATACGACGTTAGCGGCTCTCTCGCTCGTATGATTTATGTCCGTATGAGTAATATTTCCTCGCACATTCCTCGCTCTTCCTCTTCTCATATTTCCGGTGAGTATTCCATTAAAACTTTTTCAATTGTCATCGATGTAATTAAAATCCTTTGATTCGTGCTGTGATAGCTTGCATCAGATTTTACTATTTTTTTATCAGTGAAAAATCAGTATTTTAATAAAACTGAAATTTTGAAAATGGCTAAAGTATCTACATTTTATTTTCCGCCAATTTGCAATCTTGATTTAAACGAATTTTCATCGAAACATGACTTGATGTATCTATGATAGGAAAAAAATGATGCGATACAAATTTGCAGTTTTAATGTTTGCAAATTTGTATTAATGTAATTGCTACGTCGTCTCGTCCGTGTTCTTTTTTTTGTAGGGTTGAAGTTCCGGGTATCGGTTTCTGGAAGAGATATAAAAATACAAAATCCAATGTGTGTTACAGGAACGGCGGATATGTAGCCTTTAATGGAGCCGATAAGCCTTGATGCCGGAATATATTGTTACCTATTACTTATATACCGATAAAGTGTCTTGTGACTGTCATCGAGTCCGGGTCTTGACAAATGCGAGCCAATATAAGAGGGAGTTTGGTTTTCCGAAGAATGCGAACCTCTCACCCGTGTATCTAAAACCACATGTATTTTTGACGAATGCATGAGTGCGCGTGTGTGCGCACGTGTGCGTAAAGAACCGGTCGACAACGCTATCGATGTCATTACTCATTAACCTTGCATCAATTATATATCCGTAGGTGCAAAACGAGGCTTACTTGACAAATCGTTTCACAACTCGTGCAAAAAGCACGCAAAGTCAAGGCCTTTCCGGTAATTGGCTTTCTCGTCGTATGTTAATTAGTCAATGATCCGATAAGACGTGAAATATGTTTGAAACTTCATTTTTAATGAGAATCGATCTAATCGTAATGATTTAAAATTAATATTCAATCAATCGTGCTACATTCATGTAAAATACATCGAGGAGTATATTCGAGTCTCGTTTCTGCGTTTTGGCATCTCCCCGTGATATGTACATATTGAGCAATAAATGCAAACAAACGACCATCAGAGGGAGAAACACGAGGAGAGTTTCTCGTGCTTAATCAAACAAAGCGCGATTAATCGACGAGCACGTGGTTTCGCGCGATTCGAACAAACGTTCTCGAGGGTTGCTCGTTACTTTTAACCACATGGGAATAAGTCGGCCGGTGCTGTTTCTCTGCTCCAAGTAAAATTGGCGTCTGAACACGACTACGGTCACACTCATGTGCGTATAGCGAGAAAAAAATGTTCCACTGGATGAGGTGTTTGTCATCGAAGGGTCGGGAATTAAGATACCAGCTTGGACGTGGCCATGCGAGTAGCCTTGTAAATAAAACAATGCAAATGATCAAGTCAGCGTAAAACAAAACGAAAAAAAACATTTAAGCCATAAAAAAAACATGCCAACTGTCATGGATGAACTGGAAATGAATTACCAGGCAAGAAGTCCATTTATTTCTTCCAACTGTCGATAAAGATAAAAAATAATTACAACGATTTTGATTGCAGTAGTTACACAAATTTTTTAGCTGAATTTCAAATTTTCAAATTACTTGGTAATTAAATGATTAGGGAGCTCATCCAATAGTATAGAAAAATTCGAAGCAAATAATGGGGGTTTAATCGAATGGACAAATCTTTTTATTGCAAAGCTTTATTGTTGATCGAGTCGCTTTGAGAAGAGCAAATGCGATGATGCGTGCGTTATTAGTAGCTATTAGCAATTCTAAAGCCTGATAATTATAGAAATCTGTTAATTTTCCTAATACCTCCACAGAATCTTGAAGAAATCTGGTGAAAAACCAATTACATGAAAATATTATCGATCACTCTCGCACATCCCGTGGCGATGATACGACTGGCAAATTTTTCACGCAGAAACACACTCACACATACATAGCCACACATGTAGATTTATAATAACGATGCAAGGACGAAGGAATCGGGGAAAGAACGTGTGGAAGAGTGCCAGAGCGAGTTAAGGGCAGAGGGGCTGAAAGGAAGAAGAAAAGACGGGATCTTTATCGCCTTCGGCTCGTTCAATTCGCATAATAAACAATCCTCACGATGCGAGAAACGGGCTACGAGAGAAAACCGGAACATATCTTGGCGTTTTCGTTCTCACTCTGTTGGATGGAGCGCCGCACACCAGGCGGCTCGACAAATAAACTATTATCGCCGGCGACAAGTTCTCTCACGCCTGACCGCAATACCTATAGGTACAAATCCATATAAATATATATATATATTGAGCTCAGGCACACACACAGGCTCATATGGGAATTCATATACATGACATAGGTACACCTTGTAACTTGGTGTATAGTATTCCTGAGCTACGATGTAGCGAAGAAGAAGAAGAAGAAGCAGAAGAAGGAGAAGAAGAAAAGGAAGCCTTGAAAGAGGTGCCTGAGCGAAAGCGAACGAGCGTGAATCAAACGACTCGCGAAACCCGCCCAGGAATGCCTACGGACATCGAAACATAGCAATGCTTTATGGTGGTCCCCGGCTGAACCTGATTTATAAGTGCATTACTATATACCATGAGTAAGAAGGGAAAGGGAGTAGAGAAAGAGATGCTATACTGTAAAGCAATGATATAGAAAAGGAAAGAAAGGTGTAAAAGGTCGGGGATGGTGTAAGCATGGACGACAGGCTCCGATACTCGTTCTGACTATCTGTATCCTATTGGTAACCCTCTCCTCTCTTTGATGCTTAACTTTCCGACACTCTCGCGTACAGGCATAATGCACTTTCTCGCAGATCTTCGTCGTGTTCCCTTCGTCTTAGCACAAGAAGCCTATTTTTCACGGTGTCACACTCTTCGTCGTTTTGTTAATTTGGTATGGAAATTTGTGGGTGAGGTGTTTCCATAAAATCTGATAATTTGTTATTGATGATGGGTGTGAAGAGATAACTGAAAATTTTAAAGTAATTTAGCTCAATTTTATCGTAGCAATTGCCGCAATTGATTATTGGCACTTTTTGTAATTTGTAAATTTCGAAGTTTTTAATAATTCTCAGACTGTTAAGAGGCGCCAGTCTTCGCGATTACCAGTATGGATTCTTGTGTTCTCGCATATGGGAATACATGAACAATCTCGCGAGTATACGAATGCACACTTCGGAAAAGGATGGTTGAGAGCGCGAGGGCGCGATATCAGACGCATTATCGTGCATACGATGTTAGCTCGACTCTTTGACTAATGTTCTCGAACGAATGCCTACGCTTCGCCGATTTATAATGCCGGTCAACGAGATGTGGACAAACACCGGGCACCAATATATTTCAGATTATGGCTAAGCCCTGTGGAGAGACTGCGATCGTACTGAGCAACTCATATATACGGAGAGAAAAAGAGATAGGAAGAGCTGCTTGTGGCATTTATGCTTCAAGTATTCAACAATGTTGCCAACTTTGGTGCGCACCTCAATATATCTATATGTATCGAAGCAGAGTGCACGTTTGGTATTTCTAGCAAAAGAAACAAAAATTGGACAGAATCCATCCGCGATTATTGGGTGAATAATCCTCAGTGATGAATTGTCAGTTATTAAAGAATATAAGGTTAACAGCAAAAGTCCATTCCACGATGAACTTGCTGGGACCTTAATAAAGCTCAATTTTACAAAGCGTCAAGTGTTTCGTGATAAATCTGAAACAAAATGATCTGAAATCTAATCCTTGGTTTTTAGCACAAGAACTAGAACATGATCAAAACGAATTATATCTAATTTAAAATCAACAATTGCAATTAATCCATGTGCAGACATAGTTGTCTCAGGCTCACGAGAAAGTTTTCACTGTCTGAATTATTGAGTAAATTTCTGATTGGCTCATTTGAAATCATAGTTGCACAAACTTCCTGGACCCAGTCTGCAAAACTTAGAGTATGATTCTCGATTAACTGTAGTACGAACGGTGTGTTATCGAGAATCCAATGACCTAACTTGGCTCACAATTATTTCATGATCGTTTTATCCATCGAGAAGAATAATGAAAGACAATAAATTGTGAGTAAAAGTGGTTGTCTGCATAAGTCCAAAAGATGGGGATGTCTTGCTGGCCTTGCCATTCTGTGAATGTGTAAAGCAATAGTAGCGAGGATTTCTGAGGTCTTTGATGAGACCTCAAGCGCCAAGGGATGACGATACAAGGGTGGAACTGAGAACTGAAGGTGAGGGGCTGTTCGTCGACATTGGTGGGCACTTGGAGGGGTGGAAGAGGTATAGTTCTGTGCCTGTATATGTATACATATGCAGGTAGAAGGGGGGGGGGGGTTAAGGAGGTAGAGAACGCAAGAATGGAAGTAGGTGGGCGGCATGTGTCCCAAACGACGTATGCACGCCGAGACACGTAAACGATATATCAGGGGGTTAGCCGCTGGGGACGGACGACCCGAGCCATCTTTCTTCTACGTATATGTATATAGAGTATACGTGGGATATTCGCATATATAGTTCTCAGAGACGTGATACAGCATATAGGAAAAGCGCGAGTGCGAAAGAGCCGGTCGTAGATCCAACCTCGTAGATGTTACGGAGTCTGATATAGGATTGGATAACCCAACGATATTCACCTCATACACTTTCCCTGTGAGGTAAAAATGTTGTCATTTTTGATCGAGTTATATACGAGCAGATCGTAAAAATTGTACTCTAGCAACAAGAATTTTATGTTGAATTTCGGCAATAGTTGTCCAATTGTTTTTAGACGTGGATGAGGAGAAAAATAATGCGTTTACCATAATTGATCGATCCGAAAAATTATGGAACCATTATCGATTGAACAGTGTACACAATTCGGCAGAGGAAAATATACCTACGAGTTGGTTTCAATGTCATACAATATTTTTTCTTTCAATTGATGTGGCAGTACGTAACCTTGAGAGAAATGGAATTGAGATTAATTCCAAAGGCTTCGGACGAGAATTGACCGAAGTCACTGCGAGGAAAGCCCCGTCATGATGAGCGCGGTGCTCGCGAGTTGTAAATGTATTAACGTTTCACAACCCAGCTGGGACTACCCGTTTTTTGTGAGTAGCTCGTTTCTTTCCGTAGCTTTCTATCTTTGTCTATTATATATACGCCCTGTGTGTACGGTCAAACGCTGGATATTGTCCTTTCGATAGATCTTTTTGCGTATGTATATATAGTCTTGTATCAGAGGGAGGCAAGTCCACATAGACATAAATAGCGAGCGGGTTTCGTGTCCTCGCTCTCGTTTTTCCTTGAGGATATGGGAAAAGGATGGTCCGAGGATGGAGAAAGGGGGGAAGAGACGAAAAAAGCCATGGATACGTTTTTCCTCGGGAAAATATACCCCGGAGAAAAAGATGGTGGAACGTTGCGTGGGTTGACCGCTCTGTTTCTCTCTCTCTCTCTCTCTCTCTCTCTCTCTCTCTCTCTCTTTTTCTTCCTTTCTCTCGTCGCTATCAAATGTCCACTCGCGTACATTTTATTGAAAGGCTTTTCCGGATGGGACCAAGAGACAGTAGTATACAATAAAAGGGAGAAGAGAGAGAGACAGAGAGAGATGGAAAAGAAGCGACAGGACAATCGCGGCAACCCGAGAGCCGGTGGTCGCGTGGGGACAATACGGAATGGGCGAGCAAAGCTTATATAGCTTGCCGCCTGATACCAGCCTTTTTTCTCTCTTTCATAGCCTCTTCGTCCCCGTGCTGCGAAGCTCTGGCGCGTGTCCTTCTTCCGAAGGAATAACAAGGGCGAGTTTCGTTCCACTATAGCCAAGTTCACCAAGATCACCAAATGGAAGGGTATTAAATGTCACCTATTTCTTTTCTACATTTTATTGGCATACTTTTAGGGGAATATATGGTAGAATAGAATTTTTCTTACCAACGTCAATAATTCAATGACGAAAATTATGTTATTAATTTGTGCACTTATTCAACAATTCAAATTATTGGATAAACAACATTCGGTGTCGTTCAATATTTTCCGTTTAATGATCCTCATTTGTTTCAAAGCAACGGTCATTAGCGTCTTTCATTCTTTTCCCCCTATTTTATCTTTCATAATGTTTCTAGTGTGTATTTGTTAAATGAGCCAATGAAAATTGTTCGACAGCTGATAATTCCTTATATTTGTATTCCGTTGACTTGCACAGCGAGGGAGAACTCGACGACACGATGTCTTTCAGTACCGTGTTAAAGTATACGTACACTGCACGTTTTTCCTCTATTATCGTACGGTTTGTTACGTACACGGTGATACAGAAGAGATCGTTATCTGGATGCAGTGCAACTTCATATAACGGTCCAACCACCTGCATTGTCCAATGAAAACTTTAAAGGATTACTGCCATTATATTAAATCAAATTAGGAAATGCAATAAAAAATCAAATTCACCAAAAGAATATTCGCATTCAAAGGCCAATGGAACGATTAATTTCTAGATTGTTTTTTGGTAAAATAAATTCATCGCAAAATTCATAGAAGCGACTGAATATTTTTTTTTTACTGAACTTTTCGAATCCACCCATTAGGAAACGGGTCCCAAATTTTGGATGAGGCTGTATATTGCTATTCTCGCATTATTACGTTCTTATATTATATTACATTCGCTGTATGTGGTACAAATGGTTCGTACCGTATGTAAAGCTCCTAGTCACTATGGTACGAAACACGAGTGCCTTGGCCACGCTCTCATAGCCATAATAATATCTGTGCTGATAAATGAGACACATAAACGTACATGGTTCTGCCCCCAACTTCTTATTCTTATATTTCTTCTTCTTTTACTTCTCCTTCTGTGCCTCGCTCCTCTGTTTGCTGCTGCTTTTCGGTCTCCTTATGCACCCCTGAACTACCTTCGTTTTCCACCCCACTCATCCATCCTCCGTCGCTATAACCACCTCTACCCTCTTTGGTTACCCCCTATGCACACTATCACTTTTTTTGCACTTTTCCCTACCCTCCCCCGTCCCTCCTCTCTCCTTACCACGTGTAGCAGTGTATTCCACTTTTGTGGCGATGCATTACGAATTTTACATTTTACAAACGACCCCGCTATCTACCGAGACACGCGATCCTTCGAGTGTTACAAATTCAGTTTGCAGTATATTACTATATATAAGACATGCATACGTACGTACACGTATTAGATACATAGGCAACTAAACGATGTGTTATATCTTTGTGTAGGCTTAACTTGGAAGCGACGAGTGTGGTGAAGAACAAAGTGATGAGACTTGCATGAAAAAAGAATAATAATGCGAAATTGAACGAAATGAGCGCATGAATTAAAGAGAACAGGAGAGTAAATGATAAGGTGCATGAGACCAAATTGATGGTTACGTCAGTGGATCGATTTAGCAATACAACTCTTGTTGCAATAGTTTTTTTGGAATGAAATGAGTTTTTTAATTATTTATTTGCACTGTGTTTTTTTAGTGTTTATTTTATACGTATCTAATTAAAATAATAAAAATTTTGAAATAATATGAACGATTATCGTCAAACGTAAAAAAAATGCATCTTGCACTGAAATGAACTTTATTCTAGTCTGATCCACAACTATTTTTCGCCGTGCATATATGGTTAACGTAGTAATCATGAGAGTATAGGCTGTACTCGAGAAAATAGTGCACGTACGTGCCTTCAATTCGGCAAATCTCTAGTGTCTCGTACGACGAAAATAGTGACGGGGAATATGAAAAACAGGTAGTCAGCCGGGCGATGTAAAATCGTGAAGAAGAGATGTTTCGCGTGCTGCTCGTTGCGGCACGTTTTTGGATGTACCGAAAAGAGAAAAAGGAGCCACGGCTTTTCCGTGATAAATAGAGAAAGATTTGCAAAAAATATCACAACCGTGATCCGACCCTGGAAAACTTTGAGAAAACGGAGTGTTTCGAAGCAATTCACGTGAAATTGGTAGATATCGTCGTAAGAGTAATACCTCGTTGGCCCGTCTTATTTATTTGTATAAAAAAATTGCTAGAGAACGAAGAGTACGAGACAACCACTATAGAAAAAGCTTTTTCGGTGATTGTATTGATTGTTTCAAAATTGGAAAGTAATTATTGCTTTTCAACTTGATATCGACATTGCTTTTTTAATTCTAGGCTAATCGTACCATTCAAATCATCACGGATCAATTAATTAGTATGGAATTGAATAAATAAATTTTTTATGCATACATAATCAATTAAAATGAATAATTACCGCATGTAAAACTTGCATTTTCGTATATAACGAATGTTTAATTAATTTTCATTCATGGTGTTCTTTTACAATTATTTCCATTGCGAAAAGCAATTTCATATATGGTGGATTTGAGATACTTCTCCGCCACTAAACGTAATACAGAGAAAGCGAGAGGTTGCATCGGAGCTTCGAGCTTTGGATTAAGGAAATGTCGTAAATAACTGGTAGAAAGACGTCGACCGATGTATCACCGGGATGTTCAGATCGCATTATTATTCGGTTCGCGTTTCTCGATCCAGTACACACCCCGCGTCCTTACCACTGTTTTCCCTCTCCCTCTTTCTATCTTTCTCTTTCGCTCTGTCTGTCCCGTGTGTATTCTTCAATGTGCAATGTGTATCTCACGTTATTCTCGTCGTGGCGAGACCAAGAGTGAGAGTTGGCCTGTCTGTGTATACTAGTTCTCATAGGGAACTTTACGCGCACAGAGTTCTCGTTACACTTCACCCCCGTATAAACTAGGGTGAGAAGTGAAATGAGAATGCGGAGAGCAAATAGTAGTTGCACACGTATGAGAGATCCAGCTACGATAAACGTATGCAAAGTCGCCAAAATATTTTGATCGTAGAAACCCGAAACCGGTCCCTTGAGGATTTCTCATAACGAGACGAAGTGCCAGAGGGAAAAAAACTCACGACGAGATGAGCAAGCAGATTCATCCGTCTACATTTCCTTTCTATCGTTTTTTTTTAATTCTAATATTTTGAAGCATCCTTTGATATTCAAAGAGCTATATGGTGACAATTATGTTTTTACAGTATCGCAGTTATATAGAAAGTTTTGCAAGATCTAATTGGAGAACGACACTGGTACTTGCAATTAATCACTTAATAGTTTAATGAAGATAAGTGTACATTTTTTGTTTTATCATTAACAAATTTTGGAGTTAGATTCCTATTAATGGTGACAAGCAGCAGCACACAAACTAACTTTTCAAGGTCAATAATCTTTGGAACCGAATGAAATACGAGTTAGAGACGGGTGTGGATTGAAAATGAGGTAGGGATAAGAAGAGACGAGAGAAAGATTAATAAAAGGAAAAGCAGTCTTTTCGTGCGGTTGGGATATGGAGCTCAGTCAAAATACTCTTTCCCTTTTCGTCGTAAGAGTTTTGGTATAGGAGCGCGAAATAACTGTGCGCATTGCTCGATAAATTATTATCTCTCGAAGATTAGCCCCGATGTCGCGACCCTCATAAATATCAGTATATTTTTTCGCCCGGTAAGCCGATTTTCTTACTGGCTTCGATATGTGCCTTCGAAATGCAGCGAGTGTATGGCAATTCCTCTACTGCCGAACTCTCCGCGAAATCCTCTCTATATTTTCTCTTTCCCTCTCTCTCTCTTTCTCTCTCTCTCTCCCTTTCTCTCTTGCTTCGTCTCCTCGATTCCTTTATCGCGTTCGCCCTCCGTCTCATGCACCCGCACCAATAGGGATGACGTGTATTCGCTTTTGGAGAATCACACCGACGGTTTATAGACCTGGAGATTAAAGACTTTTGGTATTCTTCACTCGATCATTTTTTTTCGTCGAATTTCACGCTACGCGTCGGTTCGACTCGCCAAGTTCCATATATTTCGTTTGCAAAATACTTATTGCCAGGCCTCATATGCCGAGCTATACATCTTCTAATGGCGACACTTACTAATATACTTTTGGTACACAAAGATCCCTGAATGCTTCGTATCGTTGCACAGATTGACGCAAACAAATAGATTAACACTTTACTTTATTTATAATGAACAGCTCGTGATAAATGAGATATAGTTTTTTGAAAAAAAAGGGGTGACAGTGTTCAGGACTTACTACGATGCAAAAGTATTGATTAATTGCCAGAAAACAAACATTAAGAAAGTAATTTTACTAATATTAGGTGTATAACTTAATTTTTACCGTTTTTTTATCAAATTTATTTAATAGTATAAAATATACAAAACAACATTAATCTTCGAAATATTGTCCTCTGTTTTCGATGACCTTTCTCCATCTATCAGGCAACATACGGATGCCATCTTGAAAGAAATGAAGAAGTTTTGAGGCAATAAATTCATCGATGAACGGTAAAAACTAAGTTATACACCTAATAATTATATACATAAACGCATATTCATTGAAGACAGTAGTCTCTAATAGATAAATAATTTAATGTAAATATAACAAGGATTTTTTTTCCATTACCACACCGAATTACTAGCCCTAATTTATTGTTATTTCCAGTATATGTTGGAAAAATATCTTGACAACTTAATGGGAGAAACCAGTTTAGGAGGCCGAAATTTCGGTGTTTTTCGTGAATTTTTTTTAACAGGGAAGGAATAATCAGAATTTGTTTAAACTTGGAGGATATTTTATTCATGTTTTGAAGTACACTTTGTAATTTTTTCAAGTCATTTCCGCCGGAAATAGTGGAGTTAGAAGCTGCTGTCCATGGACGACCTTTTTTCAACTGGTGGGCATTCTAGCTCAAAAAGTTATTGACCAATCGTTCTAAAAATTTATGTGAATATTCTTTATTCAATTACAATCTATATGAACCTAACTCTGGAATGATATTATTATTAAAAATATTTTTTTTAATGCAAAAAAGGTGAAAAAACATGGTATAAAAACATGACATTGTGTTCAAACACCTCAAAAACATGCAATTTTCAACTTTTTCGATCACAATTAGGTTCATATTCTTAGGAAATATATTGTTAATGAAAAAAGAAAATTGTAATGATTACAGATAAAAATTGTGACTTCAGGAATGTCCACCAGCAAAAAACTCGGATGGCGATCGTCCGTGGACAGCAGCTTCTAACTCCACTATTTCCGGCGCAAATGACTTGGAAATATTACAAAGTGTACTTAAAAACATGAATAAAATATCTTCCAAGTTTAAACAAATTCTGATTATTCCTTCCCTGTTAAAAAAATTCACGAAAAACACCAAAATTTCGGCCTCCTGAACTGGTTTCTCCCGTTAAGCATAAAAACATCAGCCAACCATCATTTTCTGATGCGACTTGCACCTTCACTTTCACTACAATCACTGCTATAATCATAACTCTGACATGGCAAGAAAATTTCAAATCGATTTTGTCAAAAAGTACGATGATCCGCTTTAATGAACTTAAGAAACATACTAAAATAATGGTAATGGAAGAAAATCTGCATAATTATCGAGGCAAGATCGTTTACTCTAGATTTCCATACGTTACCGTTGAAAGCGTAAAAAAGCCGATATTTTACCTTATGAATGTAAACCCTGTATGTTTGCCCAGACGCTCTATTAGAAGCTCAAAGAGAGAAAGACCTCCTTTACTGGGCGAGAATACTTCACGAGAGGACTGTATGTGTGATAAAGCCTAGATATCAACTGTGGTGGAATTAAGAGAATCATAACTTTTCGTGTTTTTTATACAAGAGTGAATGAATTTCATATACCGATCTTTTTTGTGTACTATAAAAAATCGATGTTTTTCATATTTAAATACACTTAAACGTTTTTGCTGAGTTTAGGATTCTTCATGGCTTGATTTATTAACAAAGAAAAAGAAGAGTTCTATCGACTTGCAGTGTTAGCTTGTTACCATGATGCTGTAGTACTCGATCTCTGACTTTTTTTCTGTCTCTGTCACACCTTCATCGTAATGATCACGAGCGGTTTTGAATTTTATCTTTAACGGTGTACTCAAGCAGGAAACCAGGACAGTCATTGGTAACTTGCCAATTATTAGTCTATCCTATATATCACTATTTATAGAGAGAAAGATTGATTGATTGATTGATTTATTAAATGTATGCTTTGGACGTTGTCCTTAAGGCAAAATGGTATAAAAGTGAACATGTTTATAAACAATAGAAACTACTGTAGAAAAAATAAGACTTATTTGTATAAACATAAAATAAAAATTAAAATAAAACTAAAAATAATATAGAAATACAAAGTGTGGTCACACAAATGCCAAAATGATAATACAAGAATGACCGCAAGGAAGAAAATCGATAACAAAAATAATAATGAAAATGACAGAAAAGAAAGAAAGAAAAACGAAGAGAGAGAGGGGGGGGGGAGAAAGAGAGAGAGAGCTATTCAATAATCGTATTTTCATTTATTTCAACGGCAGCTCACTAGATTCTTCAGCGCATAATTTCTTGTTTTTTTTTCGAATTCTATCTGTCTCTTGCATGATGTTTTTTTGGATATAGAAAAGGGTAACTTCAGCATACGGTTTTATCTCGCATTCACCGAGTGCGGCATAGTTCACGAATGGATCGACAATCCTCTTTAAACCCTCTACTTAATACCTCACGGTGCGGCTACTTCTCCTCTTCCTCTCAGTCCTCATTTTTTCCTTCTTTAATTTCTCTATATATTCGTTCGTTCTGAATCTACCTGTCCTTTTCTCTGTTCATCTTCTCCTTCTGCTTTTATAGTTTATCGAGCTTATGTTAAAAGCTTGGAAAGAAAAAGCCACAATCCCAGCCTATTTAACGTGCAAAGTGGTGCGGATTGCGCCCTTTTGTTTGCCGGAAAAACGCGATCCGTAAATTCAGAGTATTTCAGGGAAAATATCTGTCTCTCTTATTTTGGGTTTTGGATTATACGGACGAAAGTATTCGCGCATGTCCAAACTGCATCCATGAAAATACGCCTTCGGGATGAGCTTGACATTATTACGAGCGTACAATGACAGATAAATGTCTATCAATTAAGGGGACCGTATGGTCTAGAAATTTGAAAAAATCGATTTTTTTTTTTTTCGATATGTCGAAAGTATAGTATCTCAAGAATATACTGTGAAATTTTCATGCGGAAATTCTCAATATTACAGCTTCTACAGCCCATAACGCAGGTAGAGAGCGGTCCGCGCGCTCCTAACGGGTCTAGCGCTAACCGGTAACCTAATCGGAGCGCAGCAGCTGTCCCAATCCTTCTCCGAAAATATATACCTGTATATAGTACATACTATATACCTATATATACTTTTCCCTTCCCCGAAATATACCTATTGTCGAACATTTGTGAGGGAAACGGTCATTTCGCTTTCCCCTGACTTGATCAGTACAACGTTACGTTTTGACGAACCAACATCGAAAATTTTGAAATAAAATATCAGAAAATATGGATAGAAAGCAAGGCCGTGACTCTTCTAGACGACCATCTTCTGTAGGTCGCAAAAGATATTTCAAGGGCAATCGATTCACTATCGAAAATACTACTGATTTTACGAGCACGTCTGCGAAAAAATTAAAAGGCAATGAGGAATTGGAAGTAAACGTTAATCCTACTTTCAATTATTGCATCATCGAATTCAGCATGATATTTTTAACGTTGCAACAGTTGTTGAAGTGTAAAGATTGTAACGGTGCGGTCACTTTTAGCAAAAACGGACAACGTGGTCTAGGATTCAAACTCTCTGTGAAGTGTGAGTGTAAAGAAACTTTTATTTTGTCTTCGCCGTTAATTGATAAGGCATTTGAAATCAACCGTCGACTTGTTCTCGCCCTGAGAATGCTTGGAGTAGAATTTGAAGGCTTGAAAAATTTCTGCGGTCTCATGGATCTTGGACAAGGAATTTGTAAGAGTACATATTACGGCATCGTGGACAATATAAAAATTGCAGCTGAAGCCGTCGCGAAAATCGTTTTCCAAAGAGCATTGAAAGAAGAAGTCGAGTTGAATGTAAAAGCTGGGCGTCCCGCGGATGAACTTTCTGTGTCTGGTGATGGATCGTGGGCGAAACGTGGATTCTCATCGCTTCTCGGTATTGCCTCGTTAATAGGGAAATACAGTAATAAAATTTTAGATGTTGTCGTCAAATGCAGTATATGTCAAGCCTGCTCTCAATGGAAAGGCCAAGAGGATACGATTGAATATGAAGCGTGGTATCGAGAGCATGAAGATCACTGTGACGCAAATCATACCGGAAGTGCTGGCAAAATGGAGGTAGACGGCATCGTGGAAATGTTCAAGAGATCGGAAGAGTTGTACAACGTAAAATACGCGAACTATATCGGAGACGGCGACACGAAAACGTTCAAAGCCTTATTGGACACAAAGCCTTACGGGGATGATTTTTTAGTTTGCAAAAAAGAATGTGTTTTGCATGTTAAAAAACGTTTGTACAAACGTGCTGTTGATGCGAAAAAAAAACATGCACAAATAAAGAAAGCAACAAAGAAATTGACAGAAAAAGAAGAGGGAAAAAAGACACAGCGGAAATCGATAAATAAAACACCGAAGCGTCAACAATTGACGAATAAATTATTGCAAGAGCTGTCAACTTATTACGGTCTAGCAATTAGACGTAATTCAGATTCGACTGAAGGGATGAGAAGTGAAATATGGGCAGCATATTATCACAAAATTTCAACAGATGAAAATCCGCAACACTCGTACTGTCCTCCAGGTTCCGAATCGTGGTGCAAGTGGCGTCAAAGTGAGGCTGCAGGTACTTTAGATACCTACGAGCACCCACCTGCTCTGTGCGATGAAGCACAAGAGATATTAAAACCAATTTATGAAGAATTGACAGCAGAGACTTTATTGGAAAGGTGTATTGGCAGTAATACGCAGAACAATAACGAAAGTTTCAATGCTTGCGTGTGGCACCTTGCGCCGAAACATCTGTTTGCCGGAAAAAAAATCATTGATATTGCCACTCACATTTCCGCTTGCATATTCAATGAAGGATTTGCATCCCTATTGAAAATAATGGAGACCATGGGCATAACAATCGGGCCACAAGCGGAGCAACTAGCGCAAAACCGAGACGAGCTGCGAGTATCGAGCGCCAACCGTAGGAGCACGGACAACTCCAAAGAGGCTCGGACAGCTCGAATAAATGAAAGGAGTGAGGAAATCTTGAATTATGAACGTTCCGAAGGAATCCTATATGGTGCCGGAATCGCGGATTAACTGTAAGTATTCAAAATTTGCTCAATTTTTGAAAATATCTGTACCTCAAACTTTAAACTCATTTATCTCGAAACGACTTTTTTCGGCACTGCGCAGGTGAAAACAAAAAAACTATTCAACCGAATCACTTGAAATTTGGATATGTTGTTCACAACATGTATGGCTATCGTCGGAACTACAATCATAATTTTATTTAAATAATTTCTTATTGTTTATACTAAAAAACTAGTGAAAAAAAAACCCGATTTTACGAATTTTTTTTCAAAAGCGCGCCATTTTGTCAATTTTTAATTTTTTCGATTTGTTCTAGTCCCGACCATAACTGCACTCTTTCTGATTAAGAATCTTCTTGAATTTTGTGTTTCAGATGAGTAGAAGTCTCGGATCGATCTTCACCGTCCGGGTCGGATTTTTCGAGAGGGTCGTCTTCAATGCCAATTATATGATAATAAACACTGTTTTTAAAATTAAAAAAAAATTTTTTTGTATACTTAATAAAGGTAGTAATAAACCCGAAAAGTTAAAACATCGATTTTTAAATTTTTTATGGCAAAAAAAAAATCGTGAAAATAGGTGAAATTTTCGTGCTCTAGACCATACGGTCCCCTTAATTTTTCATGCGAGTACTAAACGAGGATTACAATTTTCATTTCAATAATCGATCTTGTTGGTTTTTCAATTTTTTTTTTCGCAATTAAATAAGGTAATATTGGAATTTAGAAAGTGGAAAAGTGTAGGAAGGGAGGATATCGAGAAGATTTACTCGCGTTATTTAATGTCTGCGTTATTCCATTGGAGATATTCCTTTATTGGGCCCGAATGTACACTTTGTTGGATGTCAACGATTTTGCAAATTGCTCTTCTATGCTAATATCGATGAGATAGGACGAAGCGACGGAGCGTCTCGCTGAGAGAGTTTTGCTTCTCTTGCGTCGATGTAAAAAATCATTTTGCTTCTATTTCTCTTGTGGTTCGTTGAGTTTCAACCCTCAGGGAAAGAAACCCTGCTTGTGCGAATATCGGCAAATAGTTTTCGATAAGATCTACCATGCTGCAATGCACTCACACACATGCTTACGAAATAAACGAAAACAGGGAAAACTTCTCTGCTCAGCGATAAACCCAGGACAAGGATTTGTACAGCCAATCGCTAAGAAGTTTTTTAGCAGTTTTTTGCGACTCTAAAAAACATACTGCAATGTTATTTCGCTATTATCTCTTTTTACTTATGTGTAAATACATGTAATAAAAGATATTTGTAATGATTTTTAAGGCAAGAATATTTATTACTATCCACAGTTATAATCGTTTGTTTTCAGCAATTTTCTTGTAAAGTCAACATTTTAACATTATTGTTTATAAACAATGAAAAATAACTGAAATGTTTATGAGTATGAAAAATTCTTTGAAACAAATAAAAATTCTGATGAGTATGCGTGAGATTGAAAAAAAACTTAATTTCATTATAAACAGAGAGGGGAAATATCGAGACGTGGGAGTTGGTTGGAAGTTTCACGCGTTCGCCGACAGATGGCACAGCATGTGCGATCTCTTCCTTTCAGGAGAAACTTTGCCTTGCGGTGTACTATCCCAATATTTTCGACGTAAGCAAAATTGTTTTTCCCTCGGCGACATTGAAGTTTCTGAAATGCTGTTAATTTAGTTGTGTCTTTGTTTCTTTGAAAAAATCATGGAGAGGTCATCGTCATCCCGTTAAGTGTAGTGTCATATAGAGAAATTTATCGAGCTACTCAGCATCGGATAGTTCATCAATCACACGGCAAACACTGCGTTCTATTCATTTATCGTTTCAATGCGGTACTCTTGTGGCCTTTTCCATGTACCAAGGGAGAACCCACATCGAAATAAACATAACCTGCTTGCCCGAACTTCAATAAATCTTTCCACGCTGCAATTGTCGACTATATGACGCGTGACGTTGGCACAAGCTTATATATACACACTCGCAAATTATATTTCTGGTACTTCACGTTTATATTAGGGGTGTTGCACAAAAAATCATTTTCAATTTCGCTCTTACTTAGAACTTGGCCTCTTTGTCGCCTAGAAAATACCCGTAGAATTTTTGTTTAATAACTGTATTTTAATATTCCATTTTGACATGATTTGACATTTTAATTAACGAAGCGATGTAGTTGCGTTGATATTTCGATTTTGTCATTTTTTCTTTGGCTTTTTCGTTTAAATATATTTCGAGGATTACAAAAAAGTGCTCGAATAAAAGGTAAAGATTTCGAAAAATATTCGATAGCTTCTTGGACTTATTCATTTAATTGAATAGCTAATGACCAATTTAAAATGATTAGCCTGAAAGATATGGATCGATTAGGACGCTATGTTTGAATCCGAATCATAAATTAATTGAGGAGAGGTGTGGCTCGAGAATATCCATCAGGAAACTACATTTTGGAACACAATTTTGTGTACGACTTTTTTTCCAAGGATCTGAATAATTAAATAAACTTTAAATATAACTGAATCTCTCTTCATCTGTCGCAATCAATTACGAGAACAAGTGTATTTAACAATTGAGATAAGAAATCATTGAGCCGTAATAAATAACTCGCTGTTCCCCGATGCCAAATGGCCTGAACAATAATTCGCATGTATAATGTATAGAAAGTAAAAAAAAAACGTAATCGAACGACCGAAGAATGAGACTCCGGAGAACATTGGTAAACGGAGCTGGAAGATACATTTCTTTAAACCTTCTGGTCACTGGGCAAAATATTGTCTACTGCAAAGAATCGGATTTGTCCAACATAAACACATACGCAAGGGATAAAACACAAGAAGAATATTCTTCACCCGATATTTATGATATTTATAGGCAGTACGAGACAATGGGCATCGATATTGCTTTCTGATTGGGGGAGCTCGAGTTGTACACTCGCTTTGAGTCACCCCTCATTTGGCATAAATGTGCGAATTCAGTAAACATTGTACGTGCGTATTAGATTATAAAAAAAGTAAAAAAATCGCAGAAGCAAATTCCAGTAAATTTGATTAATCAATGAAATTGTTCCAGTTTACCACAATAGTTTGCTCTCTAAATTTCAAGATTGGATGACAAAATTCAGAAGAAAATAGCCTTCATAAACTTCGATTCTTCACGAATATTTCTAAAAGTTGTACCTAGTCATCAAGTTAGTCAAGTTTATTCATTGCTGCGAAAAAGCTGGAGCTCTCGAATACTCTACGTTGTGCCTTATCAACGAACTAGCTTGGCTATCACTAAACGATTAATATCTTTTAAACGGCGGGTCAGGGAAAAAGTATGGTTAAGGACTTTTCATTTCAGAATTTAACGATCAATCATTCGCCATGTGGGCGTGACTAATGGTACAACCTGTACGCGTTTATAAAAATATATGTATTGTATATACATTGGATTATTTTGCGTGTGATAATATTGGAGTTACAAGAATGCAGCGGTGTATTTTCATACACACTCGAGCTCATAAATAATATTTAATATGACAGAGCGCCGAGGCGGTTCTCTTTGTGCGATATATTTGGTATAGAAATGTCACCGATCGCGTATCTTACTTACTGCATTGCAATGGAGGACCCAGTGCAATCGGTGTGTACCATATACGACGTTCGTACGTTAGTGCTTGCTTTTTTTTTGATTTTTTGTTTTTTTTCTGGTATATGCTCATGTGAACGTTCGCGAGGGACCCTTACGCATCCCAGATGGGTTATCTAATCTTCGACAATTGCTGAATCGATCTCGCATATTTTTCCTTCTATCGTCTTCTCGGTTCACCCCGTCGGAAGATGCGCACCAGCACGCATCTAAAAAGGGGATCCCAACGATGTATATATAAAAAAAAAACATATTTCTTGTCGCTAGCGTATAAGGAGTCCTCGTAAGACCGTGCACAGGAACGAGGGCACAATGTCATACACGAATAAAAGCTACCACATTCTCAAAGTATGTATACAGCCCTATATAAAGGGTATGAATATCGAATCGATGAAATCTTGCGAATTATTCATATCTATCGATAGATATTCGGTGCGAGATACCTGCAAGTGAATTTCGTAATTTATTATATTGATTCGCGACTTCTTATCGATCTACAGATTTTTAGATGGAGTTTTTTGTTTCAGAATAGTTTTCAGTCGTTTTCTGTATATGAAAAAGTATGGGTGTATTTTAAAATCCGTCATGATTGATCGACCGATTTAACGAATGTTAGTTTTTTGAAAATAAAAATTAAAAATACTACTTGGTCTTTTATAACAATTTGTCATGTCATCCTTTTTTAATATTCGAGTAACTGAAGAACACGGTCGATCGATTCCAATGAAATGCATAGTTTCAATTATTGTTTACACTATTTTCCATTTGTCCGTTTATATTGAAAATATTTATTTTGAGAAATTCCCAGATAATTATCGTTTTTAAGGAGCTTTTTGGAATTACTAGTTTAACTGGCGAGGAATATAAAATCTCATGGTGAATATAGTATCGCAGATATATAACGCAGCATTGTAACGCGACGGGACTTTGCAAATGCAGTACGAACGAAGAGCTTAAACTTTACGAAGAGCACCAGCGATTATTCGCCATTCGAAAAATTGTCCCGGTAGAACAAAAGACCCGGCCGTGCTATTTGAATATAAAATCGATATAGGTACACGTGAATGCTTCGTCTCACTTTTCTTTATTTCTTTCTCTCTTTATCCTTTTCTCATCTCTTTGTCGCGTTATCCATAATCGTATTTAAATGAAGATAGCATAAAAGGTATCGGAGTTTAATGGGGGTTACGCCATATATATCCTACCTCTTGTTCTCGAACCCGCACTCGGTTCAATATTCGACTCTACCACTGACAATGAGAGTTGATACAATGAGATCAGCTTGCACATTAGTCTCCGCAAACGAGTAAATTTTCTACTAACTTATTATTATTATCAGTTTGTTTTGTTTTAAAATTTCTGCAGCTTAATAGTTATTTAAAATAATATATATTAAATCAAGTGTTGTAAATTTTCAAATGAATCACTTCATTTTCAATACACGAGATTATTGTACTTTAGTGTAAAAAGTTATTGCATCTTTCAAGATTTTATAGGAAATTGCTCATGACACGTTAATTAGGGTAGAAATAAATACTATTTAATTAACATTGAAGCTTAGAGCGAAGCGTTTATTAATTTGTCATAGTATATTACAGATAATTGGAAATTTGACCGTCGGTTAGAAACGGACAAAAGTTACTATTCCAAAGAAAGTGATAATGTATTCGTAAGCGAATGCTGCGAAAACGCTGACCACTGAATTATGCAATCGAGATAAATATCTATAGAAAATACTATGTAGGCCGATTTTTTTATTCACTCAAAGAAACATAAGTTTCGTTTGTTATAACGTGTACAAATTTATTGATAACACGTATATAATATATCAAGCGAAACAATACCGAAGAATTACTTGGTACATACTGAAGCCCCGTGTACCTTAAATCTACCATTGGTATAATGTACTACAACTATACCTGACACATAACTCGACTATTGCTGATGCTGATTTTGCTACTGCAACAAAATGCGACCAGTGCCCGCAGCGATTCGTATTATGCATACAATTGATACAGATATACTATCGTTCCGCGGCATTTTTTTAATATACAAACGAGAAGGTATGAGGTAGGAGAACGGTGGATGAGAGTTTTATCACATACTTTCGTTCTTATAATAATTCTCTACTGAATAGCAGATTCAAATACGTGGAGCATTCCATGCCAATATGATCAACATTAAGCCGTGACATTCTTCCATTTGATGCATCACTCAAAAATTTCAAAAGTGTAGTAGCCACGTCGATAATTCACTAAAATTTGTGTTACATCGAAACGTCCAACTTGATCGCGAAATTTGAAAAAATCTATTACGAATCTTGAACACAGAGCCGATTATGTTTAACTATACGATTTGAATCTATAAATTAGTTGTCGAAATACAAAACCGTTTGGGAAAGCCATGCAAAGTACAAATGCTGGCACATGATAAAGCTGCATTAACTATAAAATAATAAATATCAATAGTAAACAAGTTCTGAGGCACACATTTTACTTTTTTGTATTTAAAAAGACATGAATTTGATTCTAGCGAGAAAATGGCATAATTTCACTTGAAATGCCCCATATTTTCAGGTACTTAAGAAATTTCTATGTGGAATTAGAAAATACTTTGATACCGGTCTGTGTATTGGAAGGCTCGAGCGTATATCCTTTCAGCAATATCCTCGTACAGATATTGTGTCTCAGTGTAGTACAATGTTCAATGTCTTCGCCATCTTCGTATATTGTATTATATAGTAGTTAGTTATGTACTATTATTATACAGGTACCGCACGGGTATTAGTAACGAGAGAGTAAAAGGGAACGGAAGGATTTCTCGGGTGAGTCTTGTTGCACTTTTCTTATTGCATGTACGACGAGAACGTCACGCGTGCAACAAAGGGCGAGACTCGTTGACATATATGTATTCGTGAATAAATACATATGAATATTTTTTTTCTCGAGGACCACAACATGCTGTACTCGAGTCCAAAGAACTCTCGATGTGCATCAGAATACTGCGCGTACAGAGAGCCCGCGTGGTTCAAAAGTCCGGAGCAAAGCGCTTCGGCTTATATGGCGCCCCCGCGCAAACTAGAACCCCGAACAAAGGTTTGTAGACATCTGTTCTTGTCATAAACGAAAGATTTAGCGATTCTCGACGACCGGGATTTCCATGCAAGCCAGCTCTTTGAATCTTACAGCAAAGGTTTTTGTCTTTCAGAATTGTTAATAGAGGAAGAGTGGTCAACTAGGATGCAAATCATGAGATGAATCTAAGAGGTTTACAAAGCAATTGGTATTGGATAAAATATGCACAACTTCCGCATTTTTTATTAGCACCCTTCTGGAGATTCGGATATGTAAGTGAAATTTGCCCTTGATAATTTTGTGATCGATAATTACACATGTGGTATAATATAAACCTCGATGATATATTCCTGATAAGCCTTTCCATTGTTCTTTTTGGAGTATCTTATCACTGGGATGCTGACATATCGGTAAAGTACGGTTTGTAATTAATACGAGTACAAAATATACCATGCATGAGTGTGCGTGTATGTGTGTGTGTGTGTGCGTGAACGTTTGTAGATTCATGAGCATCAGAAAGATCAGGTATGACATAGGCTGGGGTCCCGCAAGCGGATAACCAGTTTCAGGTGATTTGTTACTATCCCTGAGCGATCCTACCTCGCGATAATAAAGTGGCAATGGGGCTTGTTAGCGAGAGCGAGTTCAACGAGCACATAATCGCAAGGAGCAGAAGCTCACACGCGCAAAGACTATAGATGTGTTAAAACGTATATATATGTACAAATATATGTGTTTATTTATTCGTAATCCGATCTGACCGTCATGCACTTTTTTTTGCTTCTTTGATCTACAGCTGATGACAATTATTTCGTTGGAAAAAGTCTCGTTCCGCAATATCATAGACTTAAAAGTCGTCATCGACGTGTTACATCGTTCGTTCTTCACGCAAGATCTGAATCTTTCGACTAATTTCATTTTATATTATCCCCATAATATTATACTGTAAATGACGAAATTTTTCGTCGCTTGTGCGTGAGAATTCGTGCCAATTTATGTCTTATTTTATTTTTACTTTTTTATACCGCTTGCTTTGCTATATATGAGAGCAGTTATTGTACGATTTGTCTCAAACTTTCAGCTCTAATCACTAGTGGAAATTATCTTTTCTTGTTCAAACAAACAGCTTGATTTTCGATGAGAGACGAAAATGAATTATGGGTTTTTCATATTTCAGCTTGTGATGCGTTTATTCGTCGAGAGACGAGAAGCAAGAAAGCGTCTTGTCGCAATAAAACATCTCACGAAACGTTCTAATGTATAATTCAACTGATAACGCGATATTTTAAGTTTCGATGATGTCAGAAAGTCGATTTCCTCGAAACTCCTATCTCTCTTAACTCTTTTCTCTTATCTATCTTTATTTCTCTCTCTCTCTCTCTCTCTCTCTCTCTCTCTCTCTGTCTCTTCCTTTCTCGCTTGCTCTTCGTTTTTCTTGCGCACTTCAGATCGCGATCCGTGGGAACTCGAATTAAATTTGCCCAGTGCACGAAGGAGCATGGGCACAGCCAGCAAATATATACCTTTCGTGAGAATATCCTTGATGTCCCTCTCCTCCCTCCGAATCCTTCTTAACCCCTTTACCGCTGGGATTTCGCGGGATGAGTATAGTAGCATCAGAGAATTATATTCTCAGAGTCGTCGTCGTCATTCATGGCTCTCGGGGGTTTAGGGTCATCGTGTATTTTCTATACATATAGAAACATACATATACACATATATATATATATATATATATATATATTTATATATTTATATATGTTTATGTATCTCCTTTTTTCCTTCGTCGGTGATGACTCCTTTGACGAGCAAGATCCCGCGATTGCCGAGAACCAGCAGCAGAACATCATAACCATGTGACATAGTGGATACAGCACGCGCTCTCGTCTCTTCACTATCTCTCCCGCGACGACCGGAGAACAAACTCAAGTCAAGGTAAAACGGCCACGATCTCCGTAGCCGAGACTTTGCGGAGTCACATACGAAAAAAAAAAAAAAAAAAAACACTCATGAGATGACCACGCTTTGGCTCTTCCCCACCCCGCCTTTTTGAGCTCGTACGGTGCTCACGCACAAACCTGAAGCCTCTTATAATACATGTATATACATGCCGACTCTTCTAAAGCGCGTAATGTCGCGTAGAGCTCCTGGAGAGTAATTACGCATTCTTCGCATGACCCGCATTACTCCGCGAAAAATCGGACATGCTCATTATATGTTGATGAAAAACTATGCAAAATAAAACTTGTACAAAATTAATGTCACAAATAATTAGTCTGAATAAACGATACGCATGTTAAAAAATGGCTGCATTTATTGGTACCGAGTAAAAACTTAAGATTATTGCTCGAGATAACGTCGAGTCTTATGACTTTAATTTGGTATTTGTGTTGCTCTACTAATTAAACATATTAATATAAAATCATACTTGTTAATTGCCATTTGGCTTAAACCTTCTTTATTTTGCGACACTAATAAAAAAAAGTTTTTCTTTTCTGTGACCAGTACGCCATAAGAATATTTATAGTTTGGGTATAGAGGAGTCAGAATGTAACAGAAAGGAGCTCACTTTTATTTCATTGTTTTTTCCCTCATTTTTTATGCTCGTTTTATCAGGATCCCTTCCATTCTCTTTGCACGTGAGATATGTATATATCCGTTACACGAGAATTATATGTATCTCAGGGCGTGCATCGTAACGAATAGGGGGCATTAGTTAACAGGATATCAAAAGGATATCCTGAACGGCGGGGCCACCGAGAAGCAACGATGAGATCGACCCCACCCAGGATGCAGCAAGGTATACACATGGCTCTATTCACATATATATATCTTGGTCCCTGACAACCAAAAGGACTTAACCCAGATGTTTTAACGATGGAAATCGATGGTCATTATGACCTTTTGTTCGCTGCCACTCGAAATATTTATACTTGTGATCCTACTTCTCTCCGGTGCAGCAGTCGATTCTTGCTGTAGCTGCAGTTTGCTGCATACATGCCGTCTGTCGGAGTGTCTGCCACCGCTATAGAGAAGTCGGTGCAACGTCAGAAACGAATACCGCACGCCACGAATGTGCATATACGAAAGAGCATGAAGAACACAATGCCCCTTCTCGAGAGCGAGACTCTCAAGAGCGCGATATCATCCCTGTTATAAATTGAAACACAGCTTCGGTCTGGCATTATGATGTCTCTAATATGTCTTTTTCCTCTCTCCTATCCTTTCTCCTACTGCCAGACCGCAACAAACCCCTCCGCATCGTGAAACTTATCCGATCGCCCTGTCCTTTTCTTTACCTCTCGTTGAGCTATTTTTTTTTAATTTTTATCAATTTTCATTCGACCTTTCGCTCGCCACTCTTTCGCTTTTACCGCGATCTACAATGCAGTATCGTCGATTATATATTTTGCTGTTTCCGGCCGATTAAAGTGACTACAATATTAATATTATATGCTGTTCGAGAGAATGAACATTTCTCAGGATGTTTAATAAAGTTTGTTCAATTCGGCAGACACTGTTGAGTTATGAGTATTCTTCAGCTCAGTTGAAATCCGAAGCAACGAATCGACTCGAATGCATTGCTCGTCTCAATGTTTGTACCAATATGAGCAATAATGTTGATTTTCAAAAACACTTTTTCATCATCAATGTAAGCAGATGTTGTTTTCAATCAATATTCCGTTTGCTCTTGGTTACTGCATAAATTTAAGAAAACGCGGCACGTAGTTGTACGAGTGTTTGAAACTCGGAGGCAGTCGCGGGTGTTATAGCCAACGTTGTACCCGTACGAAATTATTCAAAATCCGGACTCTCCACTGTCCGAGATACTAAATAAATTTTGCCAGTACGTATAGCCGGGAGTTGTGAGTGAAGAGCGAGGTAGAGAAATGAAGAGGAAAAGAGACGCTAGAGGTGGGAGTCCTCCACCTACACCTCGAAACTCTTCTGCGCCCTCCAAACATCCGTGTGTGGGTGAGAGTCCTCTTGGACTATATGGAGGACCACGGGATGTTTAACATAACACGGGCAATCAATTATGCGTCGCGGAGCTCGACAGAAAACCCCATAATTTAGACCAGTGGGCAGAACTAGAGCCCACATCCTTTTCCCGTGGCGTGCCATGGTTCTGTGTTCCTGGCCGATTGGGCTTTTTCTCTCTTCTCACTCTCCCGCTCCCTTTCTCTCTTATATACAAATATATAAAATAAAACGTATACGTACGTCGACATGAGTATGAATAGAGGGTGCATCATCGTTGCGGAAGAAGGAGTAAAAAAAGAGAAAATACAACGTTGCACAAAGTCGAGCAATACAAAAGCCTTTGGAATAAATCTCTACGATGATTCTTTTTTTTTTCTCATCTGTACCGATGCTATTCTTACAGAATTTTTCTCGATATAAGCTCGTCCTGCAGTGTGATCAATTTTCGTAGGGAGCTTCCGGTCAGAGTTCGATGTACGTTGATTCTGTATTTGATATGGAGATGAACAAAAAACAAAGAGACAATTTTTTCGAATCAAACTAAGTGTCGGAGTTCTTGGGTCATTGAAATCAGTTCGGTGACTCATATTTTTTTACACTAATAATGCTTTATTTGAGAGTACGCAAAATTTTCATTGTTGTCTCCACCAGTGATAAATTTTTGTATTTTATGTTACGTGTATACGTTGTATAAATGAATGTAAAAAATGTTACTAATGTTGAAAAATGGGCAAGACTATCGGCAGAGTACGTATGGAGCGTAGGATGAGAAGGCAAAGAGGAAAATGCGTGCTCTGGTCATACACATGTGAACACATATATGAGTGAGCGTGGGGGGCCCCCCACGGCGGGATAAAGTCCGAGTTCCAACGACAGTAGCCGTGTACACATGGGCTAGACAATGCGGCTCGCATTAATACACTTCATATTAGTCCGCTTTAATGCTTGTTCGCTGCCCATTGTGAATGAGCGACACTGTTTATCACCGACCCCCGTATATGCAACGAACAGCACCCCTCTCTGCACCCCCTGGGTCGGGGGGAGGGGGGGGGGCGCATTTGTCTCGAGTATCCAACAGACCCGTGCTCGATCGTCAGGGATAACAAAACTTGATATTGCTCGTCTACATATAAATAAATCTTCAAATATATAAATACTAATTTATTAGGTGTATAATTTAATTTTTACCGTTTTTTTTAATAAAATTTATTTGATATTTTAAAATATACAAAACAACATTAATCTTCGAAATATTGTCCACTGTTTTCGATGACCTTTCTCCATCTATCAGGCAATATACGGATGCCATCTCGAAATAAATGAGGAGGTTAGAACTTCTAGCTTGATAAAAAAATCGGTAAAAACTAAGTTATACACCTAATATATCCTTTCGTATAATTTAATTTTTATTTTATATGCTGAGTATGTGTAACTCTAAAAAGTGTGAAGTATATGCAACCCTCTAATTAATGTCTTATAATATAACGAACCATTTATTGATTCTAAAATACAAGAATTTTATAATATAGTTTGATTGGTAACGATTGGATAAAAGTTTACCATCGAATATTGAACGATGGTCAACTATTAACTTTTTAAACAAAACTTTTTATTTAAGGAGGTTATATCGTTTCTCATGTAAAAATTATTTTCCAACTTTACACAATAAAAATTTGTAAATAGAAAGCTTAAGACAGTATTAAACTTCTGGCAGAATATGCCGATGATTCATCGTCTCAAAATTGAGATATTTATTGTTGAAGTTCGCAATTTTTTGAAAGCTTCCATAAGAGCCCATGTTAAACTTGTCATTTTTAACAATGAATATCTCGATTACCAGGCGGTGAAACCTCTCCAAATTTTTCACACATAATTAAATGCTGTTCAAGAAGATTCACGCCAAATTTCAATACATTAACTTAGAATAATCAAATATAATGTATTTTTCGTATGATGTCATATAAATATCGATATAACCTCCTTAATTTTCTCCTGCACGTAAAAATCACAAAAAAACACGTCTTAAGATTATTATATTCACTACAGATTTATATTTCAAGCAAATATTGAGACACACTGTTTTTCGTCTATTGGCAGAGCAGAAAGTGCAATTTTTGTTTTTTCTAAAATATCTGCGATGTTTAGAGAGAAACTTTGAATCGCTAACACGGCTATGGTGTTCATACGCATGCAGCTTTAATTTTTTTTTTTTCAATGCTGTCTGTTATCTTTTCGAACAAAAATGTATTTGTCTCGATTCTCTATTGGGAATCTTAAAAATAATCTCTTGGTAATCTTAATCTCGTATCACATAAAAGTGGAGATAATCAATTTTGGATTAAGATATATATTTTTTTCATATTTTGAGAGACTTGAAATAAGTATGTGATGTACCGATTGGTAATGATATTATAAAAAATGTATATACATATACATGTATAATGACATTATAAAAAATGTACATATACAAATTTGTTATAATACGAACAAAATCCGATAAATTAAATGAGAAAGAGTTAGAAATTGGGAAATCTGGAAATAATAGTTAAACGATATAACAAAATTGATAATTACATTATGAAAAACACACATGCATACATATTCATTACGAAATGAACAGAGTTCGTAGAATAAATTTAGAGAAGATTCATTTAACTATCCCGGTGGAATTCGTATTATTAATCTAAGCAATTCAAAAAATTAATGAATCCTGGTATATTAAGATTAAATTTTTAAGTTAATTAGATGTCCAAATGAGATACTCGGTGAACTTATTGTTTAGATCAGTTTTTGGATCATATGACTTGATCGGTGGCGAATTTCAGCTCTCACCAAAAAATTTCGATGGACGAGTATAATACGATGTTCGAGCTCAACGGTAATATCGCAATAGCTCGGTTTACGATATGGTAAGAAAGACTAAATTTGAAAGGCGAGGAATGCCGAAGAGTAGGGTATAATATAAATACGTGTATACTCGGGCGATGAGAGACGAGAGAAAATGCAGATGAAAAGACAGAGAGAGCGTAGGGCATACACGATGATGGAGTTGGTGGACAAATATAGTTCGTTAGCCGATGATGTCGCATAGCACGTACATACTATATATATATATCCCACCCCCGTAGGCGGCAAACGTGATTTTACTTTGCCACACGACGATGTAAGGCCCACGACGGTACATCGTCTTTGCTGACCAATATTATTTCTGGCATCGACTCTCGACGGGAACCCGCCAAAAACAAGACGAGTGGATATATACGTGACCCAACAACCACCGAATTCCGTATGCACTACACGATCTTCTATCAATTTTAAACTACAAAAGGGCGTATCACTTTACTCTTCAATTCTTACTTGTTACGACCTTTTTTTCAATACCAGCTGTCACGTCTGGTTTTTCTCGTGACTCATTTTACTCAAAATACCATAAGATACGATTACGAGATAGTATTGTCGGAGTGTTACTCATGAATTTCTTATTTTAATCTGTACTTTCTTATTTTGAAATGTTTTGCTGGATATCTCTTTCTCCGAAACTTTATTTCTCGATGAGAAATTGTGAACTTTCTATGTTTTTTTAGAATGATACATAATTGCATGGGCTCTGCTATTTTGATAAACGTCATATCGTTAATTTTTTCAATTATCACGTTAATTTCAATTGATTTACTTTTCAATCGTGCTAAGTCAGAAAATCAATTACTTTTTTACTGCCAGTGATTATTCATCCTTTTGGTCTGTTATTGTTATCTTGGATGGCATTGTTAGGTATTATTGTTATTGTTATGTACAGGTATATAAACGAAAATCACACTTGACAGTAGACGCTGATTCTGGACGTCATTGCAGTTTTCTCAAAAAGCAAACTCGCACATACACACGTGAGATTTCAAACGTACATTTTTTTCCTCTCATCTGTTTCTCTTTCAAGTTTTTGTGCACATATCGTGGCTCGTCGGCGGCCGTAGCGAATCGTGGACCAGCCACAGACTACAAAACTGCACTCTTCGTGCCCTCCCACGCTGATATCGTGATAGTGGATCACCGGGCTCATTCGCTCTCGCCATACATCCGACTATTATAAATACATACATACATTACAATATCCTCTGAGACGATACACAAAGGGGCAAACCTTAGGGGAATCAGTTATATTTATGCTTTGTTGTGAGCATAAAAGCGACTGCGTTAACGACCCAACCATGAATGTGCTTCAGCATTTGCTGTCGTTGAGTATTTCATCGCCAGCGATTCTCTTTCATTCCCAAGAAAGTCAAGAGATTATGGCTTCTGCTGTACTAATACGAGGATTTTTTCTGTCACCTATCCGGCATGAACGTCTAAATTGTAACAAAATAAAAAAAAACTCTTAAATTACAGGATTCATACGATCGTGTTTTATAAGAATTCGATTGAATAGTGTTAGCTTAAGTTCCCTGAAAATTTAATGATTCTTGTGATAAAATAATAACGACTGATGAATTTCAATTGTGTTTAAAAAACGGCATTTCACTTTTATGAGTTTTCACATTGACACATTCCAGGAAATATTTATAAAGAGAAAGGCATACGTTGACAACAGTATGAAGAACGAGAAGAAGGAATTAAATATGCAGATGAATAATCTGGAAATAGCCCCATACAGAAGAAGGCATAATACATATTTAAAGGATAAATAGAGAAAACGATAGTTCGAAAATCGCGAGAATTGGTGAGAAAGAGAAAGAGTAGCTTGGCTGTGTGGTACAAGCACAAAATATCAAGAAGACCGCGAGAGCAAGAAGAGAATGTTTGGTCGAGCGTTGCCAGAATATTAATGTAATGCGTTCGACTCGGAACAAATTGCCATTGCCGGTCTTTGTCAGGTTGCCAATCCTCTATGTCGTTCAGTCGTTTTGAGCCAGCAATAAAAATGAGAGAAAGAGAGAGGGAGAAATATAAAGAGAGAGAGAGAGGGGGGGGGGGAACTGGTAGGCATAGATATGAGTACAAAGACAGAAACTAGCGGAAGACGGTGCCTCTCGTTTTACGAATTTATAGAAACACCGCCGATTTTGCTTTTCAGACGACACCGGCAAGAAAGAGAGAGAGAAATATAGAAAGAGAAAGAGACGGAGACAGGGACATTTGCCTTGATATTTCAAACGCGCTCGATTAATCCTGAAATTATATTCCTTGTGATGCCAGCAGCAGTGCCTAAGTATATAGCTAGACATACATGCAATCGTGACGTTTTCCACGTATATAAATATTCGGTTTGTGTAGCGCATAGGCACATACCAGCTGTGTATATGATTTCAAGTATAAAATACATAGACATAAATATATATGCTCTATACTTACGGACTTCGTCTCAAATTCCCTCATCACCTCTTGGACTTCTTACACTCCTCATTACTATTCTGTTCTGTGCATTCTCTTCCTCTCTCGTCTTGTCACGCCATTACCATTCCTTCTAATATTCTTCTCTATTTCGGAAAAGCTAGGAATTTATTTGCAGCAACTTTCCCTTCATATAGTAACGAATTTACTACACACGAGTGATATATGCATGCCGATGAATTTGGAGAAACCAAAAAGCAATTCAAATGTTTTCTTACATTGTACACATCCTTTGATGAATTTAGTTCTCGTAATTTTCGTGATTTATAGTATATTCAGCAAAAATTCCTCGCGTTTACCAAGCTCCATTATGTTATGAATTATGATACCATATATTTTAATTCACCACGCATCCGGTTACAATGATCATTGATCATTTTATCTGTTCAATCAAATATCACCACGCACTTTTTTTACGTTTTTGGCGAATGAACGTTGTTTTGATTTCTTGGGTGTATATATCTAAATTGCGCTATAGATTTCTGATCGATTTTTTTTACTATTCTAATTCGGAATAAACAAAAAAAAATTAACACGATGGTTTGGTTTCAGTAGAAGGTGAAAATCAATTATTCCATAGATTCGTATCATAATTGGTGAATACTTATAATTTATTATAAAGCTCTCGTGAACAATCCGAAAGAGTAAAGGATGAGGAGAAAACGAGCTATTCCAAACATGGAATTTTCAGTTAGCTTTTTCAACGTGAAAATCCTTAATCTACAAATCGTCAGAGATAATTTGCAGTCTTGTAGACACGGCAAATATCTGTACAAGAGTTGGTGGTGGGAGAGATGGGGTTAGGGGTTGATGGTGCCGAGAGGTAAACGTTGCGCACGTGGTTGCAAAGACTATGTTTGGCCCCTCTGATATGCGTGATATACAATGGTGGTTGTACAGCATAAATATATATGTATATATGAGGTACAAGAAGGAAGATAGGTACGGAACAGAGTAGATGGGAGTTGATCGTCAGGATCACTAATACAAGAGTTTGCGAACCTGTTAATAATGCTGCGTTTGCTCTCGCTGAGTTATTAGTGATGGCAAACACTTTAAATTGTTCTCAACGAGGAGATCGGTAATAGACAGGAGCACTTTTAGAAATATGGCTTGGAGAATCACAGATTTTACTATCATGCCTTCGTTCTTGCTCATTATTATCACTTATAAAAATAATTGTCTATTTCTCGTCCATCACTAATGAATTTTTCATTTCCATAAAATTATTGTAAAGAAATTTCAGCTAATATCATCCTAAAGAAATTGATAAAAATATCTCTAGAGTAGGAGTTCAACGGCAATGTATTCCAAAATAAGGAATAAGTTATCGTCATATTTAACGTCAGGTGCACTTGTAGGAGTAGAATATTTTTTTAAGGGATTTGTTATCGTTGTTGGCTAAGTCCGCTGTGGCGAGAGTCACAAGAGTAACAAGTGCAAGAATGCATAAGACGGAGAGAATGAAAAAGGGGACGAAAGCGAGAGAATGAGAGATTACAAGATGAAGAAGAGGCGATATAGTCCTCGCGGATTTCGATAACCCACAACCAAACAGCAGCAGAGCCGTCTCATTCACGTGCACTCGTTCGAAGTGTGTTTGCAGACTCGACGCAGCGATAAGATATACTGGAAGGAGGAGCTCTCCCACAACACAGGGATATTCCCTCCAAGAAGCTAAAGCCAGGGCCCTCCTCTACCAATTTCCCAGCCCTCTTTATGCAGTATCGTTCGTTCCTTTCCTTATGTCATATATATGTGATTATAACATATGGTGAGTTTTGCGCGCAGTGGACCAAAGAAGCAGCCACAGTTCAGCCGCCCTTTCCATTGATTTGAAGATTAAAATGTATCAGCATGAACAAAATTATTCAAATAATGTTGCACACTTTTTTTTTGAGATTTAAAGACGTGCAGGATGGAAAAAATGTGGATGCTCAATGATAGGCTTGAAAGTTTTAAGAGAACGAAAATTAATTATAGTTTTATAATAATTCTTCATAAAATGTTGGAAAACAATGATTTTTTTATTCGCTTCAACTCTTTATCTTAGGCTGCACGTTTTTTTCTGCATGTACTGCAGACCATGTTCTGCACGCGAAAACTAATGTCAATTATGAGAAAAGAATGCCCTTGGCAATTTTTCAAACTCATTTCCGATTTGTTTGCCTAAAATTTTCCAGGGTCAAGTAATTAGTTCTAATTTTTCCAAGTAGCGTTCACAACCTCGAAATGTGTATCACAAGCTATAATTAAACAAACCAAGCCATCAAAAGTTAATCATTGCCAGAAATTTGTTTCATAACTGTACTACTTTTAATTCTTTGCAGGAACAATTTAACAGTAATAGAAATAGATATTTATTGATTTTCACGTAGAAAACCTCGTGTATGATGTGGATCCTCTGTGTTACAGTTTATAAAGCCTTCTCGGCTTCTCCATAGCAGCAACCCTTCTTGTCTGTGGTCGTTGAGCGTACGGCGTTCCTTTAGAGGGTGTTTTCTATCACTACGAGTAGAACTACTCACACTTCCTTATATCTGCAAGGAGGATTTATCCAGCAACGTGGAACACATCCAGTGAAAACTAAACTGGTTTAGCTCCTAAGCACGTTACAACCCCTTTAATAGCTTATAGGTAAACAAAATTAACATATCTTAACAGCGTTAAGAATTTCAACGTGGCTTCAGCACTCGTCTACGTATGTACATACATATATGTTTTGCCACAGAGTATGAGTCGCGATGGAGCAGGGCATTGGAGAAGAAGGGACACACGGTTTCCCAATGCCACAGGGGTGAAGCTCGTTGGGTTCGTTCGCCGGTGTACTCGACACTCTCTGATATAGCTCGCTACCATCGTGCACTCGGTAAGTTTGTTAAGTAGCGTCAAGAGAAAACCGCCATGAACCTTACTGACACGCGATACTGAAGCGCTACTGGCTCGTCATGCCCAACGAAGAACACAACAACGATGGGTGTCTTATGTGGCAATGAGTAGCATCTTATGCACCAACTTACAGAGCATACTTTCGAAGCTGTTTCGAGGATGATGCTGATGAGGGATCTCGGTGTATTACGAGTTGGGACTAAGAGTGGAGATGCCTTGAAAGGTTTTTCTTTCCCTGTAAGACTTTTAACAGCTTTGAAAGGTGTTATATAATATACACAAGCTGTGACCAAAAATCCGATGTTGATTTTTAATCCTCTACCGCAGACAAAGCCAAATATATAGATTCACAGTGTAATCATTTTCTGTTACTAAGCTGCAATCCAAATATAAAAATACAATTTTTTAACTCACCTTAATTGCAACAGAAAGAATTGATTTGTCTATGGACTTTTTTCATCTTTCATAATCCATTCAAGGATTAATACAACATCGTTTAGAGTTTAAGGACTTCTGTAATTATTGAGAGCGTATCAAGACTCAAAAGTACAAATGCTCTTTGATTTTATATTTAGAGCCAGCCCATCGACGTTTTTAAACGAAGCAAAAAAAAAAGTCACAAAATGCAAAAACCTTGAGAGAATATTTCCGTCAGATTTTTCATGGTAAGGATATTTGCTGGAGCTGATCGAGCGTCACGACATTTTCTCAGCCACCGGATCTATCCCTGCTGGATCTCCGGCTCGAAGGCTCCGCCTCGGCTGCACCATAAATATGTAAATCGTCAATTTCTCGCTGCGCAGGTTATGCTATTCTTGCAGACAAATATTTCCCGAAACGATATGAGAGCGCGTCCGCGCTACATCCATGCGCGGTTATTCGAGAGGATTTTACCACTGTTGTATCGTATCACGAGCTTACTTTACAGCATGTCGTGACCCTGTATTTGGTTTTCCGATAGTCTCGAGTTCGTCGTTTCGAGTTTTCAATGTTTCTACACACTTGCGGTGAAGGAATTTCTTTTTTTTTACACGATATCTCGCGAATACGTCGAACGTTCTGGTGTTTTCTATTCACCGATATCATCTGCTCTCGGAGAATTTTAATACGGTAAACCCTGAAGAGATCCAATGGGTTTCTGCCCCACTGAATTATTCAAAGATTTGTTGTCCCACGCGCGCTGGCAAACCTCTTTTACCTGCACAATCCGGCTATTGGTTGGAATAAATCTTGTGCTCGATACTCGTATTATCGATAGCCATATTCTTTATTTTTTTTTACGAAAGCTGGAAATCATGAGGTCAAATTGAATCTCAATATATGTAAGCCATAAATTTGGAATTCTCTATGAACTAAAATACAATTTTAAATAATCTCGAAGGGCTTCGATTACTCATCAAAATTCGAAATCATCCAATTTTTTAAATTGTATACTTCGAATTAGCAGAGAAATCATATCTTTTATTCTAGAATTTCTCCAATTTTAAGAGTACACTATTTTTATTCATATTATTCCATTAAAAATTTATGTAAATGGTAATTGCAATCTTTCACTCGCAGACAGTGATATGATGCGAGTTATACCGAAGCAAGCCCCTCGTTGACTATTTCCCTTCTTTCGAGGAATCTTAAGAAGTCGAGTTAAAATTTTGAAGATTGGATGGCACACCCATCCAGTAGACTAATCGATGACCTGGAGCTGCTTTTGGGCAAAGGCATCGAAAAAAAGAGTGACGCGTCTTACTAGTTTCGCTCCTTGATCGATGGACCGATAGACAGACCGAAGCATGCCTACGGATAATTTTAGTTTATATTGGGAATGAGCAATGAGGTCATATTTGAGCTATAATGCTTTCGAGGGGAAATAGTTGTGGGTGTACACTATAATATAATTTCTACTATATTTATAACGGTTCGTTACAATATATACCTGCATATATAATAATTAATCGGTGACTTCTGCGAACAAGACCGGAATCTGTGCTACCAAAAATGCGGCAAAGCGATGCTCTCAATCTCGGCAGCGATACCATCTGTTGTCTCCCACTTCACACTATCATGGAATCTTTGAAGAAATTTTTTATTTGTTTCAAGGGACGGTGGAACCTGAAATGGTTATAAAAGCAAGCAAGATACCGAGAGTGAGAGAGATAAAAAGAGAAATAACGAGAAGGCGAAAGGGGGGGGGGGGGGAGGAGAATACCAAGAGCGCGTAACATAATTTTGACGTGCTGTATTTGGACGGATTTCGGCGGCATAAACACGAGAGATGAATAACTAAGTAGATCGAATCTTTGCGGCTGTTGCTATAGTTGTACTATAACCGTATTATATAATATGTCCAGGCTAGTTTACTTCGTGGTTTCGTGGTTTCGGAGCCACAAGTCGTGCGCCATCTTAGTCCCTCGTTGAGGTATCGCGGTCTCGTCGTTTATACTCTTCATGTGCTATACTAAGTGTATACACGTTTATATCCATGTATACAACATACTTTTCTATTGTCGGTCTCACGAATCACCGAAACAGTTGTAAAATATTATTTTATCCCTGGAGTCTTTTTCCTCGATATGAATACTAATTCTCCGCATTAGAATTTACATTCACGTAAAACACCCAAATTTTTCGAAACATCACGAATGTGGACGATTACAAAGTGCATCAAATATCGTCTTGCTAAGATACACAGTAATTCTCAAAACAAAGAAACATTGATATCGTACTATTAATTACATTATTGAAGAAGAAATATGATGTCCTCTTTGGTTCTATTTCGTATTGTTATGCGATTTTTAACGTATTCAAATCAAATTGGCAAAAAATGGATCTGTAATTCAGACTCGAATGGATAAAGTATACTTTTCATGTTTATTCCTCTTTCGTAATCTTTTAATAAGCAAGTAGATTGAAAATGTCTCTTGAGTCTTAGTTTCAATACGATTGAATAAAGATTCAGAGACTATGGGCATGGCCTTAGCCCAGTAGGGAATAATTCATACAATGTATATAAATGTGGGGCTGATTATGGAGGAACGTCAAGCGTTTCGAAAATTCTGATCGAAAAATAAACACAGATCTTAGGATATTTCGGATGATGAAGATGAGGAGAAACGTCAATTTCGTTAGCTCGGAAATCGAGATGACGATTAAGGAGACTTACCACACGCCGAGGTTGATTTTCTTATTTATCCTCCCGTGCTCGTTACTCAGCGGGTGGTAATAATTAACGCCGCTGCGTTTCACTCTGGCACATCATCAACGTGCGAGCGCCGGGACTTGGTTGAAACAGCTCGAGAAGGGACAGACAGCTAGGAATGAATCTCGTTGATACATACAAAATATAAGACGAGGCAATTCAATATATGCAGAACGTTCGTCGATCGAAATACCAAACGTGGGCGAGACTATGTATTCGTTTATACATGCAGGAAATTGTATTGGTGTATGTGTGAGTATTTTCAGAGTCGATCCTGTCTAACTGACAACCAGGTCGAACCGCCTCCAAGGACAGCAGAAACTCTCAGGATCTATCCACGATGAAGTATGTTTACCTACATATACATGTGTGTATATATATATATATACTAAAAGCTTCGAAATCTCATCATTTTCTCTCTCGCCTGTAGGAAGGATCGACAACCTTCACAGATAGAGAAACCGATGGTTGCAGGCTGAATATTCTCCCGACATTTTCTCGATAATCGTAACGATGAGAGAATCGAGAACTTCCCTCCCTCGCCTTTCTCGTCGAACAAACTCACGCCCGGCAGCACAACGACAGCGGCATTGCTCCGAGATTCCTTGACATCAACGAGACGACGTATCGCCCCTGGCATTGTAGGTATTATAGGAATATATTCGATATATATCTCTATAGAATAGAAACTCTCTATAACTGTGTATCCGCGTTTGATACATTCGTACGCGAAACTATCGAAATCGAAATCCTTCGAGTCGAGAGGGACGCGTGTTTGGCTCTGTGATTGACAATTATTGTTCTCCTGATTTCAAGGCTTTACATGCTCCTCCTCGGTGAGAATTAATTATTTGATTAATTAAATATTAACCAAATAAAGCACGTTGTTCATGGATACTTCATGACAACTAATATTTACCTGCAGATCGATGAGACGTTGAATCACCGCAGTACAAAATGTGGAAAAAATGACACTTGATTGTAACATGATTTTTTATTTTTTAGCCGAATTTCAAATGTATGGTCTCGCAGAATGAACGAACACATAAAGATACACAGTAAATGAATTCATATACATGGGTATAACCTATAAAAAAATTATTTTCAATGAATCTGGTTTGAATATTTTTAAATAAAATTAATGGGTAGTAATCAGGAGAAAAAAAAATTGAAGGGCATTAAAATATTTCTTGAAGAATGAATGTGACACGTTTCATCATTTTCCTTTTTATAGCATTTCACTTCAATAAGGAATCACCCACGCTTTTTCAATTTCTATTACTACAGGCGTTCGTTTTGTTTGTTTCAACTTTGCCATGAAGCGTGTGAAGGAACATGGATTTTTACTTTTATACCAGATGGCTAGAAGAAACGCACATGCGATTGCTGCTTCTTCTGGTGTAAATAATATGAACGGCACAGAAGAAAGATATAGAATGAGAGAGAAAGAAGAATCGTAAGTGAGATATAAACTTGAGACCCCCTGTATATACCCATAATCGTTCGGCTATTTTTTGGTTCGATCGTAAAATCTAACGGCCACATAAAAACGTGAAAAGAAAGGAGAAAATACTTCGTTGCTCAGTTTTTTCTTCTTTTCTTCCTTTCTTTGTAGAAAATCTCAGAACCTGCTCTCTCTCTCTCTCTTTCTTTCTTGCTCTCTCATGTTCTTTCAGGTAGTTATTAATAATTTATGGTAATTATCGCGACCGTTCGCGAGACAGGGTTTCGAATGCTCTTAAATTCGAAGACTAAAGACTCTGGCTTCGTCGTAAATTGCGTTGGAGTCCATTCTCGATGCAACCGCAGCTCTCGATTGTAATTTATAATTATGTTAAAATCGTTCCAGGATACTGGATAACCATGTGTAGGCCTTTGCAATAAATGCCCATGTTTATTCCCTTCAGATTTTATGGAAGAAAGTCAAACGTAACTTACATACTTTTGAGAAATTATTTTTGACAAATTGTGTATTAATGCACTCGCGTATTTCATAGAAGTAATTAAATATCGTCTCGTTACAAATAATTCATGTCGCATAAAATTATTTAGAGACGCGGCAGCGTCTTGACGCCAAGTATTAAAAAAAATAGTTTTTGATTAGATATTTACACAAACTCGTGTTCATAATGAAATTATTACAGTTCAATTATTAACTGTACTTTTCGTAATTGAGGGCTTTTTGAAATGACCTTTTATCGAAGGATGTCATCACTGTCATGAATCAACGTTTTTATCATGGTAAATAAAAGGAGAAGTATGGCGATTGTTATAATCACAGCTGTTGATCATAATAAGAACCGGCAAGGATCCATCTGGTATTTTGCAGCGAAGCTTTTCATCCAAGCGCATCTATTAGAAGGGTTGGCTTCAAACATAAAATATATATTAAAGTGTGAACGAAAAGCGTGTAGAAGAAAAAGATGAGCAACAAGGAAGGATAGTTCGAGTGGGTCCAGGCACATGAATATTCATATCGTCCAAGTTTTCAATTTCGTGCGAATACTTTCGTTGTCACCCTTTTAGTATTTTTATAGCTCGTAAAGGTCGTCACTGAAGCATCGCCGGTATCTGACCAAGGATTAGCGCCCATTGCTTTGCGTTCATGGTTACTCTCATATCCCCACGCTTCTTCGAGAGAATGAAGAAAAAAAAGAAATAAAAAGAGGCTGAAGAGTCGACTTCACAAACTGATGGTCAACTCTTTTGCATGCTTGCACCAACGCATACGGATATGCGGCTCATTAATTTCACATGCATTCTCCACGTTCTGTTGATAGACACTTTACTTTGTATCCTCGTAAAAGCTATAAAATTATCGTTCTTAACGAATGGATGCAGAACTCAATTGATTTGAAGAAATGAATCATGTAAGAGTGACGTGAATAGTTAATGAGTTGAACGAAAATCTTGTTTGATTAACCCGTCAGCAGGCGCGCTATGAGACTTTTTCTCATACTTATATTAAAACGATGATTACTCGAAAATTTCAAATGGCATAGGCATTTGAAATTTTTTCTATCTTTACCAAATTTATTCTTCCTGTATGATAGAAGAGTTAAAAAAATGTTTGCATTTTTTGAATTATTATTTTTTGGTTTTTAGTGTCAATTATCGTTGTATTTATGATTTTTTTAAAATAAAAATGTTTAATCGCCACAATCACTGTAGCGAAATTGTTTTCAAGTTACTATTTATCAAATTAAGCACTTGAAGTTATACATGTGAGAAAATCTCTCATCGCGCGCCCAATGTTTAAAGTGTACGTAGCGCGCCTGCTGACGAGTTAAGTAATCATTCGACTTGAATAATTTAAATTGATATATCAATAATATTGAAAAATGAGGGCTCATAAAAAAGAAAACCATCTGAAATATCTGTAAAAAGTGAGTATCGACTTACAAGATTGTTAGATTGTCTTTGTTAGATTCCAAATATAAAAAAAAGTTCTTCATCGTATTTTCCCCCTTTTTTTTAACCCTTTAAGCACCACCTCATTGTATAACATTTAAAAGAAACCGTAGATAGGTATAGAAGGAATGACGAAATGTGTTCGAGTTTGGAATGAAGAAGCGAAACGTACAAAGTAACTTCTATCTCGCAGTTCCGTGATAATTTAACAGTCAATTAGGTAGCGTTTGGTAGGGAGATTGGTCGACGTTGGCAAGCTTCCGAACTTGGGGCTGCGGGTGATAATATCGACTGGTAAGCATTATTTTGCTGAAATCGCTTGGGTCTCTTGAACGCTTCGTCGGAGTTTCGAGTCCTTGATTCTGCTGCAAGCATTGGAACCCAGTTGCCCTCCTCCAGAAGCCTCTACCTTGTCTCTCTTCCTCTTCCACACACTCTCTCAATCCTTCAGGAAACGTGTAGCTGTGCACATGGATTGGGAGGTTGTATGGTACGATGCCACAACGTAGAACACCCCGGTAATTGTTTGATTACTCAGCACGGTCTTGCTGAGTTACTGGTTAAACTGGAACTACGGGTAAGGCAAGAAATCGTGCATTACGTCTTCCCTTTCTCTTTCTTTCCCCCTCTCTTTCATATCCCTACAGAATCTTCCAGTTTCCGTTTCCCTATGTACGCATAAACACCTTTATATATCATTGTGAAGAGTAGCAGGACAACAATAACCACTGACGATGCCTACTCCCTTGAGATTGACGGTTCGAGTTCTCATTTCGAGGGGAGTTCGTCGTCGTCGTCACCGAATCAGCTAGACGTTAATGAAAGATTATTGATCGATCGATCTCGATGAGAATCCCACTCGTCCGATCAATGACCCAAGAGACTTAACATCTTTGGCGCCATATCGATGAAGTTTTGTGTCTCGTGTGCCACTTAATTTAGCATAATCAATCAATCTATCCGGTGAGCTGGTGAGGAAATATTAGTATAAACGTAACATGGAAGTTATAACGTATTGTAGCACGGTATATATTGATTCAAAACCACGATCGAGGGAATCTTTTGACCGTACTTCTTTGCCATAGGAGGATTTGGATGAGAAGTATATTTTTATTGGAAAGAAGACGAATGTCTCGTACACTGATTGTAGTTTTTCTTGGTTCGATTACAGAGCTAAACGATTATTGAGAACTTGAATAGGAAGGTCTATAGAGTAATATTCTAGTATCTAATATCGTACCACGCCATTGTAACTCAGGCGATAGGACAAGGATCATTTTCGTACTTTGGTACGGAATTCAAAGTGTAGTCAACTGTGAATCAGATATATGCCACTGCTACAATAATGGTAGACACTACAATATAATATAGAATGTAGTAGATAAGTGACCTAGTTGGCAAGCTCGTGGAGACGCTATACACTTCATAGAGTAAAACGTTAACGCTTAGGCGATGTACACTGCCAGTATATAACATATGTACGTTTTCTGTATCAAAGTATCAACTGTCGCGAGGACTTCTCACGAGTGGTACAATAATACCTACCATCTACACATACACACACATCTCTGCTTGTATCTCTACACACTGGATGGTTAGATTGAGGAAAAAGTAGTCAGAACAAAAGAGAGAAAAAGAGAACGAAGATGAATAGAGCACGGACTCCCGGCGCGCGAGAGCAAAGACTGTTCCAGTCGGAATCCAAAGAGTACGAAGACGTTGACTCGAAGGACGAAAAACCAGAGGACCCCGGGGGAGTATCTATCGGGGATCGGCACTCTGCGGGAAGATTATTTTTATAGAGGGTTTCATCTTCTTCCGTGATCTCATGTGTCCTTTCACGGATGGCTTACCGAGGGATTCAATGACATCATGGGTGTGTTTATACGTGTGTGTATGGATTGAACAGCTACCTAACAGTGGCTTCTTAACCCTCGACCTTTCCGATTTATCCAAAAGAAACTCTTCTTTCGAATCTCACCTTATTCATTGCTTTCGCTTATGCAATCTTTTTTTTTAACTTTCTCCAAAAATGACAAATATTTATGGAGCGTTCTCCACTTACAAAACTATGATAGGGTTTCAAAGAGTTGGAGACAGAAGATAAAAGGTCGAAGATCCACTGGTTTAATTAATGATTGAATTAAAATATTTAAAGTCCAAAATAAAATAAGAAATTTCTTTTCATAAGTAATCGATATAATTTAAATTAACAATTTCAAATTTTTTTACTCTTGTTATATATTCTTATGTCCAAACCAATTTAAGTACATTTATCTTCTTCATATAACAGGAAGGAACAAAAGATGAAAGATTTATAATAATGCTTCGAGGAACTCTTACGCATACGACCTTTTACCTGTTGGCAGTTAATCCAACGACAAAATCATCGTGCATAACACTTTATTTTTGTTGGGTTATCTTCGATCAAGAGGGACTCGTATGCGCAGTAAGACATGACAAAAAAGACCAGGAGTTCTCGGTCTCGATATCTCGAACCTCGAACTGTACAGTAATTGTTAATGAATAAATATAAGCTATTCACAAAGGGCCGAATAGCAGCTCGTGGGTGTGGACGAGAAATAATACAATGGGATTTGTTTTTTATCGAGACTCCTTCGCTGCAAGTTGACAGGTGATCAACTTCGTGGAACTGAAGAATGATTTATGGTAGATCTTAGTTATCTCACTTGAAATTATGGACTAAGTAAACCTGGTGAAGTACTCAGACACCATGTTGAATTCATTTGTTTACTGTGTTCGGGTTATTTTCTAACTTTGAACATGCATTAAATGATAGCAATCGACGTAACTTTAAAAATACAGCGTTCCGGAAGCGGCTTAAAAAAATATATTTTTTTTTAATTCATAAATTTCAACAATTTTGCCTATTTAAATGCGTGAATTCGTTTATTATAAAAGTGGCTATGTAACTTCTCGTACTTTAAGAAGCTAGTAATATTCCTTAACAGTGACACTCTCCATTCATTCATTGCACTTTGTAAATAGAAGTGTGAGGGAAAAGTGTTGGAGCTGTATGCATCGAGCTGCAAAACCAACGCTGCACCGGACCTACAAAAATCGGTCAAGTGTATCGAACGTTGACAAAAGATATTTTCGCTTGAACGGTTCGATATAATTTTCCTTGATCCCCCTCCAGTTCGCTGCGCTGAATTCGTGATCTCGTAAGATGCTTATCTCCTAGGGTGGATGTGTGCGGCAAGAAAGTACAAAGAAGGTAAAAAAAACGGGTTCGATGGGTTCGAAGTTCGAAGGGGAAAAAAATGGGAGTGAATTGTGCGTGGGAGTAAAAAAATAGATATCCATTCGTACCATGACGAACGCGACGAAATTTCGTGACAAAAAGGTCATATGCGTGACATTTTCTTGTTCTGTCAGAAAGTTCTTCTGTCAGAAAGTTCTTCTTAAAAATAACGAGATGAACCATCACACTATGTGTGCATGTATATATATATATATATATGTATATATATAAAGGAGATATTTTGGATGAGTGGTTGTGCTAGCAGCATGGAAGCAGGCCGTACCTGAGTGTCACACGCGTTCCTTCACCCATCCAAGTGACAACGAATCTACAGACAATAATTCGACAAAAAACTAGTCAAAGCGAACTCGATAAAGTCTATACGAAGAGAATTAAACTGGAAAAAATTACCGTACAGTGTGAAATTTTACCGCGTATTTCATTATGTTGTATCTTCAAAAAATGTCCTTGAAAAAATGCTGTACTTATACAATTATTTCAATATTTGTTTTGAAATATTACATGAGCGTCACCGTAAATTTTACCGTGCTGCGCGGTAAAAATTTCCCTATAAGTGTTTACGCTAAGATGGCGTAGTACTTTAAATTTTACATTTCGCAAGTTAAAAAAAACTTATTGCATACGAATAAATAGATTTTGCCAATTTTTCCCCACATTCAAATGTATCACTATAAATTTTACCGTGAATTTCGCGGTAAAAATGACTGTTTAATCCTCTCCGTTTAGTTTTCACTCAATATTTTGACATGGTCAAAATATATTGAGTGTGTTTGTCAATGATTGATAGTCAAATAACTTTTAATGATGTTTTACAGTTGAAAATAATTTTTTTTTTCGTTTAAACAGCAGAGTCGGAATTGCAATAATTAATAAAAATCACTCAAGTTTTGAAACTGTATACGAAGCCTGCAGGTTTGGTAATTATATGCGCAAGTCAGCCTGAAAATGCAGGTCCATTAAGGTCTACAGGCACCTTGGGCGATAAGAGGTGTTCCTACCCACCGCATATAAGAAGGATGAAAAAATAATTGTCTGCAAGTGGGAGTAAACGCCGAACAACGTAGAGATCCATTATGAATTTGAATGTTTTGACGTTTATTTTGTGCGAAACAGCGATCAGGAATTGCTAGTGGCCAAATTGCAGCTTTGTAATTACTAGTGGTATTATTCCATTCATTTTTTTGAATACACTATTTTCATTGCGTCTTTCTATTCAACATTCAATTGCGAATAAAGCGAGATACAATGAGTTATTTTCTATCGATCATGGGGAAAAAACAGAGATTTTAATAAAAATGTTAAGAACACGTTAAATCTGTATTTTAGTGTATAAGTGATTTTATTTATAATCGCAATTAATTTTGTCACATGTTTCAGGATGTTGTCCAACACGAGGAATAAAAGAAGTAATTACATTTGGAATGAGATGTATAAGATAAATAATAAAGGGTGAAAAAAATCGTACGAGCCAAAATTGTCGCTGGCACATTGGAGTTGCAAGGATTCTAAAAGTAATTAAAGATTCGCCACGGTGCTCGGTACACGAGATAAGCATGCTATTGTTGCAATCGAAATTTGCCAACTGTCAGGGTTGAATAAAAAAAATTGCTTCGCCATTGTTGTGGGTATAGAATATGGCAAACGTCTTGAGAGCCTCCGGGGATTTTCTTATATACTGGCGGAAGCAGGTGCGTTTGTGTGTGTCTTTCTCTTTCTCTGTGAATCTGCTTTTTTCGGCAGGTGCTGACGACATTCGATGAAATCGTTATACATAACGCCCTTTGGCCGTTGAAAATTCGTGCCGCATTTTTCGTCGATGTATTGGGTCGATAGTCACGGTTTAGTTAATCTTAACTATCATTGCAATTCATATTAAAGACTTTTGTTATCAATAAATATCGGATTTTCAAATATGTACTCGTATTGTGTGCAATAATTTACGAACTTATCGAATTTAAACAATTCTTTTTAAACTTCATTGTGAATGGAGTCATTATAATACCCAACTGAAGCCTTCCATATGTCGACTTTAATTCTAACAAAAAATGACATAAATACTATAAAAAAGAGAACAAGTAAATGATGTAAAATGCACAATGAAAATGAAATTCGATAATCAAGATTATCCTGATTATTCATAAGAAGGTATACTTTCGTGAAGTTGAAAAAATTTCATCTCGTGATTTTTATTTTTAATAGCAGAGATTATCATTATATAAAGTTAATTAAAACGTTACTCGCATTTTCACCACGTCGTTCAGGAGTTTATAATTTTTTTAATTCACCTTCAGCAGAGTAACTATTCAGGAGGACAGCATACTAATGCTGTAGTTAAGAAAATGTTGCTCTTCTAAATAAGGCAACATTGTAATAAAAACACGCTATTCAATGCATACAAAATATAATCCTCGCGCGACAGGACAAATTTCCCATGTTTTCACCGCGTCGTTTATTTTTGCTAAAAGCAATAGTAGAGAACCACTTGCTAGCTCCAAAATGGCTTGAATTATTTTCGAGTTATGCATGCCTATTCAATCTCTACTCACCGTTCTGCCTATTCTTTTTTAAGATTAGTGCAAATACCTACTTAAATTAAAATACAATAGAGAAACAATCTAATGTAATGTGCTGAATTTGCCCTACGTACAGATTTAAAGATGAATTCAAACGGCTACTTTTGGCATTTTAAATCAAGAACAATAAATTAGCATTTTTTATTGTATAAATAAACTTGTGGATATATAAAAAGTTTAAACAGGTTGCAGATTAAAAATTCAACATGAAGGGGATTTAGAAATTTCGATAAATGGTGAATCGAATTGTTACCGATCGGCCATCGAAACGGGATGAGAGCTCCGTCACGAAGAGCTCGATTCTCATCGCTGTACAGATATATCCCCCCTGCCTGGCATCTTCTAAGCGTTATTGCGGTGGTCCTTTTTTCCTTTTTAAAGTTTCATCCGGTCGGCGGAGCAGATCACCTCGGCCAAGGGCTCGTGATTGGTTGACCGACGGAGAGGAATCGAGGGGCCTTAGCAGCGCACACGCCGCGGGCCCCATGGACTTTATTATATATAGACAGAGATCGCGGTCCGTCCTACCGCTACATAGTATGTATAGCAAAGTTTGACGGGACTGGAACATGAACAAGGATAAAATCAGACTCCCCTACGGACAACGGACTCTATCTGATGGTAATTATGTGTACGGCTGATATAAGGAGATGCAGCCGATACTCCTATTTAAAATTTCTAACGGGTGGGTTCCGTAGTACGTTAATTTTTATGCGTTAAATTGATATATTACAAAAGGCAGACATCATATTTATAGTTTCATCAGATTATCTTAATTTTCTCAAAGAAGATCTTGAGATCATAAACTTCTTTCAAATATCAATAGCTCGACGAATTGGCGTTTTCTTTTATATCGATCCATTAACACTGAATGTACATTGGCTGCAATGAATGTGCATGACAGTCACGTCATAAATGAAATTATAGTTGGATGTTGTCTGCCCTACATCGTAAATTGCATCGAAGGGATGAAAGATTAAATTAAATGTTATTTTGAATGAAACTTTTGGATCAAGTGTATGTTGGTATTGAAAAATGTATCGAATGGACCGTTCTTAGTTTGATCACCCGGTACGTAAAATACGTTCGAGACGGTACGTTAGCGACTGACATAGTGAGTGACGTACGATATGGAAGAAGGAAGGGGAATCGGGCAGTCTATAATATATAATAAAAATGCATCCACACGCCTCGATGAGTTGATTGTCTGCTTGTCAGGATGCCAAAACGTCCGAACTCGTGCATCTCATATCGCGTTACGCGCTCGTATGTATTACTATATACGCGTATATTCTATATGATGAGCTTATATATATGTTTTATATATATGTATAAATATATATTTGTATATTAGAGGTGGACCGAGCACTTGTGTACAACACCGGGATGATACGTCCGCCCTCGGCGATCATTCAGCATCCTTCTCTCAGCTCTCATTCCCTTGGATTCCTTTTCGCTTGTTTTTGGTTCTCACCCGCGCTCCTAACTTTTATTTCGACGTGGGTTCGATTTCATTAAATTTGCAGTACAAGTTCGCGCTCCTCGATTGGACGTTTCGATCTTTTTTCTCCACATGTCAGAACTCAATTTTTTTCAACTATAAGGCTGATCCGTCTGAAAATAACTTATATGGTATTGTAACGAGTGTGAGAAATTAAAATAAATAACCCTGTTCATAATTTACTCCTGGCAATGTCCAATAATTTTTTTGTCATTCATTACTGGTGGTTTGGAGTGACTAAGAAACTAAATCAGAGAATCATGCAGTTCAATCACGAAACTAAAATATTTTTGTTACATACGTTTAAGTTCGCTGTGTTCATACGTTAGTGAGTCATGAACTTCAAATGCGTCGATTACTCTATCGTTTATTACAACTTTGCCTGTATTTCCTCGGCCCCCGTGTTTTGTTCGTTGTTTATTCTTCCGAAAATCTTGGAATCTCGTTCTTGACTTTGGAGCATATGTTGGTATAAATATATCGGTTGGGAGCTCCGCGTGAAACGGAAGCTGTGCCGATGTTGTTACTCTCGGGCGTCCTTTAGTTCACACACGTTCTACAAGAAACAACGAGGACATACTCGAGTGAATTTGCATATGAACAGTGTTCTCGGCATCTCTCTAACATAGCGTTACCTTTGTCACGATGTTTGAGAGTAAACCATGGAGAAAGATAAAAGACGCGTTAGGTTCTCTTGGGTGAGGACAGGATTCGAAGAGGTAGGAACAGTGATAGTGAAGCGACAACGAGCGAACGGAGGTTCCCCCGTTCATAGGACTCTCTTTCTTTCTCGCTCTCTCATCCTCTCTCTCTCTTTCCCTCTGTACGAGCAGATGTCATATTCCCATTGTCTGAGTTGTCGCAGGGAGAGGTAAGTACTCGTACTAAGTGCTGTTTTATTTGTGTAAGAACAGCCACTTTGCTACCAACGACTCGACACGCCCGACATTCGTCTCCTCCGTGGCTCCTTTCACCTCCAGCACCTTTACCTCTGCTGATGGCAGTGCGGAGGTGCGTCATCTCGCCGGCTTGTGGAAACCCTGAGATATTTTGCTCGTCGCGTTCATACAGTTGCATACATACACGGGAAATCAGGGATAGGATACACACCAGTTAACGTGGAAGAGAAAATGCGTGCAGCAGTGCAACGATAGAAGACGGCATCTGGTATTCGCGATGTGATTTCGCTGTTTGGATAGCGAAAGAGGAGTGACAGGTTGCGTGAACGTCGAGATACCAAACGCAGAATAACGACAAGGCCAAAGACTTTTGTTTCTTTGGCAAAGAAAATATTATTTAACAAAGAAACCCAACGTATGTTCTTATATACGAAGTCACAAGAATCTTGCGTTCCATATAATAATGGCACAAATCAAGCGATAGCATCAGAAATCAATTCAAAAAGAGATGAATACATGGCACAGTGCTCTCCAATAAGAGACGCGGTAGCGGCTTGACGCCAAGTATTAAAAAAACGCCAAGTATTAAATCGTATATAAGAGTGCTCTTATATATTCGAATATGACGGTTTTCGGACGTTTCTTTTTTTTTTTACAGTATACGCGAAGATAGAGAAGAATGTCATCACTGGTTAACAAACATCTTCGTTATTGCGTTAGACAGCAAAGCGGAAGGGTTCGCCTATGGTAAGCACATCAGTAAGAGTGGTAACAGCAACTGCTTCTACAAGAGCCACAACACGGCAGCTAGACATTCACGAGAAGTGGAGGTATTTCCTTACCGAGGGCTGAAGCCGCAAGAACGGTCCTTTGCTTTGATCTCGGTCAACAGGCAAACTTTAGACCCTCACCCGCGTCTTTCTCAAACGTCCTGAACGCAATGAAGATGTCTGGTTTATCGAAATATCGATTAGGGATAAACGGCGATAACTTTCGATACGATGGCATATTTTTGCGCAAACCCCAGTGGATGATGTTCACAGATCCTCAATAATATACTTAAAAATCATGGAGCAGTCAGAACGAGCTTACCGAATTTCCAACCAACCGGTAGAGAGCAAAGATCTCGGTCAATAGATGTTCCACGAGAATAAGCGTCGGATTGGCCTTGGTTGTGAGGAAACTGTGTGTAGGTAGTGAGGATGAGCTGAATTAACCAAACGAAGTTGAGCAAGACAGAGCACACAAAATATCTTCTTACTTAGTCCCTTAACGTTATTCCGTAATCTCTCTCTCTCTCTCTCTCTCTCTCTCTCTCTCTCTCTCTCTCTCTCTCTCTCTCTCTCTCTCTTTCTCTTGCTCCTCCGTCTTTCCTTCTTACGCCTGCGTGTTATCTTCTAGTTGATGTCCAAAGGTGCTTCTTACACTCGAAAGCAGCATGTTGCGTTGCTTCGCGCCCCCTTAGTCTTAGCAAATTGTACAATAACAATCCTAGTAGTAGCTCTACGCGCCGCTGCTCGTAGCGAGCTCCTGCCATCATAGACATTGTTGCATGGGTGGGGTTTGTTAGGCCAGCTTCACCACCCTTTCCCGTAGCATCAACCAAACCCATCCCCGCATCTACTCCCTAGTGTTGTGTGCATTAGCGGATGCTCCGAAGGCAAGACAAACGGAATATTACACAAATACTCATTCCTCGAATCTCTATCTCTCTATCTCTCTATTTCTCTATCTCTATGTCTCTTTCCTTTTCTGTGGGCAAGTATATGTCGTCCTACCTTAGAGTACCACGGTCTTCGAGATTTCTCAGTGAGAAACTGAGTGCAAGAGCGGAAGCATCGGGGAATAGGAGGAAGACGGACGATCTCTACTATAACGCTTTCTGGCCCTACGGCCATTCCGTTGTTCGTCTTTACCCACCATCAGCACAGTACAGCAGAGGATTCTCAGTACAGTATCCACGTCACCACCCCCCATCAGTCCGGCGACGTATACCACATCTTCTGTCTTATCCTTGGCGAGGAGAACAAGGCGTTTCATCTTACGAGAAGGAGTGTGAGGAGAACGGCACGTGAATGAGGATGAGAACGAGATATACACAGAAGAAATAGAATCGGAGTCTAAGGACTGAGGAAGGGATGTGCACCTTCAAGGGGTTTCGTCGGAGTTTGGACAATTTCAGAACGGGTACCGTTCCGATTGCTTAGCCTAATTCGTCCCGTTTGCGCCGCGGGTACTGGGCATCAAAGCACCATGCTTCGTTTACACACACTCTCTGTCTCCGTCTCTATCTTCTGTGTTCGAACTGCGTGGTCGTACTGCATCAGTGGCATGAGCGCACATTCGCTTGAGATCCAGCCATCCCTTTGCCCCGTACAATTCTCAGTCGTTTTACCAGCAGCTTCATTTCCCATTGGCGGATATGTACACATAGTAGCAGCAATATCGTCAACTCTTGTAGAACATTGTTTCTGCATCTTGTCAAGGTGATGTATACGAGAAATTCGCTTGATAAGGGCAGAAGCTAGAATGTAAATGTCTATCCCCGGTCCATAGTAATATCAAAGAGAATGAGACCAAAGATTGAATACCTGATCTTACGTCGTGATAATATATTATCGTTGTGGAGAACTGTTAGTGAGTAATATATTGTATTATGCACAAGAAGTTGACAATACAGCCTCAATTTATAATTACCGGCAACTGAAGCATGCATTTTTTCTCGTCTACGCAAACCGTTGAATTGAAATTGATTGAAGAACTTGGAAGAGATCATCTGAGCTGTGCAGTAATGTGATCCAGAAATCGACCATGAGATCGTTTTCTTTCGCAGTCATGAGATTTTTTCGTCAGGCAATTATAAATCCTATCTAGGAAGATCGACTATTTGAATACCCAATGAATGAAAACGTGCCTTTGCTTGTCAAGGCACCCGAACCCATGGTAAGAAAGATTGCAGGGATACTATACCGCAGGAAGAGCCTAACGAATACGGTTCGAATTTAAATATTAGCCTTCTACTAGATGGATCCTTTTGAAGGCTCGCAGGTGCACTTCACAAAACCGAACTCCTACGGAAAACCGTAGCAAGGATAAACGAAGAGGCAAACAAGCGAACCGGGGTACGCAACTTTGACAGCCATGAACATATTCACACATATATGTACACGTTTGCCTGCTCTTAGTGCTCGCAAACTTTTGGGGGTGTACTGGTTATTCTTTTTTTATCTTGAGTGCTTGCTTTGCTATACAGATCATTCCCCGTTTTCTTCCATTCTCTCCCTCTTTGCATCTCACTCTAGTTCTCTTTCTTATTCTCTTATTATTTTCTTAGTGGATCTATGTATAAGTTTCCATTACTCATATACGGTTCATATATAGGTATAACCCTTAGAATTTTATGCCCGTATTCGGATAATATTCCAGCTTTAAATATGTTAAGTTCGTACATCATGTAAGTGGATCCAATGGCGCGCGCGTACAGCCGTGGCCTTCCTATATATCCTCCGATAAATCCGAACCCATCAAAGAGCTACAAGGCTCGGTTTTCTACATATATGAGGGAAGCCAAGGTGGTAAAATGTGCGCGGGTGAGTTCACCAAGGACGTTAAGGTGAAAGAATACGTTACATGTCACAGGGATATAACTCCACAGGGATGCTTTGAAAGAGAGACGAGCTCGCAGTACGCATCAAAAACGAACGAAATATTTCAGGCTTCATGAGGTAATGCTGGTGCGCGCATTTTTAACACATCTACCCGTACAAATGCTTATATATCTTTCTATATATTTTTTCAAAGAGGAAAGAATGGTTATCGACCAGCTGCGGTAGAAAAATTTTATTCTCTAGACTCTACTTTAATTTCATTTTATAATATTTTTTCACTTTTTCAAATGGGGTGGATGTAATGCGTATTGCGTTTTTAAATAACAATGCAAACTTAACCTGCCGAAATCTATATATTTTATGCTTAATAAAATTTAAAACCCGTATTAGGGCATAACTAGTAAGACTTCCATTATTAAAGCACTTTGTAGGCATAATTAACGCAGAGCCTTGATGAAATTCAGTGTGGATGTATTTCTAAGCACCTTATGCCTATGACGACGATTTGTTGATCCCTATAAACACTTCCATGACCCTACACCCAGAAGAAATGACTGTATAAAAAATAAACTTACTTCAGTCAACACAAGTTTTCTGTATCGGGAATTGTTGATACATCTTGATTCGAAGAAGCTGGTGAAAGAGGAAGAGGGCGAACAAGTGCCTCTGGCTGACCATTTTTATATACCTATAACGACGGGAACCTTTTGCGTTTGCGAGAGTCACCCTCGTTAATGGTAACAAAACTTTAGGCCTATTGATGAGAGAAGCGAGAAAATAACTATTCTGGACTGTCGCACTTTCAAGTTACTGATGGCCTCGGACGGACACTTTTCTCATCGATTTGTACTCGCAAACGAAATGAAAGGTTCTGGAAGTAAGTGGCTCCAAAAGAAAAAAACAAACTCTCAAAACGTAGTGACATATAGGAAGAGAGAGAGGGAGAAAAAGAGAGAGAGGGAGAGGGGGGGGGAGGGAGGGAGGGCTGCATTATTTCTTAAAAAGACAAAAAAAAACGTTTTGGATTCGGGCCTCTCGTTGGTTCACTGTTTACCTCACCGGATAGCATGCAAAATACTTTAACAGCGAGGAAAGAGAAAAAGAAGAAAATAATCGCTTTCGCGAAATCGTTAACTCTCGGTTGAAAGCTTGCGGCAAACATCGGGCGAGACTGAAGAAAACGGAGTGAGAAAGAGAGAAAAACAGGAAAATAGGAAGAAGGAGAGAAAGGTACTTGGAAGCAGGTGAAGGAGCCTTGGGCTGGGTGAGCATACAGGTCTAAAGCTGACGACGATGACGACGACTACAACGATATCAACGATAGAGCATTGCGTGCGCGGCTGCATTCCAGCAAACGTGACCCCGTAGCTCCATTACGACGAGTGCTCATTGTGCGACATTTTTAATTTCTAGGTGGATGCACCTTCAGTCGTTGGCCTCCAATTCTCTCTCTTTTTCTCTCACTCGCTTTCTCCCCGAAAGCTTCGAAAATTACGTCACGCGTCATGAAATTTGTCGTTGTATGTACATAGAGTACATACACACATATATGTAGCTTGAGCAAAAAACTTGAGTATTTAATATATATATGTGTATAAAACATTTCAGAGTGTAAAATGCGACGAGAACAAATGAGAGGAATATGAGAGGTTATAGTGCAGTTATACCGCGGAAAAACTTGCAGCCCGAACGATTTTCTCGAAAAGAATGAGAAAGAAAGAAGGAACGATGACGAGACGAAACGACAGAGCACGAGGCAGTTAAGAGTGAGACCCATTAAGAGTTGAAGCGTGGTATGTTGTTTAGAAATGGCGTCAACCAACATTGTCGACTCTTCGAATTTTTCGATGGACATAAAAGGAGAAAAAAGGCTGATGAAAAAAAACCAGACTACGAAAGAGTGACTTGCTGATTTTGAACCTTCGACATTCATATATATATATATATATATATATATATATATATATATATATATATACATGTGGAGAACGATATTCTCTTCAGAGTCCCTCTGATGCTTCAGGCGATCTTCGACAATCACTGTAATTTTCTCAGGCGCCAGGTTCCGGAGCCACGAAATTTATCCACGACTGAGATCGAAAGACGGGCTTTCCTACGTGTCCTGCTACTGTGTAATATGCCGGTTGATAACACGACAATCATCGTCGTTTAACGATGATGTTGAGGATATAATCGAACCCGCAGAGAGTGCTTCTCTAATGGATCGAGAGGAGGAGACCAGCTCTCTTACGAATCTTTCTTACGAGTCATTTGAAACGCTTTCATTCTGGAATGGGATACTGGCCTGAATATTATTTTGAATTATTTAATTTTGTATTGAATTTGGAAAATAATTGATTCAAGGTTAAAAATAAAAATAAGAATTATAGAATTCATATTCGAAAAACTTTTATTAAAATTTTTTATAGTAAATTAATACCTTTTTCTAGATATGTAGAAAATATGTTCGAACTGCGAAAAAATGAAAAAAAAAAAATAGTCAGCAGTTAGCAAAGAAATGTAAGCGATCAATTGTTGTAGAAAACTGACTTTTACTTTCTATTTTTGTCCCTACATAGTTTGGTTGCTTTTTCTGCACCTAAAGCCACGTTTCACACGTATTCAAAAGGTAAAATCGCATTAGATTTTCGCTTAGTGGACGTGTTTTTACAAAGCATCGAGTTGACGTTTGAAACTAACGAAAACAGCTCATTCTCCAGCATAAAAACGTAGCGTGTTTTGACCTTTGACATTTCTTTTTAATATTTGACGTCAATATGCTGCCGTGTCTTGCGATATTGAAAAGGGATAAACTCTTGCTTGAATCAAAGTAATTCACTCGATAAATATCAGAATATATATGTGTCAATAATAGATAAGAAAAGATCAATTTTAAATATCAACGCTTCTTGCGTTGTATAAAATGTTTGATCATCAACTTCAATTCAATTAGATTCTGATATATTTATGCATATTATAGAACATCATGAGTCGAATTTTGCACAGGAACTCGATCACTATTTGTTACACTTATTCAACAACTTGCACACACACTACGCGACAGGCATAATATAATACTGGGCGCGTCTTATTATACGACTGGTCAGTTTTGCGATTTCAGGACAAAGTTAAAAATAGGAAAGAAAAAACTAGTTGGTCCTGAAAGTCGGATAGGAAAAATAAATGCGACTATGTCTAGATAAGCGTTTATAACAGAAATTTTATTTTAATGACCTCATATTTTTGTGCTGATTTTACAAACTCCGCATTGGTTCATTCACTTATTTCGCAGTGGCTTTATTGCAGTGGTTTTTATTGTTGTACAAATTACGTTTGTTAATAAACTCATGACTGATGCGATTAATATCAGACCTTAATAAATACCAATACACACACAGAAATTTATCATTTGTTAACCTCTTTTATAATACTCGTATAGAAACTGGTAATAGATAGTCGAAAAGTAATAAGTAGGGGATGGGAACTGCAGAAGATTTAGTGTTATGAGAGAAAATTCTATTCGCCGAGTAATCGGATTGGATGAAGCAGAGTCGATTTTTTACGGTTCACCTGGTACTCATCGCGAAGACAGTGGCGACAAACAATACCCGATCGTGCGGGAATAAGGAAGCCAGTATACATCTATATAGCAGAATGTTCTTGCTCTGCACGATCCATCATTTCCATGGTCGTTGGTATTTCACGGGGATTTAAACCGAAGACATTTTCACCCAATAAATAGATAGGCCCAGCAGGCGTGTTGCACACCGGAGATCCTTATTATAAACTCCGTTAACTAGCTCCGCTGATGGCGCTACAACCGACTCAACTCTCTCCTGTATGGTCCCGAAGCATCGGTGGCATCCTCGTCCTTCCTGTCGTCTAATATCGTGCCCCGTAACCTTGGTGGGCATATATACGAGAGGACGATACTTGATGGGATTCCTAGCCGATGGTGCGGACAATCCTATTTCAGGATCCCTGTCTCAAAATCACTAGTCTCGCTCCATCCGTCTCACCATTGCGGATCTCCACCATCTCATCTCAAATGAGTCTTTTCAAACTGCCGGAGGGTCGTTGAACTTTCGAAGAATACGGTGTTAACTAAAAATAAATGGAATTTGATTTCAAAGCATTTCCACACTTTTTTCATATTCGAAGCCATATATTTTTTGTAAATCATATCTTAACGAATAGATATTTAATGGTATATTCCTCTTGCATGAAAGGGACCTTTCATTTTTTTGACATTGGTTTAATTGGCATTTGAAGATTTGGCTTACTCTAAAAATATAAACGACCTACAAATTGCTTAATATTGTAACCATGGGAATTCAAAAGTGCGAAAACTATGACTCAAAAATCTGCCGAGATAAGTATAATTTTCCATTATTTTTTCTATTTATGTGATGTCGTTTCTTTCATCGTTTCTCCCGTCATCATACTTACGTATATGTATATGCGGAACATGTGAATTCATATCTGCGCAATGTATAGCAAGTTTGGCGGGTACGTGGTTGAATTTCAAGGTCCCAAAGACTGAGGGAGAGAGACAGGTAGGAAAAGAGAAAGAAAGAGAGAGCATCGCGCTTCATCCTGAATACGCCCACAAATTTATCATTGAGTATTATTCATTGAAGCGTCAATGGACCATTTGAATAAGAAAAGAAGGAACTCGAGTGAATACGGGAGCATACATAGGAAATATATATGCATATAGGTACTATCGGCAGTAGCATTCAAATCAGAGAAGCTGAGCAGCTAAGACCATTTATATAACACACACATATATATATAATCGGAGCTGGAATTATAACGCTTTTACCAGACCACGAGAACGAGATGAAGAGTGTGAAAGGTACACACACACTAGAATTGAGAAAAGGGATTGCTAGATGGCAGGATTCGATTATTTAATCGATTCAGAACATTCACAGAGAGAAAGAGGGAGAGAGAGAGAAATAAATGGGGGAATTCTTTTTGTTTAACTTCCTGCGGAGGGACACACTACCGGTGAACGAGAAACATCGAAAGAGTGAAATAAATACAGACCTTGTGACACAAGATTATAATATAGGTATGAATGTATTTGTACACGTCAAGCGCGTGTCTAGTTTTTTAGGATGGGACTGATCGCAAAAGGTCCGATGATAGAGTATGATTTTTGGTTTTATTTTTTATATTAACCCATTAACGCCGAAGAATCGTGTTTTTTTTTCTGATTTTCAAGCTAGATTCTTATCATCGAAAAAAAATCATTTGCAAATAAAAAATATGTTCCCTTATACTTTCGAGTGTTCCCTTTCCGAATCCGGAGTCAAAATTGAGTTTTGTCCATTAGAAAAAAAAATATGGCCGTTTTTAAACAAAAAAAAACCGAAAAAATCGAAGACATTTTTTTTTCAATATTTTTTTTCTCATTGAAGACGCGCGAGGACCCCCCCTTTTTCTTCAACCATGAGTGCACAAAATAGTTGTAGTTTAAGAATATATTTTTTTAATTTGTCGACATTGACATTTTCACCCCCAAAATGGCGCTTTTCATCCCTTCAGCAGGAAGACAATTTTCACTCTCGGTGCCCGACAAAAAAAATATTCAAATCTTAACGAAAATTGGTATCCCGGGGTTTTCAAGGTCGCTGATTACGATTCCGCCCTCAAAATTCGAAAATTCAGAATGGCGGATCCAATATGGCGGACCCAAATTCAAAAACTTACTTGAATCGGATCAAATGTGGCACTCGGGGGTTTTCGAGGTCGCTGATTACAAATCTGCCCTCAAAATTCGAAAATTCAAAATGGCGGATCCAATATGGCGGACCCGAATTCAAAAACTTACTTGAATCGGATGAAATGTGGCACTCGGGGGTTTTCGAGGTCCTTGATAACGAATCTGGCATCATCATTTCAAAATTCAAAATTGCGGATGCAATATGGCGGACACCTTCCCATTAACGCCCAGTTATTATCTAACGTTTATTGAAGAATTGACAACTTTATAGAAATGTAAATAATAATCATTCAATTGATTCACATTTTATGATCATATATTATATTTTTCATGTGTCGAATAAAAATTGACGTTGCAGAGGCTGAGAAATCTCCGATTTTCTTACATTTCATCTTGTTTTTGTTTATACGGGTCATCATTGAATATTATCCCTGATACAAATATATTTATTATCCATGAATATTTCTGTCTGCAAATAAGTTTTGTATATGCCTATCACATCTTTTTTCAATTTTTCACGTTTGTGGAGTGCGGATCGTTCACATTGCTAATGATATTTTATTTTCTGTAAAAAATATTAGCTCAGAATTTTTGTGTTCATTTTAGGTCTGCCAATATTCCTTATCTGAATAATTTGGTTTCTATTTTCGTAGAACTTGTCTTGAGACTAAATCGAACTCACTTATATACCTAAATTTCAGCTCAGTACCTCAACAAAATTTATTCATAAAATATTGTTTTATCATCTTTATTGCTCCTGAGTGAATTCACTTCTTCGATAATTTTTATCTCATCGGCAGCGTGAGCATATTGACAATATTACCATTATGTCTCGAAAACGACCAAGGCAATCTATTCCTTCTCATGTAGAGTTTGAAATGGATACTTCTGACGATAATTGTGACGAGCTCGTCGCGATTCCGAATCCAGACAATTCTGGTTGTTCTAGTGATTCCGATTCTGATTTTGAATCAAACGATCACCTTTCGAGTATCACTTATAAACAAGCATCGGAAAATTACACAGATAATCAATGTAAATTGGAAGGAGATCACCAATATAAGTGGATGGTTGGTGAAAAGAGCTACCCGAATGAGACTGAAGACAAATTATTACTAACTGACGGTGTAAAAAAAAGTATTCAAAAAAGTGAGCCGATACAACTGTTTGAAAAGTTTTTCTGCATGGAAATGAAAACATACATTATTGACTCATGTAAAGAGAATGGGTTTGAATTGCAGTTGGATGATTTGAATACTTTCATTGGCATCATCATTGTAAGCTCGTTCAATAAAAGAAAATCTCAAAGAGACTATTGGTCATCTGATCCCTTCTTATTATGTGAGGTGGTTTCTTCTGCAATGCAACGCGATACATTTGAGAAAATCAAATCAGAATTAAAGTATTCAATGCCTAAAGACAATGATCCCAGTGCTAAGGCATGGCGCGTTCGTAAATTACTACAATTATTTCAGAGAAATATTCGTCAGTTTGGCTTGTGGAAGACTGCGTTATCTGTTGACGAAATGATGGCCAAATCATATGCAAGAACATCGCTAAAACAGTTTATCCGGGGAAAACCCATACGATTCGGACTAAAATTTTGGGGTCTTTGCACCGCCGATGGATACCTGTTGAATCTCGATTTATATTGTGGAAAAAATTCATCAATTGGAGATAAATTGGGTAAATGTGCTCTAGGTTCTCGTGTAGTGATGCAATTATTGGATCCATTTCTCAAATCTATCCCTCCTAAGAAGATATCTCAGTTCCATCTTTACTGCGATAATTTTTTTAAGAATTTCGATCTCCTAGTACATTTGAAAAAGTTAGATTTACAATGTACAGGAACTATAAGAGAAAATCGAGTCAAAGAAAAAAATGTAATCGACAAAAAGTCTCCACGAGGTACGTATGTTGTAAAGCATGATCAAAACAGCGGAATAAACTACATAACTATCGTAGACTCGAAACCAGTTTCGATCGCTTCTACCGCTGCAGGGGTGACCCCTCTATTACCGTCTAAGAGATTTAGCTCGAGTGCACATTCAAAAATTGAGATTCCGTTTCCACAAGCATTTCATCTCTACAATAAATTCATGGGCGGAGTAGACGTTCACGATGGACATTGCAACAACTTGCTTCCAAGTATCCGTTCAAAAAAATGGACATGGGTCGTCTTTATTAGATTTATGCAGGCCGCCATTGTGAACTCAGTCGTGATTTTCAACGCAACTGGAGATAAAACAAAAAAAATTGGTTCAAAGCAATTCGCAATTTCGATTGCTAAATATTACTTAGAGAGGGGAAAACTAAAACGGAACAAAGCACACGATACTTTCCGTCACAGCAAACAAGCTCGTTGTTCAATCTGTCCAATAAGAACATATACGTACTGTAAGGACTGTAATGCTTACTTCTGTAGTGCTTGTATGAAAGCGAAACACGTAATCAGGCTTCGGGGATAAGCAAAGGGCGCATTTACAACCAAGCACCCCAAAAAGTGAGAGGCAAGGGGACTCACTCGAATCAAGCACCCCAAAAAGTGAGAGGCAAGGGGACTCACTCGAATCAAGCACCCCAAAAAGTGAGAGGCAAGGGGACTCACTCGAATCAAGCACCCCAAAAAGTGAGAGGCAAGGGGACTCACTCGAATCAAGCACCCCAAAAAGTGAGAGGCAAGGGGACTCACTCGAATCAAGCACCCCAAAAAGTGAGAGGCAAGGGGACTCACTCAAATCAAGCACCCCAAAAAGTGAGAGGCAAGGGGACTCACTCGAATCAAGCACCCCAAAAAGTGAGAGGCAAGGGGACTCACTCAAATCAAGCACCCCAAAGGAGAAAGGATTTCTACCACGTCCATGTCGTTTTCTCTGGGTAATGCTCTTAAGTAATTCTCTGGGTAATACTCTTAAGTAGAATAAGGAATTATAAGTTTATCCGTTGAGTAATGCGGAGTGATGAATTTCTATAAATCTGTCAATTTGTCAATATATAAAGTTGTCAATTCTTCAATAAACGTTAGATAATAACTGGGTGTTAACGGGAAGGTGTCCGCCATATTGCATCCGCCATTTTGAATTTTGAAATGATGATGCCAGATTCGTTATCAAGGACCTCGAAAACCCCCGAGTGCCACATTTCATCCGATTCATACAGTTTTTGAATTTATGTCCGCCATATTGGATCCGCCATTTTGAATTTTCGAATTTTGAGGTCAGATTTGTAATCAGCGACCTCGAAAACCCCCGAGTGCCACATTTCATCCGATTCAAGTAAGTTTTTGAATTCGGGTCCGCCATATTGGATCCGCCATTTTGAATTTTCGAATTTTGAGGGCAGATTTGTAATCAGCGACCTCGAAAACCCCCGAGTGCCACATTTCATCCAATTCAAGTAAGTTTTTGAATTTGGGTCCGCCATATTGGATCCGCCATTCTGAATTTTCGAATTTTGAGGGCGGAATCGTAATCAGCGACCTTGAAAACCCCGGGATACCAATTTTCGTTAAGATTTGAATATTTTTTTTGTCGGGCACCGAGAGTGAAAATTGTCTTCCTGCTGAAGGGATGAAAAGCGCCATTTTGGGGGTGAAAATGTCAATGTCGACAAATTAAAAAAATATATTCTTAAACTACAACTATTTTGTGCACTCATGGTTGAAGAAAAAGGGGGGGTCCTCGCGCGTCTTCAATGAGAAAAAAAATATTGAAAAAAAAATGTCTTCGATTTTTTCGGTTTTTTTTGTTTAAAAACGGCTATATTTTTTTTTCTAATGGACAAAACTCAATTTTGACTCCGGATTCGGAAAGGGGACACTCGAAAGTATAAGGGAACATATTTTTTATTTGCAAATGATTTTTTTTCGATGATAAGAATCTAGCTTGAAAATGAGAAAAAAAAACACGATTCTTCGGCGTTAATGGGTTAAAAGGATGGCATCAAGATCTGTTCTCGAATTCGTGACATTCTGCTGATTTCTACAGGACATCTTAATACTTTGATGCGAAATATTGTTTTTTTACTATAGCGACAAGGACTAAGGACAGCTGCGAAATTGGCAATGATTTGAAGAGCTCGTCAATTCTATGGGAAGATTTTTTCATCAAGTTGATTCGCTATTCAATGTCAATTCATGCAAGGTAAATTTAAATACTTCGATTTGAAATATTTTTTTTCTGCTGTAAGAGTATTTTTTGAAAGATAAGCGGCAGCTGTGCTATTGCCTGTGATCGAAGGAATTAGTGAAATTTTAAGAAAGAATTTTGGTTTCTTTAAGTCTAATTAAATTTAATTAAATTGAATTCAAAAGTAATATAATTGGACTTTTAATTGTTTTCTAAATTTGTATATTAATTGACTGAATGAATTTTCGATCTAATTGATTTAGTTGCAGGTTTAGGTTTATTATTTAATTCTGCAATTACATCGCCGTTACAAAAAAAAAACTGCTACATTCGAATAAACTTCGTTGGGTGGAAATTAAAATAATACATTTTTTTCGATGTGTTCCCGAAACAATTTTTAATTGCAATATAACTTTTCGCTATAATGCGTCGCCCGAGCGGCTCTACTGGAACGAACGTTTGAAACGAATTATAATATCAGTGAAATGTCAATATGAAAATCGATTTCCGATAGGCCGAATATACCACGAGTGTACTGATAAACAATTAAGTTGTGCTGCTTGTACGAGGTGTTTTGTGTCAATAAGACCACAATTTGTTGCATGTAAAATATCTGGAATTATACAAATTGGCTGACATTTAGCTTTTTATAACCGCAATAAATTTAGAATAAACTGAGCATATAATGAGCTTGCAATCGGCAAAGAATTCGTTTGAATGAATTTAACACATGAAAATATCCGTACAAATATATTTTTTTAAATTGTTACAAATAATTATTAAGCTAAGTATGATTTTCGTAAGGCAAAATGGTTTCAATTAGCCATTGAAAAATATTATGTTCGTTGTTACCTTGAATTATTGACAAATGAAATGAAGCACAACGACGAAGAAACGAAATTAGAACAAGACTGTGATAAAAAACAATGATTAATTCTATTTTTTAGACCCTTCTCCACTTAATACAAAAGCCTCGTATTAGCGCCCATGCACGGCTTAAAAATTGATGAGATCAGTGATGAAGAAACGAAAGAAAAAATGTAGGGTCACACTGGAAGGTCTCCAAAGCCTATTTGGAATCGAGAAAAAAATGGGATTTCGATTAAACACAGATATATTAAAGAGGCAAATAAATCGTACCTGTTTGAGATATATTACAATGGCTATAACGTCTCTCACGTGGTCGACGCGGATGGCAGAAGAGGTATCGCGTGACGAATGTTCTCATCGCTGTTTTATCATCGGGAAAGAATTGGCTTATCCGCGACGACTCGTCTTTGCAAGACTGATGAGACGATTTCTACATGGTTTTTTTGCCTTTCGCGTTTCGCGGTTGTACAAGTTATATTTCATTTATAATTTCGCTCAATATATATAGATGCATTTATATATAACGAAAATTTGTTGTACGGTTATTTACTAGTACTGTCATCACGATTTGACGAGGTTCTGAATAGAAATTGCTTGTTCTCGGAGTTAAATATAAATACCTATAAAAACTGGTGTTTTCATGGAGATTGCTGAACAGTAAATAATCTTCATTCGCGAGCGTCGTTACTCACGATGAAAAAGTTTCACGTTTTCCTCATTTTATTTCTCGTGTACTTCCAATCCGTTGTATTTGCAGAAAATGAAAAAGCAGACGAAATTGACGCAGACGAGGGCGATTACAGCGATTCACCAAAAGCAAAGGTTATTAACTCTGTTTCAAGAGACATTTCATTTATTTATTTTTTTTCGTTCGTTGCTAAATATGGACCCATAAAAGGAAAATGAGAAAAGATTTTTCGTTATAAGAACATGAGTTGAAATCAATAACATCTATAATTCAATCTATTTCACAGTTTCGCGCTCATTTCGAAGATAAGAAAAAGACAGAAGAGCCAGAGGACATGTTGGATACGGTGCATTCTAGTTTGGGACAAATTCAAAAGTTTGCCCGGAATGTGAAACCAATAACATCCGATATAAGACACTCGATGCATTCCAGACGTGCTTTCAATGAAGACCACTTCTTCAACGTAATGAGAATGACTGCGAACAAACTGATTAACGCTGCCGAGAAGTATGCACCTGTAGTAAAACCCGTATTACAAATCCCGCGTTCATTTGTGAAAACATTGTTGACAGATTAAAAGAAACTCGAAAATTACTCGAAATTTTTTTTGCGTTTATTTACCCAATCCAAACCAACTCAAATTTCCTCTTTGAATATATTTATTCGTTTTTAATGAGTGCAATATTTTTGCTATATTCATTTATTTATTCCAAAGAAGCGCTAATGTTGTCTTTCATGTTTAAATAATCCATTCGTAAAATATTTGTAAAAATTTAAAGTAAGTTTTACATAGTTGGAACTACCTTTAATATTTAAAAACTTCATCCGCAAATGTACATAGTGCGATGCTTCCAATTTTTTTATCTACGTTTATAATATTAATATTTCCATAGAAATGAGGAATTCAGAAAAACATATCTATGGTGAATAAAAGTCAGAAATTATTTAACTTAAATAAAAATAAAAATTTAATGATTTACGAATAAGTCAGCTGCACATTTTGAGAAGAACAAATTCTTGTAAAATGTTTGAGAAAATAGGATGAAAAAAGTGAAAAATTTTCATATACCTCACATTATTGACTAACTTATCAATGAAAAAACCAAAGTCGATATCAGAAACTATTTCTTAATTATGAATTTAAAGTTTTTCATTGTTGGAATCGGCGAGTAGCTAATAAAAATTTTCAAAATTAGCACAAAAGCCACACACATGTATGAAAATATAATATATATATATATATTAGAGTGTGTCATTTAAGGGCGACATTTTTTTTTAACGGTGGCCCCTCAAAAATCTTCAGTTTGCACCCAAAAACCAAACTGTGTGAAAGGGGGCCCCTGTCAAAAAATATTCGTTAGAGGTCGCGCTTTGCTATTGAAGTTTTCCATTTAATTAACATTGGAAATTTTTTTTTTCACTATTTCTATTACCCTATTGCGATTTGCCATACTGTAATATTTTCCAAGCGGCTTCTCATAGCAAATTGGATTCTATACAGTAAAGTCCGTTGAACCAAGTCTATAAATTGAATAATTTCGTAGATACTAATGATTGAAATCAATTTTACATGAAAATATGTATTCAAATGGCTCTACCGCCTGGACTATTGATTATACAGAAAACATTCAAATGACAACTTTGTAGGGAAACAGATATTCTAAAAAACAAGTCCTTTGAACGGAACCCGTAGAGTCACTCCTTTCAGAGATATAGGCGATTACAGTTGATTTTGTGAAGAATTTTTTTTTTTTAATTCAACAGATCTCATTTTTTTCAAAGCAGTGTATAAGATTTGGTCGGTATTTAATCACAAAATTAATTTGTGATAACAACAACAACAAGTAACAATTTGTTGAATTCAATTTTATTTTTTTTATAAATTATTTTATTTTATAAACCATTTTGGCGAAAATAAAATGGAAAAACGAAGTGCAAGAAAAAAAGATTACTTATTCAATAGGACTCAAATTGGGAAAATTAAATTCAACAAATAGAAGGTGTTTAAAGTTTATTTATGCACAAACACATTACGCATAAGTGGACTGTACGTTAAAGCGCAAAGTTTTTCATACATAGTGTTATTAATATTTGGAGTAGATTTTGTATTCCAGTTCGTCAACCTTAGTGTCTTTATGAACAATTAGAAAAATTTTATGATGTACGGGAATAAAAAAAAGGCAAGAAGAAATTTGCTTAATTATTGACAAAGATCTCAAAGAATGGACGGACGACAAACATTATATCAACTTCGTTGATACACTGCGCAGTTTGCAAGTCGTCAACGATACTGCAGAACGAGCAGTTGCGTTGTCCACCAAGTACAGCAGTTGTTTAACGGAAAACGAGGAACAACGGCAGTATCTTTTGCAGATGGTTAGAAATCACTGGAAACGCCATGCAACAAATATAAAGAAAAGCTCTTTGTGTCATTAGGTGAGTTTTTTCTCATTCATTTAATGTTGTTGGATTAATTTTTAATGAAATGTGAATTTTTGTTTTTATTATTCAATCCCCCTCAGGGTCAATTTTTTATAAGATTTTTTTTATACACTTACATTAACTGAGTGATTAAATACCGACCAAATCTTATACACTGCTTTGAAAAAAATGAGATTTGTTGAATTAAAAAAAAAAAATTCTTCACAAAATCAATTGTAATCGCCTATATCTCTGAAAGCAGTGACTCTACGGATTCCGTTCGAAGGACTTATTTTTTAGAATACCTGTTTCTCCACAAAGTTGCCATTTGAATGTTTTCTATATAATCAATAGTCTAGGCGGTAGAGCCATTTGAATACAAATTTTCACGTAAAATTGATTTCAATCATTAGTATCTACGAAATTATTCAATTTATAGACTTGGTTCAATGGACTTTATTGTAGAGCATTCAATTTGCTATGAGAAGCCGCTTGGAAAATATTACAGCATGGCAAATCGCAATAGGGTAATATAAATAGTGAAAAAAAAAATTTCCCATGTTAATTAAATGGAAAACTTCAATAGCAAAGCGCGGCCTCTAAATATTTTTTGACAGGGCCCCCCTTTCGCACAGTTTCGTTTTTGAGTGTAAACTGAAGATTTTTGGCGGGCCACCGTAAAAAAAATGTCGCCCTGAAATGACACACCCTTATATATATATATATATATACGGAGGCCGTGGTGTAATGTGAGTTGGAAAGTGAGAATTATCCTGTCGTAGCAACAGCCTCTTGGTCGATAGTAAGTAATTATTATTATAAACTTACAGTATAGGTTTAATCATAATAGCTTCGGGCTAATTGGCTAGATAATTAAGGGTAAAGGTAATTACCGGCGAATACATCGCATGCTGCAGGTATATGCGAGAGAAACGTAGGCGATCAAGTAGCACATATATATAGTTATAAATATGCATACATATACATTTATGTATGTGTTTATATGTGTGTATTGGCGATGCTGTGAGTTTCGATGTACCCACATCGTGTTTAGTACTCGATATATTGCCTGAGGCTATGACGAGAGCCCGATTTGACGCGACGTACACTACATGCCAACGGCTGTCAATAGCAAGACTCAACACACCACTTTTCATAAGCCTCAGGATTAATTATCACTCGCTTTCTATATTCATCCCCTTCGCCATATTTGCTAACGACCTGAAAATTTGTGTCTCGATATACAAAGCTCTATTTGCGCTAAAATTACACATATGTTTTTATGTTCTAAAATACATTTCGTACTATGGAATATTGGTCCAACATTTAAAAAATCAGCTTGTGTATTCTTGAAATATGAGAATACATTTGCAAAGCTCTGCAGCGACCGTTCCTTAATCTTAATTAAATATTGCGCGGGTCATTTTGTTATTCATCAAAATCTAAATTTATGAGAATATGGAGCGAAACAAATATTTGAAAGACAAATATGAATATTTTGGCATCAATAAAATGACAGAATTAAAAAATAATATTCTGTCCTTCAATTCATAACAGATTATAGAGTCCTATGAAAAAAATGTCTTACAATAGGCACCTAGCAAGTCTATCCTGTATTTATTATTATTAGAGAATTTGAAACTTTTTTAACAGTAATTGCGTACTACTTGGAATGATGAAAAATCGATTACAATTTTTTACATTCTTTCGTTTATTTTCATCGGATATACTACGTGAAATAAAATGATCATACGATCTAAAGTTTCATTAATTTATTTTGTTTCGAAAGCGAGTCGATTTAGCCTCGAGTTGTGAGGGGGCCTATAAGCAATAAAGTTGAATGCATTCATGCAAACAGGTCTAATTATACTTTGATTTCATAGCAGAGAGGGTTTGTATGCATGTACTGACGTTCCCAAGGCCATAATATCATTCCGATTCTCGTGGATGTCATCGCGAATGGTGTGTACCTGGGATTCATCGCACGCGGTGTACAATTCGGTATGGACTCTGGTGCTACACACATAAGCCCATTTAAATTAACAATTAACGTTGGCAGTTACAACAATAGCTCGGAGGTGCCATTGCGCGGTCAGCTCTCGAGTATTATAGAGTCCACACTATGTAATCCCTCTTCACCGTGCTCTATCACCGTGCATAGTATAGAATATTAGCGTCGCGGTAGTTGCAAGTACAAGTCATGAGATTCGACAAATATATTTCTCCATTACTACACCAATTTATTATTTATTAAAATATCTCCATCAATTTCTATATCCATTTATTATTTGTTTACTATCTTAACTAATTATGCATTTTATTCTTTTTATTGCATTCATTGCTCCATTGATTTATATATTTTGGCTTGAGGATATATGCATTGGACCAATTTTTTAATCTATATTCATTCGGAAAAATAGCCAAATTTCTAGCAATATTTTAAGATTTAATCTTCTTCATGAATATCCACATTATGTTATTCTTATGCTTGCGCAACAGACTACAAAATGTTGTTCTCTCATAAATATTTTTTGGATGACACTTTTCACACCGTAGAATTGTATTACATTTTATAGCTACTTGAATTTTGATCTCTCCTTCGGAAATGTCTAGCGATGGACTTAGAGCAACAGTCAGACACAAAATATTTAGGAATTTATGAAGTTTCATTGTCAAGTTTTAAGCATATGTTCCGATCCAGTTCTCTCTCTCTTTCTCTCTTTCTCTCGCTCTGTCTTCCTAGCTTTCTCTATCTCGCGTTCTCTCTCCATATCGCTCTCTCTCTCTCTCTCTCTCTCTCTCTCTCTCTCTCTCTCTCTCTCTCGCTCTCTCTCTCGCTCTCTCTCTTCCTTTTCATACCGGTTATAACGACTTCTACGTGAAGGCACGGAAAGTTCATCATGTTGAAAAGAAATCATTGAACCGAGTCATTATAATTCTCGAATATATGAATCAAAGTAGGCTTGGGGATGCGTTGTGATAGAAGGGTGAACGAGCACGTGGACACTCTTGGATAGATTGACGAAATGGTTCGGAGATGAGTAGGAAGACAGGAAGAGGGTTTGGAGGATGCACTAGATAGAGCGAACGTGAGATAAAGGTTTAGGGACTGGCAAAAGGAATATATGTTAGAGAGAGAGAGAGCGAGAGAGAGAGGGGGGGGGGGGAGGGAGGGAGGGTGGGAGTATAAATATAGAAACATCGGAAGCAATCTCGGGCTTTTGAGTGTTCTGATTATTTGTATTTTGTGGGTTGTCGTACTCGAGTGCTGCCGTCGAGCATTAACAATAGCCCCAACTGTGAGCTCGCGAGTCAGATAATGACGAAGTGGCGGATAAAACACAAACGAATATGCCACGAAGTGACACCTCTCAATGACTCGTCTCTTTCCCTCTCTCGCTGCATTTCTCCTCATCTTTTTACCCATATATAAATACGGTATATATATATACGGTACAATCATATGTATGCATATATCGACCCCGCAGGAACTTCGCAAATCCGTTTCGACGCCTGCCAAGCACCGTCCGGGGACAAACAACTAGCATAAATACGTCCATGTGTTCGTACGTGCGTTACACATTGCCAAGAATAACTCCACTTCTGCAATAATGGCGAGCGATGAACCTCTTGTTTTTAATGAGAAATAACAGCCCTAGTGTTATATATGTCGCTTCGTTATTATCATCATCAACATCATATCGTGATTATTGTCAGATTCGTGTGCACGCACGCATATCCCCTACTCTTTTTCCTTATGCAGACTTTTTGCATTATTGTGATGCCTTTTTTTCTTGAGTCGCAATTGTCATGTGCATCGATGTACCAAATGAAAGTCATTCATTCGAATCTCTCAATGGTAGATTCGTTAACTTGGAACGAATTAACACTTCTTCGATTACAGACGACAGGCGTGCAATACTAAACCGAGTGTTTTTACCATCGGATGAAGAGCTAACTCATTTTTGTGGTACAAAAATACCGTAAAACAGGAAGAATATGACGGATAACTGAATTGTAATGAGGATTTTCTGATAAGATATTTTGAAATGCTTTTTAGCATCATTCTATGCAAGCTATGAAAAATCTTATGTTACTTTAAATTATGGTTATGCGCCGGTGAACAGTCGTGAATCGGGTCGTTTCTCGTCTACTGATCATTTTACCTTATCCTCGAACTAACGCCGTTGACGGACTGCCCGGGCACCAAGGGATTTTCAACCCTCGAGAATTTGGACTCGTTAACCAAGTTACAGATTCCCGTAATCAAGGAGAATGGGCGCGAAGGCGTGCACACGCTTCGCGGATATATTCAATACGTACGTTACTAACGTGGGGTTGGTTAGCTTCTCCAATGTTATTCATATATTCAGACCGTAGTTATTCCATATATAGTTCATACGTATATATCATAGATTTTGGCACATTCGTTGAAAATACATGGGCATATCATCGTTGTATAGACGAAAGAAAATTTATGTACGGAGTATTCATTTACATTTTTTGAAACTTTGGCTCTTGGATTAGTTTATTAAAAATTACCGATTATGCTAAAAACGTATGTGGATAACTTTTTTATTAAACAATAACTATTCTCATGTTTGCATTTACCCTTTTTTTGTAATGACTCTTTTTACATATCTGCATTTTTGTTCTCTGTGTGTTATAAAATATATGGATAAATTAAGGAATCAAAAATATTTAAAACAAAACTCCAAGTTATGTTTGGAGAAACAATATATTTTTACAAGAGGTCAAGGCAGAGCAAATTACCTGCAAAATCTGGTAACTTTCTTCTTCTTTCTTTAATTCAGCACATGAATCATGTGCTGAAATATCATCTACAGCTTGTTAAGTTTTGCAGAAGATCGACCGTTGCTGTTCGCTTTAGATTTGCCTGTTCTATCAGAACAGGCAAATTTGTTCTTGTATTTTATTAGCTCGTCATTTTGCGATGAATTTATGAGGATCACTGCCCATTCAGTCTACCTTTTTTGTGTGCAACATAAATGACAATGGATGAATGACGAAAAAATGTTAGTTCAAAAAAATTAAAAAAGAAACGCATCAGATTTCTCGGTGACGAGTAAAAACAAATATACAAATTTGGTTGAAATCAATAAAAATACATTTCCTGAAATTTCTCACTGCACCCCGTCTCACCTATAACCCAAATTGAATGATAATGTAATTTTAGCTAAACATCCAAACAAGATTTTTTCGAATCCAAAAACTGAGCCGTCATTGCGAAGAATCGTGAAAGTTTAAACCAGTAATGGTGGTAATATGTTTCCTAAAACTACAGGATTATAGATCGAGTCGGGGTGATAATCCGAACAACGACGAAAAAAGATATTCGAAGGTAACGAAACGACCGAAAGTGTGATATAAAAAGAGGTATCAGCGAGTATCGAAAAGCATTGGGAGGAGATTTTTTTTCGAGGCTTTGGGGGATAAAAATCACCCCCAGTTCTTGCTCTAAGAGAGACGGAGGGCTCGGCACACTAAACACCAAACAGGGCGCAGTTTGTCTTGGCCCATTAAGAGAAACGCTAGTTGGCTCTGTTCACTTTTCTTTCTCTCAGAAGAAGATGGTTGCTGTAGCTGTGTGCGAATTGCTGAAAACAGGAGGATGTACTATCGAGAGATTTGTGTGTGTGTCTGTGTGTTTATATCGTACGATATGGGGTTGTGGATAGGAGGGAGAAAGCGGTTGTTTTATGGCCCGGCATCTGTTCGACGATCGTCTCGTTCCGATACCACTTTATCCTTGGCGTTAGCCGTTTCCTAACTGTTTGCGAAACAAGACCGCTCTTCTTTCGCTTTAATGTTTATATATATGTGTACATATACTTTTTCTATTTCTCTCTTACTAGTCAAAGAATAACACTCCCTTTCGAGCTGTTCTTCCTCCCTTTCTCCTGGCCCCAAGAAATCGTAAAGCCAAGACACAATCTATCTGCCCTTCTTCTTGTGCCTTTTCTTCTCCTCTTCCTTCCTTCAAACCTCTTATTTAGCCTCCATTCTCACAGATACTCCTTCTCTCATGTTCTTGGTCGACCCGATTTCTCTTTTCTCAAACCACAGTAGCATGCGTGCTTCTAATTCTTCCCTGAAAGCTTTCGGCTCCACGTTTCGTCTATTTTTATTTTTATTTTTGACATAAATAAAGATTCGCTCCGTTGACTAGAGGTGAATAGGGAAACGTTTGGAAAACGGAGATAAAAAGTTTCAATTTTTGGGCTTTGTTGCAGAAACCAATGTTTTTGGATTGCTTTAGTCGCTGCGCGATTGTTCGTGCTAGTGACATTAAATACTTACTATTGATAATCCTCGACACTGGAAGAAAATTTATAGTTTCTGAGTTTTTTCAAAGGGTTATATAGCTCTCTGCTTGTATTGCTGCCGAGCGTTCAAAATATCATTCCCCAAAGAAATTTATCGTGGATTGTATTAAATTATCTTATTCGATCAATCGAAGAGTATAAAATCACAATAGATCTTCAAAACATGTTATGTTAGATGGCTTCTAAAGATAGCTTCGTAAATAAATAAATATATCACCTATACAATCTGCATAAGCAAATGGACCAAAACGAATTACACCCTTTTTGATTCGACTATGCAAATTTGTAAAGAAATGTAGTTCGGTTTTGGGGCGACAAAAACGATGGTCGTTTTAGGGGCGGAGGGCTGTTTTATATTTTATCCTATACGGAAATACGATTCGATAAGTATCTGTGGATATCTCTGGAACTAAAGTTGCTTTGGACTATCTTGCCATTCGTTTTGTCTTTTCTACCTCTCCTTTCGGGATCTCTCCCTATTTCGACTTATTTGGAGATTCGTGCCGAATAGGGAAGAATAAAAAGTCAAAGACGAAATACTTGTGCCACACAAGTTGTATCATTTATACATGTAAGATCGATCACCACACGTTTACGTGGGTAGTTTTTCCCGCGGGATAAGTATAACGGACGTATGATACATCGGCGAGAGTTTTTCTCGTTTTGTGACACTCCACCGCGGGCTAAACTCGCGGGTATAACGGTCATAATATAATGATCGCTCGTATTTCCCTACAAGTCTCCGTGGCCGTTATTTATCTACGGAGGGGTGTCCCTGCGGCCAACTTTAAGTATAGAGGATGCGAGAGAAAAAGAAAGTCAAGTTCTGAACTCTCACATTAGGGGATAGTCTCTATCTATCGATATCTACAAGTTCGTAAAGTTGTTGGTTATAGAAAAATGTTTAGCTCTTTGTGTCAGTTATTTATATTTATATACATTGAAAATAAAAGTGATGTAAAAGAAAATGCCTTTCAACTCAATAATATGAGTAATAATGAGATTGAGCAGAATCCATTTTGTATACTATAGTGCAGATGATTAGAATGAATATGAAAGATCAATATTGAACCAAATCAATATTATGCAAATCCAGTAAAAACGAGCTTGTATACGTTGTGACCCATCAAAACAAGTTTACGGCCATAAATTTCTATACGTTGCAAACTAATCGGGCGTGAGAATAAGAAACAGAGGAGGTTATATCAGTGTTGGAAAACCTGCAGGAAGTGAACGATAATCCTCCGGATGTACGAGACTCTGCAAAACGGTTTCGTATGTTCTATGCGGTTCTGGAGAGGGTTCTACAAGGGGTTGTGGACTAAGAGGGGTATGAGGGGGTGGTTAGTGATGTGGGAGAGGTACGACTGTATACGATACACGAGGGGGTTGCTGAGGCCGGGAGTAGCTATTCTTTTCGTAACTCGGAGGACTCCCTGGTTCACCACCAAGCATAAACTCATATATACATACATATATACGTGATTACGATATATATACTGAATGTACATGTAGATTACGTTGGATGGAACGAAGGGAGTGAACGGGGAAGGGTTGGAGGCAAAGAGGGTACAGCAATAAATAAACGTACGGCGTGCGCTGGGAGTCGTCGGCGATAATACGTGATCCCTTTGCGTTGAATACTTAATGCTAAGTACTCGGTTGTATCTGCATATACCGCGCTTCCTCCCCTCTGACTCCTTTTCCAACCCCGCTTCATCTATTTATATATTTCTATCTCATTCCCTCTCCTTCTTCCTCGCTCGCTCGAAGACTCCTACGTTTTACTTCGTATCGTCGGGCTATCTGTGCCAGTTGAATCCTTCGTATTTGTGGGCGCACATACAGGACGATTCAGAAATATTTACTCCGACGAAGAGCATTTATTATGCCTAGCAAAATGATTTACGTATAGTTTGTCTCCAGCAAGATCCAGCTAAGTTGCAAAAAACACGATACTTTTTATGACTTTTAAAAATTGTTTAATTTTAACTAGCTTCGCAATATATTGCATGGTTTTGACTGGTATATGGCTATAGGAAAATGATATAAACTAGAATCGTATATAACTCTAGTGGCATTATTGGATGAGATATTTCAAATGATAAAATTAGCACGCTGATTTTTATTATTCTCACTGGTGTTATTTTATTTATAATTTATATATGTCGTGAATCAACCTGTATACACGCATCACATGTAGAGAAGTGAGAAAGAGAGAGGGTGAAAAGAGAGATGGTAACACATTAGTACGAAAGCGCCCATCTTTGAGCGGGTACGTTTAAATTTGTGTTCTCCTTCCCTTTTCCTTTCCCTCGATTTCTCTCGCTGTCTTCCTCTCTCTCTCTTTCCCATTCAAATAAATAAATATATACATATATAAATACACGTACCCATCTCCCGCATCCCCATCTCCATACAAGAAACATCTATATACATCTACATTATACACAGGCAAGTGGTATTACGAGAGTAGCTTTCGTTGTGCAATATCCACGTATGGAGGATGATATCCTCTGGCATGCGTAATACGGACGTGAAAAGGCATTGGGACAGTGTGTTAGGGATAGGGAGGAATATGGAAGATATGTCAAGAGTCAGACAGCCGCGCACTATTGAGTCGCAGCACAATAAAATAACACGAAATACTTGGTATGTGTGAGGAGGGACGAGAGGCTGTGGTAGAAAGTGAGTCTGTGAAGAGGAAGGGGTGTTTCTCACTGAATTTGCGTTCTCCTAAGGCAGCCACTCTCTCTCTTCCATTTTCTCTACATTGGTAAACTCGAATTCGCTGCTTTCTACCTTTGCAGCCAAAGAAAAAGAGGGGGTAGAGATGGGCTTGGTTTATAGAGGCATATACATAATGCACGAAGATGATGCTCACGTATATTTTGTCTATACGCGGGGAATATTGTTGAAAACCCCTTACATAGTGAAATGCCTCTTTTTCCGTTTTGTGAAATAAAATTTGATTAAAAATAACACAGATAAATAAATAAAAATCATTCAATTGGCAAGTGCAACTCCCTCGAGATTCAATTTTTCTGGTCAATGTTAATTGACAGTAGGATAGGTAATTTACATACGAAAATTAAAAATCAAAATGTAATTATCAAGAGTTACATGAATGTATGAAAATGTAGGTAATGAAAATAACGTACAACTTACATAAAATTAAAAAATGTTATAATTATAAACGAATTCAATTGTGGTCGGAAGACGTCTCCTTTTCTCATTCAATGACTGTTATTAGTTAGAGATGTCTTCCGACCACAATTGAATTCGATTATAATTATAACATTTTTTAGTTTTATGTAAGTTGTACATTTTATTTTTTCATTTCCTACATTTTCGTACATTCATGTAACTCCTGATTATTATTTTTTGATTTTTAATTTTCGCATGTAAATTACCTATTCTATCGTCAAGTAACATTGACCAGAAAAATTGAATCTCGAGGGAGTTGCACTTACCAATTGAATGATTTTTATTTATTTATCTGTGTTATTTTTGATTAAATTTTATTTCACACTTTTTTCATCTTGAATTTATACTCCGATTATAAGAGAGAGCAACCCAAGATTTTTCGAACTCGTGGTAATTTCGATAATTCCAGAAGCTTCAAAAACAAGCTCTCCTGATAAACCTCGAACGTCAAAGATCAAAGGGATGATAGCTTTTGTCGCCGAGTCAAGTTCTTCGTTCAATGGAATCATAATGGTGGAAAAAAGTGAGATGTACCAAGAGTGCATATGCGCATAGACGTACAAACACGAACACGCAATCGGAGTAAGGTTTGAGTCACGAGAGGCCAAAGTATTCAGACACCCGACGACTATAGACTTGTAGAAGAAAGCCCTCCTTCGTCTCTTGTACATACCCTCGTCAAGTCGATAGAAGTACATCATACATATAGATATATAATATACATGTATATAAAAAGGGTATCTATAGGCTCGCAACACTCTGATACTTGTGCAGAATTGTGCAGGCCATGTGAGAAAGTATATATACAGAAATAATACTGTATATGCTTGCGTATGTGTGCAGTCTATAGAGAGTATCAGGCCCGGCTAAGACCCAACTGAAATTTTGAATAAAACCGGAGCTGCATAAGAGATCAGGGCGTGATGAAAAACAAACACCAGTTTAGGTTGCTGTTTGATCTTCGGCCGGGCATTCACAGAACGCTGACGACTCTTTCGTCGTTGCTTTTCTCTCGTTCATGCACTCTGGTTCAAACCCCCAGCTTGATTATCTATTGACTACGTATCACGTGAATACCGTATATCGTGAGAACATGAGTCATTCGATGTCAACTACATCAACTTTTAAATGTGGAAACTCGAATTTTGAATGTAAAACTTATTTCTGAATTTTATATGGAAATTATTTTTGAACAGGAAAATCTTTTGAAAGAATAACACATAATTAAGTGTTCAGAAAGAAAAAGAACATAGAAAACAAACACTTAAATGAGTTCCCAATTCGTTACATGTGAATCTTTATCGAACTGTGAAGTGAAATGACGAAAACAAAATTTTTTATTCTCTTAGTCCGATCTTCAGTAAAATATTACTCGTGTAATATACTTGACAATACATTCTCGTTTTCTTCCTACTCTCGTTCGTAAAGGAGACAACGAATAGAAACGGCAAATTCAGATTCCACTTGGTGCCATTCAATTAGCTTTGTATGGAGATAATTAAACAGTAATTTTTATCGTGAAATTCACGGTACATTCATACGTAGAAACATACTATGTATCCGTCTTAAGGATATCGTAGCGGTTCCGTGTAGTCAATTGACCGTATATAAAAAATTTTCCTTGAAAATCTACAAATTGACACTATTATGGTGTATAAAATATTTTTTTTTTATACATTCGTAATAAAACGACAGCAATCCTGATCGATGAGATAATATTTTAAGAAATTACATATTTTTAATCACTCAATCGAGTTACTCATCGTCAGCTGTTAATAGTCGATGAATTTTTCAAGCGAAGTCTGGCAGCGCTGCACACTCGCACTGTAAACATAAACCTTCTTAACCTCTTTATATAGCAGAACAGTTCTCGTTTATCAATAAGTTTGTGTTCGAGATAACTGAAAATATTGTGACCTTGGTAAAAAAAAAATCATTTGCACGCCCAGGACCACACATTTGGTGCCTTCGATAATATTTCTGTTTGAGCGTGGCCTAATATAGGTTATATTACCGCTGTCACGAATGTGTAACGTTGTCAGCTCACTGTAAGAATTTTTCAGCGCGAACCGATCGAACGACTAATCAAGTTTATTCGGGTTTTTCCAACTTTAACTCAAAATTTTGCAAGAACTAATTCGGTAACTCGTTATTTTTATGTTACGATATCAATCTTTGATGATTGATTTATAACTGAGAATGAAAACTTTGTGGCTATGTAATAATTAAATATATGTAATATACGATCGGAATAAAATCCGAAGAGTTACGTCATAAGACGCCGGGTTAAAGTTACAAATTTTGGAATTTAATTTCTCACTTGAATTATCGGTAAAGTGTTCCCAATTTTTTTCTGAAGAAAATAGTGAATTCAATCAACAACATGTTTCAAATCTGATATCTTGTCTAATACTCGACCTTTCGCTACGACCTCCTTAAGCATCGATCTTTCTAAACATCTCATCTCGAAGCTTTTGAGGGTTCTTTTACATATTTAACGTTCTTTACATGTGCGAAGGATGTTTTATATAAGATACTTTTTTCGACTGTTTGTAGAAAAAAATTCTCTTTGGAAAATGCATCAATATTTCTTTAGTTGGGTCAGCAATATACGGGGTAAGTTATAACATACCGAAAATGGTAATAAACCGTAATTAATGTACGTAACATATAAACTCGATGATTAGTCCTTTAACGGGACAGACCTAGTTGGAACGTCAAAAAAAAGGCCTTTTTTCCGATTTTTTTTTGGTCAAACGATAAAATAATTCACAACAAAAGTTCTTCCGTTTAAAAGATACATATGTAATGTATATGTTGCAATTTTTTCAACGCAATACATATCGAAATAAGCTGGTGACCGTCAATTGCCGAGGACGCTGCAAAAAAAAACACGGTTTGCGGTGATCAAGCTCACGCTGCAACGGCTCATCTGAAACAAAAAAAACGGAGGGGATTTTTAGTTAATGATATAATGCTCCAGTTGAACGAAGGGTTTTGAAAAATTTCCATTTTTCACAAAATGGCGGCCGTTAAAAGTCAAAAGTGTTTTTTTGACCAAAATATCAGTTCCATTTTTTGCTATTAAAAATAAAAATAATTATCCAAAAAAAAAATCCTTCGTTCATATGGAGGACTACCATGTATAGAAGAAGTGATATAAATTTCAACCCGATCGGTAAAGCCGTTCTCGAGCTACAGTGATCACCGACTTCAAAAACATGGTTTCGAGAAAAACGCACTTCAAGTCCGCTACCTGCTTACCTATGGCTCAGACACGACGTGCTACAAAGTCTTGTATTTCGGCGAATAATGGTCCGATTTACATTTACCTGGGCGGAAAATGTTCGTAAGAGATTCTACTTTTTGAAAATGAAATAAAAAAAAAAATCGATTTTTCGAAAATTCTAACTAGGTCTGTCCCGTTAATTTAAATGCTAATTAATTACATATGAATTTATCTTCAAAAACGGAGATGAATGTTTATAAACTTAAAAATAAATGAGTTATGGGCAAAGCATTGCTGATCGTCCGGAGAGAAAATGAATGAAAATCAGTGAGACCCCTTTCATAATTTTTCCATTTCGATTTCGAATTTCGTGTTGATCACAAATTGACTGTTTTTTTCGAATAGACCTAGGAATATAGGGTTGAAAGAAACATCACGCACATATATTGTTTGTAAATCTTGTATACAAACGTTATATGAAAAGCGAAACTTTCCACCCATCATCCATGGTGGTACCGCCCTCTTTCTTCATTTACCCCTCAAAGCTTCCAGCCCCCGCCACCTCCGGGAAGGTTTCCTTTCAGTGTTGCTTTATTGAATATCCCACGAGTGGAAAATCAGTTCAACCTCACCCTCAATGGAAACCGAACCACATCGCCAGCATTATCCAGCATCAACTCCGTTCCTTTTCTTTGCTTTCTCTGTCTCTCTGTTTCGCTCCAGCTGTTTCTCCTTTGCGTACCTTCGCTCCCTCTTATTCTGCTTTTCTTCCATTATCCCCGATGGAATATCGGTCCTCTGCGTGTCTACCCTCTTTCCCAGCTTTCCGTTATCACATTCAATATGATTCCCTCTCTACTGATCAAAATCGGATCACGACTGTTCGACATTATTATTATATAAAACGTTATTATTGTAATACACTAATATTCATTATATATTTTTTTATTATAAAACCCCGAATTGGATTCCAATTTGTTTTGAAAATACATAAATCATCAGTCTTGAAGGCTAAACTACAAATCAAACAGTCGATAAATGTTTAAAAAGTGTATCTTAAATTTGGTATTGTACCCAACCTTTGAGGTAGATTTAGGTGATTGGGTAAATATGCTACGTGATTGTTTATGGGAATCCTGGGATTTGAAATTGTTTCTTAAAATATACATTGTGTATGTGCACTTAAACTAGAAGGAGCAAAATGCGAAACGGCGCGTCACGTTTGACGCACTCATATATCATCCGTCACTTTCCATTACGTCGAAGGTCGCTAATATCGTGAGCAATATGAGACGAAGATTCGAAAGCTCTCTTGCTTGAAGATCGCAGAGATATGAAAATTGAGGAGTGAGAAGGGAAGATAAAGAGAGAGGTTTACTGTAGGCTGAACATGAGGAAGTGAAAGATCGAGGTACAAATATATGGGTAGGTATATCGTTTCGAGTTATCGCATAAGACATCCACTCTTAAGAAAGAGAGAGGGAGAGAGAAAAAGGAAGAAAAAAATAAATACAGAGAGGGGAAAGCATTTGCGATGTGCATAGATACTTCGCGAGAGAGAAACGATTCATAAATGTATTCAAAACGCGAAGTTCACGTCGTCTCGAACCTGACGATGAAGAAGGTAGTGCGCAGCCACCGGAAGATACCAAGCAGTCAAAGTATTATTATTGAGGGGATGCTTGAGACGGCAGATGGAAGCTTGGAAAGAGGAAATACGATACAGAGAAGAGAACGACACAGATGGGAAGGGAACCGAAGAAAAGGCGCGTGTCCCTCATTCCAGAGTTTCCAGAAAGTTATGGGATGTGTAGCCAAGAGCACCCTTGCAAAGCACACGATCACGTGGTTGGATTTCAACGAGGGAATTCGATCGTTTATCAATTCGACGTGAGATTTTATTTAGTTTGATATATGTACATGTGGAAACGATATTTTCGTGGCAGATCGCTCCAGCATGCGTATAGCAAATCATCCAATACTTTGATGGAGTGTAGTAAAGCTCGTCGAACTTTTTTGTAATAGTTGCAGTAATTTTCGATCATGTAATTCTACAATACATTCATTTCAACTTTCAATCGAACTACGAGAGTTTGACTTTGAACGCCAATAAATTGTTATTAGAACAAATAATCCAAGATGCAATTGAATCGGGAGTAAATACAAAATAGGGAAAAACGACTACTTCGCATCTGAATTACTCAAAGATTGATAAAACTGTAAAAATAATTCACGGGTACTGGGAACTTGTTGAAATTTTAATCCGATTAAATTACTGTTTTTATTTCTGTCAGAGGCTCAATAATATTACCCACTCTGACGAATCTGGTTCTTTTTTGAATTTGCTTTCCTATCACGGCAGGGTGCGTGAAGTGATTCGCACGATTCGCTCTTAAATACATATATTGCAACGAGTCTCTGAGTCTCGTACTTTTTTTCTTTACCCGGTGAGAGTCTCTCCGCACGTCTCGCGTTTAAAAATGGACGTTTGATCGTTAGTTAAGAAGTGAATAATATTAATTAAAATGTCCTTTTGCGGCGTCGTGCAGAGCCTCGTCGCTCCCTTTCTTCATCCCTCTCGCGTCTTTTGGTGAGCGTTCTCCCTATTCTGCCCTTTCCAATCCTCTCTCTCTCTCTCTTTCTCGTTCTCTCGCTTTTTCTTTGCTTCTCTCTCCATACTTATATCACTCTCTTTCCGCAGTTTTTTCTTGCTCTTTCTCTCACGATCCTTCGACCCCCATTTTCGTTGTGGGTACTTGACTTCTCTCTCGCGCGAGCTCCTTCTCGCGGATATTTATTCGTTCCAGTTTGCGTATATTTATTTATAAACTCCCACCACTGCAGAAAAGTCTTCAAGTGAGCGCCCTTTTTCACTCCTCTCCCATTCCCCGTACGCCTTATTTGCACCCCGCCCGTTTCTTTAAACGACGCATAGCCGACGGAGACGATGACTCTTTGGCGAAACCCTTTACCACGTCGCACGGTCTCTCTTCCCATGCTCTTCCCGAGAAAAAAAACATTAATGGACGCATTCAAATGAATTTTATTAATTGAAACGCGCGACTGGTGCCACTCTTCTCAAATTTCATCCTATCCCCTCGCGTCAGTCAACGCGACGATCCTTTTCTGTCTGCTTTCTTTGTAGGCTTGACTTGTTGCAACTGCATGACTGTTATCTTTTTGTACACTTCTCTTTTCCGCTCTTTTCGCTCTCTCATTCAGAAAGATCTGCTATATGACAAAACTTTTTTTTGCTACTTTCGTCTTTGGTTTAGTTTATCAAATTTTTCAAATATATTAGAGCACAGTTGGCTTAGTTACTATGTGAATGAACTCTACATGATTTTTAATTTTATCCACTAATGATAAGCTCATGCTTATATTTGGAAGAGCGATGATTCAAGTTGGACGGTTGCAAGTTCTCTACAAATGTTTATATTCCAAGCAGTAAATTTAATTTCTGACGACAAATCTTAAATTCATACGATAGAACAATTTTCGAAATCGGGTCAGATTCTCGTTAAAATTTACTATGTATGGTACATATGCACGGAAAAAAATGATCTGTGACAATTAATGGTTGAAAACTGTAAATTACTCGTTTTACAGTATGTTCCATTATAAAATAATGAATTTAATATATTTTTCACTCTCTGATCAGTTATTAATGCTGATCTAAACTGTAAAAAACTCAATATCCACAGCAAAAAAATGACATAGCAAAAATTACAAATAAAAACGAGGAATTCCACTGTGTATGAAACATAAAATTTACAGTGCCCCCAGTAAAATTTTCAGTACGTATAGTAAAATAAACTGTAAACCAATACTATTTACTGATATTGAAAATTGTAAAAAATCTTAGACGGCATTCATGATAAATTGTATTTGGAAAATATAAAAATTGTGTATTTCCTATTGAGAAAATTACCGTCGACATAAATTAGAAATTGCAGTGTGTCTAGTAAAAATTCGAAAACGTAGTGCAAAATTTGCTATGTTACTTTCAATTTTTACAGTGTACACTGTAATTTCTCCAAACACGTGAGCCAGGAAATTTCAAGGTGAAAATTCGATATTTTTTATATTTTTAATTTTTCTTGCTTTCAAAATACTTGCCTCATAGATTATTATTTATTGACGTTACCGATTTTGTATTCCGGATTGGATATGTATGCATCACTATTTTTTAACAATAATTACCAAGTAGATAGTGCTGTAATAGCTAGCGTCCGTGCGCGTTAGGTCGTAGATAGGTAGGTAGGTCAGATCGAATCCCAGTGTACGTAGGAAAATTTTTCTGGATGTGAGAAAGTATGATTGAAAATGCATTTATAATTAAGGAATCTAAAAAATTTTTATTTATTTTAAACAATTTTATGGTTATGTTTAGGTAATTTTTATGAGGATAAGTTCAGTTTATTATTTCCTGTACTTTTTATGGTTTCACACTGTAAAAACGGGGTGAATGTAGCGTATACTTTTTACTGTTCGAGACTGTAAAAATTCGTTTGCTGGACATGCAATATGTCATTTAGAGTATTAGTATTTTCCACCACAGGAACTTACAGATTTAAAGTTTCATGAAAAATTGATGTTTAGGCGTCTGGAAGGCGCTACTAATGTGGAAAACTGTAAAGTTTCATGGAAAACCCAATAAAAACTGCAATTCATTTTTTTCCGTGTGCCTATTATTACAGATTTAACCGCTATCAAATAAAATTTTAGTTAACAATCACATTCATAGATCGAATAAGCATGAAATGAAGAGATACGACGTAGATAGGTCGAGGGGTGGTACAAAAGTCGTAAAGCTCTTCAATCAATCGATATCGACGACGTTGTAATAACTTCGGTTTATTGGCTTCAAAATGATGAGTGGACTATAAAACGTACAACTGTGCCTGTTAGTGGTTTCCACTCAATATAATACTGCTTTTTATCGCTTTTCGTTTTATCAATCTATCTACTCATCTATTCATTCCAAAATTTAATGTCAAATATTTGAAAAATGAAAGATCCTCAATCGTAAATTTTACGTACAACGTCAGAAGCTATAAAATCAATATTCTTATATAAATATGGGAACTCACAGTGTATCCTCCTTCAGCTTCAACCACCTAGGCAACAGCTTTCAACGATCTTTTGCCAGCGTGATCGAGGGGATTATTTATATTATTGTTTTCTGACTGGCGTATAAATTTTCCGATACATGAATACATTGATGCATATTTTAGGATATTTCATGGATCGCGAAGTGATTTGCAACTGAAAGTTTGCTTCGGCTTTGGCGTTGTCGAAATCCGTTAAACCATTTTGTCTGGCATGATAAGTTTCGTACAGTTCTATAATTAATACTTGGGCCGAAACGATTTTTCAAGATGTTCGATATATTGGTTGGTATTAATATGAGCTAGGTGGATCGTCGTTGACCAATTTAACATGGCGTCTTATAAAACTAGCTCAGCACGGAACATGTTAACTGGAATTAGTAGGATTTATTTTATGAGATAGATGGACGAATCATGTTCTTTGTGGAACGTGTAAAAGAAGAAGGGACTGTAATTTCTCAGTTCGTTTGTTTTCCGTTTCTCATCAGTCTATTCTTCTTCGTTTCTCTATTTCAGCGATCGTTCTCGCTTGTTTCCTTTCGACTTAACGGTCTCTTTCTTTCTCACTGTCTCTCTTACTCTCATTCTCTCTCTCTCTTTCTTTCTTTCCCATTTCCAATTCACTCGGAGTCTTGCCAATTCTCAACAAATTGTAATTTCTAGAAACAAATTGAATATAAACGCTCGCTTGGCATGTAATTCGAATGCCTGCTGCAGCTTTACCAGTGAACGTAATGATGAGAACGCCAGAGGGTGGCTATGGAGTTGGGAGGGGGAAGGGGGCAGTCGGGAGGAGCTATACATATTATTCGAAAAGGGAAAATCACGGGGGTGCTGGCTTGAGCGGTAAGTAAGAAGGACGCGTAAAGAGAGAGTGTGAGAGAGAGAGGGAGACAGACGGATAAAGAAGAAAATCAAGAGAGAAAAAGAGAAAAAGGGGGTTCGAGGGAGAAGAAAAGCTTGGAAAACGTGCACACAAAACAGCAATCTTTCGAGGCAATCTCTCTAATAATAAATGTATAATCATATACATTTGCAGCAACTTGGACGAGATTTCAATTTATAAGTCCAGGGGGGTAATGAGTTTTCATCGTAATAATAATATGGTGAACGAACCGTGAATTTGCCAACCATACATATTTTGCGACTGGTAAAATTCCCTGTCGCAAGCAATGTACCGCGGCGATATCGCGAGCAAAAGCTCTAAAAATTATATTGCATATCGTAAACGCATCGAGTGTATGCATAAAATTTTACGCGGGGATAATAATGGTCGTGTACATAGAAAATGTGGAAAATGTTTGTTTGACCATCGAACCCTGAGAGAAATCTTTAGAAATTGTCTTTCATTATGAATGTCATATGTGTACCAAATATCTATTAATTTCAATGTCGTGTATATAATAACGTGAAAAACGTCGATTCTCACGACTTTAAAGTACCGATGGAGGTACAACACGGTTAACGATATAATTCTCATAGAGAATTGTTATCGCAATGCAGCGCCGCATAACAATAACTGCAAGTAAGTAGCGTCTGTCGCCGGCATTGACCAATGGGGGTTGAACAAACCCCAACCACTAGCATTGTTTCAGGTTAAATCAAAAGCACTGAAATTTACTATTGTTCCATGAGGAACCTCTCGATTCTACATCATTCCTACAGTTATTTCTGTTGAAAATGGGCATCGCTGTTATTTCACTATAACGGAGCATGGACAAATTCGTTACACACGGTATATTATAGACGCATGTCATATGAATACTTTATACCGTGAGCACGTGTATTTCATCACGTATACGTGAATCTCTGACCGACTGTACCAATCTATCTATCCACCTCGTTATATGTACATATTTGTAAGATCCCTAAACTCACAGCACTCTCTACAAAACAATGGACGTTTGATGGTACAAGATTTACTGCTAGTTTATATTGCCGCGAATTCGAACTTGCAATCACCACTTCACATGTCACAGGGCATTGTATTTTTTCATATATGAGAAGGTTTATTAGAAAATGAGGATAATAATAAAAGTTCACGACGACAATATCTGCGTAGCTTCTAGAATTAGTTCCAGGAAAATTGATGGTCAAAATCGGACGCATGAAGTCGAAACACCGCTCTAAAATTAAGTACAACGTACCACGTAGGTTTTAGAGAGGTGCATTTTCAGTGAGCTCATGTTTAAGTTAAACACCAGCATGAAAATTTCGTTTTTTCCCCTATTCATGGAAAAGTATCTATTAGGCTCTAAAGGATCTAGAAAATAACAAAAATCTTTTCAAAAAAGTAAAGATCAGGTAGAATAATTTTCTTTATGATGTCGCACGTATAACTACAACGCGAAGGAGATAAAGAAGACCTAGAGATAATTTTATGTGTTCATTACTCGTTCAAGCGATTTAGCAGAACGTCGCTCATTGGCAAAACGTTAAGTAAAGCTTTTCTGTCAAACGAAGATGCTTCCTTGTATGCATCCATAATTAAGCGACAGAATTGGGTTTATTACTCGCTCGATTTTCAAGAACGATTCTCAGGCTTTGATTTTAGGAATTCTCGTTGTGGAATGGGGTATATAGAAGAGGTTTATATGATATGTTCGTACATGACTATATGTACAGTCTCGGATGTTCTAAGCTCGCACATGGCCACGTCCATGCCTGCGTTTGTGCGCCCCAATACTCTCGGTATTAGTATAACAACCATTCGTAAAACGTTAAACCGGTGTACACGTAGATACTCCTATACTAATACAGAAGAAGGGCGTTTGCACCATTAACAACTCCTTCTCTCCCTTTACCATAATTCCTAAGTTTAAGCCAGAGTGCAACCGCCGACGTTGAGTCTTGCTCTCGGGCGTCGACGCGGGCGCATGTTACTACGAAAGAGAAATAATTAAGCTCAAAGGCTCGCCAGCCTACCTTCTCGCTCCGCTCGTGTCAGGGTAACCACCATAACCGTGGTTTTTAATGTTTAATTATTAATAACTGACGTCGTTGGTTCGTTTAGTCGTTTAAGTTTGCACTGACGACCAATTTGTCAGACATTTAATATAAATATGGCTCGTACGTAGATGCACTCTACTAAACCTATCAGGGGGAGGTGTTTTACCTCACGCACCTCATTAAGGTTACCGAGCAATTTAATTTTTCCGTTAGAGAAAGCCATTACGATTCGGCAAACTTGATTATAATGCACATTAGTAAAAGCTTAACTCCAAATCGTGTTGCTATACATGGTTTTTGCCTTCGCCACGAAAGCGTGGCTAACGTAACTGTGGCGTTTAATTCTACTCGGCGATATGTTCCTTTTTCCTCACTTTCTCCTGACTCTTGCACTCACCGGCATTATTAAACTGTAGATTGCTGCGGTGGTATTTCATGTATTGTTTCGAAAACGAGACGACAGTTTGCTTGGACAGTCGAGAGCAGCAAACACATGCCAAATCGGTATTTTCAATAGCCCTAAAGCTTGATAAGGTGTGTGTTTACCAGTGTGGAATTTTAGAGTCCGCGTGGTCAAAAGAAGAATTTGAATATCGCCCGCGTGAAAATAAACGGCGTTCGTAGATTTCCCCATCCTTATCGCGAACCACAGTGTCTCTGGGCTATTCACTTTATGTATAATGGAAAGGAAAGTATTGGTGGAATGGGAAAAGCCAACGTCTTAGGAATCCGACCGATTTCGTGGCGAACGTCGACCGGAGAGAGAAAACCGAAATTCGATTGAGAAGGACGTGCCGGGTGCCAGAGTGCCTGATAGTTATACCCTAAGAGCGTTCTCATCCGGACTGTGGCGCCTGAACTCTCGGAGAAGGTTATATACGCGCAAATTCCAAGAATCCCAAACCAACTCAAATACTCCCTCTGTGATCCCATGACTTCGGTTGCTCATCTCTCACAGATTTAATCCGAGATTTCTCAGCCTCATCCATGAACTTCTTGAACGGGACAACGAATCAATGAATACGCATAAGGAAAACAACCCCTTATTGTATTTTGGTTCTTTGAAATTGGTAACCTTTTGTTTTTTTGTGTTGTTTCCCTAGTTTTTTTAAATCTAATTTCATGATTATATCTTATGAAGTTCTGCTTATAATTGCATCCTCAAGTATGGATACATGTGCTTTTTACTAATGTGATGAACTGCTTGTGCCATATTTTTGCATAAGCCTTCACCAACCAGCAACCAAACTCACTAAAGCTCACATTCCAATTTTATCACCCACGAGACGTCGTATTTTAACTTGACGTATATCTTTAGAAGAAATAACTTTGACGCTGCGCTCGTTTGCCATCTCGCGCGCTTAATGACTTTCCTATTAATTTATTCCTCCCAAGTTTACAGTGTGACGACAGTCGAGGGATAGATAGGGTTAGAGAAGTAAGGTTATAGGTGGGATGGTACTGAAGGGGTTCTGATGGAAGCAGAGGGGAGGAAATATTCGCATCTTCAATCAGAGCATCAGGCAACCCCGTCATAAACTGGATCTAATTAACTTCAGAGAGAGGGAGAGAAAGAGAGAGAAGGGGGGGGGGGGCAAAGAGGGTATATATAAGTCCTGTGAGAATTTCTCTCGAGAATTTTCCGTCTCTGTCGTCTTTCCAGATCCTTCTAACTGCGTATCTTTCACACACGAAACGAAGATTTCGAGTCGTCTTCGCGTCTGATTACGAATCGTAAGGGGATGAATGGATGGATGGGCTCGGGCGATAAGAGAGACACAACGATCACCAACAAACGAATTGCGGCGTAGACGCAATCGAAAGGGAATGAACTACCGATGGAAACACATGTACACCAACGAAGGAAGAGAAGCATGAAAAGGTCTTTTGGTTATTTTAACGGATTACGCTATTGGTACTCCGGCGTCCCTTTCTTCGTTTTAGTCTACACGCATCTATTAATCGTACATCCTTTTCACACTGTACGAGTAATACTCAGCCTTACAGTACATATAGGTGCTGTACAGACATATCGCACTACTAACATTCGCACTCCTCTCAGTGAAGGATGTAGTAAGGGGCTAGGGAAGCGACAGTTGTCTTTTGAGTTTATTTGTAATCAGAGATCGTGCCAAGAAACGCCACATGCAAATTCTCCATCTTCAACAACATTGTTTCGATATCGTCGTATTTTGTGCTTCATAAGATTCTCGCGAGAGGGTACCACAACTTGAACCCCTATTTCTCATGATCCAATCCCTTTTCACGCTGAAACGAGAGCAAGCAATGTTTAGACGGTGCAATAACAACCGGTGGGTGAAATCAAATTTCCATTTCCACGACTTGATGGAAGGCTCTTTGCACTTGGTACGAGTATCTGTAGGCAAACACACCTGAAATACCGAATTGTCTGTGCATTTTTTATCCAACTGTATAATTGGTAAATCTTGTGAGAAAATATACACGTTAGATCTTGGGAGGTAATAAATTTATTTTCTTAGCTGTACTGATAGTAGTTTGCAGACAGCTCAGGTTAAAAAGTTGTTCATTACTTCGGGTAATTTTTTCAATGAGCGTAAAGATGTGTCCTTGAATAGTCGGATATCTCTTTTGAATCTTAATACCCATAAGGTAGAACAACAATCTTGATCCAATGTCAGACATCAGAGAACTTTTGTAAAGAAAACCATTAGGATTTAAAAAGAACATGCATGAGTTACGCCAAATACAATAACGTGCTTATCTCAGAACGAGAAAGAAGTAATTACGAATCCTTTATCACGAACTCCAGTTTTTATTACGGTTCTCCAGTCTACTTCTTCCTTCCCGCTTCGATCGTTTTCAAACGTTGAAACAGACCACCGAAAATGATACCTTCTAACCCATTCCACCGCTATGGTATATCCTTAATACAGCTCGTCTTCTCAATGAATTAGTTCAAGACCAAGCATGAGTAGAAGACTTTAAAGGGAGAACGTCGGAGAGCGTGCACGCTTCGTTTACCCTCTAAGGCATATCCACTGCTTTCGTCTCAGCATCTTATACCACGAAGGCTCTTGGATTAGGATCTATACATTTTCGGTTGTACCTACTATATTCCATTTACGTACATCGAAAACTTTCTCTGGTATATTTCCAAAGAAGACAACGACGGTTTGCGTGTACACACCCAATGCAAGGGTTTTGAAATACATGGAACAAATTCGGCAGACAGATAACCCTTCACACCCTCTCTGCAGTACATCTATATTCGTATATCTGTGATACATCGATTCGAGAGTAGAGATGAATGATATAATACGTCCCCACCATTTTGTCATGGCAGAAGTGTAGGCAGTGAAGAGAGACGCAGAGTGATAGAGAAAGGAGAAGGAGAAGAAACGCGGAGTATGCTTCGGAAGGATATCTCATTCAATACGAGCGTATTGTTCGCGTCCTATCATAATATCTCATAATTAATATCGCTGCATTGTAGTATGGATGGATGGAGATAGAAAGAGAAAGAGCCCCAGATAGACGTTAAGGGATGGAATGCAAGTGGGAATCGTGCACTGATAGCATAAGCAGTACGTTCTAACATTTCTCAACTTGTCGTCATTTTGGGACATAGCTTTAGTGAGATTGCCGTCCTATCCAACGTAGAACTCAACGATGGTCTATCTCTATTCTCTTATTACCGAGACTTAGATATAATTAAGGGCGAGTAAGCTGAATACACTCCTTCGTCACATTTGGTGAGAGATCATTACAATTTTGAACACTGACATTTGTTTTGAAATGATAACTGACATTGTGAACTACCTTAATTACGTCACTATGGATATTATTTACCTCTTGAAGCTTAGATATTATGATTAAATAGTGACCCACCCTTCATTGCTGTTTGGTAGAGTCTTTCGAAAATGTCGATCAGTATTTTCATGTTCAGCGTTTTCATGTTCATCGGGATAAGCATTTATTATAAGGGGCTTCGCTATATAATTTTCGTGAATTCTACGTAGTGGTGTAGAAGGCCAACATGTTAAAAATGACCGCAGTTCCATTAAGTCTATCAAAGTCGAACAAGCTTTGTTATCACATCTGACTAATGTAGTCGACGCGATAGTATTCGCTATTAAGATCGAAATTGACGTAGATAAAAGATGTTTACGTTGGGACATCGCGTCTTCGCGCTAGTGGCTATGATACACTATATCAACTGTAGTATACTCAGTGCATTCAATTACGACGTACATATTCGAATCCCGGATACTGGTTTACCAACACAGGTACAAACAGTGAACCGTCTTAGTACTTTGCGCCGGATTGCTTCAGAGTAGCAAGTATACATACACACACAGATTGCGAAAGTACAGTAGTAACATCAAAAGATGCCATTGAGCTTGCACGTCCTACGGAAAGCGCATAAGTCTTTTCTTGCTCTTGGATCTTCTCATCCGTCTGTTTATCGTCTATTCCGTCGGTCTCAGATATTCCAGTCCACCACTTGTTAGTGCCGATCCTGCACAACCGTTGCTCCAGTAGTGTCCTTTCTTCCTTACGTTCCATCCTTGAGGAGTATCCTGATACGTTCTCTGCAGCTTCAAAGATTCTCAGCGAAATTTCCTTGGACCTGGCTACGTACCATCTAAATTTATATATAAAGCTATGTTTATGTTACATCCAAGCGAGCCCCTCGTCGTTAGATCAAGGAAGGAATGTACTTCAAGGAAATACCCTTCTGTGCACAATTGCCTTTATAACTGTGACGAATCAAGCGGATGAATGTTCTCGGCGGAGACAAGTAGATCCTTGGACAGTTTGATTCCGCAGGTACGGTATTGAGAATCTGTTTCGCGTGGCTCTTTGGGCAAATGAATTCGACTGTGGTATGCAGACTCACTGAACAGTAACCGACACATTTCAAACGCCAATCTGATTAATCTCAATGACATAGTGTATCTTTACAGTTCACCCTCTGAAAGTGAAACTCAAAGGTATGACATATGTTTTTTTGCTTCCGTTTTACAAACATAAGCAAAAATTATGTTTACACTGTTTCTCTGCATATCCTTGTATTCCAATAACATTCAATAAGTAGGCAGCGTGAATCTTCGGGGTTAAATAAATACGTGATTCGAAGTCATGGATGTCTGATAAACGGCGGACTTCGTAGGCATGTGAGTGAAGTTATACCGTATGAGGTAAACATTTTCGAGGTTTTGGCATGAGAAGACAAGAGAACTGGGAACCAGCAGAGAAAGGTAAAAGGGGTAAGAGTGCTGCGATAAGGTGAATCAAACCGTAAATAACTGCTGAACGGTAGAAAGGAAAGTGGAAAGAGGATGAAAGAGGTTAGCCGTTGAGAGGAATGGGCATTGGAGGTGGGCCCGTACGGAAAGGACGAGACGCCTCGCCAGTTGCAAAACTCGCCGAGTTTTATAGTTGAATCGCATGACTCCGAATCGCCATACATTCCACTGGTACACCAACATACCTTTTTCTCCCTTTTGACGAACGAATGGTAACATCGTCTACCTCATCCTCTCTTTCTCTTCACTGTGTTCGTTAATCGTTGTTTTTTCACATTATTCTTCTTTCCACTTCTCCGCAACCCCTCGTTCACCTCCGTTTATTTTTATATCGCCATTTTTTTCTGTCGGCCAAGAAACGGTAATGACGGCACTGCGCTACCGAATACCCGGCTTCCCTTACCTTTTATTCTTATTCCTATCTTCGCCGAATACCACTTCTCGCTGTTACCTCCGGACTATACGAGAAACGATTAATTCAGTATTCCTAGATATTCCATTTGCCATGGTGGTAGCAACATAGAGGGCGGGGGAAGGGATAAATAATCAAGCTCTGAACTTTCTAACGCGTTGACTATACACACAGCACGCCAGAATCATACTTCATCCAGCAGTCTCCGTGTCTTTTAACTTGTGTTTAGGAGCAGCCCATTTCAAGGTAGCAAGAGGTACAACAGGCTACGGTATACTACGAAGGATCTTAAATTACAAGGGAACCGAAGTGGGCAAAGTTTTTATTCTTACCTATGCTTGTCTTATCGTCTCACGTTCCTAACATAGCATCATCCATTTTATGTTACTATCGAAAAAAGGGATTAATCAGAAAGCAGTAAGATGCGGATAAATACAGCATCCCTTTTTAGATCTCAATGGTTTTGTTTGTTTTTTCTTGAACTTTTCCATACCAGTTCCATTGCTTCCCTTATTCTACTTTTTGGTACCTGCCCCGAGAATAATACGGTGTTACTACATATTTTTATTGCTCGTGTCCGCTACAACTGAACTTTGCCTAATTTACTGGGGTCTCCTTGGCAAACAGGAATCATATGGCATTCATGCAATCCGTGACCCGATACAAAACCAAGCTGTGACAGGGGGCGTTAAAAGGGGGCTGCGGCTGAAGAGGAAAAGAAACGACGCAATTTCAAATTGTGATACGGATTGCCCGGGAGGACGCGGAGGGTTTAAGGATTGCAAAGGCCGAAGGGGTGAGTTTCCAAAGTGCACGAAGGAGGGTAGAGAATCCAGGCCGAAGTCGGTAATGCCGAAAGTTTTAACGAGTTTGAGTGATCGTGGTCGATGTAACCACAATAATAATAATAATAATAATAACAATAAGCCACACAAGATGATGATAATAATAATGCGGTTGCTGCGGTCGTGGTACCAACTTATCGCGTTGCTTCGAATAAACCTGCTACTCCCGTCTATTCCCGCGATATACCCCTTGCGTTATCCCCTCTTCAACTCCCGGCGGTCCCTCGTCTGTGCTTGGTTCGCAACCTTGCCATTTGCCGCTACTTATACATACTCTCGTTGTCATACACCGGCTCAATCCTGTTGAGGTTACATCTTCTCTGCTCATTGCCAATCCCCTGTAGCAACTTCGAAAGAAGAGTGTAAGGGAGAACTAGGCTGTATGAACGTAGTATCAAGCATAACCACCCACGGTGAATTTTTCTACAGGACCCAATAACGATAATGTGATGAGTACACATCACAGCGACAACTCCATTTTTTATTTTTTTCTGTTCATGCACCCCTCCGTACTCCTCTATCCCTCCAATTTGCTCTCCTGCTTTTCCTGATTACGAAGTAGAGATGAAGTTTTATCCTTGCGCAAGTATACCTGAACATGTTCATGGTTGTGTTCTCCACAAGGTGCTCTCCCTCTTTCTTCGCCGACTTTGTCGACATTCTTTCATTTGCAAAATCCTCGTTCGTGTACCAAGAATTCAACAGTTTCATTCAAGATTTCTTGTACCGAGTGTTTCAAGATATATATAGTGAAGTTCCAATTAGACGATACTGTTCCACGTCAAAAATATATCATATCGATAAGGATTTCGAAGTAATTGCATGTTCCTGCAGAGAAGTTCGATTCAGTTAATTTAAGGGGATGACTGGTAGAGCCGAATCAATATTTTTTTTATTTCCGGCGTGTGAAAAATAAAAGGGGTCTTTGATATCGTGCAAACTGCGAGTTTGAAGCAGAAATATATTCTTTGGGGAGTGTAAAAATGTGCGCGAAATGAGAATGGAGAAGCCAATACATCACTCGGTAGTCGAGCGCTAGCCCGGCATCTAGAGCCGCCAAAATAGCAATTACCTTGGCCAAGAATCAAATGAAATAAAATTGCATTATCTGGCATGCCATGGTGCGATCAATCATACACCCTTTACTCTAGAGTGCTTGGGACAATACTTATTTTTAGTGCACACTCTCTGGTATCCACGTGGCCTTACAGCAGCCAATTCTTATTTACGTTCGAACATGATATAGAATATATATGAATGAACGTTGGTAGTACTAGAAATTGGAATTTTTCAAAAACACTACATTTTCTATAGTAGAGTGTCTTTAGATGGCTGCCAATAAAATTGATTCAATTTTAAGTGATGCATGTTGAACTGTTTTTTTAATTCCTCAATTCCGTAGAAAAGTTTTTCATACTAACCTTATCTATGAGACGTTATTAAGTGATAACAAAAAAGATGTTAAATGCACTGGAATACAGAAAACTGAAAAAGAGAATGATCCATCCGTACGGAGTTTGACCATCGGTCATATCGTTTGACACGCGGAAACTGTTTTCCAGAGCAGATTCGACGATCGTTTAATTAATTATCTGTAGCTCAGCGGATGATACGATTACTGAAATGATTTGTCAAATATTACGAGAAATATGTACATGGTTTCCCGTCAATTTATTTTCCCCTGTTTTATTGTCAGTTGTTACATAACAAAGTACCGCTACTACTGACAGAATCTATTGCAAGAATTTTATTTAGTCGTCTCCTTGAATTTAAAATGAGGAAAAACAGTAACGTTAGTGCTATTTTCGATCAAATTAATAATTTGCATTTGATCAATTATCTAAGAAACATTACATAAAATGTTATAAATTATTTATTTATGTTTGATAAATATTCTTGTAGCACAGCCTTAATTCATTCAAGATTTAGATAACTTGAGTACGCGATTCAGAAGTTTAAGATCATCAAATATGAAAAATATTACCAGTAACATTTTCGGTAATGAAAGGCTTGACATATTTTTACCATGGTGTTCTCCTCTTCTCAGGTTGCAGCAAACGCTACGCATCAATGTTTGCCGTTATTGTTTTTCATTAATGTACGAAGTCTCCATAGACTATTTCTTTAGTAGCTTCTGTTCACTGTATAATGAAGTGAATGAGGATTTTGCGGTTGCCCTCGGGTAGTCGATTAACGTTAATTGTAATGCTTTTTGATCCATACACGATGAAATAATCACTCATTTATGAGTTAAGTGGTCTGCGGAACTCTTGATGGCGCTTCTGATGAAATGCTCTCTTGGCAACGCGAACATTTTGCTCTTGCGAGTTGCGGGGCATCGAGTCCTGAGGATCGCGACAATTTTATTTCGCTCCCACTTTTACGCAGAAGGGGATGCACAACTTGGGCGAGTGATGGCTGCGAACGTAAACGAGGGTCGTAGGACTTACTATCGTGTTACCCTCGCGGTGATGGCGCGGACGAGAGGCTCGTGCCACAATTTACCCCTTGCAGTTTGCTTTCTCTCTCTCTCTCTCTCTCTCTCTCTCTCTCACACACGATTACGATCTCACACCCCGTTGAGTTTAACTTTTGCAGGCTTTAGCGGAATTTACTGTAATTATTATATATTCCGTATGCTGTAAAATTACAAATATAATTAAGATCCATATTGGATGCAAGTACGTATGAAGTATTTCACTACGACTCTGCAACCTCAGCTATATTTTTTCAGTAGTAACTAGTTTTCGGAATGAATCTCAGTTAATTTGAGCTCTGCTAGAGGATGCTTTTGCCGTAAGAAAATATTGAAAATGTCAGATAAACATATGGAACGGGCGCTACATTTTTTTACTTATTTTGATTTTATGTACAAAAGCTATAGCGGAACTGTTGCGCAATGAGGATGCAAGGGTGAGAAGTGCGTACACATACATACAGTTAATATATATAATTCAGATAAAAGTATCGAAGCACAAAATGTTGGATGATATATGAGGACAATATGGACCCATATTTCTGTAACTCCTGTCGTCCCGTGGATTAAGCTTATACAATACTCTTCCGCGGCACAACCGAATATCTTCGGCAGTTGTCACGCACCCTATCATCTCTCGTACGCGATCCCCTTCCATACACAACAATGTACACACATCTTTCATTCTCTTTCGGTTGCGAAAGACTCGACGAGATCATCCCCGGTAGCGCGACTCTAAGACGAGAAAGCACTACCCGAAAAGATCTCCTTCGAAGCTTCTCCGTCTTATCGCTTTTCTTCGTCATCCATACTACTTCTTATTCTTATTCTTTTGGCAACGTCGCAGAAAAGAGAGATGCTCTGTGCTTCCCGAGTGATAAATAATGTCTCCTGATCCGTTGTTTCGAGATCGCAAAAAAAGAGAAATTGTGTGGGTGATAGAACCAGGGTATATATAGGCATCATTCGCTACGAAAAGGAAACACTCTTTTTACGAAAACTTTCAGCAAACGCATAGTTTACTGCGTGGGTAATTTGTTAGCCACAAGTTTACGTTAAGTATTTAAAATGTTTATTTTAATCTTTAACTTAGAATCATGTGTTTGATAAAATTAAGCATTTTACTTCCGAGATTTCCGTATAAGAAACATCGATTTTTATGAAATGCATCGACGATAAATGCATACAGTTGAATACTTTTTTCCAAGTAATACGAATAGGCATTGAAGATTTTATTACAGATCCCTATATCTGTATATTTAACTAAAACAAACTCGAAGTCCGACAAAGACTGGTGACCATTATTGTTCCTTGGTGTCTCTCACTTCTGTGCTTTTCGCTCAACAGTCGATACAAAAGATGTGTGTGAGTGCAGGCAGTGCACGAGCTTTGTACCTCTCCCTCGAGCACTTCTCATCCTCTATACCCTACGAAACTTTCATTCCCTCTTGTACAAACCTTTCTATATCGCTTTGTCTTTATATCCTGTTTTTCGTATACCCCTTTTACAGACTCGATCTCCACGTGTATATATTTTTTCTATATATTTGTATATTTGCAGCTCTTTACGCATTGGTGTTCGCAGACAAGGCAATGGCGCCCATTAGCATCCCGGGCTAGGTAAAGGGTATCGGAAGCTCACTCGAGTACAGAGAACGAAAGATATAAAGATCTTTTAGATTGTGCAGTTGTAAAATACGTACAATCATATATCCATAAGTATATACGGTACAAAAATATAAATATGTCTGTATGTGTATAAATAGGTGAAAAATGAATGAAAAAGTGACGATGCTGAGAACGCCTCAAGAAGAAATTCAATGCATCGGGCAGAACCGAAAATATACATGCGGTATCCCACATGGAATGACATTTCTCTAAATTAATCATTTGTGATCATTCAATTCTTCAACCTTTGCCAAGAAAGTAGGTGTACCTTACTTCCTCACTGCTCTCAACGAGTAACTTATTTTTCGAAATATATTCATGCGATACACGGTTGTTCGCTAAAATTAGAAAGCTTTATCGTTGAAAATTCGTTGCAGCCCATATTGAAAAGCCTGTATAGAGATATGATATATACAAGTTCTATATCTGATGTCACACCTCTCGTTCCACATTTCTGTGCATATTGATAGCGGAGGCTTTCTTTCTTCTTAGGCGCTTTACAAAAGTACATGAGAAATCCCGGCATCAGCCAAAAGCACCTCTCTACTATATGTACAAATATAGATTTCTATGTGGAGGCTTCTTCATTGACTCGATATAAAAAACGTTCACTGATTGCGGACAACGATGGGGAAGAGGGTGCAGACGGGACAGTGGAGCCAGCGAGGGGATGGCAAATACTGCTTGAAGGTGGCAAAGAGCGAGAGAGAGTGCGGGGAATAGGTGAGACACTGAGGCAATATAAGGACTCATGTCTCGTGATAGAGAGAAAGAGAGAAGCCCAGTGAACGGGTAAAGAGGGTGGTTGGAAGCAGGGGGAGGGTTGTGAATATCGCAATGCGGTGTTTTTAGCGACGTGCTATGAGCGATGGATCGGTGACCGTAATTATCATGTAGAGTTTTGCGAACGCGAGGGTGCCGAATGGGAGTCGGTAAGCCAATGGGGGAGGGGGTTTGGGGGTGGGAGAAGAGAAATATAAATGAAAGAAATCGATTCGCCTCGAGCCCACGGAGATGCTATCGTAGCCTACGCTAAGTCAGCAGAGGGGAGGAAAAGAGTACGATTATAATACGTTTACATATAAATATATGGATGTATATGTTTTGTACGTGTGTGCACATCTACACATAGTTTTTTCTATCGTTTTTCTCCTTTTATCCTCTCTACCATACCCCGTCAGTCTATAATATTCCCAAGTACGAACATGATCTCAGAACACATATACACTCACATACAAATACTTACAGGGGGCTGGGAGGTTGCATGCAACTCGCATCGACGGCCACAATGCGACGTGATTGTACCAATCATGCGATATTATAATCAATAATATCCCTCCCGGTCTCTCTTTCTCTCTTACTTTCACCTCCACGTTATTATTAAAGTTCCAAATAGTCACATTATGGCGACGCTTTTGTTATTGATTATCCATTTGATCCTGAAAATTGGCATATAGGAAGAAGTGTTGCCTCAATTTTGTACTGTAAAGAACTCTAAGACCACATTACGATCTTTAAAGTAGCAATATAAATTCATCCTTATTTGGAATGACTCGGAGCACTTTTTTTCTCGTCTTATCTCGCTGAGTATCTCTGGTTTATATGCAGCAAGGCGAGGCTACGCCAAGGGATACTTGGAAATCGTGAAGAGTCGTCATTAACTGCCAATCACTGCCATTCACCGACCTGTAATGAAGAAAAGAGGATGAGAATGAACGAGAAAAAATGTGTAAGAGCAAGATGGAAAATTAGTGAGAATAGGATAGACAGGGGAACGTTGGATAAAGGAAAATGAAACGACAGAAACTCTAATTATTTATTTACGCCGGGGCAATGAAATGTGTCGTCTCTTTTTACCCTCTTCCCTTACTTCTACCTCGTCTTCTCAATTCTAAACGTTTTTCACTGACTCTGTGTATTTATCCGGGACTTTTAACAATCTCTGCGATATTTTGGATTGTCTAGGTTTGTTTCAACAGTTTTTGAACCTGCAAAATTGTTTGTTAGGTCTGTCGAGTTAGAGGTGAGAATCCCTTAGGTTTCATTCGACAAAACGAAAAAATTTTATCGATCGTCGGGAGATAGAAGATACAAAAAATGCAAAATAGCCATCGGCCAATAGAAAAGAAAGCCAAGAACAATATAATCATTTTCATGTTTACGCTTGATTAAAAGTTTTCCACAAATAAGATAATTAAAGGCTGCAAGAGCTTGCATATTTCTCTGTGCCTCTCATTTAAAGTATGTGCCAGGAAAAAAGGGATGGTTACAAAAGTGTATGTTGCAGGAATCGTAGGAGCTTAGGGCGCGAGGAAAAAGGACACTATGATTTCGCTCGCGGCCATCCAACTTACTCGTTTCCAGCAACAATAATTTATCCACCCCCCTTTAACCCCCACAACTCTCCGGGTATATTTAGTTACTACTTTTTTATAATTAATACCCCCGGTGGTAAATTAAGTTAGCAAAAGGAGAAAAAGTATTTTGCAAAATAAATGTACGAGATGGATGGTGGGTTTGGTCCGGTAATGGCTCTGTTGTGCCATCTCTTGTTCGCGTTGGTTTTGAGACTGGAATTCAACTTTTCGCTCGCTATTTCGCTTTTTTCTCTATATTCGCTTTACTTTATTTACTTATAACTGTCTTTTCTTTTTTCTCATCAATAGAGCAAGTTTTTTTCGTACTCTTCTCCCCACATTTTTTTCTTCCTTCTTTATTCAGCATGATTTTCGTATGGTATCACAAAATTTGACTTTTTCTCTCGATCTCTTATTTGTGCACGCTTCATATTGAAAACATAGTTTCTGAACAAAAATTTTATGCTTCTTTACGCTCTCGCGATTTTTTGCAACACCGGAAATGTAAGTTAAAATACACACATTACAGCTCGATTACAATCGAACGACCTTCGAGCTTGCTTTGAAAAAAATGAGAAATAGTTTAAAAAATAATGTGAGTTAAACGGGAATGCTTCATAGAATCAAAATTTTTTTCAAGCTTGTTTGATTACCATCGATAAGCATATAATTCGCAAAATCTAACTATTGCTTAAATGAGCAATAATTTAAAATCTCGTTATCATGTTCCGCGTCTTCTGTAACAGCTCCACACAGAATAGATGACGACAATACGAATTGTGAATTTGGTTCGGGAGATTGTCGAGAACCAAAACAGAGGTACATAGCCGAGCGAGCCTATTTACTCGGATAACGATGCGCCGGTTTATGTCAAATCGGATGCCATTCCCTCTCGCTCCCTCTCACTTTTTTTTCTCATCTCTCAACGATTTTTAGCTACATTGCTCTCTCTTTGACTCTCATCCGTATGATTTGTTTCCCTTGTACATTCGCGTTCTCTCTTTGTCGAGGAGACATCAGCATCAGGCTCACCCCCCATTGTCTCACCATAAAAATGTCAGTTCTCGAATCTACAGTTAACTGCACAAAGAATACAATGAAAGACGTATGGAAAAATAGCCAGATAGGCTTTCCTCTTTTCTCATACTTTTTCTCTATTTCTTCTTCCATGGAATCCTCTCTTTTTCTATAATTCTCGGCTACTACTGCCATCGCTCATTCTATCAACCATCCAAACCCACCTCGTCGTGGCCGTCGTTGCTGCCACTCGAATGCACTTGTCGTGTACATTTAAACTCGGTAATGACGCATTGTTGAGAATTATCAGATTCCGGTACGAGACGAGCTACTTCGTACTGTTTTTTAACCACGAATTATTATCAAAAACTTAATGGGGGGTTGTACAGGGCACTTCATTTCGAATCCTCATATTCCAAACATCTAGATTTTGTCTATTATATTTTCGTATCATTGCTATATTTTTATCAGAACTCGAACTTTTCTAGTTCCTTGTCTTACGAGGACGTATTTAATTGTCTGAATAAATTGAAGAGCAATTGGAAGTACGTTGAAAACAGATATGTATGAAAACTTAAACTCCAGATATATAATTTAGCCAATCACTGTGGTTATTAGCTTCGAATTATTGCGCCCGCATCACTAATGGAAAATAAACAATTCACAATTTTCTTTCTCTTAAACGTTCTTTTATAAGTCACTTGATTAATCAACCGCCAAACCCTTCAATATTAAACTTCGATTTTGCAAGGGTGAGGCAAAGGTATAACCGGAAGAGGAAAAAGGGTTGGAAACGGAAAGATAGAACGAAGAAAAGGGTTCTCTGTGAACGATCGGTCAGGTCTCGCTTCTTTATCTTAATTATATATCCTGAAAAGTTAATTACTCATTTCCTCACTCTGATTTTCTGACGTAGTAAAAAGAGGCGTAGTCTTTGAGCTTTTTTTCTTTTCACGTTCTATCGTGGAGGAAATTAAAAATGCCAGTTCGCAACCACTGTTTTTGACCCCTTTTGTTATCTCCATCTGTTAATTGCAGCGTTAACCAAAAATTGGAAGTGTGTTATTTACTCAAGAAGGTCACACCGAGTCGAAAGTCGTAATTTTTAAACTACAGATTTTGTTTATTTTTCATAAAGTTGTTCCATATGAACCATTTCTCTATTTCCTCCAGAAATTCATGCAATGAAAATTCTTCATATTGATAAAAATTTAATAAGAAACCATAAAAAAAAGGAATACATTTTTCTTACTTCCTCGCGGAAGTATTAAACACTTTGAATTTTTGTTGAAACAATAATCGATATGCGGACGTAATTCAACAGAAGTTTCAAGAGCGTGTCCTGTCTGGTTCAATTATAATGCATATGAGACATTTCTCGTGATAGCTTTATTCTCAACTTGTGACCATTTTCAATGAGGACCAATTTTTGATATGTGATCCGTAAGTCATAGTCGTGTAAGTTTTAAATAAAAAAAGACTGAAAACCGTCATATTCGAGTATATAAGAGTGCGGCAGGGATCGCGAAAGCTTTCTTTTAATATTTGGCGTCGAGCCGCTACCGCGTCTCTTGATTTTTAAAAAATATGGTAACATTACTATAGAAACTTTTATAGAATAAAATATCGAAATTCGTATTACAAAAATGATCGGGATCTTTTGGAATGTGCAAATTTTATGTGGAATGCCTCTAATATATGCTTATAACGAAAAATATTATGACGTCTGTAGCATATACGAGGAGTGGTGTAAGAGAAAACTCAAGAGATAGAGCTACCACAGAGAGCAAAACGCCGGTTTTTCGTGAGAGTCATTTCGCATCAGCGACAAAGGGCCTTTTTAGAATATTGATATCGTAGCCGCTACATATACACACACTGACGAAAGAGAGAGAGACAGAGGAGAAAGAGACAATAAAGGAGAGAAAAAGCTAAAAAGAATGAGAGCTAAAAAGAGCTTTGAATAACGATGAGATATGAAAAAAAGCGTGGTTTCCACCTTTACTCGAAACTTCACTCATCGTTCAGCGAGCGCTTGCTCGCTGATATGTATGTAGGGCGATTCATAGTAGATTTCAATAATGCCAATTCGTAGTGGATTTCTGTACTCAATAATCCAATCTATAGATCCAATGTGAATTATTACTTGGATTATAAATCAAAATCTTTTAATTATTACCGTGATTAATTTATTATAACGAATCCTTTTTATTTTCTTAATATTAAGAGTCGCAGCAACGACTCGTGATAAGTACATTTACAAGCGAGTCTCTACAAGACACTTTTACAGGAAGCACTGCGATTCTACCTGTTTTCGAAAATTGTTTCTCTAATATTTATTATGACACCATTTTGGAGAATTATTTCTTTCGATCGCGATTAATTAGAACCTCGTAGCTCAAAGCCTATTGATAATATTAATTTTTTTTTTGTAACCATGAGTGAATTAAGCAGATTGAATTAAATTAAGCACATGGTATGAATTAATCAAAAAAACTTGCCAAGTCTTTCAGCCGAAATTTCTTTTTCAATCTAATTTTTTTCTTTTGAATTTTTTTTGCATCCGATTTTTTTTTCATTCTTATTTTTTATTCTTGTTCTTTTTGTGTAGAACAACTATACTATAGCAGTTCTGTATTTTTAATTAATTGGAAGATTTTTTATTATAGGTTAACAGGCTTTAATGTATTTTACTATTAAGGCGAGCAACCACTTCAGGAGACCGAAAATTAGATGATGTTTTGGATTTTCTTTTATTGTGAAAACAAAAATGGAAATTTCCGCAACTCTGACAATAATTTATTCATATTTTCATACATCTCTGGTAATTTTTTCAAGTTATTTCATGCATTAATTAAGGTGTAATCCGCGTAAGTAATAAGGTGTCCCTTGGCGTGTCCTCATCATCGTTGCATATTGATTTGCGGGAATTGCGCAGCTCGAAATTCGCATCTGAAATAGTCCAACAAATTTTTATACATTCTTAAGATGTTTTTTTAAGAACATGAACCTAAATTTTGAAAAGAAAATCGAGAATTGAATATTGGAACGTGTTTGAAAAAAAATGATCGATTTTTAACATTTTTCCCCCGGCATTTTGCAATAATAAATATGTTTTAAACAATCTAGTCTTTCCAACTTTAGGTTCATGGTTTAATAAATTATATTATGTAAACGTGTTCCAAATTTGAAGAAGATCCATCAATTAGTGTTTGAGTTATGATTCCCGCAAATTGAAAAAATGTCGTTTCGAGAAAAACGCGTTTAAAGTTTGAGCACGCTTGGGAGTCGAGCGGAGAATCTTTATCATTTATATACATACCGTTAGAAGGAATCCGAAAATCGTTTTGAAATTTTCAGGGTGTATTCTTAAGATATCTTGCTAACAATTTATGAAATAAAAAAAAATGTTTTTTTGAAGCATCTAAAGTGGTTGCTCGCCTTAATGCTTTTACAGTTTTAATTTATTTTTGTAGAGTTTAGACTTAATTTCTGGTAGGATTTGAATTGGCATCTTTCGTGAGATTATGATTTAATTGAAAAATTTTTGTGAGGTTGACAACTATTGTTTTTGAGGTGAACAACTATTTGCGGGGAGTAAATGTACTTGTCTCAACTTTTTTTACAGCATATATGCTATTTTTTTGCGGGTTTTCATTATTTCAGTTTCAAATGATTTATTCTGCAAAAGCCAAAGTATAAATGATCTTTCATTTTTCCTCGATTTTTTTTCTTGCGCTTTTTGTATTTCACCATGTGTATGCAACCCCTCTTCTTATCAGTATCTCTCAGTTTTTCCCCACTTTTACTCCAACGTCTCTATGTTTCGTTATATGTATAATATATATATATTACATATTCAACGCCTGGAATTTTCCTCTGTCGATGTTGCGATACTCGTGCGCGTTTATAGCGACAAGAGTTCAAAAAGAGATCGACGTCAGTCAACTCGACACGAAACAACCCCGGAGCCTATACAGACGTTGAAAAAAAAGACTCGCGGATCGTCGTGGTATCGTGCATATCGTAAAATTCAAAGCCTTTTATATAGCATTTATCTTCGTATTTTTTTGCTCGCGTGATTGTCGTAGTTATTATTATTGCTATTATCGCCGGGTTTTTTTTGTAGACACGATTTTTTTTTCAACGAAAATGCATCAGACTCGAGTTGGTCTTTGATGATGAAGGAATAAAAAAGGGTGAGTGGGGGAGGTAAAAAGAAAAAAGCAGGAGACATGAATGAACGAGCCTCTGGAATAAAGCCGGGGGAGCATGGATTGGTATTTCTCGATGGATGCGAAAATATACTTTGTACGTACACACGCATATACATAAACACGAATAATATCTATGGATAAGTCTTGCAAGCTTTCAAATTTAAAAGAGAGAATTAAAAGTGAGGGCTTTCGATATCCTGATGGCATCTGACGAGCACTTTTGGGACAAAGAGAATTGATGGAAGTTCTTTCGTTAATTCGGGAAAAAATATGAATAAATAAAAAGCATCAGAATCAACTGGTTACAGAAAACGTCTTCCGCCTATACGATCAGTCATAGGAGGTTCTTTATCACTTATGGCCAAAATACCTAATGATGTAATCAAAAAATTTGAAGCCACCGAAAATCGCAAGGTGCATGGTGCAATCTATTAATTATTTTTAGACTGTCATTCAATGAGCCAATGCAACAATTTGATAACACGTATCTTTAAATATTTCTTAGAATCATAGCAGCGACTCGTACTTTTACACAATGTCAAATATTCAAGGTCCATAATAAAGGGGTGCGGGCTGGTAATATTTCGGATAATATTGCTCGCAGCTAAAAATTTCCCCCTAGTACCGTTCACGAAAGAAAAACGAATTTTTTTTCTTAGCGAGTGACGACAGTGATCTAAAGCCCGGGTTGGGGAGGGCAAAAAAAATCAAGGGTAATGACAAATTCACGTCGTGTGGATAATTGGAATAAATAAAGGAATAATAGAGGGTGACCTGGGAAAAGAACAAGACAGAGAGATATTCGCAAAGTGTGAGAAGGCTCGTGGCAGGCGGGAGGGAGGGAGGGAGGGGGTGGAACAGAGTGATAGTCAGTACAACCCCTTGACATCTGTAATTAAATGAAAACAAAAAGAAAGTAATCGTACGCTCTCGACGGGTGAGCCAAGGCAGCGAAATGAGAGAATCAGATAGGGAAAGGTGGATAGACAATGCAAGCTCTCTTTTCCTCTTCTGTCTACCTCCCTCTTTTCTCGTCTTTCCCCTGCTCAGAGGCCGAGAATGAAATGTCACCGGCCGGATGCGGACGAGCTATTCGTTCAGATCGTCCCGTTTTTTTCGTATCTTTTTTTTGTATATATTTTATTCCCATTCTCATTCTTCTTATCCACTTCTTATTCGTTCTTCTTCTTCTTGTCTGAACGAGAAGCGCCTTTATTTCCTGTGAAGTAGATGCTGTCCGAGTCCTTCGAGAATGCCTGTACACTGAGACGCGCAATAATTGGGACAAGAAAGACACGAAACCAATTATCGTAGCATCGAAGCGAGTAGACACAACGGTTTATTCTTTATCTCGCTATTACTCAAGCTTTTCATTCTGACATTATTCAATGTTCGTGATTCGCCCCTCTCTTCCTCTTTTTCAAACTTCTTACTATGCCTGACAAAGCGCAATACTATTTTTTTCAAATTGCACATTTCCTGGAAAGATTTTATTAACAAAGAATTATTTCAAATGTGCATTGTGGTATTTCATGGACCTCACATTATATTTTAGACTTAGAATATATATATATATATATATATAACAATCTTGATGAGTTCTATGAGAGAAACGATGAATTCGAACTCGATGAGATAACATAAACATTCGTTTACCAAATTATAGTGGAAAATATTTTTTTTGCGAGTACATCGACGTGAATTACTGGCTACAAGTTGGATTTAACTAAACCATAAATATTCGTCTTTGTAAGAAATTTATATTTGCCCTGACGATAACGGAGATTACATTGTTTTATGGGAAGAAAACACGATTTATCATATTTGACATTTTCTCTTCGAATGCGAGAGTAAAATGACAAACACGAGAAAAAATGAGAGTGACAGGAAACGTGTATATCGTGGCTCCCTAGCATTCAAATTACGATATAGTGACAGCTGCAATGATGCATATATATATGTATATAGTATACAAGCGATATTGTCACGAACATTTTGGTTTTATGTATACAGCTCGTGCCACCATACGTGTCAAATAATATTTGGAGATCTGACGATCCGTGTTTTTCGGTGTGCTCAATTTTTCAGACCTCTCGATCGTTTTTTTTCATCCCCTTCCGTTGAAGAAAAATTTGCTCACACCCATCTTCAACCCTCAATAGTATCCGGTGCCATTACGGTAGCACTGTCTGTCGCATCGGAAAGCACCTAAGTAAAGACATCACAAAGTGATCTGTGCAGACGAAAGAGGCAGAAAAAGATCTCAAGCAACGCGAGCAATATGCCATCAAATCCCCGTAACCATCAATATCTTTCATTTCTGTACGCTTGAAACACAGAGTAACATCCCCCAGATACACATCTTCACCCCCTCGAAACCCTGCTGCCCCAAAAACTGTTCAAAAACCCGAGGCACGTCACGTCGTACACACCCTTCTCCTCGTTTTTTTCTTCTTTCACTGTCAACTCCATTCACCATCTCCCTTCCACCTTTGTTCTTCATTTCCTATCTACATGGACACACTGAAATGTTTTACATTGAAAAACCGATGCCACCGGGTATTGATCTTTTTTTCATCCTTTTTAAATCAACTTTATAATTTTATTATTGTATATGTTTATCTAAAGGGTTTGTTTGAGTTTGGTGGGTGAAATCGATCAGCTTTTCAACCCTTGTTGTCCTAATTAAGGTATGTCACTAGTGGCCATTAGAAGGCATGCTTGAAATATATAGTATATGGTAAAAACGGATCTGTTTCGTCAAGTAACATTTAAAATGTTCTTTTAAAATATCTTCTATACTTTATACAGAATATAAAAATTTAGGTAACAGTCACAATGAGGCATTGTATTTTTGCAACTCGCACTTTTCCTTTGAGTACGATGTTAATAGTTCTGCATAAATAAGAGATTATATTATGTGCAAAACAATATTTCGATGTGCTTTCATGAAATATTTACAATGTTCTTTAAGAACCTTAACTGATGAGTAAACGTACCTTGAAAGTGAGAAATTTTGAAAACCAGCATAGTAAAATCCCACCTTTAATAAGAGAATAAATATCAAGTGCGTGTCATATTTCAGTTTAGGCATTGTATAGTGTTTCATAATATCAGAAGTTAATTGTCATCTGACATAGGAATTTTTCGTTTCCGTATTTTTTATATTGTTTGTAGGCTAACGTAACTGTTACTCTTATGAGATATATTGGTTGCTCGATTCTCGCTTTCGCCGCTGCATGGCGCAGAGAGCGCTGAAACTTTTCTCACTCTACAGCGAGCATAAATTCTGCGAAGCAAATGAGTTCGATCCTTCGAACCGATTCTATCTAAGAATTTGATAACGAATATTTATTTTGACTTAAGGGCGGGGTAACGTTTTTAAACTTTTTTACATTTTTTTTATTTGATTTTCTGAATGGAGAACCTTTCAAGAATATTGTGTGAACATTTGAGATGAATCGGAGCAAAACTAACGAAAATACAGTGGTTTAAGCAACCGCGCCTCATACATGACTCATCGCATCAGAAAACACCTGCCGCGTTTTTCCCACAACTCACGTTTTCAAAGTCGGTGCCCCTCATAACTTCAAAACTACTGCACCGATCCTTTTGAAATTTTGAACACTATTTCTGTACAAAATTTACGAGGTAACGCTGGAGAGTTTTTTTCAAATTTGTTAATATTTTTTATTTTACAATAACAAATTAGCCGATTTTTTTTCGCAAAAATTGCGTTTTTCACTTCAAAGTGTTCCCAAAAAGTGAAAAATTGAAATTTCGAAAAACCCTCCCAGCGTTACCTGGGGAAAGCGATTATCTAACGAAAGAATTTTGATTTTTTGATTTCAGATGATCCAGCACGGAGTTATGAGGGGCACCGCAATTATACTTTTTTCCGAGACGCTTCCGAATAATTGCTGCCATTGCCGTATTTTTTAATATTACTTCATGAAAATTTTACACAATATTCTTCGAATGTTATACTTTAATGTACCATTGATTTTAATAAATAGATTTTAACTGTGTCGTCAAAAAAAATTCACAAAAATGTGCCTTATTTGCACGAATTAACGTTACTCCCCCGTTAAAACATGTATGACAATGCTTTCTCTGTACACAGAGAATAAATATGTCATGTAAATAGCCAACGGACTAATACCAAGCAAAAGAAATGATTCGTTTCAACTGCATATTAAATTATCTAATGCATGTAATCCGAATGCATTTTTTACTATGCGCATTAAAGGATAGGTAACCCAGGTCTTGTTCAATGGATGAGTTGAATTACCAATGTAAATATTTAACAATATTATGAAGTTCGGAATTTTTACTGTGTCACAATATACATTCTGATGCTACAATGACAATATTTATTGTGTCACTATATACATTCTCATGCTATGATGACAAAATCTGCCTAGAGTATATCGATTTGTTATGCCCATTGTGAGAAATGCATGTGTCGATCCTAAAAACCAGTATGCCAAATACCAAATAAGGCTATATGAATCACAGCATTTTTACTATATCGGGTAGAACTTTTTATTATTTCAACCTTTGAATAAGTACTAAAATTCGGTACTGTCCTCAAAATAGTATGTTATTTTAGCATTATTCCTCTGGATTTCTAGCCCTATTTGTTTGAATTTTCGTTCTCGTATTCTCCGTGTAGTTCCGTCATACGAAATGAAGACAAAAAACACATGACAAAAATGTTAAACCTAAAATACGTCGTCTTTATCACTGACATACAAAGAAAATGATATTTAAAATCCTATTACGATTGGATACAATGTCGTACTTTTAATTGTCAAGTTTTGGTACGAGGTATTACTTCAATCGCATGAAACAAATTTTCATTAAACTCCGGAAAAAAAAAAATTTTAGTGAAAAGCGTGGATAGAGTTTGATATTAATTTTCCTATAGGTTCTGTATATAGAAAAATATAAGTATGTCTGCTTCCTTTTTTATGTACTATAAGTATGATCTGGTAGGAATAAAGTAGAACCTGGCTGGCATGTACCAGGCAGGAAATCTCGCTTCCAGTAAATCACACAATTATTGAAAACGCGTTTTGATATCTGAAGTTTTACCTCTCTTTTTTGTTCTCTTTCCGTTTCTCTTTCACTTTTTACTTTCCAAAGCGGTGTTGAAAAAAGGAAAGACTGAACGGAGCAGCGTTGAAGCGACGTGAAATCTAGACGTGTCGCCAGGCATTAATTATTCTGCGATTCTCTTTTCTTCTCGACGACTACGACGGTATAAAAGAAATGATCTTTTACCGATCGCATTTCAGAAGAACGATCTTTAGATACTTTTTTTTGTTTATTTCGCGCATTTTGTGTCGCGTAAAACCCAATGCGGAATAAATGAAAACTCGATGTATATGTATAAGCGAAGGAAAATGGGATGAAAAAAATTGATGAAAAAAAAATCGTGGATAACGAAGTGAGGGAGGTTGAGTAACAGATCGACTGCAGTTGAGTAGCAGTGAGTTTGAATGCAGCAGCAGGTTCCGCATTTTCATGCTTTATGCAAGGTCCAATCACGCGAATGTTTTGGTCCTTTTTTCTTCTTTTTTCGTTTTTTTTTATGGCCAGAGAGTTCAGAGAGGGTGTCGAGAGGCTCTCTATCGCGACGAGAGACCCAATAAAAACTCACTTCGTGGATTGGGCAATAAAGCTCCAATCAAAGGCTTAATTATTCGATTACCCCTCTGTTGGTGTACCGATGGTAGAGTTCGCCCTCTTTCACTCTTTTCCTCTTATTCTCACCTCCTGTTTCTCTCTCGCTCTGACTACGTTGTATAAATCTTGAATGAGAGAAGGGTGGTTAAGAGGTGTTTTTAGTGGTATAGATCTGTACGGTGTCGCTTGAAAAAGGCTTTTCTTTGCCTACTTTTCCCCCTCAGGGTGCTTTCAGGATTAAAGAATCGAAGATAATTAGAAATAAATAGGACGGGGCAAGCTCGAGTGGTGGTGGTAGCCGTGGTGATGGTTATTTCTCTCCGTTCGAAGCGAAGCTTCGCCAGAACGACCTCATTGTTTTAATTAAAAAGAGGATTGGCGAGAGTGCGGGTAGAGAAATCCCACAGGAAAGACGACGCCAACGGAAGTACTCTTCTGCTTTTCTCTCTCTCTCTTTCATTCTCACTTCTTCCTTCTGCTCACTCTTATTCGATCTTTTCTTTTGGCGCTCACTTTCTCTCTTTCTTGTTTTTGGTGTTTTTCTCTTCGAGTCCCTCTTTTTCTTTGCTTTTAGGCACTGCGTATCCTTCTTCTCCCCATAATATTTACCCTTTCCGCTTTAGTCTTCTTACTCTGATAGGATTGGGAGGTACTTGGAGCATAAACTGGAAACAACAACTGAAACGTACCAGGCAAGGAGTCACACCTTGATTAAGATAAAGTCGTCGCAAAAAATGTACGAACAATGTTATATTAATGTTTCTAGGAAATTGAAAGAAAATTGACTCATGATGATGGCTGCAAGAAATTAGACACATCGAATCATATATTTTGAGCTAATTCATGAGAACAAAATCAACAGAATAACGTTTCAATATGCATCATTACACTACGGAAACGTATTAAAATTTACATAAATGTGAAATATGAAAGATTACGGAAATGCACACTCAGCTTGACCCAAAATCTTCTTCAATTTCGTTTAATTTTATTCTGCGTTTAACCATCTCAGAGGAACTACGAATAAAAATTAAAAAAACACTTTTTCCACATGGCGATTGATGGAAAAAAGGATGTCGCGAGAATAAGCTACGAGTATCCAATGTAGTGTTGACTGGTATCAAATTTTCCGGAGTGTCCCGGGTATTAGTTTTCCAACGCCAGAAGTCTCAGGAGACCTTGATGTGCTTACACGTGCTTGGATATTACACGTACCCCTATCCGCGTAATATATATCTAGTTTGCAGTATGCCACGCTTAAAATTCGATAGTGTATGTATCGCTGTGACTCAACCCAGGGAAGACGGATCGTTTCGAGACTTTCCAGCATTATTAAAATGGCGTGAAGCGTGTTTCCTAGCCGGGCGTTACCTCGAAACGAGAAAATACGATCGGGAACAAAATAAGAAGGGGATGTACTTGGTGCGACGACAATGCGAAGTATATGAGACCAACCGGGCGTTAATACGTTCGACAATTTTTATTTTCGCCTTCGGGCCATATTGGTATGGCATGGTTAAATGCAACATTAAACGGCAGAGTATTTGTGGTATCCCAGCAGGGTTGGTAGATATATAAACATATATATAGGATGTCCAGAAAGTCACGCCTGGATTGTAAAAGACATAAGTAGATCACGGGATTTGAACGGGATTTTTGCCTCATGCATTGATTTTGCCTGTGTTCCGTAGACGAGATATTAATAAGTCATATCAAAACTCCCTATGCTCTATTCTTCGTATGAGCCCATTGTATGAACGATCACTAATTGTTTAATATCTTATTTCAATGGTGTATTAGGGAGCAATATGTGTAAGCACTTTTCATTTTGAGAACTTTGGATTTGAAGGTCCTTTTGAGTTTTGATACAAATTTTGCATCGACCTGTACAAATATGCATATAAACGCGTTTATTATACGACGCTGTTTTATATTGAAATACATATTTCATGGTCGTGACGATTGCTTTCAGTGGCGATATTCACCTACCCCTTCGGCGATTTATCAAGCGATAAAATTGAAGCTTTCTTGTAAATTACATGTACCGTCTATCGCAGCGAATGATTTTTTTTTTTCCAATTATCACGTTAGGGTCCGAAAATACGCAGGAATCTCTTTTTTATTGTATATGAGAATGCTCTAAGCTAATAAGAAACAGTTTATAATCTATTCACAATTTCTATTCTTATTCCTTTATTTATTTTGCTAAGTTGCCAGAAAAATGGTGAACACGATTGAACGCTGTATTTTTCAACCGTTGACAGTTCTTGTTATTTACAGGACTAAGCAAATATGGCATTTTGGAATCGTGCAGCATTGTCTTATGGTTCTGATAATCCAAATGTTCAAATCTTCCAGTTAAAGGATGTATGCATCAAATCGGAATTTTATTAATTGATTAATTTTCAAAAAAAGTGACGACGTCAGATTTTCTTCTTTATATGGTGCTACTAGATTTCCCTTTTCTTTTTGCCTTTTTTTACGTTCTTGCATTTACTGGGAATAATGATCGAATGCTAATAAATATGTTATTTAAAAATCGATTATATATAATTCATGACTCACCTCGTCTATAATTTATTTTTGTCGTTTATTTTTTATTTTATTTATATCGAAAATTACCTTATACATTTGATTATTAAATTAATTTTTCAAGTATCCAAAAAGCACGAACTCCAAAGTAAACCGTAGGGCATAATATTAATGCTCAAGCCAATTGAAAATACGCATTCTTCTTTTTTTTTTGGAAATGGATCATGTATTTTTCATTCACACATACAAAAATGAGTAATTTATCAAAACGACGTGAAGAGCAGGAGATTTAATTTTTAACCGTGGTTACCAGTGTTATCTTCGTTCGAGAAAATATTTGGAGAAATCTACATTTTAATTCTAATTTATTACTGGCGACATCTCGATCGGCCTTCGCGCCCTTAAAAAGTATAGGAGAAAGTGGGACAAAGCTATTCTGAATCTATATATGTATATATATGTACCCAAATCATTTTGTGAAGAGAGGAAGGGAACGATAGTAAGCGAGACAGAGACGAAAGACCGTCGAGTCTGTACTCTCCATTTGCTTTCGTACTTTCGCGACGACGACCCTCATCCCTTGGTCCTACAGTTAGCACACAGTCATATCCTCCGCTCGCTTTTCCCAGTCGCGCTTCCCCGCCATTACCTCTCAGCTATTTTCTCCCTTTCTCTCTCTGACTCCCTTCGTTCATCTTTTTCTCCCTTCATCTTTCTGACTTTTACCTCTTTCTCCTTTCCTCTTGTGCTTACTCTTTTGCAGAGATTTCGCAATTAATTATTTTGATGCATTCGGTTCGAGATTTAGCCCGGAAAACCGCAAACCAGCTATCGTTATACACGCTTAAAGCACGATAAATAACCAGTCGAAGGAGAAGAGAGAAAAATTGCAGTTGAACTCGTTCAACCGATATTCAGATATGACCAGTTCCGTTCTACACTGTGAAACATTCCGGTCTGAAAATGATCGTGGCCGTGTTTTGGAATCAACCGTTCATCGACTTTCGTATAGGCGCGTATCCAAATTTTCTTGACAGTTTATTGTATAGCATAGCCTGCCATAAATAATAGTTATTTCACCGTGAAGGCGACAATACGTATTAAACTAAAAAAAAAAGATAACGAGAGTTCGAAAAAGTGTAACGTTTTTATTTTTATTTATTTATTTCTGCTGTAATTCATTTTCACTTGCAATTTGAATATTTAGCTCTTACAAAGAAATAACACAGTAAAACATAAATACGAATCTTATTAATACAGAATTCAAATTTTACGTCAAACTTTAGTAGCCGACGAGATATGGGGAGAAATTTATAAGATGTAGAAAATATTCTGTAATCTTTTTTCTTCGAGATGATATATTTTATTGTCTGGAAAATAAAAGCATATCACGCTCACGATCATTTTCCTTAACCAAATTGAAGACTTTACAGAGAATCTTGATTTTTTCTCTCAAGTGTTAGGAGTTGGATAGTCTTTAAAAGTTTTGGATACCAATAATTTGATTGATTTACCCGAATGATCTCCTTTTGTACCGATCTTGGTCCTTCTACTCTTTACCTTACGTATCAACTAACGAGTAGATGTCCATATCTTTATGAATGTGATTCAAGACACGAGACAGAATTATCTTTAATCAAAAGAAAAATCATTCTGGAAGAAAAACAACAACTATAATAGGAATCTTCTTCTATGAGGAAGCGAAAAAACAATTATCCTCAATCAAAGTATTTGGCACACACTTGATATGAGATATATATAGAAGGCCAACTGACGATGGTACATCGTTCATCATCTTATAATATAACGTTACTTTTATGTTGTGGCTGGTCGAGTTTCGACGATGACGCGAGACGGCAGTCATTCGCAAACATGTCCTTCTCTATCTAATGGCTATCGGACGATGAATTCTCGTTCGTTTTTACGCACACATCTATATATACATATTTATAAATGTATTATTGGCGCGTGCCATGATATATAGACAACGAGGCATAAAAATATCTTCGGTGTGATCGAGATGAGCCGGGTCAATTGACCGAGGTGACCCGATAGTGTCCACAGGCATTGACACTTGTAGCCAGAGCATCTTCGTCGTTCTCGTCGACGTCGCTTTCGTCATCATCGGTTTCGACCATGTTTCAACTCTTTCATTTCAATATTATTCCACATAGTAGTAACTCATTCATCTTTCTTCCGTATATAAATACACGAAACACGTGACTCACCCGAAATCTTCCATCACAAAGTGTCTCGCGAATCCAGCCACGTTAGTTCTATTTTAAGTTGGCCAGTGCCCATCTCCGCACGACAATCATCCTCGATGTTCCATTGCGAGTGCGTTCATTGCCACTTAAAAAGTTATATTAAGATTGCGATATCTTGTCGAAAAAAAAAATCAATACACCGATTCGAGATTAAAGTGAGATATTTAGTTCAAAGAAAGAACGATGATTTCTCGCAAAATAACAAATATAACTAATCTATGATTGTCTTCAATCAGTACACAAAATTACTGCATCGCATTTTATGGCCGCGTAAAAAATCTACTGTCAATCTTCTTATAAGTCTTCATTATATTTCCTAACATTCTGTCTCCACCCGAGAATATCTGTCATCAGAAATATCGTAACGCTGAACGATGTCAGAATTGCTTCGTTTCGAGTCAATTGAAGCTTAATTCAAAAAATACGTAAATTTTATTAAGAATTGATGACGATTGTACCAGCCACCGTAGAAGCATGGCTGGAAGATGAAAAAGCCTGAGTCCTCTATGTACTATTTTGGATGATACTGAGTTACGAAAGAGAGAGCTCATCATCCCTCGTAATGAGAAAGATATAGCGATACGATGGGAAGGTTGATGTATAGATACGCGCATAGACAGACAAGCGAAGCAGAAAGAGAGTGAGAGAGTGTAGTCAGTGACGCTGGATGCTTTGTAGAAAGTTTGAAAACTCGACGAGTGGATTAATATCGCCGAGTTCTCGTTACTCGTTGTTGATTTTGTCTGCGCGTCTCTCCGACGTACCCATGGCTTTTCGCGGGGGTGGTTCGCATTTCCCCCTTCCTTTGCCGTCAGCCTCAGCTAACCACCTTCTGGATGCATCCCTCTTACTAATAATATATAGTATATATAGAAGAGTACGGTCACAGGACCGCTCAACCCTTTCACTTGACTATCCCTACAGTTTTCCATGTATATATAGAGATTTAAATACATATATAATGAAAAAGGCGCTGGTGAGAAAGAGATAGGAATACCGCCTCTCTCAATCCCATCGTATCTCGTCGCAGGTCCATGCCTATTGCATAATGTATATATATGTCCTTATATGTGCTTGCCAGAAAGCAGCTCAAATGTCTCTAATGAACCGGCTTGTGTGCTTATATCTGTGGCTCCAGTAACCGCTTTATACGAGAATACTCGGGCCCCTAGAAAGGTGGAAGGAAGTCCCGCATATGCGCTTCAGGCTTCAGGTAAATAACGCGGTTTGAATAAAAACACCGAGCCCCACGGGGCTCTTCGCTCTTTCTCACTGCTCCATATCCTATATACATAAGACTATCTAAATTAATATGCGAGATAAATATATATATTTGCCAGAAAAATCCTTGCAAGCTCTGTCGATGCAAAACGAAAAATTATCAACACCGAATGAAGCCCGATGAGAGACTTTATTCCTCGCATTTTAATAGTGATTCATAATTATTTCTTCACTTGGTATTTTACTCACCTTTATTATTTGTATCGCGTTTTTACTCATTTTATCTTCGACTCTGACGGTCGAAGAAAAATTCAAGTGAAATCTAGTTGATGAAAAAATGGATTTACAGGAAAGAAAAAAAATTCGGCAGCCTGTTTAAGAGCACGAAACAGAGGGAAGAAATAACGAGAATAAAAGAGGAGGGGTGTGGGCTACGGATAAAAATTTATATCGCCGGCCCCGGACGAGAGGGTAGAGGGGTTGAAGAAGACGTTGAGCGCGAGAGGGGGAGGAGGGGTATATTCGCCCTGTTCGGGATAGTGAATTCAAACGGGCGTGTAATTGGCAGTATCGTAAAAAAGAGTCAAGACCGTTCGGGCGAAAAGAGGGTAACGCGCTCTGCTCAGGAAGAGACGAAGGAAGAAAAAAGGATGAGAAGACAGGGCGAAAGAGAGAGGAGATGAAGAAGTAAGGCAGGAAGTATGGAGTGAGAGCGAGCATGGTACAGTGTATATGGAAAAAGAGGGCTGAGTTATAGCCATCACTGTATCGATTACTGACCGACAAAAGGGCGTGATTTTCAAGCCTTTACGTGTGAAATCGTTTGGATTATGGCCTTCTTTTTGCTAGCAGTTGATATATATACTTTACCCGATATTCTACCGGAGAAAGAGGGATGAAAACATTGCGGAAAGTATAGAGGGGAAAAGAAGAAGGTCTTCATAATTTTTTATCCAAAAACCGCGCGTTCGCTTTTCCCTCTCTTCTTTTCTCTTTCTTTCACGAGGCATCTATATCTCTCGAAGAGCGATATTGTTAATATGCAAAGGAGCATCGAAAAATGGGGTGGCGAGAAAGAAATGAGACTATAACCACGAGTCTGCGCACTTTTTTCCCTTCGATGGTGCGAGGTATCTTCAGTGATGGAAGTAAGCAAAGGAGATCCTGCAGAGGGCTCGATATAGAAAAGGCAGAAGGAACAGAGGAGAAGAATGCTTCTTCTGTTACTGATTCTACGGATAAAAAGGTGGAGGCCAAAATTACCGCACCACTGTTGGCGTCGCCGCCGCCGGAGATTATCTGAGCGCCTGAACATAACAAGAGGGGGTGCAACGAGCAAATATACGTTTCTCTTGTGGTGCGATCATACTTTTTAGTTGCTCGAACGATTGGTGAAAATTTTCCTTTTCTTGCAAAAGCTCATCGTTCCCTCATTTTCTTCCCATTGTTTCTGTATGTACGTATATATTACAAAGGGCATTCTATGCAAACTAAACACTTTTTAACCCTCGTTTTCTTAGTTCCTTTTTTATTTTTCTAAAATGTCGTATATTATTGAGAAGAATGCAATTTTTACGAATGAACTTATACGAGTAATCTCCGAATAATCTGCGAATGGAATTATATTACTATAAATAGATGCGTCTTTTTGTCGAATGCATAAAAACATATTTTTCAGCCGTTCCAAACTCGAGAAATGATTATGGCGTATATATTGTCGAAATGAAAGCTTGATCGACAGAGACAAAAGGCACAAAAGTTTAGTACCCATAAGAGAGGACGGGGTGCTAAAAAATCCGTACTCGTTCAAAAATAGCGCGCGAGTGGAGGCTCGTTTAATCAAGGACGGACGCGAACAGGAAAATATTCCCGGGGGCGCGACGCGGGGAAGTGAAAACGGGTGGCGCACGAAAGTAAGAAAGAGAGAGAAGGAGAGAGTCTTTCCGCAACCGAGTTCAACGAATTGTTTTGATAAGTCGCCGAGACAATACGTCGTTAAGGAGTCGAGAGGGTGAGTCGGGGGATGTTCTTCCGTCGAGGTTGTGGGAGTGTACTCGTCCTCAAGGAAGAGCAAGTAACAGGCCACAAGCATGCAGCGAGTAACGAAGAAAAAGAACACGAAGTAGAAGAAGAAGAAGTATAAGACGACGACGAAGACCTGGTGACTCTCTCGAAGTTTAGATTAAACCCGCCACGGATAAATATTCGTAATGGAGCGCCAGGGTGCCATAAATTAGTATGCTGCCCTCTTCTCATACTTCGCGTGGTCGCTCCTTCCTCCTTCAACCACCCATATCGCCCTTCTCTTCTTTTTTGATACGCCCGCGCGTATGAGATTCACCGATGTCGCAGAGTTTCGTCAGAACGCCTTCGTTTGCGAGTCCAGTCTACCTCATTTGATCAAGCTGCTCCTCTTTCCTATCTTGCCGTATCAAGTGCAATATTATTCTTAGTTTTTTTTGTATGATACCACACTTCCCATGCTAAAACTTGAGCTATACTTGAAAAGTACACGGTACTCTCGAGAATGCAAAACAAATTTTTTATTGATCATTTGCACTGCCCTTTTCTTGCATGAAAGCCGAAGAGGGTTTTGATTATTCAAAAGTATATTTTTCCTGATTCAACTGCATAAGAAAACAAAGCGAATTGTAGGATAATCGATAAAATTGTGAAAAGTTAAAAGGTGAATTAGTAATATAACTCGGTTGTGATAATGACATTAGATGAAATTCTGATAACTGCGACAATACAGTTCCAACGGGTTGCGCTCATATACGAAAATTATGTAGGCTATAAAGAGGCTCATCGGCTATACTAACGTAGCCAGTCTGAAGCCGCCACATTGGCGGCCAAGATTTTATGAATTCACCATTAAAAACAGAAGGACTCGATTGAAACTATTAAAAATAAAATGTCTTAGGGTTTATGACCTTCTGTTTCTCAGTGCCAAATACTTGCACACATAGCAGGTAACAAGAGACGGAGAAATTAAACCGCTATTAATCCACATCGGAATTGAGTATTATTAGGGGATGTAACCAGGATTTGCGGCGGGTCTGGTTAAAAGCGAGTATCGGTGAGTCAGCAAAATACACATACGTAATCGGCTATTCGCTATACATAAACTCACGAAGGTATAATACCAAAAATGTGTACATGTGTGAAATTGGTGGAAACAAGAACGACCTTAGTATGGGGAAACAAGGAGGTCTAGTCGTTGCAGGGAGAAAGTGCTCTAGATAGAAACCAGCATCCCTTTCTATCTGGAAGATTAGTCGTCCAGATGCGGATTTACTTTGTTTTATTGGTTTGCCCGACCCGAACCTACTTGAACGGCTCTTAATTGGTGTGTTGTGCAATCTGCGGTCTTCTCTTTCTCGATACCGCACAACCAAAGACTCTGGCTAATACCCAAGGCTTCAAGGTTTATCTGTATTCATTTCAAAATGAAAGTTTTCCTCCAATGCAATGAGAGCTAACTGGCGAACAAAATCGATGAAGTATATTTTTTTGCATTATCATTACAGAGGATTCGATAAGACATTCGATTAGTCTTTACATACAAAATGACGTTCCAGTTTTATTAAATATTGTACTAAAAAGTTCCATTTATATATTTTCATTATATATATGTATTTAACATCGAAGGATCGAATAAACCGACATCAAAGGATTAAAAAATGCTGCTCCAATTTTTTCACATGACCTAAACGAACTCATCGACTCTCATATCCTCTACCCTTTTATTTGGTATTTCGAAAGCGAATGACGGAGCCCATCAAGTGAAGAAATAGCGAGTTTATATAAGTCTGTGCTCACATACAAGGTTCAGCGATGAGGTTGGGTGAAAGGTGAGGGGATGCTCGTCATCAAGAGGGATGAGAGATGGGTGCCCTTGTTCTTCAGCCTGTCTGAAATCCACCTCCCCTCCCTCTTCTGTGCCAAGCACCAAACAGGCAGGCATGTTCTCTTTCTTCGATCTCGATATGTCTTATTGTGCCTGTCGCGGGTTATATGATGTACAGGAGGATGAAGAGGGTGGCTATGTTATATACGCGAAGAAGAAAAAGAATAAGGAAGAAACAAAAGAAAGAAAAGAACAGCACCGCGATACTCGTGGGGCTGCCTGTCTGCGGGATTGAAGTGGATTAATTGGTTGAACACTCACGGGGCTCGACCGAACCTGCTACGGTACAAGCCGCGCACACCCTCCTACCATCTACCCCATTCAATTACTTGTGATCTTTGCCGCCAACGCTTCTCGTAGTTTTGTACATAAATATGTGTATATACTTCCATATTATTTTACATCACTAGCCTATGTGCTTATTTATTTTTTTTGGGAACCGTCAAAATTGCTCCCTTCAAGTTAAAATTAAGAGGCGGAGTATTAGAAGTAGAAAAAAAGGAATCTTTTTCTAAAATAAAAAGAGTTAAAGCAATCGATTGAATTAATGCTGCATACCAAAGAACAAGCAAGGAAATACAGTCACGATGGATACTCGATCGGACACTTCAATCACCTCTCTTCTATCTCACGGCTTCCCTAACACCCTCTAATCTGCGACGGGACTGGTTCAGCTTTCAGCAGGGAGAAGCGATTATCCATTGCGTCTCGTCAATTACCGAGGCGTTCCGGGTGCGACAAGAGAATCGAGAGCAAGTTATATAGCTTTGTTTGTGTGTGTGCTTCCGTGTTCGCTTTCAGGAAGCACATGCTAACAGCTTGTGCGCAAAGCATAGTACAGCATCAGTCAGTATATGGAGCTAAACCCTCTCTGACACCAACATACACCATCACCGAATCTCGAAGCTCTCTCGGCTGATCGGATCCGTGCCTTCTCCCACCCCCATGCTCACCAGTTATTTAATTACCACGATCTATCACATGGGCTGTCAGCTTCTACAGTCTATAATTCATGATCGATCGTAGTACAGGTCCGGCGAAATCTGTTCAAGAGACTGCAGTCTTCTAACTCCTTCTTTGTTTTAACAGAAGACATTTGAGATGACTGCTTCGAAGCAATCCTGCAGATGATTTAATTTTTATTGTATTTGATTACGATAAACTGGTTTACTTTTTGGTGGTCTTCATTCAAAAGTTATTATAACGAAATTGACAAATGCTCTTTTCTTTAATTACAGAACACAAAATCTTTGTATTTTTTAATTTAATTTTCCGTGTACCAACATAGTGGTTTATTTTCATAATTCTTACGTCGATCAGTCAAAGCCGAGGTTAAATGATGAGCAAAGAATCGCGATCTTGCACAGGTATGCGTACATAAAAAGAAGGTTGAGCGGCTAAGAATCTCTTGATTTTTCCCCATCATATTCCACGGAGATAAAATGGCGACCGACAGGGGGCTAATTCGGATTCCCCTTGATGTCTGCCGGAGTTAACGGTTTTAACGGATAAAAGACTATGGATCGTTGAGCTACGTTCACTTTCGCCGATGGGGATAAAGGGAATGCCACTTTTAAGGGGGTGGTTTAGTTATACATATAAATATAGTAGTTATGGATGGTGGGCTGGGAAGGAGAAAAAAATTTGCAATAGCTCGCGAAAACGACGAAAGCAAAAGAAGAGGCGAAGCAAGAAATTGATATGGCATACGAAAATGAATTGCACCAATCTCCCCCCTCCCCCTTCTTGTACTACACAGCCGCTTTTTCCCTCAAAAATATTCCGTACGGCAATCTACTTGCGCCTCGGTTTTCATGCTCATTTTCAATTTTTTCCTCTTCCTACACCCTTCTAGTATACGATGAACTGGCTTGCTCCAAGGACAAGGATGACGATAAGAATTCGAAGCAACTCGATTCAGCAGGTTTCCTATAAGACCTATGTATTTCCATATTGTATCCAAGCTTCTCCCTTCACCTCCATATTGTACTTTCTTTATGTTACATTTATATATCCAGTGCTCCATCTAACGCGTCCTGTCATTGACGATGACAGAATGAATACAAATGGACGCATTACAGATACTTTATCTGTTTTGCTGAGCTAGTACAGGAAATCATATGTTCTATTCAGAATGGTTAAGAAAAGAAACAACACGAAAAAAAAACAATAGATACCGACATTTGGCAGCGATCTTTTAGGATTAACTTGTTCATTTTTTTAATATTAATTAACTTGTAAAAAACCATTTCATTCACGAATTGGTGAGCCGATGGCAGATTGAATAAATTATTCCGTAATGGTCGAACAGTTTTTGGAAAATTCTTAATGCGGAAGAAAATGTCACGTTCGTAGATCGTCGTCTAGGAACAGTCGGTTTAAAGCCAATCTGGGTTTAGGCGGAGGCTGACGAGGAGGCTCTACTGTGGCCGAGTTCGCGGTCGTCCTTTGTTTTTTCATACAACAATGGCCTCTCGATTTCGCCGCAGGGTGATTACGGCTAACGTGACCGTATACTTGTACAACCGCTCCTCTCGATTTCGTGGTTTTCCTTCCTCGTACAAGCGTGGGCATATAGTTTGATATTACCCAGGGTGAGTCGGGTTGCTTCGCCCCGGCGACAAAAAAGCCGTTACGAGAAATCCATGCATATAGGTATATTATTATCATAAATTAGGCGATCGGAAAAAATCCTTACGTCCGTATTTATAATAAACTATCCCCAATTTTCTCGCTTTGGTCGGGGCAGCTCAATGCTTTAATTGATATTTTAATAAGCTGTGCGATAAAGAGAAGACCTAAAATTCATTTCAGTGCGTTCGAACCCTCCTGGCACATCATTCTCTTTCGTTCCTAATATTCAGCCCCTTGCACATGTTCTCGTGATCAGGAGAGCGAAAAGAAAAAAACAAAAGAATTAATGGATGCCCCACAGGATGCTATGCAGATCTTTTGCGAACCCGTCGACTCTCAGCAACACACTTCCGTCTATATCCATGGATATACTTATTGTGGAACAAGAGAGGATTGTATATAGAAGCAATACATAAGAATCGTGGCAATTGTGAGAGCCGTCAAACGCCATCGGTTATAATTTATTCAAATTAGCGACTGATTATTCATTAAAAAGTTCCTTTGAAAGAATAAAGTCCTTCCCCTTTACTCTTTCTCTCTCTCTCTCTCTCTCTCTCTCTCTCTCTCTCTCTTTCTCTCCCTCTCTCTTAAACTTTACGGCACTTTATTCTCCAGATTTTCATTAAAGAAAAAAGATCCAAATAAATAAAACGATAACATCGATGAGATTGTATTTAACGGATAAACGGATTTGTACCAAACTTTCTCGGGAGGCTTGAATAAAAATTGATATTGCAGGTTTAAAATTGAAATTGAATCACAATATTTAAATGCAGTCATTAATTTTAGACGATCGACGTTTTTCCTGGAAAAAGTCAGATTAGAAAAATTCATTTTGTAATCGATTGATTGAGGGTAAATGCAGGAATTCCGGTGCGTCAATATATCGTAAGCATGAATCTTGTTATTTTTATTCGATTTCTTATAGCACATGAAAAAATTTTATTGTGAAAAATCTGTAGCATCCTGTGGAACATCCGTATAGGAATACGTGATATTTGGAGAAATGATTATTACGTAGCGGTTGTGGTCATGCTTCTGTGGTTGCTTGGGGCGTTAAAGAGAGATCGTGGGTCGAACGAAGAACGGAAAAATCAAGCGCAAAAAGGGTAGTATTGTGGAGGAGAGGGGAGGGTTGGGGGTGGTCAGCGACGTACTGGCAATTTCGTATGAGCACGAGTTGGTAGCAACAAACAAATATTTCTGGAATACCTTGAAGCTATAGAGCTGGAAAAAAAATACGGGAAATCCCATCCTTAGTTTAGCGTTCGTACAAAGGGTGTGAGTTACCCCCAGTAGAACAGGTTGTTCTACTCTCGGTGCTCATGGGAGATCGCGGTGCTCTCTTTCTTTCTTTCTCTACGTTTTGTACGATACGTTGAAATACGTAGGCAAATGAAAATGGTATAGGAGCTGAGGGATGAAGAAGGAGGGTGTATACATACGTATGCGAAAAAGCAAGCGCAAGGGTTGAATTTTAATTATTTTCCCTTTGGTAGGTATAATATTTCAATGCTTGGCAAGAGCACGAGCTGCAAACCTTGGGCTACCTGACGCTAACCTCACTAGCCGCCATCGCTGTCAAGTAATTTTATTATAATTACACCATATATCTATATACATATATTTTATACGAGTATACACGTAGAGTATGTCATTTCTTGCCAGGCGCACGTCCATTTTATCCCTTGTGCAGTCAGACCAATCCTCCCCTCACATTTCTCCTGTTCTTCAGATTTTTTCCTCTTTCTAGCTCACTATCTTTTGGTCTTCCGCAGTTTCTCTACTTTTGTGCAAGGGATAATTCATGCGAGATAGAACCATTGTGCACTTACCGTTAGAAAAAATGGTCCATATTTATATATACAATCTTTCCATTTATAATCTCACGAAAGCCTCTGCTGTGGAATCGTATTGTATTACTTTATTGACTCAAGTTACCCAGGATACAGAATATCTTGTTAATCTTAATTAGATTTTAGTAAGAATCTTAATAAATATCGACGAATTGACATGTAGAGCTAAACCTAGAAAATATCAGTTTGCCCTGAAATCGGAGTTTAATGGTATCGCAAATTGGTGAAATCGCGTATTATGAGGCCTACATAGGCCACATATGAGGTAACGGTGTGAAATAGGAAGTCTACAAAAATTCTACGGGTCTGTTACAACGCTGCAGTGAGCAATTTTCTTTGATAATATGCATCAGTTATTGTCGAAACCTCGATTGTGGAATTGGCTCTTACCTAATTTTCGATGTTTGTAAAACGCGTCTGCGACGGTCTTCTACAACTTGATTTTCTTACTCGCATATCTATTAGTATTGTTTACTGATTATTTGTCTGTTTTTTCTTTACATTTTCTTATGAATTTCAATTCCGAATACGAGTCACGTAAATTTTTGCAAAGTTCATATCTGTTCTTTGTGAAGGGTAATATTCGTATAATTGTCAGCTGAGTAAATAAACGCTATGCACCTGCGATATTCTTTGGTTTCATTCATTTGATTTCCATATCTCATTCATGCAAAATTCCTGTACGCAAGAAAAATACGCAAACACCGACACTGCCTGGTACTATATTCCGACACTATTCTTCTCGACAAAACGTCCTCGAGAATAAAGCTCGAAGAACAGATACTTAGAAACAAAAGGCCGTAAGTTATACGATTTATGGCGAAGGTTTGCGTCTGCTATGCCATTTTAGTTGCTTGAAGGCGAAGTATATGTATCTGCGATTTAGACATATATATTTATACATTATACGTATATTTGTTCATATATGTACGCGTGTATATGTGACTATATACAACATCGCCGGAAATTCAGAATTGCAAATTCTTTAATTCCCGGGACGCGCCTCGAGGCACGAGATTCCTCCCCCGTTGGGCTCCTCACGGTTCAGGAAAATACCTTTGCCTGACCTATACAAACATCGCGAGCGAGCAAGAAAATGTAAGAGCTTGGGAGGGAGGGGATGAACGGAATGAAGAGAGAAGAAGCAACGAGGAGGATGTGTATTCAAAAATTTACATAGGTACATTCTGATTAAAGTGTCCTAGAAAGCAAATCTAATACAGCAGCCGACCACGTCGACAGAGAGCAAGGCTCTTTAATACGCTGTGCGGACTTGACGCAAAAGTTTCTTGTACTCCGATGTGACGTTTTGCGAATCTACGAACGGTACGAATATTACGGAATTTTCCGTAATCGAATAGTACGTGATTTTTAATTTTCTTCTTTATTCCAGAGTTGATTTACGTTGATGATCAAATAGATTGTCGGGAAACAATTTCATCTGATTTCATATATTTTAAACTATTCGATGAACAAGACTTATTTTATATTTAATTGTTTCTCTAATTGTAATTTTAATATATTTTATTCGATTGAAATGTAAAAAAATGAAAAGTATATTTTTCCATAGAAATTCACTAGTGTTTTGTTACAAAGCTTTTTGAATTGGTTTATTCCGTTTAAATAATAGCCGCTAAGAGGCTTAAAGCGAGACTTATTGACAGCCCCGCAAACGTCGAGACTGCATACGTGCAACATTTAAATGCAATTATGCAAGCGTCACGAGCAGTATATCAATAGAAATAAAAAATAACGATCTTGGAAATGCGACGATACGGCTAATTGGAGCTACTTTGGGCGGATTCGAGTGGGAAATCCAAATTTTCTCGCACGCTGACGCGTTTTCCTGGTCCTTGTTCTCCCTCTACCGACACGATAATAGGATTTAGCATTACGCTTACTGATTGGATTTTCGATTAATCAACGTTCTTCGTAAAGCATGGGACAGATGCGAGGAAATGCATATAAAGCGAGAGAGAGAGGGAGGGAGAGAGAGAGAGAGAGAGAGAGAGAGAGAGAGAGAGAGAGAGAGAGAGAGAGAGAGAGAGAGAAGAGACAGGGATAGAAAAGGAAATAAAGAGGAAAAAATGCTCGGAGTTTGAGTGCGAACTCGCGGATAAAAGAATAACGACGCTCCGGTGGAAACGAAACGAAATTCAAATATTCTCGTGCTATTCTCTTTTGCTTTGTGCGTGTCTTTACCTCTCTCTTACTCTCTCTTTCTCTCTATGCGTTATGAGATGTGTACATGCATGTGTGTGTGCGAGTGTGTGGAAAGGCTGATACGAGAGGGTAAGCACGAAGCTGTAATTGCAAAATTGCATTAGCTTTGTGTTCTTCCAGCATTCGGCCAGACGTAAGAGATTATACGTACGCAATGCATTCTCTTTTTCTCTCTCTATTTGACTCTCTCCGTCTCTTTCTCTTCCTGTTTTCATGCTGGCTCGGCCCGATTTATTATGTATCTTTTCGTATAACACGTTATGCAAATTTCATATATTCATATAAAAAAAATCAATTTTCTCCACCCTCAAATTCCAATGAATTAATTGGATTTCTCATGGGTATGAATCGTACATTATTAATGTGTTAATAAAGAAAAAAACTGGAAGACTGCGTTCGCTTTGTGCAATATCTTCACTATCTTCCATAGCTTATTGTACTATGTATAATTTTTTTTCCAATAAAATTATTTTTATGCTCTAAATTTCTTTGAGACTAATTTGTGAAACTTGCTGTCCCGTAGAAGTCATTTCGAACTAAGATTCCATGAAGCTCCTTAAAGAAACATCAGTCTGACTTTTCATGAGCAATAAGTCGCGAAAGGGATCGCAAAAATATCGCGAAGGCTCGGTTTCTAGATCTGCCACATGCCCCATGAGGGATACAAGGGATGAGATAAAGAATAACCAGACTTGATGCTCGCGTAGAAAGTATTTGTGTGTATCCCGGCAAGCAGCTCTCACTCTCTTCGTATATTGTAACGGGCACAAGCTCGTTCATTATGATTTAATACTAACACTGTGGTAATGTCATCAGAGTAGGAGAGAGAGAGAGAGAGAGAGAGAGAGAGAGAGAGAGAGAGAGAGAGAGAGAGAGAGAGAGAGAGAGAGATGGACTCGCGTGTATAAATAATTCGCGTGTCCGGACGCAAACCCCGAGAACTCGAGGAGGGATGGTGTGTCGAGAAGGTTGGGGGTTAACGGAGGTCGCATACGAAGGGATGAGATAGAGTGAGTGAGAGAGAGAGCGAGAGAGAGAGAGAGAGAGAGAGAGAGAGAGAGAGAGAGAGAGAGAGAGAGAGAGAGAGAGGAAGAGAGGAAGAGAGGAAGAGAGGAAGAGAGGAAGAGATAGTGGGGATGATTCGGTAGGGGCAAGAGAATAGGGAAGGAGTAAGGGGGTGGTTTTTAATGCGGCGTCTCTGGGGGCGACGAGGATTACCAAGGCTAAAAAGGAAGTTTTTAATAATTTTTCATTTTCTCTATATTTATTATCGCACGCTTCCTAACCGACGAAGAGAGGGAAAGGGAGGACGGGTGAGGGGCGGGAGGGAGGATGAGAAAAAAGAGAGGTCACCGCGACGAGACAATGGAGGGTCGCCGGAGGCTGCTGCTGCTTTTCTGGCGTTGATGCCGCGGTTTGTGCGGTTCGCTTTGTACGGCAGACGCATGTTCTCGGCCACCGGTTAGGCAACGTAGAAAGAACGTAGAAACTCCGAACGGGAAGGAAGGAGAGGGTTGAAAGTGAGTACAAGGGGGGTAAATTCGCGATTGTCAGTTGTCGTTGTAAAATTTTAATTCGTGTTTTCCTTCTATGTCTACCAACACTGGGCTGTGTAGGATGTGCTCTTCCGATTTTTACACAAAGAATCGGATCCTCCCTGTTGCAACCCCTATACACATTCAATGGAAATATATATGTATATATTGCCGGAAAAACCGGTACGAGTCCTACCCCTCGTAATCCGCAAAGAATAATAACAAACTTGGAGATATAATTCCGCGTGTTACCGGACCAAAGGACACACGCTGCTTTCCTGGAACTCTGAGTACCTTCGCTGTGTATGTTTCGTACATATATTATTATATCATGGATTCGTGTGTTAGAAACTAATTGTCTTCTTTTCTCTCACATTCCCTCTCTCTCTCTCTCTCATTCTGTTTTTATCTTTCTCGCTCTTATTTAGTAACAGCCTCATAACCCGGTTTGTCTGATGTACTCCTCCTCGTACCTTTCGTTAATTCATCATTCCATTCGCGGATTAATTTTTCTGTAGTCTTCCGATTATTTTAAAGGATATTGCGAGACTTATTTTTCTGGAAAGTTTCGTTATTATCGGGTTTTTGTATAAATTATTCCGATATCAAAATATCAAGAGGCGGGCTCACGAACTTCTTTTGTTCTCTATTAAAATATGGGCTTGTACTTCTATCCTGTTAGTTCCTGATCATGTAAAATCATCTAAAACTTAGTGAAAAATGTCGCTTGAATCAGCACAGATTTTCCACCATTATTCTGAGCAGTTATGCAGAAGCAAAACGATCGTGAATTAGGAATATCTCTCTGGGTAACACTCAAGAAACGAAGCGGGAAAAATTAGTAAAGTGGAGGAAAATATAGGACCGTTAGAACCCGAGAGGGTATGCGAAGGTCCATTGACAAAAATTAGAAAATAGAAAAGCCATGTGAATTTAGAAAACTTTTATTTGACTCACCAAAATCTTTGCATCTATGATTCGCGTTCTTCACACGACACGTTATGTTTCAATTCACAGTTCAATTTATATTGATTTTCTGATATTTTTCTTGTGTGAATTATATCTACAGCTCTTTCGGGTTCGTCATTACATCGAAGAGTCTTGTCTTCTTATTTCCTTTCCTTTTTTCCTCTTCCTTGTTTCCGTGCCTGTTTACTGGCTCATACATATATATCGTTATATTTGATAAAATCCAAGGGACGCTTTGGCGTCCAGGCTTTGTGAGTCTTAAAATATCGCTCGTGCGACGTAGACGGAGTATCGAGAAGAGTGAATGGTGAGGGAAATATAGTGGGGAGAAGAGCAGGGGGAGAGGGACCCAAGACATCAATGTCAATAATAATTCATTGATTACTTAATTCACAGTTGCTATGACGACCGTCTCATTTCTTCCTTTATTCGCTTTCCCGTCGCGCGAATCGTCTCCTCTTCTGCTCTTTTCCTTCTCGCCTCTACCCGCTCCCACCTTTTCCGCGGCTATAGCTACTCTGTTTTTCTCACGTCGAAGGGACTCCCGAGAAAAGTGGTATGCGCCTTAGGCCTCGTTCACACTTCAGAAATACGAAACTAAAAATACTTCTAAGCTGCTGCTGTTGCTCGAAATTAAATGTCCAAAGGTTCAATTATCAAATCTCATTTTATTTTGTATAAGTACATTTTAAGCTCTCTCTACATTATTGATAACTTCAATAATTTCATTCAAACTGTATGAATTTTAGAAATAAGATTTTCAATAACTCAATAAATGATCATTCGAACAAAAAATGGAAGAAGAAAAATCTTGAACTCGGTTGCGTCCTTTTTTCGGAATTAATAGATTTTCAAATAATCATTAATTTGTTGATGACAATGACTATATACGTCGCAAAATAGAAATTCAACTTTTATGAATGACTTTGCATTTTTTTCTTATAAAACATATGAATACCTCTGAAATTTGTGAAACAGTTTAAAAATGATAGTTCATGGCAGTAGTAGTGAGTGATAGTGATGGAATTATAATTCTATATAATAAATTATAATTCTATGACATGAATCAAACAATCATTCGAGCTTGTATTTGTTGATTTACATTCACTGTCGTAGAAGGTATGAACCGGATTCGAACGTCCAGAATTCGAATGGGAAAGGATTTAACGCATGGTTTAAGAAAGTTTGGATTTAGAAAAATCTGAAATATCACAAATGGCTTCAACACGAGAGATTCTTTAGTTGTGAGTGTCGCATTAGAGTTGCTTACTGAAATGGCAGGCGAACAAGGAGGAGAAACACGAAATGAATATTCAGAAGTTATTAGTCTGTAGTGAAATGTGACGCTAGGGTAAGGTTGTGCACCCTTGCGCAAGGTTGGAATTGAGTGAGCGAGATCCTCATCCCTCAATTCTGCAACCCCCTTAGCTGCTATTTTCTCCCACGCCATAGATTTTGTGATACATCCGGGGATTTTGACGGCAATAGGAAGAAAAGTCAAAGAGTGGAAGGAGAGCCGAAACGAGAAGGATGAGAGAACGAAGGAGAGCAAATGGTCGTCATCTGCTAGCTGCTGTTGAGTGGAAAGAGTGTGAAAAAGACTGTGAATCCTAAAAGTCTCAGAAAAGAAAATAATGATAAAGAGTGGAGAGCCAAAGATTCTGTCACAAAATCTTCATTATATAGTCATTAAGAAAAGAAATATTGGGAATGAATCAATTTTACATAAATGTTTGATTTTAAGCCAAGATTAATAAGTTTCTAAATCGTTATAACGTTAATAAATATGATTGAAAAAATGTTTATAACGCTATAGAATGAAAATGTAGCATGAGAATCACCAAAAAGCTGACAGAATGGAAAAATTTGATATTCTCGTTGTCGTTTCTATGAGGTATAAGCAAATAGGCAAATTTAACGATTTCCTCCCAGAGATCTATATCAAGACGCCAGTAATATCCAGTATTGCGTGAGCTCAGAGACCTCCAAAGTAAACGAGATCGCAAGAGATTGGAATAGGCAATGGGAGTATCGTGTCGCGTTAGATATATGTATGTATCTAGTTTACCCGAGACGATATTCAAATGGCATCAATTCCTGGTGAATTGCTTCTATATCGGAGTGAGAAAGGGCAGCATTTCATAGCAGTAGGCAAAAGCATCGCGAAAGAGCGGAGGGGGGGGGGGGAAGGGGGTGAGTAAAAGAGCGAGAGAGAGAAAGTCCGCTTGTGAAGGGAAACTAACCGTATTGGCAGATAGCTATGGCATCGTTTTAGAACCCCTTATCTGGATAAGTTACGGGCATCTCGGGCCAGCAGAGAATCAACCCGTGAGAAGTTGTACTTCGAGCCCACGGGGCGTCATCGATTTCCATACAAGTCTTAACGGATATAAAGGGCTGCATGTAGTACACATATATATATATATATATATATATATATATATATAGCGAATCTATTATACAGTAGTTTTCATGTAAATATACAAATCCATAGATCTATATAAGCATGTACATTCGTTTGTAGGTGTATTAAAGGACTTCAAATATTCGTATTGTTAATCCAATCTCTTGAAGAACTTTCCGGAGTATTGCCCATTTATAAAATGCCCTCAAAATCTACAAATACCATAGACTTACAAACAAAAGACACGAAACCAGTGAACGAATGTTTCTATCCATGCGAGAAAAAATAGGAGGGCGAATAATAATTTAATTTTTCGTAAATGTGAAGGATAAGAATAAATATTTTCATTCGAGAAAAAAAATGATCGAGTTCTAGGAACTATTTAGTTATAATTTATTCCCACATTTTTGTCCGAAATTGAAATCTTCATAGGATAATTCATTTTTATTTTATTTTTTAAATGGGGGTAATAATGCAGTCTTTATGTGTTTTTTCAATGTCATAGTCAGAATGTGATTCAGTGGATTTTTCAAAATGTTATTGAACCACCATTCTAGAGTATAAATAATAGATAGCTTGAGAAAGTTTTGGATTGATTTGCCATGCCATTGGCAATAAATGCGAAACCAATGTTTTTTTTGTAGCCATTTTTTTATACGCAACGTTACAAACTTCAGGAACCTTCATTTTTTATCATTTTAGTCTGTGACAAGTGATGCATCTGCGTCTATTTATTGAGTAAAGTATCTCACAGGATCGATTTTTATGGTCCCAGTACACGTGAATGAGATTTTTCTTGCCAGACTTCTCATATTAGAACATCTACGGACATCACCTTATGTATGCATGAAAATCCCAAGGTGATCGTTGAAATACTGATACTACGATACCCTGGGCTCTCATCGAAATTTCCTGATTCCAAAAACTTCTTTTTCATACACCCCTATCGGGCCGAACGAGAGAACTCCGAGAGTCATAAAGTTAGCGAGCGTTGTACATCACACGTTCTTCTTTATTAAAGTCATATTTTTTTATGAAACTCGCTGCTCGACTTTTCCTTGCATATTTGTTTAGTGAAAAATCGAGGGCGAATAAAATTGATGAAAGAAAAAAGACAATGTCTGACGCAATATTTTATCGATTCTAATGAAAGCTTATTATCTTGCTCTTTTAATATTTAAAGATCGAATAAAGGGAACCAATCTTTTTTGTATATCAACAACTTTTCTACACAAATGTGAAAAGATTTCTTCATTCAAGATTAAGTCAATTTCGGAGAAAAAAACTTGGTAATTTTTGTCCCAAGATCCAATTTGTATCTTTCCTGCGATAACGACTTATAACACCGACAAACTCTAATTATTTCTCTTCGAAGACGATTATAGCTGGCAAACGTTCACGACTAAACATACCAAATTTTCACACCCTACACCATTTTTTAAATCGTATCTCTAACCTGTTAGTCGCTAAGAAGAATTTTTCGAGACGAGATGAAAAAGCTACTTACCTCCTGAATATTTAATGCAAAAATTTCTCATTTTTTGGGGGCGATTGTCGTTCGACGAAAATCTAACAGATAAAAGGTCTGAGGACGAATGACGTGACTCCCGTGGCTTTTACATACATATAAATATGTCCATATTGTATATATTTACATGGGGTTTTTTAATCCCAACGGACACTCCTGTGATAGTTGCCCAATGGCATTCGGTTCACGTCTCCTTATATTCTCTCCACAATACCATGATACAATTTAAATCAATTTTGATCCACACATTTCACACCAAACGCAAGCAGAATCAACAAATAGCGATGTATTTTCACTGATATTTTCTTCAGAACAAGAAATAAATATTAAATGTTATATTCAAAGTAACTTTACTATAATTCAATTATTATTCAACATCAAGTGAAGTTGTGTGCATCAAATCCAAAGGGGGAAAGGTTATGAATCTGTCGATTTAGTCTGAAATAACCCACATATATTAAGCTGGTTTGAGGGTTGCTACACGAGAGCTACGTTAGAACGAATGAAATCAATTATTCATCCAAATTGGCCGGGAAAAAAGTCCTAATTATCCGGGGCAAATACAAGCTTAATACGCAGAAGTATGTTTCCTTTCCCTGCCTCCAGGAGACACTGTACCTCTCTCTCTCTCTCTCTCTCTCTCTCTCTCTCTCTCTCTCTCTCTCTCTCTCTCTCTCTCTCTCTTTCGCCCTTTCGCGAAATACTGTCGCGGATCTTTTTCTCTGTTTCCTTTTTCTCGCTCAATTCTCTTTTCTCGCAAAACCTTGCCCAGCCATTCCCTCACCGTGAATAACCATTTGTATTTCCAATTAGCTTTGCTAATAAGAAGACGGAGGCATTGCCATAGCTGAAAAAAAAAAAAAAAAAAAAATATACGAAAGAGATGAAAAAAGGACGCAAGAAAGAAGATCGTTCGAAGAAGTGGGAGCAGGAGGGGGTAGAAATTAAATTAAAGAAAAAAAAATACAGAACGAGAAGCAGAGAAGAAATGTATAACGTCATCCAGCCACTGGGGAAATAAAGAAAAGCGCGCCGCCCGGTATGACAATACCGACGACTGGTGCTCGGGTTATACCGGGTGGACTACAATTAAAAAATTCTCGTTCACCCTCGTTTAACCTCCAACCTACCCCGCCCTTATTTCCTGTACATCACCCTTTCTCAACCCCTCACGAATTTTTCCTTATGTTGTATTAACGACAAAGTCGCGAAGAGGCCACTTCGAAACATCTTCCCAAACATTTTTGTGACAATAGAATTTTTTTTAAGTATTTATTCCTTTACTCCTATACACTCGTTTCTTCACCGCTCTTCAGAATTTTATTTCTCGCGGGTATGGGCCTTTTGCAGTTTTCGGGGTTACATTTACATAGTTGAGTAGTAATCAAAACAATCAGAAATTGAAGACTTCACCATAGAAATTGTTACAGAAATTCATTCATTCAGGAATTCAGTTTTTAATTAAAGCATTTGAAAAGAAAAATTCATTTATCATCATAAAAGAGTGATTCAGTGACAAAATAAAAAAAAACGTCATTAAAGTAGAAAACATATGATTAAGACATTTCATTAATTAAATAAGTGTACTCAGCATTTTTTATTGGACAAGTTTTTATTGGAGTAGACGATCTGCTCATACAATAAAATGTTGTAAACGTATAACGAATATGTCATTGTAAAACATTAGTGTGGAATAATGTTATAGAAATTTCAACTTTTGCATTACTGTTACTGTTATAATTATTTTTCGTGCTACAATGAAAGTGTACTCATATTTTTTTATTTGTCGTCTAATTAATTGAATTTTTTTATATTAATACAACTTGTCGCTTTTTTCACCGTGATATAATATGAAATTAGGCTTATAATCGGCGTTTGAAATCGAATTTCCAATGGCTAATACATCCTTAACAAATTTCGGGTCAGAAAAATCTATCGTATTATTTCTAATCAGCTGGAAAATTCCTTTAAATTAAATTTACACGATACAAGTGTACGCTACTTATTCATTAATGTATAAGTTAAATTAGCGTCGAAGGTCACACGGATTTGAACGACTATTCGATTCTCGGTATTGGTAATCGACTCGACGATCGTCCACGCGTGTTTGCAAACTGCTCCAAGCTTTTATGTCCCTCTAACAACGTCGCCGGATTTTCCGTTGTCCGTCCAGTTCGTATGACCTTTCAATATAATGTCGTTCGAAATTCTTGGTAAATCGTACATCACAGAGCCTGTTTACTCCAACGGGAAAGTAAAAGAAAGAGGATAGAATGAGAAACATATATGATAAGAAAGAGAACTTTGCACGAGCAAGACTTTCCACAGGCGTTGGAATTTTCAGTTCGAATGATCTTTCGTACGAAAGAGACACACACACGTTTCAGGCCATCGTTTTCCATCTCATTAAGTGTCCTTATCTTTTTTCTACCTACGAAAAATTGTATTATCACGTGAAAAGTGCTTCGTATTAATATGCGAGTTAAGAATCCACCAAGGCAGCATCAGGTGGATATGAACGTTAAAAAAACTGCTAAAAACAATATTTTATCTTACGATACAAAAATATCAAGAAGCGAACCTTGTCTCAGATTCGTCAACGGTGATTTGGAAATTACCATGGAGCCCGTTATTACGAATCAACAGGTAAGTCCATCTTTAATTATGATTACTATTCGAGAATTAAAAAAAAAACTCGAAATGCGTTAAGGAATGTTCACGTAAAAAAAAAATGAATCGTGCAAAAATATTTTGTCTAAATTGTTCGTGTACATGGTAAGCAGAACTTTTTTTTCACCGTTATTTTCGAGATGAACAAATGGAATAACTTATTGTTAGTTAATAGATGGAACAACTTTTCAGGAATCGCTTCAATTCGTTTAATCTCAGCTGCTTCTTAAAATGTTTTTACTCGGTAAAATCCCATTAAAAAATTGCACGTCATAGCGAAAAAAAAATCGGAATGTAAAATGAATTTTTTCATGTATTTTTAATTGAATGTGCAAAGTCAATTTGGCGAGTTTGAAATAGTTTTTGAATAGTTTATTTTGTTTCTTTTCGTTCGAAAATTGGCAATTCAGCTTGGTATCTGTAACGATTTATATTCCGCTTGAACTTATTCGTTCGACCGATATTATAAACTGCGGAATTTCCAATAAATGCTAAATCGTCAATAAGAAAAAAAAATTGGGTTGATGAATTAAACCGACTCCTTATTCATTGACTGCGACATCGATAAGTTTCTCGACGTTGTCCTTCAAAAATCTTTAAAAGATTATTAATTGTTCTTGAAATTCTTCCTGATGAAACTTTCTGAAATATTTTTTGATATCATTCTTAGATTTGCAATAAATTATAAAAAAAAAAAAAATATTCGATGAGCAATATAAAAAAAATTAGTCATTTTGTTTCGCATTTATATAATTGTATTTAAATGCATCATAATAATTATAATTGATCGATAATCACAGATTTATCATGACTCCGGCCCAGGAATCGACGAAGCTTTGGATCTAGCGATGCCAGCGCGTTCGCGTTGCAAGCACGAGCATTATACTCCGTGTTTCAGTATAGCGACGAATTTGCTAAACAAAACGAGCGAGACTCAGCTCGAGGCGATTGATTTATCGACAAAGGATCGTGAAACAAAGATGGAATTAACGAAGCCGAAAAACGATTTGAAAGCGACTTTTCTCTACAAAATGTTGACGGACCCGTCATTCCTCGAAAATTTGCGTGGTAATAAACAAACATCTAGTCACGCGTGTTCATTTTGCAAGAAAAAATTCACGACGGAGGAAGAACTGACGGACCATTTAAACGTACGTATGGACGAGTCGAATCAAGTGGCTTGTTGCGCCTGCGGCAAAACTTTTGCTCAAAAACGTTATCTACGTTATCATCAGCGTTGTCACTCCGAAAGAACTAAATTTACGTGCGACATATGCACTAAAAATTATTCCAGACTGGACAATCTTACGCGTCATAATACATTTCATACAAATCCTGACAAATTTCCATGCACCTCGTGCGACCGAACTTTTGCTCGTAAAGATTTGTTCAAAAAGCACATTAAATGTCATGAGAATAGACATCGTTATTACTGCTCGATTTGTGACAAGTACTTCAAGGGTCCGCTCTCGTTAGAGAATCACAAAAAGCTCGTTCATTTGAACGTTTAAAAGTCGAAGCATTATTTAGGAGTGAAATTAAAAAAAAGAAAAGTGATTTTCGTCAGTTGAAAATATCATTGAAATTCGAACAAAAATTATAGCTGGACTTCTAATAAATCAGTAATACCTTATGAAAAAAAACCGCGATGATTGTTTCTCGTGAGGCAAAATCCCTAAATGCAAAAGAAAAAGGTATTAAAAAAATGGTTCGAGAAAAAATATCTGCCTCGTTGAACGAGAAGGTACTCTCGTAGTTTTCTTTGCTTTCCACTGGCGTTGTTTTTTCATATTTTTCTTTTTTTCCCTCGTGAGCGGAGAAAACGGGAGAAAGAAGAGAGAGGTGACTCTTGATATACTTGTCTCACTTACTCTCTCGTATAATTTAATGCAATTAAGTCGAGCGTTAAAATATCGTTCTTAATTCGCCGTCGGCACCTTTGTTACGCTAGTACGTTTGGAGTTACGTTCTCGAGTCGAAAATATATAAACATTGTGGGGTGTGCTGTCTGGTTGGATTTTCGAGAGGGAGTGGAAACAAAAAAAACAAAATACATATAAATAAATGTGGTTGAGTCAAGTACGCAATACGAATAATTCGGTTTGTAAGACATCCATGAGTGCTATGTGCACTTAAATATATATATATATATATATATTAACATAAATAAATATAGACATAAATATATATATATATATATATATATATAAATCAGAGAAAATGCAGTCGTTTGACCCGTCGAGTTTCCTTTCTTGTCCGTCGAGCTCTAATTATCATTTTTTTTTACTCAGCATCTGTTTATTTTTTTCTTCCTTTAATCCGTTAAAACGTTTCAAGCAAAAGAAAAAGTATTTTCAACGGTTTGTTTATTCATCAGTAAATGAAAAATAAATTCGGCCCAGTCTTAGTCGCCAAAGCATTTTCGAACAAACTACCTCCATTTCTACTTATGCTCACTGTTTCTACTTCGTCTTATAAATTACATTTATAATGTAATTATTATTAGAACTATGCAAATACAATGTATCGTAAAAATACTTGATATTTGTCAAACAAAAAAATGCGTCATGAAGAAATGACTCGACGTTTTTATTCTGTTTGCAACATTTATGTTTTGTGAATCGTTGAAGTATGAGAAATCAATAAATGTTCCTCAATTAATTCCAGTTTCGTTGAATACCAAAAAAAAAACATTTTTTATTATATTTCCCAACTGTCGCATTACATTGTTCAATAAATTCCTCCAGCCAAAGATGCGCTATTACTTATTTTTTGACTACTTGATTAAACCGAAAAAAATATTAAGGATTCAACAACTCAGGTCCGTAACATAGACCAACATTTCTTTTAAAGGTTGAAAATAGACAAAACTATTTTAAGTCTAGTTTCTCGAAAATATTTTCAATCAAAATTATAATTAACTAATGAATAGCTAACAAAAATGTAAAATAAATTGAAGCTTCCTTAGCTTTTAGTACTTATATGTTTACAGATTTCTTTAGAAGAGCCTAAAACATGGAAGTTATGGTCTTGTCAATTTGACCTGAAATATCACAAACGTATCTGGGACGTTTATCCAAATATATCCATCTCTTTGATCCACTTTAGTATCTCTTGACGATAGCCATACGCATTCACTGCTTTAGCTTGTATCCAGCGACAGCAGTCTTGACCAAAAATGTACCAAAGTTTTCGCGAACGTTCTGGCATACAGAAAGGAGTAGAGAGCAGAAAGCTGGCGAAACAGGGACGGGATAAGGGTTTACGAGGCACAGAGATTCTGCGGTCCCTTTGGCGAGGCTTCGAACTCCGGGGGTTAGGAGGAAAGAGGGAGGAAGATCCTTTCGCGACATTACTGTCTTTTTCTCTAAACTATATTTGTATACATATTTTCCTGTACCTGTGGCCACGTACAAGCCTGCCTTGGCAAAGATTCTCGGCTTTCATCCGTAAAGGGGATTATGCAACAAATGCAGACTCCTCGAACGTTTTCAAAACCGCTAAGCATCTCGCGTATTCACGCTTTTGAAATTTCGCGTTGCACATGCGTTGTTCTAGAAATACTACAATGAGTCTAAAGTAGTTTATAATTATGGCTAATGTTATGGTTTTCAGTCAGCTATTTTTATAAACAATTCTTTTTCAAAAATGTCCCTTTTATTTCTATGTGGATAAGTCTAGGGATTTGAAAATGTACAGAGTATTGGTTGGGTGTTATCAATGAAACGAATTTATTTTTTGAGGAAAATCTGAAATCATACTGCTTGTCTAATCTATAAGTTATAATAAATCGCGATTCTTGTACATTTGATAAAAAAATGAGCCGCTTGAACAAAAGTTGTATTTCATTCGTCGGAAAATCGCAAAGAAATTGCACCATATTGTAGTACGATTTAATATTATGCATTTTAACACAGACTTCTGCAAGGGTAGTCTTGTAATTTTTTCACATATTATAAACCGGAAGTGGTGGAATGAAAAAAAATAGGAGGAAAAAATGTGTTTTTTGAGTACGAGAGTAAGTGCGGGAAACAAACGAGAAAAAGAACGAAAAACACACTGCCATTCGAGGTTCGGTTTCCACGCTATGTGTATATTTATACGCATGTATATTTATTTGACTGCATCCCCGAGTGTGTCGAGAGGTTATATTCGTACGTGAGAGGGTTCATTTTTTTCTTTCACTTTTAACGTTCATACGTATAGGAATATTGTACCGCGGTACAGTTATCGTACAGAGGAAAAAAGGGGGTTGTTCGAATCGCAGTGACGATGTGACGACGTCGTTGAAGTTTTGTAAGGGTACGTACCCACTGGTAGACACACACGAGGCTCATGAGGACGTTGGCAAAGCCGTTCTAATGGTATTGTATGCATTCAAATAAATACGAAATGCTTAGCGGAGTCGTTTGAAAAAAAAAGAACAGTAATAGGGTCGTAAGAGTTCATCCTTCGCTAACCTCGGTATTCGCATGAGGTTTGCAAAGGGAAGAAAGATGACAAGTGGCAAAAAAATATATCAACAAAGTGTCTACATTTTGCTATGCTGGATCATCCAGGCGTAAAGTTTTCACTGATCTAAATTAGCAAGGGGCAGTTCAATCAGTTTTGTGGTGTTAAGAATGATCATTTTTTTAATTTTTATCGAAATAAAATAATTGACATGGTTTTGGTAGGAAGAGTTACTTGCTCTTTTGTTCCCCATTTATAATCTTCGTCATTGATGTCGATTTAACGCTAAATTTATTCGGTAATTCATTTTTTATACGTGAAGTTACTGATTTAAACTGGTTTCTGAAATTTTTTACAAGTTATCTTTGATCGAATATAATCAAACCTCTTAGATCTTTCTTATGCATTTAATGGGAAATATTTATATTATTACAAGCTGCATTCTTCGACCGGAGGGCCTGTCGTCATCTTTTTTCTGGAATATTAAGTTCCTGTTTCTTTATTGTGTCAGTTAAGATAGGAAGCGTACTTTTTGAAACACTGAAAATTGCCTTTATCCTCGTTCTGAAGTTGTGTTTATACTAATTTTCAATTTTCCAGGCCCGATGTAATTTTTCTTCATTCGAAGTTTATTGCAAAAAATTGAACAGAAAAATTTTAGGATTGCGTAAAGAATTTCGAATATAGTAGTATAAACGCTCAAGGAGCAACTTGAGGGGATTTGAATGGTGTAAAGTTATTTGAGAGATTTTATCGACGTCGTGTAATTTTTAAAACATTTTTGGTACAATTTTGCTCATTTTTTTCGATTTTACCCTTAAGAATTCTTCTCATCATGCAAGTGTTTAACCACAGAAAACCTTGATCCAATTACTTCAAAAGGTTCCCGAAAAAAAGACTAATTGCTCTTTTTCAAGCCTTTAAGATGTATAAATTTGTTTAAAGAAAAGGCACAAAATAATTATTAGTGAATCATCTCCTGTTGAAATTAAAGACACTCATCTGCTCGTCATTTTCACCAAGCACGTAAAAATATACCCATAAAATTGAACAGTCATTCAACTTTTCGTGTACTCATTTCTCAATTTCGCAGAAAAAGTTTTCTCAGAATTTGTGGTTTGAAAAAGAAAATTGTAGTCAATTTTTACACCTGCAAGCTTTTTTTCACCATGCTCTGGTGTCAATATTCACCACGAATAAGCAGACTTTTGTATATCGACGCAGGTATAAAGTACGTCGCGTCTCTGAATAACGAAGAAAATATTAATAAAGTGAAAAGTACGAGTTAACGAGGCCAATTACCAGTCGTAAAAGAGTCTGATATCGTACCGTACAGTGCTGCCACACGAGATACAGATATATGTATAGTAAATAAGTGTGAAAATGCAAGAGAGCTTCTATAGCGTGCATACACATGTCCACTGAGGGCTTTGAAAAGTCGTTACGACACGTAGTAGACGATGAGGGACCAGTTCTATTATCCTTTGAGTTTTGCACGCTTACGGTTAATATTGCATCGACATTCGCCGTGCGAAAACGAACACCCTTCGAGCATATGAACCCAAACGACGTTCTCGTTTCTCCCTTTCTTTGTACATACTCGATTCACTTGTAACAAGAATGGCGTGAATCACATCGTTTTACGCAATAAACGTGTCTTTGAACTATTCACTTGCGATAAATACATAGCACTACTGCGCGTCCATGTAAACGATGGTAAAAAGTCTTCTTCTTATCATTAAACGACCCTCAACATGTGACAATTCTTGAACGAGTCTCTTCAACCTTTCGCGTGACACAGTGCAGTTTCGAAAACACAAAGTCCGTTCGGCTACTGTAAATTAACTCTTTGATGTATAATCTTTTTTTCTCGTTACCGCGCCTCAGGTAAATTGTGGGTATTGTATCATATTTCTGGCCGAAAAAGTTATCAATGTAATTTCTCGAGATGCTGCACACTCGCAATGTTATTGAAATAAATATTGCATGAAATGTTCCCTGGTTGTTTAATGTTTAGGCTTAAACAAAAATAAATATCCATTAGACTAAATTTCAGACGAAATAATACGATGCGGTAAATTTAAAAGGAAAGCTCCGTTTTGCACGTTCTTAATTTTTATCGAAATCGTAGAAAAAGAGACACCCAGAAAAGCTCGACAAAAATGATTTGATAGAAACATTGGAGGTTTCTCGCCTTCAATTAATTTCTAAAGTACACTTTTTATCAGTGCAAATTATAAAGAAGAAAGACCCCTCGTTTTTATCTATATGTGATCTTTCCCATTCGTTGAACTATGTCAAAGGGCAACATTGAATTTCTAACAGGCTTTAAAATCAATACGTATCTTTTATGAAAACTCATAAGCACTGATGAAACAAACAAAAAAAGAAAGTGTAAAAGAAAAAAAGATGCATTCCGACAGCTACGAGTGTGCCTTTGAAGTTTATAGAGATGACGAGGAGCAAACGAGAGATGAGTACGAGAGATATTGTACACGAGAAAAACAAGGCTTCGTGGAGAGACTGATCGACAAGGTGATAAAGGGTATACAGCCATCAGTTGAATATTTCGTTCGAACGAGCGAGAGATATCAGCGAATATTTTCCATATGAAGAAACACGGATCCTAATATTAACTTTCGTATGGGAGGTATAAAACAGAGAAAGAAAGAATGAATGAAAAAAAGCAGGAGAGAGAAGGGCGGAGAAAAAAGGGGACGGGTTTTCTAGTTGAGGTAACGCCACTGTTATAAGGGATGAGGGATGAGTCAGGATATTGATGAAAATATGACCAAGTCAAAGAACGCTCTTTGTTTCAGCGGCGATGGTGAACAGGGAAAAAATCATTGGCACGCTAATTTAAAAATATTGAAGACGATGTCTACACGATAAAGCAACGGCTGATATAAAAAAAAAAATATCCTCACGGGAGCTGCTTACCGTTGGCTTTCGCGTCTTATAACTTATAAAATGCAGGTGCCCTCTGACGCTCGGATCAGCTCCGAGAGGAGCTTGATCACTTGTTTGATGGATCTTTACATCACTACGTATGTGAAAGTCACAAAAAACTGGAAAAATATATACGTGGACCTTCATATATAATTTCGTATCAGAATATAGCTCTCATTATCTGTATCTTAAAATGAATTCCACGAGTTCAAATGCAAACGCATCAAATACAAAAGAAAAGGATTAGCTATTAGATCTTTTAAAAAATTGAATAATAATAATCCGTCTCAAAACTTTTGCAACTAACTTTCCCTTCCTCAGTTCAATTCGAGACTCGATCTCTAATTCAAATCGCGATAGCGATCGAATCATTCGCACTGCGTGGGTGAGGGCAAGGGGAGGTCGTGTGTCATGTGTTACGTTTATGGCACTGCTGTAGGGCTCTTGTTCTCTCTTCAGTAGCGCGTCTAAATGAAATTGATTCGATCATCCTCGCGTCTCTCTGAACTATAGCTCGACACATCAGTCTATTCATATAAATTTATATATGCATGTATGGATACATGTGTTGGTGTATACATCGTCGTCTATAAATAGTAGAGTTGGCCGATGATGGAAGACTTTAAACGAGATGATATGGCCTCTGATCGACCCAATCAATGCATCCACTAAATCATCGTCTAAACTGACGGACGCAATACACAGGTTTAATAACGTATAACCCGAGATGAGAGCTTATACCGCTAATGTGCCTCACGACTAGTCGCTACTGCTGATTCTGTGCGTCGTGTGGGCGACCGGAAGTTTCCACTCATCCAGCGATTGCCGATGCATGGCGTCTTTATGAGGCCACCATCAAGAATCAGTACAGCGATACATGCATTCATGAATACTATATATATATACGAAGACCATTGATATAACACTCACATGAACATTATACTTGCTGCTCGTATTACAAGCATGTAATAATAATAACTGTGTCAATTACAAACGAATTCATCATGTACTTGAGGCTCGTTTCATTTCTATCGATTTAGCACGCTTTATAGTCTTTTCTCAGACTTGTATGAAAATCTTCTTCGCCGATTGTTTTCGTCATATGTTCTCTAATACATTCTCTGCATGTACGTCAAATTTTCTTATAAAATCTACATTCGTTGCTTGATTCTTAATTTATTTTCTTGGCTCGTTCGCTACCCAGGAAACTCGAGACTATTTTTTTTCGTCTCACTGTTTTTATTACGCAGTCCGCGAAAATCATTCTCTGGCTTAATGTACCATTATTTATAGATATAAAAATTGGTACGTAATTATTATTTAGTCGGAGTAAATGTAATTAATTGAAGGATTTTAGTTATAGAAATTTATTTTTCAAATACTATTATTTTATTAGTATTTGTAAAGTCCCTCATAAGTCAATAATGAGCGGGTATTTTCAATATTAATCATTCGAACTGACGGTAAAAAATAATAAAAAAATATGAACTCAGTGAAGGATTGACCAAATAAAAACATAGATCGAAGCCTAGAATCTTATACGAAAATATGAAATTTGAATGAAGGAGAAACAGAAAAACTTAAAAGTAATAGATCGTGTTCGGAATACAAGAATATGAGACGATTCGGCAATGAAAAAACGAGACTAGAGCGAGTATGGTAGAATAGAAAAGATGAGAAGGCCAAAGATTTGGTCCCTCGGTGTCCAGCAATTGACTATCGACTTTTCCATTAGCAGCAAAAGTTGTGGTCACAGGGTAACGATGAAATTGGCTAGAGAGAAGGTTCGCTAGATGAAGGAGGGTAGAAAAAAGCGGTGGTGTATAGATTGCGAGAGAGAAAGAAAGAGGGGATGGGGGTGGGGTCGCGGAAAGGACGAGGAAATCACCAGCAGTGAGTGAGAGAGAAATCGCGGGGGCGCTGAATGACACGAGCATGAAAGACAGAGACGAAGACACGGGGCGAGTCAGAGAAGATGTGGCATTGAGGGGGTGGCGAGAGGGGGAGAGACATTAATTCTCATAACATTTTACGAGGCGGTATCCGACCTGTGTCAAGTCCTTCCGATGCCCAGGAGCATGGTTTAGGACTCATAACTCCCAATCACCCTAAGACATGCAGTCTCGTCGCTCTTCTTGCCAGAGGGGCACCAATTGGCCACAGCTCCTGTTAGTTACTCCGTTGCTGAGAACTGTGTCTCTCTTGTACGCGTTTTTCGGCATTCATCTGCTTTTTCAACAGTCTTTAAAACAGTATGCCAACGGCGGTCTATGGTTTTAAATGTATTAGGTGCACATTGCAATGAACTTTACTGAAAAAATGCAATATAGTATACAAATTTTGATAAATACTGTTTATATTTATCATATTAATGTAAGTGTGCAGTTATTTTTTTGACAGAATAAATGCAAGAGTGACTTGGACGTAATTAACGATCAAATTTGACACATTTGAACATAAATTTAGTCGTATAACGTAATCAATACTGAACGCAAGTAATTTTATTGTTTCTATTCTAAACAAACTTTCCTTTAGGATTAACATTCAACATAATAAAAAATGATTTAAATAAACATGTTCAAATATAGTAATTCATCCTGGACGTCCATGCTATTTTCTCGTTCTTGCGAAAAGTAGTAAATTAATTACTAGCTTAGTTAATTCAATTTCTCGAATTTTATACTGAAGTCATGTTACTTATCAAGCTGGGCAAAAAACAATTCAGGCTATTGTTGAATTCAAATATAATATTTTCGGTTTCCTGGATTGTAATACAAAATGTAAATTAAATCGGTTGATATAAAAAACTTTCATTAACTTACGGTTTTGTGGAATTGCTCAGTTATTGCACTTACGAATTCTTATGTTCCAGAAGAGTTGGAATAGAGTACTGATAAGTGGACCGTTACTGGATGAGTACGAGCTTATATAGTCGGTGATTCGAACTATTCGATGTGCAGCATTCAGAGATAAATTTTCGATTTTAATGACTCGATATTGACCGAATAATTGACATCCATAATTTAACAAATGTTTTATTAATGATAATTTTTCACGTATTTCGGTTCTAATAGAACACAAAGCAAACACAAGTGTATTGAGAAGAAGAGATAGAACGAAGATTACAATAGAATAATCTCGTATCATCGATGTGAGGAAAGTACTTAACAACGGCAATTTACTGAGGTGTATCCAGATGAGCTATTAATACAATTAGTCTCACTTCCTTACATACTAATTGGAAATTTTGACGAAATTGAACGCACATATCCAAATAACATTAGAAATGAAATACGAATCAATTTCAATCGAATAACCATTCTCTTGTAATTGAGAGCTTAATAAGTCATATCTATGACTTTTCAATGTTACTTTTCAGTTTACTTAGCGTCGAGACTCAGTTCTTGATAATGGCCCACTTAATTTTTCAATCACACCCTTATTAGTAATAATTGCCATAATTAGTATACAAGATTCAGGGTAGATTTCTATCAAGAGGCAATAATTCAATATTTTCTAGCCAATTAGTTACGTTATCTAGTTCTTGGAAGTTGACGTAATTAAATAATATATTTTAGTTGTATAATATGAAGCAATACATTTCATCATTCATTAAATAAAATATTTTCTCCTGGAAAAACCTTATGCTTCCAATATTGTAAAAATGGCCGTTGCAGATTTTCATAACTATATTAAATGCACTATTTCATCACTCAATTTCGTTAATTGTGAATTACGGTGGAGCAATTTAATGACACATCGGAATGTAATTGATCTCGTACAGAATGTAACTCTCGAAGGATTTCTTCCCAAGAAAAATCAGAGAAGATAATTTTTATTTTGCGAAAAATGAAGACTAGACGAGTATAGTTATTCAGTATCATGGATAATCAGGTTTTTACTTCGTTAAGCTATTTTCCTTCGTATTTACACTCCATATCTATATTCCGTGGTTCAAGATACTTTTGTATCGAAAACAAAAAATTGCGAAAGACGTCTCTTCCCCCTTTTTTACTGCTCCTTCTTCTCCGGTTTGATCTCTCTGAAGAATTCATTAAGTTCGGTACGATGGGCGGACTATAGGAGCCCGAGCTCGCTGAGGTATTAATACAGGGTGGAAATTACCGGCTTCCCATGAATTCCAACAACCCCTACAAAACGGGATAGAAAAGTTTGCACTCTCTCAATCTCGTGGAGCTCTCATCTTCTTCTCTTTTGTTAACTTTCCTCTCGCTCGGTTTCTCCAATATCTGCGGCTTCTTTGCTTTTACGGATATTACTCGTGGGTATATGAAAAACCCCGTTGCGATCGATAATCTTTCAATATTTACCAGAATAATAAAACAGACGCTTCTCCCTTTATTTTTATATTAATTTTAACTCGCTCTCTTTCCACCCGTAGCTTTGTTTTCACGCGTTCTCACCTTCACAACTGCCGAGGGCTTTTTTCCTGGCTTCTCCTCTTGCAAGCTCTTTCGCACTCATTCTCTCAATATACAGAGGGTTAAATGTTCAATCAAAGGAACCCTATATTTGAGTGACTTAATTTCCCGTGACAATTTGTGTTGATGTCAATCTGAATGAATCAATCAAAAAAGTAATTAATATTAAAAACGTAGTTTCAGATTTTTTTCATATAAAAAATATATTCGACACGAAAAGTCTCCACGTCGTTGTGGTCTCACCCTACTGAAGCTGAAATATATATCGACAATGGACCCTAAAATGGTCGAAAAGAGATTCTTATGAGAAAATATCACGAAGTTTAGGTGTAGAAAGAAAAGACAGTGTAGTGTTGTATCGTTGTGCTCTTGAATCATGGGGGCAAAGTGCATTTGGCCATCAAATAACATTGGCAGCGCCTATAACCGGCTTACGTCCCGACATAAAGTCGGCTTGGCTACCGGTGTTCATTCCTCCATTTCTCACTATCGCCTTCCGTTCACAGTGGGTAGTTCCATTGGTGTTGGTTAGATAGACCATCGTCAAAACCATCTCGAACCCACTAACTCGTGATCAGGCTGCTTAACCAACTTCGAACTGCCGTCGTATCAGGAGTTGCGACTCTTTGGGTCTCGGCTAAAGGTTTTTCACGATATCAGTTGTTTCGGTAGCTTCTCAAGTGTACTGCGACCCGTTGGAAAATGGCACTGTATTACATTTCTTTTGACTATATTTTTGAGTTAAGATTTTTAGTGTTTGGTATTGCTGATGAAACGAATTTAGTTTTTTTTGTAAATTAAATGCCATGTCGTCAGTGAAACTGATGAAATTGGAGCCATCAACCGGTGAGAACAAACGATTCATGTAGAGTGTAAATTACTAAAAAAAGGATAAGTGTAAAAGTTCAAGCTGTTCAAGCAAAGGTTCTTCGAATTTGTCTAGCTGACAAACACAATTAGAATAAGAGCGACAGATAAATCGCTCGTTTCGTCACGAATCTGAAGTCTCTTTATAATTATATTACTAAATTGACCTCTAAACACTTAAATATCAATTACACACAAAGCTGCCACAAATCGACCTAATACAACCAGAACGTTTCTCGGAGATTTCGAACCAACAGAATTAGAGAGTAGAACTTCTATTATCCCGATAGTTCCGGCCACCTGTTCCAAAAAATCGATATCGCCGATTCCTCGACCTTTCTCTAGTTTCACCCCCGTGATATTTCCAATTAAACTTTCTGCTTGGTTATAGGATCCTGTATATATATAGATGTATAAGTGGCATCAAAACTTAACGGACACACTCATGTGGCGACGTTGACCGTTTGGAACATTTGGGTGATACTTTCGTAGGATTAGAGAGAAGACACGCAACGTAGTAATTTCCCGAAGAGTTCTACCGCGTGCTTTTGCAATACCCAATGCGGCTGGGGCTGAAAAGAGAGCCCTCAGGGCCACGAAAAGTGTATATATCAGTAACGAGAACCACGTGATGATCCTTTGGAGAGAGAAGGCAACCAATAACTTGCCAATATCGGCATTACTGGCGTACTGAGCGCAATATAAACGTTTATGACCCAATGCGCCTCCATCCAGCCCCCTTTGCGATACCACCAAGCTACTCTTCCCCTATCTTTCTTTCTCTTTATTGTACCTTCATCGTTTTTCCGGCAGAGGTTCTCTATGTTTGCGCAGAGTTCTGTTTTTTCACAAGCAACAAACGCTTTGATTTTCGATTATTATTGGTGTATCATTATGAACTACTACCGATGATTAAGTAATCAAATATTATCGTTATATGTTCTTGGTCGTTTTAATATTTATTTTTTTATCTGAAGATTTGACAAAAATGAATGGCATTAAAATGTTACATCATCTCCTCGCAACAAATTTACGACTAATTAGAAACGATGGATCATACTAATTTTTAAAAAAATCTGGTGAAAGTTAATTAACTTTTCATTTATTATTTACATCTCACGTTTGATGTGAATTCATAAGAAGCTGTTTTTTCATCAAGAATGTCGCTGGATAAATAACGGAAAAAACTGAATTTAGGTTGAGAATCTATGTATCAGTTACGCTGCTAAAAGGTACCGCGTATCTCTAGGACGTCTATAAGACATGCGGAATGAAAGGAGAGTATGAGAAGAGTATTGGTATATATAGGTGCTTCGCGTGGACAGCCATCAGAGGCGAAACCCACTCCTTCTTGGACGCTGAGGTCGATGTGGTGACGTTTTTTCCAGCATCGCAGTGTTAGTGTTGCGGGACGAAACGAAGAGGGATTCTCGCGTACTGTGTGCCTTCCTATAACGTCAGGGAATACTTAATGTTTCTCTATCTATAGTGGACAGGAGCATCCAGGATATTGTTATATATGATATTGTCGCGGATATAGCACATGGAAGATGGTGAGGTGCTCTACGCCCAATGGGAAAATACGAGGATCCGAGAGAAGCGCGAGTAACAGGGAGAGAATTGAGAAAACGCCGAGCGAAAGAGATATCGTCGCCCACCAATTACCGTCGACCAAGAGTTATTGAAAAGATCCCTACGGGGAAACGGAGAAGCCCTGAAATACACTAGAAATCGCGTATCGCACAACTAATGAACACTGATTACCGTTCGGCTGTTGGACGCCTCCGATGATTGGTAGAAAAATTGCTTTGGTTTTGCTTTTTTTCTCTCTTTTACTCTCTGTATTTATATGCGAACATTTTTCGTTCCCTCCTTTTATTCCAACCTCTAGTAAAAACTCCGGCGATATTCAATGTTTTGACTATTACTATTTATACAAAACCAAATAGATTGTGAACAATATTCATATTATTTTTACCTGAGTTTACTGATTTTTCGAACAATGTATCGTTTTTCGATATGTATTTATAACGTGTGTTGTTTTTGATTTATGTCTAATGAAAAAAAAAAAAACTGTTACAGGAATTATTCACCAACTAACGACATATCGCTTTGAAATTTGTTTTCATTTTAATATCAATTTCCATTTAGGTCTGAAGCCATTACTAAGGCAGGACAGAATCTTCACTTTTTATTGGGAAAAATTGAATTGTTCCATGAAAAATCTGCTAGGAGAGCTTTTTTCTTTTACATTGAAGAGTACAAAAAAATTATTTATTTGCTTTTCATGCCCAAAGTTGCAGCATTCTGGCGCAATTGCTAAATCATCTTTTTTTCGTGAATGTACTATACTTATGCACGACGTCGTTTATCCTTGAGTATCGTAAAAAAAATGTCGTCGTCAATTCATAAAAAATAAGCAGACTACGTCGAGATTTTTCAAGACTGATCTTTTACAAAATCTTGACTGCTTTGATAAAAAGGATCATCTTCATCCTAAGATTTGCGTAAAAAAAATGGGAATTGTAAACAGTTTTTAATACCTTGAAAAAAATTTCTGTACTACTGATAAAACCAAAAATAATTCCATTTTTATAGCTTATATAACAATTTAAGTAGAAAAGGCGTTTTTTCCTCAAGGGCCTAAGGCTCAAAGACAGTAATAATGTCAAAATTATGATGCATATCAATCTAATTCAATATAAGGTTTAGTAATGCTATAATATTTTTTCCACAATTTTTGTCATTTCTTCTTCGCTTTTCCTTATAACCGATATAATTTGTTAACACACTTACTCTAACGAAGTAATAGTTTCGATGCCAGCCTGTTTTTCTCTACACACTTTGTTTTGTGCCTTATAGGATTTGGTGCAGGTATGCTCGGTCTTCAAGAATTTAGTGTAGCTGTGTGGTTGTACACGTATATTAGGTGAATACTCAGAAAAAGCAATGAGGAATGATGAATAAAGTTAGACGAAGAAGATAGATGTATACAAATGTAAGGAAGAAGAGAAAGAAGAAATATAGGAAAGGAGGAACTAGAGGAATGAGAGACGAGAGAGAGTCCCTCTTTACCAATTTTCCTCTTCAAAGCCTCATCGTCTTTGATCAGCTTTCGCGACGCCCCTATAATGTCCCCGATCCTCTCCCGCATCCTTGTCATTTTGCGTTCGTCTTTCGATGTTGTTGAGATCGGTTCTCCTTCTATCTTGCTGTTTAGACAAGATGCTTCATCGCTTCTTCTCGTTACTGTATCCCTCTGTCTCTCTTTCATACTCCTCTCCCTCATTCCACCTTCTTCCATTCTCCTGTACATCGCTTCTCCCTCCACATTGCAGAAATACAACCCTCCAACGTGGCCTTAAAGTGTACGGTGTCTCGATCAACTTTCAATCGAATATTTCATGGGAATTAGCAGCTACGAAAGCTTTACTTCTATGATGCTACAAATTCCATCGTTTAAGTTTAAACTCCTTGAAAGTGTATCATGTGCAAGAGGATACAGTGGCGATGACGAGATATTACCGGGAACACCTTATTGATAAACCTTAATGGCGAATATTCGTGAGATACTTCCTGCTCGAATAAATCAACAATCTGCTTATGTATTTACGAGAAATTTTTTATTTAATACTAATATCCTTTTCTTTGAAAAAGAATGAGTCTTGTTTTGATACAATAATCTCAATAGAATAATGCTCTATTATTGGATGATAACATTTCTTACATCGATATTAGCTTTCAGTATCTTCCTGCTAGAATACGTCGATTATTTCGGTTAAGATATTAATATAGATATTAATGTCTTCACCATCCCGATTATCATATCTATAAATAAGTGATAGCTAGATATAATTATTATTCTTTGGCGGGAGGGCATCGATGAAAGAATCTTTTGCTGGTTCGTTCTTGACCCCTGCTCCTAGTTCTTTTCTCCACGTATCTCTGAATCTATCTCGTTAATTGGTAATACCGTTGGCAGAAGGCATCCTTTACAAAAAAGCATATTAGGTGTATGTATCTATGGATCGATCCTTCAGACGAGCAACCCTCCCAAGAGAATGAAAGCTTGCCTATATATATGTATATTGGGGTAAGATAGATGCTGAAACAGGATAAGGCAAGAGAGCATGGTGATATCGTGGATGCTCCTCGCTCAAAGGATCCTTATTTATGAGACTTTCGGCAAACAAATGGATAAACGTAATATCTTTTTCCTCCTTCGTTCTCTTCACCTCCCAATGCTTCCTCCATTTCCTCCTCCCATCCGCCCCGAATATTCGCTCGTCTACCGAAGAGCATAGCGAAACAGTTCTTCGAATACCCGAGCGATCTTCCACTCGCAATCTTTGATAAAGAAATACACACCAGGTGCGTCTCACGGCGTCGAGGGCACTTATTTTTAGCAACGAGATTAATTACCACGTCGAGTGATACATCTGTTCGTTTTTTTTTTTTTATCACGAACGGGAAAATGGAATTCTTTTAGAATCGATGAGAAAATTCTGGAAAAAAAAACAAAATTTATAAATAAAACTTATTCCAGGTAGGTCGGAATAAAAATATATAAATCCAACTCAGCAAAAATTCAAAAATAAAAACAAAAATGAATAAGTCTGCAGTTGTATACCATGGCGAAAGTATTAATACGCTTTTATAAGGTAGATTTAGCAAGTTTCAATCAAGCCTGTCCACGTTATTGCATTTGTAATGAAAACGTTGGATAAAAAAAAATGTTATGAAAAGCTAGAACATTTATTCAGATTTCAGACTTCCTCATTTATGTGGTGGTACACTAATTGGTTTTCTATGCCACGAATTATAGAACTACATCTAAGCACATATACTTCGATGATATTGTGTAATTATATGTAAAACTACACACATGTTAACTACATATTGTACTTCGTTATTATTCGATGATTTTCGTCTATAGACGAGTCGACTTTCATTAATATTTTTGTACGTTACTTATTACATAGAATGAAATGGTTGAACAAGTGTACCCATTGAAAACTGCCACATTTTATGAACTGTACTGTATGACGTGTGTACGTGATAACTATTAGTGCGCGTAGGTTGGTTGATGGAAGAGCACACCAACCCATAATCTCGAGTCGGGATCAGTCTGGTTTCTTTCTCTCTCTCTCTCTCTCTCTCTCTCTCTCTCTCTCTCTCTCTCTTTCTGTCATCGCGTCTCACTCTTTTGATGCCGAGGCACTTGTACTGGCATTTATAAGTCATCATTATTATTTGAGTTGATTAGAAACACGCGTCTTCTCGTTGACGGCGGTCCTTCCCTCATATCACTTGATATTTTATATCCTCCTCAATCTCCTCATCGAGAGCAATTTAAGAATAGCACCATCATTATCATGATCCGTTTTGTTTTCGTTTCTCATTTACCCGTAAGGAGAAACGAAATTTCTGTCCACTTTTCTTGTCGCTCTACGAATTGGCAGCTGCCATAATCTCTCAGTGCTCGTTATTTATAAGACATTCGAGCTTTATCACTCATCACCACCATCCTTTCTGCCCTCTGACCAAAAGTGTTAATAATTGTCATTTTTAGAGTCATATTCTTATATACGTTCGTCAATAAATACAAATTTTAAACATTCTCGTATTTATGAATCACGTATATATGTATATATTATCTCGATATGGGTTCGGAATCCGAATAAAAAATATGAAATTGGTGGCAGATGTTATATTCCTCGTGTTAACTGTTATACTCGTATATAATTTCTTTGGGAGAAATATGGCGGCGTGAACAAAGCGAAAATCAGACCGAGTACCGAGTTAGCCGGAATCGCGACTTTTGTAACATTGATTCGTCGAAATGAGAGAAAATATCGGTGGAATGGCATATACATATAGGACTTTTCATGCCTGATTTTGTATATATTGAATACGCTTGTTTTGAATTTGATTATAGTTCTAAAGCAAACAAATGTTTGTGTGTGTCTGAAGAAAGTAGAAAACACGAAGAAGATAATTTTTCACCCACAGGCAAGAATAATTTTATTTTCAGCAATAGGTGAAAGTTCAACCTCTCAAATTTTACTCTGTATAAAAGTTTTTATCTCGATGAAAAAATATTCCTGGAACTGACTGAAATTACGTTTACTTTCAAAAATTCGAAACATCTTTCATTTTCACGATCTTTTTTCGAATTTTAATTACTTATCAGATGCTGGTCCAGTTAACGTGAAATTCCCCATGTGGCTATTATATAGTATATGTATAACGTACTGTTACTGCGTGGCTAGGAGTATGGATGCTCTGTCTCCTGTGCGGCAAGGCCATTAAAGGTGCCATAAAAGAAACAACGACCAGAAACGGCCATGGCAGTATCGGAGCATTGGTCGAATCCGAGTGAAGAAAGATACAGTGATATAGAACAATGTATATGCATATATACAATAATATATCTATATGTATATATATTTATAAGCACAACGTAGAGGCAAAGCTCTCGCGGTAGGCGAATTTGTCAGTATTAAATAAATAACCCATAAAGGCAAGAACATCAATCCCCATAGAAGCATTAACGCCCGATACGAGAGACGCGGCGCGGCTGTTATTTTTCATACCGGCATCGGACAAACACCGCACGAGTGTGTTGTGTATATACGAACGCACACGCGCTCACACATATACATAAAATACATGTATATATAGCACTGAAACAAAAAGAAAAAGAGCGAAGGAAGGAAAAAGAAGAGCGAACACCAGCGATGAGATGAAAAAAAAGAACGGCGCAAAGAAGAAATCTCAATGAACCGAAGAGAGAAAACATCTTAGCGGGAAACGAGAGAGGTATATGTATACGATAAAGCAAAGCACCAGAGAAGGAGAGATGAAAATGGCGCGAGAGGAAAGAGCTTTGGCGTCCTGTTTTCACCGAGAAAAGGACTTATCTCTTCGAGCTTTTTACGACCTATAAGTTTTGCGTTATAGGCGCGGGTGTCGTAGATCAAAAGTGATGTCTCCATTATAACATAAACACTTAACGACCCTGATGCCAGGGCACATCACCCATGCATCATTCAAGCAACGTCCCTTCTTCCTTCTTTATTAACCGCGTAATTCGCTCGTGTACGGAATTCAATAGTTTTAATATAATTATATAAATACTGTAAGATTTTCAACGAATTGTTGTCGTTTTGGTGAGTGACGAATAAAGAAGGTCTGAAATAGCAGAAAAATCTCTTAGACGAATTATTTCTGGCTTTGATTTAAAAAAAATTATATATTTCTCATTTCAATTTTGACCGATATGATCCGCAGAGGTGTAGGATTTATATAAAATGGTGCACTTGATCTCGCCATCAATTTGGGACTATGTTTTTAAGCAAAAAGTTCCGATAGTTCAATTCCACAGAGTAGGAAATTGGGAAATTACTTCTGGCTTTAAATTCAGAGTTGATGAGTTGGTATAATTGAGCTTACACAGCGCGAAATATGCGCATGGACCAAATAAAAGCTAGTTGAACATTGCGCGAGTGCGATGAGGCGATACGCCAAGCGGCAAATACGAAAAGCGAAATCGGCGAGAAATACAAGGAGATAGCGTGAGTGTTAGAAAGAGAGAGAGCAAATGGAGAATGAGAGATTGAGTATGAGACAGATCCAACGAACAGAAGCTTGGGCGTGCGACCATGAGAGCACGGGGTCGTCTTATGTCGATACAAGGAGTCGATTGTAGAAGAGCTTAAAGGGACCGCGCATGCACCCGGACCGAGAGCAAACGCACCGCAAAAGCATCACAGAGCATAGGACAGTGAACGACTGTGTCCGATAGATCCTGATGCCGCGATACCGAAACATCGTTCGTTCCATCTCGTAATGGCGGCAAGCCTATTTGCCCCAGCTTTGATTGGCTACGTTTAATGGTCCAGGCGACACACATATAAATTGCTACTTCCAGTTTTGAAGATATTTCGAGAGAGAACCAAATATTAACAGTTAACTAGTGCGAAAGAGGGCGGAGAAAATACCGATCTCGCTTTGTCTTCTCGTTTTCTAGTTCATTTTTGTACTCATTCCCGTATCATTTACATAGAGAATTAATTATTGGCTTGCAAGACCACACTCCACGATTTTCTAATTAGTACATCGAACTGTAGCAAATCAATAAAAAAAAAATAAGGCTGGAATCTGTTCTAGGAATCTAACAATAATCGTTTATAAATATATTTCATTACATCAATTTTTTATCCTCCCAAAAAAACTTGTAAAATGAATTTCAATAAAAATGATTCTCTATAAATTTTTTTCATTGTTATAAACGCCTTCTGCCTTTCTCCGCGATTGAAAATGTATTGAAACTGATATGATAACGTATGATTATAAACGAATCAATGTAGAGCTTGAATAATGCGAGGGTAATTCAATAAATCAAAGTCCAATTTCATTAATTTTTTTCAAACTTTGTACATTTAGTGGAACGTACTGTGGAATTTTGAATTTTCTTGATGATTACTTTATGAAATAAAATTATTTATTTCATCCATTGGCGAAAAAAAAAATTATATATATAAAAATCGTGAATATGTAAATTAAAAATAAAAAAAAAGACTGACGTATGCTCGATCGAGCGGCAAGTGCTCCGTAACCTCGTACCAATATCCGTCATTCCTTTAACGTCACGATTTTTTTCGTCTTATGTTGATCGGTTAGAATATAACGTTTAAAAAATTATGTGACTTGGACCGTATCCTTAAAATATCCGCGCTGGGTCTCTCGATGCTCGCTACCGATATTCTCCTTCTACAATCGGTAGCTAAAGAGTCGACGTGGCTGACGAACTTTGAAAATTCTCAAACTCGTGAAATTCCACCTTCGTTGTCGTCGGCATCGTCGTCGTCTTCGATGCTTCTGTACCCCTCTCGTTCGTCAGGGCCTGTAACTTTTCCCACCCGAGTTCCATGAGAGACAAGTGCTCCAGAGAAGCTCGGTTATGCCACAGTGAATGCAAAGTTTTGAGGCTATTGCGAATCGCGTATTAAGTTTGACGACCTCATTGGGGGATGTATATTGGATAGCTCGAGAGACGCGGAGAAAGGGTTAAAGCAGTCAAAGTTCAACGAAATCATTAATCTTCGTATCGTTAAATCTTACCGCACCCGGTTTTACAATTTTCTTAACGTTATTAAAAACTCCGAGACCTAAAGTTCAGACCTGTTCAGAATTTCGTTCATCGATATATTGTTATTATCATTATCAATATTATTATCGCTCGTTTATAATTATATTTTCGAGGTTAGGATGTAGATTTTGACTTGATACTTTGAAGATTTCAATTCCGTAATAATATTTTTATTCTTGCAATTATTAATTCTGTTTATTGGTGTAATCGGTGAAATTTCGATATATAAAAATGCGGGAATCGACGGATATGTCTTTAAGAACATCGAGATCATCGATCGTGAGGCCGGTACATGTAACGACGGCGCGTCGACCCAGTTCGGCGATTCCTCGACTGACACAAATGAAAATAAGCCTCGACGATGAAACCCATGATATCTTAAACGATAATTCCTCGATTATGTTGTCAGCTCAAACCATGAACGTCTATCTAAGAATAAAGCCCCAATTGACAAAATTAAAGCGAATTAAAAAAAATCAGGATGACACTTATATCGTAACCGATTCAACGACCCTGTTAACAAAATTTCCGTCTTTGGAGGGCAGCACGAGTTGCGCTAAAAAATCGAAATCTCCGGAAGCGACCAATCGAAAGTTCCGGTTCACTAAAATTTTCGGTCCTTCAAGCACGCAATCAGAATTATTTGAAGAATTGGCGAAACAACGAATTGCTGATTTTCTCAGTGGGCAAAGTTTCACGCTGATGACTTATGGTACCACTAATTCCGGTAAAACGTATACACTTCATGGAAATCGAGAATCACCTGGTATTTTACCGCGCAGCATAGAATTTGTGTTTTCCGGTGTAAATTGTACTCTTACGCCTTGGTACAAGCCAACGAACGTTTGCGAAGTTATTCCTCTGAGTGAAATGGGACGATGCCATGAGAATGAAGCACGAGAAAATTTGTTGTCCTCACGATCAATGGACAAAATGATTTGCGAGGAGGTATACTCTTCATTGGAAAAATCAATGGACAACGATAGAGAATGTGGTAAAAATGGTGAAATCATGTGCTCGGTGTGGCTCTCATTCGTTGAAATTTACAACGACAATATTTATGATCTTCTGATAACGGATGAAACACGAACGAAGCTTACACCTCTGAGACTCGTCGTAGATAAACAAGGTCGCCCTTTTATTCAAGGCTCACGAGTAATTTGCGCAACGACTGGTCTCGAAGCTTATCGTGTTATGATGGCTGGTCGATCAAGATTGACGGTCGGTTCGACCAACTTAAATCCTTCAAGTTCCCGATCGCACTCGATTTTCACCATGACTCTATTAAAGTATACAAAAGAGCGTGCCCCCGAAGAGGTTGAAATGACGACGATGACCTTCTGCGATTTGGCTGGAACTGGAAGAACGCGGAAATCATCATCAGCTGGAAACGAGCTCAAAGAAGCGAAAAACATTAATACGAGTCTGTTGGTACTAGGCAGATGTCTCCAGGGCGTTTCAGATTCTCAGACCACGAGACAGAGTGTTGAAGTTGTTGGTCCATTTCGCGAATCAAAGCTAACGAGACTCTTTCAACGAGGTATTTCGGGGAAGGAGAATTTGTGCTTTTTAGTAAACATTGATTCTTCGCCGAATCTTTACGTCGAAACTCAAGCCGTCCTCTCTTTTGCCTCGATGGCTAAGAGAATAGTCATGGATGTAGGAAAAGACGGAAAATCAATGTACACCATTGAAACGATTTCTAGTACAAAAGACTCGCTACCTCACGAATGGGAAAGACCAACGACCGTTGCTCTTATTGAGACTTCCGATAAACGGGACATTTCTGTGACACCCGATATTGAACATCTCAAAGAGCTAAACGTCACTTTGACAAAAGAAATCACCATCTTGCGAGAGGCCGCATTGAACAGGGAATACGAGATACGTCAAGAAATGGCAAATCTTTATGCAAACATAATTAAAGATATCGAGGCTAACTGGCAAAAACGAATAAAAAACGTCGAGGAGGAACAGGATGATGTTTTGAAATGGTCCGTTAAACAGGTGGAAATTTTTTATAAGGAGCGAATTGATAGTTTGACAAAGGGAAAGAGGCGCCGAACTTCCGGTGGTGACCAGCTTCACGATGGTAGAGAGCTTTACGAAGACCTTGAAGCTGAAAACTCTCAGATAACCGCTACAGTCGTCGCTCTCAGGCAAACTGTGAAACAATTAAAGGAAGAATTAGAAACTTTGGGTACGGACAAGAACAAGTGTGTCTTTGAGCTCTCGTTGGCGAAGGACGTGATCAAGCAAGTCCGACAATTATTGGACGAAGAGACTGGTGAAAAGATCATCATGAACAGCGAGAATATTGCTGAAATAGTCGATGATTTAAGGTCCTTAATAAAAGACAAAAACAAAACTATTATGAGCTTAAAAAAGTGTGTGGAAGCTGCTAAAAAAGAATCGGTCGAAGTAACGCGGGATTCAATTGTTAATGCAGAAATAATCAGCCCTGACCACCAAGAAATGACGAGAGAGTCCATCTTAAAATCATTGAGCCAAGATGAGCTGGAACACGAATTGTACAACAGAATTGGTATAATTAATATTAATAAGCATTCTATCGGTACACAAGTTCTTGAAGAATCTCTCGTAATAGAAGAGAAAGAGATCGACGCAAAATTTTCTTCCTCGACATTTAAAAAAGAAAGCAACAATTTTTTTCTACCTTCTTCAACAAGATATTCGATCATCGAGGCAGAAAATTCGATCGTTGATGAAGAAACAACAGGCACCATAAACTCGACGATTTCGTTGCAACATTCCTCGTATCAAAAAGACGAATCGTTGAAAAACTTGCACAACAGTTTTTTGGAGACGATCAATAACGTTTTTCGCTCGAGTATCGAATCGTGTTCGAAAAACGATTCGGGAATAGCTGTGAGCAATGCCATATCATCGAGTACGGAGAACAGCCTGAGCACCTCGACCGATGATAAATCGAGTCAGACAAATTTTGATAACCTTGGAAAAACTAAGAAAATTAGCGAGTCTATTCAAGACCGAGTGGAACAATTGAAAATTGATTATACAAAACTCAAGTCTGAGCATCTGCACGAGACTCTTCGTGTAACCGAATTATCTCAAGAGCTTGAATCGATACAGCTCTCTCTTAGCGAGCTCAAGGAAAGTACCCGTCAGAACGAGCTTAAAATTATTGAGTACCAAGAAAAATTATCATCACGCGAGAACGATCTGTCGAACCTTGTAAAATTAAAGTTCGAAATGGAAAAACAGTTAGAGTTACGTTCGATCGCTTACGAGGAAAAAATTCTTAAACTTCACGATGAATTAAAAGTTCGTGAAAGCAACGAAAATCGTGCTTTCGACTGCCTCCAAGAGTGCCAAGAAAAAACTTCAATCCTCGAGAGTCAGTTGTTAGTAGCACATGGGCAAATTGAAAAAAATTCAATGATATGTTATACGGAACATGTACCGAAGATCAAAGATTTGGAGAGAGAATTGTCAGAGAAGGGCCAACGAATGAACGAGTTAAATGCAAAAATGTCAAAGCTCGAGAAAGATTTGGACCGCGTGTACGATTTAAACGAGAGGGTGTCGAGTTTGGCAAAGGTTTTCCATGAATATCAGGAAGAAAAGGGGGAGTTCAGACGACAATTGCTCGAACGATCGGAGACGCAAACGTCACTCGAGTGTAAAATCAAGAGACTGACGAGCAAAGTGCACGAGCGAGAAAATGAAATTTCATCGTTGCGAATGGATTTGGGTAACGTTGTCAAGATGAACATGGAAAATAGCGAGAGAGCACAAGATTTGAGCAAAGAAATAGCCGTTGCAGAGGATAGACTGACGAGCGTGAGAGACGAAATGACGCGATCGGAGGAAGAACGACGAAAACTCGAGAGAACATCCGGATACGAGATTGGAAATCTCGTTGCTAGACTAGCAGATTTTGAGAAGAACGCGACGATTCTCGCTCGCATGAAAGACAACGAGGACTCACGAATGGACGAATTGGACACGCTTAAACTGCTACTTCATGAAAAGGAACGAGAAATGAGTCTGTTCAAGAAAAATCGTGATAAAACTGTACGAAGGTATATGAGCTTTTTTCGTAAATTACCATTTTGCTGTTTTCCTCTGCAAATTTCTTTGTGCATAAACTTCACTTTGGTAAAGTCAAAATTTCACTTCAGTGAAGATGTCTTTATTCATATAAACCAAAATAAAAAAGATAGTATTGCCATTCTTAAATTAGATATAACCAATTGTTCATTTGAACTTTTCTTTTCGTTTTCATTTATGATGACCTACATAGATATGAAGCTCTAATAAGAAAGCTCCAAGCTGACGTCGAGATACGATGCGATCGAGAGACCTCAAAATTACGAATGTTATATCCGAAAAGATCGTCATCGAAGGATTCTCTGAGAAGCAAAGCAGAGTCAGTTCAATGGAGATCTACGGTTCGGCAAAGCGTGGAAAAAGTCAGTTCTAAAGGTGTTATACATACGGGAATATGCCATAAATGGCCCCTGTCCAACTGTATCGAACGTAAAGGCCCTCGAATTTATCCGACGTGTTCGACGATTGTTAAACGATCGAGTTTGCAAGCATTGGCTGCCTCGTCAACTTCTGTGGAAGGCTCGCGATCGAGTGAAAGTAAAATTTTTCCATTCCATTACGGTGAGGACGACGACGACGACATCGAGTCCGTCGAACATGAAATAATCCAGGTAAAATACAAGACAGGTAATTTAAACAAAAAACAATAACATAAATTCTCACGTGTAAAATAATTTACAAACAATTTTTTGTACGTCATTGACTTCCGTGAAACATGCAAAAATTATTAATTGTATTGAGGAATCAAAGATATCGATTCGTGACATACTGAAACGTTTCAGACAGAAAGTCGGACAGAATTGAATCTCGATGTAGTCGAGTGTCGTGGCTGTGGATGTAGAGACGGACTTTCGCAGGCACCTGCAACATTTAGTTTACCATCGACGAGTGACGACTCGTTTTCGGATTTTTGCGATGTCCCAGAATGGATGGAAATTCGCAGGACTAATGGAAGGACACATTTCCGTGTGCGAAAAGGAGAAACAAGTGCGACGGGTAAAGGCAAGCCCAGAATATAATTCCCTTTTTTCAACAAGAATAATAGAAGAATGACATTGTCGTCATGTTACTGGTTGCTTCAGTTTCTGCACAGGCCATTTATAAGTGGTCAATTATCTTTCGTCTATTCTGGGACCATTAAAAATTTATCGTTTGTTGAACATTTTTTTCTACATAAAAATCACGATTTGATTGATTTATTGAATATTGACAGGAACGAAAAATTCGAAGTTTCCCACAATAATTCAAACTCGAAATGACCTTGAATTTCATTAGTTCAATTTTTTTTGCGCCCATTGTATTTTCGTTGATTTATTTTTTCATTTTGCAAAATATGTATATTTGTTGTAACACAAGAAAAATTGTATCGTTATCCATTATTGTTAACAAAATAAATATGTCGCCGTGCCAAATTACATTTACTAATGAAACGAGGGGAAAACCAAAACGTTATTGCCCTAAGATGTTCACGGAAGAATAACGTAAACCAGATTATGATAAGTCGAGAGGCAAAGGGAAGAGAAAATTATCGATAACCAATAATGTCGTTGGTGTAAGCTCGAGATGTGCAACGTACGAAAGAGAGACAAGATCGTAATGACGAAACGTGGTTTTTCCGACGTTCGTTACAATAAGCTGACAGCAGAGTATTACCCCAACGCAAACAACCCCCTAAACAGCCTCGAATACGCAGTGAGCGTGACTATATCGGCGCTCAGTTGCAAAAGGGTACGGGGTAATGGCAATCAGTGACAGAAAAATGTGGACGTTTTACTAAAAAATAATTTCAACAGTTATAACAATTTATTGTACATGTTGCTGACAAACTTGATTTTAGGAGAAATCAGTCTTCTGTACCGGATATTCCAGTACGTGACCTGACTTTTATTTTATTTAAATATTGAATATTTTAAACAACTGCAATTATTTAAAGTCGACATTCAAAATCTGTAAAGTTCCTTGATATTTTTTACGCAAATTATAAAAACATCTAAATCACTTGGATGAAGATGCGATTTGTAAAAAAATGATATCAGCAGCACTTATAAGTCATGTGTGATACTTATTAATTATTGCTTAATGTTGTTTTTCAGAGACATACAAATTAATGTTGAATTTTGTTGTAAATTCTTTTATTTGTAAGTGTCTGATGAGAAATAATACTCATTTTTTTACTCAATTCTGCTCTTAGGTATTTCGTAATAAGAGTGATTCCCATTGCCTCCTGACCATGATTTCCCTTTACCTGAATTGAACCATATTTATGTGGACTTTGGCTCACGAGGGTTCAACCATAAGATTTTATTGGTAATATGCTATAATTCTTGACATTAGATGCTACTGACGCTCTCGGACTCATTACCTCTCCACACAGTTGACCCTCTGCGTGATCTCTTTCCCATTCTCGCCATACACATTCTTCGGGAAAATTTGGACGCATTATTTCATTCCCCCCGCGTTTTTGCGTCTTTTCTCGATCCCTTTATACAAGAAATTATGGATATAAGCCTAATGCCCATAGATATGTTCTCGAAGAGAGAGATCGGAGAGTATATTGTATGGGGAAACTTGGATTATTAGCTGAAAATGTACGAATCGTGTGATCTGGCCAATATCGATGGGCTCTATCTCGAACTGGACTTATTTTGGATAAAAATAATGGAGTTTCATTATGTGTACTTTGTGGAAGGAAATTATAGTGAATCAATAGTTATTTGTGAATTATCATAATGAAAATAGTTATCATTTGCATTAAATACCATTGAATTTCGTGTAATACCTTCATTGAAGATGATATCTAAATATTGGTACGCTAGTTGTCGATGGAGTGACAAAAATTTTTTTTGTGTCACAAATATACCAACAAAATGTTCACCTCCGGCGTTATAAGAACCAAGTTGAATGTTCAACGCTGTCAGGGTTGTCTGTAATACAAACAAAGCTTTCAAAAAAAAAGACTCGTTATCGAACAGCAGCTTGGGAGGAAATTCTGACGACTGGTTCTCTTCCTCTCATCTCAGGGGATAGTAGGAGAGGCAGAGGGGTAGTTTTCTCGATGGTAGATCGCGAGTGTGCCATTTTGGCTGGGTCACCTTTCCTCTTAGCGCGACGAGCGCGGTGATTTCTCTGGGCAAATGTACCGCGAACTTTCCTCTTTCAATTGGCCATAAGATTTGATCGTTGCGGGAAATATCATCCAATTTCCTTTTCTCTACGCCCCTGTAGCTTATTCGACTACACCTCGTCTCCTGTATATAACGTTTTGCCACTTTCACCCTCCCATACCACCCCCTCTCCCTCCTCCTTCGGTTCTGATATGCTTTTCTGCTACTTTCTACCCTGGCGTTGTTCTCGACCAGAGAATTGCCATCGTCGTTCACTCCCACTTTGCCACGTGTATATACATACGCTAGTACTGCCACCTATCCACTTCCCTTTTGCCACTCTGGCGTTGCTATCAAAGTCCTCTCTCCACGGACCTTCAACTATATACGACGATTCAAATCGTACCATCACCGCCACGAGAACTTCCATTGCCCGGCAACGAAAGCTCTGGAAAGTCCCATCTTCTTTTCCATCTCTTATATACACGCAAATCTTTTTCTCAATTCATGTTTTAGCCTGGTTCTCTTTTTCTCTCTCCCTCTGTCACTTTAGATGTTAAGCCTCACTGACATAATATTTAAATAAAACTATTTAAGTTCAGTAAATTTGAACGGATGTTCCATCGATGCTAATTGACTAGATTATTCTCTGGAATATACATTGCTATATTTTTTATATAATTAACATTTATCTTGATTATCTTTTTATCCGATCCCAGAATCAGGCTTGCCAGATTCGGCGATCGCCGCTGTGTTAAAAGATAGCAGATTGGGCGATTTATCGCCCAATCTGGCAAGCCTGCCCAGAATAGAGTAAAACGAAAGTGATTCGCACTTCACAAGTGTTTTTAATGTCAATATCATTACATCAGTATATTGTTTTCTGTAATACGATATGTGGGCACGTGTTCACACTCGCTTGTGCAGGTACACACAAAAGAAGTAAAAGGAACGATCTTATTAAGATCCCTGAAGATTACCAATAAATGGAAAAAATGGCGAAAATAAAGGAATGGATATATATATATCTACGAAAGTCAAAATAATGCACGAGAAAATTACCCGAGAGGTGCCCGAGCTATTTTATTATCAGTGATTCCTCAACGAGAGGGTAAGGGAACGGTCGTGGCGAGGGTGGGTTAAAACAGAAAGAAATATCGTGCTCCGATTATCCAACGAAAGAAAAGTATACGAAGCTGCTCTCGTTTACCATGCAAAGCGTTACCACCTACTGTATATACAGTGTGCACTGAGAAAAGAGTTTAGTTGAATTTACTAAGGTTTCGTAAAATACGTCGAATGTAATATTTTGTTTATTCAAAAAACCGTTTAGTTGCACGGATCATTTATTTTATTATACTGAACAAAAATATGTATTCAATCAACTAAATAAATGTTGTTGTCTTAGATTTTGATAAATCAGCGCACGATATGTTTCATTTAATAAAATAAATATTTGGTATAACAAAATATTACAGTCGGCGTATTTCACGAAGCCATTTAGTTGATTCAAATAATCTCTTTTCTCAGTGTGTAAGATTCGCGAGAATATTCCTGGGTATTAACAGACTATACCCACATCAGACAGATACAAGTATTCTTAAGAAGAAAGATGGCACCTCGAAAATTATCCATGGATTCGTCGCCTACGACTGTTTTATAGAAAATAACATCATTCATTTATGTTTTCATAAACAAAGTGCGACAATTTTTTTATTTTCATTGCCTTTTTTCTTGCCTTTTTCTTAGGGTGATAGATCTGAGGATTCAAAATACGAATACCCATAGATTTTGTACTCTTCCGAGCAGTAAGACTCGCCGTCGATTTTAAAAGATTTTTATCCTGATACGATGCCCTTCGGGGGTGACTCTGAATAGAGGAAAAAAACAACCCTTGAGGCTTGACTCATGATCAGTGACGTGTATTATAAGCGAATTTGCCTTCTCATTCTCTCGCTGTTCACAAAGAATAACCATGTCAAACTGACAAAAAAGAGGAATAATTGTGAGTGGGAGGGGTACAGAAGTCGGGAAAACAAACTCGGCGAGTTTTCTCTTGTGCCGATATGCTCGAGGTTTTGTGTACAAAACACAAGAGAAAAGAATAAGAGCTGCAGCGATACGGATAGACTGGACCAGTATGTGAGAGTGCGAGGGCCGATTGTTTAGCAGCCTCGGGCAATATATGTATGGGGAGAGTTGGCTCCGACTATACTGGGCGATGTTCCACCAGAGTGTCACAATGTGTGTATCCTTGCCCGGGAGATCCCTCGACGCAACTTACCGCTCTCGCGATTTTATTCGTTTTTACATATGGCGAACAACAGAAGAGTCGAAAGAGAAACAATGAGAGGGAAAGAGTCTGAGAGAGAGAAGGAGGGGAAGGCACGATAAGAAAATACCTCAGTGCGATTTATATTTCACGTTTTTATATTGCCCGGCCGTTTTATGCCTTGAGGTGTTGGCCATGGCTTATTCGTCTCTCGCCGTATATGTTACAAAGATACACAGACCAGTGACTTTACACCCCCACTCGGGCTTTTCCTACATGCCATCTTTCTCGTTCTCTACCTCTTTTCTCCATTTTATATACAAGAACCCTCCGTAACCGTGTATAGAAATTTTTCTACGCCAGTCGAGCTGATATGCGAAATAAGTAGCCAGAGGCAAATCTGTCCTATGTGTGTATATATGGATATGGGTGGGCGTGGGAGAGGCTGGATCAGTCTCTGGAGTGAGAGTTATGTCAAGTTAGTAAAGGGAACGAAGAAGACAGAGAAGGATCAGCTCGAGCCTCGTTAAATCGCCCGTATGCCAAATGGCAGCGGTATATCTCATGCCCAAGTACCGGTAGTCATGGAACTTCGAGAGCTAAGGTTGGCCCTTTTTTATATTCCTTCCATGTCGTTCACAGAAAGATACGACGACTATGATGATCATCATGATACACTTGACGATTCGATTCAACGATTCGTGATCCGATCGTCCAAGTATATCATTTTATCCTCGAGTATATAACTTTAAGGCACGTACGAGTGTCACACTACTCTCTTAGCCTGTATATACTAAATCACTAATACATGTACATGAATTTAGTTTTATATGAAGCCTGTAGAGTGTCTGTAAAATGTTATATGCTGCAGTCTTGTAACAAGATGACGTGCCACCGTCAGCAGCTTGAGTGGGCTATTGAGATGCTGAATTCTCAAGGTACACCCTTGCCACATACATACCACATAGCGTCATGGAGCCAAGGGTGGATTCGAAGTTTTATACCTATATAGGGAGACGCACGATACTACGAGATATTGGAGGCAATGAGGCAAGCTACTTTTAACAAGACGGCTCCCACACTCGTCCACTTCAACAAGGGATGTTTTTTTCACCACCCCTTCAACATCTTCTATTCCTCTCGTTTCATCATCTTCGCTACATCATACCATTTCGCGATACCGCAAAGCCCTCATCCGATTATGTGTACATATTGTTATGCCCCTCTGGAATCGAGAAAAAAGAAATATCGAAATCTTTCGCTCTATAGTGCTGTGATTTGCACAGACCTTTTTATGTTATTTGTTCTTTAATTTGGATCGTTAATGTGCCGTTGCCCACACTAGTGAACAATTTGTATTCATGATACATTTTTACGTTACTAACAATACCGCTATAAACAAACGTCTTCCTACATTTTGACTTATCATAAGAAAGGCCATTTTTTGATAATCAACAGTGATGCAACAATGACCAACAAACAATATGATTTTTTATAGCGTTTTTTGATTCGTTTGGGTTGATAAATTTTTTTTTAGAACTGTATGAACGAATTAATTTGGTTGACTTGCAATATCATATGTGTCAAATTATGAGCTACATGCAGAACACCTTTTCTGCCAAGTTACTTTGAGTTTATTTCTGATTCTTGAACACTTGAATGCTGACGCACTAGAGTAAATTTCGATAGATGCAAAAGAGAGGGTGATAGATGGGGAACGATGTTGAGAATTTGTAAAACAAAGGGGGACGATTTGTCGAAATTTATCGGGGAAGCTGAGCTCAATTAGGCAAATAAGCAGTCTAACTTGATGAGAACATATACATAGTATGTACAAAGTGGTGAAACGAACGAGTAGAGCGAACGGATGGAAGGGTGGAAATGACAAACAATCCTTCTCCTTGGCTTCCTCCGTCGCACACCTCTGTGTCTCTCTTTCTCTCTTATCTCAATTGTCAACTACGAGGAACCATTTCATTTCGTTTCATTTGTTCATCTGCCAGTAACTTTGCGAATCCCTCTATTCATCTCTCCGTTTCCTTTTATCCTGCTTTCACTCTCTCTTTTTCGGTCGTTCGTCAAACACTGTTAGGGGTGTTTGTGTGTACATATGTGTTCGACAACCAGCAACCGTCCTCAAATTCGAAACTGGGAACCTCTAATTTGCCTGTGGCGCGAGATATGCCTGGTACTGGAAGCTGCAGGTTCGCTTGACTTCTTTGCTACCCTAAAACTCCCTCGATTTGCTAACCAAAACTGATGACATACGACGTAATGACGAACTAAAGTGGACTGACAGTTTGACCGCTCTCTCAATGAACCGTTGACGTTTTTGCTATCCAAGATCGCCGTCATTGTTTCGTTCGTTTGAAAATAAAATGTTGATACATGTGTATCATCTTTTTGTCATTTTCGTGCATACTGGAATCTTACTCTGAGAACCCGCACTTGGAACAGTATCTGTGTAAATTATGACCTTCGTTGAGGCTGTCACTTACACCAATATTTTAATCGATCTTCATGCTCGCAATTTCCATTGCTTAAACATGCTTTTTTTTTATCTATACGTAAAAATTCTGAAAAAGGTCATTTCGTAATCATATTAATTTTTATGTCGATTCTTTTTGGGCAAAGTACGATTCTCTATCAGCGCATTTTTCATAGCCATTTCTTGTGTAAGCGTAGGGGTGGTCCATTCCAGCGCGGGGTCCTTGGGTTAATATGAATATTTGAGTATGCTTAAAACACACCTAAAAATTATTTAAAGATACCAAAATATAAAATCAATAATTGCATAAGAACTTACTACTTTATACAATAATGTGATATCGATGTACCAAAAAAAAACAGTGCTTTGATGAAAGCGTAAAATACGTCGATGAGACGAGGGAGGAGAAATGAGAAGAAATTCTAGCAAGAGGGCCGACAAACAGAGGAGCCGCAATAAAATAGCAGACGCCGATAATTGCCGGCGTTTTTACGAGGCTGTCTCGGATCTTGCACTTTCGAGTAACGACCCCGGACTCTCGCTCGACCGTGTGAGCATCCACGCGTATATTTGTATGTGTACTTACAGCTCGTGCGCCCGCGCAAAAGCTCGAGATAAAGATTTCAATTCCTGGAATGAAAATTGTCGATCAATTTAGCAATTGACCTGAAATTCCACTATAATAAAACACAATCTGCAGCCCACATATTATCCTTCTGGTGTTCTTTATCTTCTCGTTATACACTGAATCATATATATAATTTTTATACGTACGATGGATTAGTAGATATTGCAGATTTTTTATATCAATAAAATCTATTGTCGTTTTTACCATACTTTTGTTGATAGTCGGTACTGAAGTTGCAATCCTTCAGCAATAAAATGTAACCACAGTAAAAAAGACATGTCAAATTTCACGTTTATAACGTCAAGTCGGCAGAAGAACAGAGTAGTCCTTTAATAAGATTTGATGTTACATTTAATAAGTAATAGTAATAAAATCGTAAAATAAATTATAATTATTGAATTTAAACTCCTCGGGTATACAGTGGCGTGCAAAAGTTTCGGACCACCCTATTTTTTATGCACATTGAACAGAAATATGGTGGTGGGAGAAAAATAAACGACTAATGATAACACGTAATCACTTATATTTGGAAACAATAGGATGTATACATTGATATCGATCTTAAATCATTAATTGTTCAACAATTTTTTATGACTGGCTGTGCAAAAGTATTGGTCCGCGTACTTTTGGGTATGAAAAAAATAACAAAAAACTTGAAAAATAAGGAAGTATGTCTTGGTCTTCTCCACTCGACTCAATGCTTGTTGCCATGCCCTTAGCAGCGATGACTGTAGCGCACCGATGATGCATAGACCCAATTAGTTGTTTGATTCGTTCTTGTGGCAATTTTTCCCATTCACTTCGCAAATGGTTCCAGAATTCCGTTTTGTTGGAGTAATTATTCATTCCAATACGATGCTTGAGGTCTTGCCACAGGTGTTCAATAGGATTTAAATTCGGTGACTGCGATGGCCTGTCAAGAAGACGGACTTTCCGGCTTTGAAGAAAATTTTTAACAAGACGCGAAGCGTGTTTCGGATCATTATCGTGTTGAAAAACCCAACCACGCGGCAAATTTTTCATTGCAAATGGAAGCATATGATCTTGTAGTGTGTCCCTGTACATTGCAGCGTCCATATTGCCATGAATTTCCACCAGCGGACTAACGCCATCATCAGAAAATGCTCCCCAAACTTTAATGTTTCCGCCACCGTGTTTTACGGTAGGATTTGGTACTTTACATTATATCTGGTACCTGCTAGATATCTTACGTACTTCCGACCATCAGTTCCGAATAATTGAAATTTAGATTCATTGGAAAAAAGTACTTTCCGCCAATCTGATACCGTCCAGCGCTGATATTTTTTCGCAAAGTCTAATCTAGCCTTCTTATTCTTTTTGCTAATCAATGGTTTTTTATACCAACATGTCCAATCAGCCCCGCAGCTTTGAGACGTCGAGATACTGTACTCCGACTAACATCAGCTAGATTTTCACTTCGCAATTCCCGGGAAACATCTGCAGCACTTTTTCGTGGATCTACAATGCACTTCCTTTTTATAATTTTGTCGACGCGATTCAAAGTTTTTCGCGGTCTATAGCTCCGATTTTTATCACACAGTGAGTTTGTTAATTTATATTTAGTAATAATACGATTAACGATACTTTTGCCAATAGATAAAGTCTCCGCAACATCACGAGAAATTTTTCCTTCTGACGAAAGTTTTAACACGATTTTGCGAAGCTGAATATTCGTGTGTTTCGGCATTGTGGCAGAAAGGAGACTGATTTTCCATTGTAGGACATGTTTTGAAACTAATGAGGAAAAAAATGTAAACAAACCGTGCGTACGAAGCCTCAGCGATATAGTTGCTCGATACTTTTGCACACCGACCAAAGTCATTCCACGTAGTACACGAAAAATACGTCATAATTAAATATAATATACGACGTTGTTACCTTCATTATAACTCTCTTGAATATTTTGAACAATGAACGAGTGGAGAAATAAAATATTTTATCAATTAACTGGATAAAATAGGGTGGCCCGAAACTTTTGCACGCCACTGTAACTTGAATACAAAATATTGGAAGCATTGATAAATTAGTGTCATTAATATGAATAATGAATTTCGTCAGCGAATATATTGGTGAGTCTTTGATCGGAAAATAAAAAGTTGGTGGAGTTTTATGCCATGTTTTAGAAAAAGTCAATATTATGTCCGTGCCAATCCCTGAAGGATCAGAAGTAATTATGTAGCGTTCGGACATTGAGGATCTTTGATCTCCCCCGCGTTTCCAGGAATCGGGCAAATTGACTGCGTGTTCCATTGCCACTCTTTCCATGCCGTCGATTTCTCCTCACATTTATTTTTTTCTCTTTCCCGAGAGAGAGAGAGAGAGAGAGAGAGAGAGAGAGAGAGAGAGAGCCACCCCATACGTATACCATGATATAAATATAAATATATACAACCTCGAACTGCAGTTTCCGGCCTGATGAGTAAGATCGCGTGTGTGGAAAGGGCCAAGTAATTAAGTTCTCGTCGGTCTTTATTCTCTATCTCTTTGGTATGTGTTTAAAACGCAGTACCAAGACTACAACGACGTCAAGACGGCTTAATTTCGTGCTCACTTCATGTCATTATTTGCGCATTGATGCACTATGTTATGACCCAAAGATAGTCAAGTAAATAATACATATATATATACTTCTCCATGGATTTCCCTTGAATATTCATACATCGCTGCTTTGCCCCATAATAGGCATCAGCTCATATATTTTTGCTCAAAAGTATAAAATTAACGAGGCTCTCGCGTCTGTTAAAAAGTGGCGCCGACGTCGTTGACTGTATACTCGTGGAAACGAGCAATTCCAATAAAGAGTTACTGATCGTGGGATCTTTACCATATGTAGGTACAGCATATATTTCCTACTTTTGCAATAAACCTCCTGGCGAAACAATCATTTCTGATCTTTTCGTATCTCTCATTCTTCTTTTATCATATTTTATAAAGTACCCTGCGCCTACAAGGAGGAAGTGAATTATTGCTTTGGTTCCTTAACAGTTTTCGTCAGTTATTCACGCGAAGTTTTTCATAATTTCCATTCTTCATAAATGTATGTATATATATATTCATAAAAGTCACAGAACTTGCATTTTATTACTCATTTACTTTTAATCCAAATCATCGTAAGTACCAAAATGGTAATTGAAACATAATTAATCATCGAGATCTATAAGTATTAAATTCTATTCTTGAAATCTAAGGGTTTCAATTTTTTCAATGATAATTTTCATTGCGAGCGCTATTTCTCAAGGTGGATGACATATAATCCACTTGCGATGCTGCAATATTCACAGTTAACACGAAGAAAAAAGTTAACAAAATATACATGAGTCAAAATAATCGACATCCTTTTATATCATTGATAAGTTTCAATAGACAAAAAACTGTATGTATAAATAAAAATATATAGCATTGTACACGGTGTCACATGCGCAAGACCAACGACGAATTCAGCATCTGGTACCAGCATTTACGGTCTATAATGCACTTTTTGCCGAGAGAATGAAAGAAACCAGAGGGACCGGCGCAAACGTAAAAGATCAAACGTCACGGGGAAGAAAAGAGAGGTGCGGGGAGTAGGAGTAAGCGAGAGAAAATTGAGGGTAGTCTAGAAGGAGGGAGATCGACAAATGAGGATAAGTGCAAAAGAGTAAGAGAAGGAGAAATCGTGTTGATGAGTCGAATGATCCAATGCTCGAGAAAAGAAAGACAGATAAATCGCAAGAGGTCGTAAGAGAGAGAAAGAGAGAGAGAGAGAGAGAGAGAGAGAGAAGATAAAAAAAAGAAAGAGCAAGAGAGACAGTAAGAATATGAGAAAAAGGGAGAGAAATAACGAAAACGAGAAAAAGATAGAATAGAGAGTGATAGAGCCTGTGGTTCGCGCAACGTTTTCAGTGGCACGTCGGCGCTTTGTGCCCGCACAATCGTAAGATCATGCTCGCTTTTTATCCACAGTATGCATGTCTGTGTCGTTGCATGTGCACAACACAGTTCGAGCTCGCGCGACTCTTCCCGCTCATGTAAAAAAAACTTGAATTGATGCGAGTTGCTCGTGAGTGAGAGACAGACTCGAAGATCTTGTGCCATGCCTCTCCTTTACTCGATATAAGTCCGGAGTTATATCTTCCTGGATGCTGCATGGACTGAGCGGAGAGTGACTACTCGATGAGGGAAAATTGATCATTCAGCCGGTACAGGAAAATTGATCATTTAGTTACTACAGGAAAGTCGAGTTATTCAGTTAATAAAGGAAATATAAGACTCATACTATTTGAAGGTGATTGCAGTTATCGACGGGTAATTAGTCACGCAGCTTACACGAGACATTCTCCGTCAATTAGCTTCGTTTTTATCCCAGGTCGTTGGCCGTTTTGACGTTCGTCCGGAATTCTCTTGCTTTCTCTCGATCACGTTGTATCTTCTGCAATTGTACAATAAATATCACTTTATGAAATTCTTATTCATTATAATAATTACCAAAAAAATATGCCCACTCATACTAACGTAAGAGTTGGCGATTATTTTCAGGAATGAAAGCACCAATTTCAATTAAAAGGAATAATTTTAAACACTGAAAACCGAATTTTGTTGAAATATTGAAATATTTTGTTGAACGTATTTAACAAAATTATTTCGTTCAGGCAACAAAATTTTTGTCGTTTCAATAAAGTTTCTTTTCAGTGTAATGAAGTTTTGTTGTAATATTTGAAATTTTTTTGCCTGGACGAAATAATTTTGTTGAATACGTCCAACAAAATATTTCAATATTTCAACAAAATTTGGTTTTCAATGAAGGGAATGTTTAGTGGGAATTTAATTTCCTTCTTTTTCTCGAGCTTTTTTGAGACCACAAGAGGTGAGGATGTCTCGCTGGGAGTGCCGAGAAAGCCGGTAATTGTGCAAACATCTCAAACAGCGATAAATCACCGTGATCGCTTTTACTCAGTCTTTCCTCTCTTGTGCGACCAGAGGATGAAATGTTTCAGAGAGCAGGCGGCACTTTTACCAAGTTCCCTGTAAATCTACTATTCCTCGTAACATATCTCTGCCGCATATGATCCAGTGTGGTCCGTTCGTGCAATAAAGACAAAAAAGTGCATCATGAGCGCGGAAGGAAAAGGAGGAGACCGCAAGAACGAGATACTAACGGAATGATCGCGTCCCGCAGCTTCAATTTTTGCGGCTATAGTTGCATACATCTGGCCCCTCGCTTAACCCACGACCAGGATTATTGAATTAGTCTGGACTCTCGCGTGCCCTCTCTCTCTCTCTCTCTCTCTCTCTCTCTCTCTCTCTCTCAGCTATATACTCCACTATACAGTCAGATACCTTACTCATACTTTTTAACTCCCGACTGCCCGCAAGAGGACTAAAAACACAATACTTATGGGTTTTAACACGATCAGCTGATTTTAAAATTTTTCTAAAGCTAAATGTTTGCAAAAACAGCAAAAAAATATCTTACCCAAATTTGGAACATCTATTCTTATATCCGTATTATTGTCTGTCTCTTTACCTCACAGCATCAATTATCACGATAAAAGACCGTGATAATCCAGTGTTATAATATGTTGGGGTTGGAATTTTCGTGTTTTTTTATACGCTGAGAAGAACAACATCGTATCTCAGATTTTGGTTCATGAACATTCTAACTCTGACTTTAGTTCAGCAGCACCGTCTCTTAGAATTTTGATAAAAAACATCGTATCTCAGAGTTTGATTAAAAAATATTGTATTTCGAAATTGACTCCAAAAACATCGTTATGCAAAATTTAATTCAGAAACATCTTCGTTCAAGGTCAAATTGTATTTACAATATTTTCTAAGGCTACGTCTTCGGCGAGCACATGATTTTGGAAAATTTTCAATCCTCAACGGTCACACTTCAATAGAATATCATAACGGTCGCATGGGGTCAAGATGACTTCGAACACTTTAAACAAAATTGCCACGCCCAAACTATTCATTATTTTCGGTCAAAAAAATGACTGAACATTCGTCAAACATTGTAAAAAATGTTCAAAGGGTTGTTTTTACCAAATAAATATTAAGTTAAATATAGTTACTAAATATCTTTAAGCCAAAAACAACTTGAAAATTGACTTTTTTTACTTTAAAAACATTTTTTAAAAATGATTTTTCAATAAAATATTAGGGGTACAGTCGACAGATCTAACACTTTAGGAAAAAAATATATTGTGACACTGTGTGTTCCAAAAAAAGGTATTTATTTTGACGTATGAATAGAGTAAGTATATAGAACAAAAATTTGAGAGAATTATACAATAAAGTCTATTTGTTGATCACATAAATTTTATTGAAGGACAGTTTTTTCAAAATCTCAAACAAAAATAAAAAAACAATGAAAAATAAGAAAATATAAAAAAATGGTGACAACAAAAGCCAAGTCCTCGTTCGGGTCTCTGGGTTTGACTGAGACCGGTACTTTATGAAAAAAATTGGGAATTCTATTTCCTGAGTCGTTTGCAGTACGTTTGTATATCTTACTTTTGTCTGAACTTGAGTCGAGTCAACGATTTATTAGGTTTTCATCCGTTTTTTTTTTTTATATAGAATTCGTAATCAGTGATTCCAGAAAAATCGATATACCGATTTTACACTGGATCAGCATTATTTTTCGGATGAGAGTCGCCATATTTGATACACTATCTCGTATTTCGAAAATCTGACCATAGATTCGTAATCAGCGATCCCAAAAACCCTTGAAACAAGACTTTGGCATAGAAAGTCTGAGAACTTTCGGAGATAATGTTTTTTTTCCAAAAAAATTGCAATTTTTCAACGTTTGTTTATTTGTACAAACAAAGTCACCAATGATTTCAAATCGCTGCACATCGATTCTTATTCTTCAATATATAATTGATACCAGAACGCAAAGTTCGAGAAATGACTGACAACTACGCCAACCAGTCAGAAAATGGTAATGGAAAATGTGCTGGCACTCTACGGTGCCACCTTGCTGCAAAGGGTTAAAAAAAAAATTTCTCCGCCTAATAATCATGCATTTTTTTTTACATAAAATGAGTTAAGTAATTTGTCTGAATGGGTATCATTTTTTACAAAATATTCTCTTTTTTTAGGTGTATTAGAGAAATTTGAATAAAACCGTGAAAAATAACGAATTTTGAACATGTTTTTATGGATATCCTGCCAACGGTCGTGCTATGAGACGCTTTGCGGAAAATTCACCGAATGCAATTCACCGAATGATAATTCATCGAACACAATTCATCGACTGGGCAATTCATCGAATGGGCAATTCATCGAATGGGCAATTCATCGAATGGGCAATTCATCGAATGGACAATTCATCGAATGGACAATTCATCGAATGCACAATTCATCGAATGGACAATTCATCGAATGGACAATTCATCGAATGGACAATTCATCGAATGGACAATTCATCGAATGGACAATTCATCGAATGGACAATTCATCGAATGGACAATTCATCGAATGGACAATTCATCGAATGGACAATTCATCGAATGGACAATTCATCGAATGGACAATTCATCAAATGAACAATTCATCTAATGGACAATTCATCGAATGGACAATTTATCGAATGCACGACTCATCGAACAAACAATTCTATTCTTCGAATGCAGACAATTCTTCGAATGCAAAATTTTTCAAATGCGGAATTGGTCATGTGGAAATAGTCGGGTGGTTTCGGGTCATCTTTGGGTTGTTGTTTGAATAGTTCGACATGTGGAAATAATAGGGTGGTTTCAGGTCATCTTTGGGTTGTTGTTTGAATACTTGGACGTGTGGAAATAGTAGGGCGGGTTCGGGTCATCTTTGGGTTGTTATTTGAATAGTTGGACATGTGGAAATAGTAGGGTGAGTTTGGGTCATCTTTGGGTTGTTGTTTGATTAATTGGACATGTGGAAATAATAGAGTGGGTTCGGGTGATTTTTGGGTTGCTTTATGAATAGTTGGACATGTGGAAATAGTAGGGTGGATTCAGGACATCTTTGGGTTGTTGTTTGAATACTTGGACGTATGGAAATAGTAGGGTGGGTTCGGGTCATATTTGGGTTGTTGTTTGAATAGTTGGACATGTGGAAATAGTAGGACGGGTTCGGGTCATTTTTGGATTGTTATTTGAATAGTTGGACATGTGGAAATAGTAGGACGGGTTCGGGTCATTTTTGGATTGTTATTTGAATAGTTGGACATGTGGAAATAGTAGGGTGAGTTTGGGTCATCTTTGGGTTGTTGCTTCAATAGTTGGACATGTGGAAATAGTAGAGTAGGTTAGGGTCATCTTAGGGTTATTGTTTAAATAGGTGGACATGTGGAAATAGTAGGATGGGTTCGGGTAATCTTTGGGTTGTTGTTTGTATAGTTGGACATGTGGAAATAGTAGGGAGGGTTCAGGTCATCTTTGGGTTGTTGTTTGAATACTTGGACGAATGTTTTTTTTTACGTCGATGAAATAACCTTGTTCATCTATCACAATACTTTTGATTTTTTTCAGAATATTTCCTTATTATTCAAATTTCTCACTTCGACTTTTCCTGCAGGTGTTGTAAGTTTCATATATACGACGTTGACCCAGCAAACACAGTTGAGATCATGTTTGAAAACTTTATGTAACCAAAAATAGAAAAATATGTCATATAATTGTTGTCACAGAGATATCAATTTTCTCTTATAATCATAAATAAGATAGAGTTCATATGTCCCATCACTAAAAGGTATTAATATTATGTAGTCAAGGTAACATGGAGTCTGGAGACAGGAGGGTCACTCGGCCTTTTGAGGTGAAGCCGAAATGGGTTCCCGAAGTGGTGGCGCTGGCGGGCACAGCGACAACTCTGTTGAAAATTAACTCAGGCAATTCTCTACCTGACCAAACTTTACCAAAGAAATTTCAACCAAAAGAGAAACTCTGTCATTGCTCAACTCTCCCAAAATTTTTCTCTACTATAGGCATTCTCTACCAATAAGCAATCTCTACCGTAGACATCTCTACCAAACCCATCTCTACCACATCCTACTCTACCAAGAGCAATCTCTACCATTATTTACATCTACATTCCTGCAATAATTAAGTAAGTGAGTAAAAAGAGCAGGGTAACTATGCAGAAGTGGGGCTCCACCTACAATCGGGCTGAATTTTTTTTTTACATTCTTTATGAATAAAAAACATGATAGGAAGCAATATGATGGTGGCGCATGACCTTTTTAACCGACAAAAAAATAAAAACTCACGTCAATTAACGATATTACAAATTTTAGTTTTAATTGGTAACGAGCTTATACAACTGTTTACATCTTATTCAACACTTGTATACATACATCTATATATACATACATACGTACGTACATACATACATACATACATACATACATACATACATACATACATACATACATACATACATACATACATACATACTGTGACGTATTTCGCCACAAAATCGCCAAAGAAAGGGGAACGAAAATAAATGGGGGCAAAATAAATTAAAATAAAGAAAATGAAACACAAGTTTGTTAGGAGAATCAAAATCACACAAGTAATTTATTTTTGGCATAAAACAAAAACAATAATTTGATTAATTGGGCGCCAGTTAATTTAAATAAAAAAATTAACAAAAGAAAATGCTTCTAATTCTCCACTTAATCACAATATCAATGGTCTTAGATCTACGGGGTCGCAATTTTAACAAAACGGGGAATAATAATCCTAATTAATTGGGCCTAGCTCAGAGCATGAATAAATAACAATAAAAAGAAATAATATTTCAAAGACAGAGGGTCCCTGATAGCAGAATTTGGATACATAGCAGAATACATAGCAGAATTTTTATTCAGGCGACATTTCCCGAACCACACGACACGTGTTCATGAATTGGCTATTGCCATAAAAAATTTCAATTCTGATAACAGTTAAATAATTCATGTTATATGGTTATATGATGTTATATGATGATAATAATAAACTGTTATAATTATTTTCTTCAGAGTTCTCCTTCAATTTTTTCAATTTATGGTGCTATTCAGTTTATTTCAGTATATTCAGGGTTATTTCAGTTTATGGTGTTATTATGGTGTTAGAGGTCATGCGCCACCATAATATTACATATTACACCATTGCCAAGTAATAACAGACATGGAAAAAAAATTTAGAGCCATTTTGGGATGAAGCCCCACTTCTGCATAATTACCAAGAGCAGTAAACAAGTAATACTGCAGTAATAAGTAAGTAATAATCTACATTACTGCAGTAAAATTGAATCTTCATCAATGGTAGAGATTGCCCTTGGTAGAGATGTCTTTCCGGCAGAGATTGACCATGGTGGAGATTTCCCTGGGAGATGTGCGATACGAAATGTAAAGAAACCCTCCCTCCAACCTACGGAGTGGGAGTCACTCTTACATTTTCGACTCGTCTAACATTTCACACCAGTTGTTAATTGACTGTCACCAAGTACACTTCAAATCATACACACGCACATAACATTTGTAACAGAATAGTTCATTCAAACATATTTCAATTAAACGAAAACCCTGGGTCCGAGAAATATCATTTCATACGCGAAAACAGTCACACGTCATTAAAATTGAATTGTGACGTATCAAATCATTTCGCCCCACATTGTGTAATGAGATTTACGACCTCATTACATTAGAAATAATCGCGGAAAGATTTGGTTCCGTATAGAGGAGATGATATAACCTTTCTTCTTGCGTTGTTAATGAATTCGTATTAAATCGATATATTATTAAAAATACATATACATTGCATGTTGAATTTATAGTGATATTCACATCAGTGAAATAAAAATTGTCAGGAGGACGATAGTGTAGTAGTAGTAGTAGTAGTAGTAGTAGTAGTAGTAGTAGTAGTAGTAGTAGTAGTAGTAGTAGTAGTAGTAGTAGTAGTAGTAGTAGTAGTAGTAGTAGTAGTAGTAGTAGTAGTAGTAGTAGTAGTAGTAGTAGTAGTAGTAGTAGTAGTAGTAGTAGTAGTAGTAGTAGTAGTAGTAGTAGTAGTAGTAGTAGTAGTAGTAGTAGTAGTAGTAGTAGTAGTAGTAGTAGTAGTAGTAGTAGTAGTAGTAGTAGTAGTAGTAGTAGTAGTAGTAGTAGTAGTAGTAGTAGTAGTAGTAGTAGTAGTAGTAGTAGTAGTAGTAGTAGTAGTAGTAGTAGTAGTAGGAGCAGCAGCAGCAGCAGGAGCAGCAGCAGCAGCAGCAGCAGCAGCAGCAGCAGCAGCAGCAGCAGCAGCAGCAGCAGCAGCAGCAGCAGCAGCAGCAGCAGCAGCAGCAGCAGCAGCAGCAGCAGCAGCAGCAGCAGCAGCAGCAGCAGCAGCAGTAGTAGCAGTAGTAGCAGTAGTAGTAGCAGTAGTAGCAGTAGTAGCAGTGGCAGTAGTAGTAGTAGCAGTAGCAGTAGTAGCAGTAGCAGTAGCAGTAGTAGTAGTAGTAGTAGCAGTAGTAGTAGTAGTAGTAGTAGTAGTAGTAGTAGTAGTAGTAGTAGTAGTAGTAGTAGTAGTAGTAGTAGTAGTAGTAGTAGTAGTAGTAGTAGTAGTAGTAGTAGTAGTAGTAGTAGATACTAGTAGGTAGCGTGCGTGTCCGTTAGGTTAGGAGTAATCAGATAGATAGATCGGTTGAAATCCCCGTTCAAGTAGAACATTTTTTCCGCAAAAATTAATGTTAGCAATAGTGGGAACAATGAATACAATAACCTACGATGAAAACCTGAATCAAAGAAAATTAAAAATAAAATATATTTTTGGGCTTTTTTATGTACGCAGCAAAACAAGGGGCTTCCGTTCTCATATCATTGGTTATGAAAGATGTACATAAAAAAATACAAAATTACTTTTCTAATTCATGATTCGTCGGGTATGTAAAAAATATGAAGCATTGGAATCACACTGACTTCATTGTTACGAATACTATACATAAGCGTTACAAGTTTCGTAGCAGTTACATCTTTCAGCTGAGTACGTTAAATGATTTTTCTCGTAGTTTTTTTAAAACTGTGATTTGGTAAAAGGATGACAAATTTGAGAGCAAGTACTGCTTCATTGACGGAGCATGTGATATTAATGTTATATCTAATATAACACGCGGTACATAACATTTTCGTAAATGTACTGAAACTGTATTTGTTGGGGAATTTATTCCGTCAGCGGTCGCGCTACTTACACTTTAAACCGTTTGCGGAAAATTCACCGAAACCAATTCATCGAAAAACAATTCATCGAATACAATTCATCGAATGGATAATTCATCGAATGAACAATTCATCGAATGAACAATTCAACGAATGAACAATTCATCGAATGGACAATTCATCGAATGGAGAATTCATCGAATGGAGAATTCATCGAATGGACAATTCATCGAATGGACAATTCATCGAATGCACAATTCATCGAATGGACAATTCATCGAATGGACAATTCATCGAATGGACAATTCATCGAATGGACAATTCATCGAATGGACAATTCATCGAATGGACAATTCATCGAATGGACAATTCATCGAATGGACAATTCATCGAATGGACAATTCATCGAATGGACAATTCATCGAATGGACAATTCATCAAATGAACAATTCATCTAATGGACAATTCATCGAATGGACAATTTATCGAATGCACGACTCATCGAACAAACAATTCTATTCTTCGAATGCAGACAATTCTTCGAATGCAAAATTTTTCAAATGCGGAATTGGTCATGTGGAAATAGTCGGGTGGTTTCGGGTCATCTTTGGGTTGTTGTTTGAATAGTTCGACATGTGGAAATAATAGGGTGGTTTCAGGTCATCTTTGGGTTGTTGTTAGAATACTTGGACGTGTGGAAATAGTAGGGCGGGTTCGGGTCATCTTTGGGTTGTTATTTGAATAGTTGGACATGTGGAAATAGTAGGGTGAGTTTGGGTCATCTTTGGGTTGTTGTTTGATTAATTGGACATGTGGAAATAATAGAGTGGGTTCGGGTGATTTTTGGGTTGCTTTATGAATAGTTGGACATGTGGAAATAGTAGGGTGGATTCAGGACATCTTTGGGTTGTTGTTTGAATACTTGGACGTATGGAAATAGTAGGGTGGGTTCGGGTCATATTTGGGTTGTTGTTTGAATAGTTGGACATGTGGAAATAGTAGGACGGGTTCGGGTCATTTTTGGATTGTTATTTGAATAGTTGGACATGTGGAAATAGTAGGACGGGTTCGGGTCATTTTTGGATTGTTATTTGAATAGTTGGACATGTGGAAATAGTAGGGTGAGTTTGGGTCATCTTTGGGTTGTTGCTTCAATAGTTGGACATGTGGAAATAGTAGAGTAGGTTAGGGTCATCTTAGGGTTATTGTTTAAATAGGTGGACATGTGGAAATAGTAGGATGGGTTCGGGTAATCTTTGGGTTGTTGTTTGTATAGTTGGACATGTGGAAATAGTAGGGAGGGTTCAGGTCATCTTTGGGTTGTTGTTTGAATACTTGGACGAATGGAAATAGTAGGGTGGGTTCGGGTAATCTTTGGGTTGTTGTTTGGATAGTTGGTCATGTGGAAATAGTAGGGTGGGTTCCGGTCATTTTTGGGTTGTTGTTTAAATAGTTGGATATGTGGAAATATTAGGGTGGGTTCGGGTCATCTTTGGGTTGTTGTTTGAATAGTTGGACATGTAAAAATAGTAGGGTGGGTTCAGGCCATCTTTGGGTTGTTGTTTGAATAGTTGGACATGTGGAAATAGTAGGGTGGATTTGAGTCATCTTTGGGTTGTTGTTTGAAAAGTTGGACATGTGGAAATAGTAGGGTGAGTTCGGGCCATCTTAGGGTTGTTGCTTGAATAGTTGGGCATGTGGAAATAGTAGGGTGGGATCGGGTCATCTTTGGGTTGTTGTTTGAATAGTTGGACATGTGGAAATAGTAGGGTGGGTTCGGGTCATCTTTGGGTTGTTTGAATAGTGGGACATGTGGAAATAGTAGGGTGGGTTTGGGTCATCTTTGGGTTGTTGTTTGAATAGTCGAACATATGGAAATAGTAGAGTAGGTTTGGATCATCTTTGGGTTATTGTTTGAATAGTTGGACATGTGGAAATAGTAGGGTGGGTTCGGGCCATCTTTGGATTGTTGTTTGAATAGTTGGGCATGTGGAAATAGTAGGGTGGGTTCGGGTCATCTTTGGGTTGTTGTTTGAATAGTTGGACATGTGGAAATAGTAGGATGGCTTCGGGTCATCTTTGGATTGTTGTTTCAATAGTTGGGCACGTGCAAATAGTAGGGTGTGTTCGGATCATCTTTCGGTTGTTGTTTGAATAGTTGGACATATGGGAATAGCAGGATGGGTTCGGGTTATTTTTGGGTTGTTGTTTGAATAGTTGGGTATGTGGAAATAGTGGAGTGGGTTCAGGTCATTCTTGGGTTGTCGTTTGAATAGTTGGGCATCTGGAAATAGTAGGGTGGGTTTGAGTCAATGCATTGCCGATGTAATTTTCTTCAAAATAAACAACTAAGTTCTTCAATACCTCGACATGTTTATTAAAATATTCCCTTTCGATCAACGTTTCATATCCGGCAACATCACAACCTCAAATTCAATAGAATTAATCAAGGGTCAAGGCGAATTGATACTAAATTATCACTACGATCACACAATACTCCGTATATACCTGGTATACACACAATAGTCCGTGTATACCAGGAATCATCCCCACTCTGTCGTAACTACGAACCGTTATCCGTTCTCCCACGTACAACACTCTCAGCATACACACACAACAGTGAGCATCAATAAATTCATGCCTGGCTGTGATATACTGTTGACGTGATATTTTGTCGTGGTAATTTTTTGTTGGGTGATATTTTGTCGCGGTGATATTTTGTGCGTGTGATTTTTTGTTCGTGATATTTTGTCGTGTGATATTTTGACTGTGATATTTAGACGTGCTACCGTGTGCGTGGAAACGTCGGACACGTAGAATCGTGGTATGTATGAAACAGTGGGTGGGCTTGTATCATCTTGGTGTGGTGCATGGAATCGAGGGGTCTGTGCAAATAGTAGGGTGGCTTTCTATCATCTCGGGATGTGTGCGTGCAATCGTCGGGCGCTTGGAATCATGGTATGTATGGAATCGTGGAGTGGGATTGTATCATTTCGGTATGGTGCGTGGAATCGTGGGACTCATGAAAATAGTAGGGTGGCATTGTATCATCTCGGGATCTGTGCGTGGAATCGCCGAGCGCGTCGAATCGTGTTATGTATGGAATAGTAGGGGGTCCGGGTTTGTATCATTTCGGTGTGGTGCGTGGAATCGTGGGACGCGTGGAAACAATAGGATGACTTTATATCAGCTCGGGATGTGTGCGTGGAATCGCCGGGCGTGTGGAATATTGGTATGTAAGGAATAGGGGGGGTCCGGATTTTTATCATCTCGTTGTTGTGCGTGGAATCGTGGGATGCGTGGAAATAGTAGAATGGATTTATATCATCTCGGGATGTGTACGTGGAATCGTGGTATATATGGAATAGTAGGGAATCCGGGTTTGTATCATCTCAGCGTGTTATAGTCTGATGAATTTCATAGAAACGACAGCGTTTGGTTCGAGGCCATTATGTGGTTCCTGCGATCTCCCAAGTTGAACAACCTCAGGTGAAGTCAGTGCTCGATTAAGGGAGACTGCTTAGCCGTGTACGCACCCCTTCATGGATCGCTGAGTAAGAGGCAATTTTTCTGAGATTCTGATGACGCCAATTGTTTACAATTCGGTAAGAATGTAGTCGACCGTATCACCCGGGTTTTCCACAGTTTCCCAAGATTTCCAAGGTAAGGTGGAATAGAAGGATCGGCACTCAGAAAGCCGCAAGTATGGTGGTACATTAGAAATAATGGCAACTAATTAAATTAATTAAATAAATTAAAAAAAGAAAAGAATTATAAGAAAAAACCCACGACTTGATCATTTTCAATTATGGATTTGATACCATTTCAATTTAACGTAGTTTCCAATCGGTCAATTGTTCGTTCGATAAATTGTTTATTGGATAAATTGTTCATTCGATAAATTGTTCATTCGACGACTTGTTCAGTCAATATATTGTTCACTCGATAAACTGGTCATTCGATGGATTGTTCATTCGATAAGTTGTGCATTCGATAAATTGTCCATTCGATGAATTGTCCATTAGATGAATTGTCCATTCGATGAATTGTCCATTCGATGAATTGTCCATTCGATGAATTGTCCATTCGATGAATTGTCCATTCGATGAATTGTCCATTCGATGAATTGTCCATTCGATGAATTGTCCATTCGGTGAATTGTCCATTAGATGAATTGTCCATTCGATGAATTGTCCATTCGATGAATTGTCCATTCGATGAATTGTCCATTCGATGAATTCTCCATTCGATGAATTCTCCATTCGATGAATTGTCCATTCGATGAATTGTTCATTCGTTGAATTGTTCATTCGATGAATTGTTCATTCGATGAATTATCCATTCGATGAATTGTATTCGATGAATTGTTTTTCGATGAATTGGTTTCGGTGAATTTTCCGCAAACGGTTTAAAGTGTAAGTAGCGCGACCGCTGACGGAATAAATTCCCCAACAAATACAGTTTCAGTACATTTACGAAAATGTTATGTACCGCGTGTTATATTAGATATAACATTAATATCA